>OX422212.1:263434503-264704503 GCA_949130495.1 Sambucus nigra
GGGATAGAGGAGAGGGCGTTGTTCTTATTCAGAGGAGGGTCCATGAGGGCCTCCTCCTCCTCCTCCTCCTCCTCCTCCTCCTCCTCCTCCTCCGTCTTCTTCTTCTTCTTCTTCTTCTTCTTCTTCTTCTTCTTCTTCTTCTTCTTCTTCTTCTTCTTCTTCTTCTTCTTCTTCTTCTTCTTCTTCTTCTTCTTCTTCTTCTTCTTCTTCTTCTTCTTCTCCTTCTTCTTCTTCTTCTCCTTCTTCTTCTCCTTCTCCTTCTTCTTCTCCTTCTCCTTCTTCTTCTTCTTCTTCTTCTCCTTCTTCTCCTTCTCCTTCTTCTCCTTCTTCTCCTTCTTCTTCTCATTCTCCTTCTTCTTCTTCTTCTCATTCTCCTTCTTCTTCTTCTTCTTCTTCTTCTTCTTCTTCTTCTTCTTCTTCTTCTTCTTCTTCTTCTTCTTCTTCTTCTTCTTCTTCTTCTTCTTCTCCTTCTCCTTCTTCTTCTTCTTCTTCTTCTCCTTCTTCTCCTTCTCCTTCTTCTCCTTCTTCTCCTTCTTCTTCTCATTCTCCTTCTTCTTCTTCTTCTTCTTCTTCTTCTTCTTCTTCTTCTTCTCTTCTTCTTCTCCTTCTCCTTCTTCTTCTCCTTCTCCTTCTCCTTCTCCCTCTCCTTCTCCTTCTCCTTATTCTCCTTCTTCTCCGTCTTCTTCTTCTTGGTGATCAAACTTGGATCACCATCCTTATAGGATTCGCCCTCAGCCTTCTTTTGAGACTTGGCCCTGTATACAAGAAAGACCTCATTATCATCACCGTCCTCGACCATAAGGACTATTTTTTTAGTGGAAGTCATCAAAGATTCATCTTCTTACTGGATGGACCCAACGTTTAATGACTCAAAAGATGAAAAAGTCTCATCGTCTAAAAGAGAAAGATCAGGTATATCATTTACTGGGCGCGTAGTAAAGTTGTCAGTAGTGTTGGTATTCTCAAGAAGAAAAGCTTTCGGCCTAGGGTTTTCACTATCAGGAAGGTATTCTCTCACCCTCCAAGCATTCAGTAGGTCGGCAATGTTGATATCTTGGGGGAAGGCTCCTTAATTTTCTTACGAGCTATTAAAAGATAATAGGAAATCACAATTAGGAATAAAAAAGCAGGATGATAAGCAAAATATAAGAAATTGGAGGAACAAGTGTTAACTTATATGATCACCCCCCCAGTTAGGGCACATAAACCCTGTATATTCTTCGGCCTCAGGGAATGGTGGATGTTTTCAATTTTTGGCGATGCACCCCTGATCCAAATATCCTTTGTTGGAATCAACCAACACCTTGTTGGCCTTCCTCGCCTTCAATTAAAGGAGGCCATCAGTGGTATGAGACCAGGTGTAGCAATAAATGATCTCTGGGAGGCCCAGGTTGGTCCCATAAATCTTGTTTATGCTGATTAACCCCATTAAATATTTTCCAACTATTAGTGGCACACTGAGCAGGGACCACCCCCCAAAATGCAAAAAACTCCAAAAATTGAGGGTTTGGAGGAAATGTCAGTCCCCCTTGGATCAGGTCCAAAGTGTTAATACAGTGCCCCTTTTGATGTCCCTAACATATTTGCGCATAGGGTCACAATCGATAATGACCCAAGAAGGAATATAATAGGTTTTCCTAAACTCGTCTACACTTTTTCCATGGATGGAATTAGATATTATGAGAGGAATTAATTACTACTAAAGAAAAATAGAGGGAAGAAGAAGAAGAAAGTTGCAGAAATAATAAATGAGGATGTAAACTTACAAAGCTAAAGAGTTCAAATGAAGAAGCTCTAGAGTTTTTGATAGTAAAAGACTGTAAGCGAAAGTGATCATTTGGTGTGGAAGCAACCCAATTTGAAAGATCGTGCACAATCGTAAGGTACAGTAACCAAGGAGATTTTGCCTCTTCACTCTTAGCTCAGATAAGCATACCCTTGCAACTTTAACATAATTACAAGTCTGACATGTCGATTCAAATTCACGAGAATGGATCAAGATCATTAGGCCCCGGGCAGTGGTAAATTCCACTGGCCTAATATCCTTAGCCCAAAGATTTTAGGGGCAATTGTGGGGACCTGAATATAACTTAGGCCCGATTCAAGATCGACTGACCAGACTCAACAACATATGGGGCACTCCCGGCCCATCCTATTATTAACAAGGGATTATTGACCTAAATTATCACATGAATAATTACAAACATATATGCAGCACAATCTGATCACATTGGTTAACCAAAATCTCGGACGAGATATCCATGGAGTCACCACACTAGATTATCTGACACCAAGGGAGTTACTTGAACAATTTAACCACTATGGATTTCCATAACGATAAATATAGCCCTCACCCAAGTCTAAGGGGGATGTAAATTTGAAACTTTGTGAGAACTTACTAAAATAGGTAATCTCTTCGTGGACGTAGGCAATATTTCGAACAATGTATATTCTTGTGTTTTGTGATTGGCATCTTATATTCATTCTTTAATTACTTTCTGGAAATCCTTTTAGTTGTGATTAATTTGCACTTATAAATATAAACTTAGTTAACTAGTTGAATAAAATAAACATATATACATCCCGACCCAATGCTAAGGGGACACATTTACAAGCCTCACTAATAGGTTAAATCATAATAAAGATAAATATGAACCCATAAGTAATAGATAATCCATAATAATCCAAACTAATGTAGGTAATATGCCCGTTACTCCTATCTGCATTTATATATTACTAGCCTTACTTCCCAATGCCTTCCAAATTCTAGTTATTGTTTTACACACATCTTATATTAAAAATATAAACAATAAGTATATTTAACATAATATAATTCAAGCCCAAATCTCTTGAGGATACATTTGAACCAAAGGATAATTTTCCCATTAGTCTATCACAGTGACTCTAATATTCACGGCCAACAAGCCCCAATCCTTTAAACTTATAAATTCCCAAAATAACAACCCATTCAACTCTTAAATTCGTAAATAAAATTCCTATACTCGATTTAACCCCTTTAATCTAATCAATTTAAAAAATAAGCAAATAATCCCAATACCAATTTCCAATCATCAAAACACTAGAATCCAACTCTATTATACATATATAAGAAAAACTAAGACCACTTCAATCAAACCCTATGTCTCAAAACCCTACAATCCAACCCAACAAACAAAATCTCAAACTAGGCAAAACCTGGGACTATCGTTCGATCGACGGCCTGGGCTCGATTGATCAATCATCCTAGAAAGTGGGCACTCCCTTTTATTACCAGAATCATTAGCTTCAAACCTTATTTCTCCCTCTCAAACTCCACTAATGAGCTCAAAAGCTTCAACCAAGCTCCCAACCATCATCCCAATGATAAAACACCTAATATAAACAATTGAAACCTGAATCTATCATCAAATCCCAAGTCCGCAATACGATTTAAAGAAAAAATCCAATTTCCATCAAGAACCCTAGGTTTATCAATTTCTTCAATTAACTACAAATTTCAAAGGTTTAATACACATAATAAGAGGAATTTTAATTAGTTTACATTAAAAAACAAATTCTATTCATATTCTAATAATTTTAATTCCAATTTATGAGAGAATTAATCAAATTGAGAAGGAATATAACCTAATTACTACCTCAATTAGGTCAATAAGAAATTAATCTTTTTAAATAATTCAAATCAGATTTAGGAAATGATTATATTGAGATTTTAATGAATAGATATAATCTTAATACACATGCAATCATAATCTAATTTTATATAAACTTGACCTCAATTGATCTGGTGAAGAGAACCATGCCAAATTTCGAAATTCCTTCTCTTCCTTTCAAGTTTCTTTTCTCCCTCTCTCTCTCTCTCTCTCTCTCTCTCTCTCTCTCTAGGAGCTTCCCAAATTATGTTATGTCACTTATAAGATCTCTAAATCGCTCATTGAAAACCTTAATCCACGAAAGTAGGCTTAAGCCCTAAATGAACCTCACCTAAAAGAGCCAAAATCACCCCTAAATGACTTAAAACCATGTCTAAACCTAATCTAACCGAATAGGCCTATAACCCACCATTTTAAATTAAAAATAAACCTTCGATGCATTCAAAAGCCCAATACCAAATATAACAAAAATAACTAACTAACTTAGTTATTAGTAATTAACCAATACGAGTCCAAATATTAATTAATTTAATTAATGAATTATCGTGTGTTTAAAACGATTTCGAATCCGAATTATATAACATAAAGATGTATATAGTCACATCTCATGTAACTATCAAACACACACAATTAATTTTCTTCAATTAATAAATCACAAAAAATACGGGGTAATACAATATTCAATGGACCAAGTTTCACGATAATGCACATGAATTGATTTGGGATATATATATATATCATAATCTATTAACGAATGAATTGGAAAATCCAAAAAAATAATAGATTATGACTTCATAGAGCCGATGCTGTTACTACCTGTGCGTCGATCCATCCCCCACGCCCATCCCGAG
This sequence comes from Sambucus nigra, assembly GCA_949130495.1. Taxonomy (NCBI): domain Eukaryota; kingdom Viridiplantae; phylum Streptophyta; class Magnoliopsida; order Dipsacales; family Adoxaceae; genus Sambucus; species Sambucus nigra. The sequence goes on from OX422212.1 coordinate 263,439,005, forward strand.
GCGCTAAAGGGATTTTATGTTTCGAATAAGTAGCGGTGTTTTACTGACGCATCGAGTTAAGCTTTTTTTTTTACATGCTATGTTTGATGGGTCGCACACCTAACACAAATGTTTTGGCCATGTGTGTCCACAACTCAAAGTAATGTTTTTGCAATTGTGCTAAAACTAGTTAGAATAATAAGATTAAAATTCAAATCGAAAATATAACTAGTAATTTAAAGTGGTTTACTATACTCTTTCTAAGTTGTTAGTGCTAGGAGTCTAAGATTACCAAGAGAGGAGCTAAGTGCCATACATTACCCCCTACTTACTAAAACAAAGAAAGTCAATAATAATTTCTTCCAAAGAATTTGGTCATCCAAATACAAATGGTTAGGCCGTAAGAGTCCGAATTAATAAAACATTATAAATCAGACCTAAATCTAACGACACACCTTTAGGGCTCATTTAGTTCGAGGTTTAGAAAGGGAATTTAGGATTCCCGAAATTTAAAATTCCCCACATCTAGGTTGGAAATTTGGGAGGAACATAGAATTCCAGGAATTTAGAATTCCCATAAAGTTAGAATTCTCCTTTCCCCTTTAAAACGGGGGGAATCCTATATTGCCGAAAATTATAACTTACTTTTGTGGTGAGACAAAATTATAAACTCTCACACATGCGCCCTCTCTCTCTCTCTCACACACACACTCTCTCTCTCTCTCTCTCTCTCCCTCTCTCTCTCTCTCTCTCTCGCTTGCTCTCTCTCTCTCCTCTCTTTATCTCTCTCTCTCTCTCTCTCACACACACACACACACACACACACACATACACACACACATATATATATATATATATATATATATATATATACACACACACACACACACTCAAACATATACACTTTCATACACAACCATACACTCAATCAGACTCACTCACACGTACTCGAATCAAGTAGAGGTTAATTTAGTTAAATGATATTTATTCCTAACATGGGGAAGTAATTTTAAATGTCGGGAAAATATAATTTCTGCTTGAACCAAATAATGAAAAGGAATTCAAGATTCCAGGAATTTAGAATACCTAGAATCAACGATTCCCATCCCCTTTTCAAATCTCAGACAAATGATCCCTTAGTGCATTAAATCCATATAAAAGATGTTCTAAAAGATTACATTCAGTGATCAAGGAAATTAGCCATGAAAATGATTGATAAGAATCTGAAGGTGCGAGCTTTTCTGAATCAAAGCTCTGATACCAATTTGAAAACGCGGAGGCCCCCACTACTAAAATATTATTTCCTTTTTATGTAAACTCGATACGGAAGCGGTGTGGTGGTTCAAATTTAACACAACAAATTTTAATTTCTTAAACAAATTAAAATTACACCAAGTGAAGTAAAATTAATCAATTAATATATTCACTTAAACCAATTAATTAATCCAAGTCCTAGAATTTGCCTAAGTCATATTTATCAATATTTGCAAATTAGGCGAAACCAAATTTTAGCAAATGACTTGAATTAAATAAACTTTACCCAATATTTAATATTAGTACTAAATTAAATGAGTGTGATAATTTAAACCAAATTTTATTTTGAATTATTCTAAGCATGCGTTCTACGTTATTTTGCAAGATAAAATAAATCAATCACACTACGCCGCGATGTACGAGGAAAAACCCAAGACGGGAAACAACCTCGGAATTACAAGTACAAGACAGAAAGACTTACAATACACGACTCGATCCCTCTCAAGCCTTGACGCTTCTTCTTGTAGACACCTCTTCCTAGCGGATAACCTTGGAACACCACCGCGGTCTCGGAATCCACCGGTAGGACTTTATATGGTCACCGTCACCCGTACATGGAGACTTTCTCCAAGTGGGTAGAATCGCAACAAAACGTCTTCTTCTTTGATGTATGTAGAAGCAAACCAAAACTTCTCTTTGAAACGGAAGAGATAAACCGGTGCCAAATTCCAAGAAATTGATATGTATATATGTGAACTTGGATAAACAATATGGGTGTAAAACTAGAGTGATAAAATATTTTCTCTTGAAAAATAGCACTCAAAACTTGAACATTTTCCTTAAACAATTTTAGCTCTCAAACTCTCTCTAAGAGATGGAATGGAATGGAAAAGTTATGGAAATGTTAGATTGGAAAATGTTCTTCCCGCACATATTAAAGTCTGAAAAAGTTGGTTAAAAACTAAGTGGGGAAGTGGATGCAAAACAACCCAAAAAAACTGCCAAAAACTGTTCCCGCCTGGCATCTCGTTCGAACGACATTTCTTTCGAACGAAATCTCGTTCAAATGAGACTTCTAACGACGTTCCAGATTGGACTCGTTAGAAACTCGTTGGAAATCTCGTTAGAACGAACAATCTCGTTCGAACGACATTTCGAACGACGGACCAGTAGCCTAATATGGGAACTCGTTGGCAGGTTCGTTCGAACGACATTTTCGTTCGAATGACAATCTCGTTCGAACGACTCTATCGAACGAAAAACCAGAAAGTTTGAATATTCTTGTTTAAGCCCAGAAAACTTTATAAACATTTATTTAAAGTTTTAATTAATTCTTTCTTAAAACAAAATGCAGTTTTTATAAAACCTAACACCCAATAAACTTTGTTCCAAGATCCTATATATATATATATATAAATGCATTCATACCTTGGGAGCATGAAACTATGATTGATGACGTAGAAATGAGGCACGCAAACCGGCATATTTGATGAAGCTTTATACTCTTTGCCGCCACGTCTTCAACAAACACTTCATAGGCTTGAGAATATTACAATTAAATACTATCCTATGAATAAATATTTTTGTCCGGAATTGAGCCAAAACTATATATGGACTCAATTGAAAATTTGTGTCCTTACAAATCTCCCCCTTTGTCTATTCCGGGACATAAACCAAACAAAAAATCCTAAAGGGGCGTCAAGCTCACTAGACTCAATACATAACCCGCCCAAACTTGACTCAACCCAAGGATCAAAGTCTTTGCCATTGAATGTTGCCGCTTTAAAAGAATTCGTGCACACTTAAGCAAACATATCAAATGCATAGGGAATATCAAAGTGTTTAATGCAATTAAAATAAATACTCCCCCACAATTAATTCTCCCCTTTATCAAAACAATCTACCAAAGAAGGTCGCGACTCCCCCTAAGTTAAATCTCCTAAATTAATGTACGATTACAATAGGATTAGATACCATTTCTCCCCCTATCATTCTCCCCCTTTTTGTTCAGGAATAGGCAAAGGATATAGAACTAATAAACACAGTGAAGCTTAAAGAGATAAGACGTGAAAACATATGAGCAACAAAAGCATAACTAATCCAATATAGATACTAAAAAAGAAGTATAAGCATAGAAGGACTAGAAAGTAAGGCAAAGACAAACAAATATCATATATATATAAACTAGAAATATACCAATGAAGCACTTGCATATATATATAGATATAAACACACATATAACACAAAATACAATAAGTTTGCACACTCGAATGGCAAAAATGTGTCATATGGAAACGTAAGTGTAGGGGTGTGAACTAGCAACAATTAAATTTAGACCCAAACACTTAATAAACATTCACGGAGTTCTCATTTGATTGCAAACTTTATCACATTTAAATATAACCTCATGTGACAATATGAAGATTGAACTCAATGAACAAACACACACAATGCATACAAGCCTAGCATGATGATCATTCTACAAACCAAATAGAGTCATGACATTAAAGATAACTAGGATAAACAGACATTGTGCAAACCGTTGATATACCATCCAATTCTCCCTCAATAAGCATATATATTCTTTTATTTTTGAATGAATATATCAAACAAACATAGGCCTTGGCAATTGTTTTATTTTTAATGCCAAATATTCTATTTTTAGGCCTTTGGATCACGTATTTCTTTTAGATCCAATAAACGGTCGCAAAGGATTTAATTCATCCTTTCGGAGCCCTTCCCCGTGCACATTTAGATATATAATTTTTTATCTCACAAAGCTCACGTGCAACGGATTTTGACATGCACTAGTCCTCCTAGGTCATAGATATGTAGATGACTAGATTGGTAGGAGAACACCTCAAAAAGCTCAAATATAACATGTGACATTAAGATTTCAAAAGAGCTCGTGCATGTGTGAAAAGAGGCATATAAAAATAGAATCCATTTAAACAATACAAAATCCAACTACTCCATATAAAACACGGTAAAGAACATTTTAAGGATTGAAAATCTAAACCAAAAGTTCTAGCCACGTGGGAGCATAAAAGATGGGATTCAAACACAAATATATGCCACATAAAGTGTGTCAACCAAAAATACACAAAAAAAAAATATTTTTGAGTTTTTTTTTTTAACATTTTTAATCAAAAATAGATATTTACTCAAAAGGACAAACAAAAATCATTTGTATTTTTCATTAATCTCAAATGAAACAGATAAAACACAAATGATAAACAAAAATCTTTTTATATTATTCAGTTAATTCAAACAAAAGAAATATAATACAAAAAGATAAACAAGTCATAATTTCTAGCATATGATATGAAATGAGGCAATGACTAGAAAATGACTAAACATGCATACATTTAGCAATGACATATAATATGAAGCACAAAAAGCTAGAGTATGCATAAAACACTAACACATTCAACCTTTAAATTTAGCAAGGGAGGTTTCATGTGATAGTAAATGAGAATCAACAAATCTTGTATCTAGTGCATTTAATAATGATTTCCTAACCCATATAGATTTATATTTAACATGATGGGGATTAGGAAATAATGAAATGCTAGATAAAGATTTCCTTGGACTTCTTTTAAGATCAAAACAAAATGACCTAAGGTGACCTTTCCAACCACAATCCAAGCATGTGTAAACACGAGGAATGTTACCTAAGGTGTGACCCTTTTTAAAGACCTTGGACAAAGTTGACCCTCTAAAACAAACAATGGTTTTAGCTTTAGCAATGGAAGAATTTGAGCATGGTGTGCTAGAACCATTAGAACTACTACTAGAGTCCTGAGAATCATTTTTCAATTTTAAAATTTCGGACTCAAGTAATAAATTAGACTCCTCAAAATTATGGGACTCCTTCTTTAAATTTTCAATAATTCCTAGAAGGTTAAAACGCTCTCCCTCAATATGAGCAAACTTGTCCCTAAGAGTCTTTTCACGATTTTCACTCTCTTTCTTGGACTTTTCTAAAATATCAAAATTTGAATGTAAGTCCATGTGCTTTTCACGAAAAATATCTTTTTGAGATAAGGAGATTTGTAAAGACTCAATGTGAGCTTTAAAATAAGAATTTTCATTTTCAAGAAATTTAATTCTTTTTACAAATCTCAAATTTAATTCCTTTAAATTTTCGTTACATTTGTTAAGCCCATTTAATTCCTCTCAAAAATCAAAAATTTTATTTTTTTATAAAAATTGGACAAATTTTCATTAAGACGTCCCATTGAGAGAAAAAAATATGAGAGTGATAAAAAATTGAACCACCTAAAAAGGTAAGGAAATACAAAAAGCCGAAAAACGGATCTTTAACGCAATAACTTAGCTCTCCGGCTCTGATACCAAGTTGAAGGTGCGAGCTTTTCTGAATCAAAACTCTGATACCAATTTGAAAACGCGGAGGCCCCCACTACTAAAATATTATTTCCTTTTTATGTAAACTCGATACGGAAGCGGTGTGGTGGTTCAACTTTAACACAACAAATTTTAATTTCTTAAACAAATTAAAATTACACCAAGTGAAGTAAAATTAATCAATTAATATATTCACTTAAACCAATTAATTAATCCAAGTCCTAGAATTTGCCTAAGTCATATTTATCAATATTAGCAAATTAGGCGAAACCAAATTTTAGCAAATGACTTGAATTAAATAAACTTTACCCAATATTTAATATTAGTCCTAAATTAAATGAGTGTCATAATTTAAACCAAATTTTATCTTGAATTATTCTAAGCATGCGTTCTACGTTATTTTGCAAGATAAAATAAATCAATCACACTACGCCGCGATGTACGAGGAAAAACCCAAGACGGGAAACAACCTCGGACGGCCCTAGCCACAAATCCACTAGACACGGAATTACAAGTACAAGATAGAAAGACTTACAACACATGACTCGATCCCTCTCAAGCCTTGACGCTTCTTCTTGTAGACACCTCTTCCTAGCGGATAACCTTGGAACACCACCGCGGTCTCGGAATCCATCGATAGGACTTTATATGGTCACCGTCACCCGTACATGGAGCCTTTCTCCAAGTGGGTAGAATTGCAACAAAACGTCTTCTTCTTTGATGGATGTAGAAGCAAACCAAAACTTCTCTTTGAAACAGAAGAGATAAACCGGTGCCAAACTCCAAGCAATTGATATGTATATATGTGAACTTGGATAAACAATATGTGTGTAAAACTAGAGTGATAAAATATTTTCTCTTGAAAAATAGCACTCAAAACTTGAACATTTTCCTTAAACAATTTTAGCTCTCAAACTCTCTCTAAGAGATGGAATGAAATGGAAAAGTTATGGAAATATTAGATTGGAAAATTTTCTTCCCGCACATATTAAAGTCTGAAAAAGTTGGTTAAAAACTAAGTGGGGAAGTGGGTGCAAAACTGCCCAAAAAAACTGCTAAAAACTGTTCCCGCCTGGCATCTCGTTCGAACGACATTTCATTCGAACGAGACTTCTAACGACGTTCCAGATTGGACTCGTTAGAAACTCGTTGGAAATCTCGTTAGAACGAACAATCTCGTTCGAACGACATTTCGAACGACGGACCAGTAGCCTAATATGGCAACTCGTTGGCAGGTTCGTTCGAACGACATTTTCGTTCGAACGACAATCTCGTTCGAACGACTCTATCGAACGAAAAACCAGAAAGTTTGAATATTCTTGTTTAAGCCCAGAAAACTTTATAAACATTTATTTAAAGTTTTAATTAATTCTTTCTTAAGACAAAACGCATTTTTTATAAAACTTAACACGCAATAAACTTTGTTCCAAGCTCCTATATATATATAAATGCATTCATACCTTGGGAGCATGGAACTATGATTGATGACGTAGAAACGAGGCACGCAAACCGGCATATTTGATGAAGCTTTATACTCTTTGCCGCTACGTCTTCAACAAACACTTTATAGGCTTGAGAATATTACAATTAAATACTATCCTATGAATAAATGTTTTTGTCCGAAATTGAGCCAAAACTATATATGGACTCAATTGAAAATTTGTGTCCTTATAGAATCAAGCCTTAAAACTTCATGGAGATCATGCATGTAACTTGTATTTTTCACGGTGTCAGATGACCCAAACATGACTTCCATAGTTTTTGGTGTTAATGTGGAGCTTAAATGAATACGGGTGGTTAATGGGTGAACTTGTTAAACACAATAACCTAACACATCATGTTTGAGTTGATTTATATAGTGAAAATATAATCTATAAATTGATATATAACTTGAGCACGATCTAAATATGACATGAACTAAGACACCATAAGATAAACACAAAAGAAATGAGATTTAAGTGCATGCGATTTTGACACAAATCCAACAAAACCACTAATAAGATTTAAGTGAATGTGATTTTGGAACAAACCTAACAAAGCCTTACACGAAACCAACACAAGATCCATTGCCACCGTTTCTATTTCAATAGTAAATAGTATCGTGATTTAAAAATATCTCTCTCCACATACAACACAAATAAAAATAAAATTCAATTATACCATAAAATATTATTTTTATTGTATTAATTATGACCTCCATTTCACGCCTTGCTTTGGAGAAGATATTATATGAGTAGATAGCACAAATAGTTTTGTGGTTTAAACTTGTTAGTCCCTTTCCTTATTTTCTTGAATGCAATATACTAGTATAATTAATAATGTGAATTGCTTGTATAAAATGCTGAACATTGAAGAGGTGAGGGATTTTTTCTAATTAAAAATGCACATTAATTATATATTTACAAAAATAATGCATTGTGCAACGTAGTTGTAAAAATATTGTTCTTTTTAAAATCAAGATTGACAATTGAGTTTTTATGGTGAAATCGCAATTATCAACCGCGAATTATAGTTGGATTAAATCGGTCATCAATATAATCTAATTCAACAATTAAAGTGGAACCATTGATGCCAACTGTGTCTTATATTAAGTATTATTAAACAGAATCCTCATTTGGAAATCACGTATTAAATTTAAAAATATTTAATTGACCCCACAGTTGGCAACTTCAGTTTCAGTTGAATAAAGACACCCAATCGTCTTTCCTAGTGCCACTCTCAATATTAAAAAAAAAAAACGATTGTTCTTCGACGATAGGACCTCCTAACCATCCTTCAACCACTCCGAATTCGTTCTATAAGTTTCGACAACTCCTAAACACCAAATAAACCATTTTCCTCTTCTGGCGACTGTTAGTTGTTCGACTTACTATTTATTTGTTATGTTTTTAAGAAATATTGTGTATGATTGCGTGTATCTACTTGCGATTGTATTCATATACCCTACTTAATTTTTACTATGAATGAATTTATTCATTTGTATATCAAAAATGTTTCAAATTTTTTTGTGATATATTGTTTATGGATATGAAAAATGGTGTATGAATGTTGATTGTTGTGTAGAAAATTGTACAACATTATTTTCGATGGTTTATATTTTTTCTGTGTAATTTCACCTCTTTAATCTTGAAACAATCCGTGTAAAAAATCTAAATTGCACTTTGAGATATTGTCTGAATATTTTTTTAATAAATTCGATATATTTATCTTGTATTTTTTTAAAAATAAAAATAAATTGTTATAACTAAATAAATTATATCAAAATAAAAATTATGTATAAAAACAACTTGTTACATAATACTAACCTACATAGAAAAACATAAATAAAGACAACTATTTATATAAAAAAAGTTGTTATATAAATATATTATATTTAATATTAAAAAAATTGTATTTAAAAATCGAGTGCTATATATAATAATACACTATATATAAAAATAGACTGTTATAGTTATTTAAACAAAATAGTAAAATAAAATAAAATTGATAGTATATATAAAACTATTTATATATTACACGAAAATATTTAAGATGACAATTTCTAAGACATTTTTAAATTAAATTTTCAATTAATTTTAGTGTATTTAAAAAAAATATAATCATTTTTTTTATATTGAAAGAAAGTCAAAGGTAATTTTCTAAAAAATTATTCAAAATTAAATTTTATTGCATAAATAAGTAGTTAATTTTAATATATAATTGAAAAGTTAATTTAAAAAATGTAAAGTACATTTTCAAAAATATTTGTTACTATTCAATTTATGTAGAATAAATACATTTTAATAGAATAAATACTTCTTAAATAATTCTAAAAAGTTTAAATAGATAAAGAGTTCCTTACGAATATTAAAAAAAATGTTTTGTATAAAAAAGATTATATAAGACACAAATTACCTAAAAGAAAATAGATTGGAAGTGTGTTTTAAAGAATATTTTAAAGCGTGGTAATGAAAATAAAATTTGTTATTGTTGACAATTAGTAGTTGTGAGTGTAAGAATTATCGCAATAAAAGATCTAGAAAGCAATACCAAGGAGAAAATAAATAATCACACATACAACAACAAATGTACGTGATTCGAAAACTTGTCTACGTCCACGAAGAGGTTACTGTTATGTATTAGTGTCTCTTAAACGATTGAAGTCACATCCCTCTGCCTCGGGTTAGGGTTTACATTTTAAAATTGTAAAAATAAGTGATTGAATTGCACAAGTAACTCAACTAGCTTGTAGATAACTCGTAAGTGTCCCTGAATATCTCCTCCTAGATTGTTGGTAACCGTTTTGAATCTATCTCCATGCATTCAAGCACATGTTAAATACACAGTTCTAAATAAATATCTGAGTTGGGCCGTGCAATCCACTATGTATGTTGGGTTGGTTGACTACACTATTGGGCTTGAATATATTATCCCCCATAATTGCCCCTAAAATGTTTGGGCTAGAATGTTGGGCCAATAGATTTTAAGTGAGCTCTAGGACCAAGGCCCAATACTTTTCTAAAATCGGCATGGCATATTTGTAAATCTTTGAGAGTTGTTGAGGGTATGTCCTTCCGAGAATAATTATCATGGAAAACTTGTAATAATCCTGAACTACCGAGGGTATTCTTATCTGAGTAAAGATCTGGTTCGCCGAAACCTGTTTCTCATTATTTGCACGAGATTCAAACACAATTCAGGTTCAAGCAACCGTCACTTCAGTGTTCCAAGCCTTTCTTCTGTGCGACTTCTAACTCTGAGTCTTCCTTCTTGGTCTTCATACTTCTAGAGTTTCCTTGTAAGTTTTTTTTGACCTGGTCCTTTTATTCACCATTTTGATTAGTCTTATCTGTTGCTTGAAATCTTTTTCCTCTATGGCTTTTCTTGATAACATAACCGTTGTAGAATTTAGAAAATCTTACAATATTCGAGAGTGAGTGGAAATCAGTTGTTCCCCTATGCCCAGAGATGTTTGGGATATAGAGGATGGACACTGGATCCACACTCTTCTTATTACACGGGGGGGGGGGGGGGGTCTAACTTTCCCCCAAACCCTATTTTTTTGATAATTTTAAAGTATTTTGATGTTATTCCTGCCCAATGTGTCCTAAATGTCTGGAAAATAGTGAATGGAGTTTATAAAATCAACGAATTATATGGTACCAACTTAGGGGTCCCTGAAATTTATTACTTCTAAGTCTGGTCACACACTAATAAAGTGTTCTGTACCTGAAGGCCAAAAAAGCTAAGAGGGTTTTGGTTGTGAATCTGCCTAACTCCCACAAAGGTTACTGTGAACAGGGTTTTATTGCAAGAGATTAGTAACATCCTCCCTTACTTGAGAGCGTGCAATACCGAGGTCCGTGGATCCCTGATGGGGGGAGGACCAAATAAGTCGTTATCTTTTTTTCTTCTCTCGTTGTACTAAATTTTTCCTCCCCCTTAATTATCAATGAAAAAAGACTTATTCTTTTATTGATGTTCTTATTTTTTGTTCTAATGTTTATAGCTTATCGTCATATAAGACTACATCTCCCATTCCTAAAATTTGGATAAGGTTTTGGGCCCAGGTGTGAGTGTACAGACTCATTGGGCCATCTCGAAGATCTGCAAGCAAATGAAAATAAGGACTACAACATATAAGGAGCAGTCCAAGTTGTTGGCAAAGCTAAAGGAATATTGCTAAGTTATGAAGGAAATTGGCTCCCCGGTCCAGGAGAAAATAATTGATTTAAGGGCCCAACTTGCAGTAATCAAGGATGTGGGACAAGTAGGCGAGGTGATTCAGGATGAAAATGAAGCCTTGAAGAAGGAGGTCATTGAGCTAAAAAAAGACGTCTAGAGAGGGTATGTCATTGCAGTTGGTCTTTAGAGAGATGTCACAAGATTGAGACATATCTTCAGAATGGGTCCTCAGGAAACATATGTAGCGAGCTATAATGAGGGCTGGACTGATGCACTAGCAAGGCTGAAAGAAGCTACAGAGGTGGTATTCAAGCGTGGGTGGTTGACTGCCCTTAGGTAGCTTAAGACCTAAAAGAAATCAGGACTGTGGTACAAGTACCAGGTGGACTTCCCAGCTTATCGTTATCCCCCTTTCTCAAAGGATGATAAGTGGATCCCAATTAATGCCATTCTTGCCGATCTTTTGAACCATTATCTTGAAGATGATGAGGAGGTGTTTGCTATTAATCTAGATGATGCTAGAAGAGCACGTATAGCTGAATATCTATCTCTCCATCCGTAGTTGGTGTGAGTCCTTGCATGATTTTTGGTATAACTTTATATAATTATTCTCTTCAGTCTTTTGTTAAATTATACAAAGTTTGTTTATCAACTGTATCATATTTTGAGCATGCGCTGACTGCATATAGTTAATAGTTACTTTTGTATTTTGGCTACTAACTAAGAAGAGTTGATATTTGCCAATCACTTAGGGCTATCGCTGATCAAATAACACTATTAATCATTTTTGGCTTTTCGTTGATTAAATGAGTTAGTAAATAAGATTAATCATTTTGACTTTTGCCGACTAAATGAGTTGATAGCTTGTGTAAAACATTCTTCCAGTCCAATATGCCTTAGAAATATCATTCCATCTGCCTTAAATTTTAGCTTGTGTCATCACACTCCCTTAGGCCTAGATGAGATGATGGCAATAATGCACCTGGTTCTTGGGCCATCCACCTGATAAGGTTTTAAATGACCAGCACAGTTGGCGACCAACCTAGGTTGTCTTTTTGCCTAAGGATCCCCTATAGGGCTTTTGCTGTCGCCGGGGCAACTCATGAGGTCTGTTGTGCTTGATTATGATAAATACTTGAGGATTGAAATAATTAAAATAAACTTAATAGCTTATCGTATTATTATGAACCCCTCTCGGCATAAGGAGATTCCTTGAATGAGAATAAGTTGAATAACCTATTGTAATCCAAAGGAGTTACGTTATGTACAAGGAAGTTCCTTAGTTGAAATAAGCTGAGCAGCTTACTGTAACCAAAGGTGATTCTACTTAGCGTTGAGAAAATGGATCCATCATTTGAAACAGGTGCATAATATTGAGATACATAACATAAAGTTGAGACAATCAATATGCAAAGGCGAAATGAGAGAGGCAATTGGCCTTTATTTACTGAATATTAACTCGAGAGCAACATAAGTTTGAAATGAAAATTTATGTAAACTAAATGTGTTGAGAAAGATTAAGAAGACTAAAAGTAGAATTTCTTGAGATTGCTTTCATTCCATGCTCCTTGTGCCTCCCTTCCCTTCAGCATTTCCAAGTGATATGCTCCTTGAAGGTCGTCTCTGATCACCTCAAAAGGTCCTTCCCAGTTTGGTCCTTCCTTGCTATTTGACGATCTTACGGCACTGTCGAGGGCTTTCCTTAGGACATAATACCCTACTTAGAATTTCCTCTAATTGACTTTCTTGTTGTACTATTTTTTTGGTTATTGCTGGTATGTAGCTAGCTTGATCATGGCTTGTTCTCTTCACTTGTCTACTAAGTCAAGTTCATTGTGCAATGCATTGACGTTTAGCCCTTGGTCGACCAAGTTGGTTCTCATAGTAGGGAGGCCTACTTCAAGTGGAATAATAGCTTCCATTCCATAGGTGAGCGCGAACAGTGTTTCCCCAGTTGGTCTCCTAGGAGTAGTATAGTAGGCCCACGAGATATGGGGGAGCTCATCTACCCATATACCCTTTGATCATTCTAGCCTCTTCTTTAGGCCGTCGATCATTATTTTATTGGAAGCTTCTGCTTGATCGTTACTCTGGGGGTATGCCAGAAAAATAAAATGATGCTTGATGCCATGATTAACATAAAATCTTTGAAAGAAGCATTCAAACTGCATGTCGCTATCGGTGATGATAGTTTTTAGTACCCCAATGCGTGTTATGACGCTCTTCTAGATGAACCTTGTCATATCAGCATCACGATGTTCACAAGTGGTTCTGCCTCTACCCATATGGTGAAGTAATATGTGCTGACCAACAAATACTTGCGATTCCCAGGTGCGATAGGTAGAGGTCCCACAATATCCAATCCCCATTATACAAATGGCAAGGACTGGTTAAGGATTTAAGGTCGTTAGCTGGCTGATCAACAACGAGAGAGAATTTTTGGCATTTTTCACATCTCCAAACATAGACACTTACATCCCTTTGCATGTAAGCCACCAATAGGCTTCTTTGATCGCTCAAAATGACATTTATCTCCCTCCCGCGTGATTCCATAAATACCATCATGAAGATTGTTGATAACTTGCTCGGTGTCTTGTGGGTGGACGCACTGGAGGTAAGGGCCTGTGAAGAATCTTTTATAGAGATTTTCCCCTGTTAAGGTAGAAACAGTCTGCTTTTACTCTCACTTTATGAGCCAATTTCTTATCATCTGGAAACGTTTCCCTCTACAAATACGCAATGATAGGATCCATCCAACTAAGAGCTCTTTTCGTGCGGAGGACCTGCTCAGCAACTACCATCTAGTCAATGCTAGGCTGAGTGAGGAACTCTACCTGAATAGTCTTTTTGAGATCAGAATCCACTGCTGAGCTTAGGGCTGCAAAGGCATAGACGTGACTATTTTTCCCTTAGGGGAACGACTGATTGCAAACTTCTTTAAATTCTTCCATAAGATCTCACACCACGGTAAGGTAAGCTGCCATCTTGTTATCTTTTGTATTGAAATCTCCGCTCCCTTATTTCGAGACCAGTTTGGAATCACCGAACACGTTGAGGAGCTTTGCCCCCATTAATTTGGCTTTGCGCACTCCATCTATTAGTTCTTTGTATTCGACTTCATTATTGGAGGCTTAAAATTCTAACCTGACTCCTTGCTTGACGACAACGTCTTCTGGTGTGATGAGGACAATCCTTACTCCCACCCGTTTGGAATTAGAGGCTCCATCAATATATGGGGTCTAGGGTTGTGCTTCCTCATTTGTTGATTGCTCCATTACCTATTGGTTAGTGGGATTGTCCCATATGAATTAGGTGATTAAATTATCTAAGACTTATCCATTAATGTAAGGACATTTTTTTCCATTGTCAATATGTATGTCGTACGCCATTACACCGTTGAAGAAATTCAAGATCTCATCTACATCAACGGATCCGAATATCAAAGAGTCTTCAACATCATAACCTCTGCAAGAATGAACTTGGTAAAGTTTTGTTTTTAAGTCCCTTAATGTTTCATACTTAGTATTGGGAAATTTTTATAAAAATATTTTATAAAAAATAAGAAGTAAGTTTTTTCAAGCAAAATGAGGTTTTTAAAAGATTTTTTGTTTTCTGGGATACCGGACCGGTCCGCCCATTTTAAAAATGAACCGAAAACTTACGGACCGATCCGCCTCAAGTCAGACCAATCCGCCATTTCCTCAAACCAGTATATCCCGGATCGCAGGCAAACCGAAGAAGCCTCTTTCAAAAATGAACCGATCCGAGGTCGGACCGATCCGCCACCAGGTCAGACCGATCCGGTCCTGATAAAATCGAGCAGTTCCGTGAGATTTTCTACCATCTCAAAGTTTTATATATATATATATACCTATTTCGGTCGTGTATTTTCTAAGTCTTTGAGAAAACGTTTCTAAGAGTTCAAACACAACAAGACTTCGATTTTTTGATGTGCCAAACATCTTTTTGATTCACACACAAAAATTCCAATTACTTTTGTGAATCCTTTGGAACCCTAGAACACAAGCTTTGTTATTGTTCATCTTTGTGGAGAGATCTTTGCAACCGAGGGCTACGTGTCATTGCTGAGGGAGTCTCTACAAAGTGTTATGGCTGCGTGTCATTGAGGAGAGTTGTGGTTCTTCCTTTGTTGATGGGGCTGCGAGTCCTTGGAGGGTGCTGCGTGTATTCTCTTGCTGAGTTCAAGACTGCGTGTCTTTGTGGGTTGGCTGTGCGTTGATCCATTGCAGATTTCTCTATATAATAATAAGTTGCGATTTATATATTCATAGTGAAATAAAGGTTTTACCCGAAAGGTTTTTTTTCTTGAAATCTGTGTCTCAACATATTTTTTGTGTCACATGCTTTATTTATTTATTTATGGGTTAACACACGCACCTCAGATGCATGTTTAGGGACTGAATTAAATAAAGGTTGATTGGAAACTTGCGAATTTAATTTAAATCATTATCACACGTCATATTTTTTCAAATTGGTATTAGAGCGGGTTGCGCTAATTTATCGCGTATTCCTATTTTCCGCAAAATCGTGTGATATTGATTTTTTTTGAAAAATCAGCTTTGTGAAAATTCTCATTTTTTATGGAGCACTTATATAATCAAATGCCTTTTTTTGACGGGTCTAATTATGCCTACTGGAAAGCTCTTATGAAATCGATTTTAAAATCTATTGATGAGCGTGTTTGGTTGCTTTGCGAAAATGGTTGGACTCCTCCCACGGTCACCGTTAATAACGTCACCTCTCTAAAACTCGTGTCAGCCTGGACTGAATATGATTATAAATTGTCCAATTTTAATTCGCGTGGTTTGAGTGCTATTTCTGGTGCTGTCACTCTGGATGAGTTTCGTCAAATTATGACGTGCACCACGTCTAAAGAGGTTTGGGATGTTTTGAAATTGACACATGAGGGTACGAACGCGGTTAAAGAATCAAAATTACAAAATTTGGCCACCCAATTTGAGACTATCACTATGTCTGAGTCTGAATGCTTTGATGATTTTTATGCTCGTTTGTTAGACATTGTTAACACATATTTTAATTTGGGTGAGGTGATTGATAACACGCGTGTCATTAAAAAGATTTTGAGATCTCTCCCAAACTGCTTTATTCCTAAAGTCACTGTTTTGAACTATGTGGAAAATTTGAAATCACTTAAGTTGGAAGAACTTGTAGGATATCTTCAAACCTATGAGATTGACATGTTTCCGAAAAACATTAAGGCTAAGGATAATGACATTGCTTTAAAGACTCATTGTAATAAAAAGAAAGAAAAAGTTTGTGAGTCCGATTCTGAGGGAGACTTTGATTTTAATGATATGGCCTTGTTTGCGAAATTTTTTAAAAAGTTTCTCAACATGAACAAAAATAGTTCTTCCAATAAAAAGAGATTTTTTGAGAAAAATAAAAAGAAAGGGAAGGCCAAAGAAAGCGATGAGAAGGAAAAAGAGAATGACTCCGATGAGGAGTGTGAGGAAGATTTTGAGAATATGACTTGTTTTGAATGTGGTTGTAAGGGGCATAAGTCGTTTGAGTGTCCTACGTGTCTTAGAAAGAAAGGAAAGAAAGTAGCCATGCCCCCCACACTTAGTGATAGTAGTGAAGGTGAGGGTAATGAGACTAGTGGTGAGAAGTTTGTAGCTTTTTCAAGTCGTGTGAGCACACCCACTTTGTCTCACGTTGATAAAGGTCATGAGAGAACCAGTGATGACTCGAGTGTTTCTAGTGGAAATGAGAGCGAGTTTGAGAGTGGAGATGAAAGTGATCTCCAAAAATCTTTTAGAGATTTGTACACCGATACCTTGAAAACAAAGAAGTATAATCGAGATTTAGGTCACCGGGTTTTAGATTTGGAGAGAGAGAAGGAGGTTTTGAGAAAGGAGAAGTGTGATTTGACCAACACGTTGTCTAGTCTGACGACACGTGTATCCCAACTCGAGAGTGATCTCGAACGTGCCAGGGTGGTCAAAGTCAAGTTTGAGAACGCACCTAAGAAGGTTGAAAAGGTGGTTCTTAATGGTAAAGGTGAGAAGTTAGGAATAAGCCATGACGGTGCTTCTACTTCCCAATTAGCACCCGAGCCGGTTCCCACTTTAGTGACAGTTTCACATATGTCTCACCCTAACCCACCTAGGCGTCCCATTCATATTAGGAGAGCGCGTCCTAGAGTTTTTGAGAAAGATGTTCCTAGGCCTATTTATGTTTGTTTACATTGCAAGAGGAAAGGTCACCTTAAGGAATTTTATTTTAAGTTGGGTTATGTGTCACGTTTTTCTTCTACACGTGTTTCTGTCACATACTCACCCACACATGATACTTTACATGCTCCCGGAGACTACATGAGAGATTTTGCACATTTAGGTGAGCAAGCTAAATTTTTAGTCAAAACGTCACAAGAATTGATGGAGGCTTTTCATAAGTTGTCACCACCTTCGGAAAACCCCTCCGCACCTAATGATTGATGTTTGAATTGTTTACTAGCATAGGATGATTTTCATGATGACATTGTTTACCTATTGCTAGTATGTATCATTTTTGTATGTTTTATTTTTTTTAAGAAAAAAAATTGAAAAATACAAAAAGATTTTATTTTGATAAAATTATGATATAATCCATAAAGATTTTTGTATTTTGTTTGCACCGTTTATGGATGGACACTTTGGATGACCAAGTCACAACATCATTCCATTATTTTATTGTGACTATTTGATAGTGTTTTGAGACATTAGGTCAATTCATCCTTGTGCTTTACAATGTTTGGAATCATTGAGATGTAATTTAGTGTTACTTTCTACATGTTTGACTCATGATTTCCTTTATTGCACACATGCACGAATTTATTTGATTATTGTGCTTGTCTTATCACATGTTGGTTAGGTGTTTTCACTTCAATCATGTCTTTAAAACGAACCAAGTGCGACAATTTTATTTTGATAAGAAAATTGTGCATATAAGAACCGTTTTGTGAGTTTGTGTGCTTTGTTTTAAAACGGGGAATGGATGCGAAAGGTTCATTTTGCCTTTGAGAATACTAAGCCGCCGTCAATATTGGACCTAAAAAATGGAGGAATTTTATTATCCGGGGTCCAAAGAGGCTTAAAGAGCCCGAAAAAATTGAAAGGCAATAAAAAGGAAATTCATGCCAAAAAGGGGCCATTTAGGTTTTTGCACCAATTCTCCAAAGTTTGAGAATTTAGATTACCTCTAAAGGAAAATATATTTGAGGGATTTTGGTTGGAGAATTAAAACGGGTTTGCACGTCTTTGAAATGTTTGATAATGCGCTACATAGTTTTGGACGTTATTGGTGTGGAAATCACTTTGACTTTGATTTGTATAAGACGATGTCATCTAAATTCAACAAATTTTTACACCTAAGGATACTTTTGATGCTCACGTGGTATTTTCTTCGTCTCATGTGTGTAGGTATGAAGATTGAAGATCAATATGTTGCACACCCTGATGTGAAAAGCTTTGTACTTTGATGATTATTGAAGATTTAAGAACAAACGATGAAGATTTAAACATTTGTATCTTTCCATTTTTAGGGTTCATGAGAGGGTAGATTTGTATAGGTCATTAGTTGATAATTCGGATATTTTTTATGTTTGTACCGACATAGACATAGGGGGAGATTTGTAAGGACATTTTTGTCCATTGTCAATATGTATGTCGTACGCCGTTACACCGTTGAAGAAATTCAAGATCGCATCTACATCAACGGATCTGAATATCAAGGCGTCTTCAACATCATAACCTCTGCAAGAATGAACTTGGCAAAGTTTTGTTTTTAAGTCCCTTAATGTTTCATACTTAGTATTGGGAAATTTTTATAAAAAGTTTTTATAAAAAATAAGAAATTTTTTTCAAGCAAAATGAGGTTTTTAAAAGATTTTTTTATTTCCTGGGATACCGGATCGGTCCGCCCATTTTAAAAATGAACCGATCCGCCTCAAGTCAGAACAATCCGCCATTTCCTTAAACCAGTATACCCCGGATCGCAGGCAAACCGAAGAAGCCTCTTTAAAAAACGAACCGATCCGAGGTCGGACCGATCCGCCTCCAAGCCGGATCGATCCGGTACTGATAAAATCGAGCAGTTCCGTGAGATTTTCTACCATCTCCAAGTTTTATATATATATATATATATACCTATTTCGGTGGTGTATTTTCTAAGTCTTTGAGAAAATGTTTTTAAGAGTTCAAACACAACAAGACTTTGATTTTTTGATGTGCCAAACATCTTTTTGATTCACACACAAAAATCCCAATTACTTTTGTGAATCCTTTGGAACCCTAGAATACAAGCTTTGTTATTGTTAATCTTTGTGGAGAGATCTTTGCAACCGAGGGCTACGTGTCATTGCTGAGGGTGTCTTTACAAAGTGTTATGGCTGCGTGTCATTGAGGAGAGTTGTGGTTCTTCCTTTGTTGATTGGGCTGCGAGTCCTTGGAGGGTGCTTCCTGTATTCTCTTGCTGAGTTCAAGACTGCGTGTCTTTGTGGGTTAGCTGCGCGTTGATCCATTGCAGATTTATCTATGTAATAGTAAGTTGCGATTTATATATTCATAGTGAAATAAAGGTTTTACCCGGAAGGTTTTTTTTCCTGAAATCTGTGTCACAACATATTTTTTGTGTCACATGCATTATTTATTTATTTATGGGTTGACACACGCACCTTAGATGCATGTTTAGGGACTGAATTAAATAAAGGTTGATTGGAAACTTGCAAATTTAATTTAAATCATTATCACACGTCATATTTTTTCAATTAATCGTTGTTATTGGATGAAAGTGAATATAAAAACTTCTAAGCTCGATCGACCACTTTGAGAGTCATCCAGAGTGGTCGAATTTTTAAAGAACAACTTTGACGGGGAATAAAGTGATCACTATTATTGAATGAGCTTCAAAGTAGTGTTTTAGCTCCAAGAGGCAACCATTAATGTGTAGGTTAGCTTTTCTAAGGGCAAGTAGCATTGCTTTGCATCCAGAAGCGTCTTGATGGCATTGTAGAAAAGGTAGTGTCTGCCTTCCTTCTCATATACCAGAGCTGAGCTAATAACATGGCGTGATACTATGAGATACAGGTATAAATGATTGCCATTATCGAGGATCACCAGTAGGGGCACTTTGCTGAGGTTGTACTTGATATCCTCGAGAGATCTTGAGCAGTTGTCATTCCATATGAGGCCCTTATCCTTCTTTAGTAACTGAAAGAATGGTTAGTAGCATTTCGAGGACTTGGAGATGAAGCGATTGAGCGCTGCAAGCATCCTAGTAAGCTTTTGAATTTCCTATAACGTCCGAGGGAATTGGACTTTGTTGATACCATCAATCTGATATGGACTGGTCTCAACATCTCTTTTGCTCACTAGATAACCCATAAATTTTCCTCACTGGACACCAAATAAACACTTGCTTGCATTAAGTTTCATTTGATTCTTTTTAAGGATTTTGAAGGTTCTAACTAAGTTCGTGAGGTGATCATCTATAATCTTACTCTTGACAAATATTTCATCGATGTATACCTTCATGGTATCCCCTATTTATTGCTTGAACATCTTTGTGAGTAGCCTCTAATAAGTCGCCCCTATGTTTTCTAGGCCAAACAGCATGACCTTATAACAGTATAGACTGATCAGGGTTATGAAATATGTTTTGTCTTGGTCGGGGCTTAACAATGGAATTTGATGGTACCATGAATAGGCTCCAAGATTCTCATCCTCTCGTAAGCTGTCGCATCATCAACTAGCTGATTAATCTTTGGCAATAGGAAACTATCTTTGGGGCAGGCCCTGTTGAGGTCCGTGAGATCAATATAGACCCTCTAACTACCGTTTCTTTTTTGTACTACCACTAGGTTGGATAACCATTTGGGGAACTTAACCTACCTAATGGATCTTGCATCCAAAAGCTTCCCAACTTCGTTCTCCACCACTTTAACCTTTTTAAGGGCTATTCGGCGTGCCTTCTGAGCAATCGTCTTAAAGGTCAGGTCAACATGCAAATGATAGTGGGCTACATCAGGATCAATTCCAAGCAGATAATATGGTTCCCAGGAGAAAACATATAAATTTTTTCTCAATAAGTCAATCATTTTTTTTTGTGATTGATAAGGGCAGTTCTGATCAGAAACTTTCTAGTAGGAAAGTTATCATCAACACTAAGTTCCTCTAGGATTTCAAAGACCCTTTCAGTGGGATAGAACCTGGTTTCCTTCAACTCTAGTCGGCCGTACTGTAGTTGTTATTTAGAGGGTGTAACCCCGTCTTGGGATTCCTATAGAGCGTCCTTTGGTTCCATTTTCTTCTCCTTTCGGGGGCGAATGGCTGCGATTAAGCACTTTTTTATAGTGTCTTGGTCTCCATGAATCTCGACTACGCCCCGATTGGTGATACACTTAAGTTTCTGGTGGTAAGTGGATGGTACGACCTTTATGGCATGCAACCAACCTCTGCCTAGAATGGCGTGATATGAAGACTCTATATCAACCACCAAGAATTCAATAAACTTTGAGATTTTTTTTGCTTTAAACGATAAAACTATCTTGCCCAGTGGCATCGTAACTTTCCCTGTAAAGTCGACCAATGTACATTACCTCTGATGAGCTTCTTTGGTCTACCAGTAGCTTATCGATGTCCCAGTTTGCGATTCTAAGAGTAATCACGAGTGCATCATGGTGAGGAGTCCTCAAACCAATCAGATATTCATGAGTGAAAATTATGTGTTTGGTGTAGTTTAGATCCTCTGGTCATCGATTCTTGCCAGTTTGGCTTTTTACAGGGTGACCTTCTTCAGTTCCATTCGAATAATGTTCCCTGGGATTTATTTCAGGTCAGATGCTCCATGAATCACTGCAAACTCTTGTCCCGTATAGTTATCAAGGACATTATCTAGTTTTTAGTCACCGTTGGCTGTGGCCTTGTCGACTTATTCTCAATGTATTTATTCAAATGTCCAGCCTGGGCCAGCTCTTCCAATTGTGACTTCAGTGCTTTGTAATTCTCTATCCTGTGGCTGCCATCCTTATAGAATGCACATCTCAACGCGTTATTACTTTTTGTCGAGTCACCACTCATCTTCTTGGGCCATTTGACGAATGACTGATCCTTGATCTTGCTCAAGATCTTATTGATTGGTTCTTTGAATATTGTGTTAACAACCTTGAACACTTTTAAGGGATCAGTCTTGCTCCCATTCTTAGAGTCATTTTTGCCCTCATTTTTGTTCCCTTTCTTTGGAGTGTCACTCTTGCCTCCTCTTTTACTTTCTTTTTCTCGATCGTTGTCCCCTGGGGTAGAGTGAACCACGTCCTCAACCTTGGCATATTTTTCAATACGCGCCATGAGGTCGCCGATGGTGTTAGCCTCTTTGTTCGTCAGGAACTGGTGCAGTAGAGATGTGGTTAGCAGATCAATCTTGAAGGACGCAATAGTAGCCTGCTCCGAGCTGTCCTCCACTTCATTAAAGACCTCCTAGTACCTCTTGGCATAATTATGAAAGATCTGTTATGGATTTTTCTCCATCGTGAGCAGTGTTTCCTTCCTCTTGGGGTGGGAACTACTTGTTATAAAGCAAGCAGTGAAAGCCTATGATAGGGCCGTGAAACTTTTAACCGACGTGTGGGGCAGCTTCTCGAACCAATTCTGTGCTAGGTCATGTAGGCTAGATGGGAAGAGTCATCACATCAAGGCATCGTTGTCACTCAATATGGTCATTGCCTGCTTGTATCACCGAACATATTCCATGGGATCCGTCATTCCATAATAGATCTTGAATTTGGAAATGCCGAACTTTTTTGGGGGTTACACTTCTTTAATTGTCCTTACAAAAGGGGATTTCATCTGGGTGTTGAGATATCTTATGGCTAGCTCCCTAGTATACTTGGCCCCTCGATGGGCTAAATGCTAGTCCATCTCTCTACGGACCAAAATTTTGATGTCCTCATCTTGATGATCATTACTTCTATAGAGCCTCTTTAATCGACCAGAATTTGATCGATCACGCGCTAACCTTCCGTCTTCAGATTTATTTTGGTTACGCCTGAAGCTCGTTCAATGACTACGAGTATTTCTCGCCTGGGGACTAGGATAGGATACCTATCATGGCGTTTTCTGGTATCTCTATGGAGATCTCTCTCCATCCTTTCAAGTCGCCCTTTACAAGCGAGGATTTTCTTTCATTTCAAGGCTAGTTACCTTCTAATGTTCTTGAAGTTTGGCTCGTAAGCGTCAACCATCGTGGAGATATGAGTAGACCTAGGTGGCCTCTAACTTTCTTTGGAAGGTCCCCTCTCTTGGTGAAACCTGGGATTGGGTGTCTGGGAATGTTCGACCTGACCCTAGGTGGGACTGGGTTTTCTTGCATATCGCTAACTTGAGTTAGATTGCTGCTATGGTGAGACATCACTGGTTTTCTTTCCATAACTGATTTCATAGGAAAAAGAATCGATTCCCATAGATGGCACCAATTGTGAGTGCAAGAATTATCACAAAAAAATATCTAGAAAGCAATACCAAGGAGAAAATAAATAATCACACACACAACAATAGATGAACGTGGTTCGACAACTTGCCTACGTCCACGTAGAGGTTTCTGTTCTTTATTAGTGTCTCTCAAATGATTGAAGTTATATCCCTTTGCCCCGGGTCAGGGTTTGCATTTTATAGTTGTAAAAATAAATTATTGAATTGTACAAGTAACTCAACCAGCTTGTAGATAACTCGTAGGTGTCCCTGAATATCTCCTTCGAGATTATTGGTAATCGTTTTGAGTCTATCTCCATGCATTCAAGCATATGTTAAATACACGGGTCTAAATAAATATCCAAGTTGGGCTGGTCGGTTGCACTATTGGACTTGGATATATAAACCTCCACAGTAGTGAAATATAACAACACAATTCCTCAAACCACCATTTAGAATGATTACATTTGTTAGGCTTTTAAATTACGCATCATAATAGTCCACACTAATATTTACTTGCGTAACATAATAATTCATACCGTTTAGATCAATGTTAGTACTATAAATTACTAGTGGCCAAATAGTCCATACCAATAGTTATTTGCACCTAATAATATGAACATTCCTCTATATAATTTTGATAATTTCATGGATGATGTCTCCCACAATAAGTACATAAGTTGTAATTTTGTAATCAAGCGTAGTTAAAGTTATGTTCATTATGCGATGTTCTTAACGATGAAACCTCATAAATAATCTACGAGGGTGAGGCACACAAGCCTAGCAACCTGAACCCTGCATCCATATATAATGAGTTCTTTAGGAAGGCACGATGTACCATGCAAGTAGACCATGCAACGAGTGACATTAATCTCACTTGTAGGTGGCCTGAGATAGTACTCCCGCTGAAATAAAGTACACATGTTATTAGATGTAGAGGAGGACAAAACTGTTCAAACTATGAAGGATTACATTTTAAATGACAAGACAATAAGCGTTCTCTATTTGTACTTGAAAATTAACCCCACCTTGGTGCCTCACAATGAATACCTATACCGGTCACCGCAAGAGTGCAAGTTTGAAATAATTCCTCCACCATCACCCACTGAATAACTATTCTTATAATAGTCTAAACGCACATGTGACTATAATCTCAATATTTCATGCAGTAGTGAGAGAAATTTGGCAATAGAGCACTACTCCTACGTGGTTCACAGTTTGACTGTAGAATTGGATAATATGTCCCATTCTGCACCATTTCATGTATCTATTGCAGCTGAATTGGTGTCAAATAATGAACACATTCGCTATGACATTGTGAATGATATGGTGAGTGGAGCAGTGGGAAATGTTGAGTCGGGAGGGAATGATCAGGACTAGGAAATTGAGGAAGTTATGTATGAAAGCAGTGAGGATGAGCTGACACACATGGTAGTGGGTCCTTATGGATCCAAAGAACTACGCGGGAGGTATTTTTTGGTGACACATTACCCGTGTTACAGGGAGGATACACCCCCCATGCAATATAACCATGAAATTCCCTAGACAACGTCACAATTGGTTGCATTGAGCAGGGTCAACTAAGGGTTTCAATGAAGTATGACGATAAAAAAGGGCTGGTGGTTGATATCTTGCGTTACAACATCGATAACCCTGCTGAGTGTGACGTTGTGGAGTATGAGTATGACACCATGATATGGGTTGTAAAATGCAAAGCTAGGGTGACTACGAGATGCAAGTGGTGCCTTAGGGAGATGAAGCTACAACAGCACCATAATTATGAAAACTAAGTACAATACCCCCCACACTTACACGTTTCTTACAGTCAAAACAAACCACAACTAATTGATGCCAACCTACTTGGCTAGGATGATCTCGTGCCTAGTTAAGGTCGATCCAGGTATTAAGATAAACACGCTGGGCACGCTGGTTGTCCAAATCCAAGATCGAACCCATTACACTGGACCTTATTCGGAGGCTTAGAATACAAAGAGGATATCAATTATTGCCCAATTTAGTTATTAGGATTCATCCTTAATTGTGTTTCCCCCTTCTTGTCAGTAGTTCAACATTATAATTCGTGGATGGTCAAAAACTTACAGGCCAACCAACGACCTCATGGAAAGGAGATGTTTTCCAGACTATTCTTTGCTCTTTCTGCCTCAATAGAAGGATTTAAACATTGATCGACTATTATTAGCATAGGCGAGACCCACTTATATGGTAAGTATAAGGGAAGATGTTGATTGCGATCAGCTTGGATGGTAATGGAAAATATTTTCCACTAGCATTTGCAGTAGCTCATGAAGAGAATTTTTCGAATTGGAGTTGGTTTCTCCATCTTGTTGAGGAGCATGTTTTAAAGGAACTTTACAATATATGTTTGATCTCAAATAAACACACTGAACTTAAGGCTGCGGTGGAGGAGCAATAACATGAGTACGAATTATATATGGGAATCCACAGGAGGCATCGATACTGCACGTGGTAACTTTTTCAAGAAATTCTGAGATGCCAACCTTAAGGAGTTGGTATGGCGTCCGTGGAGTGAAAAACAAGTTAGAAATTTGATATGTTGATGGATGAAATCAAGGATATTAACGAAGCGGAACACACATATTTTTGCGGAATTTCGAAGAAAAAATGGTCGACAGGACATGATAGTGGGTATCATTACAACCAAAAGACCACAAACATTTATGAAGTTTCTTAACTCGGTTATTAAGGGGGCTCGGAGTATCCCAATAATTTCAGGTATTGAATTTATATTTTATAGACTAGTAAGTTAGTTCCGTGTATTAAGGACCCATGGATTGGGCGATGTGGTGAGAAATAACACACTTACTCCACATAAGTTTTTTGATTTGGATTATCGAGTTTTAAAGAGTAAAAAACACGTTGTGCGGTAGTTCATCAATAAAGAGGGAAGATTTCAGGTGGAAACACCTAGATTTAATATATATGTCGTTTACATAGTGGGATGGACGTGTGTTTGTGATAAGTGGGCGATCTACCACTTGACTTTTTCAAACGCTATTATAGTGTGTTCAAGGCTAAAATTTGACCACATGACACTTATTAGTGAGTACTTTACAACATAGTAGTATTTGAGGACGTATGCACCACATATATATCCCCTAGACCACGTTGCTTATTGCCGATAGGTGTCACGTACGAAGTTGATACATAACCCTAGATTTAGACGTGAGGCAGGGAGGCCTACTTCTACTGATGCAGGAATGAGATGGATCTCCTGGAAAGGAGACATAATCAATGTAGCCATTGTTGCAAGCTGGGCCACACAAGAAAGTGGTGTCCTGAAATACCAAGGCACAATCTCCCAGTTCATCCTGCTCTATGTTAGTATTTCCCCATTATTACGTAGTAAGTATAATTTAATTTAATTTAAATTACTTTGACATTGAAATTTATGATCGTTATATTTAATTGCAGTGTGTTAACAAAAGTTGTTGAATTTTAGTTAACACGGATATTCCAGACACACGAGCATGGATATAACATGATCTTATAGATGGGTTTGTTTTTATCGGACAATAGGATCATCTGTCGTAGGTGATTTGGGCAGGTCTGGAGTCGAGGGTCTTGACGTGCCGATGCAGCAATTCTAGTCATAGACGGGACGAGATAGATAGCTGTTGGACTTTGGTTCCATTACTCATGGATGACGATATCTAAGGCTTACACCGTATTCGTTATGTCACCCTCAACTGGGATTTCATCACGTACCTAATCGAGCGATGATGGTCTGAGACTCATATATTTCATCTTTCTACTGCAGAGTGTAGTATTATGTGGTAGGACGTAGAGGTTCTCATAGGATTATCGATGGACAGTCTTACCATTATAGACCCATAGATTAGGATGCATGCAACGTGCCAGGAGTATTTTGGTGTCACACTCAATATTTCACACTTTAGCACCGGCGTCCATATTAGGGCGAACTGGTTGGTGGACACATTTGCACATTTAACAGAGCAGTCGAGTGCATATATGCTCACTATTTACACTCGTGGATATATTTTACAAATAATTCGGTAGACACATGAAACTACGATACCTTCTATTACTCCAAGACATACGTCGATGTAGAGATTACAACTGGGGAGGATCTTTACTCGCGACGTTATACCACGAGTTATGTCAGCGACAACACCAAGGGAGATAGCTGGGCCTCTCATGGTGCTATAGGTTAAATTTAAATGATAAATTTAGGAGATTAAATGATATATTATCAATTTTGGTATCTATTTTTTTTAAATAATTAATGGTTATGGGGATAAGAGCACTTATCCCACATGGCCCTGGAGTGAGTGATACTAGATTATGTTGAGGCTACTGTTACTTAGGGCGTTGAGCCATTTCCACCTTACCATTAGGATGCCAGTAAATTATGATCTAATGTTTTATACTTTATACATGCCTAATTCTACTATGTTACACACTACTGCATTCAATCAATCATCATATTGACAAAAAATTGATTTCAGATGGTGCATCTCGCTAATTAAGTGGGATACTTTCGTATGCGTTCTCAAATATTTTTGGGATCAGTTAGATCTGATGCGGACAACTCAGGTGTGTAGCATGCAGTTTATTTTGTATCCATTCACTGAACACATGTCTCTTTTAATACTTAATTAGTAGTTAAGGATGTTATTTGGATTACTCAATTGTAGATGATTTGGCGACCTTATATAGATAATGCCATGGCATAATTACCGGACTACTGCATGGAAGGTGAAGATATATAGAGGGCTAGGGTAACCCTCATTAACTTTGAGATTACGTGGTGGCTCCTACCAGAGTGTTTCCTTAAACAGTTTGAAATGTGGCAACTTGTCCTTGCCACATGCGACATGAGATCGGTGTCGCATCGTATAGACCTGAGAGGACGTACCGTAATGACTTTTACCAAGTTCACGCCAGATATATTGGGATATGGGGGATATGAGATACACTGTTGTGTCGCGATACTGGACCCCTTTGAAGATATCGATAAGCTCATGGGAGCTAGTTTCGATAACAATATCCTTCCAACCCCGCATGTTGGCCATATTGAGACCGTGGAAAAGGCCTTCCATCAGGGCACGAAGGAGAGAAGGAGTACCCCTGAGTCGTCCGTAGTAGCCGCTCTTCCAATGCCCCCTGTCATCAAGGACATAACCTCCAAAGGTCGCAATGCGGTAGGTAGGATCGGTACACGCCTGGAGGGCAACCTTGGTCTTTCCCCGGTCCACATGCTCCAAAAGGAAAAAAAGAGCTTCCGAAACCTCGTCATATTCAATATAGTCCTGAGTCTGACGCCTCCCAATGCGAGCAAGGCCATCCGCCCACATATTATTCGATCTCCTGATGTGTGAAACCTGAATCTCCATATCGGCCATAGTAGCGATGCACTCAGCAATAATGTTAGTCAGTGGGTGGTTCTGGTGGTTTTGTCTATTCAGAAGTTGGACGGCATCCAGACAGTCACTGCGAAGTAAACATCCCATCCAGCCCTTGAGTTTAGCCATGTTCAGGGTCGACTGTTACGAGCTAATGAGAAAGGTGGGCGCGGACTTCTTCTATGTCAACTCGGCTATGATCCGGGGTGCGGACTGGCTGGCACGGGAGGCTAAAGTTCAGGAGGAGACCTTTGTTGAAATTGAGGAGATCCCCAAGGATTTGCGCCGGATTCTTGTTAACCCTACGATGTAGTTTGTCTCGCACTATGATTTGCTACCCCCTTACCTCATGGGTTATGTCTTTAGTTTTTCTTTGCTGCCTTGATGGCCTATGGTTTCGATGTGTAACCTCTAAGTAACCTTTTCTATTTCAATGTTTACCAAAAAAAAAAAAGAAAAAAAAAAGAAAAAGATACACTGTTGTGGCAGGCGAAACATATGATGGTTATATTGCGTTGAATGACCCTTACATGCTATGATATCAGCGGATTACCCGATAATTATAATATATTTCGTTTAATAATATTTTAAATATATATATATATATATATATATATATATATATATATATATATATATATATATATATATATTAAATATTTATTATAATTGTTCTTTATTTCATTATCTATATGTTTGAAACATTTGCCAAATAAATTTATGAAATAAGAGTTGAAAAAAAATGTTGCAAATTAAGTTTAATATAAACGGATAATCCGGTCGGATCTGAATCCGTTTAACATAAACGGATATGGATTTAGATTCGCCTGATCCGATCCGATTAATAACCAGATCGGATCCGAATTCGTTTAACATAAATGGATATGGATTTGGATTTTCCTGATCCGGTCCGAATCCGATCCGTTTACAGGCCTAATTATTAGTCAAAACTATTTAATCGTTCGAGTGCAATATAATTTTTAAATAATGTATAATATATAATAAACCCACGTTATATATCCATTATGCGTGGCATGTTATTTGAAAACCATAATAGTTCATAACAATTATCCAATAGAATGGATACACTACAAACGATATTAAAGTTAATCCCAAAGTCTTCCTAAAGAAATCAAAGATGATATTCTTTACCGAACAGTAACATCACGGTCAAAACATATAATACACCAATGTACGAGAAGGTTAAGAAGTGATCCATCGCAAACACTACACCAAAATGGGTAAATTGGCACCCTTCCAACGACTAGCCTTGTTACGGTCAATGACCGTGACACGTCCGTGACAAATTTTTTAGCAAAAAAAACCTTTCCCCTCCTTTTTCCCCATCGATTTCTTCCCTCCTTTTCTCTCTCTCTCTCTCTACGCTGCTCTCCCTCTCTCTTTCTACTTTCAGGTTAGTTTCTCTCTCTCTCTCTCTCTCTCTCTCTCAAAGCTATCATAGAGTTTGAAGAACCTACCTCAAGTGCTCGACATGTTCCTCCTCAGTGTGTGAGTATAATAAGATGTCATCTATGAAAATGATGACAAACTGATATAAGAATTCTCTGAACACTCAGTTCATCAAGTCCATGAATATGGCTGAAGCATTTGTCAGTCCAAACGGCATGACTCTGAACTCATAGGACCCGTATCTCGTCAAGAAAGAAGTCTTAGACACATCCTGCGCCCTAATCCGTAGCTGATGGTATCTCGATCTCAAAGCTATCTTCGAAAAGAAGGTTGCCCCTCTCAGCTGGTCGAGCAGATCATCGATTTGAGGCAACGGATATTTATTCTGTATCGTGACCTTGTTCAACTCCTGGTAATCCACGCATAACCTCAGTGTACCATCTCTCTTCTTCACAAACAACACTGGAGCACCCCAAGGTGAGATGCTCCTATGAATATAGCCCTGACCTAACAGCTGCTCTATCTGATCCTGTAACTCCCACATTTCTGCTGGAGCCATATAGTATGGTGCACGTGCTATCAGTCGAGTACCCGACATCAAGTCTATAATGAAATCTATCTCTCGACTGGGGGGTAGGCCCTGTATCTCCTGAAATACATCGAAATACTCATGAACGACTGGGATCAAATTTAAGGTAATCACGACCTCCTTAGAGGTATCCTCCTCTATGTAGTACAAATGGGCGGAAGAGCCTCCCTCTGGGCGAGGCATCGCCACCAAAAACATCTCCCGCCCCGGAATGGCAAAGATGATACTCCCACCGAAACAATCTATCATGGCTCTGTACGCAACGAGCCAATCGTGCTCATATATCTCTAAGACTAGCATATCTGCTGGTAAAATCAAGCTACCAATATCTACTCCCATACCCCGGTATATAAAGAAAATCAAAGACCCATTCCTTAGTGGTGAGTCTACGCATGTCATAGTGCTCTCTCCTGTGTCTAATAACCCTAAGGACTTTGCAAACTGAGTAGCTATAAAATAGTATGAAGCCTTAGTATCAAATAAAACCCGACACATAGTGCCATGGATAGGAAATGTACCCTCAATCGCGGGTGGTGCCTGAGGTGCTGATGCTTGGTGGATGTTATAGACACGTTCGTACTGTAATTTACCCTGCTGAACTGGAGCTGCTGGGATGGAGGGTAAAGATGGAACCTGAGCT
The DNA here is from genome assembly GCA_949130495.1 of Sambucus nigra. Lineage (NCBI taxonomy): Eukaryota > Viridiplantae > Streptophyta > Magnoliopsida > Dipsacales > Adoxaceae > Sambucus > Sambucus nigra. Next base: position 263,470,799 of record OX422212.1, read on the forward strand.
GGCACTGGGAGGGCAGCTGGAAAGAGTGGCCTCTGTGGCTTATTACGAGCACCCTACTGCTATGGGGCCCTATCTCCCTCTGGGCAATCCTGGCACCTATGGCCATTCTTTCCACATCTGAAACATCTACCTCTGAAGTTACCACCCCTATGCCCTTACTGTCCACGACCCTATTAACCGTTACCACCCCGCCACTGGCCCTGCTAGAATTGATGTTGACCTTGATGGCCTTCTGTTGTCCCTACTGCTGACGGTGTTGGCCCTGTTAGCCATGCTAATTAGACTGGCCCTGCCTGAACCTCCCAAATCCCTATCTAGAGTAACCTGATCGGAATCGCTTGGCAGGGTCCCCCTGATTAGAACCCTACTCACTATGATGGGTATGCCCCTGGGCTGCTGGTGCCCCACCAGTACTACTTCACCCTATCCTGCCTTATTGGCTGGACTCCCCTGCTCGTTTTCTCCCCTGCAGATGGAAGCGATGATCCTGATAGTGTAACAAAGCAACATTGAGTACATCAGTATTGGTACTCAATGATAGATTTCCTATGAGGTGTTGACGAATCCTCTAGGCCAATCCATCTACAAACAACAGTATATTCTTCCCCTCTGTGGGTGCTTCATCTGGCACTATAGTAAGAAGTCTAGTGAACTCCTCCTCATACTCAGCAACAATCATATTCTCCAGCTTTAAATTTAGTAACTTCCGCCTCATTTAGTCTGCATGACGGATGGGAAGTACTTGCAATCAAATCGCGCCCAGAATGACTAATCGTAATGCTGTCCCTCTCCTCTAAGGTGGTGATGGACTCCCACCACTGCAAAGCGGCCCCCACTAGCTTGAAGGAAAGCCAAAATCTATCTCTACACATCAGTGCACTCATACATGCATAAATGCCTCTGGATATTTTTCTTCCATTGGCTAGAGACTACGATGTCTGAGCTACCAGAGAACTCTGGGGGATGAGCCTTCTGAAAGGCATCCCTCACCCTCTCCCATGCAGATGGAAGCTGTGCTGCTACTGGCACCACTACCTGAATCTGGGGTGGAGCCTACTGCACTACCTCAATGCGGCATTCACCGCCTGAGCAACAATAGCGACTACTTCAGTTGCGTTCATCATTCCCTAAGCTAGAGCTACTGGCTGCTCAGACTGGGCATTCGTGTCTCGGGGTGCGTGTCTCGGAGGCATCTGAAACGAGAAGGAAAACTATTAGTCTACAGTTATTATCAATTCTCAAATAGCTGAAGACATAAGCGTAAATACAAGAATACAACAGTCCTAAAAATAGGTCTCTATATCAAGGACGCTAAGCTTAAAGCTAAATAAGCTGTACATATCCTAAAGGACACTAGAACCTGATGCTCTGATACCACCTGTGACACCCCGCCTAATTAATACTTGGTGATCTATCCTTTGTTAAATTATAATCAAGGTGAATGGTCAGTTCATTCTGAGCATCACTGTCACAAAATAAAATTTTCAATTTAAACACCCTAAACAATTAAGCTAAGTGTCAAAACAATTTAAAACTTTATTTTAAATTTATTAAATCCAAACTTGAAAACCTTTTTAATAACCCACAGTTTAAGAATTTCGAAATACTAAGGATGAATAATAGCACACAAGAATTTGAATCATCCACATAAACCAAACGAGTGTAAGACTATAAATAAAACCATCATGACAGTAATTAAATCCCAAAGAGTACCAAATACTGGAAATATAAAGGAATATAAATCTCTGACAAAAATCCAAACTGAATAGAGAAATGGGCGACACATGCCCTAACTAATATGAACTAAAAATAAGAGTGGAGTCAACAATGAGGTCATCTAAGCAATGGCTTGCAACTCCCACAAAAGTTGCAGCAAATCCGATCCAAGAAATCTAAGCATGGCGCCCCTATGACTGGGCACCTGTAATATATACATATATATCCAAGAGAAAGTAATAACCAAAAACAGTTGAGAGCACGAGTGTAAAACCATTTAAAATTTTAGTTTAGTTAGTATTTAAGATGCTTACCGGCTAATGTAACAACCATGTTAGTATGCGTCACTCTCTTGAGAAATCCTCACCTCTCATCTAGTGTGCACGCCTACCGTACTATTAACCTCAAAAGTTTATTTTAACTTAACTTTCCCATAAAGTTTCATACCGCTAACTACGTTGGCTAAGATAATTAATTTTCGAAACTTAAGCTCACACATATATCTTATTTTATTTTAAAATAACCCAGTATTGTCACAAAATTCTCAAACATTTATAATAAAGTCGGAGTATTTATTCATTACTTAGCTACTTTTATGCACAGTAGAAAGTTTCCATACTTAAGTATAAATATATATATTATCCACTCATAAAATATATATACTATCGGCACCCTGCATAGAATCTATGGTGCTGACATACTCTGCTATCAAGTCCCCGTATCACACATATTAAGGGAAATACTAGTTGGGAATCGCTCTCAAACTGTATTAACATAAAACACATAGAAATGGAGGCGAAGCACAATTCCAAGTGAAATTAACATAAAACACAAGTGAAATTAACATAAAACACAAGTGAAACACATAGAACTGTATTAACATAAAAAATAAGTGAAATTAACAAGTTTGCAACATGAACAAGTAGCTCGTTATCTATTTGACACATATGAAGATGTCGAAGAATGGAAAAAGTAAGTTTCGATTATTATAATGTTTAACATTATTTTAGATTATTTTATACATGATTAATTTTGTAATATGTAGAAAATATGAAGCCTGTGAGAAAAATAAAAGACGAATAACAATGGTACAATCAGACATCAAATTTAGGCTGTGGTTGACACAAGAGGTAATTATAATGAAAATGGTCGTTATATAACATTACATTACACTCAAATTTTATAACTAATATAATTAATTTATCTATATTCTCAGCTCTTAAAGATGGGTGATACGACATCAAGGCTTGCTTGTCTAGCCACTGGACCCTTGTTCGAGGCACAAGAGTACAAAAAGTATCGATTGAACGGTTACGTTTTTGGCGCTAAAGTGTACGAGGAAAGCACAAATGTAAAGAACTCGGGCATTTCATACAAGGATCTTACTTTCTTTCGAGCGAGCACAAAAGATAAAAACCTCGTTGAAGCTGAAATGACTTACTATGGTGTAATCCGAAATATATTTGAATTGGATCATATAAGCTTCAAAGAGGTTGTATTTTACTGTGACTAGGTAAGAGTTGGGGATAAAAATGCTTGTAAAGTTGATCATGTCACCAATTTGATCATGGTTGACTTGTCCAAGTTGAAGAGCAACCACCATGTGTGCGATGAGCCGTTTGTTTGTGCATTTTAAAAGGTTAACCAAGTGTTTTACTCGGAGTATATCAATAACGAGCCGTGGTCAATTGTTCAACACACGACAAAGCGTCTAAATAGTAGTGTGCGTGTGTGTGGGCATTATCATTTTTCAATCCATTTTTGATAATAACCTGAATTTTAAACAATTTTCAATTTGTAATAAATATTCCAATTTGTACCGAAACATCCATTTTTAATACTTCTAATTGATTTACACTTTATCATTTTCACTCTTGTGTAGTGTGCATGTGTGTGGGCATTAGGGGTGGGGATGTTTAGGATTTTTAGTAATTGTACATATTATGAGCTAGATGCTGTTGTTTTGGAATTTAGAATTGAGGTGTTTAACAGTAACAATTCATTTTTATTTGTAGTAATTGTACATATTTGCATGTCTTCTTCTTATTCATTTTGATTTGTACTAATAATATTTTTTTACAGCAAATATCTCCTTTAGGTATTAAGGTGAGGATGATGATACTGGTTATGATGATGTCGTCTGGGCTCGGTGGTAGCGGAGGCGACGAGGGCTCCTCGACCCCTAGGCTCCCCAAATATGGCAAATTGGGGATGGCCATCGAGAACAAGTCAGGGCTATTAGCGAGATTCCTCGAGCTGGTAAAGACGATCATCGGCCGAAGGTAAATGAATTGGAAGGAGGTGTCATATGAGCACAAGTTAGTTGTCTGTGTGGCACTACATGTAATGTATTTATATTTATATTTATATTTATATTTATATTTACATGAATATTTCAATTTCAATTTCAATTTCGATTTCGATTTTGATTTCGATTTCATTTTATATTTATATTTATATTTATTCGCAACTAACATTTTATTTTTTGGACATGAACAATTCAACCTGGATCCAAAGCTACACAATTCCGTCTTGGAGCAGTTAAGGGAGAAACCCAAGACGTGGAAGAAAAATATGCGGACCCGGTACTTTGGGAAGACACGAGAGTCCTTTATCCAAAGGCATGAATCCGTCCCGCCGAAGGAGCCGATCTAATTGCCACAATGACAAAAGTTCATTGACAATGAGATTGGGGAGCGACAATTGGCATCTCGCCAATCGCGAAGGGAAAACCGGGCAAAAAAGATGGACGTGCACTACTCCAGCCGGATGTCTTATGCCGAGGTGGAGCATAGGATGATGGTAAGATTTAATTTTTCTATAACTACAGAAATATATTATTCTGCATTATTTTACTTTGTGGGGCCGATACTAATTTTACTTTATTTTATTTCAGGGGACAGGGAGTGACCCTGGGGTAGGCCACATAGGCTTGATACTTATGTGGCTCTTCGAACGAAGAAGGGGAAGGATAAGGAGGTGTCCCCGAGCGTCGCTACCACGCTTGTAAGTAATCCGAAAGTTTATTTTTGTTAATTACATTATATTTTTTTAATTTACTTATTTTACTAATCATGTGTTTTTTGTCGTTTAAGGCAAAGCTTAAGGAAGTGCATGAGTCGCAGTCTGATGCCGATAAGGCATCTTTGTCCACAGACACACTCAGCCAAGTTCTTGGCTCTGATCGCAAGGGGAGGACAAGGGGGTGAGCTTGTGGGTGGACAAATCTAGGATCATCAGATTGGAGATGAGAGACACCGGGTTGGCTCGAACGGTGGACTCGCATGATGCGAAGCTGTCCCGTTTGGAGGCGATGGTGCAAGATATGTTCTCATTCATGAAGCGTTCGTTGGGAAGAAATCATAAGGGGAAAGGGAATGAGAAGGCGGTGGAGGAGGAGGTGCGGGAGAACGAGGTGCAGGATGACGAAGATGTGGACATCACTGCTTCATTGCCGACACGTGCAGACTTTGATGATCCACTTCCCTATTTGGCTCCCTTCAACCAATCGATGTCGACACTTGGTTGGCCGAGCTTATTTATAATGGGCATATTTTATGGCCAACGAATAGGGTGGGGGTTGAGGGACCCGAATACCATCTAGGGTGCACTAGTTTATGGACGTGAGCTTCAAGACATCGAGTCTAAGGTGCTCGTCACACATGTGATACCCGGGAAATAGAACTCGCCATTGTGGTTGCGCGAACAATAGGGTATGTTGTACATTATTGGGTGTGTCAATTCGTATATCGTGTGGCCTACTCACCTCCTCAGAGTTAACCATACCCCAGACATTTAGTGACATTATTTGAATTGAATTGTTTTAAGTTATTACATTTGAATTATATTTGGATTATATCGTGATGCATATTGTCTCTATTTTGAATGTATATTTGCATTAGCTCTATGTTATTTGGATATATGATGTTTGAACAGGTACAACGTTTCTATAACAGGTACAAATATACTGTTCGGCAGTGGCAGTGGCCATACTGCCCATCAGATTTTTTTCAATTCTGCTTAGAATTGTCACGATCATTGACCGTGATAATTTTTTTAGTATTGTCACGGGTTTGTCACGGTCCTTAACCATGACAAACCTTATCACGGTCAAGGACCGTGACACGACCTTGACAATTCTTACGAACTTGTCACGGTCAAAGACCGTGACAAGTTCGTGATAAAAAAAATTGTCACCCCAGGAATTGTTACGGTCATTGACCTTGACAATGACCGTGACAATTCGACAGATTTGGTGTAGGGAAAGTCGTTATTTGTATGACTGACGAAACCTTTCATTCCTGTTGAATATGCCAATTTTCTTTCACCAGCCAATGCCATGATCATCTATTTTTTTATTTACTGCTTGTACTTTTTAAACACTTACCATATTGCTAGTCGTGTTCACCCCAATAAAATATAATTCCCGGCGGAGTTTGTTTTTAATACACATTTCCATTTTCATTATTGCATTTTAAATAGTTGCGAAATATTTTCAAATGATTTTGGGTCCTGACGAGTAACAAAAATCATTTTTCAAATCCTTTTAGGTTCTTAGCCACAGGGACGTCAGACTTAGCTATCTTTCCAGTCAGACGATGCTACAACAACTGTGGATACCTGCAGGGCCCGATTGGACGCTTCTATTATTGCTATCTAGATAGAATTCTATTTTTGTTATTTATAAGTCATGTTGCCTGTTGTGGGACAGTCTTTATGTCATTCAAACCTTACTTTATTTTCTGTATTAATGGGTATTATGTTTGGTTTTACCGAGAGTTATTCGGTTAATTAATTTATTTCATGTAATATGTATTTAGTCTATGCTTGTGGTCAATGTTTGGGTAAATTGGTTATGTTTATTCATATGATTGGAACAATTTGTTAAATGGTTTAATGTTTTTAATAAGGAAAGATATTGAGTTTTTAAAATTTGACAGGAGGCCTAATAGGTTATTAGTAATTAAATTAATTTTCGACGGTGATGCTAAGAATGAACCAAACTGAGATTCCTGTTTTATTTTAGTAAAGGATTGATTACCCGTTATTAGAATAAGTAAGGACTCTAAAAAAACCTATAAGAGAATTCACTCTTAGGCAAACATCTTTTGATCTTCCGACTCTTGTAATCCCTAAAGGTTGATTAAAGATATATCCAGTCTAGATATCAAGCAACGATTCTATTATGAATTCAAGTGTGAAAGTGTAGTGAAGTGCAAATCTAAATGCACATGATAAATACTCAACTCACACTAACGAACATAATATATATACAAGACGAGATTACAAATATCATCAAATTATGTTTTCTAAACAAACTCTTAAAACAATTTTATAAATATTAATTTATAATATCGATTTACATGGATTTCAAAATACATTCACATTAAGCACATATTTGAAAAAACCAATTCCATAATTTTTCTTTCATAAAAACATTTTCAAAAAATCTAGAAAAGAAAAAGAAAATATGAATTTGTCTACATAATTTTTTTATCATAAACATATTAGAGAAAATATCACTATAAGCATAAAATGACAACATGTGAAAATAAAGAAAGAATTCAAATGATATCATCAGTAAAATACTAAAAACATTCTTTCTAAGTAAATGTATAACACTTATATGGAGAGACAACATATATTTATTCACTCATATATGTGTTCTTTCTCTCTGTCTCTCTCTCTTAAAAAATATAATTTCTAATTTAGTGTGAGAAGCGTTAAAATATCATTCAAATTTTCTTTTACATTATCTCAAGAACATAGCCCAAAACTAACTATATCCAGATTAAACATTAAATTCGGGTTAGTTTTCAAAGGTTGAGATTAATCAAACATTCAAGTGAAAACATATCTACACAAGATATTCAATAAACATTTAAGATCCGAAGAGAAATATGATTTTAAACAACATATACAATATTCAACACAAAATTAGAATATTTAGATCTTAATAAATATTCATTAAAAATCAAACATAACACATTAAGATAGTTTAGTTTTGACAAAAATAAATTTGAACATTTAAGTACAATAGTGTCTACTACAACACAATAAAATAATTAATCTTTTTATAAGAAGATGTGTTGTATAAGATCATAAAGAGTTTCAAATCAGAAACTAAATATAAATAAATAATAAATCAAACAATATACCTTCTCTCACAATTTTTTCTCTCCATCTCTACATTCTCTAAGAATATAAAAACCCTCTTTGTTTCTCACTCTAAAAAAAATGGTTGACCAACCCTAAAATAATGTATAACAATGTTTATATACTAAGGATTGAATCTTTAGAAACTTATATGAAATAGAGGGTCGAGATGAAGTTTTCTGGAACTAAAAGTTCTAAAGGTCCGTTTGATAACAATCAAATTCCAAGGCAAATCTAAAAAAGTTGTAAATTTTCCTAAATTTTCAACTTTTCGCCCTTTGATAGTCTAAATTTTCCCTAAAATTATTTTTTAAAGTACAGCACCCCTTAATCACAATTTTCCACATTTGGGTGACAACCAATTCTTGGGGTGGGTGGGTGGGGGGGTGAAGGTTTGTTTTGCCACTTGTGGGTGGCAAATCATCCAAAGGGTGGGGGGTGGGGGTGGGGTGAAGGTTTGTTTTGCCACTTGTGGGTGGCAAATCATCCAAAGTCAATTTTTTCAAGCGCTATATTTCATTAATATATAAATATATATAGTTCATACATTTGTAAATATATATTTTGTATATTTATATATTTGGTGTAATTCATAGATTTTAATATATATGCATATTTAGTATATTGCGTCTATTTCATATATGTATATATTATATATATTAATATATTTCGTGTATTTAAAATATTTTTTGTATTTAATATATTTTCATATATTTTTTTTATAATTAATATATTTCATATAGTTCATATATTTTCTATATTTTTTTTAAAATATTCATATATTTCGTATATTTTATATATATTTTTCACACACACACACACACACATATATATATATATATATATATAAAGTTTCCTGTAAGGATTCCTTACGGTGCGGGGTACATACCGTTTTTTTAAAATAGTTTAAAAAATAATTTTTCAATCAAACTTTATGAATATGATCTCCACGGTGAGAAGATCATCTCCAATTTTTTTCGTCAAAATATTCAATAAAAAACCATTGAGATGAGGTGATATGTAAAAAAATGATTAAAATACGCATTTTCAACAGTTGAAATGTTGGGTCGGCGCCAGCCTCTTTCTTGATTGAATTTTTTGATGAAACTTCGTGGATTTGATCTTCTCAATATCGAGATCATATCCACGAAATTTCATCAAAACATTCAATCAAAAAGTGGTTGAGATGACCGTCAACATTTCAAGGGTCGAAAATGCATATTTATACCATTTTTTTCACATTACCTCCTCTCAACGGGTTTTTTTATTAAATTTTTTTACGGAAAAAAATTGGAGATGATCTTCTCATCGTGGAGATCATATCCATGAAGTTTCATCTAAAAATTCATTTTTTTACTATTTTAAAAAATGGTATGTACTGCGAGGTCTGGACCATAAGGAGTCTTTACTAGAGAGGGCCTCTCTCTTTCTCCCTCTGTGTATATATATATATAACGAAAAACTTGGAAAATTATTAATTCTTTATTATTTTTATTAAATATAAAAATTAGAAAGTAAATATAAATATTAAAATTTATTTTAATTATTATATATATATTTTATTAATATTATTTTTGAAATACGCGCGCACACACACACACAATATATATATATATATATATAGTACCAAGCTAGTACGAGGTGATTAGTCGACACTCTCTCATTGGATGTTTTTTTGGAGAAAATATGGTATAGTTTTAATAGGGTTATTTGATAATTTTTTTATTTAAAAAAAACTTTTTTATTAGAAAATAATATTTTTTTATAAATTAGGAAAAATGTATTGTTAAAAAACACTATTTTAATATAAATAATATGTTTTTTTAAACAAACTGTTTAAAAAAAATAAATGTTAATTTAACATAAATATTTTTGTTTTACATTTTTAAACATTTTTAAGAAATACAAAAAAGAAATTTTAATATTGTAAAGTTAAAAATAAAATTCAGTTTAAAAATAAGGGATGCCGGTGGTGCGAACCTTTAAAAATAAGAGAGTATTGGGTAAATAGATGTTTAAAGGACTAAATGAGTTAAAAATAATTAAAAAAAAATTGCTTAGTAGAATAGTTTTTTAATGAGGACTTTTAAACCATTTTAAGAAATACAAAATTTGTTCTAAATATTGTAAAATGAAAAAAAATTAAGTTATAAAAATAAGGGGTGCCACTGGCGTGATGCTTTAAAAATAAGAGAATATTGGGTAAATTTGTGTTTAAGGGACTAAATGAGTTAAAAATAATTGAAAAAAATTGATAGTGCAAATATAGCACCCTGCCGCGGAGGGTACTCGGCACCGCATATGATTATATGCCGCGACCCTTCTCAGCATATGGTGCGGCCCTTCTCAGCATAGGGCGCGACCCTTCTCAGCAAGGGCGCGACCCTTAACACCTTATTTCAATCTCGTTCCTCTATATTTGGAGTTCTTCAACACCTTATTCTATTCATGGGGATCTTCTGGATCATCATCCCATGAGTAAATTTTGGTTATTGAGCTCTGTTTTATGTCTACACCCTTAAATGGGTATTTCGTACCTTGAGATCTTCTTTTTGGTCTTCTTCTCATGACCTTAGATCTGTTCTACATACCCCTGTGATATCATGCCATCTAGGTAATGCTGAAAAGCATGATGGGCTTTAGCCTCGAAAAGGTGAATGATTAGGGAATGATTGTGTTTACTCCCTTTTTGCTACTCTTTGCCTATGATCTAGGGTTTATCATTAGAATTGTGCTATTTTGTGCACCGAGAGGTTATTCTCTCAATGGATAGACCCTAGTAGGTATGCTCCCCATGAGTTTCGGGAGAAAAACTCAGTTTCTGGGTTTCAATTTTGGGATCATCTCTTCACTGCCTAGGTAGGGATGCAGCGTGGTAGTTCAACTACCTTACATGTCGCGGTCTCTACTGGGGAAGTTTCATTACAAAAGCTTCAAAATATCAAGGAACGGACTCATGCGGTCTCCAACTCAACCTTGGTGAATATCATATAAAGGCCACGGCAGTGCACCTATGTGCCATATTGGTCGCGGCCTCAACATCAATACCATATAACAGTGCAAACGTTGCATCCCCATTTCCTACTTGGTTACTCCAATACTTCTAAGATTACTCACTTTTGTTAGTTTTGTCTCAGATTATATATACTTTGTAAGTAAAGACTAACAAAAGAAGAAATGGAGGGAGAATCCATCCAGAGCACATAAGTCAAAGATGAGATTGTGCAGCTGTACAATCACCTCAACCACCTCTACGACAGTCATGCCTCACTCCAAACCCAGGTCAACTATTTGACTCAGAGGGTCCTAATGCTAGAGGCCGCGGGCTCACCCAATGTGGGTGCGGCACCCAGAATCGGTGCTGCCGTGGCTCCAGAAGTTCCACTCGAGGAAGTGCACGAGCTAAAAACACTGGCTGCAGAACGCAAGGCCGCGGCCAGGGTCCTAAAAAGGAGAATGGAGAAGGCAGAGAAGAAATTTGAGGCCTACACTCCGTTGGCTTTCCCGATTGAAGAGATCTTTGAATTCATCAGATAGGACAAGCTGTTGAGGTGGCCAGAAAAGCTAAGAGCTCCACCCCACAAGAGGAACAAAGCTACTTGGTGTAGATTCCATCAGGACCATGGCAATGACACTGAGCAATGCTATGCTCTAAAGGATGAAATTGAAAGTCTGATTGGGAAAGGGATGTTGCGGAGGTTCCTCAAAGATATTTAGGGGATGCAACATAGTCTCACATACCACATGCCCATTTTTCATGCTTATCTCTTATATTCCACATGTCTCTACTTTACAGTGACAACTCTTCTTATGCTGTTTTAAATTAAACTTTGTATTGGCCTCCCTATGTCATATACATGTATATATTAATAGATGCATGCAATCAAGTTCACTCTATAGTGCCATGTTTTGATTCTCATTTTCATGAAATGTCATCTTATAAAAGTCCGTTTTGTCTTAAACAGATCTCGATTGTAGACAATATTTTAGATCTGGAATGACGCATTATCTCGAAAGTCTATTATTATTTCGGGAAGCACCTATGGAGGGATTCCGCCCTTAATTAGCTCGCAAGTTCCGCTCACGATGTGAAACTATATCTTATCATATGATAATCATATTCAAGAAAGCATTTGAGGATTCAAGGAGCTTGTATTAACAACATGGGCTTCCAGTCCCCCTTTTTATCTTTCGGGATGCGTCATTTAAGTCGGGAGACTTGTAATATCTAGCCAGGGATGGATTTATATACATCCATAGTTGTGGGTGGCTTAATAACATAACCCAGCCCGGGGAGGCTTAAAAGTATCCTATATGTTAGCTGTTGGTGGCTTAATAACATAACCCAACCTGGGGAGGCTTGAAAGTATCCTATATGTTTGCTATGGGTGGCTTAATAACATAACCCAACCTAGGGAGGCTTTAAAGTATCCTATATGTTAGCTGTGGGTGGCTTAATAACATAACCCAGCCTGGGGAGGCTTGAAAGTATCCGATATGTTAGTTGTGGGTGGCTTAATAACATAACCCAGCCTAGGGAGGATTGAAAGTATCCTGTATGTTAGGTGAAGGTGGCTTAGTAACATAACCCAACCTGGGGAGGCTTGAATGTATCCCGTCTATCTACAAAGGCCCATGTTCAGATGAAGAGAGGATAAAAGAGTGCAGTAGCCCTGTCAATAAAATTGCAGCCGTTAAAGCGACTAAGAGTTGATGCGGTAATGACTTGGATTTAGATCCAATTAAAGCTATTATAGAGGGGATTAAAATATTCAAAAGTGACACATCCCTATCAATATGGCTGCGTCCTTTAAGTAAATTCATTCAGAAGACGCGAAAGGTCGAATTATCAAACTGCCGCGACCCTGTTCAAGGGGCAGCCCTTCTAGTCATTAGTTCCAGAAAAGGGGAAAAGGGACGCGACCCGTATACAGAAGACATACGCATTACAATTGCAGCCTATGACCTGTACATTTGAAGGTGCCGTAGCATTATTTATGTGGATGCGACCATTAACAGATTAGACGATTCAAATACTCAAAGGTGTCGCGAATGTTCAAGAAAAGACTGCAGCCTATGTGAAGAAACCATGTATGCTATGGTGCCACGGACTTAATCAATTAGTTCTACAAGTTCATTCAATCAAGAAATCATTTTTAAATATAAAAGCAGTTGTGTTCAAGCAATCGAAGGTTAGTATAAGAATAAAAAGCTACAAGAAAATGAGGCAAAAATAATCAATGTAGAAAAGGTGGCCGCAGACTTGATAATATCAGTTAAGATTACAAACAAATAGTTCGCATCCACTATAAGGAGTTAAAATAAAAGAAGGGACGCAATCCTATATTAATGATTAGTTAAAAAAGTAACATAAGTTCAGGAAGCTGCATCATCATGATCCTCTCCTTCATCACCATCCGTGGCAGTCTCAATTTCTTCATCCTCAGCTGCTTCCTGAGCTTAAACTCATCCCCGATTTCTCTTCAGCCGCGGCCTTGAGCTCAACTATGCACTCTTGATGCTCAGCATCACCAAGTCCCCAGGAAAGAATCGGCTCCTTAGATTCGGGAAAGTTCTTTATGACCCTATGCCTAAGTTCTTGGTAGCCGCGGAGGTCGGCCCTGTTATTGATGAGATAAAAGTCCCTAGAGCCCTTGAATGACTCCACAGTACTGTCAACGGCAAGTTTAAGGGCCTCGTCATGGTCCCCCTCCATTTTCTTAATTACCGCGGTATGGGCTACGTCATCTTGGGCATACTTGGCCTCCATCTCCTCATATTTCTTTTGAAAAATCCTGAGCTTATTACTGGAAGTTTCCGCGGCCTGTGCAGCTTTCATGGTCTGAGACTGGGAGACCTTGAGGGATTTCGTGGCCTGTTTAAAGTTTTCCTTTGCTTCCTCTTCGGCCTTGTTTGCAGCATCCAAGTTCATCTGGGTTGCCTAAAGAGTCGCGGCAGCAGACTGCTTCCCAGCTTCAAAAGAGGAATTCCGTGCAGCCTCCAAGTCAGCGACGTGCACCCTCTCTGCGGCCTCTTTTAGTTTATAGAGGGACTCAAACTTCCTCTTCTGGGTCACCATGACATCCTCTGCCTGAAATGAAAAAGTTAGGAACAAAGTATAGAATGCAAAATTACAACTGTGAGAGCACTTGCACTTACCCTCAAAAGGCAATGGAGGCCGCAGTCCTCCAGATCGTCATGATATCCTCCCACCAACCTGTCAAGGTCCGCGGCGTCAAGGGCCCCCTTCATCCTTCGCACAACCTTTGCGGAAGTATCCCATGAAGACTCAGGGTTAGGCTATCTTATATGTGGTCGCGGACGTCCGTCAGGACCCGCTCTAGCGTGGCACTGAGGAGGCGCCAAGTTGGCATTAACAGCAACAACAGGCGGCGGAGGAGGAGAAGTTGAATGGATAGGGGTGTCCAACCTCAACATCAAAACTACCGCGACCAGAGTCACCTACGCACCAATCATTTTGAATTCGGCTCACCTGAACTATACAAAAACCTAGATTTATGACTGCACTCAACTAGTGAGTATAGCGGCCAAGTCCGAGTATCGAAAGATCCACTGAGATGAGTTACTACAATTTATAGGATTTAATAGTCCGAAATAAAAGTGTAAAAGGTGAATTACAAACTAAAAGGAAAAAGATGAATAAAAAGGGAAATATTAATCTAGGCGAGTGTATTGAAACTAGATTAACAAAGCGTGTAAAACTATAGGTTGCGTCGAATGTCCCTCACCCGAGTTAATTAGTATAAAATGGTCACATGGGTCGAAGAGTTATTTAGAATGCGTCTCGTTTCGACAATTAATTAAACCAAGGGTTGCCACGCCCCTACATCCTCATAAAAGCCTAATATGATTTTGGCGTCAACAAATATCCCAAAAATTACGTACGCAAAGTCGTAAGCACGGGACATACATGATATGCCCCGTCAAATCTCCTAGGCACAATAACTAGGACAACACACTCGAAATAGACCCGTAAACGCCATCACTAAAGCAAAGCAACGCATCAACTCGAGTGAGTTCAATTCAAACACAACCGAATTTAAATTAGCTAGAAAGCATGATAAAAACGCGGTAAAGAAACGCGATAAATAAACGCGATAAATCTACACTAGAAAGCGAGTAAATCAAAGCATGTAAACCTAACTAACAAAGCATGTAAATTAACTACAAAGCAAGAATTAATGAAATACAACTATATTAATGGAGAGGGAAGATAAAAGTGCACACTTACAAACCCAAATGGGTGTCAAACCAAGAGAGGAAGAAGAATGAGCTCTCAACCTCCAAACCCTAACCTAAACTCTCTAAAATCTATTCTAAAGCTTAATCTTCGATTATTAAAACAAAAATCATTTTTATAGTAAGTGGGAAAAGAAATAAAGGAAAAAGAAAAGATCTCAAAATATTCGGCATAACTAGTCGATCGGTCGCAGGGGCGCAGTCGAACGATCCCTTAGGCAAAAGCCCACTATTTACTTTCCACGACAAAACTTGAAACCGCGGTCGACCGATCATAGGGACGCAGTCGACCAGTACTCTGTTTTCTGGCCTTGTATGGTCCATAAAGAGGGGGAAGAAAGGTCGCAAACGGAAATGGCCATAACTTCATCGTCCGGACTCGGAATCGCGCACCGTTTATGGCCACGCGAAGCTTGTTCAACGAACTACACATCCGTGGAATTTCCATGAGCTGAAATGAAATGTGAATTGACAAAAATGCCCTTAAAGTAGCGTCCGATGATGAAACTTCTCCGAAATGCAACATATCCTCACTTTTAGCGTTCCAATGCCTACAAAAGCAAAATTAACCCCTGCAAAACATGTATATATCCAAATCCAAGGTTGTCTAGTTAATGAGCATAAATATAGGCATTAAGACCGTAAAAGTGCTAGAATGCATAAAGCTAACGGGCAAAAATATGCAATATTTGATACGAATCACACCCCATAATTTAAACATTGCTAGTCCCTAGTAATGAAACAAACAAAACCAGTCCACAGAAGGCGGTACCAGACGTATGTATGCATCAAAATATAAATTCCACTTTCGTAGGGAGCACGATTGCATTTAGCATATACAATAAGCGGTTAAACGCCTAGGTTACCCTAGTGGACGAGTGTCGTCTCGTGAGGGTTTTCAGGGACGGTACCCACAAACATCACATGGTTTCCTCAAAATATGCCCAAACCAACATGTGACAAGCCCGACAATAGAGAAAAAGATTTCATACGCATTATTAGCACATCAAACGAATTCATACAAAAGTACGAAATCATTAACATTATAGAATGCACCTCATAGAATTGAAACCTTAAAATGTGGGAGGGGAGCGAGCACATGCAAAGTGTGATTTGGTAAAAACTTATATAAACCGGATAAACGTTAAAGCAGGCATATATTCAATCCTCATGGGCATTACACTCATCAAGTGAATTCACTCGAAACAGGGAGGTAACACACGAAACATGCGAGCATAAAGAGTAAATATAAATGGAAACTAGGCCGCACACATGTCACAAAAGAAGAACGCTATATATAAACTGAAAAACTATAATCTCAATGAAAGGATACCGCACATTAAAATAGGCGAAATGCATTTTCACACATTATCAAAACAATTTCAACTTTTAAATTACATCTACTTAAGATCACATAGGACTTGAATAGGGTTATAGTGTAGGTTTGACTAGGGTACGAAATGAAGGATATGTATGTACGGATTCAAAGTGTTCGAAAATGAAAACTAGGGATAATGGGGAGATGAAGGCAATATCAAAATTTGGAAAACAAGTTCCAAACGAGCATTAGATATAACAATTGGAGAGTAATCAAAGATTATTGAACTATATATAACATTTACAACTTTCTCTTTCTTTTATTTTCTTCTTTTTCTCATGTTTTCTTTTGCTTTTTTGCTTTCTCTTTTTCATCTCTTTTTCTTCACTTTTTATTTACTTTTCTTTACTTTTCAAACTCTCATATGCCTAAATTGCAACCGACATCATAACAACATCATTCAATCCCAAGTAACATTCCAAACAAAGGTATGGAAAGTGTATGTATGGGCTAAAACTCCAGTTTAGTGTTGGTTATGGGATTTGGGTTATGAAATGAGGCTATATTAAGGCTTAAAGGGGTTGACGAGGGAAAACATATAAGGTCAGGTCAAGGCTAATATGGGTGATATAACAAAGATGGCCTATGATCATTTCATAAAGTTCACGCAATTCTCGAGTCAAAATAATATATGAAAATAATGCTTAAGTAACACATTTCAAGTATGAACTCAATTAATGAACGGTCAAATGAAAGAATAAAGAGATTACCAACGAATTCAACGTTTTCAAAGAGGAAAGAATAGTGTATACACTCACAAACGACGAAAGGTACAAAGCTTACTCGATGTAAGTATATATAGTGCAACAAAATATTACCGAGTTATGAAAATCTTAAACCAAATCAATAGAACGATAAAAGTGCATGTGCTCATGGGATTAAAGTTTAATTCATGAAGTTATTCACAATATCAATAATCGAGGACTAAAGTCTAACAAATTCTAAAATCTAGAACATTCATCATTGGGTTGTCAATTGGATAGGGCAATAATTGAAATTTATCATCGGAAACAAAGGCAAAATGCCCTAGAAAGGAGAAAAAAGAAAGAAAAACTTTTTGAAAATTTTGAATTTTTCTAAGAAAAGAATACTAAGTAACTAACATATGAGCAAAAACATGGACTAAAATAAGAAATGGATAGAATATCCCACACCCCCTAACTTAAAACTTGACATTATCCTCAATGTAAATTAATAACCAAGTCAAAGAGAGGAAAAGAGCGATATTACCCAAAATTGGAACGATCCCCATAAGAACAAGTCCAAAGCATCTACAAAACAAGTTAGTACCGAGCATAGCAAAAACAAATAACAAAAATTTAACTAATTACATTAGACTAAATTAAAAAGGAAAGAAAAAATAAAAAGAAAGAAAGAATAGAAACTAACTATATACAACCTACTATTTAGGCTTCACACTAATTGTACACTAGAAGTATAAATAGCTGAGGGTCCACCATAAGAACGATTTGACTTTGGAGGATAACCGGTGTACCCTCACATACAAACATGCCTTCCAAAAAATATGAATTCCGTTTGAACAACGGAAGGCATGCGTAAGGCGGAAGAAATAAACCATCATCAATTAAAAATTTTGGAGGGACGCTGGGGGGTTTGGATTGAATGGGTGATAAAAACATGTGGGGACTGAGAAAAGATGAATATCCTCCCAAATATTTAGCAAGTGTAATAGGAGGTGGCGCACACGAGGGAAAATATGCGATCGTGGAGGGAGACTCAAGCAAGTACTCCTCATCGGCGAAAAGATTTAAAACATTGAAGTTTGAAACCGCATCATCGGGTACTTGTGACGATGTGATAACAAAGAATGAAAATGGGGATGAAAGAAATTCAAACTCATGGGATGAATCATCATCGCATGAAAATTGAGTTTCAAAGGAAATAATATCATTTTCAATGAAATGTTCTTCTTTGGGGGCCAAAGAAGAAATCATTTCATTGCAAATAGATATTACATCATTTTCATCCTCACTTTCAATATCTATTATGCAGTGGACAAAATCTAGAACGGTTTGTTCCAAAGTAGGCACAAAGTGTTCATTTGGTTCAAAACATTCCTCGACTTCGAAAGTCTCAGAAGCAAAATCGTCGTCAGATTCGAATAATAAATCCAACTCTTGCTCCCAACAACGATTTTCTTCCCGATAACGATTTTCAAGTTTATCATTCTCATACATACGTAAACCCTCACCGAATGTCATAGGTCGAGGTGCGTATCCATGAAAATGGGAACTTTGAAAATTACCATCGGACTTAAACGAAAACTCATTATTATAGGCATTTTGAAAACTATTCGAATTCGTTTAAAAATTCCTATTATAAGGAGGTAAAGGCCCAAAATCATTATCATCATCATCAAAATTCCAATAACCTAAGTTTTGACTTTCGTTGTACCTGACCAAAGTCATATTTGAATTTGTAATACTTTGAGATTCTAAGTATTCACCGAAAGTCATAGGTTTATGAGAATTTTGAGAATTATAACAATGATTACCGAAAGAATTAGAATAAGACATACTTACCCCAAAAATGGCTTGAAGTGGCGAATTCCACAAAGTAGGTGCGCGTCGGAAAAATTCAAACGTTTCTAAGTGCTCAAATGTGGAAGTCCTGCAAAAAGTATTAGAAAATAATACAAATAGAAAGAAAATAGTATGGAATACTAAATCAAATAAAGTCTAAAACAAACTCATCCCCGACAACAACGCCATTTTGATAGGCAGGGTTTTTTCGTGACGTGAGAGTCACCTACGCGCCGGTCGTTTTGAATTCGGCTCACCTGAACTATACAAAAACCTAGATTTATGACTAAACTCAACTGGTGAGTATAGAGGCCAAGTCCAAGTATCAAAAGATCCACTGAGACGAGTTGCTGGAATTTATAGGATTTAGTAGTCCGAAATAAAAGTGTAAAAGGTGAATTACAAACTAAAAGTAAAAATATGCATAAAAAGGAAAATATTAATCTAGGCGAGTGTATTGAAACTAGATTAACAAAGCGTGTAAAACTATAGGTTGCGTCGAATGTCCCTCACCCGAGTTAATTTGTATAAAATGGTCACATGGGTCGACGAGTTATTTAGAATGCGTCTTGTTTCGACAGTTAATTGAACCAAGGGTTGTCACGCCCCTAAATCCTCATAAAATCCTAATATGATTTTGGCGTCAACAAATATCTCGAAAATTACGCACGCAAGGTCGTAAGCACGGGACATACATGATATGCCCCGTCAAATCTCCTAGGCGCAATAACTAGGACACCGCACCCGAAATAGACCCATAAATACCATCACCAAAGCAAAGCAACGCGCCAACTCGAGTGAGTTCAATTCAAACACAACCTAATTTAAATTAGCTAGAAAGCATGATAAAAACGTGATAAATAAACGCGGTAAATAAACGCGATAAATCTACACTAGAAAGCGAGTGAATCAAAGCATGTAAACCTAATTAATAAAGCATGTAAATTAACTAAAAAGCAAGAATTAATGAAATACAACTATATTAATGGATAGGGAAGATAAAGGTTCACACTTACAAACCCAAATGGTTGTCAAACCAAGAGAGGAAGAAGAATGAGCTCTCAACCTCCAAACCCTAACCTAAACTCTCTAAAATCTATTCTAAAGCTTAATCTTCGATTATTACGACAAAAATCCTTTTTATAGTAAGTGGAAAAAGAAATAAAGGAAAAAGAAACGAAAAGGAAAGATCTCAAAATATGTGGCATAATTGATCGACCGATCGCAGGGGCGCGGTCGAACGGTACCTTAGGAAAAAGCCCACTGTTTCCTTTCCACGACAAAACTTGAAACCGCGATCGACCGGTCACAGGAACGTGGTCGACCGGTACTCTGTTTTCTAGCCTTGTATGGTCCATAAAGAGGGGGAAGAAAGGCCGCAAATAGAAATGGCCATAACTTCATCGTCCGGACTCGGAATTGCGCACCGTTTGCGGCGACGCGAAGCTTGTTCAATGAACTACGCATCTGTGGAATTACATGAGCCGAAGATGAAATTAATAAGCCACTACAAAGAGGGGACGAGGTCATAATCAAAAGAACTACAGAAAAACAATTCAAAGGTTAGTAGAGATTAATAAGCGGCTATAAAGAGGGGATGAGGCTATAATCAAATTACCTAGTTTGGAGGGACAACCCCATTGTCGCGGCATTTGAAACGACTTCTCCCTCTTATTCTCCTGAGGGTGAATCTCCCAGCCATCTCCGGAGATGTAGAAATACTTCTCCTTCCAGTTCTTTACACTGGAAGGCCTCCCAGAGTAAAGGGTCTCGTTCTTACCGTGGCCGGAGAAGTTGTAGTACCCAACAAACTTCATGAAGTTTTCCTTCGGGTGGTAGAAATGAAAAAACTCTACGGGAGTAATGTTTTTTTTAATTGATTCTCCCAAAGCACGACCGCGACAAGGATCGCCATCCATCCATTGGGATCTAACTAGGTTGGTGTTAGTGTCATGGTTTAAAAAATAAGTCTAATAGGAACAGAAGCTGGCAGTTGCAACCCGTAAATAAAGGCATGCAATGGAAAGAAGACCCCATCGTCAGAAAGTGCCGTGCACGGTCTTTGGTTCGCGGCAGGTGCTAAGTACATCAAGTTTTCTGGAAACTCGAAGGCCTCAGCTACCTGATCAACCCAGTCTTGGGTCATGATGCTATGGATAGCAAGCGCAGCTAGGGGTCTCTCAGCCCTCTTAGATGGGATAGCTGGTTCGTCCCTATCAGTAACACCCTTTACCGCGACACTATCTTCCACATCCATTGGTCGGTTACTAGAGTTGGCTTCCTCTTCCATAGGCGTGGTCTCAGAATACTTCTTAGAAGTAGAGTCCGTGGAGTCTGAGTCTAATACTACATAGTTGGGGTAATTCTTCAGTTGGCAAGGCCCTATTACTTCAAAGGGGGCACGGAAGAGAGTTCAGTAGGAGAGGCTCCAAAATGCTTTACCTAAAAGCCTCTCAAAAACTCGTCTGGGTCAAAGCTCATATGGCTGCAGCAGTACCTGAAAAGCACAAGCTGCAGTTAGGTGCCACAACCAGTATGGTACAGAGGCCTCTTAGAGGCCACGGCAAGTTCAATGAAATATCAAGATGAAGAGAAAATATGGGGGTTGATTGGGCAAGTGTGGGGCTTTTCAGCCCCAAAAGACAAGTAGTGCCGCGGCACATTGATTGGATTATTTTACATGCCCCGACTACTCACTCTAGGACAACTATAGGCTAAAGCGCCGCGGGGTCTAAATATAAGAGCCTAAGTGTCCGCAGCCATCGTTCACTACAAGCTGCGGCTAGGGATCAAACCAAGGAAAATTTGAAGGATTAAGGGCCACCCTAGATTACTAAATGGGTACTTTATCATGCCGCGGCCATTCACTCAAACAGTTTTGTACCTAATGTTTGTTCATTTAAAGATTGAAGAACTAGAATATAAAGAGTTTATTCAAGAACATCAAGAACAGTTATATGATTTCATGAGATTCAACAAAGATACGTGCCGTGTTATCTAAGCATTCGAAGATCAGGGGTTCAGTTCAGCATAAGAAGATTGATTCAAAGAGCAACGTGGTAATAATTACTACAACTATTTGCCATGCCTACGTGTTCGATTCTTGTAAATTAGAAGATTATTCAAACAAAACCCTAGATTCCTATCAAAGCAATGCAGAAATTGATGTGGTCGACTATTAAGAAGAATGACGAACTACTAAAATTATTTAAAAAGGTTGTTGGTTGAAAAATTACCTGGAAATGAAGAAGATGGCAATGATCAGCCTCAAACCGCCTTGAACAGCCACATACAGCCTTGAAAGATCGCCGAAAAACATAAGAAAATAGACGAATAGAGTTCGACTTTCAATTTTCTCTCAAAGTTTTGGAAACGTAATGAAGTCCATGGCTTGAAGAATTTATATAAGAGAGCGCGGAAGATCAATCGTCGCCTTGGAAATACCGCGACACCTAATAAGACAGAACTAAGTCGCAACCCTAATCACAATCTCTTGAAATTACGACTTGGGGGCTGATTGACAATGCAAATATATCACCCTACCATGGAAGGTACTCGGCACAGCATATGATTATATGCCACGGCCCTTCTCAGCACAGGGCACGACCCTTCTCAGCATAGGGCGCGACCCTTCTCAGCACAGGGCACGACCCTTCATAACACGGGGTGTGACACTACCCAGTACAGGGCGCGACACCTTTGACTCTAGCCTGTTGTAGGATTTAGCACTCACATTACTTTCCTTATAGGCCACATCCCTTTCCATTGCAGCAACTCCAGATTTTATGTACGTCACATGCTCAGAGCATGTGTGCATATCTCCTATAAATAGAGGACCACAGCTCGAAATAATGGAGATTGGACCGATTCCACATGCCTGGGACAAGGTCTATAAATACAGATTCTCTCTACACAACCCCAACAGACAGCTTGGGGTTACTCGTCTACCTCGCTGCCACCTCTTCGGCACACCAGAATCCTCAATACTGCCATGTACTCTCCTTTATTCTCATACTTGTACGCCTCTTTAGGCATGATTATATTGTACAATACAACACGTATAATGAGAATGGAGAAACACAGTGGACGTAGGCCTATTTTAGAGGCTGAACCACTCTATATCTTATGTTCATGTCTCCTTACTTGCTTCACTTGTTTTGTTTCTATTCTTTACTTGACTTGCTGATACGAGAACGACTTATGGGCGATTTCTCTTATCATCAAAAATAATTGAAAAAAACTATTCTAATAAAAGATTAATTTTTTAAATTATTTTTAACTCATTTTAAATGAGAAACTAATAAAAAAAGAGCGGCAACGTTCTCCTTGTACTAACCCGGGGTTAACACCCGGATAGTCTAACATTATTCAAAGATAAGACTCCAACAAAAGGATAAACAATTCTGGGATAGTCTAACATTAAATAGTGCAACTTTCTCCTTTCACTATTGAGGCTACCTGGTAACGGCCATCTAGGAAATGAATGATTTTTTGAACAAAAGATCCAACGGCTGTATGCCAATCTCAAAACCAACTGTTCTAAAGAGTTTGACAGATGTATTGCAATATTCTAACAATTTAAGGATTTCTAATGACGGAGCTAATTGACATCTACCGCACTCAGTTCAGATAGACTAATTAAAAGTTTAATCCTACAGTTAATATCAACCCAATCAAAAAGATATTAAAGCTAAAAATCTATCAGGTGCAACCTAGTCAAATGACTAAAAGAACCTAAGAGCTTGTTTCGTTAGGTGTTCAAAAATTTTGATTTAAATGTCATTTTTAAATTCAATTTTAAAATTCAATTTTTTATGTCTATAATTATTGGTGCGCGTTTGATAAACTTGTTTTTAAATACAACTTTTCGAAAAATTGACAAAATTAGTAAACAAGTATATTTAATTATACATATGTGTGTGTGTGTAAACACATACATAAAACTTTCATACATACATGATACATGAATGTATACATATATACATACATGCATACATACATCATAAATTATATACGTGTACATTTAATATCATATATTTTTATGTATATTTAATGAGGTATGTTGGGGAGTTTAACTCTCTATATATAAATATATATATATAATACAAATGTAAACGTACACCCACACACACCCACCCACCCACACCCCCCCCCACATATATATATATATATATATATATATATATATATATATGATATTGAATGTATAATTCACTATAAAATTATCTATATACATGAATTGATAATATTTTTTTAATACATATGTACTATATGTATAGTTTATATTATTCCATATATGTATAATACATGCATAAAGAAATATATAAGTATCATGTATCCATTGATAATATTATTTAACTTTATATTATTCCATACGTAATTTTGTGTACATATACATGTATATATATTTTTTATTTATAAGAATTACACACATATTAATGTATTATGTATTTATATTATATATATAGGTATAAATGCATTAAAATATTAAAAATGAATAATTTTGAGCTGAAAAATAAAAAGCAGAAGTTATAAAACACCCTCAACCTGTTTTCTGAAAAACTTGATTATAACACATAAATATTATAATTCAATATTTAAAAATAGATTGCCAAACATAAATTTTTATCAGAATTGTATTTAAACACTGAAAACAAAATTATAGTTGAGAATCAAAATCCTAAATGTATAGCTAGTGGTAAAAGAAAGCTAAAGGACAAAATCAAAATCCTATTCAACAATCAAAGTGCACATGGATCAAGCAATATCAAGCACAGGATTTTATTCTAATCAGGCTCATAAAAGCATCCTGAATTTGTTGTGATTCAGAAAAATACAGGTTGGGTTTGTATAAAAGATATGTATCATTGACATTTTTATTAAATAAAATAGTTACTTAAAAATTTATTTAGAGTCTGAAATTTTAAAAGTCCAAAAAATTTATTTAAATTTTAAACAAAAATTAATTCATTTTTACTTAAAAAAAATATTTTAAACATATAATATTAATTAATCATAAATGAAATGCATGATTATTTAAAACGTGTAGTGTAATATGTGCATCCACATAGTGTTTTACCCTTTTATCTTTGTGCACTTTACTCGGATATGAATCTTGATCGAGTTTGGAGTCATGAATAGTCTCGACAACTTGAGGTGATATATTAAAAAATTCCATTATCAAACTAAAAATATATTTGGGAAAAAATTCGATTAGTTGAAACACTTAAATAGTGTAGACTCAAGAAAGTTAACTATCTAGGGTGTTTCACATATTTACAGGCATTCAAAATTCAGATTAAAAAAAATTCATCATCAAATTAAATAACACATTTTTCATGTTTTTAAAAAGTCAATCTATCGCTAATAAGTGGAAAAATAATTGCAACATTACAATAGTATTTTGGTGTCAACTTTTTCGACTATATAGATAGTCCCCCCCCTTTTTTTATTTTGGATATAATGAACAATCCAAATTTTATGATGGTGAACATGTGTTCCTCTTGGCCATTGATTGAAAGTATCCCTTATTTATATGGAAAGTGAACATGGACTCTTAATTTGAGACAGAGGGACTATAACGTTTATCTTACAATTATATAGTTTCTTGTAAGGACAATTTGTCCATCTTTATGTATATGTTATGTCATACGCCGTTACAAGATTTATGGTTGAAAAGATCACATCATCATCAACGAAATCCGAAATCCGTAGATCAAAAGAAGAAGGAATCTGGAAACAGTCAGCCGGACCGGTCCGCCCCAAAATAAAAAGAACCGGTCCGCATAGCCTCGGACCGATCCGCTGAATTTAAAAAGGAACCGATCCGACTGCGGACCGATCCGCCCAGTACCGGACCGGACCGCCTTGCAAAATGAGTCCAGAGAGAACCGAACCTAATGCGAACCGAATCAGCTTCAAATTAAAAGAACCGGTCCGCTATCGGACCGATCCGCCTAAGGCCCGGATCGGTCCGCCCTGGATAAACTCTGCCAGATCGTGTAGCAGATTTTTTAGGGTTTTGACTCCTTATTTAAACCACGATCAGTAGTTGGTTTCCATAAGACTTTCCCACGTTTTTTCAGAGCATATCAACCCTAAAGTCTTCACCTATTGAGTCCTATGATTCTAGGTTTTTAGATTCACACATCTTCCATATCTATGTGAATCAAGTTTGGTAACCCAAGAACACCATTGCTGTTGTTCAACCCTTTGTGAAGTGGACCGTTCCTTCCTCTTCATTGCAGCCCTACTGGACAGGGATAGTTCCAGCCGCCAACCCTACTGGAAAGGGAGTCTTCCAGCCGCGACTAAAGAATCCGATGCCTGCGGGTAATTCTTAGTCAAAAACTTGTATTTCAGTGTAATCCGATTGTAAGCCATTTCTCTTACAAATTATAGTGATAGACAAATGGTTTTTCCCCTGTGGGGGATTTTTCCTTAATTATGTGTGTTTGAATAACTCTTGCATGATTTCATATTGTTTCAATCACACCTAGTTGCATGTTTAGGGCTTGTTTGGGTTAAAAAGGTGTTTATTATATTATTTCTTAATTGAACGCAAGCGCCAACTCTTTCAAATTGGTATCAGAGCGGGTTACTCTAAATTATCGAGTGATCTTGATTTTTAAAGTTTTTTTCCTGATACAATTTGACTTCTCACATCGTCAAATTGGTATCAGAGCAGGTTACGCTAACTTATCGCGTATTCCTTTTTCCGCAAAATTTTTCTAAGATATCAATTTTCTGAAAAAATTGATTTTTGAAAAAGTGCGTGTTCAAATGGAGAAGTCATATTATAAAATGCCTATTTTTGACGGGTCTAATTATGCCTATTGGAAAGCTCGTATGAAATCGATTTTAAAATCTATTGACGAGCGTGTTTGGTTGATTTGCGAAAATGGTTGGACTCCTCCCACGGTCACTGTTAATAACATCACCACTTTAAAACCCGTGTCAGCCTGGACTGAAGATGATTATAAACTGTCCAATTTTAATTCCCGTGGTCTGAGTGCTATTTCTGGAGCTGTCTCTCCTGATGAGTTTCGCCGAATTATGACGTGCACCACGTCTAAAGAGGCTTGGGATGTTTTAAAATTGACACATGAGGGTACGAACGCTGTTAAAGAGTCTAAATTACAAAATTTGGCCACCCAATTTGAGACTATCACCATGTCTGAGTCCGAATGCTTTGATGAGTTTTTTGCACGCTTGTCGGACATTATTAACACGAGTTTTAATTTGGGTGAGGTAATTGATAACACGCGTGTCGTTAAAAAGATTTTGAGATCTCTCCCAAAACGCTTTATTCCTAAAGTCACTGTTTTGAACTCTTTGGGAAATTTGAAATCACTTAAGTTGGAAGAACTTGTAGGAGATCTTCAAACCTATGAGATTGACATGTTTCCCAAAACCATTAAGGCTAAGGATAATGGCATTGCTTTAAAGACTCATTTTAAGAAAAAGAAAGAAAAAGTTTGTGAGTCCGATTCTGAGGGAGATTTTGATTTTAATGATATGGCCTTGTTTGCGAAAAATTTTAAAAAATTTCTCAACATGAACAAAAATAATTCTTCCAATAAAAAGAATTTTTTTGAGAAAAATAAAAAGAAAGGAAAGGCCAAAGAAAGTGGTGAGAGAGAAAAAGAGAATGACTCCGATGAGGAGTGTGAGGAAGATTTTGAGAACGTCACTTGTTTTGAATGTGGGGGTAAGGGACATAAGTCATTTGAGTGTCCTACGTGGCTTAGAAAGAAAGTAAAGAAAGTAGCCATGCCTGCCACACTTAGTGATAGTGAGGGTGATGAGACTAGTGGTGAGAAGTTTGTAGCTTTTTCTAGTCGTGTGAGCACACCCATCTTGTCCCACAATAGTGCCCACGAATGTGATAGTGATGGTTTGAGCGCTTCAAGTGAGGGAGAAAGTGAGAGTGAAAGTGGAGATGAAAGTGAGCTCCAAAAAGCTTTTAGAGATTTGTACACCGAGACCTTGAAAACAAAGAAGTATAATAGGGATTTAGGTCATCGGGTTTTAGATTTGGAGAAAGAGAAGGAGGTTTTGAGAAAGGAGAAGTGTGATTTGACCGACACGTTGTCTAGTATGATGACACGTGTATCCCAACTCGAGAGTGATCTCGAACGTGCCAGGGTGGTCAAAGTCAAGTTTGAGAATGCACCTAAGAAGGTTGAAAAGGTGGTTCTTAAGGGTAAAGGTGAGAAGTTAGGAATACGTCATGACGGTGCTTCTTCTTCCCAATTAGCACCCGAGCCGGTTCCCACTTTAGTGACAGTTTCACATGTGTCTCACCCTAACCCACCTAGGCGTCCCATTCCTATTAGGAAAGTGTGTCCTAGAGTTTTTGAGAGAGGTGTTCCTAGGCCTATTTATGTTTGATCACATTGCAAGAGGAGAGGACACCTTAGGGCATTTTGCTTTAAGTTGGGGTATGTGTCACGTTTTGCTTCTACACGTGTTTCTGGCACACATGCACCCACACATGATACTTTACATGCTCCCGGAGACTACATGAGAGAGTTTGCACATTTCGGTGAGCAAGTTAAGTTTTTAGTCAAATCTTCACAAGAATTGATGGAGGTTTTTCATAAGTTGTCACCATCTTTGGAAAACCCCTCCGCACCTAATGATTGAGGTTTGACTTGTTTACTAGCATAGGGTGATTTTCATGCTGTCATTGTTTGCCTATTGCTAGTATGTATCATTTTTGTATATACTTTTGTTTTAAATTTTTTTGAAAAATACAAAAAGATTTTATTTTGATAAATTTTTTGAAAAATCCAAAAAGATTTATGCATTTGCTTCTTTTATGGATGAGCATGTAAGATTAGCCAAGTCACAACTTCATTCCATATATCCATGTGACTGTTTGATAGAGATTTGAGAGGCTACATCATTTCATCCATGTGCTTTACATTGATTGGAGTCCTTGAGATGTAATTAGTGATATCTTCCTACATGTTTGACTCCTATATCCTTTAATGCACACATGCACGGCTATATTTGATTATTGCACTTGTCTATCACATATTGGCTTGAGTGTTTCTATCTCAATTCTGTCTATACAATGTACAATATGCGATAAAACTTGACAAGATTGGATTGCATGTAAAAACCGTTTTGGTGAGACTGTGTGTATATTTTCATAACGGGGAGGGGCTGCGAAAGTTGATTCTTATCCTTTGCGCAAAAGCCACCGTTAAAAAGGACCTAAAAAATGGAGGAATCTTAATATCCGAGGTCCTAAGAGGTTAAAAGAGCCCGAAAAAAAATTGATAAGGCAATAAAAAGAAATTCATGCCAAATATGGGCCATTTAGGTTTCACCCAATTCTCCATAGTTTGAGAATTTAGTATACCTCTATTATAATATAAATCCGAGGGAGTTTGGTTGGAGAATAAAAACGGGTTTGCACTTCCTTGAAAGTCCCGAAAAAGCATAAAAATCATTTTGGACGTTATTGGTGTAGAAATCACTTTGAGCTTTGATTTGTAGATTTGATATAGTCAATGTCTTATATTTCCAATCTTTTACACCAAAGGAAGCATTTGAGTTCATTCGTTAGGAATATCCAATATTCATCGTGCACATATGTCATGTTTGTATGCTTTGATTTTCCTATCGAATTTTGATCACACCTATTCTTTTACTCTATCACCGACTTGGTTGTTTTATGTTCATTAATGGTGTGATTTATACCTTGTGTCACCCCGGCTTTGCTTGTTTATTTCATTTCTCTCATTTTGTCTATTTGGGGACATCATAAAAAGGGGGAGAATGAATTATCTGATTATGGGGGGAGTTTTGAAATAACTCTGGTATATATGTATATATGCATATGTTTATTATCTCATTTCAAACTCGATACGTCACTTGGTATTTTCTTTATCTCATGTGTGTAGGTACATCCTTGATAATCCCATGATACACACCCTGATGAGAAAAGCGTGAAGATTCCTGAAGAATTGAAGAACAAACGATGCAGCCTTAGTCATATGTACCTCTTTTAGTTTTGGGTTCATGGAAGGGTAGATTTGTATAGGCATTGTTCATACTTGATAATTCGGACTTTTTATGTTTGTTCCGGCATAGACATAGGGGGAGATTTGTAAGGACAATTTGTCCATCTTTATGTATATGTTATGTCATACGCCGTTACAAGATTGATGGTTGAAAAGATCACATCGTCATCAATGAAATCCGAAATCCGAAGATCAAAAGAAGAAGGAATCTGGAAACAGTCAGCCGGACCGGTCCGCCCCAAAATAAAAAGAACCGATCCGCATAGCCTCGGACCAATCCGCTGAATTAAAAAAGGAACCGATCCGACTGTGGACCGATCCGCCCAGTACCGGACCAGACCGCCTTGCAAAATGAGTCTAGAGAGCACCGAACCGAATGCGAACCGAATCAACTTCAAATTAAAAGAACCGATCCGCTATCGGACCGATTCGCCTAAGGCCCGGACCGGTCCGCCCTGGATAAACTCTGCCAGATCGTGTAGCAGATTTTTTAGGGTTTTGACTCCTTATTTAAACCACGATCAGTAGTTGGTTTCCATAAGACTTTCCCACATTTTTTCAGAGCATATCAACCCTAAAGTCTTCACCTATTGAGTCCTATGATTCTAGGTTTTTAGATTCACACATCTTCCATATCTATGTGAATCAAGTTTGGTAACCCAAGAACACCATTGCTGTTGTTCAACCCTTTGTGAAGTGGACCGTTCCTTCCTCTTCATTGCAGCCCTACTTGACAGGGATAGTTCCAGCCGCCAACCCTACTGGAAAGGGAGTCTTCCAGCCGCGACTACAGAATCCGATGCCTGCGGGTAATTCTTAGTCAAAAACTTGTATTTCAGTGTAATCCGATTGTAAGCCGTTTCTCTTACAAATTATAGTGATATACAGATGGTTTTGCCCCTGTGGGGGATTTTTCCTTAATTATGTGTGTTTGAATAACTCTTGCATGATTTCATATTGTTTCAATCACACCTAGTTGCATGTTTAGGGCTTGTTTGGGTTAAAAAGGTGTTTATTATATTATTTCTTAATTGAACGCAAGCGCCAACTCTTTCATTTCTTTTCAGTTATATGTGTAGAAACTGGATACCAGCACTTGTAAATAAGTTTTTTTTCTCAAATATTTGTTTGGGTTATTTAGCATTCCCCCCCACAAGTATGTTTAATATGGTCATATATTGTTTTGGTATTGTATTGATGGACTCGTTTTGATCCTAAACTGCCTCTTTCTTTTATTAATCCAAAAATATCTCTATAAATAATAAAAATAATAACTTACCATTGAATATCATTATTTTTTAAAGTTGTATGAGTAGATTAACATAAATAAAAATAAAAATTGCATTAATATATGACAATACTGACCTAACATAACTCAAAAAAAATATTTCTCAAGTATTTGAGGTCGGCTACATGCATCCTATTTTTTCATTCCGTTCAATGCAAATTTATTAGTTAAACAACATGATATTAGGTCAATTTTTATAATATCCCACCAGGTCAATTTAAACCGACCTTTACCCACATTATTACCATCAATATTAAACGATCACTCTTCCCTATTGGGGTACAAATGGGTCTACGTTTTATGAATTCAAACCATTTAAATCGGATATCTCTTCAACAAGAACTCCTTTAATTGTTCACAATTTTTTTAATTTCTAATTTTATCATTTCAAGATTTACTAAAAAATACATCATAGTATCCGCATCTCCGCCATACTCATTTGTTTCTAATTTTATTTTTTGATTCTCTAACATCGCGTCCCAAATTACATGTTAGATCTGATGGTTGTCCTATCGATTTTCTCCTTTAATTTCAAAGATATACACCGATCACATAATATGTCGATAACAATTTTTCAATTTTTGGAAAAGTAGAAAATCGAGCCTACTACCATTTCCATATTTTTGGAGATGGAAAATCGACCTTACTACAATCTTATGGATAACATCATAACTACCATCTCCATATTTTTTGAAAATCGAGCCCAAACAATAAAGATGTTCACTTTTAGGTATCTATTGACCATCAACTCTTATCACATCCCTATTTCTCCTCTCACTATTACTAAATCGCACTACATATACTATCTTTTAGTCCTACTTATTTTAAGCCCTCTTATTATTAATATATCATTAATCATTTCCTTTGTTTCCTCCACTAAAATAATATCATCTCCAATAATTGTGTGACACATTGCGAGTATATTGTCCCGGAGTACGCATCGTATCAAAATTTATCGAATAAATTTGACAAGTTTTTGAGATGAGGCAAAAAATCGACTTGAACACCAATTAAAATAAAATTATAGAAGGTTATGATCTAACAAATTGTAACCCCTAACTCTATATAAATTGGGAAACCCATTGTGCTTTGGATGTAGGCCTAAGACGATTAAAAATCGCGCAATTCTTCGTGTCTATTTCATCTGTACTTGAAGATTGTGGGTAATTACCCTCCGAGTGATTGTTTCCCCCTAAAAAAATATATGCATACATTTTTATAATTAGTTTTTTTATCTATTCTAAAATTTGATTTAGTTTTTCTGAAAAAATAGTTTATTGGATTTTTTTTTTTGTTTTTTAAGACTTATGATTTTTGAAAAAATTATACACCCACCCACCCACCCACCCACCCACCCACCCACCCACACACACACATATATATCTAACCAAAAAAATGGACCACTTTTTAAAAATAGTAAAAATAATATTCTGAGCTGATTTTGTTTGTACCATATCTAAACATTTCAACAAATGTACAAAAACAAATCAACTAAAAATGAATTATGATTCTCTTTTAAAACATTCGGCCAAATATATGTTAGTTGTTAAGCTACTAAAAACTGACATATATTGACCTATTTTTTTTAAATAGTAAAAAAAATTTCTGAGCCGATTTTTTTATAAATTCGTTGAAATGTTTAAATACTTGTGAAAGATAAAATCAAAATATTTTTTAAATATTTTTAAAAAATGGCCCCTTTTTTTAGTCCTATCTTTGAGGTATATTGGAGATCCTATATATATATATATATATACATATCATAAAATTAATAAAATGAAATAAAATTTGATTGGTAATTCACCCAAACAACATCATAATGTCGTGATGTTATAAGTAATCCCATAATAAAATCCATTAAGATGCTATCTAACTTCTATACGGAGATGGAAAGTTGTTGTGAGGACCTTGGTAGTTTTTGTGATCTAGATTCATCATATGTCATGTATTTGGGTACATAAATCGCTATTTCTCTTTATTCATTCCATCCCACCAATACTAAAAAAATGCACTATGGTAGTTTTACAAATATAAAATATCGACTTACAAGCACATAACATACTAACTGAGTATCCACTCGTTCACACCATATTCTATATATAATTAGAGATAACAACTGGTGTTACACTGTAACACCCCGCTTAAAATAATAACGGGTGGCCAGCCCTATACTACATTAATCAGGAGTCTCAGATGGCTCAGTCTCAACATCAACTGGCGGTACTAAAAAGTATAAGACTAACTACCCGATATAGTATAAGCGAGATGTTAAAATTAAATAAAATATGCAACAGAGAACAAACCAACACTAAAGAACTACTAACAACGGAAATAAAAAAATGTGCATACAAGGACTGTGATAAATGAAGTGCGATAATAATATTAAATGAGTTGCTAAAAATGAATATTCCCTAATAAGCTGTCGGG
Organism: Sambucus nigra; assembly: GCA_949130495.1. NCBI lineage: Eukaryota > Viridiplantae > Streptophyta > Magnoliopsida > Dipsacales > Adoxaceae > Sambucus > Sambucus nigra. Next base: position 263,504,603 of record OX422212.1, read on the forward strand.
TCACAGACAATACAATAACTGAAATGGAATCAATAACAATATTTAAAAATATCCATTGGGTACAAACCTGATGTACAATATGAATCCTAAATAGATTTACAAAGAGATAAGAAACGACTGCAATATACATCCCGCAACAGTCCGCACCTGTCACGGCTCCCAAGACTCTAGATAGAGGGGCATCCGGCATCCATGCGGTGGGACACCTGTAGTAATACACACATATATATATATATATATATATATATATATATATATATATATATATATATATATATATATATATATATATATATATATATATATGTATGTATATACATGCAAAGAAGAGAAGTAAACGGGTCAGAGCCCGAGTTGTGAAAATATTTAGCAAGTGTGTTAACCGTGCATAATAAATATAAATGCACTTATTTCATAATTAAAGTGAAATCGCACTCTCGTGAAACCCCAACTCACCCCTCATCTAACGGCGCGCACCTACTCGCGTCCTGAAGTCTTAATTAAGTTACCCTACCATAAGGACAACCTAACATACCATAGGCATAGCCTATACCCACAAGACTTTCCCTCCTATCATTACCCAAGAATCCAACCCTTTCTAATCACACTTAATTATTATTACAAACATATACGCCATACTAGGCTTAATAGATTCCGGTTTATAATTTAATCAATTATAATACTTAATACGTTACCCATTTACATTAGGTTTGAGACATATCCTTTAATTTCTAAATGACATGCATACCAATTAATAAGGACAAAACTTCTCTCCAATCTCAACATTGCACTACGTTTCGTGCGTGGGGCGTCTCGCAAAGCGAAATCCAAACAAGGAATCCCCATGTTACACTACTCCTAGACAATGTCGATCCTAGAGATCCATTCTACCATACATATAATTCTACTATTACAACTACTGAATTTAGATTACCATATAATATCCTTGGGATGATGTAACCGAAATATTCCTTAAACGCGATACATCAACCCCCATCAATCTAATACATAATAATCATCCAAGATATACTCCATAAAGATTCAATATCCTTTCACCTATAGGATAAATAAATATATATATATATATATATATATATATATAGGTATTTATTCTAACCATATATATATAGACAATCATCCATTCCCATAGCCAAGTGTACATACTACATATGATGTACAATGGCCATGCACATAATATACCCGACTATATATATCGCCGATAAACTGCACCATGCTATCATCTTCCCAGTGCCCAGCTCACGTAGCATACTGGGGCCACCTGTAGGACTCAAAGACACCTACCCCGTGGTCAACACAGAAATACAACGTCCGGGAAGCGGTCATAGCTTCTAGTCCTAGAAATTTACCTAACATTAATTAATTCAATTTACAAATTAGGCCAAACCAAAATTTATCAAATCACAATATTTATACTTGAATTAAGTTAAATTAAACATTGCCCCAATATTAAACATGCACCAAAATAAACAAGATAAGTGAATTAAACCATATTTTATCTTTTAATCCTAAGCATGCGTTCTAGGTGATTTGCAAGATAAAATAAAATCACAACCACTAGGCTTTGATGTACGAGGAAAAACCCACAACGAAAAAAAAAACCTCGGACGTCCCTAGCCTTAAGTTCACTAAGTACGAAATTTTACAAGTACAAGACAAATGACTTGCACAACTCGACTCGACTCATTTCAAGCCCCTGACGCGTCTTCTTATACCAACCTCTTCTTAGTCGAAAATCTCAGAATCCATCGGAACATTGGAATCCACCAATGAAGCTTTAGGAACCCGTCAAAACACACACAGTGCCTTTCACCATATGAGAATGCCGCAACCAAAACCAAACTTCTTCTTCTTTGAGGGATGTAGAAGTAAACCCAAACTCTTTTCTTCTTACCTAGAAAAGTGAACCCGGTGCCAAACAAAATCCAAGCATATATATATATATGTGTGTGTGGGGTGGGGGGGGGGGGGGTACTTGGAATAAACTAATATGTGTGTAAAAAAAGTGTTTAAGAATGATTTTCTTGAAAAACAAAACACTCTAAACATGAACTTTTTCAAGGAGGAATTAAGCTCTCAAAAACTCTCTCTAGAGATTATAGAAGATGAAAAAGTTAGTTTTTCAAAGTTAGTTCCCGCACAAATTAATTCTAGCAAAAGTTAGTGGGACAAAACAAGTGGGAACATGGAGAAAACTGCCAAAATATTTTCCCGCCAGATGTCTCATTCGAACGAGATTTTCGTTGGAACGAAGTCTCGTTCGAACGACCTTTCTCACGAAGTTCTAGAGGCCAATTAGGAAAAGTCGTTGGCAAACTCGTTCGAACGACATTATCGTTAGAACGAAAACCTCGTTCGAACGACAATATCGAACGAAGTGACAGAATGGACATTTTCAAAATTAAGCCCAAAAACTTTTTATACAAAGTTCTAAAGTAACCTTCTGAAAATAAAATTTATTTTAAAATAAAATTACACCCAATAAAAAATGTTCCAAGCTCCTATATATATATATATATATATATATATATATATATATATATGTAATGCATTCATACCTTAGGAGAGATTGGAACTAAGTTGATGACGTGAAACGAGACACATGTAAACCAGCAATGATGTTCTCTTGATAAGAAGGCCGCGACGTCTTCAACTTTCACATGTGATAGGCATGAAGGATACACAAGAACAGTTTCCTATGAATCAATTATATTTGTCCGGAATTGGGCCAAAACTACAAAGGACTCAAATGGAAATTTGTGTCCTTACAAATCTCCGCCTTTGGCTATTCCGGGACAAAAACTGAAACAAAATCCTAAAGGGCCATCAAGCTCTACTAAACTAAAAAACATACCACCCAAAAATAGAAAACTTCACACAAGACCCAAGGATCAATAGCTTTTCCAATGTAAGTTGCCACTTAGATGAATTCCTACACACTTAAACAAACTATCAAACGCATAGGGAATTTCAAGAATATTAAATGCATGTAAAATAAATACTCCCCCTAAATTAATTCTTCGTTTATCAACTATGATCAACTTAAGAAGGTCGCGACTCCCCCTAAGTTAAATCTCCTAAACTAATATACGATTATAATAGGATTAAATACCATATCTCCCCCTTTTTGTTCAGGAATAGACAAAGGTGATAGAATTAATAAAGTACTTCCCCAAGATAATTAAGTACATGAATCTCCCTAAAAACTACACAAAAGGATATATATATATGGTAAAACAAGTAGAGGGAAGATGCATAAAGTGTTAAAGATATGAAAGCATATGGGCAACAAATAGACAATAACTAATCCAAGCAAGAATAATGGATCCTAACTATGAAGCGAACAAAAATGATATCAATTTGAAACATAAGAGACTAGGCATGTGATATGAAACAAAATTTTGCAACAAGATAGATACCAATTTTGGAATACAAGCATACATGGACTAGTAGGTAAGGCAAAGACAAAAAAAATTACCATATATATAGACATAAAGAATATTACTTACACACATGCACACACACACACACACATGCACACACACACACACACACATACACATATATATATAGGTATAAACACCACACATGACACAAAATATATTAAGCTTTTCATAATCGTATGACAAAAATGTGTCCACATACATGTGATAAACGAAAGTGTAGGGGTGTGAACTAGTAACAGATAAATTTCGACCCAATCACTTAAAAACAAGTTCACGGAGTTTTCATTTGATTGCAAACTTTATCACATTTGAATATAACCTCATGTGAAAATATAAATTGAACTCAATGAACAAACATGCACAATGCATACCAACTTAGAATTTTGATGATTCTACAAACCAATAGAGTCATGACATTGAAAGTACAACTAGGATAAACGGACATTGTGCAAACCGTTGATATACCATTCAATATCCCTCAAAATAGGCATATATATTTTAATCTTTTGAATGAATAAATCAACTACACAAAATAGGCCTTGGCAAATATTTTCTTTTAATGCCATTATTCTTTTAGGCCTTTGGACCACGTATTTCTTTTAGGTCCAAGCAAACGGTGGCTTACTCGCAAAGGATGATATTTCCATTCAAATCCCTTCCCTGTGCACATTTATATGTATCATTTTATATATCACTGAAATCTCACGTGCAACAGATTTAACATGCACAAGTCCTCCTAGGTCAAAATATGTAGATGACTAGATTGGTAGGAGAACACCTCACAAAGCTCAAGTATATATGTGAAGTTAAAATTTCAAGCGAGCTCGTGCATGTGTGAATTGAAGCATATAAAAATAGAATCCATTATAGCAACACAAAATCTAATTACTCCATGTAATCATGGTAAAGAACATTTTAAGGATTAACAATCTTAACCAAAAGTTCTAGCCATATGGAAGCGAAAAAGAAGGGATTCAAATACAAGTATATGCCACATAAAGTGTATCAAACTAAAATACACACAATAGAAATCTTTTTGATTTTTTGAAATTATTTTACCAAACAAACAAAAATATTTACTCAAAAGACATACAAAAATCATTTGTATTTTTCATTAAGCCTAAATTGCTAAATGGTAAAACACAAATGACAAACAAAAATCTTTTTGTATTTTTCATTTAATACAAACTAAACTAAATATAATACAAAAGATAAACAAAAATCATAATTCTAGCATGAGATATGAGATAAAGCAATGACTAGAAAATGACTAGGCATGCATACAACTAGCAATGATATATAATATGAAGCACAAAAAGCTAGAGTATGCAAACAACAAGACTAACACATGCAACCTTTAGATTTAGCAAGTTAGGAAGCATGTGAATGTAATTGAGAATAAAAAATCCTATTCTGTAAAGCTTTCAAGTCGGATCTCCTAACCCAAACTAATGAAGAATGACGATCACGGGGTGTAGAAATCTTGGCTACCTCGGTTGCCTTACATTGGGATTTTCTAGGACCTCGTTTAAGATCAGAGTAAAACTTCCTAAGATAACCTTTTCGACCACAATGTGAGCACCTAAAGACTCGGCGAAAAGACTTTCCTAAGGAATGATCTATAACATTGTTCCTAAATAATTCTCCGAAAACATTGGTTGTGGCTTTATTAGTTGACTCATTACAAGTATCGAATCCAAAACCACAAGTGTCATTTTTAAATTGGACCGTTCCTAATATTTTATCTAATTTCTCCGAATGACACTCTAAATCAAATTTGACTTTACTAGAGTCTTTTAATTTATTGTCTAAATCTAAAATATGAGACTCCAATAAAATATTGCGCTCTTCAAATGCAAGAAGCTCATTCTTCATTGACTCCATTAAACCTCTAAGGCTATCTCTCTCGCCTTCTACATATTCAAGCTTCTCGCGAAGAGCTCTCTTACGTGTCCTAAGGTCTTCAACTAACACACTATCATCAACAACCTTGATAACTCTCTTAAACTAGCTTTTAACTTTAACTTTGCTCCTTTTAATTTATTAGATTCTTCATACAATTCTTGAAAACTAATTTGAAGTTCACTCACATCAACCTCATTTTAAATTTCACACTCTCTTTCTTCTCCACTTTCACTACCATCATATTTTATAGCTTCACAAAAAAAGGCCTTGGAAGTGTCATGTATTTGTATATCTTCATGGGAAGATTCATTATCGGTGCTCCCATGACTTGCCATGAACACGACAAAGTTGCGCTCAATGGGGGAAGCGGGTTCCTCTTCCTTATCACTATCACTAAGGGTTGCATTGTAGGAAATTTGTTGCTTACCCTCTCTCCTTAGTATAGTGGGGCACTCAAAAGCCCTATGGACATAATCCTCACAACCGTAACAACTATTAGACCCGTCCCTATTTAAATTTTCATTAAAAGTTTTAGGGATCTTTCCGACTTTGTCATGCTTAGGATTTTCAAATTTCTTAAAATCATTTTTAAATTTATCTTTGTTAAATTTAAGAAATTTATGAAACTTCCAAGCAAACATGGACATGTCCTCTGAGTCACTATCACTTTCACTCTCTACTAATGGTTTTTCCTCCTTTTGGGCTTTCAAAGCAACGCCCTTATTTATTTTCTTTTCAGTTTTACAGGGACACATGTCTAGTTTATAGGTTTGTAAATCACCTATGAGCTCTTCTAATTTTGTAGAGGCTAAAGTGGGTAAAGAATTTAAAACGTTCACTTTAGGAATGAACCTATCGGGCAGGGACCTAAGAATTTTCTTTACAACTCGATCGTCGGGTATTTTTCTCCCAAATTAAAAGATGAATTAACTATATCGAAAAGTCTCGCATAAAATTCATAAAATGTTTCTTTTTCATTGATTTTGATGGTTTCAAATTGAGTGGTGAGGTTTTGGAGTTTAGAAGCCTTAATGGCACTAGTTCCCTCATGAGTGAGTTGTAATATATCCCGAGTTTCATTAGAGGTTTCGCATGTTATGATACATCGGAATTCATCCGGTGTGACCGCGCTAAACAAGGCATTTAAACATCGAGAATTAAAATTTTCAAGTTTAAATTCATTCTCATTCCATCTATCTGCGGGTTTGGGAACACACTCATTTTCAACTAAATATGTGGGTGGGGACCACCCGTTAACAACAGACAACCAAACCCTCTCATCGATAGACCTAAGTGCCGATTTTTTACGCACTTTCTAATACACGTAGTTGGAACCATCAAAAACAGGAAATTTTGAAAATGGGAAAAATTCAATTTTTAGTCAAAAATATTTAAAAGGACCTTAACGTAATAAATTAGCGCTCCGGCTCTGATACCACTTGTTGGGAACGAAGACCCCCTAAATTTAAAAATCTTACAATTTAATTTCCTTTTAGATGCGGAATAAAGATGGTTCAACACAACAATTTAATTTTCAAATTTTATTTAATTTTCTTTTCTTAAAAGATGAAAAATTAAATTAAACACAGATATTTATTTTTAAAAGAAAAATTAAAATTCAACCTAAATAAGTGAATTATGATGAACACACACACACACGCACACACACACTTGAAATTCACATAAACCAAATTAATTTAACCCTAGTACTAGAAATTTGCCTAACATTAATTAATTCCATTTGCAAATTAGGCTAAACCAAATTTGATCAAATTACATTATTTAGACTTGAATTAAGTTAAATTAAACATTGCCCAAATATTAAACATGCACCAAAATAAACAAGATAAATGAATTAAACTATATTTTACCTTTTAATCCTAAGCTTGCATTCTAGGTGATTTGCAAGATAAAATAAAATCACAACCACTACGCCGCGATGTACGAGGAAAAACCCACCACGGGAAAAAAAACCTCGGACGACCGTATCCTTAAGTCCACTAAGTACGGAATTTTACAAGTACAAGACAAATGACTTGCTCAACTTGATTCGACTCCTTTCGATCCCCTGACGCGTCTTCTTGTACCAACCTCCGCTTAGTCGATAATCTTGGAATCCACCGGAACCTTGGAATCCACAAATGAAGCTTTATGAACTCGTCAACCACACACGGTGCCTTTCACCGTATGAGAACGCCACAACCAAAACCAAACTTCTTCTTCTTTGAGGGATGTAGAAGTAATCCCAAACTCTTTTCTTCTTACGTAGAAAAGTGAACCCGGTGCCAAACAAACTCCAAGAATATATATATATATATATAGGTGTGTGTGTGTGTGTGTGTGTGTGTGTGTGTGTGTGTTTGTGTTGTAATTGGAATAAACTAATATGAGTGTAAAACAAAATTATTTAAGAATGATTTTCTTGAAAAACAAAACACTCTAAACTTGAACTTTTTCAAGGAGGAATTAAGCTCTCAAAAACTCTCTCTAGAGATAATAGAAGATGAAAATGTTAGTTTTTCAAAGTTGGTTCCCTCACAAATTAATTCTGGCCAAAGTTAGTGGGACAAAAGAAGTGGGAACATGGAGAAAACTGCCAAAATATTTTCCCGTCGGAAATCTCATTCGAACGAGATTTTCGTTCGAACAAAGTCTCGTTCAAACGAACTTTCTAACGAAGTTCCAGAGGCCAATTGGGAAAATTCGTTGGCAAACTCATTCGAACGATATTATCGTTCGAACGAAAAACTCATTCGAACGACAATATCGAACGAAGTGACAGAATGGACATTTTCAAAATTAAGCCCAAAAACTTTTTATGCAAAGTTCTAAAGTAACATTTTGAAAATAAAATTTATTTTAAAATAAATTACACCCAATAAAAAATGTTCCAAGCTCCTATATATATATATATATATATATATATATATATATATATATATATATATATATATATATATGTTTAATGCATGCACACCTTAGGAGAGATTGGAACTAAGTTGATGATGTGAAACGAGGCACATGTAAACCAACAATGATGTTCACTTGATAAGAAGGCCGCAACATCTTCAACTTTCACATGTCATAGTCTTGAAGGATACACAAGAACACTATCCTATGACTCAATTGTTTTTGTCGTGAATTGGTCCAAAACTACAAAGGACTCAATTGGAAATTTGTGTCCTTACAGTAAGATGCTTCTCGCCCACCGACCCAACAAATCGGAGAGTGGTACGGTCTTCTATAAAAGGTCCTAAAATGGGGCCATCTCAATACTTGCCTGATAGCTGTTGTTATAGGCAAACTTTGCCAGATGTAGATTCTCCACCCAACTACCCTGAAAGTCTTATGCAAAAAATATTAACATGTACTCCAGAATTTGGACAGTTTTATCTAACTGCCCGTCTATCTCAAGATGGAATGCAGTACTAATGTTCATCTTGGCACCCAAATCCTTTTGAAATTTCTTCCAAAATTGGGATACAAAGAGAGGATCAATATCTGAGACAATCGAGATAGGGATACCTTGAAACCTAACTATTTCCCTGATATAGAACCTCGCTAGCTTAGCCATGCTATCCATGACCTTGATCCGAAAGAAATTTGTAGACTTCGTGATCCGATATACTATTACCCATATCGCGTCATGACCACGCTTATACCGCTGTAATACCCTTACAAAATCCACCACTTCCATTCCACCATAGGTATTGGTTGCAACAACCCTGCTAGCTTCTTATGCTCAACTTTTATGTAGTGACAAGTGTAGCACTTTTCTATGTACGTCGCCACATCTCTTTTCATTCTGGATTACCAAAAATCCCTACAAAGGTCCTTATACATCTGAGTAGCACTGGGATGAATGATGAAGTGTGAGTGGTGGAACTCTTCCATCACCTTATCCTGAAGCTCCTCAATAACAGGGAAAATTAATCTACCCTTGTGTCATACCCTACCATCTTTTTCTATAGTAAGAGTGTTGAACACTTCCTCATTCAGAATACGATCCCAACACTGAGAAAATTTGGGATCACACAACTGGGAATCAATGACTTTTTTCTGAGTAAGTGGCTTAAATATGACGGCCCACAGGTATGCCCTGTCATAACCCCACTGAATGTGCAAGTCAAACTTCTGCATCTCCCCAAACATCTTCACCCAATGATATCACATTACTGCAAGGGTTAGACTAAACTTCCTACTAAGATCATAGACCACCACATTTAACTTATCAGGTTGATACTTTAACGAGAAATTGTAATCTTACAACAAATCCATTCACCATCTCTAGCGGAGATTGAGATCGCAATGTGTGGAAAAGTACTAATGGTTCTTGTGGTAAAAAAACACCTCGAACCGTTCCCCGTACAAATAATACCTCAAACTCTTACGTGCAAAAACTATAGCGACCAACTCCAAGTCATGGGTGGGGTTGTTCCTCTCATGTACCTTTAATTGGTGGGATGCATAGGTAGGGGTGGTAAATAGATGGATAGGGATTAGATACCATGTTTTCCATATCCGTATCTTCTATCTCGATGCACTATCCGTATCCGTATCTGGATCCGAATCCCCTCAGATAGTTAAAATAACTATCCATATCCATATCTATATCCGCTTGGATACCTCGGATTCAGATAATATATGTATCTATTTACATTGTTTAGCCATAACAAAAAATAAAAAAATATGACTTCCATAATAATAATAGCATTCCATAATGATAATATGGCTTAAATCCATCCATACTTTACAACCATATAATCTTAAAGCCATAACAAACAAATAACACTAGTATTCCATAACAATATATACAAATATGCATCTTTTGGATTAAATAAAATTTATTGAGAATAATATCCTCATGGACCTTTTAGTCTTCAAAACATACTGATATTTTTATTTTAATAAGTATCCATTTTTATTTTGTATATAATATACATGTTGTTAACTTGAGTTCTCACCACAATCAAAACCATCTCTTTACATTTTTATTTTTCTCCTACATTTATTTATAATTAAGGAAAGTAATGAACAACCACATGAACAATATATAATGACTGTTATATATTTTATTTTTATTTTTTATGTACCCGTTATTGCTAATGTTCTGTTGTAGGAGGAGGGGATGTGCAACGGCGGAGCAACGGAGTTGATTAGCAACAAAGCGGTTGATGAGAGGCGATAGCGGGGTTGATGAGTAGCGACGTGTTAATGAGATGGAGGGGGAGGTGGCGGAATGAGGGTTTTTTGTGGAGTGAAATGCGAGTATATTTTCTCTTGTTTTATACGAAAGAGAAATTAAATGATTTTTTTTTTGTTTTGAGTGGAGTATATGTTCTTTAATGGGAGTATGTTGTGTGTGATAGGGTGTATTGTAACTTTTGTGTAACTCCATGATAATATACCCAATAAAATAATAATACATGATATTTTATAATATACCCAATAAAATAATAACTTTAGGGTGTTTTTTTGAGTGGAGTATGTGTTTGTTTTGCTTTAGGGCATAAATGATTAAGGTTTTTTTAATATTATTTTATTAGTAATACTAATACTAATATTATTAGTAATATTTTAAACATATGTTTGATGGATACGGATATCCATTAAACGGATATCCGGTAAAATGGATACTCCGCATCGGATATGAATTATCCGTATCGGATACTAGTACTACCCGTATTCGTATCCGTATTCGTTTTCTCAAATATTTTTAAAAAATTCTCCATATTCGTATTTGTTTCCATTTTTCGGATAAATATACATATATTCGGATTTGTATATCGGACGGATGTGGATTTTGAATATCTTTTTACAGCTGTATGTATAGGCGACTACCTGACTGTTCTGCATCATCATTATCTGAGTCTTGAACTCGAAACATCACAATACACCGTGTAACCCCTGCGATGCTCTTGTAGGATGAGAACATGCGCAGAGGTCAACCCCATATTTAGCTACTGAAAAGTCGACTCATAATCATCTGATAATTCAAAATGCACATCCTTCCGAGCCAACATCGTGAGGGCAAAAGAGGCCCTCCAAAAATCTTGTGCAAACCTGCGATAGTAACCTTCCAAATCCAAGAAGCTACGTACCTCCACAACTGTCTTTGTACTATCCCACCCAAGGACAAACTCAAATTTGGAAGGATCTATGGAAATACGTTCTCCAGAAACCACATGGACAAGGAACCTAACTTCCTCCATCCAAAACTCGCATTTACTGAATTTAGCATACAATTAATTCTCATGGAGTGCCTGGAACGTCATGCAGAGATGATCCTTATGGTTTATGTCCTAGGCCAAATAGATCGGTATTTATCCACAAAGAACACCACAAATCAGTCTACTAGGGATGATAAACCCAGTTCATCAAATCCATGAATGTTTCTAGGGCATTGGTGAATCCAAAGGGTGTCACTAGAAACTTGTAGTGCCTATACCGTTTTCGAAATGAAGTCTTAGGAAGATCCTCCTCTTTGACACGCAAATGTTGTTATCTGAACTAAAGATTAATTTTTGAAAACTTGTCCGCGCTACGCAATTGGTCAAAAAATATCAATACGGGGCATGGGGTACTTATTCTGTACCGTCACCCTTCTCAGATGTCTATAATCAATGTAGAGTTTTTGGATGTTGTCCTTTTTCTTCGTAAAGAGGACAGGGGATCCCCATGGGGACACACTGAGGCAATGAAGCCCTTGTTGGGTTGTTCCTCCAACTGAATCCTTAACTCCTACAATTTCGTCAGATCCATCCTATGAGGTGGAATTGAGATGAATGAGACACCCTGATACACCTCTATAGAGATATCCACCTCCCAGTATGGTGGCAATATAGGGAGATCATCCAAAAATACATCGGGAAACTCTCGCACTATGGGGTAGTCTAAAATCATACCATCTGTCTCATCCTGAGCCACCAATCTGCTAAACTAACAAAGATACCATTTCTTCTCTTGAGCCGTAGAAAACTTACAAGGGTAGTCAATACGCTAATCACTACTAAAGCGATGGTGAGATCCATCTGGAAGTGATACTAGGAAACTTTGTCGATGGCATTCGATGGTATATTGAAAAGACGACAACCAATCCATACCAAGGATCAATTCAAACCCATCTATGTCCAAGAGGATCAAATCATACTCCAAGACATAATCTCCAGCCATGATCACATATCTACGACATACCCTATCAAGAGTTATATCACCACCCATTGGAAACTCGATGACGATAGGAGGACGAAACCAATCCACCTATAATCCTAAACTTAAAGCCAAGGAACTCGATATAAAGGAATTCGATGCACCAAAATCAAAGAATGCTTCTGACCATGTGTTGTGTAAGAGTATCATACCTTCCATTCTTGTAGGGTCACTAGGAGGTGAAACTTTCTATGACATGTAGTAAGCTCCCCGGGGCTGAACCTACTAGTCTGGGTACTGGGGACCTGACCCTAATCACAAAAACCCTAACTCTGGCCTGAACGTGAACTATCCATGCTGTGCATCACATGCTACTGATAACCTGAAGGGAACTACTGTTGCTGCTGAGTAGGACTTGTATAATTAGTGCTCCGATCCGACATAAAATTTACAATCTGCTGATTGCCATAAGCCCATTGAGGGGAATCCCTCTTTAAATAACCCCGGGATTCACAAGCGAAATAGGTCCTCTTAGTGGGGGATATGGGGCTCTGGTATCTAGTGTACTGTGCTGATGAGGATACAACCCCCATGGATGCCTTAAACTTCGCAAAGAAGCCTCAAGACCAATTCATGAATTCTTGTGCCCACCTATTTGTGACCTACTGGTCTCCCTTTTCTTCTATTACTTGCTATCTTTTGTATCAAGCTCCAACGACATGGCCTTGTTCATTGCAGTTCTAAAATCGGGCAAATCCAAACTTGCTAAGATTCGTTGGATACCTAAATTAAGGTCGTTGACAAATAACCTCATTTTCTTTACCTCGTCCTTCTGTAAGAGATCAATATACTTGCAAAAATTTCAAATTTAACTAGATATTCATTTACTGAAGTCTTTCCCTAAATCAACTGACCGAACTCATACTTTTTGGCATCCTTGAACTCCCGTGGAATGTACCTATTGAGAAAGGCCACCTTGAAAGTGCTCTAATCAATCCTCTCAGTGGTGTTGGTAGAGTAATCACTCCAACATCATTCCTCTTGTTCCATGAGATGGAATGTAACAATTTTTACCTCTTGTTTAGTCACTATATATAGGATCTCTATTATCCTGGTGAGATTGTTGAGCCACAACTCAGATTCTTTGGGGACAATTGTCCCATTTAATGTAGGCGGATGCAACTTCCTTAACTCTTAGAGGATTGAAGTGGAGGGGGTGCTCTTGACAGTCCCACTGTGGTTTGCCCGCTGTTGCTGTTTGAGGGAGTTGGTGAGCTAGCGCATTGCCTGCTCCATATTCCTAAGATCATTAGAGCCAGATCCGCTAGCAATGTCACTGCATAAAGGCATTCACACAATAATGGATAGTTTAATACACAATGATATGAACTAAAGGCGATAGCGGGAGCGATTTAAACATAAAATAAGGCATCCAATATGCGGAAATGTAAGATGAAAGTGTACTAAGAAAACATAAAAACTCTGTTACACCCAGCGATTCGACTACTTTGATACCATTTGTAAAGCCCGACCCAAATTTGGGTCACCGTTAGGTCAACCCTCACCGAGTTAAAAAGTTAAAGAAGGAGGGGAAAGGTTCAATTACTTTATTCAAGAAAATGATTTACTTTTCCAAATTAATTATGAATTAAATTTGTTGGTTTTAACTAGAGAAAAAAAGTGATCACTTTATGTAATTAGCCAATCTGCAAGGTTCATTTATAAAAACTCAACTTGGTCCACAATTCTACATAAATATGAAATAAACGACATTTAACCCGTATTATTATAGACCATGGCCATAGGCGTAAATAAAATTTTAAAGTGTCGAATGTTTGAAATACCAAATTTCCAATGTTCAAAGTAAATTACAAAGCACCTAGCGATGTGAGGTTTCTTCCAGGGCATTAATAGCATCCTTTTCGGCATCCCTTCTCGATTTCCTTGGGTGGGGATGGAGATTTTATCATATAAAGAAGGGGTGAACGAACACTCAATAGGGAGGGTAATACTAAGCTATACATTTTTTTTTCAAAAATACTATTCTTATATTGTATATTTTAATTCATTCTGAAAACGTTTAACAATTTAGCTATTATTCATGCAACTACTATGCAATGCACCTAAGCGACGAGTTCATACTGACACTTAACAATTTTCATCACCCTTTACTCGGTCAAATGACTAATTAATCATATTTTATCCCTTAATCTCATTTATCATATTTCATTAGGTTGTCTTACTTTTACATTCTCCTGTACAACCATTTCCACTTCCATTTTACTTTATCTTATCTCGGAATCGTACAATTACTGCATACTTTAACGTGCTCCAGACTGCAAGATATCCTACTATATGCTCTGTCCAGTGATTTTAAGTCTTTCACCCCAGGGCTCCGGGCCCTCCTTAATTTTCTCGGTGTCATCTGAGTACAATTTAATGTGTGTTAACATTTTATCATTTTTCTCATACTACGGTTTAAGTCATTCATTCATTCATTCATTTTATCAATGTGCCATTTATTCACTTTATCCATTTTTCGCCACAAACTTGAACGATAAGGTCTAAGAGGTAGTCTATCCACTAGGACCCTCTTTTTTGTCAAAATCGCCATTTTACACTTTTTATCATATGTTTTGTGAAAATCATATTTGATATCAATTTGGCATTAGAACGCAACCTTTTTCGTTCAAAACATCCTTTTCATGATTTTATATAAAAAATTAAACTATCATCTTATGTTTTGCCACATAAAATATAACTACTCATTCATGATCTTTTTTATCTAAATGTCCATAACTTTCCCCTATTATTATATATGACCCAAATTTTATTTTTCTTTCATTCTATTAATATTTTACACATTTAGGACAATTTTCTCATTTATGCATTTCATTACTAAACCCATTTTAACATATTTGGTTAAGTCTACAACATCATCATTTATCATACTACGTGTTCCTACATGTTTAGAATATGATTACCACCCTAGAAATACCTCAAATGCATTTAAATCAACAATGATCTTGGGTTTATGCATGGTCACATATTTTCTTCCAAATTTCAAGGTAAATGCCATATTTTGTAAAAATACCCATTTTAGGGTTTTGTCTTGTTAAGAAAATTCCATTTTTGCAAGACCAAGTGTTTTATCACTTAATTACATTTTAGGCATTAGATCCCATCTAACATTCATCCTACATAATCTCCATTGCTAGAAGACCTTGAAAACATGGAAGAGAAAAACCCTACCTTGGATTAGGAAATGAGAACACAAAAAAGGATGACTTGAAAGCTCCTAAAACTCCTAAGCTTCAAGACTCTAAAACTTCTCCAAAAGCTCCCAAAAAATTCTCTACAAGCTTTGCTCCACCACTTTCTTCTTTGAAGCAAGATTGAAAATTATAGAATGATTGTGGATAATGTGTAGGAGTGGTGGCAAGACTTATCAATGGAGGAACAAGGGTTAGAGAGAGGGAAAATAGGCATAAGCACCTTTGAGAGATAGCTAACCTAGAAATTTGGTGAGGGAAACCTCTCTTAACCTCTCCTCTTATAACCCACAAAACACTTTAAAGCCCAATTAAAAACACCCCCAAAAATACCAAAAACGTGTTTGCCCATCCAGCCCACCAGAAGTCGACATGGTCCAAATCAAGAGTTAAAAATGTGACAATGCACAAGGGTTAACGTATTTGATCAAATTTCGCCCAGGTCATTCAAATGAAAAGAGTTTCACATTCGAACGATAAAGGAGCCTCATTCGAAGAACCATCGAACGACCTTCTAACAAATTCCAATAGAGGGGATATCCTTTGAACCTTGTTGGGACCCATCTTTTAACGACCTTTAATTCTTGATCGAACCACTGTAACCTCGTTCAAATGAGACAAGAATCTCATTTAAACGACTTTTAGTTCGTTCAAACCACTCATGTTTCTAAAATTCACCAATTTTCCCGATGACTTCCAACTATTTACATTAAGGCCACCAAAACCATTGAATACAGGGATAAAAGTCCATATATTAATAAATTCAAATCCCAACAATTTCACATGGCTACAAATGTCACAAAAAGGAATAAAATATTTGGTGCAGGTATTACAACTGAATAATGTTACATAATTGCAACTGATTTCAGACTCGTCCAATACCTTTTGAAACTAATCCATAAAATTAAAATCATTTTTGAAGTAGAATTAGGGATGATAATTTTCCCCGAAAATTCGGGTCTCCGCGGATACTTGAAAAATTCCCAAAAATTCGGGGATCGGGTCGGGGAGTAAAAATTGTCCCCAAAAAATTTCAGGTCAGGTTCGGGTATACCCTCGGGTCTCCACGGGGATACTCAAATTATTAATACAATAAAATATATCATATTTATATTATAATAAATGTATAAGTATAAAATCTAAATTATAAACCCTAAATCCCTTTACTCTCTCATGACTCTCACTCAGTAGACTCACGCCTCTCATCACTCAGCAGCTTCCCTCACTCTCTCTCTCACTCACGCCATCGACTCCCTCTCCTTCACTCAGCATCTTCATTTCTTCCCTGCTCGTCCCTCATCTTCATCCCTCTTCATCATCCCTGCTCATCCTCATGTTTGTCCCTCATCTTCATCCCTACTCGTCCTCATCTTCAGGTATTATGAGAATCTCCTCATATTTATCTATGCTTTTTTTTAATATGTTATGCTTTTTTTTCTTCGTCCCTGCTCTGTAACAACCCGCGTAATTTTGGGGTATTTTAAAAAATATGGAGAAAAATAAAGATTTTTTGATAAAATTATTTTTCATGCTAAAAAATGTTGGATTTTATTTTTAAATATGAGAATTTCAATCGGTTTGGAAAATAGAGCTAAAACGGATTTTTAAAATTACCCCGCTCGCCCGGGGAGAGCGGAGTGGAGCGCTACTGCGACAAAACTAACCAAATCCACAAACAACAAGGTATAGAGCATCTAAAAGAAACCACAATATAATATAAAAGAATTCTTTAATCTCAAATCACCAATTTAATACATTAATTGCGTCTCAAAATAATACAACTATTTATCTCGAAATAAAATGATCTATATAATAAAATAAATACAAACCTTCTCTCTTTGTATTCTCGAATATTCTTCCCAATATAACCAAGCTCAAATCAATCTCCAATTAGTCCATAGCGCCCTAAATCCGCGCTAACCTGCCACTAAAAGAAAATATGGGGAAGTACACAATACAACAGGAAAGATGCTCAACAAATATTAGCGGTGAATAAAGCGTAACAATACGAGTACGAATATTCAAATCAAATGCAAATATCATAAGAATTTTTATCAATATAATTTCTCAACAACACATCATCCGAGTTATAAGGCCTCACCATACCGCACCATACTTTATCATGTAGCCGAAATAGGAATATTGGTGGGTGCCCAACCTTTGTGCCATATTAAAATCTCAGGACAACATGTTCAACACAAATATAATACCACATAAATCCAAATCAGATTCCAAATAATAATTTCTAGACTCCAAATGAATTTAGCAATTCGAATATGAGTTCAATAATCACATGAAATCAACGGGAATAACACTCGCGAGATTTAAGAACATATTGTGTAAAACCCCATACCTTAAACCATCAAAAGGAACCAACATGAATCTTCCCAGAAACTCCGATTAAACCATTAAGAATCATCCCACAAGGATCCACAAATCATCTCCAAGCTTCAACCTCAAAACAGCTCCAAGAACACCTCCAAAACTAGGGTTGAACACATAAATATAAAGGGGCTATGTATATATAAAAATAGAGGAAATAAAAATATGTTTATTTCATATTTCTATGCCAAAAGTTGTTTCTCAAATGGTTACCCACGACCTTATTTTATAAGGCAAAAAGATAAGAAGTTGAAACAACACAAACTCTTAAAACTGCTTGCAGTGCGCGAAATTAGCTAGGGTTAATCGATCAGCCAGTTATTTCAATTCTGCCGCCTTAAAAAAATTTATAAGGGATAAATCTTTAAAAATTGTTTAAAAATCCGTTTTAACTCCGCTTTTGAAACCGATTGAAATTCTCGTCTTTAAAAATAAAATCCAACATTTTTTTAGCAAGAAAAATAATTTTATTAAAAAAGATTTATTTTCCTCCATATTTTTGAAAATACCCCAAAATTACGCGGGTTGTTACACTTCCCCAATAATAATGGAATTTCTCCCTCGAAATTCGCTGGAAGCCTACGCTAAAAAATCAGGCCAACAATCTCCAAAAATAATATCGTCACCAAAAATTCCTATATCTCAATTCTAATCTAGACACCTAACACGAAACGATCATCTAAAATTTCTATCTCCAAATATGCGCTACAAAAATGCAACAGACCCAAAACCCAAGACCCAAGGGTGGTCGTATAACCTGGCTCTGATACCATTCTATAATACCCCGCCTACTCGGGGAGAGGAGAGCGGAGCGCTACTACGACAAAACTAACCAAATCCACAAACAACAAGGTATAGAGCATCTAAAAAAATATAATATAATATAAAAGAATCCACTAATTTCAAACCACCAATTTAATACATCAAATGCCTCTCGAAATAATACAACTATTTATCTCGAAATAAAATGCTCTATACAATAAAATAAACA
Organism: Sambucus nigra; assembly: GCA_949130495.1. Lineage (NCBI taxonomy): Eukaryota > Viridiplantae > Streptophyta > Magnoliopsida > Dipsacales > Adoxaceae > Sambucus > Sambucus nigra. Next base: position 263,523,766 of record OX422212.1, read on the forward strand.
CAAATATTCTCTCTTTGTATTCTCAAATATTCTTTCCAATATAGCCAAGATAAAATCAATCTCTAATTAGTCCATAGCTCCCCAAATTCACGCTAACCTGCTACTAAAAGAAAATATGGGGAAGTACACAATACGACAGGAAAGATGCTCAACATATATAAACGGTGAATAAAGCGTAACAATATGAGTATGCATAATCAAATCAAATGCAAATCTCATAAGAATTTTTATCAATATATGTAAGGACATAATTTTATAAATGTCCGGGGTAGATTCTAGGAATTTTCTGTTTTTCTCCTAGATCACAGTTCATATGTCTGATACCGCTACATTCGGCACATCAACACGATCATCCTCGACGGCCTGTATACTAATTCAATGCAACCACCTTCTTCATGTGCATCATGCTACATGCAACGTGCTACTCAGCTCATTCCCACTACTCCACTATGCTCTATCAGTAAAATGTTTTATTGGAGTTTTATATATTTGCATAAATATTTGGAAAATGTTTTTGAAAATTATTTTTGAAGTCTGGATTAATTTTTTATCAAAAGCAGAATTTTTTCTAAGTGTAGAAGCGAATGGCCTCGATCGACGAGATCGCTCGAGCGACTTTGAAAGTCGTTCGCGCGAGATAGACATGTCGCGCGATATCGTTCGAACGACTTCTGTCCTTCGTTCGAGCGACATGTTATCTCGTTCGAGCGAGCCACCGCCTCGATTTTTGTATATATATCTGATCCCCTTCTACATGTTTTTCAAGTCTTTCTGCAATCTCAATATTCTGTGAAATCTGCCCAGAATAAGACTTCACCTTTTAAGGTTTTCTAAACCTTTTTGATTCACAAAATCATTCCCATATATGTGTGTGAATATTTAAACCTTCAAGAAGATCGTTTACTCATCTGGAGTACTTTGTGAGGAATCCGCTCTCTACATCACTGCTGCCCTACTGGAAAGGGATTGTTCCAGCCACCGACAACAGAACCGACACCCAAGGGTATTTCTGTGTCACTGTATTTTCATTGTAATCCATTGTAAGCCGTTCTCTTACAAAAATTATTGTGAAAATAAAAGGTTTTTCCCCGTTGGGGATTTTTCCTCATATATGTGTCCTTGCATGTTTCATCATCGTATTTAATCACATATAGATGCATGTTTAGGACTTAAGTGGTAAAAACTGTGTTTAATTAAATAACTTCCTTATTTGAACACAAGCGCACTCTTCTCAATATAATTTCTCAAAAACACATAATCCGAGTCACTAGGCCTCACCATACCGCGTCATACTTTATCAAGTATCCGGGGCAAGAATATTGGCGGTTGCCCAATCTTTGTGCCAGATTAAAATATCATGACAACGCTCAACACAAATATAATACCGCATGAATCAAAATCAGATTCAAAATAATAATTTCTAGATTTCAAATGAATTTAGCAATTCGAATATGAGTTCAATAATCACATGAAATCAAGGGGAATAACACTCGCGAGATTTTAGAGCATATTGTGTAAAATCCCATACCTTAAACCATCAAAAGGAACCAACATAAATCTGCCAAGAAACTCAGATTAAACTATCAAGAATCATCCGACAAGGATCCACAAATCAACTCCAAACTTCAACCTCAAAACAGCCCCCAAAACACCTCTAAAACTAGGATTGAACACATAAATATAAAGGGGATATATATATATATATATATAAAGAGAGGAAGTAAAAATATGTTTACTGCATATTTTTGTGCCAAAAGTTGTTTCTCAAATGGTCACTCACGACCTTATTTTATAAGGCAAAAAGATAAGAAGTTGAAACAAAACAAACTCTTAAAACTGCTTGCAGCGCATGAAATTAGCTGGGGTCGATCGATCGACCCCCTGGCATCGATCGATCGATCGTCCAGTTATGTAAGTACTGCCGCCTTAAATTTTTTTACAAGGGATAAATCATTAAACATTATTTAAAAATTCATTTTAACTCCGTTTTCGAAACCGATTGAAATTCTCGTCTTTAAAAAAAATCCGACATTTTTTTAGCAAGAAAAATAATATTATTAAAAAAGCTTTATTTTCCTCCATATTTTTGAAAATACCCCAAAATTACACAGGTTGTTACATGCCCGTCCTTATATTTGTCCCTCATCTTAGTTATGCTTTTTTTTCCTGTTAAATTAGGTTATGATAAAGATCTGCTCCTTATATCTGTTATGCATTTTTTTTATGGTTTGGAGATTTTTTTAGGGATTTTTCTGTTAAAATAGGTTATGATCATAACCTATTTTAACAGTCCTGCTCCTCATATCTGTCATTTATGGTATATATATATATATATATAGGCCTACGAGAATCTCCTCATATCTATTATATTTTTTTTTTCGATTCTCTCATATCTATATATTTTTAGTGTCTAAACAAATGGTTATCAGTTATCATAAAGGCCACACAACTGTTTTACCCCATTTTAGTGTTTAACAGGTAATTTAATAAAGTCTTAATTATAATTTTCTTAAAATTTTTATAAGTAATTTTTTTTTTAAACTTTGGTGCTTAAAAAGGAAAAAAAAATCAAAACGGGTTGATACTCATTTTAAATGGGGACGGGGATCTCCGAACCCATTATAACGGGGAATGGGGAGGGTACGAGGATTGGTTTTTCTAACGGGGATGGGGAGTTAAAACCCAACCCGAACCGACTCGTTGCCATCCCTAAGTAGAAGACAAACTTTGTTAAGAATCCGTCTGTAAGAGGTGGGTTCTTGGAATACGATTAATATCAAGCGAGGTGTAACCCCTTATCAAGACCATGATTAATGCTTAAGGCTATACTTAATAATAACAACAAATGAGATTGAAAGGGACAATTATATTCAATGCTCAAGCTGGTATTAAATGAGGTCTTTACACCATAAATGCACTATGAACACAATAAATAGGTGGAACGAGCAAGAAACTTAGTTGGAGGGATAAAGATCTAACACTCTTATTACAATAAAGGCAAGGCAAGAACTTTTGGCTCAGTTAATGCTTAATGACAGTGGTATCAATGGAAGCAAAGGTAATGTTCAGATAATAAATGTTCTCACAGAAGATCTCATTTATGAGGAAAATCCAACAGCAATCCTAGGTTTAAATTTTCATCATTGTAAACTATTTGGTTGATTTATTTATATGAAGGCAAGGTTAGTCGAGTGGCCTTGCTGGCATTAAATTTGATTGACTAGCATTAAACCGTAAAGTATTGTAGCCTTAATGCCAAGGATATTGCATTAAGTGCATGAGATATTATGTTTTGGTGGAAAATTTCTTGACGTATATAAAGCATGGTGGCATTAATCGGGATGTGACATGTCAACACACAGGTTTATCTTATAATAGCTTAAAGGGACAAATTTATCTAATGAGCCTGCCATCCTAAGGATAAACCCACTTGAGTGCTACTACTTCGAGCTCTTAAATGTCAAATTTCATCATGTCACGAAGTGTGTGAATAGTGACCTACACTAGACATGTGGTCACATCAATCAAAGTGATGATTCGGTAAGTTGAGGTTGCTCATATGGAAGTAGTTCGAGCACTAAGTGTACTGTTTGTTGTCTGGGAATTATCTCCAGAAGATCATCTGGGATTGGGGTCCCTCGAGGAGGTTCCCCATAGACTATGGTGGTTCGAGCAACTATTTATGCTAAACAAAGTTTTGACCAAGTGTGGCAAGACGGTTGGATATTTCTTTTCCAACGTTGCCATGCTCTCAATTATCCAAACCAAATCACTGCGAGGTTCAAGTGAGGAGGTCATTAGATAGAGCATGTAAGCTCTCTTATGCCCTTCCAAGCATGGTACCTCTAGGGTATCGAACGTCCTCACCCATATTACAAAGTGAACTTTTACAAGTGTAAATAAATAGATGATTACATCATAATTCTTATTACAAATATTATCTTTTGAATAGTCTTGATATATGGAGGAGGTCTCTCGATCCGTATTTGTAGGAGGTCCCTTGAGCAGTCTTTGGCCTTATTTTCTTGTTAGTCTTTCTCTAAGTATAAATTCATCTCAACTAATAAACCCTGGATGAGGACTCCCACCTATATTTTCCCCTTCGTAGAGATATTTGTTTATTGCATGAAGAAATATCTATACAAAATGTTTGGACGACCCTCAAACCATTTCGTAAATAAAGACTATTTTCCATAGGAAAATAACACATCATAATAAGTATTAAATCATTTAGTCAGTATAGAGAAGTGTGAGCGAGCTACTTATTTATTCCTTCTTATGAGTTACTTCATGTTTGACTACCTTGTGACCTTTTCTGATGGCACTATTCCTTGGTGGGGCCTCATGATTGCGTGTGACAGCTTACTTGGGGAATGAAGAGATTTTTTTTCAAATTTACCCAAAGCGCTTCATCTCCCATGGATGAAAACTCTTGGCGAGCCCCATTATTACTTTAATCGAATCGCATTTAATGGGATTGATGTTTGATTTTCTATCTTTTGCACGTGGAGGCTTGGGGTTAGTGTGTTCTCCCACACGAGGATTTCCATGCGTCGCCTCTTAGGTTTTCACCAATATAGCTTTTGAATTCGTGCCCCTACGCACGCATCTTGACCACACGAGGTACTTTAACCGTTGCCAAGTTTCTTAAGGCATCATTAACTTACCGTTTCGTGTATCTTTTATTGCCCCTATGAAAGGCGTACTTGGCACTTCCAAACTATCACCTTTATGTTTATTTTTATTTGATTCATCTGAGTGAGAGAGAGTTCAGTGTTTGTTCTTGTCTTCTTTCTTCAACCAAACTATTCATTTTTTTCCTCTTTTCTTCATATTCACTCATGGCACATGCAGTGGAAAGGACTCCCTCCACTAGGGGTGTTTCTCCTTATACCCAAACCCGTCAGAATCAATGGGTCCACTACCGCCATGTGCCTTACTTTGGTGAGCCCGACCATTTTTGGGCTGTGGCTTAGTATTTTCCCGGGGAGCTCATTTTGGCAGATCTGATGAACTTACTGATGGATGAAAGCGATGATGCGGATGTATTAGCTTACATCCCTACTGCGAACGTGCCCCTTTTTAGGATTGAACGGGGTGACTATCCTTTCTCTAAGTTGGAGTATGAGTCCACCTCTAGTGCTTGTGAGGGTTTGGGCCCATGAACATATTATATTCACACCAAGTTCTTTGTACAAATGGCCTTAGTCGATTTGTCCTCCACCTGTTGGATGGGTGATCTCACCCTTCCTAAGACAAACAATATTCTCCAACTTATTATTTACCGATGGATTCACCAGACTCATACATTTTTAGATGCTTAGGGTGTGTTTACCATTACCCTCGAAGATGTTTGTGAGCACGTAGGCCTAGAGGCACCTGACTTTGACACTTTATTTAAATAGGCCACTTCTAGTGCTGAAAAGGCCACCCGTGTGGAGTTGGAGGTAGCGGTGAAGGACTGCATGGTGACTTACAACAAATGTACATATTCAAAGGTAATCCATTATTTTCACTTCATTGGGGACAAAGCGGTTATTAAAGCCCGCGAGGCGACTAAGAAAAATCCAAAAGGAAAACAAGTGTTCGAGATCGCGCCACTAGTAAGGGATATGGTTCAAAAATTAAATTGGCAGGTTATATATGGGTCATCCTTTCCAAGATATTTCTTCCCGGCGAGCCCCATGATTATCCTGGAAGGACTTAATTAATATGGTCGTTCGTATGGGCTATGGCACTAAGCTCCCCTTGGCTGCGATGACCTTGGGTTCCTTATATACGTGGCTGGATCGTGTTTAGGTGGACTTTGCCAAAAGAATTAGTAGGTTTTATGTTTCAAATTATGCTAACCATGTACTATTGATATCTTTCCTATATGCTGGTTTCCTGAGTATGCTCCACTTGGTAGTTGCCCCCATTCTCAAGTCATTAAGGTTCTCCGGATTTGTTACTAGAACCACAAGAGTTTAAATATACCCTTTATATCTTTGATCTATAAAGTTGACAAGTTTGTCTTTCATCCCAATGTGGGTGTTGATCAATTCTTTACCAAAAATTTCTTGGCAGAGGAAGAGCGCCCTATTGCCCCAATTGATAAGTCAGTGGCCAGGAACTTCCCCGCGAACAACATTCCTCTGCTCCTGGTTCCCTCTTACTTGCCCTCATACAGTGAGTGGACCTATCATTAGTCCATCTATTGTACCAACCATTTGGCTATGAAGTTCAGGTATGATCAAGGTAATCCCATGGTCAGTCACTTTACGCGCGAGATGCCCACCAATTTTTATATTGCGTGTAGGAATTTTTTGACCTCAACTGTAATCAACCTTTGATCCAACTATGATGCTAACCCCATCACCCCATTTAAGAAATCTCGCGGAGGTAGTTCAACCATATATTTTTCTATATTTTGGTAAAATCAACTGGGTAGATTTCATAGCTACATTCGTAAAGAACCCTGTTATCTTAACATTGGGAGATTCCTCCTATAGAGCTAGGGATGGGAAGTTATTCTACCTCTAGTTCCTTGTTCCTTTTCATTGCTATTAATTATTCCACACCTTATAAATTACCTCATTTGGCTCCTTTAGAGCAGGCCATAATGAAGAAGAAGACGAAGGGTATTTAAACGTCAAGTCTGAGCGAGGGGGCTGCTGTTGCCCTTAGTACCTCAGGATCAGTTGAAGAGGGGGATACTCCTCACGCTGCCTTAACCGGGGAAACTGTTAGAGCTACCAAAAAGTATCCTTTGAAGAAGCTTAAGACCAGCCAAGTGATTTCTCCTATTGTGGACTAAGTTTCCCCTCCCGTTGTGGTTTCTGACCCATAATTAGCTAAGCAGGTGGGTTAAATGTGAAATGACCTTCGGCGGACTTGGGATGCCTTTTTAACAATGAATAGGGCAACTATGTCTATTCACATGGGTGCGCATGGCTTTATTTATACTCCTACAACTAGTGATGGTGGTAAGAAACACAACAGGTCCATCGTCAGGTTAACTAGTCCAGTCAGGGTAACTTTTGAAGAAATGGTTGAGGAGGTAAGTGTAGAGGAGTAGTCTGAAGAAGAAGAAGAAGTTGAGGAAGAAAAAGAATAGGAAGTAGAGGAAGAAGAAGTTGAGAGGAGTAAGAAGTTGGAGAGGAGTAAGTTGAGGATGAGACAGAAGAGGAGTCCGCTAAGGATGATTCCAAGATCATTTGAAGATGTAGGCTACAAAGGATGGTTTTTTCTTTGAAACCTTTTTCACTTCCGCAGGACTACACTCTCTTAGAGGATACCCTTGCTGACGAGGAGGTATGGCTACTCCCCTTTTACTTGTAACTTCTTAAATATATTATTATAATATTGAGTCTTGCCTTTTAATTTAATAGGTTGATATCTAAGGCGATTACCACAATGATGCTAGAGTGGGTGATAATTTTGAGGGACCTCTAGTGGATTTGGAGACAACCAAAGTTTTTCCCACTTCTGAAGACATTATGCTAAAGGGTATAGCTTCACTTACAACCTAGAAGGTAACTATAAATTTACACATAGAGGTAGATATTAATCTTTGTTCTGTTCAATCCATTAGTGGATATTCGCTTGAGTCTGCCTTCTTACGTAAACAATCTTCCCTTAAGGAGGGTGTCCCCAAAGAAGGTGTTGCGGAATCTATTCTTAGGAATCGATCTGTCAGCCTATGAAAATGTAACTTCTGATTGGTACCTCCTTACAATCTTAGTGATGTCCCCCCTTCCATTTCAAGTGCAAAGCCATATTCTTCTTAGCAATCTCTATGATGGCTCGCCTGACCTCCAATCGTGAGTACTCAGGGAGCCCAATTTGTCTTAAGAACCAACTAAACTTCTGCGAGCATGCTACTGCTGCACATTCAATCCAAGGATTAGTTTGATCTTCCTCAAGTTCATATACTTCTTCCACATATCTATAGGCAGTCTCATAATAAACTATCACAATATTCACTTCCCCTAGAGAGAAGGCCTCCATCTGTCTGCTCAAGATCTCGATGAGGTTTTCTACTTCTTTAAATTTTTCTTCTTCATCCATCTCCTCTTCCAATTGCAACTAATCTAGTTCGAAGGTAAATTCCTCCAGAGATTCTCTAAAGTCTTCCTCGAGGAGCCACTCTTCCCTCAATAGTTGCTCGACTTTTTCAATAAAAGCACTAGCTATATGTGCCCCGTGGGCTGGCAGAAGGTTATCATTCACACTGGCTTGGGGTAATTCAATATTCTCTTTCTTCACGTGATAGTCAATCAACCTCCACAATGAAAAACATACCCTAGTTGGGTGGTTCATTTTATTATGTAGCACACCGAAGTTTGACTTTTCTCTGCCCTCTTGAGACGCCTGCACCGTACTGCCATTAACTAGTCTACAAAGTTTATCGTGAACCAGGAGGTTATATATGTTTAATGCCTATTCCACTGTGCAATCTTAGCTCGGTAGCGTCATCTTTATTTTCGAACCTCCTCTTGTTTCCCATATTTCTTGTTCCATGGCCACCACCTTGTTGCCCCCTTCCTCGATCATCGACGTAGTTTACCCTCAGGGGTACTCCCTTCCCCGAGCTAGTTGATGGCCTTAGAAACAAAATTTTCAAGGTTCGAGGGGGTGGTACAGGTTTACCACTACAGTAATATTCCATGTTTCCTTTAAAAATGCAGCAAATGTGCCTTCACGTGTCTTGTTGATCAGGTGGCAAATATACTCGGGCAGTAGGCCTTCAGTAAAAACTTGTAAAAGTTTATCTTCTAGTGTTTCTTCTGTCAGATCTAGAAAGAGTTCACAAAATCTTTTAATGTAAGCAACAACATCCTCCCCCGACTTTTGTTTCTCGTGAGACAGTTGCGTGAGTGTAAACTTGTCTTCAACTTAAAAGAACTTTTTCATAAATAATACGTTTAATTCCTCCCAAGAGGACACGTTTCCTATCGCCAAATGGGAGTACCTAGTATAAGCCTTTTTCTGTTAGGGAATTTGAGAACTCCCTCAATCTTAACGCTTTATCATTACAGTAAGCCCCAGGCTTTCAATGAACCTTTTCACATGTTCCTCAGGATGGGAATCTTTTCTCGTGTATTTCTCAAATACGAGTGGAATATACCCTACTGTATAGGGATCATTAGTGTATTCCTCTGGGTACGGAGTGCGTAAATCATCATAAATTTAGGAACTATCTCCTCTAGTGTTGAACGTCGTTATGAACTTCAAGATCTTCTTCTTCATCTCCTCCATGATAGGGGTGGAAAACTAGTTGGTAGTGGTATCAATGTGGTTGGAGTTACCGGTGCAGTCAATATATTGCCTCCTATGGTAGTGTTCATTATTAGTGTGGTGCCTTCCGAACCTACATCCCATACTATAGTTCTTACAGTAAAGCTTAGTGTAATCGTTGGTGGAGCAGTGGGGGAAACATTATTGATAATGGGCATGTAACCTCCTCCTATAACAAAAGGAGTTAGTATACCTGCTGGAGCCCTCATGAAGGAGTTTGATCCTCCGATGACTCCTAACATCGCTTGAGCCCTAAGAGTTTTAATGTACTTTGCAAATAGGCTTATGAGTCCCATCATTTGCATTGGGCCTATTCCTGTTATTATACCGGCCGTCTCTATCACGTCTGTAGCAGTTGAGCTAGGCTTGACTCACTCCACTTTCGTTCTTTCAGGAAATATAGTGAGATCTGCCTCTTCTTCATGCTGCATGGCATCAAAATCAATAGTCTTGGCAATGTTATCCTCTAACATCTTTTTAAAAGAGAATACCTCCCCAACTGAGTCGCTAACTGTATGAGGTGGGTTATTTGAATACGATTAGTATTGAGCGAAGCACAACCCCTTATCAAGACCATGATAAATGCTCAAAGCTATACTTAATAATGACAACAAATGAGATGAAAGGGATAATAATATCCAATACTCAAGATGGTATTAAATGAGGTCTTTACACCATATATGCATGGTGAACAAAATAAATAAGTGGAACCTGGAAAACTTGGTCGGAGGGAGAAATAGCAAGAACTCTTTTGACAATAAAGGTAAGGAAGGAACTTTTGGCTAAATTAATGCTCAATGAAAGTGGTATAAATGGAAGTAAAGGGAATGTTTGGACAATAAATGTTCTCACAGAATCTCTCGTGTATGAGGAAAATCCAACAGCAATCCTAGGTTCGAATTACCATCCTCGTAAACTGTTTGGTTGATCTATTTATATGAAGGCAAGGTTACTTGAGTGGCCTGGCTGACATTAAATGTGATTGACTAGCATTAAATCATAAAGTACCATGGAATTAATGCCAAGGATATTGCATTAAGTGCATGAGATATTGTGTTGTGGCAGGAAACTGCTTGGCGTCTGTAAAGCATGGTGGCATTAACGGGCATATGAGCTTCTGAAAAATTCTAATAGCGGAGTCTCGTTTGAACCTCGATGGAAATCATCTTTTAACTACCTTTAATTCTCATTCGAACCACTGCAACCTCGTTCCAATGAGATAAGGATCTCATTTGAATTTCAACCAATTAGATTTATAAAGTTCTCCATAACTTCCAAAAGTTTACATTAAGGCCCCCAAAACCATTGGATATAGGGATAAAAGCCCATATATTAATAAATTCAAATTCCGACAATTTCACATGGTCACAAATGTCACGAAAAAGAATAAAATATTAGGCACGGGTATTGGAACTAGAGAATGCTACACAACCGTAACTGATTTCAGACTCGTCCAATGCCTTTTGAAACTACTCCATAAAATTAAAATTATTTTTGAAGTAGAAGATGGAATTTGTTAAGAATCTTTCAATGCTTGGATTATCATTTTATAGAATGTGAGTTTTTCTAATGGTTTTGAAAGTGCTTAAATTTTGGTTTACTCAAATCTCACAATATGTTTTTGAGATATTCACACACGTTTCGAAAGAATAGGAATATAAGCATACTTACCCAAGAATAAAGTTAGAAGTTTTTAGATTTAAATATAACTTATGATCAAAGTTTGAAATCAAAACCTCATATATACAATGAGAAACGTGAAGAAGAAAAACTATGGTTGAACTCTTTATAGTATTTAAACTCAAAAATAATTCTCTTAAACTTTTCCTCTTTGATTAAATGACTTTTCTCTATAAAAAATTCTTAAATTTGTATTATTTAGGGTTTTGACAAAGATCAATAGTATGATATCGTTATCTATATAGATATAGAGTTCTTCCTAGTGTGGAAGACACGCCTAAAACAAGTGGGGAGGATAACATCACTAGAGAGATCAAAACACTTGAATTTAGAGAAGATTTATCTGTAAAGAAAGTCTTCACGGTGTTCAATGAGATATTTTATAAATTAATTACTTTTGTAGACAAAATTCGAGGCCTACGAAGCATCTTTGTTGAAGAAAATGTTTTGCTTCGCTAAGGAGAGTAGCTAACGAGGGAAGTCATGAGGAAATTATGGGGTGGAAAACTATAGTTGATCACACAACCAGATAACTTAGGGCTTCTCTAAAGCAAAATCCTTATTCGCTGAGGTGAGTGCTCAACGAAAGTTACCAAAATTTGGTTTGGGAAATAAAAAGATGTAAAAGTTTATACCTTACTCAAATCTTCATACTTTTACAGTATATTTTGTATATTAATAGTATACTTGTATATGTATATTACTTAATACCCAAACCAACCCAAACCAATAAATGCACATATAAATCATTCTTTCATATTAAAAAAGGTTATTTTGAATATGACAATGTGTTAAAGCCTATTTGAAGTCCACTTACCTCGACCTATGTGGAAATCGAACTTTTGTGATCATGAATGACGTCAGATGAGTTTGGTGAAGCTTTCTAGATATAACGTTTTCTCAAACGACCTTAAGGACACTACTCAAAGTATATTTTATAACCTGAATAAGACAATTCAAATGACGCGGGACAACATGAGTATACACATACTCTTACAATCTTCCCCTTTGTATATTTCGTGACAAAATAAATAAAGTAAAGATTACAAGCAATGTAAGTAAACTTATAAACTTATGACACGAAATATACCCTAACCTAAGGTAATATATCAAACTATCAACCTATAATCCAAAACAATAAGAAACCAATCTCACCAAAGATGAGTACTAGTTCCTAATACTGGTAAACTTGTTATATAATATACACTAATAAATGAGGATCAATACACCGATGTATATCATGATGCAATAAGATGAACAAATAAATATGATATTTAATCTACACGTCATCTAATCACATAAATTAAATCAAAAACTTTATAATATGAATACATAATAAAATATCCCGATGATGTATTGTACATCACAACTTATGGTTATGTACTGTCCCTAAGTCATTTATATATAAGAAAACCCATAATGTCCTTCTTCAAATCTGCCCCTCAATTTATTATGTATTGTACATCTCTCTCTCTCTCTCTCTCTCTTTCTCTCTCTCCCCTCTCTCTCTACACATGCACATACACACACACACACACACGCACGCACACACACACACACACATGCACGCACGAACAAACACACACACACACAGAGCAGATCCAATGCAAACCAGCTTAAAGATCTCTTCGTGCAGACTATTTTTTTAAATTATGAAAATAATATATTTGAGTTGATTTTTTGAGTGTTTAAACATTTGAGGTACCCTAAAAACAATCAACTAAAATGAATTGTTTTACTATTTTGAACAAATTGGTCAAAATATGACGGTTTTAAACTGCCTAAAAACGGACATATTTTGACTAATTTGTTTTAAATAGTTAAAAAAGTCATTTTGAGCTGATTTTTGTAGAGGTACCCTGAAAAGGTTAAACATAAAAAAAATGAACTCAAAATTATATTTTTATTATTTTAAATAAATTGGTCCATACCATGCGTGCATGGACTTGGTCCGCACTTTATCTTGCCTATATGTGTATGTATATTTGTAATTCTCTCATAATCTCTCTCTCTCTCTCTCTTCACCTCTCTCTCTCTCTGTCTAATTGCTCACCCTATACATGGATAAGGAGTTTCCAAGGAATGAAATTAAATTTTGATGAAGTTGGCATGCCTTACACTTTCAAACAAATTCCGCTAAATGTTTATCCATAGTTGGACAATAATAGCCCAAAGTCACAACTTGATTATACAATTTTGCTCCTTCAATATGAGATAGATCGCGGGCTTAATTAAGGAATTTACCTACTTCCTCCTTTGTTATGCATCTCAAAAGCCTATTAAAGTATCCTCTACGATAAACCTACTCCTATTGAATGTAAAACCTTATGGCTCTTCTTCAAATACCAATGGTATCAATATTATATGAAGGAACACCTTTATTTTTGATAAAATTAATGTAAAGTTGTCTCAAATCTGTTTGGGCTTCCATAAAATTACACTCAGTTGCCTGACAGAAAAGTTGACATAAAACACATTATCTTTGTATTCCTGCTGGGTCCTGCCTAATCCTTGATAAAAAAATTCTCTTTGAATTCTTTGATATAGAGGAATGTCAGTGGTCTCACTATGCTCCTTATGGTATTTTTTCAAATTTTTCTCTGCTTCCTCTGAGCCAATACATCATGCTAGTCATCCTCCAATGTTTTTAAAGTATAAACTTTTAATAATAACAAAATATTACGCTATCTCCTTGAACCCCATATTTGATTCTCCAGACTCTAGTTACTTTCGTATATTTCCTCTCCACTCTGAGTCATCCTTAGTTGGTAATATTGTAAGCGCGATCGATGGAGTTGTTCTTTGTTTGATCACTGCAACTGTTGACTCGTCATGCATATCTACCTTTTATGCAATGGTGGTATAGGCATCAACATGCTTATTCATTGTTCTAAGATTCATTTCCACATTGACTTGATAAAACCAACCGATCAACCTCTCGATGATTGTTCTATAAGGTGCCAAGTTGTGGTGCTTCTACACGTATTCTCCATTCACTTTCTTGACCATTAAGTTAGAATCCTCTTTAATGCATAGGTAATAGATGCCTCTTTGAAAAACCTCCAGCAATCCCAAAATTAAATCCTCACACTCTGCCTTATTGATGGAACAAAATAAGTCCAATTTATAAGATAGACAAATCTCCTCCTTTCCTCTTGAAAGGATGATCCCTGCTCCTCCTTTTCCTTATAAAGATGAACCATCAAACTCCATAATCCACTCTTAAGTATTGTCCTTCAAGAATTTGTCTTATAGATCATCACTTGAAAAGTCTCAAGTAATCTTTTATGCTTGAATCTTGATCACGTGAGGGAGCACACATTTCAGATCATATCTGAGAGGATAAGGAACCACCTTGCTTTCCTTCCAATAAAAATGGTTTATGCCAATAAAAACTTAATGGGATCATATCTTTCCACAATGTGAATGGTGAAAGATAACATATAAGGCCTAAGTTTTTGAGAAATAAATACCAATTCTAAATAATGCCTCTCAACACTAGTGTATCTTGATTGTAGACCATTAATAATTTTACTCAGATAATATATGGGTCTTTCTTGCCCATTAATCTTTTATGCCAATAGTGCGACGATGGACCTCATGGTAAAGGTAAGATAAAGTTATAATAGCACTCCAGATCTTATCGAAATCATTTATGGGGAGGTGAGTAATTTCTTAATCTTGTCAAAAGTTTCTTGGTGAGGTTCCTCCCAGTTGAACTTCACAGTCCTGCAAAATAAATTCATCAATGGATGAGTAATCTCAACCAAATCTGTGGAAAATCTTCTTAGGTAGGAAATCTTCCCTAGGAAGCTCTTCAGCTCATTTGTTATTATTCGGCAAGGCATGTTAAAGATATCTTTTTGCTTGTCTTGGTCCATTTGAACTCCCTATCAATCCACCATAAACCCAATAATTTCCCACTTATTACACCAAAAGCGCACCTGAGTGGGTTCATCTTCAATTTATATTTCTTGCACCTGTTGAAAACTCTTCTCAAACCAACAAAGTGAGATTCCTCCTTCTTTGACTTGATGACCGGATCATCCATATAGAACTCCCAAATGTCTTGTAAAAAGTTATGAAAAGTGGCTATCATCGTTCTCTAATAACTTGTCCCTGCATTTTTTAAACTAAAAGGCATGGCGTTGTACATAAAATTACACAATGGTGTTCTAAGTTGTTCTCTTTGCATCGATTGGATCCATATTAATTTGGTTATAACCCACAAACCCATCCATGAAGCTGTACATTTCATGACCCGCTGTTGAATCTATTAAACTGTCAATGTATGGTAGAGGAAACTCATCCCTGGGGAAAGATCTACTATGTTATCTAAAATCAACAAAAATGCGAATTTTATTTTTGTCTTTCTTCCCCACTGATATAGTAGTAAAAATCCAAATTGGATGTTGAATTGGCTTAATTAATCTAGTTTTTAATAACTGTTACACCTTATCCTTGATCTTGCGATCTAGCTCTTGATTATACATTCAAGATATTTTCTTCACCGGTATTTTTGGAGGCATAACATTTAATTTGTGGCAATTCAGATCTGAATCTCACCATGCTATCTATGTGTATTTCCAAGCAAAAATATCCATGTTTCCTCTTAGAATCTTTGTACATTAAATGCAGATTGGCCTTTGATCTTCTCCACACTTACCCATATCAATCTATTCTAACTCTTGGACTTATGTGTTGGGGAAATCAACCATGCAATCCAACTCATATTCAATCTCATCAAAAAATTCATGAACTTTGGAATTATCAATGACAAGACATTGCCCTTGATTATCCATCTGGAAACACTCATAATTTGGGTTATCTTCCTCTTTAGCTTCTTCAACTTCCCTCACACACCTTCAGAGGTGATACACCACCCTTCTATCCTCCAACTGCACTTTTTGCATTGGCATATAGCCTATGCAACTTCTTTCCTCATTTTGTCTCTCTTAGCTTCTTTTAACTTTGTTCCCAAAAACCTGTTAAGTACAGGTTGCTGTTTCATCTCGTGTTCCATTGGATGAATCCTTGGCCTTATTTTATCTCTCAGTTGTCTACAAATAGTTGGAGGTTTAGGAATGATATTGTGTGCCCCATCAAACCTCAGCTCAATATCTATGATTTCTTCGCCTTAGTTGTTCACATGTCCCAACCTTTCTCTAAACCTTGGAACCCTATCTCCCTCCATATGTCATGTTAAAATATGTTCCCCCCATATTGCTCGATGTAAAATGCAGAATCCATAAAGTGTGCCTCCTCATTTGTAGGAGACCTTTTGGTTTCCTGAATTACTATCCACTCCCCTTCACGTTATTTTTGTCACACATATGGTACGTAAAAGGAAATAAATTGTGGTTATTCATCCAAACTTACAATATTAAAATATGGTACCAAGTGGCACTCTCAATCACATGAAACTTAATATGTGACATGAGATTACCCATCACAATCCCAACATTAACACACTAATAATATTTTTAGGTCAGGTTATCATAACCATAAATAGTTAGAGGCATTGATATATAAAAGTAGATAATAGGAATTATATTGAAAAAGTAACCCCCATCCATTAAAGCTCTAGCAAAGTTTACACTATTCAAATTTGTCGTAACATACAATGATCAGTTGTGTGGGAACCTTATTTCTCTATTAGCATCAGAGAAGGTTATCTCTGACATAAAATTTTCACCAGTATTTCCATTGGGTCCTTCATCTCAGCAAAGGAACACTATTTTTCTTTACGATGTCTAATATCACTTGAGTAATCTCTAGCCTGCTCTTTTAAGGAGTCCTAACTTGTTTGAAAAACCACGCGAACTTAAGGGATTTGACACAACTTTATACTCCAAGAAAAGGGTCAACCACATAATCTTTCGTGTTATATACTTCCTCTGTATCTCCAGCGCCCAATTCATCATACCCAATAACTATATTTTTCCTTCCCATTGTGTAACTTGCCAACGCCAAGTAAAACTCTTTCCTCTCTCTTCTAAGGTTCCTCGTGTGATCCTTAGCTCCCTCATCATTGTCCACAGCCATGTTCACCCCATACACTGGCTATGGATTGTTATTGATGTTTTCCTGAGGTATCTATAACGTTCCATCTTCCATATACTTATTTATAATCCTTCTCAATGTAAATCATGAGTTGGTTAGGTGTAAAACATGCCATGTATGTCATAGTAATTGGTATCAACCCGAACATCTTCTCCCGGTGCATATTGTGGAGCATTCCTGGGTGGTTAAACTATCCCATCGAGAAGCATTGTGTTATAACAACTGATGGCTTCCTTAATGGTGGAAGACAATGGTAGAAGGTCTTCTCTGCCTCTCTCAAACTTCCTATTATTATCTTTCTTCGACCCTATTCCATCTTCATTGGCTCAATTTTTATAATCCATCCATGGAGTCTAGCCTATTGTAACCCAATTTTTGGTTTGAACACTATATTTGTCAAGATTGGGTTTTGGTGAACAACCAAAGAAATCTTTCTTACAGACTTCAAAATAAGAGCAAATTTTCCCTCACACATCTCCTTAATCAAATGATAAATATACTCAGGGAGAAATCCTTATGCATAAATTTGAAGAAATTTTTACTCTTTGGTGGCCTCCTCTAGCATATCAAGAGACCTTTCTCAAAATCTTCATATATATGCACTCATGTCCTCCCCTGGCTGTTGTCTCTCCCATGCAAGTTGGGTCAGAGTGAACTCATCCTTAATCAAAAAAAAATTTTAGACAAATAAAATGTTCATGTCCTCCCACTTAGCCACACTCCTTAGGGCTAGGTGGGAGTGCCACATGTAAGCTTTATCCATAAAGGATTTAGAAAACTCCCTTAGGCATATTTTTTTTCACTATAGTGAGCATGTAAATGATCCATGAACCTCTTTATATATTCGTTTGGACTCCTCACTTTTCGATGTATTTATAAATATTGGAAGGAATAAATCCTTGGGATATGGATAATCGTTAAACTCCTCCAGTTAAGGAGTGTGAAAGTAATTATAAATAGAGGTAATCTCAATTTCAGAATGGGAGGAAGATGCCATCATCTTCAATATCTCATTTTTTTCTTTTCAATCGTTAAAGAGGGTGGGGAAATTACACCCATGACCAAGGTTGTTGGTCGAGAAACCACAAGTGTAATATCGGCAGAAATAGGTGCTCCAATGGTAGGTGCAATGGTAGAATTAAGGTTACTCAAAAGAAGACCAACGAGACTGGTCAAAGAGATATGGATTCAACTCAAAAGAATTGTGGAAGGTTCCATATGTGTAGAGAATGAAATATGGTACACCATTTACCCAAATACCGTCATGGCTATTGGCTACTTTAGAAACTCCTTATGACCCATTTGAGCGAGCCCTATCATAATTCTCATTGAATCATGTGTCACCGTGGAAGCTTCCATAATGTTTGAAACTAGAGGAAACTCCACTGAAAGAACCCCATCCTTAGGAACCTCACGTTCCTATTCTTCTCATTCATCTCTTCATTGGATATCATCAAAAGTAATAACACGATTAACATTATCATGGGCCATTGTTAAAAAAATTCTCCCCGACAAAGTCGCCAAATGTAAGAGGGTAGTTCTCTTAGTGCTAGGGTGCTTAATTATAAACTAAGGCGTAACCTCTATTAATGGAGATAATTTAACAATCAAAGTGCTATTGATAAGGAAAAGATAAACTCATTTGGAGTAGAAAAAATATTTAGCATAAATTCACAAACTCTCATGTATAACTTATTGACACACAATTAATATAATCTATTTAGAACAATAAATTTATCCTTAAGACAACTAGTTAAAGGGAGAGAAAAGTAAGCACTTTAGATACACCTCAGGTAGGTAACTCAAACACCAAGGTCTGAAGCAATAGGGGTCCAAGGTCAATAATGCTTATATTCTTGGAAGAAATCTTGGACACAAGCATTAATGGTTAAGGATAAGAGCTTCGATTCTTGGAATAACTCTCTCAAATCTCTCTCTCTCTCTCTCTCTCTCTCTCTCTCTCTCTCTCTCTCTCTCTCTCTATCTATCTATCTATCTATCTATCTATCTATCTATCTATATATCTATCTATCTATCTATCTATCTATCTATCTATCTATCTATCTATCTATCTATCTATCTATCTATCTATCTATCTATCTATCTATCTATCTATCTATCTATCTATCTATCTATCTATATATCTATCTATCTCTATATGATGTGTGATCCCCTATCTCAAAGGATAGCTGGGGGTATATATAATCTGTCAAGTACACTCGAGTAACCTCATGGACATTAAATGCTAAGTCGGACCATTTTGCTTCCACATTATTAGTGTTGCGCTCAAAGTTATTCCGTCATTATTCTATGTCACTAGCATTAAATGCTTGTAAAATACTTATGTGATTAGATAGTCATGTGTCATGTGGCTGTCCACATGTGGTATCCTGCCAAACCACTAGCTAATCCTCAAACCCCCATGGTTTACTCAAGTTTGGATTGGACATATAGTAGGTCACATATGACATCACTGAGATATTTTTGAAAAGATATTTAATGCTCTAGATAAAGATCGCCTTTACCAAACTTAGTGGACAAATATATTCATGTGATGATACGAGAAATCGTCCACTTGTCGCCCTCGTATCAGCAAATCATGAGTAAAGTGCATAATAAGAAAATAAAGAAAATAAGGAGAGATAAAAGATAAGATATAGAGTGGTTCAGCCTCTAAAATAGGCCTATGTCCACCGTGTTACTCCATTCTCATTATATACGTTGCATAGTATAATACAATCAAGCCTAAAGAGGTGTACACGTATGAGAATAAAGGAGAATACATGGTAGTAATGAGGAGTCCGGTATGCCGGAGATATGGCTACGATGTCGGCGAGTAACCCCCAAGCTATGCTCAATGGAGTAAAGAGAGTAATCAGTATTAAGCTTGACTCTGATGTAGAAAGAATGAATTTGGATCCCCAATTAGTAATAATCCATCTATCCTCAATTTTGAGGTGTGGACCTCTATTTATAGTTGTATTGTTGGTGATGAGAGATGCTGCAGCCAACTAAAAGATTAGCTTAGGGGTCGCGTCCTATATATCAAAAGTGGGGTCGCGTCTATATGATCAAGGCTGCGGCAGGTAGAGAATAAGGATGCAACCTATATGTTAAAGACTGAAGCATGTATACGAGGCATTTATGTATTCAATAGGAATGAAAGGCCATGACCTACAGATGATAACACTAGTATCAATGAAGTACCGGGGCAGGTGGTGCAATATATGTACTATTAATAAGCCCCCAAGTCGTAGTGCCAAGAGATTGCGATTAGGGCTACGGCTTAGTAATCAAGTCTTCTCCAGGCACCGCGGTATTTCCAAGGCGACGCTTCATCTCCCCGCGCCCTCTTATATAAATTTTACCAGCCATGGACTTTATTACGCTTCCAAAATCTTTGAGAGCATATCGAGAGCTAACCCTTGTTCATTTGTCTTCTTGCTTTTTCTGGTGACCTTCAAAAGCTACGTGTGGTGGTTCTGAGGAGATCAAAGGTGGTTTGAGGCTGAGCATCATTGGATTCTCTATTCCCAGGTAATTTGTTCAAATAACAACCTCTTTAATAGTTTTCTCAGTTCGTAATTCATAATTCACAACTATCAACTGAACTTCTGAAATTCTGCCTTTATGAATCACCCAATCCTGAATTATATCTTCTACACTCATCACGAATTGAACTTATTTGAATGTATTTTTTTGAATTGCACTCATGTTTTCTACTTGAATATATTTGTTTCTCCTAATTTCCCAACTAATCGAACCTATTTGAAATCATTTAGCTATTTGGATTTGAACTAGGGAACCGATCTTGTACTAAGTCGATTCTTCAATGTTGACCCAATAAATGAATTTTGTTGGTTTAGGTTAGACTTGAAGATTTGAACTAGGTAACCCATTATGTTCTTGATGTTATTGAGATGGACTCTTCGTATTCTAGGGTTTTTTATCTTTGAATTTACCCAGACTAAATACTAACCTGTTTGAGTGAGTGGCCGTGGTGTGGTAAAGTCCCTTTAGTAAATTGCGGATGCTCTGAGTGAATATAATCTTCAAATAGTTTAAGAAACATCTACGACATGTAACTAATAAGGGTTGTTGCCAGTATCAAATAAAGGTTGCGTCCTGTAGCCACTCTTCAGATTAGAGTCCGAGGCATTTTAGCCCATAGTTTAGTGACTATGACATGTAAGAAAATAACACCTTCCCCTAAGACAATATGACGTGATGAAAATTAACTTCTAGGGGTTTTAGAACCCAACACTTGTATTTATCCAATATTGCTAGCTTTTCGATTTAGCCCATTTTCTCCTTTCGCGGCCTCTGTGAGGCCTTAATACCGTAATGGCTGCGACACCTAACTGCGAACTCTCTGCTTTTCAGGTACTGCTGCAGCCATATGAACTTTGACCCAGACTAATTTTTGAGAGGCTTTTAGGAAAAACATTTTGGAGCCCCTCCTCCTGAACTTCCTTCAGTGCCTCCTTTGAGGTCAGTAGGGCCTTTCCAACTGAAGGATTGCCCCAAATGTGTGGTACTAACTTCAAATTCAAATTCAAATTCTGAGGTTATGGAGGAAGAGGCCAATTCTAGCAATCGGCCAATGGACTTAGATGATAATGTCGCGATAGGGGGTGCATTTAATGTTAGGGATGAACATGCTGGCACATCTGGGAGGGCTGATAGACGTTTTGCTGCACTTAGCATCCACAGCACTACGACCCAATAATGGGTTGATCAGGTAGCTGAGGGCTTTGAATTTCCATAGAAATTGATGTGCTCAGCACCTGCCATGGAGAAAAGTCCATGAACAACACTCGCTGACGATGGGGTATGCTTCCCCCTATGTGCTTTCATTTACGGGTTGCGACTACCAGTCCCTGTTCCCATTAGAAGAATTTTCCATACTATGAGGTTAGCCCCAACCCAATTAGATCCTAATGGCTGGAGGTCCATTCTTGCATCTATTATATTATAGGAGAATCAATTCAAGAGAGACATTACTCCCGTGGAGTTTTTCCACTTCTACCACCCAAAGGAAAATTTTGTGAAGTTTGTGGGGGTACTACTACTTTTTAGTCCGTGGCAGGGATGAGACCCTTTACTCTGGGAGGCCTACCAGTGTAAAGAACTGGAAGGGAAAATACTTCTATATTTTTGGAGAAGGGTGGGAGATCCAACATGAATTAAATGAAAGGGAGAGATCATTTAGGATGCCGCGACAATGGGGGTGTCCCTCCAAACTAGGTACTTTCTCAATTATAGCCGCATCCCCTCATTATAGTTTTATAATATTCGCCACTTTTCTTTTGTACTAACCTTTGTATTTTTTTGCAGTTCCTAACAATTTACAGCTGAGTAAGCGGCAAGAGAAGAGATTTGGAAAGGCCGCGACAATCCCTACTGAAGAGAAGAAGTTCAACACACTTGTAACCTCTGCCTCTATATTTAAAGCGGGCTACTTCCCCAACAAATCTATTCCCATAGAGATGGACACTGAAGGTAACTCTTTCACTTATTAATACCGCGACAATTATTTTTATACTTCAAATTTTTATAGTTGCATTTCTTCTTTCATGTGAGGAAGTTGATAGGGAACTCTTGGCTGCCCAACTGGAAGAAATGGATGAGGATGCAATTGTCCTCAACAACACTGCTATGAAAAAGAAGAGGACGGGGTCCAAGACCAAGGCCCCTATCGCGGTACCTTCAAGTGACCAAAATCAGGCTATGAAACAAATGACCCCTGCCGTGCCTCGACTCTGAGTTGAGGAGGAAGGTCCTCACGAGAGGCCTGAGGGTACTTTTGATGACGACATTGGGGCCAGTCTGGCCACGGCAGGGCTGATGTTAACTTATGATGTCCCTATCCATTCAAATTCTCCTCCACCACCACCAATTATCGCAATTATTACCAACCTGGCGCCTCCTCAGTGTCGCGCCAGTGTTGGTCTTGATGGCCATCCGCAGCCCCAGCTTAGTCATACCAACACTGAATCCTCTTAGGACATAACTACGAGAGCTATCCATAGGATAAAGAGGGTCCCAGATGTCGCGGATCTTGATAGACTCATGGATGAAGATCATGATGACTTAGAGGATTATGGTCTCCACAGTCCGCTGAGTCTTATCAACTTTATTTTCAAATTCCATATTTACTTCAAAGTTTAAATCTCTTTGCAGACCGTGGATGTCATAGTTTCTCAGAAGAGGAAGTACGAGGCCCTGTATAAGCTGAACGAGGCCGCATATAGAGTTCACTCCACTAATTTGGAGAATACCAAGGCAGATTCCTTTGAAGCAAGAAAGAAGTCTTTGGTCGTGGACCTTAAGTTGTGCAAGATGAATGCGGATGGAACCATTAAGGATGTGGAGTAGGATAAGAAAGATGCTAAATAGAACTTCAGGCAGGCCATAGAGTCCCTGAATATTGCCCAAGATCAGGCTTTAGAAGTTGCCAAGGTCACGGAGTTTGCCAACAGCAAGCTTGAGCTTCTGCAGAAGAAGTATGAGGAACTGGAGGCCAAAACTGCCAACGATGCTGAGGCCCATGCTGCAGCGGTCAAGAAGATGGGAGAAGATCATGATGCGGCCCTTCAATTGGTGATTGATAGCACTTTGAAGTTATTCAAGGGCTCCAAATACTTCTACCTCATTAACATTAGAGCCTACCTCTGTGTTTACCAATAGCTCAAGCATAGAGTCATAAAAAACTTCCCAGACTCTAAAGATACAATTATTGCCTGGGGCCTTAGTGATGTTGAGCATCAGCATTGCGTGGCTGAGATCAAGGCCACGACAGAAGAAAGATCCAGGTTGAGGGTAGAGGTCGAAGCAACGATAGCTAAGGAAGAGACTATGACAGCTGTGGAGGGAGAAGAGGGAGATGAAGTTAACGATGTTGAATCTTAGGCCTGCGTCCCTCTTTATCTTTTTGTTATGACTCTTTGAATGGCTGCAGCCTTTGTTTGTATACCTTGAATATTTTAATTTTTTCTTAGGCTTTAGCCTTCAACTTTTGATATACTTGACTTGCCTCCCTTATATATTTTTTCCAACTTTAAGGTTTAGGCTGCGGTATCTTCTACTTTATAACATTTTTTGTACTTTATTTGCATGCCTCTATACTTGTATAAATGTTTGAATTCTGGATTGAATGGGTTTTTTGCGACACCAATATATAAATTTTGTTCACATGGGCTGCGGCCTATATTCCAATATGGCTGCAACCTGTTGACTATAAATTTTTCTAATGCTTTGGTGATTTTACATTTGAATTCCTTGCTTGAATTATCTTAACAAAACTCCTCAATGATGTACTTACTCAAAATAGGCCGCGACTAGATACACTTTTCCTTTGACCTTAATTTTTCTAGTACTTTCCAAGCCTTGATGCCGCAGTATAGAGGTCACGACTGGTTTATGACCCAGTTGTGGCATTTTACCTATACACAATGTCCTTTATATCTGTTGCATCTTATAAATGAACAAGTGGATTATTAAATGGCTGCGACTACAATGATAGAGCTATGGAGCCTTTCGGACCCTTCACAAATTTGATGACATTATGCTGGGCTGAGGTCATCCTTTTTGTGTAGCTTTGACTTGCTTTATGATGTCAGTGTACCCACTTCTTTCATTCACTTTGATTGCATTTCGTAGAATTCCTTTAGTCGCTTTGATTGGGTTATTATTAGGCCCCCCGGGATAGGTATTATAAAGCTTCCCCAAGCTTATGTGGATATATATAAAGCCTTCCTAGGCTATAATAGGATTATTCACAAACAATTAGGTCTTTAGCCCCTTCAAATATATGATTATCCATAGACAATTAAGTCTGCGGCCCCTCTGGGTTATTTTCAAGCCTTCTCGGGCTAGGTATTATGAAGATTCCCCAAGATAATATGAGATCACCAAGTTAATGATGTTTGCCGGGGGAGTAACCTCCCCGAACAAATGATGCATCCCAAAAGCTAAGAATGGGTATTGTAAGACCTCGTGGCTAATAACACTTTCTGATAACTGCTTTTGAGAATGTAGCCATAATATGTTGGGATATAGTCTCTATGAGTGATGTTGCAGACCAATTCAGATAGCTGCTCTCAATAGTTGCGTTTGTTATTTTCAATTATCATTTGACTTCATATAATCAGGGTCCATTTAGATATTACCAGTCCCGATATAACATATTGTCTTAAATCGAGATATGTTCAAGACAAAATGGTCTTTTATAAGATAACATTTCATGGAAATGAGAATCAAAATACGACACTATAAGAGTGAGTTTGATTTCACATATATATATTCCTATATATATTATTTTGTACAGACAACACAAAGTTTAATGTAAAACAACATAAGAAGAGTTTCACTGTGAGATAAAAGCAGGTGAAATATAAAACATAAACATGAAAAATGGGCACGTGTCCTATTAGACTAGGCTTCATACCTTAGGCATCCTTGAGGAACTGCTGCAGCATCCTCTACCTTATGAGCCTCTTAATTTCATCTTTCAAGGCATAGCACTCCTCGGTGCCGTGATCCTGGTGGAATTTGCACCACTTGGATTTGTCCCTTTTATGGGGTGAAGCCCTCAGCATCTCTGGACATTTGAGTAGATTATCTTCCTTTATGCATTCAAGGATGTCTTAAATTTGGAAGGCCAATGGGGTGCAGATCTTAGATCTCCCTTTTGCCTCTCTGATTTGCTCTTCTGGATCTTGCTTGCTGCTTCTTCGGATGGAACCTCTGGTGTTGCCGTGGCAGCAATGATCCTGGGCGCCGCACCCACAATGGATGAGGATGAGACCTCTAGCTTAAGGACCTTCTGGGTTAAATAGTTGACCTGGGTTTTGAGTGAGGCATGACTGTCATAGAGATGGTTGAGGTGATTGTACAACTACACAATCTCATCTTTGACTTATGTGTTCTCGATGGATTCTCCTTCTATTTTCTGATTTGATAGTATTTATAAAATATATAATCTAAGACAAAACTATCAGAAGTGAGTAATCACAAAAATATTGGATTAACCAAGTAAGAAGCTAGGATGCATAATTTGCACTGCCGCATGACATTATTGTAGAAGCCGCTCCCAGTGAAGCACATGGGTGTAATGTTGTGGCCTTTGTATGACATTCACCAAGGTTGATCTGGAGACCACCTGAGTCCGTTCCTTGATGTTTTGAAGCTTCTGAATGCAACTGTACGAGTAGAGGCCGTGACAAGAAAAGTAGTTGAACTGTCAGGCCGTATCCCTATCTAGGTAGTGAAGGGAACAATCCTAAAATTGGAACCCAAAAATTGGGTTTTTCCCCCAAAACACGTGAAAAGCATACCTGCTAGGGTCTATTACTGAGAGGGTACCCTTATGGTTCACAAAATGATAGATTTCCAATGATAAACACTAGGTCATAGGCAAAGAATAGCAAAAAGGGAGAAAATATAATCCTTTCCTAATCGCTCATCTTTAAGAGGCTAACGCCTATTATGTTTTTCAGCATTATCTAGATGAAATGATATCACAGTGGTATGAAAAATAGATCTAAGGTCATAAAAAGAGAGACCCATAAACAAATATGAATATACGAAATACCAATTCAAGGGTGTACATATAAAATAGAGCTCTATAACAAGAATTTACTCATGATACGATGATTCAAAGGATCCCCACAAATAAAGTAAAGTGTTTAAGAACTCAAAACATAGAGAAACAAGGTTGAAATATCTCGTTTGCCACAAACGGTGCCAAATTCATGATACGAGAAATTATCCACTTGTCGCCCTCGTATCAGCAAATCATGAGTAAAGTGCATAATAAGCAAATAGAGCAAATATAGAGAGATAAAAGACAAGATATAGAGTGGTTCAGCCTCTAAAATAGGCCTACGTCCACTGTGTTTCTCCATTCTCATTATATGTGTTACATAGTACAATACAATAAGGCCTAAATAGCTGTACAAGTATGAGAATAAAGGAGAATAAATGGTAGAAATGAGGAGTCCGGTGTGCCAAAGATATGGCTGCAATGCTGACAAGTAACCCCCAAGCTGTACTCAATTGCGTAGAGAGAATAAGCAGTATTAAGCTTGACTCTGATGTTAAAAGAATGAATTCGAATCCCCAATTAGGAATAATCCATCTGTCCTTAATCTCGAGGTGTGAACCTCTATTTGTAGTTGTAGTTGTTGTATTGCTGGTGATGAGAGATGATGTAGCCAACTAAATGATTAGCTTAGGGGTCGCGACCTATATATTAAAAGTGGGCCCACGTCTGTATGATCAAGGCTGCGATATGTAGAGAATAAGGCTGCAACCTATATGTTAAAGACTGCAGCATGTATACGAGGCATTTATGTATTCAATAGGAATGAAGGGCCGCGACCTACATATGATAACACTGGTATTAATGAAGTATCGTAGCAGGTGGTGTAATATCTGTACTAGCATTAAATGCTTGTAAAAGACTTAAGTGACTAGATATTCATATGTCAGGTATCTGTCCACATGTGGTATCATGCCAAATCGCTAGCTGATCCTTAACCCCCATGGTTTACTCAAGTTTGGATTGGACATATGGTAGGTCACGTATGACATAGCTGAGATGTTTTTGTAAAGATATTTAATGCTCTAGATAAAGACCGCTTGTACCAATCTTAGTGGACAAAGATACTCATGGTTAGTCGGATGATGCTCCATCGGATGGTGCTATCTCAGATGATCTGGTATTTTACATGGTGTATCTAAAGAGGTTAATTCAAGCCCTAACATTGAATTGCTTCTCAATGCCCCAAACTAGTTCCCTCATATGTTCCCTAAGTTAGGTAGTTCGATAGAGCATAAAATCTCTCCCAAGTCTTACTAGACTTGGTCCCCCATGAATACCGAGTAACCTCCCCAAATATTACAATATGACTTATAAATATACATAACATAAGTAAGAAAAATACAAAGGTTCTTCGAACATCTCCCTCATAAAGTCTTCCGCTTTGCCTCCTTCTAATGTTTGGACTGGGTTGCTTTCTTCCTCTATGCTTTCCCTAGTTTCCTCTATGCTTGCTCCTACTTCCTCTGTTTTCATTCAAGATGGATTATGAGCAAGCTTGCTTGATTCTCTCACTCTTATATGTAATATCACTAATCTTTGTTTGAATTTTTCTCTAGTTTATAATATAATTTTCATAAGGGGGTTTTGGGGAAAGGTCCTCATAATTCTCAAAGTGTATAAAAATAGGACACTCCAGATAATTTTATAAATTTAGTCCCTGTACTAAAAACACCATGAAAAATGGTGTCGCTGGAGCAGACAAAAAAAATGAACTCCTAACTCTGAAGGGACCACACAAATAAATGCTATTGTACCACATGGACTAGATTTATAAACTTGAAAAGCATTGCCCTAAAAATCCAAATATAGGAAGGAACATGACCTTTACCTTAATTCTCTAATTTTTTAAGAAGGAGAATTATTTCCAATCACAGTATTGATCCCCCTACACTCTCTATCTCTCTCTCCTTCACCTCTCTATATCGCTCTCTCTCTATTCAATCTATAATTGAATGAGAAAAAGAAATATGAAGATACATATTTCTAGGAATAACTGGGGTAGTAAATTTGAACAATTCATAAAAATATTAGGTATTTTTGGATTTTTCTTTGATTTTAATAACTTAACATTATTAGATGATGATAGTTTAAAAAGTTATTGTATTAGGCAACAAATTATTTAATGTTGGAATAAATTATGTTATGGATGCACATGTATTATTTTTAGAATTGTAAAAATTT
Source organism: Sambucus nigra (assembly GCA_949130495.1). NCBI lineage: Eukaryota > Viridiplantae > Streptophyta > Magnoliopsida > Dipsacales > Adoxaceae > Sambucus > Sambucus nigra. The sequence goes on from OX422212.1 coordinate 263,552,576, forward strand.
AGAAGAACTTTACCAAAAGAAGTTAAAAAATCATTTGAGGTGTTAGACTATATTAAAAGAATGAATTGTTATTTTCCAAATGCTTGGATTATTTATAAAATAATTTTGACTATACCTATTAGGGTTGCCTCGGTCGAAAGAAGATTTTCAAAGTTGAAGATAATATATTCTTATATTCGTTCTACCATGTCACAAGAAATATTAAGTAGATAACTCTGTTGTCAATTGATAATTTTTTGTTAAATATATAAACTTTGATTACTTCGTAGATACTTATGCATTAAAAAAGCAAGACTAACCCATTTGATCTAGTATCAATGATTTTATTTTTGAAATATAGAGGTCACTCCTTTGGGAGTTCGCCTTAAGCCTGCAAATTTTCAGGGCTAGTCTTAAGCATATCCATATTTAAAACTATGTCTAACATATTCTTTACTTACACATCGTTCTAGAATGGAATTTAACATCTTATTTTAAAAGAGAAATAATTCATTCAATATGCACATATAACATAACTACACATGTTCTTGGAGAATCATAATCAATATTCTCATTATCATATACAAATAAGATGTAGTTCAATTCTTCATAATATTTGAATCACATTTCTTAAGTATTCTTATTGAATTACACAATTCAAATGCATAGCAAGTTATTCTCATATTCATGAATTTATGTTGTTAATTTTTACTTGGAAACAATTATCATTTTTATATTATGACTATAGTATGGCTTATGGACCAATAGGAATAGAATACCTGAACTCTTTACTCATATAAATGAGGTTAGTTCAGTTACCAGTCTGGTCGTTCTAGGAAATCTAGTCAGCCCTGGTATCACAACTAATTAGTATAACCCCATTATATCATAATAATTAACACCATTATGTAACTCCATCAAAGAAAGCATATACCGTTTGATTAGATGATGTTAACAACCCACTACATGTATGGGAGATATGCAAATATCCCCATGTTCTTATACAAACTTTATGATTATTCTCCCACTTGCATGTAAAGTGTGTACCTACCTGTACGAGGGAGTTCTCACCAAAGGTTGATTAAATGATTTGATCCTGTACTTATCAACTAAAAAAAGAAGACTAAGACCTCTTGAAGGACCTCCCATGAAAACCCTCCAAAGATACTCCTCGAAGGACTCCTTTCGAAGACCAAAGTTATTCGAATGACAATATTTTGTAATAAGAAGCATAATGTATTTGATACTATACTTTATTTATTGAACAAGCTTACTTTGTAATATGGGAGAGGTCGTTATGTACCCTTGAGGGACCATTCCTGGCAAGGCATGGGAGAGCTCATGATAACGAAGAAAATTGCCTTTAATGTAGATTTTTGTCGTTGTTGCAACTTCTTTCTATCAAAATTCCCTTGAACCTACAAAATTATAACAAAACTAGTGTAGAGGGTAAGTAAGGGAGTCAATCCAAATCTAAGGGTGAAACAAAAAATTGGAGAGGACATAAATAGATTCATTTGCATTTTATTATTATTTATTTATTTTTGCTTTTTATATTTTTTTATTGGATTTTTCAAGGGATTTTTTTAACTAACTAACTATACTAATTTTTATAACTACTAATTAAGAAGTAAAAGTTAATTTAAGAAAGGTGAGATAAACAAAATTGTCCTAATAAGTAACCTAACAAAATTGGACTCATGAGGGCTTCAAAATTTCATCCCATAAATGGGAGATTAGCCCTCAATAATCATCATCCAAAAATATAAGATAAACAATTGAAAGCATGTGAGGATTAAAATAAAAGTAAAAGAGAGGAATAGATCAAACCCATTTAGGCCTTGAATTGAAATGGAATCTTCAATTACATCAACACTCTCTCAATTATACATCAAAATTCTCTCAATCTCAATCACTCATGTATTTATTGAATCTAAACTAAAAATTACACAATAAAAATAAAAAGGATAGTGGATGAATTCATATTGGACAATTAAATAATAAAAGAGATTTGCTAAAAATGCAAATCCTAAAATTATAAAATTGTACATTAGAATTCACCCAAAGAAATAAATTCTAGATCATTACTTTATATTGAGATAATTGCTAAAAATGCAAATCTCAACATAATGGAATGGGTTGGAATTTACCTCCCATAAGGGATAAATTTCACTACATCAATCTATTTTGAATTAATTGCTAAAATTGCAATAATTCAGAATAGAGGGGTGGGGTGAAATTTATCCTAGAGATAATTTTCACTACACACCTCTATATTGAGGTATTTTCTAAAAATACAAATACTCAACATACAGGGGTGGAGAGAATTTTATCACACCAAGCTTAAAACTAATTTTGAGATCCTTTTCAAATGGGGTCTTCATCTTCATTTATAGTAGGCACATGGAGCATGGGGGTATTTTTGGGAATTGGCTTGAGTGAGTAAGGAAATGCTGAGTGTGAGGGCATGTGGGTTAAATGGGGGTGACACAATCAGATTTGGTTTAGAGGGTATAATGGGTATTGGGGTTAAAGTTGGTAGTTGGGGGTCATTTTGGGAAATGGGGGTTTAAGTTAGTTTTTGACATGTGGGGACATTTGTTTATTTTGGTTTTGTTCTTGATTTTGGTCTTGGCTTGAAAGCAGGTGGAGAAAAAAAAACGTGTTTGGCTTTAAAATGGGACATGGGGTTCTTGGGTTGAAATGGTTGGGTTTGAATGGGAAATGGGTTTTGGAAGATGGATTAAAGTTGGACATGGGTTGGGTAAGGCTGGGTCACGATCGGAGGGGGCTGGACGACGACGGTTGAGGGTCAACGCCGGAGGTAGGTCTGCACTGGTTCGGGTCGCCGGAGGTGACGCAGAGGGGGCTTGAGGTGTTGTTGGCCAGTTTTGGGCTGTCGGCGTTGGTTTAACGTCGGTGGGTTAGAGGGTGCGAGGGCTGGAAGCCGACGGGCAGATGGGTCGGGGTAAGGTCCGGCGATGGGGGATTTGGGGGTCCGCTGGCGGTTTCGCCGCTGGCAGGAGGGGAAGAGGGTTGAGGGTGGTGGGAGTGCCGGAGGTGGCAGGGGCGCTGGTCTGATGACTGGGGTTGCCAGGGGGTTCCATTGGTTTGTGGAAGGAAGTGTAAGTGGTGTAGTTTGGTTATGGGGTTTAGGAGAGAGATTAATGGAGTTTTGGGTGAGAGGAGAGAGAAAGGGGTGAGTTGGAGGTTGAAGATGAAGTGGGGTGAATAGTAGGTGTGTGAGGGTGAGGGTTTAGTTAGGTGTAGGTGAGTGTGTATGGAAGTAGGGTATGTTTGGGTTTAATTTGGACACCTAAAATAATAAAGACTCAACTAAAATTAATAAAATTAAAACTAAAAAAATAAAATCTAACAAAAAATAAAACAAACTAAAAACAATAAAAATAAAAATATTAAAACTATAAAAAATAAAATCCTAAGCTATTACAAACTAAAATAATAAAACAAAAGAAATAAAAAAAATGAAAAATCTAATAAATTATGAAAACAAAAGTCCTAAAATATAAAATCTAATAAACTAAAAATAAACTCCTAAAATTAATGCTAATAAAACTAAAAACTAATAAAAATAAAAATCAAATATAAAAATAGAAAATAAAAACTAGAAATTCTAAATAAATCAAAATTAAATCCTACAAATAGAAATGACTCAAAATAAAAATCTAAAAAATGATAAAAAGACACGAACAAAACACACACAGGGTTTAGGGTAGGTTTAGTTGCGGCTTAAGCTCGGGTAAGACTACGGGGGAGGGATTTAGCTCCATTTTAATGCAAATTGCCTTGAAATATAACTTTTGACACCGCAACTGCAATTGAGCCTGCATATTGAACAATTAAGCGCATAAGACCCAAATTGTCGAGAATTAGCAACTAAAGTACGTCTATTCGGGGTATAAATGTTACAGTTTTAGGTGCTTATCAGCTCACATGCTCTATCGAATGACATCCTCTTGGTAACCTCGCAGGGACATGGTTTGGAGGATTGAGAGCAAGGAAACATTACGAAAGTAATACCAACCCTGTTAGCACACTTGGGCAAAAATTCACTGAAGTTAAATGATCGCTCGAGCTATTTCCAACCGAGATACCATGACTTAAACATATTCGGAGGAACCTCCTCGAGGAACCCCAATTTTATATCCTTTGCCTAGAGATAGTTCCAAGCCAACAAAACACATACCTAATGGTTAAGCTACTCCTAGCCGAGCAACCTCAAAACCATACATCACCCCTTTGGTTATTGTGACCACACGTCTAGTAGGGGTCACTGTTCACCTACTTTATGATGTCATAATATCTGGAATTTAGGGACTTGAAGTTATTGCACTCAAGTGAGTTTAATTCTTAAGATCGGAGGCCTAGTTAACCAAATCTAATTGCATAGTCGTTCTATGGTAAGCCTTTGAGCTACCACATCACATCCTCATTAATTCCACCACACTTCTAACTGGTTGAGCAGCTTCCAGCCAAAACACAATATCCCATTCATTTAATGTAATATCTTAGACATTCATGCTATGGTACTTTAGCATTTAATGCCGGCCAATCGCAATTAATGCCAGCAAGGTTACTCGAGTAACCTTGCCTCAATATAAATAGACCAAGCAAACAGTTTACACAGACGACAATCTTGGATCTAGAATTGTTATTGGATTTCCCTCATACACGAGAGCTTCCGTGAGAACATTGATTGTCAAAACACTCTCCCTGTACCCATTAACGTCCTCATTATAGATCACCAACTGAACTTGAAGTTCATGGCTTGCCTTTATTGTGAGAAGAGTGCTCTCGCTTTCTCCTTCCGACCAAGTCACTTGCTAGTCCCACTTATTTATTGTATTTACAATGCATTTATGGTGAAAAGATCTCATTTTAATACCATCTTGAATGTTGAATGTTATTTTATCTCTTATCCCTATTTATTGTCATTAATAAACACAATCATGAGCATTAATCCTGGTATAAATAAGGGGTTACACATCGCTTGATACTAACCACATTCCAAGAACCCACTTCTTATATTTGTCGACTCCATTGGGGAGGTATCATCTTTTCAAAATATGTCAGAGGATAATATTTCCAGGACCATTGATTTTGACGCCATGCAGCGTGAAAAGGAGGCAAATCTCACTGTATTTCCTGAAGGAACAAGAGTAAAACGAGCGGAATCTAGCACGACTATTATTGGTGTGACGAAAATGGCCGATGTACAATCATGAGTAAGCCAATGAAAATGATGGGGCTCATGGGTTTTTTCACATAGTTCATCAAAATCCCAGGGCTCAAGTGATGATGGGAATCAATGGGTGAGAAAAATCTTTAAGGACACCACTCGTGGGAACTCCCTCTATCATTGGGGGGGAGGGGGGGGGGTTGCCACACCTACCTTTAATACTGTTCCTCCCACCTCTCCACCTCCTACTATTTCAACTGTAACAATAGGGCTAGTGGAACAAGGCCAAGGAATGAATTTGATGGCACACGTAATGGATGGTTGCGTGGGGAAGAGTGCACCGTCGGCGCCGTCTATTCCTGCCGTGGTAATAACACCATAAACTATTTCCCCACTACCCAACATAGAGGAAATAAAGAAGGAGATCATAAAGTTCATAGCCGTGTCCAAGGCTGAAGGAGATAGTTCCTCGATTTATGATGACAGTCGCACTCCGTACCCGGAGGAATATAATAATGAAACCTACCCAGTAGGGTATATTCCACCTATCTTGGAAAAGTACACATGAAAGGGTGAAAACCCTAAGGAACAAGTGAAAAGGTTCATTGAGAGCCTTGGAGCCTATTGTAATGACAAAGAGCTGAAACTGAGGTAGTTTTAAAAATTCCTGACAAAAAAGGCCTACACATGGTATTCCCACTTGGCCCCAGGTAGCGTAGCCTCCTAGGAGGAATTGCATATTTCATTTGTACAAAAGTTCTTTTTGGCTGAAGAGTTTACACTCATGTAACTGGTGCGCGAGAAGCAAGAGTCAAGATAAGCTTCTGCAAGCTTGTGTAGAGGGGCTTCTGCCTGAATATATTTGCCACTTGATCAACAAAACACAAAAGGTACGTTCGTAGCATTCCTAAAAGCAACAGTGAATATTTCCCTAGTAGTAAAACCCACACCACCCCCACATGCCTTGACAAGTTTATTGCTAAGACCATCAGCTACCTCGGGGAGGAAAATACCCTCAAGGATAAATGATGCAAATGATTGAGGAAGAGGGGAAGGTGGTGGTGGCAGAGGAAGAAGGGGTAGAGGCAACAAGAGGATATTTGAAGATGAAGAGGATCCCCCGGAGTTTCCATGCACGGTGGAGCAAGCTCTAAACTTATATAACCTCATGGTTTGAGATAAGATGGGTAGATTGTTTAACACTAGTATGAACCTGGTCTCTTGAGAAGATAGAGAGAAGCCAAATTATTGTGCACTTCACAACAGAGTGTACCACCCGTCCTAGGTATATTTTTCAAAGAGGCGGTTGATTGACCATCATGTGAAGAAAGGAGATATTGAATTGCCCGAGGGCAATATGAATGATAATCCTCTACCAGCTCACGCGGACCACATGACTAGCATTTTTAATGTATAAGCCAAGCAACTATTGAGGGAGAAGTGACTCCTCAAGAAAGAAATTGAGGAATCTCTGGAGGAATGTACCTTCGAGCTATCCCAACAGTAATTAGAGGATGAGATAGATTAAGACAATGAGAAGGAAGATGAAGACAACCCGTTTGAGAGTTTGAGAAGGCAGATGGTAGCTTGTTCTCTATAAGAAGTGAACATAGTGATAGCCTATGATGAGGATGCTTACAGAGACGTGGAGGAAGTTTATGAACTCAAAGAGGAATAAACGGACCCTTGGGTTGAATGTGCAGTGGTTGCACACTCGCAGAAGTTTGATTGGTTCTTTGACCAAGTTAGGATCCCCAAGCACTCAAGATTGGAGGTCACACGAGCTATCTTGGAGATTGGTAAGAAGAAGATGATGCCACACCTGGAATGGAAAGGGACCATGTCCAACGACAAGTCAAGGATGATTTGTTCCAAAGTAGGAACGAAGTCCTCATTTGGTTCAAAACAGTCCTCGACTTCGGCAGTCTTTGAAGAAAAGTCGTCGTCAGATTCAAATAGTAAATCCAACTCGTGTTCCCAACAATGATTTTCATCCCGATAACGTTCTTCAATCCTCTCATTTTCAAGCATACGCAATCCCTCACCAAAAGTCATAAGGCGAGGAGCGGATGCTTGGAAATGGGAAGTTTGGAAATTATTCTCGGGACTACACTCAAAATCATTAATATAAGAATTTTGAAAATGATTACAATTGGTTTCAAAATTCTTATCATCCTCAGAATGATCATGCACAAAATTGCTGTAATCCAAACTTTGACTTTCGTAATACTCACCCAATGGCATTTTAGATGTTGAAACTTTTTTGGGATTGCAAGTATTGACCAAAAGTCAAAGGTTTACCGGAATTTTGAGAATTATCATCAGGATTACCAGAAAAGTTAGAATAAGACATGCTTACCCCAACAAAGGCTCGAGAGGACGACTTCCACAAAGAAGACGTGCGGAGGTGAATTCAAGCGTTCCTAGGCGCTCAAATGTAGAAGTCCTGCAAAAAAGGGTTAAAAGAAAGAATAAAAATACGAAAAAAAGAATACTATGAACTAATAAGTCAATTACAATCTATAATAAAATAACTCCCTGACAACGACGCCATTTGATGGAACGAGAGTTTCGCCGTGGCGCGAGAGTCACCTACGCGCCGATCGTTTTATATTTGGATCACCTGAACTATACAAAAACCTAAATTACGACTACACTCAACTGGTGAGTACAGCGGTAAGTTGGGTATCGAATCCACAAGGAATGTTCGATAGATCATAACAAATTATTAATCCAAGAATAAAAGTGTAAAAAGGTGATGGTTGGTTGTAAAAGAAAGAAAAGAATAAGTTAAGTCTAAATAAAAGTAAAGCGAGGATCAGGATATCATCCAACCATATGGATTGAAACAACTACTTATTAAGATTTCGGCTCGAGAGAAATTTAATCGAGCATTATCAATTAAACATAAACTTCACACAATAAGGAATTTAAGCCAAAGTTGCGAGAATAAACACTTAACCAAAAATTGGTCGCACGCGTATTAAACTCGAATTATCGCTATAAACAGTAATGATGCATGGCATAGAAAGTTAAACGCATAATAATCCTACTTTAATTACCGCGGGTTCAATTAAACGCAATTTTAAACAAAACCTAATTTTCAAAGCTCGGGGCCCGAAAATGGCGGAAATAAAATCCCGACCCTATTTATCTAAGGGTGCATGGTGAATTAAACTAAATTATGATAATTAAACTAGGAAAGCAAGAATTAAAGCATGTAAACTAGTTAGAAAGCATGGAAACTAAATTTCAAAGCAAAGAAAGAATGAAGAACAAAGCTATATTAAAGGAGATGGCAATGAATAGTTCAATTTTACAAAACCCATGGGTTGTCAATCCAAGAAGAAGAGAAAATGAGCTCTCCAAACCAAACCCTAACTAAAACTATCTATATCATAATATATCTGTCTCCCTAAAACCAAAATTGGCTTAAGTACTAAGTTAGAATAAAAGAAAAGAAGAAAGAAAAGAAAAGAAAATATATGCAGGAAAAAAATAGGGGATCGATCGATCGTCCCCTGTGGTCGATCGATCGACTGTAAAATTCGTGGCAAAAAATATGAAGGGCTAATCGATCGACCCCCAGACTCGATAGATCGATCAAGTAGGGCAGCCTGCAAAATCCCCTGTTTTGGCATGCAATTCATCTCCGCTCAAATCGCCGTAACTTTGTCATACGGACTCAGAATCGCACACCGTTCACGGCCACGCGAAGCTAGCGAGGACGGATACAACTTACGTGTAGATGTCAAGCCAGGTTCCCAAGTTGTGAAATTACCGGATTGCCCTTGAACGTGCGGTTGTGTACGAAAATTGAGCGGAATGCATCCGAAGCCCATACTTGGTACCTAAATACCTACAAAATCCGAATTATACATCACATAGCATGTTAACAATATAAACAGAGGTTGTCTGGTTAACGGGCTTACATATAGAGATTAAGGCACCCAAGGGGGCTAAAATGCGTAGGTTCGACGAATGAAATACGTGATATTTGCGTATTATCACACCCCCTAACTTACACATTGATAGTCCCTAGCAATGAAATAGGATGCAACAAGAACAACAAGCACCAAAAGCAGGATAAGTACAAAAATATGGTATAAAAGCATAAAGCCACTTTCGCAGGCGATTCGATTGCATTTAGCGTATGCAATAAGACATTAAACCCCTAGGTTACCCTAGTGGATGAGTGTCGTCTCGTGAGGGTTTTCAGTGATGGTACCCACAAACATCATAAAGTTTCCTCAAAATATGCCCAATCAAACATGTGACAAACTCAACAATACGAACAAGATTTCAACATGTTAATTGCATAGCAAACGAATTCGCGTGAGAAGTCCGTAGTTATTAACATTATCGAATACACCTCAATGAATTGAAACTCTAACATGTGGGAGGGGAGTTAGCATATGCAAAGTATGATTTGGCAAAAATCTTAAATAACTCAGATACTAAATATAGAAGCATGCATAAAAGTCAATCCTCATGGGCATTACACTCATCAAATGAATTCACTTGAAACGGGGAGGTAACACACATGACATGCGGGCATAAGGAGTAAATAAAAAGGGAAACTAGGCCGCACACATGTCACAAATGAAAGAACGCTATATAGGAAATAAAAATTGCAATCTCAGTGAAAGGATACCGCACATAAAAAAGAGGCGAAATGCATTTTCACAGATTATCAACACTATTTAAACATTTGAATTACATCTACTTAAGATCACATAGGACTTTAATATTGTTGTAATGTAGGCTAGGTTAAGGTACGAAATGAAAGAGATGTATATACGGATTCAAAGTGTTCGGGGATGAAACTCCGAAAAATGGGAAAAAGTGGGCAATTTCCAAATTGGACAAATGATTTACAAATGAGCATTAGATATAACAATCGAGAGAGCAACAAGGATTATTGAATCACATACAAACACTATAAACAACTTTCTCTTTATTTTTCTTTTCTTCTTTTTCTCACTTTTTTTCTTTTGTTTTCTTTTGTTTTGAACTTTCTCTTTTTCACTCTTTTCATACTCAAATTGCAACCACAACACAATAATAACATTTAATCCCAAGTAACAATCCAAACAAGGGTATGTAAGGTAATATGTATGGTATAACTCTCAAATTTGGAGTTGGTTATGGGATTTTGGGTAATGAAAAGAAAGGCTAGTATTTAGGCTCAAGTGGGTTGACTAGGGAACATATAAAGGGTGAGGTCAAGGTCATATGGGTGATATACAAAGATGTCCTATGATCATTTCCAAAAGTAGCAATTCTTGATTCAAACAACATATGAAAATCATGCTCAAGTAACGCATTTCAAGTATGAACTCAATTAATGAACGGTCAATGAAAGAATAAAGAGATTACCAACGACTGTAACGTTTTCGAAGAGGAAAGAAAAGTGTATACACTTACAAATGAATATAAGTCTCTAATCTCACTCGGTGTAAGTATATACAATGCAACAATAGCATACCGAGTTATAAAAATCTTAAACCAAATCAATATAACAAGAATGGTGCCTGTGCTCACGGGAAAAGTTTAATTCATGAAGTTATTCATAATATTAATGATTTAGGACTAAAATCTAATAACTTCTAAAATCGAGAACATGCATCGTTGAATTGTCTATTTGATTGGGCAATTATCAAAATTTACCATCGGAAACAAGGGAAAAATGCCCAATAAAGGAGAAACAAGAAAGAAAATATTTTTGAAAATTTTCAAATTTTTAACAAAAAATGCTTTGTAACTAAATTGTAATCAAATTCAAGGACTAATCAGCAAAATGGATAGAATATCCTACACCCCCTAACTTAAATGTTGCATTGTCCCCAATGCGTCCATTAAAGAACACAACACAAAGATAGGAAAAGAATGATATTACCCAAATTTGGAGCGATCTCCATAAGTACAAGTCCAAATGAAGCTGCAAAACAAGTTAGTACAAAACATATGAAGAATATGTACCGATGTATTATGTTAAGAGAATCTATGTCACAAGTCACAATAATATAGAGGGCCTGAAGTGCAAATACTAGATAAATTGATGGTGAACTATTTGATTTTATAAAATGGAAGGTCACACACATCAAAATCCAATAAACAACCACAAACTACATTTTCATTTCCCATTTCATAAGTCCAATACAAAATCACTTAATACATTACAACTAGTGAAATAAAAGAAATACAAATAAAAAATAAAAAGTGCAATATAATATCCGATCCCAGAATGCCAAAAATGACAGAGTACAACAGCAGCCTAGTGCCCAGAACCACTAGGATCAGAAGGGTCCTAAAAATGAGGAGGTAGCGTTGTGTCAGAATCATGCCGCTGCAAATAAAGATCTCGCATCATCTGCTGCATCATCCTATACTCATGTCTGTGTTGCGCTCTAGCCTGCCTCTGCAGGGCCCACTCCTACCGCTGCTCGGCCTGAAACTGCTCTTGCTAGGCCTACCGTTGGTCCCACTGCTTCCGCTGCTCGGTCTGCTGTTGGTCCTGGCGGGACTCCCATGTAGCCCACCTAAGCTGGGTCTCCTCCCAGCGCTGGTCCTGCACGGCCTAGAATGCCTCAAATCGGGCATCATAATCAGTCGGTGGCGCGTGAGAACCCTCACCCTGCTCCATCCCCCTAATCTCATCCTCCTCGGCATCTGGCTCATTAGCCCCCTCTGCCCTCTGCCTCTTGCTGCTGCCCGGTTGCCCCCACTCGTGTTTTAGAATCTTTGAAATATTGTCCTTGGAGAGAAGCCCGAGTGGTTCGTGCTTGCGGTCAGCGTCAAACTCTGGGCAACCGTGCGATAAACATATCCTTGTAATGAGGGAAGGAAAAGGAAGAGAAAACCTCCAGGCAATCTCCTTAGCCGTCGTGCACATCATGTCCAGAAAGATATTGGGAAAGCTGATACTGCCCACCATTAATCAACGGGTAAATCAATGCGGCATGCTTGTGACGAACCTCTGACCGGTTGTTCGCCACCATAAAAGAGTGGACATTAATGTAGTGAAGTAACCTCGGTAAGTCCTCCATTGCAGCCGAGCGAAAAGTACCCTTTTTCCATGCCTCCCCCGGTATAAGGGCCTCTATCAATGTCCCACGGCCGAAGATGTTCCCATCCATAAAACGGATCGAGTCCCCGGGGTTTGGCACACCCATGTAGTCAGCCAAGTCCGAAATGCTAAAAGCTATCCTCACCCCCACGGACCATAGCCTCATAAATGGTCAGCCCATCCCCCTTTACCTCTACCAACGTCGCATAGAATATCTGAACTAGCTCTTCATTGATGCGCCGTTGGTATCGAGAAAGGGTTCCCATCCCTGACGGCGCATAAGAACACGCGCCTCCCTCGATATATGCTCAATGGTCCACGCAAAATGATACCCAAGTGGACGCTCGGATGTGTGAAAGTGGGCGCGGTACCAATCCCTCTCCTGATCGCAGCGGAACTCCTCGACGCCCCCGGCGGGCAAGCACCTAGTATATTTTTATTTTTTCTGTTGAGCCATTTCAACCTACAAAATAAGATTTAAGCAATACAAAAAAAAGGATTGTAAGCACAATTAATGGTTAGTTAGTGTAAAAGTTGAAATGGGTGGTGCGAGTGCGCAAAACCGAGGTAAAAATTGCAACATTGCGATAAAATATGTCGGAATGCGACAAGGAGTGAAAATCACCCAAGTGTGCGCTAAAAATTGGATTAAAAACTGTTTGGGGCATTTTAGCGAACACTTGGCATGTGCAATGCGCGTCAAGGGTGAAAAATACTGTTTTGAACCAACCAAATCGCCCCACTCATGAACAAAACAACAATATACAAGTGTTCATGAGTGGATATTCAACAGGAATCACAAGAAAAATCGGTTGGAACAACAAAAAATAGGGGAAACACCAACACATTCCAAAAATGTCAATTAATGGGTTAAAACATGGAATACATGAAAAAAAATCACCACAATCTACAAAAACAAGCCAAAGTAGGAAGAATTATACCTTTGTAGTGTAGAAAATGGATGAGAAAGGAAGAAATGTGTTGGGAGAGATTCTACGGAAAAAACAGTGTAATAGAAGAGGAGAGAATAAGGAAAAGGGGTAAAAAGAAATAGCAGCTCTCGGCCTAATACTGCTCGATCGATCGATCGATCGAGTCAGGGCCTTCGATCGATCGATCAAGCAGCAAAAGGCACACTGCTTTGCTCTTTTAAAAAGGGGGGGGGGGGGGGGGAATGGAATTATGGGACATTTAGGGGGGTTTAAGTATAATATATATATATATATATATATATATATATATATATATATATATATATATATATATATATATATATATATATATATATATATATATATATATATGTGAAATAAAAATATAAAAAAAATATCATTAAATAGACATATGCTAAAATATACACACAAATAGGCCTATGCTAACCAAAAATAAATAATATGTACAACGAGCAACACACACGCATGTTCACGACAAAAATGAAAAATAAAAGAAAAGAAAAAAGAAAAACAAATGCAAATGCGTGAGGATGCGTGTGTGAAAAATAAAGGAAAATGTTTTTGGGACTTTTTTTATTATTTTCTTAACAAATGTGTGCCGGAGCGCATATCTCACAAATTCAAGTCCGTTGAACCTACAAAAGAGTTAGAACCAAGCATACAAAAAGAAATAAAAAGAGATTAACTAATTACACTAAGCTACTATTAAGAAAAAAAAATAAAAATGAAGAAGTTAGTATATACAACCTACACTTAGGATATGTAATTAACTATATACTAAAAGTTTAAACTCTTGAGGGTCCATCCAAAACACAATTTGAATTTGGCGGATCAACGGTGGACCCTCCCGAACATGCATGCCTCCCGACAAATAGGAATTCCGTTCGAACGACAGAAGGCATGTGTAAGGCGGTAAAAGTGAACCATACCCAATTGAAACTTTGGGAGGGAGGATGGGGGATTAGGATAGGATGGGCAACAAATACACATGCGGGCCAAGAAAACATGAATCATCTCCCAAATATTTTAATGTTGGAATGGGAGGCGGCGCACATGAGGGAAAAGATGCCGTTATGGAAAGCGGCTAGAGCGAGTACTCCTCGTCGGTGAAACGGTTTGGAATTGTAAAGTTTTGAACCGATTCATCGGGAATTAGAATTGGTGTGACAATATATAATGAAGACGGGGATGAAAGAAATTCAATCTCAGGCGATGAGTGATCATCGCTTGAAAATTGAATTTCGGAAGGAGTAGGATCGTTTACAATGAAACTTTCTTCTTTGAAAATCAAAGAAGACACGAATTCATTGCAAATGGATACTATTTCTTTTTCATCCTCTTTCTCATTCTCTACTATACCATGGGTCAAGTCAAGGATGATTTGTTCCAAAGTAGGAACGAAGTCTTCATTTGGTTCAAAACAGTCCTCGACTTCGGCAGTCTCTGAAGAAAAGTCGTCGTCGGATTCAAATAGTAAATCCAACTCGTGTTCCCAACAACGATTTTCTTCCCGATAACGTTCTTCAATCCTCTCATTTTCAAGCATACGCAATCCCTCACTAAAAGTCATAGGGCGAGGAGAGGATGCTTGGAAATGGGATGTTTGGAAATTGTTCTCGGGACTACACTCAAAATCATTAACATAAGAATTTTGAAAATGATTACAATTGGTTTCAAAATTCTTATCATAAGGATCTTGCGACCCAAAATCAGAATGATCATGCACAAAATTCCTGTAATCCAAACTTTGACTTTCGTAATACTCACCCAATGTCATTTTAGATGTGGCATATTTTTGGGATTGCAAGTATTTACCAAAAGTCAAAGGTTTACTGGAATTCTTAGAATTATCATCAGGATTACCAGAAAAGTTAGAATAAGACATGCTTACCCCAACAAAGGCTCGAGAGGACGACTTCCAAAAAAAAGATGTACGGCGGCGAATTCAAGTGTTCCTAGGCGCTCAAATGTAGAAGTCCTGCAAAAAAGGGTTAAAAGAAAGAATAAAAATACAAAAAAAAAAGAATACTATGAACTAATAAGTCAATTACAATCTATAACAAAACAACTCCCCGACAACGACACCATTTGATAGAGCGAGGGTTTCGCCGTGGCGCGAGAGTCACCTACGCGTCGGTCGTTTTATATTCGGCTCACCTGAACTATACAAAAACCTAAATTATGACTATAGGGAATGTTCAATAGATCGTAACAAATTATTAATCCTGGAATAAAAGTGTAAAAAGGTGATGGTTGGTTGTAAAAGAAAGAAAAGAATAAGTTAAGTCTAAATAAAAATAAAGGGAGGATCGGGATATCATCCAACCATACGGATCGAAACAACTACTAATTAAGATTTCGGCTCGAGAGAAATTTAATCGAGCATTATCAATTAAACATAAAATTCACACAATAAGGAATTTTAGCCAAAGTTGCGAGAATAAACACTTAACCGAAAATTGGCCGCACGCGTATTAAACTCGGATTATCGCTATAAACAGTAACGATGCATGGCATAGAAATTTAAACGCATAATAATCCGTATTTAATTCACGCGGGTTCAATTAAACGCAATTTTACACAAAACCTAATTTTCGGAACTCGGGGCCCAAAAATGGCGGAAATGAAATCCCGACCCTATTTATCTAAGGGTGCATGATGAATTAAACTAAATTATGATAATTAAACTAGGAAAGCAAGAATTAAAGCATGTAAACTAGTTAGAAAGCATGGAAACTAAATTACAAAGCAAAGAAAGAATGGAGAACAAAGCTATATTAAAGGAGATGGCAATGAATAGTTCAATCTTACAAAACCCATGGGTTGTCAATCTAAGAAGAAGAGAAAATGAGCTATCCAAACCAAACCCTAACTAAAACTATCTATATCAAAATATATCTGTCTCTCTGTAACCAAAATTGGCTTAAGTAGTAAGTTAGAATAAAAGAAAAGAAGAAAGAAAAGAAAAGAAAATATCTGCAGGAAAAAAAATAGGGGATCGATCGATCGACCCCTGTGGTCGATCGATCGACTGTAAAATTCGTGTCAAAAAATGTGAAGGGTCGATCGATCGACCCCCAGGCTCGATCGATCGATCAAGCAGGGCAACCTGCAAAATCCCCTATTTTGGCATGCAATTCATCTCCGCTCAAATCGCAGTAACTTTGTCATACGGACTCAGAATCGCGCACCGTTCATGGCCATGTGAAGCAAGCGAGGAGGGATACAACTTCCGTGTAGATGTCAGGCCAGTGCCCAAGTTGTGAAATGACCAGATTTCCCTTGAATGTGCGGTTGTATACGGAAATTGTGCGGAATGCATCCGAAGCCCATACTTGGTACCTAAATACCTACAAAAGCCCAATTATACCTCATATAGCATGTTAACAATATAAACAGAGGTTGTATTGTTAACAGGCTTAAATATAGAGATTAAGGCACCCGATGGGGCTAAAATGCGTAGGTTCGACGGATGAAATACGCGATATTTGCGTATTATCAACACCTCGCTTAATACTAACCGTAGGTGAACAGTGATCCCTACTAGACATGTGGTTACATCAACCAAAGGAATGGTGTATGGTTTTGAGGTTGCTTGACTGGAAGTAGCTCGAGCATTAGGTATGATGTTTGTTGGCTAGGAACTATCTCTTGGAAATGTATATAAAATTGGGCTTCCTCGAGGAGGTTCCTCCAAATATGTTGAAGTCATGGTAGCTTAGATGGAAGTACCTCAAACTACCATTTATGCTGAGTGAAGTTTTGTCCAAGTGTGTCAACAAGGTTGACTATTGATTTCACAATGTTTCATTTCTCCCAATCCCCCAAACCATGTGCCTACAAGGATCCCAATATGAGGTTATTCAATAGAGCATGTGATCTCTCCCATGCCATGCCAGGCATGGTCACTCGAGGGTACCGAACAACCTCACCCATATTAAAAAGTAAACTTGTTTAATAAATAAAGTATAAGATCAAATACATTATGCTTCTTATTACAAAATATTGTCATTTGAATAACTTTGGTCTTCCAAAGGAGTCATTTGAGGAGTTTCTATGGAAGGTCTCTGTGGGAGGTTTTTTGAGTGGTTTTCGTATTCCTTTTTAGTTGCTAAGTACATGATCAACTCATCTAATCAACCTTTGGTGATGAGTCCCCCTACAATCCAACACCCCAAAATTTCAAAAAGTTTGTCATCACTCTCAAGTATGATGGGAAATTATATCCCTTGATGAATACTGAATAGTACTAGGATGATTCATATATCAAATCTATCCCGAATGAGATGCGCTGCCGAGCCCATCACCAGATTAACTCAAATTTGGTATAATGGCTTACTAAGAGGGCATATCTCAAACTTCTAGTAGTTGGTTGACCTCTTTGTTAGATTTTGTTTTTTACAAATCCAAGTAAGTGGGTGTCTCACTTGTTAAGTGTTCGTAAACAATGGATGAAACGATAAAGGCAGTTTATCACATGCTTTAATACAATGAATCTTAGTATAATTCATTACAATAAGAAGATGGAATTATGGCCACTATGATCATTCTATTTCCTGGGAATTTATATTAGGCGTTGGCTAAGGAATTTTTTAGCATGATGATCGAGCTCCTGGACAAGGGTGGTAAGACTATGAATGCTGAAGAAGTGATGTCAGTAAATGAGTTAAGCTACAGTACACTCGGGTAACTAGTAAGATCTCGAAAAAGAAGGAAAGGTATATAGACAATAAGAAGTCGGATAAGTCTAAGAAGTATGATGAGTAAACCCCACTTACCATAGGTGTGAACCACATCCTCGATTAGATCTGAGGAAGTAGTGACCTATAATGGCCGGGTAAATTGAAAGATCCATCAAATCGGAGGGATAAGAGAAAATAATATGAATTTCATAAGTATTACAACCATAATACTGATAATTTCCTGGCCTAAAAGAATGAGATTGAAATTTGATCAGATGAGGTAAAACAAAAAAATGTGTCGATAAAGGTGGCTAATTAGATAAAAAGGAGGAACGAAAATCGAGTAGACAATCTAAGTCCCCTTGTAAAAAGGAAGATCAAAAGAAAAGCGGTCGAGATGAGGACTCAAATGATGGAACTGATCTAGATCTTCCCAAGAAGCCTAAGGAGCATGTGAATGAAGCTGGCATGATATATTTCGATTTTCGCTTTATAGTTGGCAATGACCCTGGCGGTAGAGATGAACCAGCTAAGAGGAAATCCTACCTCAATAAGGCAAATGCATGCTCTCATGTCTAGGAGATCAATCTTGTCGAGGCTATGGTTATCCATCCTCGGAATGTAAATAAATATCATCGCATTATTGTTTTCTCAAAGGATAATTTGTTGGTTGTACTTTATCCATATGATGACCCTCTGGTCATCACCATGACAGTGCATGAAAGATGAGTACCTATAATTCTGGTGGATGATGATAATTTTGAAGGTGTTTTGTTATATAGTTGTTTTAATAAATTGAGGTTAAAGGATAGGAAGTTGGAGGTGTGCCACAAACGTTTCATTGTTTTTTTGGGGAGAAGTTATTCCCCTTAGGAAGAATCGAGTTGGAGGTCGGCACCGACACATGACCTATTTGCCGAATATAAATAATAAATTTCTTCATCTCAAACGAGAGCGCTCACTCAGCCTATAATATTATATTTGACAGGGTTGACCTGAAGAAGTTTGAAGTCTTGCATTCCACTGTCTATCAATGCTTGAAATTCCTTAGACACCATGGAGTTAGTATGGTAAAGGGAAATCAAGTAGAAGCTCATGAATGCTAATAAACATCAACGGAGGAAGAAGGATGTAAGAAATTGGCCACTACTTATGAAACAGAGACTTTAGATTTCCAAGATGAAGATAAGTTGGTTACAAGTAATTTTGAATGGCTAGCACCCAAAGAGGAAAGTTCAAATAGGCTTATCATTGGACTCTAACCTCAAGAAATACCTAACTGATTTTCTAAGGCAGAGAAATAATGTGTCTTCTTAGAGTCAAGAGGATATTCCAAGGACTGATCCAACTGTTATTTTCCACAAGCTCAACATCATCACAAATATGAAGCTCGTCAAATATAAACACCGTATATTCAACCAGGAGACCATTGCCATCTAAGGGGAAGTTGAAAAGTTGAAAAAGGCGGGGATGATTGAGTATTTTAAGTACCCATAATTGATCTCAAAAGTCATTATGTATCTAAAGAAGAATGATAAGTGGTGTATGCGCATCGAGTTTGCTGACCTCAATAAGGTGTGCCTTAAAGACCATTATCCTCTTCCTCGAATTGACCAACTAGTCAACGCCACTACTAGGCACAAGATACTCAATTTTATAAATGTGTGTTCAAAATATAACCAGATCAGGATGGAGCTTGGAGATAGAGAGAATGCTTCATTTATTACTAGTTGAGGTACATATTTCTATATTGTAATTAGGGCTGTGCAAGGGTCAGTCGGTTAGGTTTTTATACGAACTGATTATTGACGTAAAAAACTAGATTTAACCTAATTCTTTAATCACAGATAAAAATAAACAAGAAAAAATATTTTTAAAGTGGTTCAGCCTTGAAAGAATGGCCCATGTCCACTGTTTGTGTTATTGCTGACTGTTTGTAGAATTCTCGATAATGAGTTTACCAAGAAATTACGAGTCCCCTGCTAATGAGGAGGTTACAATGTATTTATAGCCTTGAGGCGGTACAAATTAAAGAATAATACATAGCTGTCCAATAGGCGTGTGCGTCTGTGTGAAAATAATGAGCATTTAATGCGCAGTCAGCCTCTTGATTATCCGGATATGAATGCTCTGTACGAGATGCTGCTCGGACCGCCTAAGTAGCTCGGTATACATGAGTTGCTTAGTACAATAGAGTTCCTCGGAGAACACTTATTTCTCGGAGCGCCTGAGTTGGTCGGGGAGGTTGAGTTCCTCGGAGCTAAGGTGTTGTTCAAAAATGTTTGCGAGTGCCATGTAGATTGACACGTGTCTCCACATAATTGGTCCACGTCAGCAGAATAAATTTGGTATCAACAGAAGCCCCCAATGTTTTGTAGTTTGATGTTGAAGAAAAGTTTGGAACATTTTGCTGCTTAGATTTTCGGTTTTGTATGGTTTCTAGGAAAGCATTCGTTGTATACAACTCCTTTATAAATGCACACTATCAGTCTTTATAAATATTTTGAATTTCCATAACCGCTTCGTTTTTTGTGCCCTTTTCTTCTTTTTAGCCGCCGGATATGCAATCGTCCATCCCGGTAATCATTATTTTTCTCTATTCCTGAGGTAAAGTATTTACACGCTTAAGAAATTCGATCGTCTTTTACTTTTTCAAATCTTCATCTTAGAACTTCTTTACTTCCTCTCTATCTTGTGCATTTATTTCTTCCATCGTTCGTTGTCAACTGATCCACCCTTTTCCTGTAAGATCTTCTTCCTTCTTTTTTATTTTCTCTGTTCATCACGGTTTACCTTGTTGAGTCGCTTGATAAGTTTCGCTCTGATTTTTCTATTCCTTCATGGGTTACTTTGGAAGAACTTTCTGAACCTTCAGACTATTTTTTTCTGGCTGAGGGACACTGGTTCCACAGTCTCTTTGTGGCCGAATGCGACTTTTCTTTTCCTCCAAATCCTTTATGTTTGGAGTTCTGTCAGTTTTTTGATGTTGTTCCTGAAAAAATAGCGCCAAACACTTGGACAATAGTTAATGGAGTTCATAGGTTAAATCAAATTCATGGAACCCGTTTAGGAATTCCTGAAATTATATTTTGTTATAGATGGGTTGTCAGCGATAGTACTTTTTGTTTAAAAACTAGGTTTTTAAATAGGGCTTTAGTTGTCAATCTCCCAGATGCCAATAGGGATTACTTCGAGCATGGGGTTGTTATGAAAAATTAGCAACATGCTCCATTAAATGGAAATGATGTGTATCAGGGTCCTAGATGCCCTCCCTATGGGAATGGGATAGGTTGTTTTTATTTTATTTTATTTTTGAGATCGTGTTTTCTTTGTGTTTAATAAAATGCGTCATTGACATTTTAATTTTTGTTTATTTGCAGTTGATAGAAAAAGAAATCCCCCAAAGAAACTAATGTCAATTTGAAGCACTTGAAACTTATCTGGAGTTTGCACCAAACCGTTGCTAACGAACATATCAGATCAACCTCGTACTTGTTGCAGTACAAGAGCTACACTTCGTCTTTTACTGCTCGTCTAGTGATAGGTGGCATCGACCCAATACCAGCTTCTGAAGGTTCCTCCCCTGAATCAAATATTCCTCTGAGTGTCAGAATGAAGAGAAGAAGAGCTCCTGTCTTCTTTGATAAGTCTACCTCTACTGCTGGAGAGGCAAAGAAAAATAATTCAAATGTCCCAACATAAGGGACGAGAAATATTGATGCATACCCTCCTGCTGCTCCTAAGAAGATTGTCGAGAAGGCCCCTGTGGCTCCGAGCAAGGTTGTAGTTGTTTCTCCTCCAAGCGAGGTTATCGTTATATCGCCGACCAAGACAACATCCTTGGTTGAGAATGTTCCTGCTCCTACGAGGAGGTTAAAGAAAAGCTCTCTTAAAATACCAGTTAAAGCGGTCTCTCAGTCTTTTAATGTTGAAGGTGGTATTCCCACCTTTGTTCCTCCGATCTCTGCTATGAGCTCAGTGAAGTCTTGGATTATTCCCGAGATCCAAGGTGTTGAGGACATTCTTTCTCAGGATAGGGTTACCACCTTGGCAGCTCAACAAATTGCCTCAGTAAGTATTACTAATCTAAAATTTCATGTTTCAATGTTATGTCCTTGCACTGACTTTCAATTATTTTCTTTTTCCAGCTGGTAACATGCTTCAACACTATTCTGAAAAAGGATGAAGCTATTAGAGCTTCGAGCTCCTCGGGATGTGTGGGGGAAGCTTTTGTAGGATTGACTCAGTCCTTAAAGGATTCTCGTAAACAATATGATGAAGATAAGGAGGCCTGGGAGACACGACTCAAGTCCATCGAGCAAGAAAAAGACCGAGCTGTGGAGGCCTCCCAGGAGTTGGAGAGGAAAGTGAAAGAATTTGAGAAGAAAAATAATGAGCTTGAGGAGAAGCTCAAGAAAAGTGAAGAGCTTGAGAACAAGCTTAAGAAAACTGAAGAAGAAGTTGTTAGACTTCGTGACACTGATCGTCAAAGGCAGGAGATAGAAGGGAAGATGAAGGCTGCCGAGGAACTTCATACTGAGAGGATTTCCTCAGAGAAGGCAAAGAGAAAACTTGCTGTTAAGAAGTCCTTTAGCACTGGCTAGGACAAAGGTTGGAATAAAGGCCTAGCTGCCATGTCCTCTCAGATGGAATTTGCTAGCCTCAAATACTTCAGGGATGGATGGATTGCTGCTCTGTAGGAGTTAAAGGTCTCTAAGAGTTCTGAACTTTTTCAACGCCGTGTTCATAGTCCTCCTCCCTCTCCTGGAGAAGAAGAAGAGGATGAAGCTGCCTCTGAAGAGTCTTCAATGATGATTGGGGATCAAGTCCCTACTGTTGAACTTCGCTACGTGTATCCCTAGACAACCAACATGTCTACCGATCAACTTTATCTACCCTCCGAGCAACCTACTTTTTCGTCCAAGCCTCCTGAGGAAGTCTTAGGAAGAAAGGAGAAGGTGTAGAGTTGTTCGGACCTTTCTATTTGCTTTTTTTTTAATGTAATTTTGGGCTATGTACTTCTCTTTGTGATATAATAAAATTCGAACTTTCAACTGTTCATATTGACTTTTACTTCTACTTGCTCTGTTTGCATATTTATTGATTCTTTCTGTCTCTTTTCTTTACTAGTTTATGGCTAGAATGGATCTCTTGTCAGCCCACGTTACTGAATTGATGAAAAAATGCAATGAATACTTCAAGGCTGGCCATGCTGACTTCATTGAAGCTCAAATCATCGACATCCTTGGTCCAGACACTTCGGAACAAGTAGTCGAAGCCTATCAATATTTGAAGTGCTTGCTCGACCGTGCAGTTGCCAACAATGTGGCATATTATGAGATGATTAAATATCTACGGGGTATTATCGAGGAACTTCAATAACAATACAAGGAATCTTCTGCCCTTTTGAATCAGGGGTACGAGAAAAAATATCATCAACTCAATGCTGATAAAGGATATGATAAGTTCGTCGCTGCTTATGATAAGAAGGAGAGGACTTTGAAGACCGAGGTTGAAGAGCATAGGCAGATCGCGAAATTACTGGAGCAGGAAAATAATAACTTGTGTGGAGAGATATCCCAATTGAAATCTACAGCATCTACCTCAGGAGCCTTGGTCCTTGTCAATGCGAAGGTTTATCTTTCTTGGAGGTCGAAAATGCCAAATTGAGAGACGAATTGGAAACTTTAAAGAGGATTGGACCCTTTACATCTGATCGTGGATGAGCAAGAGCTTCTTGGGGACGATCAAGGGCTGCTTGGGTTACTATTGAAGAGGAAAGAACTCAAGCAGCTTTGGAGAATCAAGCATTCCAGTTGGTAGCGAAGAATCAGGCATTAGCTGAGATGTCCAAAAAGATTCTGAACCTCGACGAGCAACTCTCTACACAAAGCTGTGCCTTGTAGAGTAAAGAACTTTTAGTGAAGAACCTCCACGAGCAACTGGAGAGGTTGACCTATCAGTTTCACAAACATCCCAGAGAGTTTTGGATGGCTGGATGTAATGAATCCCTTTATCACCTCGATGATCGGATCCAGAATTTAAATAACGAGGGTTACAAGCAAGGATGGATGAATGCGTGGGGGTGTTAAAATTGGAACAAGGTAACTATTTGAAGGACTATTATGATCCTGGGTTGCTTGATTTTCCAGTGCCTCCATTTAAGCTTGGCATGAGTTGGATTCCTGCTCGGGCAATTCCTCAGTGCCTGATCTCAAAGTATCTTGGCGACTACAATATTCATTCTAATTTTGAGATATCTCGCCCGGAGCACTTACTTGATCGACCATCAGTAATGAATGTCAGGATGCTTAGAGATCTAAACTTAATAAATTCTCCTTACGCCTTAGATGATCCTCCTGCTGGAGTAGAGCCTGTTTCAAAGGCAGAAGGGAAAAAGCCAATGGAATAGGATTTTTATGTAATGATTTCTTATTTCCACAGCATATGTAATCCTTCTCGATTTGAATGAGAAGTTTTGGTAATGAAATACATTTCTCACATCATTTGTCTTTTGTCATTACTTTATAAGATATCTGTTTTATTCTCTGATGAATGTGTATGTATGTCTTGTAAGAAAACGAAAATTTACTGTGTTATTTTAAATTGCCGACCAACTGGAGTTGGTGAAAATTTATTGTTGACCATTATGAGTTTGTGATAATTATTTGACGATCAACCGGAGTTGGTGATATTTTGTTTCCCGACCAACTTAGAGTTGGTGGTAATTTGATATGCCATAAGTAAAGAAATTATGTTTTATTTTTTGATTATAGTGACTAATCACTTTTTAATTATAAGCCACGAAACGACTTCCATCCCATGATATTGCTTAAATAATTGTTTCCGACCAACCGGAGTTAGTGGATTTTTATTCCCGACCAACCGTAGTTGGTGGATTTTTATTCCCGACCAACCGTAGTTGGGGGGTTTTATTTTACCGACCAACCATAGTTGGTGGACCGACCAACCGTAGTTGGGGGTTTTTATTTTACCGACCAACCGTAGTTGGTGGATCGACCAACCGTAGTTGGGGGTTTTATTTTACCGACCAACCGTAGTTGGGAGGGTTTATTTTACCGACCAACCGTAGTTAGGAGGGTTTATTTTACCGACCAACCGTAGTTGGTGGACCGACCAACCGTAGTTGATGGACTGACCAACCGTAGTTGGGAGGGTTTATTTTATCGACAAATCGTAGTTGGTGGACCGACCAACCGTAGTTGGGAGGGTTTATTTTACCGACCAACCGTATTTGGTGGACCTACAAATCGTAGTTGGGAGGGTTTATTTTATCGACCAACCGTAGTTGGTGGATCGACCAATCGTAGTTGGGAGGGTTTATTTTACCGACCAATCGTAGTTGGTGGACCGACCAACCGTAGTTGGTTTTTTTTTTCGGAACTTGATGCGTAGTGTGTAGCACTAATACTCTGAAAAAAATTCATCAAAAGGAGAGAATTAGATAAAAATTTCAACACTTTATTCATACTGAAGAAAACTTCATTTACATAAGAATCCAAACTACTGATAATACTTGCGTAGATGTTCTGCATTCCATGCATTCTTAAATTCTTCCCCCTCCAAGGTTTCAATCCTGTACGTTCCTGGACGAACAACTTCTGTTACTCTGTAGGGTCCATGCCAGTTAGCTTCCAATTTATTATGCTTTTGAATTACTTTCTTTAGCACGTAGTCTCCTTCCTTCAAATCACACTTTTTTACCCTCTTGTTGTAAAACAGAGATGTTTGTTGTTGGTATGCAGCATTCCTGATTGCTGCTTCTTCTCTAACTTCCCCGAGCATATCCAAGTCTAATCTTCTCATCAAGTCACTGATAGGAGAATTGAAATTCAGCAATCTGTGTGTGGGGAGGCCCAGCTCGGCAGGTATAACAGCTTCACTTCCAAATGCCAGCATGTATGGAGATTCTCCTGTTGCTACTCGTGGTGTAGTACGATAAGCCCACAACACAGAATGTATCTCGTTGATCCAATTTTCCTTCGCATCATCCAGTATTTTCTTCAAATCATTCAGCAGCATTCGGTTTTTCACCTCAGTTTGTCCATTGGTCTGGGGATGTCCTGGCGCAAAGTGGGTTTTCAATATGTTTGACTGATGACAATATGCAGCGAACTCCTCATTATCAAATTGAGTTCCATGGTCTGTAATGAATGCATGAGGAAGACCATATCTACAAATGATGATCTTCCATATAAATTGATACACCTTATCGTATGTCATATCAATAAGGGGTTCAGCTTCCACTGACTTAGTAAAGTAATCCACCGCGACCATGAGATATTTAAATCTTCCCCTGGTCGTTGGAAGTGGCCCGACCAAGTCAATTCCCCAAATGGTAAATGGCCAAGGGGAAGTAATGGGTGTTAACAATGCTTGGGGAGTTCTTCGGATAGAGGAGAAGCGTTGACATTTGTCACATTTTTTGGCATAGGCTATACAATCAACCCTCATCATTGGCCAGTAGTATCCTTACGTCATTATTCTTTGCAAAAGCGTCCGACCTGCTACATGGGCTCCACAGGACCCTTCATGGACCTCTTCAATCAAGTCTTTCACCTCGGAGGGATGCACACATCTTTGCAAACCTTCTATAATTCCTCGTCTATATAGAATACCATTATTCAATACATAACGAGCAGCTTTAAACTTAAGTTTCTTGGCTGTGAGTTTATCAGTTGGCAAAACCCCTTCTTCAATATATGCCCTGATGGGATCCATCCAAGATGGTCCTAAATTAAGGGTAATAAAGTTCATCATCAGATCTTCGTCGATGCTCTTGCTAGCCAAAATTTCTATTGGGATTGTTCTTCATAGCTCGGTGCGTGTGGCTCAGGCTAACCGAGCTAAAGCCTCTGCTCTTGCATTCTCCAATCTTGGTGTTCTAATTAACTATACTGCGTTAAAGCTCGATACAATATCCATTGCTTTCGCATAATACCTGATCATCAATTCTCCCTTTATTGCGTACACTCCCAGCATTTGATTTACGATTAACTGTGAGTTACTGAATACAATGACCTGCTCTGCCCCCATGGTTTTTGCTAAACTAAGACCTGCAATCATAGCTTCATATTCAGCCTCATTATTAGAGGCTTTGAATTGAAAGCGCATAGCATACTCCACATCGATTTCATCTGGGTTGTTTAAAACAATCCCTGCCCCACAACCTGTACTGCAAGATGAGCCATCCACATACAGATTACATATAGGTATTTCATCCTCAAATTTTTTATCGGATAAAGTTCCTCGATTGAATATTTGTTGCTTCTTTATATCCTCTCCTAACACTTCTTACTGCTCGTCGACCATCTCCTCTTGATCATCAACCGACTTAAGCTGGTCGGAGTTTTAATTTGACGATCCTGTAACATCCACAGATTGGTCGGTATTCAGCTTTTTCTCCTCGGAGGTGTGAGGATAAGTGAATTATGCGATAAAATCTTCTACTGGTTGCCCTTTAAGCGATGATCTAGGCTCATAAACTATGTCATATTCACCAAGTTCTACTGCCCAGTACATCAATCTCCCTAATTTCTCCGGTTTATGAAGAGCTTGCTTTAACGGCATATCGGTATACACAACTATGGTATGAGCCTCGAAGTATGGCCTCATTCTTCTACTCGCTTCGATCAACTCTAGTGCCAACTTTTCCAGTCTTAGATATCTGATCTCTTCTCCTCGGAAGGCCTTGCTAGTGTAATAAATTGGTTTATGCACTCCATCCTCCATTCTTATCAATGCTGAGCTAACTGCATTCTCCGAAACTGCCAGATATAAGTACAATCTTTCTCCCATCACTGGCCTGGACAACAGTGGGGGGTGCTCCCAGGTATTTCCTCAACTCATGAAAGGCCTTCTCGCATTCATCATTACACTCGAAAGTCTTTCGGAGTGTTTTAAAGAATGGTAGACATCTGTCAGTTGCTCGTGATACAAATCTATTAAGGGATGCAACTTGCCCTGTGAGACTTTGCACTTCCTTCTTCGTCGTTGGAGATCGTAGTCCCAATAGAGCCTTGATCTTTTTAGGGTTTGCTTCAATTCCTCGTTGGTTGACCATATACCCGAGGAACATGCCTTCTCATACTCTGAATATTCATTTGGTAGGGTTCAACTTCATTTGATATTTATCTAGTTGATCAAAGCTCTGGCCTAAGTCAATTAGATGATCAGCAGCTTTCTTACTCTTCGTCAGCATATCGTCAACATAAACTTCCATGTTGTAACTGATTTGCTCTGTAAACACCTTGTTCATCAGTCGCTGATATGTTGCACCTGCATTTTTCAATCCAAAAGTCATAACATTATAACAATAAGTTCCCCTAGGGGTAATAAAAGAGGTACTCTCCCTGTCCTCAGTCTTCATCTTAATCTGATTGTAACCAGAGTAAGCATCCATAAAACTCAGCAATTCGTGCCCCGAGGTAGCATCCACCAGTTGATCGATTCGGGGCAGAGGAAAATGATCCTTTGGACATGCCTTATTAAGATCGATGAAGTCTACACACATCCTCCATTTGTTATTTTTCTTCTTCACCATCACCACATTAGCTAGCCAATCAGGATATCTGACATCCTCAATAAAACAGGCTTTTTGGAGCTTCTCGACTTCTTCTTGTATAGCTTGGTTCTTTTCGGGGATGAACACTCTTCTTATTTGTTTATACTGGCTTGATCTCCTTATTCACATTAAGCTCGTGACATAAGAAATTTGGGTCTATCCCTGGCATGTCTTTATGGCTCCATGCAAAAGTTTGTTTTCTGCTTTTTAGAAACGCTATCAGCTCTTGTTTTATTGACACATCTAGTGAGGCACCAATTTGAGTTGTTCGTTCTGGATGCTCATTGTCCAGAACAATATTTTTAGTAGCCTCCATGACCTGACCCTTAATGAGCTGAGACTCATCTCTTGGGTCTAAAGTCTCAATCTCTGCGTCTTCTATCTCATCAACCTGATAAGTAGTAGTCTTCTTTCTGGATTCTTCACGCTCTTCTTGCTGGCAGATGAATAGTAGCATTCTCGAGCTACTTTTTGGTCGCCCTTCACCACTCCTACTCCAAAGTTGGTTGGGAATTTTAAACATTGATGTACTGTAGATGGTATTGCCTCGAACTTTTTCAAACCTACCCTTCCCATAATGATATTGTAAGCTGATTGGACATTTTTATCCATCATGAAAAAGCACACTCTTTCTGTTCGACAAGCAGGCCATGTACCGATGAACATATCCAACTTGATCGTCCCAAGTGGAAAAACTTTCTCATCAGTAAAACCGAGGAGGAGCCTGTGATAAGTCTCCAACTGAGATAACTTTAAATTTAAGCTGTCAAAGCGTGAGTAGAACATGATATCCACCGAGCTACCATTATCCACCAGTACTCTTGAGATCACTACTTCCTTCATCCTCATTTTGATCACCAATGGATCATCATGAGGATATAACACCCTTGCGAGGCCATTCTTGGAGAAACCGATGATCAGTTTTTCTTTGTTTACCTTCCTCGGGCGGTCATCTTCAGCTAGATTTATTCGCTGAATATATGAACAAGCTTGAGCCTCATTGAGGTAAGCTTTCCTCTCTGCTGTAAGGTCTCCACTTCCTGCATCTCCTCCTGTAATAACATTACAATCAAATGATCCAAAACGAATTGAAAATACCTCACGTTTTGACTGTCTTGGTCTTTTATGGAGATCGAGGTCGTCTTCTGGATCATCTTCATGATCTCTTTTCTTGTCATCTTTTGATCGATGAGGAGATCTATATCTCTGTCTCGCTCGATCACTGTTCTTTCCTTCGTTTCTGCGATCAACATACTTGGCTAGCTTTCCTCTTCTGATGAGTGCTTTAATTTCATTCTGGAGAGCTATGCAGTTTTTGGTCGTATGACCATGATCCTTATGAAACTCGCAATATTTGGATTTATCCCTCTTGTCAGGATCGGTCTTCATTTTTTTAGGCCAGTTTAACTCCTCGCTGTTCTTGATCTCTTCCAGAACGTGGTTTATATCTACCTTCAAATGAGTATAGTTTCTAAATTTCTTCAACTGTTCTAATGCTTGCTTTGCTTTTGACTGCTTGTTACCACCATTATTCTTCTCAGCCTTATCACCCTCAATCTTGGTCTCTTTGGGATCCATGTTCTTCTTCGCAGCCATAGCTTCCTCGGCGTTCACAATTTTGGCTGCCTTTGCCATTAGCTCTACCATGGTTGTGGGTGGATCTTTGGCTAGAGTGTATTACAGTTTATTTGGCAACAATCCACTCATCAGAATAGTAATTGCTGTCTTTTCTTCGTAATCAATAACTTCGAGCTTCTCGTTATTGAAACGAGTAATATAATCCCTGGTACTCTCACCTGCTTTTTGTCTAACACTTAATAAGTGTGCTACTCGTTTAACTGATTTTGCTCCAAAACAGAAGTTTCCAATAAAGAGCTCGTCTAGTTGAAAGAAAGTTACAATCTTCCCCCGAGGAAGATTATTGTACCATATTTGAGCAGATCCGGTAAGAGTTCCCGAGAATGACCTGCATCTCATCTCGTCTGGCACGGCATAGATATCGGTAGCAGCTTGATATTGTTCTATATGAAGGACAGGGTCAGTTTTTCCATCATATTTTGGTGTTACTACTGGGGCTTTGAATTTTGACGGTGTGGGGAAATCTATAATTTCTTGTATGAATGGTGTTCCTCTGATAAAAGTCCTTTGTAAAGGATTCTTGGCTTTAACCATTTCCCCTAATCTATCTTCCAACCTTTGGATAGATCCCTTCCATGCATCATTTCCCTCCTCGGGCCTATTGGTCCGAGCAACTGATCGTGTTGAATTTTCCTCTTGGGATCTTTTACGATGAGCAGCTGGTCGGGATTGGGCAGAACATTCCTTTAAATCAGAGGATTACTGAGAATTCCTCGACACCATCCTAGGGGGACTTTTATTCCTCCTAGGACCCAAATGATCAAAGGGAGAGACCCTACTCAATCTTTCAAGAGCACTGGTCCTTTCTGGAGATAGAGTGATGTTTTGTTGAGTGTATGTAGCTCGTACCGAGGAAGTCCTTCCAGGATGATAAGAAGGATCATTGGATCTCTCAGTACGATATGAATTGGTGCATCTAGAATGAGATTCTTCAGGGAGTAACGTTCATCTCATTCGCGAAGAAGGCAATCGGGTATTTCTCTGAATGCTTCGTTGTCCTGAATGGATAGATACTCCACCTTGGACAGTTTGTATGAGTTGCCGCATAGTTTCTTTCATGGTTGTTTGGCCTTGGGCTAGATTAGCCATTATTCCGGCCAGATCTTGGACATTTGGAGGAGTGGATGGATTTGGGGGGTTTCCAGCATTTCAATTACTGGATTCAGGATTATCAGCCATTGGTGATGAATTGTTTTGGTGAAAAATGATAATTACAGTCGTTTCCCACAGACGGTGCCAATCTGTTGACGTAAAAAACTAGATTTGACCTAATTCTTTAATCACAGATAAAAATAAACAAGACAAAAGATTTTTAAAGTGGTTCAGCCTTGAAAGAATGGCCTACGTCCACTGTTTGTGTTATTGCTGACTGTTTGCAGAATTCTCGATAATGAGTTTACCAAGAAATTCCGAGCCCCTGCTAATGAGGAGGTTACAATGTATTTATAGCCTTGAGGCGGTACAAATGAAAGAATAATACATAGTTGTCCAATAGGCGTGTGCGTCTGTGTGATAATAATGAGCATTTAATGCGCAGTCATCCTCTTGATTATCCGGATATGAATGCTCTGTACGAGATGCAGCTCGGACCACCTAAGCTGCTCAGACCGCCTAAGTATCTCGGTATACATGAGTTGCTCGGTACAATAGAGTTCCTCGGAGAACACTTGTTGCTCGGAGCACCTGAGTTGGTCAGGGAGGTTGAGTTCCTCGGAGCCAAGGTGTTGTTCAAAAATGTTTGCGAGTGTCATGTAGATTGACACGTGTCTCCACATAATTGGTCCACATCAGCAGAATAAATTTGGTATCAACACTGACTTTATTAATTTTCCGATATTTTGAACTGAAACTGAACCGCTTTATCGGTTAAACGAACTGAACAAGGTCAGTTCTTGATAGGGCCAGTTCATTTTAACCGACGATTTTTAACAGGTCTAATATTGACAAGGCTAGTTCGGTTAAACCTAATCGATTTTGACAGGGATGATTTTTACAATATTTTATTTTATTTTACTTTAATCATTTTACCTGTAAATTCAACTAAAACTATTTTATTTATATGCAACAAATTTACAAAATGATTCAAAAGTGTGCTAAATCCATTACTATTTCAACTTGATATAATACATAATATAATAGCATGATCAACATTTCCTGAATGGTTCAAATAATTTCTTATAATAATAAGGATTGCCAAATTTTCCAAACCCATTAAAGAGTTGTCAAAACAGTACAAAATAGATATAAACATTGATGTCAAAATATTTAAACTAATTCCAAACCCATTATAAGGGTTGTCAAAATAGTCCAAAATAAGTGCAAATACAGTGCATAACATAACATAAGATGTAAAGCTCCAACATGGTACATGCCTAATAAACCCGTTAAAAAGGGTTAAAAAACAGTCCCAAATGAAGCAAAAGTCCAAATAAAACATCCAAGAAAAGTAAGCATTCTTCAAAAGTCCAATCCTTAAACTTCACTATCTTTCTCTTTCTCATGGCATCCCAATACCTTTGCAAAATAAAAACAATCATAATATTAGCAACTTAACTTGAAAGTATGAACAATATTCGAATATAAAAGAATATTTTGAAATATAAAAATTACCTGAATTTAGTTTCTCTAATTCCTCAATCTCATCCATAGAATCACGAAGACTAATCGGGATAGATGAATTATGAATCCAAATTTGTGTGCAAATAAAGGCTTCCACCATTCTAGGAAACATTGAACTATGAAAATGATCAAGTATACGACAACCCGTACTAAAAGCCTATTCCGATGCAATGATTGAAGTATGAATCGCTAATATATCACGTGCAACAAAGGATATTACTCGATATTTGGATGAATTAATCCTCAACCAACCTAAAACATCAAAATCAGCTAAATCTTCCTCACACCTCTCCCCCAAAAATCTATTAACTTCGGATTTATTAGTCAAATAATCTTCCTCCTCTAAATGTCTCTTGGATTGAGTAGCCAAAAAAGAACGTCTATCCTCATCATCATCATTAACACCCGACATCCCCTCCGATGACATGCCCCCCTTTTGTGAAGATGTCCCACTCAATTTGGGCCCATGGCATTAATCATAACACCCATACAAAGAATGTAACACATCCTCCACATTGCTCGACATATCCTTGTCACATCAATATCAAATAATTTATCAAAATGAAACTTAACATATATCAACTTGTATCGAGGATCGAGGACAATTACAACAAATAAGAAAAAGTTTACTGTCTCAACATTCCAATACTTATCAAATTTAGCCCTCATATTTGTCGCCGTTGTTGGAAGAAAATAGTCATCGTTTTTTCTCATTTGAACCAATTTACTTTGTATAAGAACAAGTTCATGGAAAAAAGCATTTGTGGTGATATGCAATGACCCAAAAAATTGCAAAGTTGCATTATAAAACAATTTAAGAAACCTCTTTAGGAACTTAATTTTCACCCAATAAATACTTTGGGGAGGACCAAATATCACCCTTCCAATTCTTCCCCTCCCCTCCTCCTCATCTTCCTCCTCATTGGTAAAATAATTTTTGTAATGATCCTCCTCCTCCTCCATTCTCTCAAATGCTCTCTAAAACTTTTTCGCCGCTTCCAACATCATATAAATGGCATTCCACCTAGTTGGCACGTCTAAACACACTAGACTTTTGCTTTCAATTTTTTCCTTTTCAACACACAATATAAATTTGTCCAATCAAGATGGAGACGACTTCACATATCTAACCGCATTACGCAACTGCACTATTGAATCATCCAATTCCTTTAAACCATCACACACAATAAGGTTAATAACGTGAGCACAAAATCTTACATGCATATATTCATGTTCCAAAATGGTACTTTTCTTACTTTTAGTCTTTTTTTTTTCAAATATTGAATAGTAACATTATTGGAACTTGCATTATCAACTATTATAGTCCAAATGCTATTTATACCCCAATCAAGTAAACAATCCTCAACCATCTTCCATATCGCATCACCCTTATGAGTCTCAACTTGACAAAAATTAAGAAATTTTTTGTGCAAGTTCCATTCTTTATCAATAAAATGAGCGGTTAAGCACATGTAGTTTATGTTTTGAAGTGAAGTCCAAGTATTTGTAGTAATACAAATTCTTTGACCCCGTAACGCATTTTTTAGCACCTTGTTTTCCTCCAAATAAAGATTGAGGCGATCTCGGGATACCGTTGTACGACTCGAAAGTTTTGTCATCTTAGGTTGAAGATAGTTCATTAACCTTCTATAGCCCTCTTCCTCAACAAAACTAAATTGCAACTCATCAATTATAATCATTTTTGCAATACGTTTTCTACAACCTTCAATGGTGAGATTAATGCACACAAGATTGCACCCCTCCTCTTTCTTGTGTTCAAAAGATAATTTTTTTTTTGTTTTTTGTCCTCATTGTTATATTGGTAAACCTTGCATTTACTTGTTATGTGATTTATCAAATTACAGGTTCGTTATTCTTAGAATCACAAGCATAAGTCGTTCCACAATAATTACATGCTACTCTAGTTGTCTTTGAGTATTTTAATTCTGTTAAATGATTCCAACACCAAGCCTTTTGTTTAGAACCAATTACCTTATTTTGAGATGGCTTTTTACTCTTCACAACTGCCTCGGTAGACTTTAGATCATCCACATTTTCAGTAGGTGGCATCTCTGACCAGCAAAAACTGCATAAAAATGAAAAATGAGCCACAGTTAGAATCTGAAAAAAAATGTTAGAATATTAAAAAAAAACGTATGTATGTATGTATAGATCTTAAAAAATATATTTGAATATTTTCAAATCTGTATGTATGTATAGATGTTTAAAAAATGTTAGAATATTTCTATATCTTAAAAGAAAATTTTAGAATATTTCTAGATTTGTCTGTATGTATAGATCTTAAAAAAATGTTAGAATATTTCCAAATCTTAAAATAAAATGTTAGAATATTTTCAGATCTGTATGTACATATGAATAAACGTATATTACGACTATGTATAAAAAAAGCTTTCGCTCAGATGTATAGATGTGTAAGGGAGAAAAAAAATCTTTCCCTCAGATGTATAGATCTAAAATACAAAAAAAAAGTATGGGAGAAAGAAATGGGAATTGTTACAACTTACGAAATGGGTGAAATGGGAGCTGGGAGCAATTCGCCAGAGATGGGAGAAAGAAATGGGCAAAAGAAAGAAATGGGAGAGGGAGAGAGTGTTGTTGTGTGATATGAGAAAGGGACTTTAGGATTTGTTTTTGTTTTTCATCCTTAGGCCTAGTTAGTGTGTGGCTGTATGTAACTTACATCGTGTAAGTTCATTTTAAATATTATATATATAGTATATATAATATTATATAATAAATAAAGGAGCAGTTTAGTTTGGTTCTAACCAGGCCCTATGAGGTCTAAACCGAAAATCGAAACGAAGTTATCAGTTTTTTTGCAGCATAAACCGAACCAACCCGGCAATAAAAAAAACTGGCCCGATTTCATCGGTTCGATTCGATTTTTTTGGTTCATCGGTTCGGTCGGTTATTCTGTGCACCCCTAATTGTAATGCTTTTGGTCTAACAAATGCAGAATAAATACCCCAAAGGTTAGTAAATATATTCTTTGAAGAACTTATTAGAAAGACTATGGAAGTGTATGTAGATGATATGCTGATGAAGAGTAAGAAAGCATTCGATCATATCAGTGATCTCAGATAAATATTTTGAGTAGTTGGAGAATTATCGAATGAAGTTGAATCCAGCAAAATTTATTTTTAAAGTTAATGAAAGACATTTCCTAGGCTTCATCATAAATCAGAGGGGTATATAGGCCAATTTTGACAAGATCCCTGTGTTAATCAATATGAAGCCTCCCAAGAGTAGGAAGGAGATAATAAGCCTAATAAGATGAGTAGGTGCTCTGAACTAATTTATTTTGAGGGATAATATCTTCAAGGGGATTAAAAGACCTTTGAGTGCAACAATGAGTGTGAAATAGCCTTTCTAAAATTGAATAAGTACTTAGGATTTGTACCTTTACTATCAAGGACAGTCCCATGTGAAAATATTTACTTATACTTGGCGGTATTGGAGTCAGAAATCAACTCAACATTGATTTGATAAGAACATGGAGTATAAAAGCCCATTTACTATCCAAGAAAGGCATACCGTGAATATGAAACCCGGTACATTAGGCTAGAGTAGTTGGCATTGAATTTGACTGGAGCTTCTTGAATAATGAAATTGCTTTTTTAGTCACATATACTTTCCTCTATGAAAAGCTATTCATAAGACTGAGAAGTTAGGAAAACTCATGGCTTGTGCTATAGACCTAGGGGAATATGACATATTGTATAAGCCCATAACGACAATTATGGGACATGAAGTGGCTAAGTTCATAGAAGAATTCACATTTGAGGAGAACACTACTAAGAAGACCTCTACAAAAGATAACATTATAGCAGTCTTCTAAAGAAGAGAGTTTAGTAGTAAATCCAACCGAGAAGAATTCTATAGAAGAGAGATCAATAATAGAGTCATCCAACCAGATCAACGACAGGACAAAGCCATCATCTCAACAGGACGAAAGGTTTCATGACTAGGAGCAGATGAAAAAACTATTCAAAGATGGATGTTTAGTCAAGGGAAATTTTGAAAAAGAGATTTCTGTATAACATATGTTTGTAGATAGTTCATCCTGTGCCAACAATAGTGGAGCATGACTAATCATTAACACGCCTGACTGTATAGATGTTGCGTACACTCTCAATTTTAGTTTTGAGGCTTCCAATAATGAGGCAAAGTAGAAAACCCTTGTCATAGGATTGGGATTAACATTATCATTAGGTGCTGAGAAGTTATCGGCACACAACGACTCTCAATTGGTAGTGAACCAAGACCTGGGAATTTATAAAGCTATAGAGGAGTCTTTGGAAAATATCTGGCGATGGTGAAAACATTATTGTTAAGGATCTCGGCCATATAAACAGTTAAATTCACAAGATCTCAGAATGCCCAAGTAGATGCACTTGATCGTCCGACGTTAACTATTTGAACTGAACTTCGATGAACATTACCAGTTGATATCTTGTCCCATCACAGCATGAGAAGAATGTATGATGGTAATGGAGTTAAACATTGTAATACCCTGTACTTTTATGATTGTATAATTTTCAAGTGTGCATGGTTTTATTAAATTAATTGGAGAAATTAAATTAGTTTTGGTAAATATTAATTAGCGAGATAAGAATTAATATTTATTATTATTTACTTGAGTTTTATAAGTAAATAGAGATGTAGTTTATTATATGTTATGTATGTGTGAAAAATGATGGTTTATTATGTTATGTCGATAAAGCATTGCATCGACGGATTTATATATTTTATGGGTGATGTGTAATATATGCACGTGTCGGTACTGATTAATGAGATGTGGGTGAATTTGTAGTTGGGTGACTTGGATGGTCTTTTCAAGCACACTGATGATTCGAAATGGGTCAAAATAGTCCAGAATAGGTACCCGGGTGTTGTGTTTGGGTTCTGAGTGATTTTTAAACATAACATGAGCTGTATAAGGGTATGGTGATCTTTTTATGCTTAGGGTTTAAGTGAAAAATTGTATTAGGGCATAATTTAGAGGTATTCAAAGTTTGTAGGGGTGGATGACAACCCACTTTGAAATCTCTGCATAGTTGTGAGTTAAAGAGAGTTAAAGTGAAGAATAAAAGAGAAGAAAGGAAGAGAGGAGAAGAACATCTCTAGATTCAAAATCATCTTCACATAGAGGGACTTTAGATTCATATCCAAAAGGCAAGTATTTACTTGCTTTAGATGTAATTTTGTAATTAATTACATTCATAGTTAATTAAGACTAAATCTGAGATTAAGATGTGGACTTTGGTATTTAATTGAAGAAGATGCAAAGGAGGATTGAACCTTCAATTTTAATTGGATTCAAAATCATGATTCTATTTCATTATTATTAACGAAGATATTTGGAAGTATATTATGTAAACCATAATAATACTTTCACCAAGCTTGGTTGAGAATGATGAAACTAAATAAAAAAGTAGTTATTATATAAACCATAATAATACTTTCACCAAGATTGGTTGAGAATGATGAAACTGAATAATGCTGTAGTTATTGTGGGACCATAATGTACTTCCAAATAGCTTTGTTAATAATAATGAAAGAGAATGATGAAGTAGTTATTATGTGTCCATGATAATACTTTTTACCAAAGCAGAGTTACAAACAACCACAATTAAATCGTGGATGCATGCTCATTTAAATAGGAAAGGGGGAAACACTCATAGTATATCATTCGTATGAAAAAGAATGATAACGAGATCCGTCGAAATAACCCATGAGCTCAAAGTACATAAAATGATATATAAGATATGAGATAAAAGTATATCATCAAGTTGTAATACGATATGAGATTATTACTCACGATCCACAAGTTGATCAAACATATGAAAACCGACTAAAGATGTTTCGTACATACAGTCGATATATTTAAGACATACACCAATATATCAACTATATGTACAAGGGGGAAAATGTTGGAGGGGATTAATGATAAGCCTCTCATTTGATTATTAAATGAGGTTAGAGATGACTAAAATTGATAAAAGTCCAAGTGTTTATGCGACTGAGGTATTATTATTTGCGTCCGGTATATCACGCGTATTTGTCTATTATTTATACAATAATCAGATAATATTCTAGTATTGAGGGTGCACCATATGTTATGGGAAACAAGTCATCCCAATTAAGACATATGTCACCATAAGTTATTTGACACATGGCTCCACACTATATTGGACATATGGCAACCCACTTGGGTGTTTTTTGTTATAAATATACTTCACTTCTTACATTTAAAAGAGAGATCTTCTTGGGAGAAAAGAGTGATTTTGTCTTATGAGTTTTTAGAGAGAATTCTAGAAAAGAGTTTTGAAATGAGTTATTTGAGAAGAGTGACACAACCTTTCACCCCTCGAGTTCCACTATATTGAGTTTTTTGGCGAATAGTACGAACCCACAAACTACGCTGACCTTGATTCCGACTATGACGAATACATAGGCGCAACGAAAGTTGCTCAAGTCAAACACATACAAAAATGCGGTATTTACCCATATTAAACTCCCCTCTTACAAGAGGGGAAGAACATATCTGGATTTAAAATCATCTTTACATAGAGAGACTTTTGATTCATATCCAAAAGGCAAGTATTTACTTGCTTTATATGTAATTTTATAATTAATTACATTCATAGTTAATTAAGACTAAATCAAAGATTAAGATGTGGACTTTGGTATTTAATTGAAGAAGATGTAAATGATGATTGAACCTCCAATTTTAATTTGGATTAATTGGTGATGAATATATAAGAATTTGGAAATTAATTCTGAAATTAAAATGATGAGCATGTAGAACTTGGATATGAAGGTTGAATTTTTGAAAATCAGATTGGGAAAAATTCTGAGTTGAATTGATATGATGTTTGATTTATAATCCTAAGTGATTGATATAGGATTCGTGGTTATTTAGGTGTTATAATGTTATTGGGATGTTATTATATTAATGTGTAAGGTTGATTTCATGTTTGGGGAGGCTTGGGACCTCCATTGGAGGATTTTGGAAGAGAAAAGCCGAGGAAAAAGATGTCTAAAAGCCTAACAAACTGAACCGGTTCACTGGGTGAGCGAACCAGTTCATTAAATCGAACCGTTTCGGTATGCCAAGCAAATCTATTCGATTTGCTGGCCTTCTTAGTTTTTGTTTGTGTGTTGTTTTAACCCGTTAGAGCTTAAATAATGATCATAAGGGCTTCCAAGGTAAAGTGAGACTATTGAGGAATATTTCTAGAGATTGGTATGTATGGTAGGCCAATGGTTAGATGGGTTAGGGTCAGTTGAATTGTGAATTCACGTGACTGAACACTTATATATAAAATCAATAAGTCGGTTCACACTTCGGGATTGGTGAACTCGTACGCTGGGGGATTTGCATATGAGGTCATTACTTTAAATATATAAGTATTGGGGTGACTTGTATAAATAAATATATATTATTGTATTGAACATACCTACTCAGTAGTGCTATCGTTAGGAGGATGCGAATAATAGGCAATCCACCCTAGGGTTAACTAACAAATTCCCCAGGTCATAGTATTATTGCATGGCCACTATCCATGTGTGAGGATGGGTGTTGGTTTGGAGACTAGTGGGGTACAATGTGGTGTGGTTATGATTCCTCAGACGTATGTTTATGACCTCTTCCATTGTTTGTATTTATGTTAGGGTTCAATGGTGAGATTTTGACTCGGTGGCTTAGTGTTATGTGTGATATGCCTGGAGCATAATAGCACATGATGGATGCATCCACGAAGTTCTAGCTCTGGGGATGCGGTTATACGTATATAACGAGTGATATATATGTATGTGTATACGGGATATTGTGTGTATATTTGTTTATAGCGCGAGTGTAGTTATGTTATTGTGGGTACCCGAAATTAAGATGATGGGCCTAGACGAGTAGCCCAATTCTGGCGGCCCAAAGTGTAGACCCCCCATCTCTTATTTGATTATGATCCAACCTCTTCCCACGTTCCCATTAAGGGAGATTCTAGGGAGATATGGAAGACGTGGGGGAGTCCAACTCCCCCACTTACTAAAATGAACATGTATATATTGAACCCTAGGTCCGGGGCAAAGGACAAGTTGTATTCTCTGTAGCCACTCTCCAGAGTATATAGAAATTACATTGACTGCACCACCATGGACGTAGGAACTTCTTTGTCGAACCACGTACATCCTTTGTTGTGTGATTGTCATTTTATATTCCTTACTCTTGCTTGGTGATTGCCTTTCTCCTATCTATTTGTGTTGCATAATAATTGTCACCACAATTGGCGCCGTCTGTGGGAATGTTTTTCTTCCCTGAGAAAGCCCACACCAAAAAAGGAATTTAAAATGTCTGGTCACAGTAGCAACGCTCCGCAGGCAGGAGATATTCAAGAACCACCTGTTCCTCGCAGGATTAGATCTGAAGTTCGACGTTCGGATCAGAGGGCTCGCTTAGAAAGGCCAGCCTCAGAAGAAAGCCAAGGACCAGCGAGGTCCACGCAGACATCCAGACTGGTTGATGCGTATGAGGCAAGGATCCACGAGCAGAGAGAGTCTTCTCGCAGATATGAGGCCGAAAATGCTCTCCTGAAAAGAACATTAGAGAGTATGGAGAAAGAGCTCCATCATGATACCAGGAGACGTCCGTATCGCACTCCTAGCCCTCAGGCGAGAAAGTCTCACAGCCGAGGAAGGAGCCCCAAGCGAGGATCCCAAAAGGTTAAGGGAGATGAGTCAAATGACGACCTACGCGAGTAGCTACAAAAAGCTCGATGTTACCAGAGCCCTACTCGCAGAAATAAGAACATACGAAATCTGGTCTGAAGGGAGATGGACCAACATCCTGCCCATCACGGTACCAGATCGACCTGAGAACTCGCAAGGCGAGCTCTCAAAACTCAAATGAAGTCACCTTTCTCGAGGGAAATTGAAGAAGAAGCCCCCAAAAAGTTTTCCATTCCAAGGTTCAAAATTTACGACGGTAAGACTGATCCCATCGATCACGTCAGCCAATACCGGCAGGCCATGACCCTCTGGAACCACCGGGATGCACTAATGTGCCAGATTTTCCCCTCGAGCTTGCATGATGTGGCATATAAATGGTTCGAAAGGCTCCCTCACCGGTCCATCAGAAGTTTCAAATCCCTGACCGAGCTCTTTACGACCCGATTCATTACTAGTAGCTCCCATCCCAAAAGGATGGATGCTTTGCTGACAATGAAGAAAACGCCTCAAGAGACCCTCCGAGACTACGCGAAGAGGTACTGGGAGTTATTCAACGAGGTCGAGGATTGCTCGGAGCAAGTGGCAGTGGCCTCTTTTAAAATTGGGCTACACAACTCTTCCCTTCTATACCAGTCCTTGACGAAGAAGGAGGCTATGACCATTAACGACCTAATGGCCCGCATCGAGAAGTATGCTAAAGTGGAAGATGTGACCCACCTCAGCACAGGGGACAATGGCCGACCTAGACTCATTACCAAGGGCAGTGACAAAACTGAGAACCAGAATAAATGAGGAAGGAACGGGGGCAAAAATAGCTCCAAGAACGGAGGCAACAATGATGTGTCGAAAGCATTTCAGGCGGTCAACACCGTCTTCAAGGAACCAATTTACAAAATTCTCGCAAAAATTAAGGACGAGCCATTAATCAAGTGGCCCAGGAAGATGGGAGGAGATCCCACGAAAAGGAACAATGCGCTGAGATGCGCCTTTCACAAAGAGGGGGGACATAAGACTGAGCCTTGCAAAGATCTTAAGTCCCACCTTGAAGAGCTAACCCAATCCGAGCATTTGAATGAGTTTGTGGAGAAAAAGGCAGAGAAAGTGGCTGCCAATAGAGAGACGAGACCTGACAACATGCTCGAAGATGACGTTGGACATGAGTTCGTGGTGATTCATGGGGCATCTGATGCCAAGAATATCCAAGGAAATTCAGCTCGGATGGAGATAAAGAAACTTACATCTGTGATGTAAGCTTTTCAGATCGATCCAGCAAAGTCACAATTAGGAAAGCATCGACGAGCAGATGACGTCAACTACAATAAGCATATTGTTTTCATAGATGAAGATCTGGTGGGAGTAAGAACCCCACATCACGATGCTTTGATCATTACCCTCAGGATAGCTAACTTTGACGTCGACAAGTTGCTCGTCGACCAAGGAAGCTCATCCGAGGTAATGTATCTCGACCTATTCAGAAAATTTAGGTTAAGCGTCGCCGACCTAAAGGAAGCTACTGTCCCTTTAGTTGGCTTCGCTGGAAAAATAACTATGCCCTTGGGAAAGATTGTACTGCCAGTTCGCACGGGAAACGACTCCAAGATGATTGAATATTTGGTGGTTTACATCGACTCGCCATACCAGGCCATCCTCGGCAGGGGATGGCTACATGCAATGAAGGCAGGTCCCTCGACCTACCATCAGAAACTCAAGTATGTAACCAAGCGAGGAGTAATGGAGATCCACGGCGATCAAGCGATGGAAAGAAGGTGCTTCATAGTAGCCATCCGACCAAAGTCAGAGA
The DNA here is from genome assembly GCA_949130495.1 of Sambucus nigra. Taxonomy (NCBI): domain Eukaryota; kingdom Viridiplantae; phylum Streptophyta; class Magnoliopsida; order Dipsacales; family Adoxaceae; genus Sambucus; species Sambucus nigra. Next base: position 263,595,850 of record OX422212.1, read on the forward strand.
AGAAGGCCGATCAGCCCAGTGAAAAAACTGAAGAACAAGAAGGTCTAACACCTTCTAAATAGCAATTAAATTACGAAAGACCTGGAGTAGAGGAGACTAGGCTCCTCCCCTCTGAAAGAGTCATCGAAGACCTGGTGGAGATTACAGCTGGTGATAGCAACAGTAGCAGAGTTTTCTTGATTGGAGCCTCTCTCACTAACCAGGAACAGAAGGAATTGACAACTCTGCTGAGACGCAAGGTAGATGTTTTCGCATGGGAACCATACGAGCTGCCTGGAATCGATCCTGGTATGGTTTGTCATCAGTTTCATGTCAATCCCACCTTCAAACCAATCACATAGAAGGCACGGAGAACTGCACCCGAGAAGGCAAAAACTGTGGAGAAAGAAGTAGAAAAACTGTTGGATGCAGGATCCATACGGGAGGTACAATTCCCCGAGTGGTTATCCAACCCAGTAGTAGTTCCAAAAAGCAACGGGAAGTGGAGAGTTTGCATCGACTTCACTGACCTCAACAGAGCGTGCCCTAAAGACAGTTTCCCCCTTCCAAAAATAGACCAACTAGTAGACGCCACTGCAGCTCATGAGCGAATGAGTTTTCTGGACACATACTCAGGGTATCATCAGATCCCTTTATATGCCCCAGACCAAGACAAAACAGCGTTCATCATGACAATTGGATTATACTGCCACAAGGTCATGCCCTTTGGGATCAAGAATGCAGGGGCAACTTACCAGCGGCTAGTCACCAAGATATTCAAGGACCAGATGGGAGACACCATGGAGGTCTACATCGATGACATGCTCGTTAAAAGAAAAAAGAAAGAAGACCACCTCTCAGACCTGTCAAACACCTTCTAAATCCTCAGGAAATACCGAATGAAACTTAATGCGAGAAAGTGTTCATTTAGTGTCCAGTCAAGAAAATTTCTTGGGTACTTGGTCAGTAAGAGAGGCATAGAGGCTAACCCGGACCAGATCGATGCAATTAATAGGGTACAACCTCCTTGAATGATCCGGGACGTGCAGAAGCTCACTGGTATGCTCACTGCCTTAAATCGCTTTATCTCTAAATCATCCGAGAAATGAAAACCTTTCTTCCAGCTTCTAAAGGGGAACAAAACGGTAGAGTGGAACCCAAATTGCTCGCAGGCATTGGTCGAGCTCAAAACTTACTTAAGCTCTCCACCACTGCTTGTTATACCATAGCGAACAGATTCTTTGTACCTGTACCTCTCCATTTCTAACCACACTGTCAGCTCTGCATTAATGTGCGAAGTTGCAGGAATCCAGCACCCCGTTTACTACGCGAGCAAAACCCTGCTTGAGGCTGAGCAGAGGTACCTACCACTGGAGAAGCTCGCCTTTGCACTAGTAGTGGCTTCGAGGAAGCTAAAGCACTATTTCAAAGCCCACGCTATCATCGCCCTAACATCGTACCCCCTCAAGGCAATCCTAAGGAAAGTGGATTTGTCGGACAGACTGTCTAAATGGTCAGTCGAGCTCAGGCGATTTGACATCCAATTTCAACCAAGGAATGCAATCAAGGGGCAGATCTTTGCTGATTTCATAGCCGAATTCACGGGCGAGGAAACTTCCAACCGACCTCAACCAATAAGGCAACAGGAGAACCAAACGATAGAGGAAACCTGGAAACTGTTTGTTGATGGAGCCTCCAACTCAAAGGGGTAGGGATAGGCATTGTCCTCGTTACTCCAGAGAATACAATCCTTGAATAAGGAATCAGGCTTGGATTTACAGCCTCCAATAAGGAAGCAGAATACGAAGCCCTAATAGCCGTCCTCCAGAAGGCTCACACTTTGGGGACAAAGCATTTACGGGTGTTCGACGATTCCCAATTAGTCTCCAATCAGATAAGTGGAGACTACAATGCAAAAGATGAAAGAATGGTAGCTTACCTCGACTTAGTGAAAAAACTAATGGCGAGCTTCGAATAGATCAATGTCCAGCAGTTTCACAGAGGGCAAAACATCCATGCTGATGCCCTAGCAACCCTGAGTTCGGCAGTCGACTCCGACCTAAAAAGAACCATCCCCATCGATTTCCTCACTCATCCGAGCATTAACCGCGGCAACAAGCCACCATCGTGGAACAGGTACTCCAGGTGGGATCAGCTCCCAGCTGGATGGACCCCTTAAGGGACTATTTGAAAGATGGCACGCTCCCAAATGATAGGAAGACTGCCCACCAGATAAGAGTCAAAGCTGCTCACTTTCACTTATCCCCAGAGGGCAACTTATATAAGAAATCCTTCTCTAGACCCTACCTCCAATGCGTTCACCCGGGAAATATCGAGCAAGTGCTACATGAGCTTCATGAAGGAGTCTGTGGAAGCCATATCGGAGGAAGGTCCCTAGCTTTCTGAGCAATGAAGGAAGGCTATTGGTGGCCATATATGCAAAGGGACTCTGTGATGTATGTTCGCAAGTGCTTGAAATGCCAACTTCACGCTCCTATGGTCCACCAACCAGCTAGCGACCTAAAATCACTAACCAGCCCATGGCCATTCACCCAATGGGGAATTAACATCGTGGGACCACTGCCCACCGCCACCAAAAATCGCAAATATCTGTTGGTTGCAACTGACTACTTCACCAAATGGATCGAGGCGGAACCCTTAGCAAATATCTGAGATGCAGATATGATAAGATTCATATGGAGAAACATAATCACTCGTTTTGGCATCCCCAGAACCATCATCACTGATAATGGAACACAGTTTGAAAGCAGCTCTTTTTAGAGTTTATGTACCGAATACGGAATCAGACACCACTTCAGCTCGGTAGCCTACCCTCAGAGCAATGGCCAAGCTAAGGCTTCCAACAGAACTGTGATCGATGGATTAAAGAAGCGATTGGAGTGAGCCAAAGGCGCATGGGTAAATGAATTACCACATATTCTATGGGCTTACCAAACCACTCCACGGCGAGCAACAGGAGAAACCCAATTGTCACTGACATATGGGATGGAAGCAGTTATCCCACTAGAAGCAGGTTTGCCGATAATGAGGTCCAACCTTGTCGACCAGGGCCATAATAATGCAGCATTGCTCGCTGAGCTTGACCTAGCCGCCGAGCGCCGAGAGCTAGACATAATGAAACTAGCGAACTATCAGCAACAGCTCATAAGACATTACAACAAAAGGGTCAACCCAAGGACATTCCGAGTTGGGGACTACGTCCTAAGGAAATTCCTGGGCAGCGTAGTAAAACCATCAGATGGCAAGCTAAGGCCAAACTGGGAAGGACCCTTCAAGATAACAAGAGACGATCTGCAGGGCGCCTGTCACTTAGAAATGATAGAAGGCAGAGAAATACCACGAGCATGGAATGCAGCCAATCTCAAGATATTCTATTTTTAGAGATCTTTCTTTTATTCTTTTGTTATGAAACTAGAAGCTCATTTTCCTTGTCATTAATGAAAATTATATAAATGGTTGCATTCTAATGAGTAACAACTATATGAGCTTTATCGCACATCTTTTCCAAATGACAGGCACATTGATCATTACGCCATAGCAGGGGGGTGTCCCTCCTCAGGTCATCATTATGAACCACGAAGGACCTCTTAGCATTGCCCCTGGCAATACATGAAGCCCTACAAGGGATACTTAGGAAATATGACCAAATTTATACTGGTCATCAAACCTTCTTGGGTTGAATAAAATCTTAATCGGATGAAGCATCCAACACCAGGTGTGTCCTCGCCAATTGCCACACTTAGGCCTAAGGGAGTGCGACGACACAACCTAAAAGGTAAAGTGGTGCACAATGGTATATCAATATTATACTGGACTGGGAGGACACTCACGTGATAATACAAACTTAGAAGATCACAAAGGAGTAAGAACTTGGAGAATATAATGCACTTGTTTAGTCGGCTAGATTAGCCCAAAACATAAATTATATTAATTCATCGTATTTACAACAATGGTGATACATGTTTAGTCAGCGAGCTCACCCAAAGCATTTACACTACAAAAAATATGCAAAGCAGCTACTAGCAAAATCCTAATGAGGATGAGGCCTCTAAGAAAGGTAATCAGCCACTTGGGCCCTTCGGCCGTCATCAGGATGAGGGGCTAACCCCTCCTCAACCTCGTTAGCATCCGACTCCAGTAGCTGCCGAGGAATGGCATCAATGGGTATCCATTGATCATCTCTTCAAAAGGGATTGGGCATCCGAGTGGAAGGGGAGATTTCATGGCGATACCAGAGCATTGAATTCCTTAGAACTTGCATCTCCCTCAATGCACTCAACCACCCCCTAATGAAGGCGAGCTCCTCAAACTCTATCAGCCTAGTCGGAGCATCTTGCCAACCCTGATCATAACCGTCAGCCCATACCCGTCGAGGACCTTTTTTAAACAGGTACCGCAGCCGAGTAACATCCCTTTGAAGCCCAGCAGCGATCACATATGCTCGCTGGACATCACCGCGAAGCTCTTCCATTTCCCTATCTCCAAGCTCTTCCATTTCCCTACCTCGGCTCCTGGTGCTCCTGTCAGCTCGCGGAACGAATGGACTAGTATAACCCCGCAGCACAGGAGGAGCGTCACTCGAGCTAGCCCTAGCTCATGACTAAGATGAGACTTGCAGTACTGCAGGAGCGGTGCTCGGTGCATGCTCCCTAAGACGTGAGACCTCTCTCCTTAAAGCTTCATTTTCCTGCTGAAGCACTTCCCCGACCTGATTGATGTCAGAAGCCTCTAATAGCTTTGCTCTCAACACATTCACCTCTTCTTGCACTGAAGCACCAACCTCTTCCATCTCCTGGAGCCTGTCCTTTAACTTGGCCACAAGCTCAGACTGATCCTTATACTTTTGATTCCTAGACCAAAGGGATTTGCAAAGCTTAACAAAGGCCTGGCGAACCTGAGAACTCGCATTAGGACCAAGGGTCCTGCCCAATTGAGATGTGGCAGGAATATACTCTTCTACGTCAACCAACTACAAGACATAAGAAGGCATCGAAAAGAAAGACAGAATCAGTGCACTGGGAAAAAGAAACCATTTCATTGATAAGGATTAAAAGTACATCGAGCAACAAAAATAAAATTTACAGACAGAAAAAAGTGAAAATACAAAGTAATCCTAGAAGACAACTAGTTAGCAACCTCAGGTTTCTCAGAGGTCGATGGATGCTTCCCTTTATCAGCATCAGCAGGAGCACCGCCTTCAGCAGGGGTAACCTCTGTCACCACAACGAGGGACTGAGAGAAAGGCTCAACACCCTCAAGAGCAGGGGCAGGAGCATCTTCATCCACAGTCGGCTTAGGACCCGGGTCATGCTCGTCGAACAGAGGAGAGTCGATATCAACCCTAGCAGCTAAGAGGGCCTTATTCCAACCCTTCTTGAAGTTCAGACGGCTGATGTAGCCTATGTGAACCTCAGCATCCTCATATGCAGCAGTCCACCCAGAGTTGTATGAATCCTCCTTGATGGTGGCTGTCTGGGACTTTTTCTCCTTTAACTGCTCGGTCAGCACCTTGTTCTCCTCTGTGACAGCCAGCTTGCTCGAGAAAACCAGGTCGTAGGCTTCTCGTAGCCCTTTCAGCTCTTTAACTGCTGCGTCCTTCTCCCGATTGGCTATAGCAAGAGCCAGATCGGATGAATTCGAGCAGCATCAATGGCTTTGAAACCAGCTTTGAGCTCTATACCCTTCAACCTCAAGCCAGTATTTTCTTTGTCCAATTCACCATTTTTCTTCACCAGCTCATCGCGAGAACGATAGAGCACAGCGAAGTCGGTCACAAACTGTAGAAAGAAGTAAACATTAGAAGAAGGAAATAATGGAATTCATTAAAACATTGGGGAAAGGGAATAGTCTTACTAAAGCTAGCCTCTGGCTAGCCTGTAGGGCCAGTTGATCAGACCCCAATGCCCTTTGGTGATCAGCAGGCAGAACTGCTCTCTCGAGCAGCGCGAGGGCCAATTGAGGAGAAATTTCAACTAAAGCCCCCTCAGGCAGGACAGACACCGGGACTAAGACTTGCCCAGCCTTCATCCTCGCCTCCATGTTCCTCCTCTCTTCCTCCTTCTCCCTCTCCATTCTTCTCCTCTCCTCTATCCTCTTCTTCTCCTCCACCTTATTCCTCTCCTCCTCCTTTTTTCTCTCTCTCTCTCCTTTACTTACTCTTCTTCTTTCCTCTTCTTCTCCTGCTCCAGAGCAGATGTCCGAGAACCAGTAGCCATGGCCCCAGAGCTAGACTTCTGCTTCTTCGACCTCTGAGTGAGGAGCACATTATATTCATCATCATCATCACGAATTAAGTTATTCCTTGGAGGAGCCATCTCCTCGCTCGAACTACTAGATGTGCTCGACAACCCTCGAACTTCAGAAACTTCCCCACACTCAGAGGAACTGCTACTACTGGAGCTTCCTTCCCCCAAATTACCTCTAGTACCACCTGCGATATCACTTTCAGAGCTGATCTCCTCCTCGTCCAACTAGATATGATCCGCAACAGTCTCTTCTGAAGTATCAAACTCAGGGATACTGTCCACCGGCCTCACTATAAAACTGGAGCCAATGTTCTTATATTCGAGCAGAAAAGCAGCAGACCGAGAATGCTCATCGTCAGCTAAGGCTCCCTGATATTCCAGGCCTTGACCAATTCGGAGATACGAACCTCGCGGAGAGAAGGTTCCAAATTCTTCGACTTCGCTTAAGAAAAAATAGAGAAAAGTCAGAAAGATCAAAGTCAACAGAAATTAAAAGAGCAGAGCAAAGTCTACCTATGTATTCTTCCCCATAAAAGGGAACAGAGAACCTATCAGACCTCGACCCTTCAAACTGGAGAGAAAACTGCCAATTTCTAGTAACGAAGCCCTCTTGCCAATAGTCCTTATGGGAATCAGGTAGATTTACTACCAATACCCTATCAGGACTCCTAGATTTGAGGTAGAGGACACCAGAACTAGTCCGAGAAAAAGAATAGCAAAAGCAGACCTCAACAAGCCCTAACTTGGTACCATATAATTGATTTATTCTATGGATGCCATTAATTATCTTCCACACATTGGGCGAGCACTGTGTAGGAACAATATTGAAATAGCCAAAGAAGTGCAAGAACAGATCGTTGGGAGGAAAAGTGAGTCCCTCTTGGGAAAGCAACAAAACATGGATCCAATGGGCATCCTCTATCTCTCTATCATTTCTAGGGGGAACCGCAACACTCAATATCTACCCACTCTGGGATGTTATAAAACTTCCTAAGTTCAGAGACCGACCTATTCCCAATCGTCGCCATTGGGAAACCCTAGAAAAATACAAAGTAATGGTGGAAAAGTACAAAGAGAAGGCACATAAGACTTACAAGATGGAAGTTCAAGTCGAACGATGAAGAATCACGATCCCAAACAACAAAAAATAAATGAGAATGGAGATCGAGAGAAGAAAGTATGAATCGCTAGAGCTCACAGGGAAGGGAAGAATGTTGGGAAGGTTGAAACGACAGACGAAAAGTAACTATTCTAGAAAACCTTTAAGTGTTGCTAATCATAATGCACAGACCTTGAAGTGGATGCCGCCAAAATCAGTTCTCCAACTTTGGAAGAGTTGCACGAAATACGAAACAACCATTATGGCAAATCATTTAAATTTGTTGAGCCCCAAAGCATGGCCCAACAAACTTAGGGGCAATTGTGGGTACCCAAAATTAAGATGATGGGCCTAGACGAGTAGCCCAATTCTGGCTGCCCAAAGTCTAGACCCCCATCTCTTATTTGATTATGATCCAACCTCTTCCCACGTTCCCATTAAGGGAGATTCTAGGGAGAGATGGAAGACGTGGGGGAGTCAAACTCCCCCACTTACTAAAATGAACATGTATATATTGAACCCTAGGTCCGGGGCAAAGGACAAGTTGTATTCTCTGTAACCACTCTCCGAAGTATTAAGAAATTACATTGACTGCACCACCGTGGACGTAGGCACTTCTTTGCCGAACCACGTACATCCTTTGTTGTGTGATTGTCATTTTATATTCCTTACTCTTGCTTGGTGATTGACTATCCCCTATCTATTTGTGTTGCATAATACTTGTCACCACAGTTATCATATTATATGAATATCTGTTTATAGCACGAGTGTAACTATGTATTGTATCATATGTACATCTATTTATATCTACCGTGTAACGATGTTATCATTTATGAATGTATACCTGGTGAGGGTATCATATAGTTAGCAGATGGTGGTTCTTAGCGGGATGGGCTTGGATAATGATTGTTGTCCTAGTTAGACTGGGTATCATAATTATGATAGTAAAATGAATGCGTTAGGTGCACGCTGTAGATGACAGGTGAGGTGTTTGTCTCATGTGAGTACGATTGGTAAATTAATTATGAAAGTAATGCACTATGTGTTTTATTGATTTAAAGCATATAAAATATTTTCAAACGTTTTCAGGCTTTGACTTACAAGAAAATTTCTTTTCTTATTTTTCTTTTAAAATCATATGTTTGTAGCAGTAGCAGGGACAACATGGTTAGATTTTTCATGCCGTTGTGCGACATATTTGAGGATGCTACTGGATTTGATTATAGTCGCTTCAGTTATTTTTATTTAAATAGGATAAAATTCCATTTCAATCTTTCCTTTGGGTATGTTGCCCATAGTTTGATAGGATTTTTATATATGTCGAATTTGATTTATTTATCCATTATTATTTATGTTGGATGGTTATTATTAGTGGACAATGGTTTATTCAGTTCACGATTATTTATTTATTCACATCAGTTTATTTTGTTCAGTTGTATATGTGGTTTTAATTTGTTTTAGATTTTATTACTTGTCGTGACAGGGATGTTGAGAATGAAATCCTATTGAATTCCTATTTTTATTTTCAGAAAGGATTGATCACCAGGTATTAGAAAAGGCGGGGTGTCACCATTGGTATCTGAGTGTCAGGTTATAGTGTCCTTTAGGATCTTTACGGACTTCCTACATTGTTAGGATATCATTTATTTGATATAAAGTCGTACAATTAGGATTATTGTTTCATGTAGGGCGTTTATCTTATTCTGTTATTGCTTACATTTAAAGTGAATCTCTAGTAGTAATAGTAAACATCCTATTGCTATGAAAAATATACCAATATTACCTGGAACAAATTATCTAAAAGAAGATAATACAAAATCCAGTCAAATTTATCATTTCCAACTAGGAAAAGAAGAAATAATATTCTCACCAAGCCATGGAAAGAGAAGATATACTTATGTATTAGGTTACTTAAATTTTGCAGGCTATAAACCATATAGTCTTTGCACATTAATTGATACAGGAGCAACAATATGTTCTTGTAGACCTAATGCTTTACCACCTAAAAAATGGATAAAAATGAAAAATCCTATTACTGTAACAGGCATCAATGGGACACAAAATTTCATTGATTTAAAATCCAAAAAGGTGGCTATATGGTTTAATGAAAATAAATTCATTATTCCAGAAATCCTATGCTTCCAGAAAAGCATGGCGATTTATATTAGGCAACAATTTTATCTCAGAATATTTGCCTATAAGTATTGATGAGGGAACAATAAATTTAACCCTTAATAAATATGTAGCAAAAACCCCTCTACTATAACAACATAAATATAAGTTCGAAAGAGATTTTCTCCCTACTAAGAAAGGAGATATAACCCCTTTCATTTAAGACCTTAAAGAAACTCATTGGCTTTATACTGTATTAAAAGATAATTTTAGTGAAAACCCATTAAAATTATGGGACAAAAGTCCAAGATATTGTAATCTCAAACTAACAGATCCCAATGTCATTATAAGAGTAAAACCAATGATATATACCAGAAATGATATAGATGAATTTGATAAACAAATCAAAGAATTATTGGAAATAATCCTTATTGAAGAAACAATAAGCCCACACTCTAGCCCCGCCTTCATGGTGAGAAAACACAGTGAAGTCACAAGAGGAAAAGCTAGAATGGTTATAAATTATAAAAGATTATATGAGAAATCAGAATTTGATGGTTATGTTATCCCAAGAAAGGATGTATTAATTAACCAAACTAAAGGAAAAAAGTTCTTTAGCAAATTCGATTGTAAATCTGGATTTTGGCAGTTAAAACTCACTGAAGAATCCAAACCATTGACAACCTTTAGTACCCCTCGAGGACACTATCAATGGAATGTTATGCCTTTTGGACTAAACACAGCTCCTCAGGTATATCAAAGATGGATGGAAAAAATCTTTAAAGACCTTAAATATTTTTGTGTTGTCTATATAGATGACATCCTTGTTTTTTCCAAAACCATAGAAGAACATAGATATCATCTAAAAATTATTTGTGAAAAATTCCAAAAACATGGAATTATTTTATCACCTAAGAAAATTGATGTTGAAAAAACAGAAATTAATTTTCTTGGCATAATCCTAAACCAGGATGGCCTACATTTACAAGACCATATCATCTATAAAATAAGAGATTTTAATGAGGAAATTTTGGATGAAAAACAATTACAAAGTTTTCGAGGAATCCTTAATTATGGAAGAAATTTCATAAAAGGATTATCTCAAAAGAAATTACCACTTCTTGAAAAACTTAAAAAGAATGAAGTTTTTTCATGGAGAGATAAGAACACTCTTGTTGTTAAAACAATTAAACAAGAGAAAATAAATAATTGTCCAAAAGTTTATTTTCCTAAAATAGGAGATAAATTAATATTAGAAACCGATGCTTCGGATAATTGTTGGGGATGTGTTCTCAAAGCAATTCCTGCAGAATATTGGAATGAAAACAATCCTTCCAATACTTTTCGTATTCGTGGTAAGAAAACCACTATTCCTAAATCAGTTCAAAAACATGAATTGATATGTGGATATAATTCAGGAAAATTTAAACCAAATGAACTGAATTATATTATTTTTGAAAAGGAATTATTAGCAATAAAACTTGCAATTAAAAAATTCCATATTTTCTTAGCACCCGAAGACTTTATTGTCAGAACAGATAATAAAGCCGTTAAAGACTTCCTAATAAATAAAAGAAATATTTTAGAAGGAAGAAGACTAAAATGATTTAACCAAATTGCCATTTATACCTTTGAAGTTGAACATTTAAAGGGTACTAACAATTTTCTTGCAGATTATCTTAGAAGGAACTATGATGAAAAACCTACTAACCAAGTAGAGTTTTTTGAAACCCACTAAACAAGTGGAATATTTTAAATATTTTAAAATAACACCCACTAAACAAGTGGAATATTTTGAAATATATTTTATTAAAACCACTAAACAAGTGGATTTGTTTCTATTTTCAGGATGGGAGATAAGCATCCAGGTGAAACAAAAGGATATTGGGTAACTATTGCTAAAAAGGCAAAAACCCAAGCATCATCATCCACATAGCCCAAATAAAACCCTGTTTATGTTATGTTCAGTGGAAGAAACCCAGGCTTCTATGACAATTGGAACCAATGTTTTATGCAAGTAAACAAATTTCCTGGTGCATGTCACCAAAAAATTAATACTATGAAGCCATAACCGCATGGGAAAATTGGATGAAACAGTTAGGACCTCCTAATATGATTTACCAGTTCTCCAAACTTCAGACCAAGGAAACCCTCCTTGATACTGAAACCTATGATTTTCACAATCCAGGAATCCCCTGTGAATTCTATAACCCTTAAATGAAGCATGGAAATCTCATCTTCGAGACAGAAGAAAAGATTTTAGAAAAAAACATGAGTATCCTTGCTGACAAAATTGCTGAACAAACAACAACTTTGGATAAATTTAAAAGTCTGAGCCTCAAAATTTTGAAAGGCTTAAACTATGAAAATGAAGATTTTTCTCTAGAAAAAATTGATACTTTTCTAGAATTTTCTGAATTACTGGAAAATGATTTTTTAGATAAAATCTTCAACACAATCCGAAGAATCTGCCTATTTGAAAAAGCGAAGGCACTTCTTCCACGTCCTTTATTTCAAAGAGAAATTCTACCAAAAATAGATGACCACGAGCAAAAGATAAAAAGTCTTTTACTCCATTTTGAACAAAGTTTAAATTACAGTGACGACATGCCAAAACTGCATTTTGTTACTGAAGAAGGATATCCATCTTGGGATATTGAAACAATTGAATGGGGATTAGTAAACAAACTAATCTTCTCAAGTGTTCCTTGTTTTAATCACTTTGAATTTTTACGCATGATGATCAAAACCCTGATCTATCATGTTTTGACAAAAAGCAAGTACAAATATACTCGCTATTTATCATTCCATATTACTAGCACAATTGGTTGGCGGTCTAGAGAAATTTTCTATCAACCCTACCAAATCTGGTACCTCGGAGCTACTGAGGATTATGAATGGGACGAAGTTGAATAGAATTGGGAGATTTCACTTCCTGTACCGTTGGATCAATTGGATACAACGAAATATTGGTCACAAAACCTGATCAATATTTCAAATTTAGCAGATTATTATTATCGGGAAATAGCCTTTAAATTCATGGTAACTGATGGAAGGAGATATGTTACGGATTTACCAATAAATTATACTACCTCGCTTGAACAACGAGCGGCAGTTAGGGAATTTCTAAATAATTTGAAAACCAAAAATAATTTAGATGTTCCTTATGAACAATTAAGCCATGCGGAGGAATATGAACAAGCCCAATTACATGGTCCTTCAAACCACAGCCCTAATGACAGTATGTCATTTGATTCTATTACTGAGGCCAACATTGCCAATGCATTCGATGCTTGACAAATGGATAATGATAATCAACCCACATGGACGACTGCAAACAATCCAGCACACGATGTGGGACCCGCAAGTGGTCAGCAATCAACTGACGCATGCAATGACGATTTGGACGTTCAAAACAAAAACATCCAAATGAGTTACTATTTACTTTTTAATTATTGTAAATTACTGTGTGCTTTTACTATGCACCTACTGTGCATCTTTTTGAAAACGGACGAAACTTGTCCTTTTCTCCTTTTTCTTTTTCCTTTGTTTAAACCTTAGGCAGCCCACGTTTTAATTTCTTTATTATCTTATATTCAATCAGTTTTAAGGATTTTTGAAATTCGATTGCTATAAAAGGAGAGCAACTCCTTGAGTTGTAAATCATCAGTTGTAATCCGTTCTCTTCTCTCTCTCTTGTAATATTCTCTCTACTTGTAATTGTTGATACCAAAATTAGTATGATGATATGGACGAATAATACAAAGACACGTGTCAATCTACGTGGCACAATAGCAGCGAGGAAGTTCATTTTCCCATCCAACTCATGTTCGCTCCGAGCAACAAGGATACACCGAGGAACTCTAGCACTCTGAGGAACTCCAGCGCTCCGAGGAACTCTTGAGTAACGAGCAACTAAGGCGGTCCGAGCTGCATCTCGACCACAGCATTGATTGTCAGATAATTAACAGTTCAACTATTCATTGAATGCTTATCATCTTGACGCACACGCTTGAAGAGAATTAAATGGGTTACCCTTTCATATGTATATCATTTAATGAATACCCTTTCAGATGATAGCTTCAAGGCTATAAATACATTGTATTACCCTCATTCAAGGGGACCAGAATTTCTTGATAGAACTTGTAATCGAGAATTCCCAAACACTCAGCAATAACATAACAGTGGACGTAGGCCATTCATATAAGGCTGAACCACTTTAAAAATCTGTCTCATTTTATTTATCTGTGATTGAATAATTAGAGTGATCTAATTTTTTACATCAACAGATTGGCGCCATCTGTGGGAAATGACTATTGTTATCGTTTTTCACCAAAAATCATTCATCATCAATGGCAGATAATCCGGAATCCAGCAATCGAAATGCTGGAAATGCTGGAAATCCTCCAAATCCCTCTGCACCTCCAGATCTGGCTGGAATTATGATGAATCTGGCTCAAGGACAAAATGCCATGCAGGAAACAATGCGGCAACTCATACAAACCCTTCATGGCGGTGCACCTGCACATTCGGGACAGCGAAGTGGTCAGAGGCAAACTTATTTACTTTCTTCACGATCCAGGCATTCAGAGGCTTATCGTAATGAAGAATCTGATGATTTCTCTTATCAACCTGGGCAAACTTCATCAATACGGGCCACAGATACTGAGAAACGTGTTACTCTCTCTCCAGAGAGGACCAGTGCCATGGAAAGACTGAGCAGGGCGTCTCCTTTCAGTTGATTAGGCCCTAGGAGGAATAGGAGTCCACCTAAAGCTGTGTCGAGGAGTTTTCGACAACCATCAAATCTAAGAGAAGGATCAGCGCAATCACGACCAGTTGCTCGTCAAGATAGATCTCAGGAAGCTACTTCAGAACAATCAATTGCTCGAACTAATAGGCCCGAGGAGGGAAATGATGCGTGGAAAGGTTCCATTCAGCGATTGGAGGATAGATTGGGAGAGATGGCTAAGGCAAAGACCCCCCTACAACGAACTTTTGTTCGAGGGACACCTTTTGTACAGGCCATTGTGGATTTTCCTACACCATCGAAATTTAAAGCACCTGTGGTGACCCCCAAATATGATGGAAAGACAGATCATGTTCTTCATATAGAGCAATATCAAGCTGCTGCCGACATCTATGTTGTCCCCGACGAGATGAGATGCAGAGCATTCTCAGGAACTCTTACTGGATCTGCCCAGATATGGTACAACAATCTTCCTCGGGGTAAGATTTCAACTTTCTTTCAGTTGGCCTAGTCGTTCATTGGCAATTTCTGTTTTGGAGCAAAGCCAGTAAAATGAGTAGCACACTTGTTAAGTGTTAGACAAAAACCTGGTGAGAGTACTAGAGATTACATAACTCGTTTCAATAACGAGAAGCTGGAAGTCATAGATTATGAAGAAAAGACAGCAATCACCGCCTTGATGAGTGGGTTGTTGCCTAATAAGTTGTACTACACTTTGGCCAAAGATCCACCTACAACTATGTCAGAATTGATGGCAAAAGCGGCCAAAATCATGAATGCCGAGGAGGCTATGACTGCAAAAAAGAATATGGATAAAGAAACCAAGGTGGAAGTCGATAAATCTAAGAAGAAAGAGCAAAAGGGCAATGGTGGTGACAAGCATTCCAAGAATAATAGGTCGTCATGGGAAGTCCTAAAGAAATTCGATAATTATACTCCTTTGAAAATGAGTATTAATCATGTCTTGGAAGAAATCAAGAATAGCGAGGAGGTAAAGTGGCCGAAGAAATTGAGGTCAGACCCTGGCTCGAGGAACAGGGAGAAATATTGTGAGTTCCATAAAGATCATGGTCATATGACCAAAAATTGCATAGCTATTCAGAACGAGATTGAAACACTCATCCGAAGAGGAAAGCTAGCAAAGTATGTTGATCGGGGAGGTGAAAAAAGAAATAATGACCGAACTAGGGAGAGGTCTAGATCTCCTCGTCGAGCAGAGGAGAAAAAGAAGAGAAACCATGAAGATGATCCAGATGAAGACCCCGATCTTCCCAAGAAGCCAAGGCAGCCAGAACGAGAGGTATTTTCCATACGTTTTGGGTCGTTTGATTGTAATGTTATTACAGGAGGAGATGTAGGAGGAGGAGACCTTACTGCAGAAAGAAAGGCTTACCTCGGAGAGGCTCAAGCTTGCTCGTACATTCAGCGAATAAATTTGGCTGAGGAGGATCACCCGAGGAAGGTAAACAAAGAGAAGCTGGTCATTGGTTTTTCAAAAAAAGACCTCGCAGGTGTTCTTTACCCTCATGACGACCCTTTGGTGATCAAAATGAGGATGAAAGAAGTAATGATTTCAAGGGTTCTGGTAGATAATGGTAGTTCGGCAGACATCATGTACTACTCATGCTTTGACAGTTTAAATTTGAAATTATCTCAATTGGAACCTTATCATAGACCCCTCCTGGGTTTTGCTGGCGAGAAAGTTTTTCCACTTGGGACGATCAAGTTGGATATATTCATTGGAACTTGGCCTGCTTGTCGAACAGAGAGAATACGCTTCTTTGTGATGGATAAGAATGTGCAGTCAGCCTACAACATCATCATGGGAAGAGTTGGTTTGAAGAAGTTCGAAGCAGTTCCATCTATAGTACATCAATGCTTAAAATTCCCAACAAACTTCGGAGTAGGAGTTGTGAAAGGTGATCAAAAAGTAGCTCGGGAATGCTATTATTCATCTGCCGAGCAAGAGGAGCTTGAAGAGTCAAGGAAAAAGACTACTACCTACCAGGTGGAAGAAGGTACAGAAATTGAAACTCTCGATTCCAGAGATGAATCCCAACTTGTAAAAGGACAGGTGGTGGAATCTACAGAAAATGTTATTCTGGACGACGAGCACCCTGAACGAGTAACCCAGATAGGTTCGTCGTTGGATATTTCCATAAAACAGGAATTGATAACTTTCTTGAGAAATAGGAAGAAAACTTTTGCATGGAACCATGAAGACATGCCAGGAATAGATCCAAATTTCTTATGTCATGAGCTCAATGTGAATAAAGAGATCAAGCCTGTAAAGCAGAGAAGAAGGGTATTTAGCCCCGAGAAGAATCAAGCTATACAAGAGGAGGTCGAGAAGCTCCAGAAAGCCCAATTCATTGAAGATGTGAAATATCCAGACTGGTTAGCAAACGTGGTGATGGTAAAGAAGAAAAATAATAAATGGAGAATGTGTGTTGATTTCACCGATCTCAACAAGGCATGCCCAAAGGATCACTTTCCATTGCCCAGAATTGATCAACTAGTAGATGCTACCTCGGGACACGAGCTGCTCAGCTTCATGGATGCTTACTCTGGCTACAACCAGATCAAGATGAAACCTGAAGACAGGGAAAGTACTTCTTTTATTACCCCCAGGGGTACTTATTGTTATAATGTTATGCCTTTTGGTTTGAAAAATGCAGGAGCGACATACCAGCGGCTGATGAACAAGGTTTTTGCCGAACAAATCAGTTGCAATATGGAAGTCTATGTCGATGATATGCTAACAAAGAGCAAGAAAGCTGCTGATCATCTAATTGACTTAAGTAAGACCTTTGATCAACTGGATAAATACCAAATGAAGCTCAACCCAATGAAGTGCACATTTGGATTACGAGAAGGAATGTTTCTCGGGTACATCGTCAACCAAAGAGGCATTGAGGCGAATCCAGAAAAGATCAAAGCTCTTTTAGGGTTGCGATCTCCAACAACGAAGAAAGAAGTGCAGAGTCTTACAGGACGAGTTGCAGCGCTCAACAAATTTGTATCCCGAGCAACTGATAGATGCCTCCCATTCTTCAAAACACTTCGAAAAACTTTCGAGTGGAATGATGAATGTGAAAAAGCCTTTCAAGACTTGAAGAAATATTTGGGAGCACCTCCACTGTTGTCCATGCCAATAACGGGTGAAAAATTATACTTATACCTGGCAGTATCAGAGAATGCAGTGAGCTCGGCATTGATCAGATTGGAGAATGGAGTGTAGAAACCAATTTATTACACAAGTAAGGCTTTTCGAGGTGCAGAGATCAGGTACCCAAAGCTGGAAAAATTGGCATTGGCGTTAATTGAGGCAAGTAGAAGAATGAGGCCATATTTCCAGGCCCATACCATCGTCTTGTATACCGACATGCCATTGAGACAAGCCCTTCATAAGCCAGAAAAATCAGAGAGACTGATGTACTGGGCAATAGAGCTCGGTGAATATGATATTGTGTATGAACCCAGATCATCATTGAAAGGGCAGGCTGTAGCAGATTTTATAGCAGAATTTACATATCCTGATACCCCCGAGGAACAAAAATTGCTTGCTGACCAACCTGTGGATGTTACAGGATCAACAGACATAAGTCCAGACCAACTCCGGTTGGTAAAAGGGCTTGTGGATGTAGAAAGATCATCAAATTCAAACCTAGACCAACTCCGGTTGGTAAAAGGGCGAGAAGAGATGGTCGACGAGGAGAAAAAATTACCAGGGGAGAATGGAAGAAAACAGCAGATATTTCACCGAGGAACTCTATCAGATAAGAAATTTGAAGACGAATTACCTACATGGAGATTGTATGTAGATGGGTCCTCTTGCACAACAGGTTGTGGAGCAGGGATTGTTTTGAAAACCCCAGACGAGATTGACATGGAATATGCCTTGTGATTCCAATTCAAAGCCTCCAATAATGAGGCTGAGTATGAGGCCATGATAGCAGGTCTTAATTTAGCAAACATTATGGAAACACAACAAGTGATGGTATTCAGTGATCCTCAATTAATTGTGAATCAGATAATGGGAACATATGAAGTTAAAGGAGAATTAATGGTCAAGTATCATGCAAAGGTGATGGAATTGTTGGCAGAATTTGATGCCATTCAGTTTATCAGAATACCCAGAATAGAAAATGCACAAGCAGACGCACTGGCCCGATTAGCATCAGCTACTCGTACTGAGCTGCGAAGAACAATACCAATTGAAGTACTGGAAAGTCGGAGCATAGATGAAGACCTGACGATAAATGTTATTACCCTTGATTTAGGACCATCTTGGATGGATCCCATCAGGGTATATATTGAAGAGGGAGAATTGTCGGAGGATAAGCTCGCTGCAAAGAAATTGAAGTTTAAAGCTGCTCGGTATGTACTAACTAATGGTGTTTTGTATAGACGAGGAATTATGGTAGGTTTGCAGAGATGTGTACATCCCTCCGAGGTAAAACAATTGATTGAAGAGATCCATGAAGGGTCATGTGGATCCCATGTAGCAGGTTGGACACTTTTGCAAAGGGTGATGACGCAGGGATATTACTGGCCGACGATGAGGGCTGATTGTATAGCATATGCCAAGAAATGTGACAAGTGCCAACGTTTTTCCTCCATTCGACGAACTCCACAAGCATTGTTGACACCCATAACTTCTCCTTGGCCATTTTCCATGTGGGGAATTGATTTGGTTGGACCACTGCCAATGACCCGAGGAAGATTCAAGTACCTCGTTGTTGCAGTGGATTATTTTACTAAGTGGGTAAAAGCTAAGCCACTTATTGATATGACATACGAGAAGGTGTACCAGTTTGTTTGGAAGAATATCATCTGCCGATATGGTCTCCCTCATGCCTTCATTACAGACCATGGAACACAATTTGATAATGAGGAGTTTGCCGCCTATTGTCATCAGTCAAACATTTTGAAGACTCATTCAGCACCAAGCCATCCTCAAAGCAATGGACAGACTGAAGTGACGAATAGAACATTACTAAATGGTTTGAAGAAGAGGCTAAGTGAGGCTAAGGATAATTGGATTAATGAGTTACAGTCAGTTTTGTGGGCTTACCGAACAATTCCCCGAGCAGCAACTGGAGAATCACCATATATGCTGGCGTTTGGAAGTGAGGCTGTAATACCTGCCGAGTTGGGTCTTCCAACACATAGAGTGATGAATTTCAATTCCCCAGTCAGCGACTTAATGAGAAGATTGGATTTAGATATGCTCGAGGAGGTTAGAGAAGAGGCAGCCATTAGGAATGCTGCTTACCAACAACGAACAGCTATGTTCTACAACAAGAGGGTGAAGAAATGTGACTTAAAAGAAGGAGATTATGTGCTAAAGAAAGTCATTCAAAAGCACAATAAATTGGAAGCAAACTGGCATGGACCTTACCGAGTTACAGAGGTTGTTCAACCAGGAACTTATCGCATAGCAACTCTAGAAGGAGAGGAATTTAAGAATGCATGGAATGCTGAACACCTACGCAAGTATTATGAGTGATGTAAAATGTAAAGCAGTTCCATCAATATGAATAAAACGATGATGTTTCACCATCCTCTTTCTTTTTATTGAAAGTTTTTCGGGGAATACTAGTGTACAACACTACGCTGTTCATTAATTTATGGCAACACTGATAATTCAAACCCACGACCAACTCCGGTTGGTAAAAGGGCGAGAACAAACTATACTCCTTTGGTTAGGAGGTTTACACTAGCGTGACCAACTCAGGTTGGTAAAAAAACTAGTGGACATTATAGTTCAAACCCACGACCAACTCCGGTTGGTAAAAGGGTGAGAACAAACTATACTCCTTTGGTTAGGAGGTGTACACTAGCGTGACCAACTCAGGTTGGTAAAAGAACTAGTGGACATTATAGTTCAAACCCACGACCAACTCCGGTTGGTAAAAGGGAGAGAACAAACTATACTCCTTTGGTTATGAGGCGTACACTAGCGTGACCAACTCAGGTTGGTAAAAGAACTAGTGGACATGATAGTTCAAACCCACGACCAACTCCGGTTGGTAAAAGGGCGAGAACAAAATATACTCCTTTGGTTAGGAGGCGTACACTTGCGTGACCAACTCCGGTTGGTAAAAGAGCAAGAATAACATTCTTAAAAATGCCAACATGATTGGCTAGAAAGCAAGATATGCTCTCAAATACCAACTTATGTTGGTCGGGGGGTAGGATTATTACAAAAGTTCCTCGAAGAACAAAACATTCCAAACTGAACCAAGTATGGTTGGTCGGGGATAAAAACCCACTAACTGTAGTTGGTCGACGAGGAGAATTTATCAACCTTGATTGGTTGAACATATTTTATGAAAAAGACAAAAATTTACCAAATATGGTTAGTCGGGTATAAATTCTCACTAACTATAATTGGTCGACGAGCACAATTTAACAACCTTGGTTGGTTGGAAAAATTTTAAACATTTTTATACTTTATTATTAAGTGATTGAGCAACATTACTGATACTTGTAACTTTTTATTACTAAGTTGGTTGATGAACAACACAAAATTGTTATCTTTTTAACAGATACATATGCATAAATATAAAGTGTTTGATAAGCACCAGATAATAGCAATACAAATTTGCAAACAAAAATGAAATTCTTTCATTAAAGTCAAAATGAATTACATGAGTTCATTACACTGATATTAACTTATGTACTAATCATTACATCAGAATTTACTATTCTATTGGCTTTTTTCCTTCAGCTTTTGAAATAGGCTCCTCGCCAGCAGGAGGATCTTCCAAGCAAAGGGGAGAATTAATAAAGTTAAGATCTCGCAGCATTCTGACGTTCATTATTGAAGGTGTATCCAGTAAATGCTCAGGACGAGATAAGTCAACCTGCGAATGAAGGGCATAGTCACCAAGATATTTAGAGATCAAACGACGAGGGATGGCCCGAGCAGGGATCCAACTCATGTCAAGCCTGAATGGTGGATTTGGTAGATCGAGCAGCCCAGGAGCATGGTAATCCCATAAAAAATGGCCCTATTCTAGTTTTACTACACCCAGGGCGTTCAACCATCCCTGTTTATAACCTTCATTATTGGCATTTTCAATGCGAGCATCCAAGTGACAAAGGGCCTCATTGTAGCCTGCCATCCAGAACTCACGAGGTTGTTTATGGAATTGGAAAGTTATTCTCTCTAACTGCTCATAAAGGTTTCTGGCAAAAACATCCTTATTATCCAGAGCAGACTTTGTCGAAGCAAGTTGATCTTCCAGAGTTTGGATTTTCTTGGACATTTCAGACAAAGCCCGATATTTTGCATTCAATTAGAACGCTTGAGTTTCCAATGTTGATCGAGTACGAGCTTCTTCAACATTACGACTAAGAGCTCTTGATCCTCCCCGAGCAGGTCGAGAACTTGGTTCCTCGATAACATTCTGAGCAGCCCTTCCTGGTCCACGAGAACCTCTTCCTCATCCCCGAGTAGAAGTAGAAGTACCCGACCTTCTCAAAGTATCCAACTCTTGCCTTAATTTGGCATTTTCAACCTCTAGAAAGGAAAATCCCTCGTCAGTCACTGGGATTACAGCTGTTGAAGAAGATGCTACAGACTTATACTGTGCCAACTCTTTCTGTAAATTGTTATTTTCTTGCTCTAGCAGCTCGTCAATCTATCTACAAGCTTCAACTTCACCCTTTAGGGTTCTCTCCCTAACATCGTACCCAGGAAGGATCTTTTTATGGCCTGACTCGGCAGAAAGCTGTTGATATCTCTTCTCATAACCCTCATGTAATAGGGCAGTTGATTCATTATACTGATTTTGAAGGTCTTCTAAGGTACATTGAAGATCCTCTATCATTTCGTAATAGGCCACGTTGTTGGCCACAGCTCGATCAAGTAAATCCTTCAAGTGTTGATATGCCTCCACTGCCTGCTCTGAAGCACCATGGCCAAGGATGTCGGCAACTTCTGATGCACTTAGGTCTGTGTGACCAGCTTTATAATATTCATGGCAGTGCTGCATCATCTTTGTATCATTGGCAGATAATAATTCCATTCTAGTTATAAACTAGTAAAAAAGAGAAGGCAATAGTTAATAAAAGAAGCAGACAAAGCATCAACAATGTAGAGAAACAAAAAAGGTGACTTTTATTACATCATCAAAGAGAGTACATCGTTCAGAATACAAAGTACAAGTAAAAGAAAAGCAAAAAGAGAATACCGAACAACTTCACACCTTTTCCTTGTCTCCCAAGACTTTCTCGGGAGGCTAGGACGAGGAGCTTGGCTGCTCGGTGGGAACAGCGATTTGGTTGGCAGAAGTTGGGACTTGTTCAGGAGGAGTAGGCAAAGAAGAAATCTCCTCGGTGGTTGTCTGATTGGGTTGAGGAGAAAGTAATTGATCACCCACTATCACTGAAGACTCCTCGAATGCAGCTTCATTCTCTTCTTCATCTTCAATAGCTGGAGGAGGACCAGGGAGATGTTATTGAAATAGTTCGGAGTCCTCGCTCACCTTCAATTCTTGCAAGGCAGCAACCCAACCATCTTGTAAGTATTTCAAACTCCCATACTGCACCTGAGTCATCATTGCTGCTACCCCCTATCCCATTCTTTGTCCCAACCTGTTCGAAAGGATTTTTTCACAACCACTTTTCTCTTCATTTTCTCCGAGGAGAGCTTCTCGGATAGAAGATCCTCGGTGGCTTTCAATTTGGCCTCCACCTCCTCCTTCTGGTGATTTACTTCTCGCAGAAGGGACAGCTCTTCCTCGGCCAATTTCAACTTATTCTCAAGCTCCCCAAAACTTATGAGCTTCTCGGAGTATTTTTTATTCTCTTTCTCCAAGTCCTTCACCTTCTTTCCCAACTGAACTTTCTCTGCCTCAGACGCAGTCAACTTCTTCTCCCATTCACCCTTATCCTCGTCGTATCTTTGACGGGATTCATTCAGAGATTGGGCCAAACCCAGAAAGGCATCCTCCACTCCAGACGAGGAGCTAGAAGCCTTGAGTGCTTCATCTTTCTTCACTATGGTGTTGAAACAACTCACCAGCTGAAAGAAAAGGTAATGCTAAGTCAGTACCGAGATACATATATTGATTGAAAGAAAGAAAAATTCAGGATAAGAGAAACTTACTGAAGCAATGTGACGAGTAGCTAGGGATGTCAGCATATCCCTAGACATATTTTCTTCAATTCCTTGGACTTCAGGAATGGTCCAAGTCTTTACCGAGCTCATTGCATAACTCGGGGGAATAATGGTTGGAACACCAGCTCCACTAGCTTGGAGCTGGGGAATGGCTTCAGCAAAACTAACTGAGGAGGACTTCTTCAGTCTCCTCAATGGCACCTCAACGGTCTCAACCAAAGAAGAACTTTTGGTTGGGGAAATGGTGATCACTTCCACAGGTGCATCCTTCTTGCTCGGAGCCACTGGGGGCTTCTCGGCAGCCTTCTGAATAGCAACAGAAGGGACAACATCCACTTTCTTTGTCCCCTTTGGGGCATCAACTTTGTTCCTCTTTCCATCTCCAGCAGAGGAGGTCTCCTCAAAGATAGCAGGAACTCTTCTTTTGCCCATCTTTTGACTCAGAGGAATGTGAGAGTCTGGTGAAGAATCCTCAGAAGCTGGCAATGGTTCACTTATGCTGACCACAGGACGAGCAGTAAAGGATGATGTGTAGCTCCTGTACTGCAATAAGTACGAAGAAGACCTGATGTGCTCGTCTGCAACTCTTCGATCCAAATTCCAGATATGTTTCAAATGTTTAATATTTACTTCTGATTCTTTTGGAGTTTTTGCAAACAAATACATAGTGAAATATCAGTCATACATTTTGTCAAACACAATGAAATCATAATTTCAGAAATAAAATAAAATGAAAACAACCTATCCCATTGCCATATAGAGGGCATTTGGGACCTTCATATACTTCGTCTCCAACTAAAGGGGCATGTTGCCAATTTTTTATAACTACCCCATGTTCAAAATAATCCCTGTTAGCATCAGGGAGATTGACTACTAAAGCCCTATTCAAAAATCTAGTTTTTAAATAATAAACATTATCTAGAATAGCCCATCTATAACAGTACATGATCTCAGGAATTCCTATACGAGTTCCATGAGTTTGATTTAACCTATGCACCCCATTAACTATTCTCCATGTATTGGGGGCTATTTTCGCTGGAACAACATCGAAGTGGTGAAAGAACTCTAAGCATAAGGGGTTTTGTGGAAAAGAAAATCCACATTCAGTAATAAAAAGGCTAGGGAACCAATGTCCCTCAGCCAAATTAAAATAATTTGAAGGGTCAGAAAGATCCTCCAAAGTTACCCAAGATGGAATAGAGAAATCATAACGGAATTTGTTAAGAGATTCAATAACGTAAACCATGATGAATAAAAGAAGAAGGAAGAAAAGCTTACAGGGAAAAAAGGAAATATGTTGACAAAGACAAGGATGAACGCACAAGAGAAAGAAAGGCTATGGAAAACTCGAAAGCAGAAAATTGGAAAAGGTAGAAGACGGTGTGATTACCTAAGAAGTTTAAATACTTTGTCTTGGGAAACGGCGAAAGAAATGATTACAGAAAAGAAACTATTACGCTACCGGCGGCTAAAAGGACAAAAAAATGCACTAAGATCGAAGCGCTTTTAAAAAATGCAAAAAGGCGGATTCTGCGAATTTGGAAGGAAATTTAAATACGAAGAAAAAGCTCCTAAAACCCAGGAAGGTCATTTAATATTGCCATATACCGAGAAAGAATGTTCCATACTCCTTAAAGTTCGAAATATGAAACATTGGGGGCTTCTGTTGATACCAAAATTAGTATGCTGATATGGACGAATAATACAAAGACACGTGTCAATCTACGTGGCACAATAGCAGCGAGGAAGTTCATTTTCCCGACCAACCCATGTTCGCTCCGAGCAACAAGGATACACCGAGGAACTCTAGCACTCCGAGGAACTCCAGCGCTCCGAGGAACTCTTGAGTAACTAGCAACTAAGGCGGTAAGAGCTGCATCTCGACCACAACATTGATTGTCAGATAATTAACAGTTTAACTATTCACTGAATGCTTATCATCTTGACGCACACGCTTGAAGAGAATTAAATGGGTTACCCTTTCATATGTATATCATTTAATGAATACCCTTTCAGATGATAGCTTCAAGGCTATAAATACATTGTATTACCCTCATTCAAGGGGACCGGAATTTCTTGATAGAACTTGTAATCGAGAATTCCCAAACACTCAGCAATAACATAACAGTGGACGTAGGCCATTCATATAAGGCTGAACCACTTTAAAAATCTTTGTCTCATTTTATTTATCTGTGATTGAATAATTAGAGTGATCTAATTTTTTACATCAACAGTAATAATAGTAAGTTTGTATGCATAATATCTCGATCATTTCCGCACTCATGTAATTGGATTTTAGAGGCCAAACGTCGGGAGAGGTAGACCAGAACGTGCAATGAGGATAGATACAAAAAGAGTGTCTCAATCTGAGTCATATGTCGCTCAAGGGACTGTGATTATAATAAAGGTCGCACCCATAGTAGCATGGGAAGTTAATATCACTATGACCATCATGGCATAGAACTTTCCCCCGCATAGCCACAATCGCCAGTGGCAGCACTAGTACAAACTCATCCAGTGAGTTTAGTGTGGGAGAAAGTCAGGGAGGCCTTTTAGAAGGGACATCTGTCGGAGTTTCAGGGCAGTACGGATGCATAAAGATAATGGAGAAAGGATATCCAGAGGCATATACATATGGTTGAGTGCAGAGAAACTAAGAAGCAGGTACTATCTATGTTCAAGCTAGTTAGAGCACGTCTACAGTGGTTGGAGTTACTTACCATGCCTAATAACAGAGATATTATGACTATTCAGGAGTTTTGAGTGCAGTTTGATCGCAAGTTTTTTCTATCTGACGTACGAACAAAGATGAGGAGGAGATTTGTGGATCTCATGTAGGAGGTCCGAATAGTGGCCGAGTATAAGGAAGAGTTCTCTCTCCTGGTGAACTTTTTGCTCTATAAGTTTAACACTGATGAGAAGAGGATTCTTAAGTTTATGGATGGACTTACTTGGAGGATCTTTGAGAATTTGTTAGGGAATATGACGTTGAGGACTTACATTGATGTGTTAATGACGTATTGTTTCACTGCCAGGACCATCGCTTCCATCTGAGTAAAGCAAATAGGATAGGAGAGTTGAGACAACATGGAAAGACTGGGGGAAATGATGCCAGTAGGGCACCGCAGCAGTAAAGTAGGCAGTGGGAATGGGGTTACCAATAAGAGACCCGACTAATATATATAGTTCGGGTAATAGTAATTATAGGCAAGTCCATTAGGTTTAGAAATACGCTTCTCAGGGCTAGGGGAACCAAACTAGAGGCCAACAGGGCTGTGGTTATCGGAACTAGATAGACTAGGGACAGGGACAACCTCGTTAGGGCCAACAGAGTTAAAGGTAGGGATATTTTATAGGGAGATAGTTTATATGTGAAGAGAAGGGTTATATGCGACGTGAATGTACAAATAGGGCTAAGGGTCAGCAACACGATGCCCAGATGGGGTAACAACTACTGCAGTTTCCATCCCCACCAGCAGTTCCAGCATTGCCTCCTCCACGGGGACAATTATAGTTTGGGCATGTGTATAGCATCGCCAGACCAATTTTACTGCTAATGTTAATAGCGATCGAGGGTATATTTTTTATCATATGGCACTTGAGGTAGGTAATAGCGATCTGATCACATGATTGTAAGACTAAAATATTAGCAAGGCTATATCAACATTAAATAACTATTAAGTCGACATAGCAAGGGGATAAGATCTCGCTATGTGACCATAAGACTAGAACTGACTAGGAGGTCGACGGGATCTGACCACATTTACTTGTCAAAAGTATTTTTGCACAAACACTTAACTACGAGAGATGACTTGAAGCTTAGCCGAGAGAGATAACTTGGAAATAAATATAACATTACTTGCATGAAAGAAAAATAGATAAGATGGAAAGTATTAAATCACATGCTAATATCTATTTATTGTAAATTATTTAAGCATCAGAAAAAAGTTATTAAATTTTTTTCAGATAATTATTCAAAGAAAAAATGAGCCTTTACAACAGAGATTCATAAAAGAAATGTGAATGAAAACTCATGCCATATGAGCATTTATGTATCTGGGATGACCATAGGAACATTGAAAATAACAACATTGTGCATGACAGTGTATTGGTCATCCTCTAAAGTTATGGGAAGGGTGGTATCCTCAGTAATGGTCTGATCGACTTGACCAATCTCCTCATATTTTGTAGCGGGCTCATCTACTTCCATCTACAACTCTTCATCTTCCAATTCTATCACTTCCTCATCATCACCCTGCCATTTTCTCACCTCCTCGGTTATATTTGGGTAGTTCTTAATGACCCTCTTTTTTAACTCATCATAACCGTGCATGAAGAAAGTCATATTTTCCATTGTAGACTCACAAGAGTCCCTGAACTTCTTACAGCCACTCTCTTTAGTTATGACAAGGCCTCATTATCTCAAGGAATCTCCTGATTGAACTTTTTAAGGGCCTACTCGGATGATACCAGAAGATATCAACACTTAAATTTATAAGGAGCTCAAACTAATAAATCTACAAAAATGGAGATGATGAATAGTATAAATGATATGGAAGGAGATGAGGAGAAGAGGATGAACACTAATATGTAAGTGTTTCAGTAATTGGCCTACTCCACTATGAAGGTGTTGAGTGTTTTTACTAAGTCAAATGAGCTCTAATGGCTCTGGTTATAATTCTAGAACTTTCTCTCTCTATAAAAGGTTTCACAAAGTCTGGCTAGGTTTTGTATTTTTGGATCCTTTCCAAGGAAGGAGATGATAAGTATATATAGTCCTTGGGGTGCAAATTATATCCCCAAGCATGTAAGAGGCATGTCATGAGCATGATTCAATATGCCCTCACCTGCTCATGAAGATATTGTTATAATTGTCTGTCCACATGACTCGTCATGTTGAAACCCCGTGTCACACATGAGACATATATCATCTTGAGAGGTCTCAAATTGGGAGTGATCGACATATTCGATGTCCTGATGAGTGACTACCGAGTTAGATTGAAGTACGGTCTCAGCTATTTGGGTGGTACTAAGTCGAGACGGGACTAGTGAGACACTAGTGGGCCAATTGATAGGTTTTGGCCTAGGAGACAAACGAGTTCGAGACTATCGACGTAGGACCACTCCAAAGGGGCCCGTGACTATCTGACTTGATAGGTGAGTAATGTTGTATCGACTGAGATGAGTCATGCTAAGGACGAGACTACACTTGGGTATATTAATCACCCCTAGCCCTTAGTGTTCAATGTGAGTGAAAAGCTGAGGGGTAAAAATGTTTGAGAATATATGTTGATGATACTTCTTGATGGAGGACTAAGATATCCTTTTAATGTTAGGACTTAAACGTTTAGATATGAGTTCTTGAGTGTACACTTGGTAGTCATCATGTGGGTTGGCTCGTTGCCCAAGATTCACGATTGTAGGCCTACCTTGGGAAGTTATGTCCTAATGATGATTGTGTGGGAAATTGTACGCATCATTTATCCATTTGAATAGGTTTAAAAATTTATTTTCTCTTTCCTCTCCACTTCACCTTCGCGCTCAAATATCTCTAGAAAACCAGTCACCTCTCTCTCTTTCCCCCGTCAAACTTTTTCAACATGTTTTAGTTTTTTTATTCCTCTAGCATCCTCTTCCAACTAGGTAATCTTCTTTAACCTTTTTCCCTATCATTTCATCGGTTTTTATTATTTTTTCTCGCTTCTTTATTTTTTCAGGGAACCTGCATTTTTTTCGGGCACCTTGGTTTGTATTTTTAGGGCATTTTTAGACTTTTAGTGGTGGTTTATAGATTAGACGAGTCACTTAGGTTTTTCCGGATTGCTCTTTGTCCTCTTCATCCATTGTTAGAGTCACCGTTCTTGTACTAGTCATCTTGTCTAGTGAGTTAACCTTCCAGAGTTCTTGGTGTTCTTTGTTGAGAATGCTTCAATTTCCACCCTTTGATATTTAGGTGAACTAAGTCAAAACATTTGACTGTTAAAAACTTTATACGAACTCCTTGATCAATTTACCCATCTCCATGGTCGCATTTTTTGGGAAATACTTAAGGGTGAGGCACAGGATGAGGCTAATAGGAGAGCCAAGGCGGACCTCACATTCCCTATATTTTATGTCCCCTTGGCTATCATTCATCCTCCAATAGTTGAGATACATGAGGATTCCATTAGTGGAAACTCATCTCAGAACTCCCACTCATTTTCGTCATCAAAGGGTTATATCACTTCTGGCTCTTACGTATTTGGGGAATCTAACTCATATAAGGAGTCCATGCAAGTTCCTCCCTCTCGTATGGAAAACATGAGGGCCACTAGGTCTGCTGATCACGACCAAACTGTTAAGGATTTGATCACTGAGGGATCGAGAATTACTCTTGCCCAATCTTCTCTCTCGATGATAATTCCCCTCTTGGCCATGATCGAGGGAGAGTTTTATAATAGATTTGCCAGTGGAGTACTAGCCATAAAAATCATTGAATCTAAAGACGAGGCCGAGGAAATAATAGATATATCTTACGCTCAAACCTTTAAAAGTATTGCGAGAGACATCGACAATCTGTATTAAAGGCACTTGTATGGGAGTAGTCCCGATATCCATATGAGGGTCCCTAAGGAGGTCGAGAGGGCATTTGATGACCGTGAGGTAGAGATTGCTCTCTATGAATAAATGATTAAGGTCGGCTTACTCTTTCTCCTCCACCCTGCTGTGCGAATGATACTCGCCTGTATGGGCATGGACCCAACCCAAATTTCTCCCAATGCATGGAGGATTTTGCTCGGCTTCGTATATATATGGAATATCTACTTCAGCCATGACCTTTAAGTTAACGTATTCATAGCGTGCTACAAAGTATCATGCACAAAAGCCCAACCTGGCCAATATCATCTCGCATTCGGGAAATCGATGATGAAGGTTATTGTCATTAACTAAACATCAAACCACCACATTTATTCATCTTTGGAGCATGGGAGTTTCCATCTGATGTCACCTGCTCTGTCTTAGAGCCATGGGTCCCACAAAAATGGGTAAAAACTTTAATATCTTCCAAGCTTAACCACGACTTAAGGATAAACGACTGTGATAAGATTGAGAAGATCTGAGACCAGGGGGACGATGGTGGGTTCATACAATTCGAGTAGATTATAACCCCTGAGATCTTTACTGAGATGCGATTGGGTGTTAACCCCAACATAATCGCATAAGTTTTCCCTTTGAGCTTATGGTGTCGTCTTTATTTGATCTTTTCTAATAAAGTTAAGAATTTTACTTTTGAACTATGGTGTTGTCTCTATTTGTACCATTTCTAATATTAATCTCTCCTCAATATTTGTTGATAGTCTAGACAACACTCTGAAAGCCATCTGTAAGATGTCCGCTCCTAACATCTCTGCCATGCTCAATAAATTTAGGAAGAAGTCGGTACCTTCGTCCCCGATAAATAAATCCCTCATCAGTGTCACCGAAAATGCCCATATGTCTAAGAAAAAAAAGAGGTGATTGGCAATACCCCCATCCATCATCTAAAAAAGAAGAATAAGAAGGACATCTAGTCCAGGGGGGATCAGATAAGGCGATCCCCATTTTTTCTGATGCTTCTGTGGTAGCCCATCTCGATTAGTTGATGCTTAGTGACAAGACCTTGATCAATTATGCTAAGCGAGACAGGGTTGTCGCTATCGCTGTGATCCATATGGTTAACAGGATATTTTTGGAGGCAATGTATGACTTTCCTCTCATCCAGTTTGGCCTTCACAAGTCCATTAAGGTAATTCTTTTAAACCTTTTACTATTTTTATCGTAAGTGTTGTCTCATACTAACCCATTTCTTTTCTCATTCTTTTATCACCTTTACATGCCTTGGTGAGTGGGTTGAACATAAGCTCCCATTGATCCAAAAGGGCAAGGAAGCCCAAAACACTAAGAGAGATACGGATTCTTAGGATGCGAATCATCAAAAGGTCATGGTTGCGCTCCAACAAAAGCACTCAGATGCTTTGTCTAAGATCAAAACGGATCACGATAATTCCCTAAAGGCCTAATCAACAAGTATAAGGCCGATATTGATGCTACAGTGAAGAAGGCCTTGGAGGAGGCACAGGAGAAATCCATAACTGAGTTTAAGGACTTTACTGAGGATGAGGTTATGGAGCAGGTAGTGGATGAGTTCAAAGATTTCGAGGAGTTCACGAGGTAAGCCTTTTAATAACTCG
This sequence comes from Sambucus nigra, assembly GCA_949130495.1. NCBI lineage: Eukaryota > Viridiplantae > Streptophyta > Magnoliopsida > Dipsacales > Adoxaceae > Sambucus > Sambucus nigra. The sequence continues at coordinate 263,627,399 of OX422212.1, forward strand.
AAAGGGGAGTAAGGACATCTTGCCATGGGTTGTCCTTAAACTTCCATAGGTTAGAAAATTAGCGCCCAAGGACTTCGAATCCCTTGACCTCTCAGATCCTCATCGACGTTGCTTTGGTTGAGGTGGAGGCTATTGCAGTTGTCCCTTCACAGATGACTGATCAGGTTGGTGCAAAGAGGACTGAAGGTGCCTAAATGATAATGAAGTCAAAACTCAATCTGCTGTTAACAAAGTCATCTCCAACAAGCTCGAGGGTCTTCCACATAAGACATCATAATCTTTTTCGTTATAGTTACTGAACGACCGCCTGTGGCTTTACTTATGCCCATTCCAATTGTACCAATTTTTGAATATTGGAACAATCTGCAACATCGTCCTTAATCTCCATCTGTAATATATTTTGAATAATATTCCCTTGACTATTGCTTGTAATGTGATGTATGAAATTTCAATGAATAGAAATTCTCTTCTTATTATGATTTCGTATTTGCTTTGTAATAATTTCACCACCTAATTATGTTTATAAAATCGTAAATGATTTTTAATTTGAGACTTTGTATGGGACATGATGTTAATGATGTTAATCATAAGTCCACTCTCATCTCAATCGAGAAAGATCACCACTTAATGGTGTTTATATAACTAATAACTGATTTTTCTTAGAGACCACCAAATTAATGTTGTTAATCCCAAGTACAATCTCATCTTAGCCAAGAGAGTTATTAATTTGATATCACCAAATTAATGGCATTAATCCCAGTCCAATCTCATCTTAGATAAGATATATATCTAATAAAAAGATTTTTAATTTGGGACCAGCAAATTAATGACGTTAATCACAAGTCCCCTCTTATCATTTTTGGAATTGTATGGATGAGTTTCAGCTCTTCATACACACTCATTTTTGCTGAGGAAGAGACTAAATTTAAGTCCATCAATCATAAGTCCCCTCTCGTCATTTTTGGAAGTGTATGGACGAGTTTTGTCTCTTCATACACTCTTGTCTTCACCAAGGGAGAGACTAAATTAAAGGCCACCACATTAATGATGTTAGAAACAACCATAATAAAATGATTTTTAATAGAATTTTTGTGTTCTTCACCACCTTAGTGATGTTGTCACACCATTCCCCCCTCTCGGTATTATTGAGATATCATGGATGAGATGAATCTCCTATGGTTTCTCGTATCATCGAGAGTTCATTAAGACCAATTCACCATTTTAATGATGTTATTTAGCTTAGAGAAATTCAAACCATGTATTGTTTAATTTCACAAAAAGATATGATGAAACACTTGTGTTCTTTCATTCATTACTTTGAGATATTACAAATACAAAAAGGATGACATATAACTGATGTACAAGCCTATTGATAATACTTCTTTAAGTGATCTCCATTCCAAGGATTGGAGAAGGTATCTCCTTCTCGGTTCTCCAGCCTGTAGGTCCCAGGGACGACCCCTTTTGTGACTTTGTATGGGACATGCAAGTTTGGATGCAACTTGTTTGGCTTCTTTCAAACCTTTTTTTAATAGCAGATCTCCTACAACAATTGGCCTTTCTTTGACCCTATTATTGTATAATTTGGTCATCCTTTATTGATATGTCGCTTGGTTGATTTCGACACACTCTCTTATTTCCACTATTAACTCCAAGTCCATCCTTCTTTCTTTATAGTTGGTCTCAGTTTGTAAGTCTGGACACTGTGACTGGGTAGGACGAGTTCTGTGGGCATTACGACTTCTGACCCATAGGCCAACATGAAGGGTGTTTTTCCTATCAGGGTCCTCTCTGTCGTTTTGTAAGCCCATAGGACTCCATGCAACTTATCCAACCAAATACCCTTAGCATCTTCTAACTTTTTCTTTATTCTGTCTAATATTGTCTTATTGGTGACCTCGGTCTGACTGTTGGCTTGGGGTTGGCTTGGTGCTGAGTAAAAGTGTTTGATGCCGACCCTTTCGTAATAGGCCTCTAAGGACTTATTTTTGAACTTTTTTCCAATTTTTAATCAAGGTGTGGGGTAGACCATATCTAGAGATTATTTTCCTCCAAATGAACTTGAAGGTGTTCATCTTAATTAAGGAAATTATGGCCTCAACCTCCGTCTAATTTAAAAATTAGTCTATTGCGATAATCAGATACCTATAATTACATCATGTCTTGGGTAAAGGTCGTACTAGGTCAAGTCCCCCTACTATAAAAAACTAGGGGGATGTGATGTACGACAAAGGTTGATGGGGGCATTTGTCACATTTCTTTACATGGTCGTTCGTGCCCTTGGTGAGGGTCGTCCATGAGTATCCATGCATCACAATCCTTTTTTCCAGGGATCATCCCCCAATATGACTTGAGCATGACCCCTCATGCACATCTCGCAAGTCATATTCCACTTCAGTGGGATGAACACTTTGAAGCAAGGAAAGTAAAAATATCTTTTTTTATAGGACGTCCCCTGTAATGGTGAAATTTTTTGCTCTAAATAGTAACTTTTGCCTCTCGACCTTTGTATTTAGGATCTCCCTGTCCCTGATGTATTTGATGACAGGATCCATCCATGATGCTCCGAGATTCAAATTTAGGAAAAATTTAAGCCTACTATCATCTTCGTGAGTACTTGGCTTGTATAGGATCTTAATCGGGACAGTCCTCCTAATATTTGTTCTAGTAGCAAAGGCTAACCTTTATAACATGTTGGCTTAGCTATTCTACAACCGAGGGACTCTCTTCACTTTCACTTCTTTGTAGTTGGTCAAGACCTTTTTCACCCTTACCAAAGACTTGGCCTTTTTCTCATCTTTAACTTCATATATCCCCAGGATATTATTCGCCACTAGCTGAAAGTCATTGTGTACTGTCATATGGCTGGCAGTCAATACTTTGTCTAGGGATAAGACTGCTAATAAATCCTTATACTCAGACTCATTTTTTGAAGCTTTGAAACTGAATCTCAGGGCATATTTAATATCGGTCCCGTTTGAAGCAAATAATCCGAGACCTACTTTGCTACCACTTTCACAAGAGGAGCCATCCATAAATAAACTCTAGACTGGGATGTCATTCGTTAAAGGACCTTCATCTATTGCCCCATTTTTAAATAAAGTATCTGTAAGGACACAAATTTCAAATTGAGTCCATATGTAGGTTTGGTTTAATTCTGGACAAAACCATTTGAGTCATAGGATAGAAGTTTGTTCCTATCAAACCTATGACGTTTGAAGAAGTTGAAGACGTAGCGGCCCAGATTTTACAAGTTTCATCATTGCCGATTTTTGTGCCAATTGTGACGTCATCAACATTTGAATTTCCATGTCTCCAAAGGTGTGAATGCATTTATATATAGTTAGGAGCTTGGAATATTTATTTGGGTGTAATTTTATTTAAAACTTAACTGAAAAATGAATTTGTATTTTTTTAGAAAAATACCTTTTTCTGAAATGTCGTTAGAACGACATTTCTTGTTCGAATGACATATCAGACGAGAATTCTAATGACCTTAACTTGAACTCTCCGAATTCTCATTAGAAGTTCGTTCGAACTAGAATTCAAACGAACATCTAACGAGATCTGGCAATTTTGTTCAGAAATCTCGTTCGAACAGACTCGTTCGAACGACATTTTAGTGTTGTTCGAACGAACGTTCCAAAATTTTTGACAATTTTTTTTGAAAAACTTCCCACCTTCCCCACTTGTCCACTAACTTTTTACCTATTTAAAAAGTGTGAAAATATCAGACTTTAGATAACTTTTGCACACTTTTTTCTACACCTGGAGAGCAAATTTCTCTACTATCAAAAGTTCTTATTTTTGTGTTTTTATTTTCATGGATTAAAATCTTGAAAACACAAAATACACCGATGTTTATTTAAATCCTAGGTTATATATATATTTTCTTGGAAATTTTTGGCACTACGGTTTCTCTACACCAACAAGAAGAGAAGTTTGGGTTCATTCTCTACCCATAAAGGAGAAGAAGTTTGTGCTACAACTTTCTCACATGGTGAAAGGGATCATGTGTGGTTGACGGTGGGTTGTGCCTCCATTGGTGGACTCCAAGATTCCGGTGGACTCCGGAGTTATCTATAAGGAAAGAGTTGAAGAGAGAAGGAAGCGTCGGGGCATGAAGGAGTCGAGTGTTATAAGTCGTCTTATCGTTGTCTTTGTAAACATACCATACCTAGTGGATTTGTCAGGCCAGGGTTGTCCAAGTTTTTCCTCGTTGTGGATTTTCCTCGTACATCGCCACGTAGTGTTATTGTGATTATTTTTATCTTGCAAAAATCACCATAGATGTATGCTAGGGTAAACAAGATTAAAATTGGTCTAATCATCACACTTATTTAATTTGGTGCTAATTAATATTTGGGTAATTTTATTTAATTTAAGATTGGACTAGATTAATTTGGCTAAATTCATGTTTGTTTTGTTTGGCCATATTTAGACCTTGAATTGAATTCATTCTTGCTTAACTGAATTTCAAATATTTATTTAGTTTAATCCTATTTTAATTTTGAAGAAATTAAAATTTGGTTATTCTTATAAAGGAAGTTTCCTTTTAAACCATCCCATTGAAGAATATTTTTTAAATTGGTATTTTTTAGCATCCTACGTCCCTACAAGTGGTATTAGAGCTATAGGATAGAAATATACGCCCTTCAGTTTCTTTTTCAGTAGGGTTAGCTCTCGAACCATCGGCCATGGCCGGATCTAGGGTTGTCTTCTCAAGCAACACCGCAATCTCATCTTCTTTAAAAGTGAACTCAGCTAAAAAATAGCTAATTCCTGGCCCTTGATTGCAGTTCTTGGCTGATACACGATATTAAACTCTCCTAACTTAATTGACCAAGCCATTAACCTACCCAATTTCTCAGTTTTATGGATGACTTTCCTTGAAGGAGTGTTAGTGAGTACCACCATAGTATGAGCTTGAAAATAGGGCTTTATTTTTCTGGTGGCGTGGATCAAAGCATATGCCGATTTATCCATCCTTGGGTATTTTTATCTCGAACCCTTGAAGATCCATACTATTGAAGCTCACAAACTTTTGAACCCCTTCATCATCTTGGACAATAACTGCACTTATGGATGATTTCGACACTGTTAGGTATCAGAACAATCTCTCCCCCTGAATGGGCCATGATAGGAGCATTCGGAACCCCAAATAAGGGTTTATTTCTTGAAAATATTTTTCACATTATTTGTCCCAGGAAAATGCTCTTCTAAAAAATTTAAAGAATGGCAGACCCTTATCTGTGGCCCAGGAGACGATGCGGTCGAGAGCAGTGACTCTTCTTGTTAACCTCTGCACGTCTTTTATAGTCTTCGATGTCTTTGTTTCTACTAACACCTTGTTTTTCTCTGGGTTTTCCTCAATAACCCTTTGATTTACTATGAAGAAGAGGAAATTTCCCACCTCGACACCGAACACACATTTTGCTGAATTCAACTTCATCTTATAGAGATCCATAGTGTCGAATGTCTTCTCATGGTCGACCACATAGTCCTCTCCTTTGAGGCTCTTCATCAACATATCATCAACATAAACCTCCATAGTTTTCCCAATATGGCCTTTAAACATTTTATTGACCAACCTCTGGTATGTTGACCTTGCATTCTTAAGGCTGAATGGCATTACCTTTATAGTAGTAGGTTCCTTTTTTAGTGATGAAGAAAGTCTTCTCAGTACCAAATTTATCCATGAAAATCTAGTTGAACCCTGAATATGCATCCATAAAGCTCATTACCTCATGCCCAGCTATGGCATGTACCATATGGTTTATGCGAGTGTGATACCTCGTATTTTTAATGAATTTTAAAATGGAATTAATTAGAATTAATTATGTTATAATTGGAAATTAATCCGGATTTAATTATTACCCTAGAATAAAGTAATATGTGATTTATGTTGAATATTAGTTAGTGATTAAAATAATATATATGATTATGAATTTACAATTGATTATGACTTTATAAACTTGTCGCGAATTATGTGTACGACAATTATGGTAATTAAGTTCGGACGCACATTTGAGTCGTGCCGGGATTATAACTAAATGAAATAAAAGTGACTTATTATTATGTCATCTGAATGATCGTTTTCACTGTGACAAAGTGTCCGAAAGGGTTCAAATAGTCGAAAAAGTCTACTTGGGTGTTTGATTTGGGTCTCGGAGCACTTTGGAACCGAAACGACACCCCAGAGGGACATTTTGATCATTTTACAAGGGAGGTGAATATAAACTACAGAAATCTGAGTTTATTTTTTAAGTAAAGGGATTAGATATCTTAGGTTCATTCACCAAAAATAAGAGGAAAGGGTTTAGGGGAGATTGAGAGACTTTCTATGGGAGAAGAAGAGACTTTCCTTGGAAACCAAAGGACAACCACCTTGCACCACAAAGAGCCACCACCACTGTCGGAAGTTAGTCACAAAAAGAGAGGGCCACCAATAGAGTATCATCCCTAATGGATCAGACCTACAATATAAAGGCAAGTAATTAATTATTGCAATCCTAGATTTTATATTGTCCATGTTAGGATAAGTTAGAAAAATTCTGAAAAGTTGCATGATCAAAGATAAATTTGTGATAATTTTAAATGGATCTTTGAAATGTATATTATCTAGGAGTAATATATTTTGATTATAGAATAAACTCCATGAATTTTATATTATCTTGTGAAGACATCTGGGATTTACACTCTTATTGATGATAAAGTCAAAAATTAGAGTTCTTGAGAATAAAATGGAATTTGAGTAAATTGATTCATGTTAATGGTGTTTAAATGATGTTGGTTACATTAGAACCTATCCATATATGATGTATATGATCTGGATTTCATGAGATTAAATTGGAAATCATTTGGTGATGAAAAATTGGAGTTTATATGATGTTCATGGATAAATATAAAAATATGAGTTTTATGGAAATAATATGTTTTAAATACAACCTTCTTGATGATTTTAGTTGTTTTGATTATTAGAAATCATTTATATATCTTGGTTTATCATATGTGTAAAATGCGGCGTGTGATACCGATTTAAATTAATTCGCAAGTTTCCAGTTAAACCTTATTTAATTAGAGTCAATTTAGAAACAACCCCTAAACAAGCCACTATGTGTGTGTGTGTGTGTGTGTGTGTGTGTGTGTGTGTGTGTGTCAAACCATAAATAAAGCATGCGATACAAATTTCAGGAAAAATCCCCGAAGGGAAAAACCTTTTTATATCTAGAACTCTGCAAAGTTTACAAGACCATTGGCTTACATACCATCTTGCTTTCGCCCACAAGAATAATGCACAGTGTCTTTTTTAAACCTCCAAAGGATCCAGATTCAGCAATGGTTCGCACGCAGCTATAACACACGGACACGCAGTCCAGACACGCAGTCTAAAATCTTCACAAGGACTCCCTCCATAATAGCACGCGGATGTCGGTTGTAGAGATCTCTCCACAAAGAATGAACAAAAGTAAAGTGTGTTATTGAAGACCAAAATATTTCACCAAAGCATATGGGATTTTTGTGAATTGAAAACAAAAGAGATGAAAACCCTAAAAGAAGAAGTCAAAAAGAACTCTGCAGATTCGCAGTTTTCTGTCTTTCAAAATGCCCGGACTTCTTGATGGAAACGAACCCATTTAATGAGTATTTATAGAAAATCGCACCACGTTGGTCGCTCGAACGAGATGCATGTTGTTCAAGTGACTTCGCGCGACAATGCAATGTCTTTCGAAAGATAGAGCAAAGTCGTTTGAACGACTGGAACGTCAGAAAATATTATTTTAATATCCACTCCAACACCTAGAAAAAATACTTATTCTCAAATTTTCACGAAAAAAGTCCACTCCAACACTTAGAAAATATTTTGTAAAAATATCCCAAAGCTCTAAGTGCAAAGTTAAGGTATTTAAAACATAACCTTACCAAAGTAAACTTTGCGGAGGCTTTTTTATGAAGAACCTTGATATATTCGGATCCGTCTTGATGTAGATTGCCCTTGAACTTCTTCGACGATTGTAACAGCATACGACATAATTAATTGTGATGGACATTTTTAAAAATACATCCTTACAAATCTCCCCCTATGTCTATGCCGAAACATACGTAAAAACATCGAATTATGAAATACCAAAATACTTATAAAAATCTACCCTCCCATGAATCTCATAACTGAAAAGGTACAAATTTTCAAGTTCTCAAACTTTCTTCAAAAATCTTCATCAAATCTCCAAGCTTTTCTCATCAGGGGGTGCAACATAATGATCTTCAATCTTTGTACCTACACACATGAGATAAAGCAAAAACCTTCGTGATGTATTGATTTTGAAATTATATAAGAATAAATCATTAATAAATCAAATCTCCCCCATACTCCAAAAACTCCCCCATAACATGATAATGCTTTCTCCCCCATTTTATGATGTCCCCAAATAGACAGATAAGAAAAAATAATCAAAATATTGAGTGTCATGACAAAAGCATAGCAAACATGGATAAAACTATGCATGCAAAGGAGTATCTCAAAAGATTCCACAAACTATTTTTAGATTTTTCAATTTTTTTCAAAGAAAAAATAATGTTACAAAAATCTCACCATGGATTTAACTAAAACAACCAAGTCATGGGAATGGAATGAATGGGTGTGAACACATTCGATAGGTAAATAACCTCAATCAATCATATGTTCATGATGAATACGTGTACCCCTAACGAATGAACATCAAAAGTATCCTTAGGTGTAAAAATTATTGAATTTAGATGACACCGTCTTATGCAAATCAACAAATCAAAGTCAAAGTGATTTCCACACCAATAACGTCCAAAACTATTTAACACTTTTTCAAGATTTTCAAAGACGTGCAAACCCATTTTAAATTCCATACAAACTCCCTCATGCATATTTTCTTTTAGAGGTAATCTAAATTCTCAAACATTGGAGAATTGGTGGAAAAACCTAATGGCCCCTTTTTGGCATGAATTTCTTTTTATTGCCTTTAAATTTTTTTGGGCTCTTTTAAACCTCTTTGGACCCCGGATAATAAAATTCCTCAATTTTTAGGTCCGATATAACGATGGCTTAGTATTCTCAAAGGCCAGATGAACCTTTCGCAACCCTTCCTCGTTTTCAAATAAAGCACACAACCTCGCTAAACGGTTCTTACATGCACTACTTTCTTGTCAAGTTTTATCGCGATTGGTTTATTTTTAAAGACAGGATTGAAGTGAAAACACCAAACCAACAAGTGATAAGACAAGCACAATAATCAAACAAATCTGTGCACGTGTGCGATAAAGGAAATCATGAGTCAAGCATGTAGGAAGTAACACTTAATGACATCTTAATGACTCCACACATTATAAATCACAAAGATGACATGATATATTGTCTCAAAACACTATCAAATAGTCACAAGAAAAATGGAATGATGTTATGACTCGGTCATCCGAAGTGTTTATCCATAAAAGGTGTAAAACAAAATACAAAACTCTTTTTGGATTTTCTCAAAATTTTATCAAAATAAAATCTTTTTATATTTTTCAATTTTTTTCAAAAAAATAGAAAACATACAAACAGGGTACAAACTAGAAATAGGCAAATAATATCATCATGCAAATTAACCTATGCTTGTAAACAAGTCAAACCTCAATCATTAGGTGCGGAGGGGTTTTCCAAAGGTGGTGTCAACTTATGAAAAACCTCCATCAAATTTTGTGATGTTTTGACTAAAAACTTAACTTGTTCACCTAGATGTGCAAACACTCTCATGTAGTCTCCAGGAGCATGTAAAGTATCATGTGTGGGTGCACGTGCGGTAGAAACACGTGTAGTAACAAAATGTGACACATAACCCAACTTGAAACAAAATTCCCTAAGGTATCCTCTCCTTTTGCAATGGGAACAAACATATATAGGCCTAGGAACACCTCTCTCAAAAACTCTAGGACGCGCTCTTTTAATAGGAATGGGACGCCTAGGTGGGTTAGGGTGAGACTCATGTGAATCTAACACTAAAGTGGGAACCAACTCGGGTACTTGGGAAGTAGAAGAACCTTCATGACTTATTCCTAAACTCTCACCACTACCCAAAATAGGATTGAGAACCATCTTTCTAACCTTCTTAGATGCGTTCTCTAAAGGGACTTTGACCTCCCGGACACGTTCGAGATCACTCTCGATTTGGGATACACGTGTCGTTTGACTAGACACCGTGTTGGTCAAATCACACTTCTCCCTACCTAAAGCAATCAATTGCTCACTCAAAATCACTCTCACCTTATCAAGTTGACTTGCTTTGGCCTTAAACTCTCCCAAAATCTCAATCTCTCTCTACAAATTTTTCACCTTGAGACTTAACTCTTTATTCAATTTTTGTGTCTTTAAAGTCTCAGCATACAAATCTCTAAAAGCAATTTGGAGCTCACTTTCATCTCCACTTTCACACTCACCTTCACCCTCACTCGAAACACTCAAATAATCCTTCTTAGGGGTCTCACAAGAACTAGTGCCATCACCTCCATCCAAACTAGGTGTGCTAACCCGACTAGCTAAAAATGCGACACACATACCGTTCTCTTTTTCATCACCCAAATCAAAAACCTCTATGTCGCTATCACTAAGTGTGACAGGCAAAGCCACTTTCTTTCCCTCTCTCCTAAGTCTAGTGGCACACTCATACGCCTTATGACCTTTACCCCCACACTCAAAACACGTCAAACTTTCTAAATTTTCTTCGCTCTCCTTTTATTTTTCTCTCCTTCTCTTTCTCATCGCTTTCTTTGGCCTTTGTATTTGTCTCAAAAAATCTCTATTGGAAGAATTATTTTTGTTCACGTTGAGAAATTTTTTAAAATTTTTCGCGAACAAGGCCATATCTTTAAAATAAAAATCTTCCTCAGACTTGGATTCACAAACTCTTTCTTTTTTTTTCTTCTATCTCTTCTCAGAATGTGTCCTAAGTGCAACTCCACTCTCCTTAGGCTTAAGGGTGTCAGTAAACATGTCAATCTCATAGGCTTGAAGATCTCCTACCAACTCTTCTAACTTGAGATTTTTTAAATTACTCATGGAATTTATCACCGTGACCTTATGAATAAACCTTTTTGGGAGAGATCTCAAAATCTTTGTAACGACACGCGGGTTATCAATCACCTCACCCAAATTAAAACTGGTGTTTATAATGTTCGACAAATGTGCATAAAAATTATCAAAGCATTCAGACTCAGACATGGTGATAGTCTTAAATTGGGTGGCCAAATTGTGTAATTTTGATTCTTTAATCGGGTTCGTACCCTTATGTGTCAATTTCAAAACATCCCAAGCCTCTTTAGATGTGGTACACGTCATAATTCGACAAAACTCATCAGGAGTGACAGCTCTAGAAATAACACTCAGTCCACGGGAATTAAAATTTGACATTTTAAAATCGCCTCAGTCCAATTTGACATAGGTTTTAAAGATATGGTATTTTCAACGGTGACAGTGGGAGGATTCCATCCATTTTCGCAAAGCAACCAAACACGCTTGTCAATGGCTTTTAAACAAGATTTCATGCGACCTTTCCAATAGGCATAATTTTTCCCATAAAAAATAGGCACCTTATTAAATGAACGTTCCATAGGAAAAATAACGATTTTTCACAAAATTGATTTTTTTTTAAAATCAATATCACACAATTTTGCGAAAAATAGGAATACGCGATAAATTAGGGTAACCTGATCTGATACCAATTTGACAACGTGAGTAGTCAAATTGTATCAGGGATAAACTTTAAAAATTAGGATCACTCGATAATTTAGAGTAACCCGCTCTAATACCAATTTGTAAAATGTGGTGTGTGATACCGATTTAAATTAATTTGCAAGTTTCCAAATAAACCTTATTTAATTAGAGTCTATTTAGAAACCCCTAAACAAGCAAGTACATGTGTGCGTGCATCAAACCATAAACAAAGCATACGACACAAATTTCAGGAAAAATCCCCGAAGGGAAAAACCTTTTTATATCTAGAACTCTAACAAGTTTACAAGACTATTGACTTACATACCATCTTACTTTTGCCCACAAGTTTAACGCACGGTGTCTTCATTAAACCTCCAAAGGATCCAGATTCAGCAATGGTTCGCATGCAGCTATACCACACGAACACGCAGTCCAAAATCTTCACAAGGACTTCCTCCACAATAGCATGCGATTGTCGGTTATAGAGTTCTCCCCATAAAGAATGAACAAAAGTAAAGTGTTTTATTGAACACCAAAACAATTCACCAAATCATATGGGATTTTTGTGAATTGAAAACAAAATGGATGAAAATCCTAAAAGAATAAGTCAAAAAGAATTATGCAGATTCGCAGTTTTCTATCGTCAAAACGCTGGGACTTCTTAATGAAAACGAAACCATTTAATGAGTATTTATATAAAATCGCACCGCCTCGGACGTTCGAACGAAAAGGAGATCTAGCCCGAACGAGATGCATGTCGTTCAAGCGACTTCACGCGACAATGCCCTGTCATTCTAACGACAGAGCAAAGTCGTTTGAATGACTGGAACGTCAGAAAAAATTATTTTAATATCTACTCCAACACTTAGAAAAAATACCCCTTCTCAAATTTTGACGAAAAAAGTCCGCTCCAACACTTAGAAAATATTTTGTAAAAATATCCCAAAGCTCTAAGTGCAAAGTTAAGGTATTTAAAACATAACCTTACCAAAGTAAACTTTGCGGAGGCTTTTTGATGAAAAACCTTGATATATTCGGATCCATCTTGATGTAGATTGCTCTTGAACTTCTTCGACGGTTGTGACGGTATATGACATAATTAATTGTGATGGACATTTATAAAAATATGTCCTCACAATATGGAATGAAAATTGGGGAGTTTGGGATTATTTGATAAAGAAATTTTTGATGATTAAAAATAATGAACCCCATAGGAACAACAATGAAAAAACCTGGACAATATCTGGTCGATCGATCGATCGACTCAAAGCGGTCGATCGATCGACTGATCGATCGATCGCCCAGGAATAGCCGATCGATCGACTCCCCTGAAAAATGTTATTTTGTTCCTTTTTAACTTTTGATTCAATCCCAACTTTGAGAAATCTTTGGTGATGATTTATTGAACATATTGGGACTTGAAGAAGGGTAGTAGGTTATAACTAAGACCGGGAAAATATTATTTTTGGGATTTTTGATTGAGGGAAATTAACGAGTTTTAATTAAACGAGTTATTATCGAGACTTATGTTACTTGGGATTTAAATTGGATAAATGATAATTTAATATTGGGACCAGTAGTAAGAGAGTTATTAATTACCGGTATAACCTTAGTAATAAGTGGGATTAACCCTATGAGATAGAATGAGGGGTTAAGAATGAATTAAGGGTTATCGAGAATTAAACCGAATTAAAGATGAGTTTAATTCAAAGAATTTCGAAAGTTGTGATGACATGGACAAGTAGGGTGTAGACATTTACCTACTGAATTAGGTCAGGGAATACTTATTTAATCTTCGAGTAATGAATGGGGTTCGGGAATATAAAATAAAGAAGTAAAGTCGTATTATTTAATACGTAGGATTTGATAGATAAAAAAATACTACGTATGGGAATTATCATATGGTTGTGTGAATGTCTTATGGATGTTATATTTATATAGGTGTGATGAATACCTATATTATTATTTGTATGTATGACATACCAACGCTGCTTGCTATCGAGGTGGAGGTTTCGCGTTGTGGACGTTCTTATCTTCTGTGCCCATTTGGGAGGATTTTAGATTCGTACCCTGAGCATAGCACCTTGGACACATGATATAGATGTAATGATAGTTTCGACTGTTGAATGGGAGCGTAGGTATATGCGTGACCCTTTTGGCTGGGGAGTATGCTCACCTCCAATATGTTTGTGTTATGTTATATGATTCGTGAGAGACACCGAATTATTAGCCCTCTATATAGTGACAAGATGTATCAGGACTTGATATCAGAGTATGCATGCATCGCAGCTGTGACTGGGGAGGCATCGTATTAGTGTATATATAATTAGTGTGATATTATATATATAAACTGTGATGTAATCTACTGTGTGACATTGTAGATATAGAGATGTAATCTTCTGTGTGATATTGCAGATTAAAAATATAAACTGTGATTTAATCTATTGTGTAATGTTGTAGATAGAAGTAAATAATAAAATCTGAATCGAATTAAGTAAGTGAACACTTAATTCAAAGGTTGTAACAAGGCTAGTTCATATTAAAGAGAAATGAATATGAATAATTATATTACATATGGTATGAGACATATGGGTTTATGATATGGGTTAGAATTATTTTGTGGAAACTAGTTAGGAGGAAACCTTAACTAGGAAGATAATAAGATACGATAGGTGTGCACTGTAGATGAGAGGTGAGAATTCTCAAGATAGAGCCCAAGAAACTAACATGTACATAATAAATGCTTATTTGTAATTGTTAAGCACTTGCTATTTTTAAAATCTTTTACAATCGAGCTCTGACCCGTTTTCTTGCATATTCTCTTCTCTACTATATCTTGTACATTAGGTATCCAGTAGCAGGGATGCCCAGCATAGATTATGGATGTTTTGATGGATTATAGCTACTAGCAGAGATGCAGATTTTGTTTAGACGCTTTCTTTCTGTTGATTCACTCATTTGTAGCGTCTATTTCATTTAGGGTTGGTCGCCAAGGATTCTAGAGGTTGTAATTATTTATGAAAGCATTGTGGATATCAGTTTTATTTAGTGTAAATGTTATAATTTCACTGGAGAGTTATTCCAGTCACATTTACTCTTTTTATAGATAATTCAGTTGTGATGTGTTGTTGCATATTATTATTCAGTGTTGTAGAATCGCTATAATTAAAAAAATGGAAAAAAAGTTTTTGACACTTAGCTTAATTAACTATTAGGTGATTAATAAAGAATTTTTTTTATAGTGATGCTAAAAATGAACTAACGGGATATTCGTATTTAATTAAATAAAGGACTGATCACCCAATATTTAATTAGGTGAGTTGTTAGAGGTGGTATCAGAGTGATGCTGAGAATGAACAAACTGGATATTTTGATTTAATTAAATAAAGGACTGATCACCCGATATTTAGTTATGTAGGTTGTTACAGGAGGGATCAGATCCAGGTTCTAGTGTCTTTAGGATCTATGCGGCGTACTACATTTCAGCGTGGAGTTCTTTGATGTAGAGCCCTATTATTAGGATGTTGAATTCTTTTGCGTATCTCAATTTACGTTCTCCTACCATGAAGTATGTGGGATCTAATGCTTATACAAGTTCGGTCGGGCATCGTGCACCAAACACATTGGGATGACTAACAAGAGCCGTTAGAAGGATAACAGGATGATGACTCAACCAAAGATATAGAGTATTTTGGAAAATGGTGTTGGAGATAGAAACCTTCATAATTTTTGTTTGGGTTAAGAACATTAAGGAAGTCACTTGGGAGGTGTAGTTTCCCAAGCACCATCATAGTTGATGGCTGTGCCATTTTTAACTCACCCAGCACTATATGTGAAAGGTGAGGGAGTCGGAAGGACTCTTATGAAAGAAGAAATTCAAAGACAATTGTGAAGGGTGAAGTGTAGTAACACTCATGATTTGAAAAATTTCTAGTAAAGTTTTTCTAGGTAGAACAAACTTAAGTGATGAGAGTTAGACATCACATATAAAGACCATGGGTGAAGTTGGAATAAGAATTTTAGGTATGTTTCGATAGTGAAATCATTCATTTGATGTTTTAATCAGGATATGAAAGGAATTTCGAAACTTATCGCATATGGGAAAGAAAGAGATAAGTAACTTGTTTAATGAACTCCGTACCCTAGGAAGAATGGGGTACATAAAGGATAAATAGAGTTCATTATGTGAAAGGACTCGTGAGTGAAATACTCTAGTGTGAGTGGAAATCTGACAAAGATGGCTAAGATTAATGTCACCAAGAAATTGGATGATGCTTCCAAATGTAGTAGAGATAGAAGGGTTAGGAAATCTAGCCGAAGGGCAAGATTGAATTAAATATTGTTAATGAAACATCACCAGAAGGTGTACCCAGTAGGGAAACCATTTAAAGTTACATGATTAAATCCCTACTTAGTGACAATGAAATCAGTCAAGAGTAGTGTAGTCGATAATGTATCTGATAGGACCCATAGATACAAAAGAATAATGGGAATATCAATTGGGAGTTAAGATTGATTGGTCTAAGAGAAGGATGTTCAAATGGTCAGTAACGAGGAAATAGTAAGGGAAATTACCCTCTGTGTAGAGATAGAAATTACTAAGTGTTAAAAGTGTCCACATTCAGTAGTGAGACCGACAAATTTTGGGAATAGTAAACCATACCAATTAGGCATAACAACTAGAGGAGTGAGACTTCTAGGGGAGAAATTGGATCAAGAGAATTAGGCCTAGGAAATTTACGACCCAAGAGTGGTAGGTTTAAATTGGACCATTGGAGTCCTCGATAATTGTAGCATGCCGTATTTCAAGGTCGGCGGGGTCCAAGAAGAAAAAAAGGAGGTCGGTAAGACCATAATTGAGCCCTAGATATGCTGGGCCAATGTTTCAATAATGGGTGTGTAAATCGCATGAGTGAATAATTTGTCCACAATGGGTGGGTATAACTATGGGATGACATCCTAGATATATAACGGGTGCAAGTGATCATGAGTTGTATTTGATCGTTAGAGGTGCATGTAAGGACCCTACGTGATCAGGAGAGACTGCTGAAGTTTTATTTCATCTGTGTGAATAGAGGATTAATTCTAGTGACATGGTGTGTCACAACAGACATATATAAATTGAAAACCCTAAATTCGCGTGCGAGTCGAGGTTAATGGAAATGATAATTTTAATAGTTTGGTTACAAAAGTATTTCTCGTTCATAGTGGGACTTTTTTGTGTCGCCCGTGAGTGAACTGAGTGGGTCCTAAGAGTGTATTTTTTTATTATAATTTTTCTATTGCTTTGAGTTAGCATAATATAACTTATTATAGTAATGTGTAGTGATAAATTACCAAATGTTTTAACGATAGTAGATTGAATGATAAGACTATCATGTTGGATACTCCGAGGAGAGTAAAATTAATTTTGTGCGGTGCCAACTAAAATAGGGTTGGGCCTATATTTCATGATATCATAGACCTTAGTGAAAATGTTGTCTAGTTATATGTGTGAGTAGAAATTTATTTTACTGATGTGGCTAAGGATATATTATATATTTGTCGAACAACGAGAAATAGATCATTATATATAGCGACGAGAATTTGGGATAGTAAGAGCAACATGTTTTATTTTTTTTTAGGGATATATAATCATGGAAGGGTAGACTTTTGTGTCAACATACATAAATATGGGAAGGCACATATTATGGACTGAGGGCCATTACGGATGTCGACGACCGACTATGTTGAGTAGTAGTGTATCGGGGGGGTCGTTATTTGGATTTCTCTTTGCGAGACATCCCACGCATGAAACTAGCGAACGTCGGGAGTGGGAGAGAAGTTTGGTCGATAGTGAATAAGTCCGTACCTTAGTCATTTTATATATACAAACATAAATTTCACTACACCAAAAATAGCATTTTGGCACACCCTGATATTAAAAATTTGGCACAGTTTAAAACTGTGCCAGATTTTGGCACGGTTTAATAGAAATTTGGCACACTCTAAAACAGTGCCAAAATTTGGCACTGTTTTAAAGTGTGCCAAAAATGAGTACACTTACTAAAATATATAATACCCAAAAAAAAACATTACGCTTCTCTCTTTCTCTTATTCCCGCTCAAGGGTTCCCGCCCCGCTCGATCTCTCTCTCTCGCCTCTTCGCTCGGTCTCTTTCTCTCACCTCTTCGCTCGGTCTCTCTCTCTTCGCGGTCAGCTGCTGCTGGTCAGAATCTCTAGGTCGCGAACCATTATATCCCTAGGTCGGCATCCAGCGGTCAGCTGCTGGTCAGAATCTCTACTGCTGACACTCTCTCTCCGGCCCATTCTCTCTTTCTCTGGTCACTGCCCTGTTCTCTCACCGCACTCATCCCAATCAGGTAATTATTTAAAGCATTGTATTTTTTTTAACCTAAGTTAGGTTTAAGATTTGATCCTAGAGTTTATGAAATGCCTGATTTGATTCTTATTTGCTTTTTAGGGGTTTATATATACATATTTAAATATTAATTGTTTTTTTAATGAATCATGGGTTTTTAGGTTCTTACTCCTTTAATTAAAATACATATTTGATCTGATTTGTACATGTTATGGAGTTTTAAGAAAATTTAAGTGCTAAATATTCAATAATAATGTAAAAATAAAAAAATTGAAAAGTAGACACCCCACTAATTAAATGGATAAATGAGATTATGTGTTGAAAATTTAAGAAAAAGTAGACATTAATACTAAACATTCAATAATGATGTTACACATGTAGAAAAACCTTAGACCCATTCAAGAGGTCTCACTATGACTGTGGTGAGAACTCTTGAATTGTCCCATTTTTGGACAGTTTAGAAATGCAAAAGTTTGTATTGTACATAATGATTATGCATGTCCTATTTTGAAAAATTCGGTGGCATCTCTTTATGTTCTTGGGGTGCATACTAGATTGATGTAGTGTTTTGTGTTTTCTTGGTTGAAAAAATTAAGTAACACATGAACACTCCCAATTTAATTTGTGTACTTGAAGAACTGTAGGGAGACGCTGGTGAAATTTTCTAGATTAGGACATGGCATGAGACATTATGACCAATACAAAATATGCATTTTCGAATGGGATAGGACCCTTACCCTGTAGTGGAGATGGAGGAAATATAGGAGCTCAAATATATACATATTTACACTTGAATAAACTTTAATATATTTACAGTAAGCGTTTATAGTATAATGTGTGTTCTTTAAACTTATCAGGATGTCGCCGGGAATCAACAAAGAGTGGATAAATTAGAAAAATATCGAGACCGATACATATAGAGATAGGGTGTTACAGTTTCTACATTATGTGCGTAGTAATAGTTCGAATGCTAAACATACATGTCCCTGTAGACGTTGTCGAAATGGGAAAGGACATGTTGTTATAGATGACATATTCGTTTATTTAATGACATATGGTATGGACATGAACTATACCTTATGGCATTTTCATGGTGTGACATTAGTTGTTGATCAAGTCCAACCACTACCGCAATCTGTGACATCGACAAAACACGTTGATGTGCACAATATTCCAATTTTGAATGATCTTGTGAATGATGCTTGTGAGATGTTTATGGGTGAAGCGGAACCTAGTGAACCTAATTATGTAGGCAATGATGAAGCCCCCGCAACTTCTGAGGTTCCCAATGATTCGTACACACATAAATACAAAGGCAAGAAGTATGATCGTTTACATCAACTCGCATAGGAGCCATTGCACCCAGCTACCGGTTCTTCGCGTCATACCACAATGTATGCTCTTATAAAGTTGAATGATTTGAAAACACAATTCAATTTATCGGATGGTGCTACAGGTGGAATTCTTAGATTGTTAAATGAACTACTTCCTGAACAGAACAACCTGACAACTAGTTATACAGAAATGAAAAACATCGTTAGAGATCTCGGTATGGATTATGTTAAGTATGACGTATGCATTAACAACTGTATGCTCTTTTGGAAAGAGCATGAAAAATCTACTAGATGTATAAAATGTGGTTCTTTACGATATAAGTTTACTTGTCTAGACGAGGATGGTGTAGAAATTCAGAATACTAATGGAAAAAAAAGTACTCTAGGGTTCCTAAGAAGGTAATGCGACATTTCCCTCTAATCCCTAGGCTAAAACGGTTGTATACCATAAAATGGATAGCAGAGAAAATGACTTGGCACGCTCGTGCAAGCTCTTGTATGGAATTCTTGCGTCATCCCCTAGATTCAGCAGAATGGGTAAATTTAAACATTTTGTGGAGAGATTTTGCAAAAGATCCACGGAATATTCGACTTGCAATAGCAACTGATGGTTTCAACCCGAATAACATGTTTGGTCGTAAGTATAGTTGTTGTCCAGTGATAATTCAACCTCTCAACCCTCCTCCATCAATGTGTATGAAAAGTGAGTTTTCAATGTTATCTGTATTGATTCCCGGACCAAAGTCACCATCAAGTAATATTGATGTCTTCCTCCAACCGTTGGTTGATGAGTTAAATATCTTATGGTCTGGAGTTGAGGCTTGGGATGCATACAAAAATGAGAAATTTCAGTTAAAAACCATGTTGATGTGGGGTATACATGATTTTCCAACTTATGGGATGTTATCAGGTTGTTCAACTTAAGGTTACAATGGGTGTCCTATTTGTTCTACAAATACACCTTCTCAATATCTTTCTATGTCAACGAAATGTTGTTACCAACGATCTCGTATGTTCCTTCCTAAAGACCATCCTTACAGGTTTGACTCATCAAAGCAAACATTTAATGGTAAAATAGAGGATGCTATGGCTCCAAGAAAGTTAACAAGTGTAGAAGTTGAGCAGATAGTGTCACTTATCGCTCGAGAAGGTGTTCAAAGAGAGGGAGAGGGAGATAAAAAGGGAAAGACAAAGGGGAAGGGGAAGGGGAAGGGGAAGGGGAAGGAGAAGGAGGATGTCGTAATGGAAGACGATGATTATCCAAGTGAGGGTGACGATGAGAATCTAGCGGGTACTGAGGGTTTTTCAAGGAGGTCAATTTTCTTTGACTTAGAGTACTGGAAGGACCATGATATTAGACATAATTTAGATGTTATGCATGTTGAAAAGAATTTCACAAAGACTCTTTTAGGTATAATACTCTCGATGAAAGGTTCATCAAATAAAGATACGGTCAAAGCCCTTGAAGACTTGAAAGTTCATTTGAAACTTAAAAGGAAATTATGGATGAAAGATGTTGAAGGCAGTAACAAAAGGCTTATGCCAAAGGCACATTTCGCATTAGGAAAGGAAGAGAAAGAAGCCTTTTTTCGTACACTAAAAACATTAAAGTTACCGATTGGATTTTCATCAAATTTCAGCAACAATGTTAACCTCGATCCACCTGGATTTACCAATCTCAAGTCCCACGATTATCACATCATTATGCAACGATTTCTTCCTGCGTTGCTTATGCATTCATTTCTGGATGATAAGCCTTTGTTTAAAGCTATACAGTGGATAAGCATATTCTTTAATGTGTTGTGTGCCAAAGTGATATTTAGGGAACATCTTTTGAAGGCCAAAAACGCATTGGTAGAGGCACTTTGTGTCTTTAAAATTTATTTTCCACCTGCCTTTTTTGTGGTGATGATCCACCTCTTGCACCATTTAGCCGATGAAGCTTTGACAGTTGGGCCACCAAGATATCGGGCGATGTGGTTGTTTGAGAGAGAAATGGGAACATATAAAAAGTGGTCACAAAACAAGAGGTACATTGAAGGGAGCATTGTTAATGCATATTTGTTACATGAAGCTTCTTTGTATGCCATGGAGTACATATCGAAAAGAGGAGAAGGAACTCATAAGAGGAATCTTGAGGATTTTCTTGATGATGAGTTTGATGACTCGGAATGCCAACGACCATTGGGTAAAAGTAAAGAATTGATCTTAAATAATGTACAATATGAGCAAGTGCGAAGATGGGTTTTATCTCAATGCGATGGTGTTGATGAATGGAGAAGGTACACACTTAGTTCTATGTTAATTCATATTAATTGATTGTAATGTGATATTTCTTAATTTTGAAACTAATTTCTTGTAGAAAATTTGTGGTAACTGAGACTCAATCGAGGCATATAATTGATGATTTCATCCCTTGGCTAAGGAACGAGGCAAGTCTTTATTTATACATGTACTTTTTTATCAACCGTAATTATTTTTAATGAAACTTTAAAAAATTATCAATTCCTTACAGGCCTCAAGATTTAATGATACGGGAATTTTGCCATATGCTGATGGTCCGCACCATAGGGTTACCAGTTATGAGAAATTTCAATGCAATGGGTACACCTTTTGTACTTCTAGACATGAAGAGAATCATAACTTTCAGAGTAGTGGTGTATCCACTAAGGCCTTTAATAAAAGGAGATTATGAAAACCTTTTATGGAGTAATTAGACAAATACTCGACCTCAATTACATTGAGTTCACACATACTGTCTTTTATTGTGATTGGGTGGATGTTGATGATAAGAATGCTTGCAAAGTTGAACCCACCTGAAAATTGGTGATGGTGAATCTTAGTAAGCTCGTGAGTAAAAATACCATTCACGACGATCCGTTCATCCTTGCATCTCAAGCCAGTCAAGTATTTTATTGTCAAGATGTAAAGCTGAAGGGGTGGTCAGTTGTTTTACACTCTCCCAAGAGACTGACAAAAGAAATAGATGCGATTGATATTGACCGTACGATGTATGATTCCATTCTCGAGGAAAATGATAAATTGCTGGAGCTTTTGGACACCGATTTCTAATGCAATGATTTAGTTTGTTGTTGTTGTAAACATTTAATACTTTATTGTTGTTTGAACATTTAATACATGTATGGTTGTTTGAACTTGTAATTCTATGGTTACTGATGTTTTAACATGTAATATACTGGTGTCTCTTTGAACATATATTCTTGTAATGTTTATTCTTATTATTTTGGTGTCCAATAGTCACTTTTTTCCAGATAAATGTCTCATATTGGTGATACTTCGTAACCGTCAATAAATGGGGTGACACCTATATCAACCTCCCGTTCTAAGGTTGCTTCGGGTGTTTCAAGAGTAAGTGATGAATCTTCCACCAAGAAATTAAAATTTAATGAGCACGGCCTTCCAGTTGGTGAAGATTCATATACAGTCTCAACCAGGTTGGGAGACTTAGCTAGGACACATATTCCCATTTCTTATACGAGTTGTAAACAAGTGGATGTGCGATATAAGAACTCAGTTTGGTCATCATTAATGGTATACTATTCCTTTCTATTCCAAATAATGTAATAGTTAGTAAATTCAATTATGTGATGTTTTAATTTTATTTCTTTATATATTGTAGAAAGAGTTCCCAGATGTGCGCGAAAGTCAGAAGAAAATTTTTATGAAAAAAGCGAACGATGCTTGGAAAAAGTTCAAGTCAAAGCTAAGGGTTAATTTGAAGGATGGTGATGTTGGAAAGTGGAAGGAGAAAGTTCCACGAAATGTCAAATCTGAGGACTGGGAGGTGTTTTGCAATAATGAAGCTTTAGAGGTTCAAAAAACTTTGCGAAGAAAGAACAAAGAGACTAAACAAAATTGTGTGAGAAAGACAACTCATAACACAGGTCGGCATGGTTATGCTCGAGCTTCAGAGAATTGGAGAAAGAAGCATGGACGTGCACCCACTCGTGCTGAATTGTGGTTGGCAACTCATATAATCAAAGGAGGTGGTTATTCCCCTCATGATAAAGTATTTGCGGTAATTTAAAATTTTTAATGTTCGTTTTGTCAAAAAAAAGTATCGTATCATCAAACCTAATGTTAATATATTTTTGTACAGGACCAAATTCAATTGCTTCTGGATGTATACAAAGCGAGTGGTCAAGAGGAGACCTTGGATGCCGGGCCTATTTTTGATGTTTTTGGAAAAGATACGCGAGGACGTGTTCATTGTGTTGGGTCCACAATTTCGAGAACCGCTATATTAGGGTCGGTATTTGCTAGAGAAATGCTTGAAGAGGTGAAAGAGGACACCGAAAATTGTAAGGATCATGTTGATCACCTAAGGAGTGACATAGAGGGGATAAAGTCCTCATTATCAAAATTCATTACTGACTTCAAAATCGGAAAATTTTCATGTGTTGGACACAACGTTCAGGAGTTACCTACTTTAGGCACCGTGGCTCCTTCGTGTTCTCTTTCCTCCCCTGCATTCGAGGTTCCAAATTTCACCTCTCTAATTGAATGCAAAATACTATCCCATACACGTGAACTTGTTGGTTATGGGAGGAAAACGCAACCAGGAGCCGTCTCGACCGTTCACTTCCATGCGTTGAGAAAGAATGAAGTGTGAGTTTTACTCGATGACATCAAAGTGCCCGAGTATCCAGTTTGGGGTGGAAAACAAGCTCATTGCGAGAACTTGGAAGATGTTGGTAAAATGGAATTATGTATTGGCTCGACGACCTTTGTCCTCCCATTGGTGACACCGACGAATGAACACAGGTATAAACACACTGATTAGACTCTCTTTCAATATCCGCTTTACTAATTAATATTCATCCATTAATATTTGTGTGTATGTATATATCTTTATGTCGGTTCTTATTTATATGCAACAAATATGTTATTGTGAGCATATAGGCAACATATATGATGCTGCATGCATATATGCTACTGCATATATGCAACTGTATTCATATATGCTGCATATATGCTGCTGCTGCAACTGTATGCATATATGTTGCAAATGTATTACTAAGATCCTTGCTAATATGATTAGAATTGTGGCTAACTGCAGTTGTATATATTAACTGCTGTGTATATTAACTGCTGAAGCAGCAGCTGTATATATTAACTGTTGCATGCATATATTACTAAGATATTCTAATCATATTTGCAGTTGGCTAACAGCAAAAGTCATCCATTCCATTTTGTTTTGAGTATTTGCAGTTGGCTCACGTAGAAACATCATCCATTCCATTTCTTTATCCTCTGAAAATGTCAACCTTTAAGGCTATAAATGTTTAGAAGGAAATGTTGGGATCAAATTTGATATATCCCAAGCTTTTGACACTACGGATTGGAATTTTATTCTTAATTATCTAAAAGCTTTTGGCTTCTGCTAAAAAATAGCCAATTGGATTTCCACTATTCTTTACTCTGCTATGCGTTCTATATTAATTAATGGATCTCCAGTAGGTTATTTTTCTTGTTCCAGATGTGCGAGACAAGGGAATTCCCTTTCTCCCCTTCTATTCTGTATTGGTTAGGAAGTTCTTAGTAGGAGTATTAGTAACAGAGGTGCTGATGGTACTACAATAATTAACATTTCATCTCCTAGAGGCTTGAAAGATCCTTCTCACCTAATTTATGCTAGTGACATCATGGTGTATTATAGGGTGAAAACCCAAACCGGCCCCCAAACGACCCCGTAGGAGGCACGAACACCTCGCACGGGACCAATGTAACTTGTAAGAACTGACCGTGTAGTCCCGGATCTCCCAATTTGTAAATATGACGATAATTTGCAAAAATCACACTTAAACTTAAAAACAGACCGTTAAAGGGTGAAAACCCAAATCGGCCCCCAAACGACCCTGTAGGAGGCACGAACACCTCGCACGGGACCAATGTAACTTGTAGGAACTGATCGCGTAGTCCCGGGTCTCCCGATTTGAGAGTATGACGATAATTTGCAAAAATCACACTTAGAGTTAAAAACATACCGTTAAAGGGTGAAAACCCAAACCGGCACCCAAACGACCCCGTAGGAGGCACGGACACCTCGCACGGGACCCATGTAACTTGTAGGAACTGGCAGCGTAGTCCCGGATCTCCCGGTTTGTAAGTATGACGATAATTTGCAAAAATCACACTTAAACTTAAAAATAGACCGTCAAAGGGTGAAAACCCAAATCGGCCCCCAAACGACCCCGTAGGAGGCACGAACACCTCGCACGGGACCAATGTAACTTGTAGGAAATGCCGCGTAGTCCCAGGTCTCGCGGTTTGAGAGTATGACAATAATTTGCAAAAATCACACTTAGAGTTAAAAACATGCCGTTAAAAGGTGAAAACCCAAATCGGCCCCCAAACGACCCCATAGGAGGCACGAACAGCTCGCAATGGGACCAATGTAACTTGTAGGAACTGACTGCGTAGTCTCGGGTCTCCCTGTTTGAGAGTATGACGATAATTTGCAAAAATCACACTTAGAGTTAAAAACATGCCGTTAAAGGGTGAAAACCCAAACCGGCCCCCAAACGACCCCGTAGGAGGCACAAAAACCTCGCACGGGACCCATTTAACTTGTAGAAACTGGCAGCGTAGTCCCGAATCTCCCGGCTTGTAAGTATGACGATAATTTACAAAAATCACACTTATAGTTAAAAACATGCCGTTAAAGGGTGAAAACCCAAATCGGCCCCCAAACGATCCCGTAGGAGGCACAAACACCTCGCACGGGACCCATGTAACTTATAGGAACTGGCAGCGTAGTCCCAGATCTCCCGGTTTGTAAGTATGACGATAATTTGCAAAAATCACACTTAAACTGAAAAACAGGCCGTTAAAGGGTGAAAACCCAAATCGGCCCTCAAACGACCCCGTAGGAGGCACAAACACCTCGCACAGGACCAATGTAACTTGTAGGAACTGACCGCGTAGTCCCGGGTCTCTCGGTTTGAGAGTATGACGATAATTTGCAAAAATCACACTTAGAGTTAAAAACATGCCGTTAAAGGGTGAAAACCCAAACCGACCCCCAAACGACCCCGTAGGAGGCACGAACACCTCGTACGGAACCCATGTAACTTGTAGGAACGGGCAGCGTAGTCCCGAATCTCCCGGTTTGTAAGTATGATGATAATTTGCAAAAATAACACTTAAACTTAAAAATAGACCATTAAAGGGTGAAAACCCAAATCGGCCCCCAAACGACCCCGTAGGAGGCACGAACACCTCGCACGGGACCAATGTAACTTGTAGGAACTGACCGCGTAGTCCCGGGTCTCTCGGTTTGAGAGTATGATGATAATTTGCAAAAATCACACTTTGAGTTAAAAACATGCCGTTAAAGGGTGAAAACCCAAACGACCCCGTAGGAGGCACGAACACCTCGTACGGGACCCATGTAACTTGTAGGAACTGGCAGCATAGTCCCGGATCTCCCAGTTTTTAAGTATGATGATAATTTTCAAAAATCACACTTAAACTTAAAAAAGACTGTTAAAGGGTGAAAACCCAAATCGTCACCCAAACGACCCCGTAAGAGGCACGAACACCTCGCACGGGACCAATGTAACTTATAGGAACTGACGGCGTAGTCCCGGGTCTCCCGGTTTGAGAGTATGACGATAATTTGCAAAAATCACACTTAGAGTTAAAAACATGCCGTTAAAGGGTGAAAACCCAAACCGGCCCCCAAACGACCCCGTAGGAGGCACGAACACCTCGCACGGGACCCATGTAACTTGTAGGAACTGGCAACGTAGTCCCGGATCTCCCGGTTTGTAAGTATGACGATAATTTGCAAAAATCACACTTAAACTTAAAAATAGCCCGTAAAGGGTGAAAATCCAAATCGGCCCCCAAACGACCCCGTAGGAGGCACGAACACCTCGCACGGGACCAATGTAACTTGTAGGAACTGACCGCGTAGTCCCGGGTCTCCCGATTTGAGAGTATGATGATAATTTTCAAAAATCACACTTAGAGTTAAAAACATGCCGTTAAAGGGTGAAAACCCAAACCGGCCCCCAAACGACCCCGTAGGAGGCACGAACACCTCGCACGGGACCCATGTAACTTGTAGGAACTGGCAGCGTAGTCCCGGATCTTCGAGTTTGTAAGTATGACAATAATTTACAAAAATCAAACTTAAACTTAAAAACCTGCCGTTAAAGGGTGAAAACCCAAACCGACCCCCAAACGACCCCGTAGGAGGCTCGAACACCTTGCACGGGACCAATGTAACTTATAGGAACTGACCGCGTAGTCCCGAGTCTCCCGGTTTAAGAGTATGACGATAATTTTCAAAAATCACACTTAGAGTTAAAAACATGCCGTTAAAGGGCGAAAACCCAAACCGGCCCCCAAACGACCCCGTAGGAGGCACGAACACCTCGCACGGGACACATGTAACTTATAGGAACTGACCGCGTAGTCCCGGGTCTCCCGGTTTGAGAGTATGACGATAATTTACCAAAATCACACTTAGTTAAAAACATGCCGTTAAAGGGTGAAAACCCAAACCGGCCCCCAAACGACCCCGTAGGAGGCACGAACACCTCGCACGGGACCAATGTAACTTGTAAGAACTGACCGTGTAGTCCCGGATCTCCCAGTTTATAAGTATGAAGATAATTTTCAAAAATCACACTTAAACTTAAAAACATGTCGTTAAAGGGTGAAAACCCAAACCGGCCCCCAAACGACCCCGTAGGAGGCTCGAACACCTCGCACGGGACCAATGTAACTTGTAGGAACTGACCGCGTAGTCCCGGGTCTCCCGATTTGAGATTATGGCGATAATTTGCAAAAATCACACTTAGAGTTAAAAACATGTCGTTAAAGGGTGAAAACCCAAACCGGCCCCCAAACGACCCCATAGGAGGCACGAACACCTCGCACGGGACCCATGTAACTTGTAGGAACTAGCAGCATAGTCCCGGATCTCCCAGTTTGTAAGTATGATGATAATTTGCAAAAATCACACTTAAACTTAAAAATAGCCCGTAAAGGGTGAAAATCCAAATCTGCCCCCAAACGACCCCGTAGGAGGCACGAACACCTCGCACGGGACCAATGTAACTTGTAGGAACTGACCGCGTAGTCCCGGGTCTCCCGATTTGTAAGTATGATGATAATTTCCACTCATACATGTAATTTTTTTGTTTTGAGTATTTTTTTTTAAATTATTGGGTTACTGATATCATAATTTTTTTGTATTCTATTTTTTTTGCAGGATAACAGTTTATCGTTGACTTTTATTCACGTGGAACACACAAAGAACTTAATGGTTTACAACAAGGGGTTTATTAATGATTCCATTTTTTTGTGTCATGACCGTACGGTCTTTTGTTGTTTTATTATTGACTTTTATGGCCATGAGGGCTTTTGTAAGTTAATTGTTATATTTTGTGGCCGTGCGGGCTTTATGTTAGGAAGGTTTTATATTAACAGGTTTTGGAATGTCCAGAAAATAGAGGAAACTCTGCCCAATTTTTTTTCGACCTGTGAGCTATTAAAGACTTGTAATATTTTGAAGTTTGTATGTACATTAGTTTATTAATAACGCGCAATATTATTAATTTGTGAATTTTGTGCTTTCAAATAATTTTTTTTTTATTAAAAAAAAATTGGCACAGTTCCAAACCGTGGCAAAAGTGTATCATATTTTGGCACGGTTTTGAACTGTGTCAAATTTTTTTAAACTGTGCTGAATTTGGCACAGTTAAAAACTGTGCCAAAACTGTGCCAGAAATATCAAATTCTGGCACGGTTTAAAAGTGTGCCAGAAGTGTTCCTGTTTGGATGAATCTGGCACAGTTAAAAACTGTGCCAAAAGTGTGTCAGAAATATCAAATTTTGGCAAGGTTTTAAAGTGTGCCAGAAGTGTTCCTGTTTGGATGAATCTGGCACAGTTAAAAAGTGTGCCAAAAGTGTGCCAGAAATATCAAATTCTGGCACGGTTTAAAAGTGTGCCAGAAGTGTTCCTCTTTGGATGAATCTGGCACACTTTTGAGCCGTGCCAGAAAAAAAATCCCATTTTGGAACACCTGATTCTGGCACAGTTCAAAACCGTGCCAGATTTGATCTGGCA
Source organism: Sambucus nigra (assembly GCA_949130495.1). Lineage (NCBI taxonomy): Eukaryota > Viridiplantae > Streptophyta > Magnoliopsida > Dipsacales > Adoxaceae > Sambucus > Sambucus nigra. The sequence continues at coordinate 263,656,918 of OX422212.1, forward strand.
CAGTTTTAAACCATGCCAGATTCCTGTTTTTGGTGTAGTGTTTAGAGTTGATAATTCTATTATGACTTAAGAATCGCCTAGTTCGAGTAACATTATGAATAAAACAATGATGCCACTGATAGAGTGATCAAGTTATGACTAGTGGGGTGATTGAGTGCACCCCTACCATATCAGTATGCCATGTGAGAGAAAATTGATTTAAGAAGAGTATATGTTATTTGTGCAACAATGAAAGAAATATAGGGTGTATGGGCGCCCTAGGAAATTAAATATGATATTATTCCCCATTTTGGAGACATGGGATAAGGAAGATAAATGTAGAGGTTTAGATATCGGGACTTGAATGTCTGGTCATTTATGATGATTAGAGATATAGTCGCTAGAATAAAAAATGTATCATGCTATACATGACTATGGTAATAGGATTTAAATGAAAAGATGTTTGGCAAGATTCCTCTTGTAGCGGGCCACCTATCTTTTGGAATTAGGGTGGACCATTCGAAACCAGTAGAGTTTCTTCAACCGTTAGGTATTTCTATGTAGTATTGGGAGGGTATTCGTAAGGATTTTATCGCGAATATGGTTACAATCCTATATGGGTGATAGTGAATAAGTTGACAGAACTAGATCACGTTATGCCAATTAAGGTTGATCATACTACAAGACAATATGCTTTGATCTTAATATAATCGGGATAGTGAGGCTACATAGGGTACCATTTAATATTGTGTCCAATTAGGATGAGATTTTTTCTCCCGATTTTGGCAGAACTTTCACGAGGCATGGGTACCGAGTTCTGATTGGGTATGATCTATCATCGACAAAATAATGACTAAGTGGAAAAATATGATGTTGGAAGATAAATTATGTTCATACCCTTGAATCTTGAGGGAGGACGAGATACGTACGTTCCACGAGTGAAGTTCGTGTACTATAACTCTTATAAGTTTACTTTTGGGCATGGTGCCAGTTGAAGTATGGTACGGTAAGTCTTATTATTTCTCCTACTTATGGTATAAAGGTGAGGAACCAGGAATTATTTCGAATAGTAGAGATGATTTGAAACTTATAGTATATATTGTGTGTAAAATATATATCGCACAATTAATCTACTTGTGTATGATAATCGCAAGACGAGATGGTATTTATCTAAAGAACTGTTATTCTATTTAAATGCGTACAATAGAAGGTTAGATAGTAAATATATAGAATAAAGTATAAGTAGCAAAACTTAAACTTTAAGTCTTGGACAAGAACCTACGTGACAGGGTAACCTAGGGTTAAAATGATAATAAGTGAGGTGTTCATTATTGGGGGAATTAGATAGCGTATTGTATGGGCGGTACAAAATAGTTTACTAGGGAGCGCAAGTATGTGATGCGCAATAATTATCCAATATTTTTCTTGCCTGCTATACTTTAGTTTCTAAATTTTGGGACAAAATTCCGTTGTAAGGGTGGAAGTATGTAATACCCCGTATTTTTAATGACTTTTAAAATGGGATTAATTAGAATTAATTATGTTATAAATGGAAATTAGAATAAAGTAATATGTGATTTATGTTGAATATTACTTAGTGATTAAAGTAATATATATGATTATGAATTTACAATTGATTAAGACTTTATAAACTTGTCACGAATTATGTGTACGACAATTATGGTAATTGAGTCGGGACATGCATTTGAGTTGCGTCGGGATTATAATTAAATGAAATAAAAGTGAATTATTATGTCATCCCAATGGTAGTTTTGACTTAGCCAAAGTGTCCGGAAGTATTCAAATAGTTTAAAAAGTCTACTTGGGTGTGTGATTTGGGTCTTGGGGAACTTTGGAACCGAAAGGACACCCCGGAGGGGTATTTCAATCATTTTACAAGGGAGGTTAATAGTAACTACGAAAATATGAGTTTATTTTATAAGTAAAGGGATTAGAGAGCTTTCGTTCATTCACCAAAAATAGGAGGAAAAGGTTTACAGGAAATTGAGAGACTTTCTATGGGAGAAGAAGAGACTTTTCTTGGAAACCAAAGGACAACCACCTTGCACAACAAAGAGCCACCACCACCACTACCGGAAGTTGGTCGTAAAAAGAGCGGACCACAAGTACAATATCATCCCCAACGGATCATACCTACAATCTAAAGGCAAGTGATTAATTATTGCAATCCTAGATTTTATATTGTCTATGTTAGGATAAGTTAGGAAAATTCTGAAAAGTTGCATGACCAAAGATAAATCTGTGATAATTTTAAATGAATCTTTGAAATGGATATTATCTAGGAGTGATTTCTTTTGATTATAGAATAAACTCCATGAATTTTATATTATCTTGTGAAGAAATTTGGAATTTACACTCTTATTGATGATAAAGCCGAAAATTAGAGTTCTTGAGAATAAAATGGAATTTGAGTAAATTGATTCATGTTAACGATGTTTAAATGATTTTGGTTACATTAGAACTTATCCATATATAATCGTATATGATCTGGATTTCATAAGATTATATTTGGAATCATTTGGTGAAGAAAAATTGGAGTTTATATGATGTTCATGGATAAATAGAAAAATATGAGTTTTCTGGAAATAGTATGTTTTAAATCCAACCTTCTTGACGATTTTAGTTTGTTTGCTTACTAGAAATCATTTATATATATTGGTTTATCATATGGAATGAATATTGGGGAGTTTGGGATTATTTGATAAAGGTTTTGATTATTAAAAAGTATGAAACTTTTCGAAAAAACCGTTCAGAAACCAGGACAATATCTGGTCGATCAATCGATCGACTAAAGACTGTCAATCGATCGACTGATCGATCGATCGCCCAGGAACAGTCAATAGATCGACTCCCCTAAAAAATGTGATTTTGTTCCTTTTTAACTTTTGATTCAATCCCAACTTTGAGAAATCTTTGGTGATGATTTATCGAACATATTAGGACTTGGAGAAGGGCAGTAAGATATACCTAAGATCGAGAAAATATTATTTTTGGGATTTTTGAATGAGGGAAAATTAACGAGTGTTAATTAAATGAGTTATTATCGAGACTTGTGTTACATGGTATTTAAATTGGATAAATGATAATTTAAGGTTAGGACCAGTAGTAAGAGACTTATTAATTACCGGTATAACCTTAGGAATAGGTGGGATTAACCCTAAGAGATAGAATGAGGGGTTAAGAATGAATTAAGGGTTATCGAGAATTAAACCTAATTAAAGATGAGTTTAATTAATAGAATTTTGAAAGTTGTGATGAAAGGGACAAGTAGGGTGTAGACATTTACCTACTGAATTAGGTTAAGGGATACTTATTTAATCTTCGAGTAATGAGTGAGGTTCGGGAATATAAAATAAAGAAGTAAAGTCATAATCTTTAATACGTAGGATTTTATGGATAAAAAAATACTGCATATGCGAATTATCATATGGTTGTGTGAATGACTTATGGATGTTATATTTATATAGGTATGATGAATACCTATATTATTATTTGTATGTATGACATACCTTAGCTACTTGCTATCGGGGTGGAGGTTTCACGTTGTGGACGGTCTTATCCCGTGTGCCCATTTGGGAGGATTTTAGATTCGTACCCTGAGCATATGACCTTGGACACGTGCTATTGGTGTAGTGATAGTTTCGACGGTTGAATGGGAGCGTAGGTATGTGCGTGATCCATTTGGATGGGGAGTATGCTCGCCTCCAATATGTTTGTTTTATGTTATATGATTTGTGAGAGACACCGAATCATTAGTTCTCTATACAGTGACATGATATATAAAGACATGATAACAGAGTATGCATGCCCCGCAACTATGAGTGGGGAGGTGCCGTATTAGTACATATAATTTGTGTGATATTATATATATAAACTGTGATGTAATCTACTATGTGACATTATAGATATAGAGTTTTAATCTTCTATGTGATATTGTAGATTAAAAATATAAACTGTGATTTAATCTACTATGTAATGTTGTATATATAAGTAAATAATGAAATCTGAATTGAATTAAGTAAGCGAACACTTAATTCCAAAGTTGTAACAAGACTAGTTCATATTAAAGAGAAATGAACATAATAATTATATTACGTATGGTATGGGACATACGGGTTTTTGATATCGGTTAGAATTATGTTGTGGAAACTAGTTAGGAGAGAACCTTAACTAGGAAGATAATAAGATGCGATAGGTTTGCACTCTAGATGAGAGGTGGGAATTCTCAAAAGTTATCCCCGAGTAACTAACATCTACATAATAATTTCTTATTTGTAATTGTTAAGCACTTGCTATTTTTAAAATATTTTACAATTGGGCTCTGACCCGTTTTGTTACATATTATCTTATCTACTATATCTTTCACATCAGGTATCCAGCAGCAGGCATGCCCATCATAGATTATGGATGTTTCGATGGATTATAGCTACTTGCGGAGATGTGGATTTTGTTTAGACGCTTCCTTTCTGTTGATTCACTCATCTGTAGCGTCTACTTCATTTAGTGTTGGTCGCCCAGGATTCTAGAGGTTGTAATTATTTATGAAAGCGTTGTGGATATCAGTTTTATTTAATGTAAATGTTATAATTTCACTGGAGAGTTATTCCAGTCACATTTATTCTTTTATAGTTAATTCAGTTGTGATGTGTTGTTTCATATTATTATTTCATGTTGTAGAATGGATATAATTAAATAAAATGGAAAAAGTTTTTGACACTTAGCTTAATTAACTATTAGTTATGTAATAAAGAAATTGTTTTCGACAGTGTTGATGAGAATGAACCAACTAGATATTCTGATTTAATTAAATAAAGGACTGATCACCTGAAATTTAATTAGGCGGGTTGTTACAAGTGGTGTCACAGTGATGCAGAGAATGAACCTACTGGATATTCTGATTTAATTAAATAAAGGATTGATCACCCGATATTTAATTAGGCAGGTTGTTATAGCGAGGCAAAGGGAAACTGTCTTTTGGGCAGGCCTTATTGAAATTTGTGAGGTCTATGCATATTCACCATTTCCCATTGGCTTTATGCATAATCACAACATTAGACAACCAATTCGGATAGTGCACTTTACAAATAAACTCAGCCAATTGGATCTTTTTTACCTCGGCCTGGATGAATTTGTAACTATCTCTGGCAATTGTCCTCCTCTACTTAAATGGCTTGGCATCCTTGTTAATGTTTAGTGGATGGCCGATAACTTTGGGGTCTGTCCCCGACATATCTTCGTGGCTCCATGCAAAGGCACTTTTTCTCTTCCTCAATAGCTCTATTAATCTTTGTTTCACCTCCTTTTCAAATGATGAGCCGATTTGAATGATTTTTTTTAACTCATCCTCATTGAGGACGATGGATTCTACATCCTCTGTGGCCTCATCCTTCTTTGGTTTCCTCTCGTCCCTAGGGTCAAAAGTGTTAATATCATTGGAGGTTGTGAATTTCTTGTGGGACTCTTTCTTTTTTTCTAAGATGAAGTAACACTCATTGGCCCTCACCTAGTCACCTTGGAATTCCCCTACCCATAAGGCATTTGGAATTTTACCTTTTGGTGAATAGTATAGGGCATTCCTTCGAACTCTATGAGTGCTACTCTATCGAGAATGATATTATAAGCCAAAAATACATTCTCATCCATCATGAAAAAATCTAACTTTCTTTGTTAGGCACCTCGTCTAGGTACCCATATAGACCTCCATCTCGAACACCCCAAAGTGGGTGAACGTTTTCTCAACTGAACCCTGTTAAGGGTTAAAAAGTAGTAATTAACCTTTTCTTACCAAGCTTGAACCCCTTGAAGCAGTCAAAAACATAACATCGGCTGAGCTAGCACCGTCCTCCAGTATTCTAGACACATTGTACACATGACCCTGGTGCTGATGACTAAAGGGTTGTCAAGGGGATCCAAGATTCCCTTAAAGTCCATTTATGAGAATCCTACTACCAATGTATGCGTGTCTACTTTCTTTCATTTTCCATACTTCACCTCTGAAGCATTCAAATTTACTTCCATTCGTTTGGGAGAAAATTTTCTTCTACGATGGGTGCCTTATGATCGGCCGGCTCAGTTCCTCCTCCGTCCATTCCTCCACTGATCATTTTAACACCTAAGGAAATCATATTAATGTGTACCTTTGGCTAAGGGATCTTAGGAGGGAGATCTGGGTCACCTTCTTCACCATCTGACTCTTCATCTCTCTTCTTAGATTGAGCCTATCGTCTCGTTCTGTCATCTTTTGACCGACTATGTTTCATTCTAGCGTCATCCTTCGTGTGACTCTGGTCAACACACTTCTAAATTGTCTTTAAGAGCAAAGAATTTGTCTATTCGATGTTCTTGGTCTTCGTGGAACTCGCACCACTTACTTTTTTCCCTCTTATGAGAAGGGGACTTTAGCTTTTCAGGCCACCTGAGAGCTCTCTCATCTTTAATCTCATTTAAGATCAAGTCAAGCCTTACCTCAATGGAGTGTGTATCAAAAACATATCATCGTCTGACCTTTTGTTCCCGCCTTTTCCTTTTTCTTTCTGAGTCTTACACCCACTGGCTGTCCTGGACGTAACCGAGAGTTCTGCTATGGACTTGGGAGGATCCCCGACTAACTTCCAGATTACCTTGCCTTTCTTAATTCCACCCATGAGGGTTATTATGGTAATATTTTCTTTGTAATCCTCCACTTCAAGCTTTTCCTTGTTAATCCGAGCAATGTAGTCTCTCAACGTCTCATTCTTCCCTTGTTTCACATAGAAGAGATTTGTCACCTTCTTCTAGGGCTTCAGGCTAAGGCAGAAGTTATGAATAAACTTCTCGATGGACTGTTTGAAGTTCTCGATGGATTTATTAGGAAGATAGGTGTAACATATATTATCTATGCCAGTGAGAGTGCTGGAGAAAGCTCGACATCTCATCTCATCTAAAATTGAGTAAATATTGACCGCAAATTGATACATCGCAATATGATGTTTAAGATTCGTACTGCCATAATACTTAGAAGATAAAGTTAGATATTTGAAATTGTCTATAGTGGGAAATCTCATAATCCTTATTATAAAAGGAGACCCTTCCACATACCCCCATGGATTGGGTCTCGACTTTTTAGCAGGCCACCAATTTTATCCTCCAGCCTTTGAATCAAACTATTCCATGGCTTCTTGGCTACCACTGCATGATCTCATTCTCATTATTTATCAACTAGGTTAGGCACCTGTTCTCGGTCAATAGTCCTATGATAGCATTTGTGTCCCTCTATTCTCCATCTCGGCCTTGTTGGGGCCAATAATCGCTATATCCTCCATTCCCTTTAGAGGTCGCAATGCTACGAGATCGAGAGAGTCAGTCTCATAGGTCTCCTAGTGGTCCAAGATGATCAAAAGTTGACCCTCTATTATGCCTATTAAAAGATGAAGCCCTGGGTCATCCTTGTGGGGTCGGCCTAATGCTATTTCCCATGTAAGTTAGTGCTAGGCGAATTGTGTTACCATAAATTTTATATGGTTTGAAACAATCGTCTTCATCATACTCCTGATCATCTAGACCCTCTTGCACTTATTTTCCTAGGTTGAGTCTCCTGGGATCATCCACCTCTCTCTACTTCTGGTGGCACTACGCCTCCTTATGTGGGGTTGGGGATGGTCCCCTTATCATTGCACTTGTAATATCTCTAGTGGACAGAGTGATCATCTCCACCGTAGCGGATGGAGTCCTGGTCATCTTGGTCTTACTAAAAGCTATAAATTTTTCTTGCAGTTTATGATATCTGGACAATAACGACTGTAGGGCCCCGCCACGTTAGCCATTTCTGACTGAGGTGGTGCCTGGATGAAGATGGGACTAATGCCCGAAGGCATATCAGTTTTTATCTCTCCGATGAGAGAGCAGAAGAACTGGGTGAGATGGAAAAAGCTTGAAGGGTTTAGCTAGAACTATATCGATGGCGATTCAGGTCCAAGAATGGTGGAACTGGATCACCACTAAAGAATTAAGTGGGAGTCAAGTTAAAAAAAGGAAAAGAAGATTATGAACCTTTGTTCCCACTAACAGAGCCAAAGTGATGATAACAGAAGATATCAACACTTAAATTTATAAGAATCTCAAACCAGTAAAGCTAATAAAATGGAGATGATGAATAGTAAAAATGATATAGAAGTAGATGAGGAGAATAGGATGCACACTAATATGTAAGTAGTTCAGACATTGGCCTCTCCACCGTGTAGGTGATGAGTATTTTTTACTAAATCAAATGAACTCTAATGGCTCTGGTTATAATTATTTCACTTTCTCTCTTTACATAAGGTTTTATAAAGATTAGCTAGGGTTTGTATTTTCGAATCCTTTCCAAGGAAGGAGATGACAACTATATAAAGTTCTTGGGGTGAACATTTTACCTCCAAGCATTCAAGAGGCATGTCCATGGTGAATCTTTCAATCAGGTCTGGCCACCCGTCCCTGGCACACCCGTCCCTGGCACAAATATGTCATGAAGATGAAAAATTCTTTCATGTGCTCATGGAGATCTTGTTATAACTGCCTATCTATGTGGATTAGTCATGCTGGAACCTTGTGTTACAGGTGATACATATGACGTCTTGAGAGGTCTCGACTGGATGAGATCGACACATTCGATGTCTTGGTGAGAGACTACTGAGTTTGATTATAGTATAGTCTCAGATGTTTTAGCGGTACCAAGTCGAGATGAGATTGGTGAGGCACTGGTAGATTAGCTGATTGGTTTTCGCCTAAGATACTAGTTCGAGACTGAGACTACTAACATAGGGCCACTCCAAAGGGGCACACAACTGTCTTACTTGATAGGTGGGTAATGTCGGATCGACTGAACTGAGGCTTACTCAGGACGAGGCTATACTTGGGTATGTCATACTCTAATATTCAAATATTCAAAGCTTCATGGAATCAGTGCTGGCTTGCTCATTCAATTTCTTATTATCTCTCTCAACACTCCTCAAAGCTTCAATATTGGCTATAAGTTAATCTTACTTATCATTGAGATCAAGGAAAATTCTGTCATAATTAGCTTTTGACATTTTTATCTCCCTCTCATTTTTTATCACTGTGTAAGTAGGTTGGAGTTGGGTTATTTCTCATGCTCTTTGGCTTACTAGAAGTATACAACTTTTTCTCGAAGATGCTGGTACCTCTATCTCCCTAAAATAAGATAATGTGATCGACTAAACAAAATATTTTGAATAAGTAATATGTGTAGGAAAAAAAACATTCGGTGCTGAATCGAATTACATAGGCGTCAGGCTCAGAACCCCTAAGGAACTCGAAGTATGGATTTACCTGTGGTAATTAATCACTTCAGTAGAATTGTACATGTAGTGTAAAATGGAGCTTAGGTCCATCCTTATATGCTTGGTAGTGATTAGTTTCTCAAGGTTAAAACTGAGATCCTCTAGTACGCCTATAGACACCCCACCCTAGGAACCCCCTAAGAACCTGCTTAGATCCCTTGCACTCACTCTTTCACCATAAACCTTAGGTCATACTCCGAGTACAGATCTAGAGGCCAACGGGCATTTTTATCCCCCGTTTGACTCCAGTAAACTCTATCTCTTGATAAAAAGCTTAATGAATCTTTTAAAGTCTCTGAATCCCCTTTCCAATGCTCCATATTGTGCGTGAGTTAGACTTACAATTCAGATGAATGGTCCATTTTACTCTAAAAACTGATCTAAAGACCATCAGGCACTCTCGAAACCCGTTTGACTCTAGTAAACTCTTTATCTTAAGAAAAAGCTCAATGATTATTTAAATGGCTCTAAATCTCCTTTCGAACGGTCCATCCAATGCATAAATCAGACTTACGATTTGGACGAACGGTCAGTTTTACTCCAAAACTGATCTAGAGGCCATCGAATAATCTTGGTCCCCTTTGACTCTAAACAACTCTCTTGATTGAGAAAAATCTCAATGAATATTTGAAGGGCTCTGAATCCTCTTTCCAACGGTCCATACCGTGTGCAAATTAGACTTGCGGCACAAACTAACGACCCAAGTTAACCTGAAAGGTCATCGAGTGCTTTCAATACTCATTAACCTTGGTCAACTCTCTGAACTGAACGAGGTTGAATAAAATTTGGAAGGGCACTAAATACCCTTTCCAATGGTCCATCTCGTTCATGAACTGGTCTTATGGTTCGAATGAACGATCCATTTTCCTCTAAAAACTTCCTTTCTAGTGACCGACGGGAACTTTTTGGCCCCATTTGACCTTGTTTAACTCTCAGACCTGGGAGTGTCTCAATGGATTCCTTAAGGGATTTTAATACCCTTTCCAATGGTCCATCCCATGCATGATTATTACTTATGGTTTGCGTTTTACGACTATTTTTTTGTAAAACATGTTCCAGGATGCAAAATAGCACCCTAAAGACTCTGCCTATAGGCACCATGCCTGAGGTGGTATGACCAAAACCATGTCGATCGACAGTCCCCTTGGCCCAATAAATATATGCCATGATCTCACTTTGAAATCACCCTTAAACACCCATTTCAACAATTCGGAGAACATTCTCTCGAATTCAGTGTTGTTCATTTTCCTAAAAAACCCATTTTCCTACCTTCTTTATTACCTCACTTGGTAAATTCCCCCTACCTCTCCCTACTACTTTGATACTACTACTAGATCATCATATGTACATCCATGATCAATAATAAGTTCCCATAAGGAGGTCCAATTCTCCACCCTTATTTCTAATTCTCTCATTTTAGTATTACTTGCTTTATTTCTACTTTAGCATTTTATTTCATTACATGACATACATTAATCTCAAACCTTTATTAGTTGTATTTTCACATACTCTATTTTCATAAAAAAAAACTCAAAAATAAGAAAAAGAGGGTTTATCTATAAATTCCAAAAAAAGGGATTTTCATCCCACACTCTTGCTCTTAAAGCATAATTTCTCTCTCCACACACACATAAAAGAAATCTCCCATTCGGATTTATGGATTAAAATCCACCCTATATTATTTTCAAACTACATGGACTTTGATGCCCCATGTGCTAAGTAGGCGTCTTGGATTTTAATGCTGCAATTTGAGTGCTTTTTTATGCACATTTATATGTTTCCCTCTTGTCATATATATATATATATATATATATATATATATATATATATATATATATACATACACATTAACTTTATGAAACTACACCAAAATGGGTAAATTGGCACACTTCCAGCGGCTAGCCTTGTCACGGTCATTGACCTGACAAAAAAACAAGCGTCTTTTGTCACGGTCAATGACCTTGACAAGGCGGGGACAATTGTACTTGTCACAGTCATTGACCACGCATAATATTGTCACGGTCAAGGACCGTGACACGTTTGTGACAAATTTCCCAGTAAAAAACCCTTTCCCCTCCTTTTTCCCCCACTAATTTCTTCTCTCCTTTTCTCTCTCTCTACTCTGCTCTCTCTCTCTCTCTCTCTCTCTCTCTCTCTCTCTCTCCCTCTCCCTCTCTCTACCATTTACATATATGTGTGTGTGTGTGTGTATATATATATGTGTGTGTGTGTGTGTGTGTGTGTGTGTGTATATATATATGTGTGTGTGTGTGTGTGTGTGTATGTGCGTGTGTGTGGTGGGTGGGGGTGGGGGTGGGGCTGTGTGTGTGTGGTGGGGGAAGAGGGTGGGGCAAGGTATGTGTGCGTGTGTGTGTGGTGGGGGGTGGGGGGAGGGGGTGAGGTTGTTTGTGTGTGTGTGTGGTGGGGGAAGGGGGTGGGTCAGGGGTGTGTGTGTGGTGGGGGTGGGGTTGTTTGTGTGTGTGTGGTGGGGGAAGAGGGTAGGGAAGGGTGGGGGCGGGAGGGGGAAGGGATGGGTGGTGGGGTAGGGGGCAGTGTGTGTGTGTGTGTATGTTTGCGTGTGTGTATATGTGTGTGTAGTGTGCGTAGTGTTCCTTGTAAACGAATTGATTGATTATTAATTTTTTTAGTAAATGAATATATGATTGCCCCTCATTGTAAAATAGTAAATTAATATATGATTAATTATGAAAGTAGGATTGCCCCTCATTGTAAATTAATAAATTAATAATTGTATACTTTAATTGTTAGTTTAATTGATGAAAATAATTAATTAAGTAGATTAATTAGATGGAGTACGGGATACACATTTTTTGTTGACGCTGCTGTTGGATTATAATGGATCGATGTTGGGTTGGTTAATTTTAAAAGTGGCATGACCACTGGATTATTGTCCATATGGGAGTGGGATTTTTCAACTTTTTTTGAAAAATACTTTGTATATCGAACAATATATATATATATAGTATGATAATCAAATGAAAAGACTTGAAATTACATATAGTGCGCATAGATACTAGACTTCTAGTTATTATGCGTACGCATTCAGTAGCCCTTAGACCTGTTCGAGAGTCATTACTCCTGTAATGAGATCTCTCGAATTGTCCCATTTAGACAGTTTGGGACTGCATAATTTCTGTATAATATACTTAATGGCTTAAAGTTGTTACTTTTGGAGGAAGTTCTGCAGTCGTATCCTAATGTTCTCTGGGTACATACTAGATTGACAAGTGTGACTGTTATTTTAATTGAGCAATTGAAATAACATTCACACTTGCCAATCTACGTCGTGTACTTGGAGAACTACGGGGATATGTTGCCGAATTTTTCTCAAATCGTAACAATGTGCATTAGCTGTTAAGTATATTACAGAAAAATGCGGTCTTGAATGGGATATGACCACTCACCCTTTAGAGGAGATGGAGGAAATTTAAAATTGAATTGGAATTGGAATTTGAAATTTAAAAATCGAATAAAAATAAGACATAATTAAATGAAACATACTATAAATCTAAGTTTGGTTTACCTTTAATAGGTGATTAGTTGTGGTAGTTGTGATGGGATATCTGAAACATAAAGAGTGGATGGGTGAGACAAATAGAATGGGGGATGTGTTTCGCGGAGGTGCTAACAAATTTGTGAAATACGCAAAGAGATGTCATAATGAGGAAGAGTTTCCGTGTTCGTGTGCTAGGTGTAAGAATGTTAAGGTGTTTGAGTGGAAAACAGTTGAACTACATTTTTTAAGATCGAGTATGTAATATAGTTATCGATTTTGGAGTTTTCACGGTGAATTGAAAGTTCCTTTTGTCCCCGACCAACCTTCACAACAACCTTCGACAAGTAGGATAGATGTAGAAGGGGAAGATGTAGATCATAATATGTTAGAAGATTTAGTTGATGATGCGCACGGAGTTTATGAAGCAGAGGATAATGAGGTTACTGATAATGTAGAAGGTTCAAGTGCTCGTGAAGATATCACGATAAAACTTGACGATGACTACCAAAGTTTAAAATTTAAGGTGACCCAACCATTATACTCTAGTTGTGAGAAAGATCACGCAACTTTACATGCCATGGTTGGTTTGCACAGTTTGAAGATGCAGTACGGTTTGTCTGGCAATAGCGTGACAAGAATTCTGAAGTGGGTGAAGGGATTATTACCCAAGGAGAATACACTTCCAAATAGCTATCCTATTATGAAGAACAGTTTGAAAGGTTTGGGAATGAAGTATAAATCGATTCATTCTTGTGTGTATGGCTGCATACTATATCGAAAGGAGTATGAAAATCTCGATCATTGTCCGGTATGCGATGAACCTAGATATGTCCAATCTAGTAGTAAGGAAGGCACAAGCTCAAAAGGGCCTCCAAAAGTACTGAAATATTTTCCCGTTGGGCCTAGATTAAAGCAATTTTTCATCGTACCATGGATAGCGGAGGCAATGACTTGGCATGTTAGGACAGAAGTAGGGGTAATATCATGCATCATCCTATTGATTCTACCGACTGGAGGAGGATGAATTATGAGTATCCCGATTTTGATCAAGAACAACGCAATATTCGTTTGGCTATATCAACAGATGGTTTCAATCCATTTGGAAATATAAGCACCAATCAGTGTGTATGGCCAGTGATCCTAGCCCCACTCAACCTCCCTCCTTCACAGTGTATGAGACCTGAATTTTTGATGATGGCTTTGTTGATACCTGGGCCAAAGGCACCAAGTGATGACATCGATGTCTACCTGGCTTCTTTAGTAGAAGAATTAAATGATTTGTGGTAAGAGGGTGTGCAATCATTTGACTCTTTTAGAAAAGAAGAGTTTACGCTGAAAGCAATGTTAATGTGGGCAATTCATGATTTTCTAGCTTATGGGACATAATCCGGTTATGTAGTACATGGTTATTTGGGGTGTCCTATTTGTGGAGAAGAGACTGAATCTCTTCGTCTATCCTTTATCTCAAAAAATATATACCATTGTCACATGAGGTTTTTACCACCGGCTCATAGTTTCAAATTTGAGAAAGGTTCCATTTTTTTATTGGGCGGGGTTGAACATAGGCTTCCGCCGAGACAACTTTCGAGTTCAGAAATTGAAAGTAAATCTTCTGAATGTGGACCTAATACGCTAAGCAAGAATCCCAAATTTAAGAATGTCAAGCATAAGGAGACCCCAACTAGGAATGGAACTGAGACAATAAAGTCATGGTCTAGGAGGTCAATTTTATTTGACTTTCTTTATTAGAAGAATAACTCGGTGCCCCATGTATTGGATGTGATGCCTGCAGAGAAGAACTTTGCTGAACATATGGAGTCATTTGAAGGATGGAGAAAATGCATGAAAAGACCTTATATCGTTGAAACTTAAGCCACAAATATGGTTGAAAGAAGATAGTAGGGGAAGGACAATAATTTCCCCTGGTGCGTTTACTTTGACGAGTGGGGAAAGGAAGGTGATTTTAGACACAATATATAATTTAAAGGGACCATCTAATTTTGCATCCAACTTGCAAAGGATTATGAATTATGCTACTCATGATTTACATAAGTATAAGTCCTACGATTGGCATGTGATCATGCAATTGGTTCCTTTATTGTTTAATCACTACTTCTCCAAGCACAAGGATTTGCGGAGGGCTATTATGCAAATTAGTATTAACTTCTCACTCTTGTGTGAGAAGGTAGTCAATCGAGAACACATAGTGGCCGCAAAATTAGCGATGACCGAAGTGATTTGTGTGTTGGAGAAGTACTTTCCTCAGCATTCTTTGACATAAGTGTTCACTTGTTGGTACACCTATGAGACGAGGCACTTATTTGTGGTCCAGTTAGATATCAGTGGATGTATTCGTTTGAAAGATTGATGAAAGATTTTAAAGATTACGTCAAGAATACGCGATACACTGCAGGATCAATTGCAGAGGAATACATCTCCGTGGAATCATCAATATATACTCGGGAATATATGCCTGACTCGACCAATGTTGATGACACGGATGAGTTCGTCGATGATGGTGGACATGTCTTGGGAAAATGAGTGAAATTAACGAGTTTGAAACATGAACAAGTAGCTCTTTATCTATTTGACACACATAAAGATGTCGAAAAATGGAAAAATTAAGTTTCAATTATTATAATGTTTAACATTATTTTAGATTATTTTATACATGATTAATTTTGTAATATGCAGAAAATATGACGTATGTGAGAATAATAAAAGACGAAAAACAATGGTACAATCAGACAGCGAATTTAGGCTGTGGTTGACACAAGAGGTTATTATAATGAAAATGGTTGTTATATAACATTACAATACACTCAAATCTTACAACTAATATAATTATTTTATCTATATTCTCAGCTCTTAAAGATGGGTGATACGACATCAAGGCTTGATCGTCTAGCCACTGGACCCTTGTTCGTGGCACAAGAGTACAAAAAGTATCGATTGAACGGTTACATTTTCGGTGCTAAAGTGTACGAGGAAAGTACAAATGTACAGAACTCAGGCATTTCATACAAGGCTCTTACTTTCTTTCGAGCGAGCGCAAAAGATAAAAATGCTTCAAGGAGGTCCCTTACACTCACTAATAAGTCATTTCAGCTTCAACGAAGTTTTTATCTAAGAGGTTGTATTTTATAAAAGCTTCAAAGAGGTTGTATTTTACTGTGACTGGGTAAGAGTTGAGGATAAAAATGCTCGTAAAGTTGATCATGTCACCAATTTGATCATGGTTGACTTGTCCAAGTTGAAGAGCAACGACCACGTGAGCGATGAACCGTTTGTTTGTGCATTTCAAAAGGTTAACCAAGTGTTTTAGTCTGAGTATATCAACAACGAGTCGTGGTCAATTGTCCAACACGCGCCAAAGCGTCTAAATAGTAGTGTGGAGGACTTGGTTGCTCCTACCAAATATCAATCCATTTTTTATGATAACCCAGATTTTAAACAATTTTTTAATTTGTAATAAATATTCCAATTTGTACTGAAACATCCATTTTTAATGCTTTTAATTTATTTACACTTTATCACTTTCACTCTTGTGCAGTGTGTGTGTGTGTGTGTGGGTATTAGGGGTGGGACGTTTCGGATTTTTAGTAATTTTACATATTATAAGCTAGATGCTGTTGTTTTGGAATTTGGAATTGAGGTGTTTAACAGTAACAATTCATTTTTATTTGTAGTAATTGTACATATTTGCATGTCTTCTTCTAATTCATTTTGATTTGTACTAATCACATTTTTTTTACAGCAAATGTCTCCTTCAGGTATTAAGGCGAGGATAATGATGATGATAGTTATGATGATGTCATTTGGGCTCGGTTGTAGCGGAGGCGACGAGGGCTCCTCGGCCCCTAGGCTCCCAAAATATGGAAAATTGGGGATGGCCATCGAGAACAAGTCGGGGATATTAGCGAGATCCCTCGAGATGGTAAAGACGATCATTAGCCTGGGGTACATGAGTTGGAAGGAGGTGTCATATGAGCTCAAGTTAGCTATTTGGGTGGCACTACAGGTAATGTATTTATATTTATATTTATATGAATATTTCAATTTCATTTTCGATTTTGATTACAATTACAATTTCAATTTCATTTTATATTTATGTTTATATTTATTCACAACTAACCTTGTATTTGTTGGACAGGAACAATTCAGCCTGGATCCAAAGCTACGCGATTCCGTCTTGGAGCAGTTGGGGGAGCAACACAAGACGTGGAAGAAAAATATACGGACCCGGTACTTTGGGAAGACACGAGAGTCCATTATTCGAATGCGTGAATCCCTCCCGCCGAAGGAGCCAATCTTATTGGAAAATGGCAACAGTTCATTGACAATGAGATCAGGGAGTGACAATTGGCATCTCGTCAATTGGGAAGGGAAAACCGGGCAAAAAAGACGGACGTGCACTACTCCGGTCGGACGTCTTACACCGAGGTGGATCATAGGATTATCGTAAGATTTAATTTTTCTATAAGTACATAAATATATTACTCTGCATTATTTTACTTTGCGGAGCCGATACTAATTTCACTTTATTTTATTTTCAGGGGATAGGGAGTGGTGCCGGGGGTAGGCCACATAGGCTCGATAATTATGTGGCTCTTCGAACGAAGAAGGGGTAGGACAAGGAGGTGTCCCCGAGCATCGCGACCACAATTGTAAGTAATCCAACAGTTTACTTTTTGTTAATTACGTTATAATTTTTTAATTTACTTATTTTTACTAAGCATGTGTTTTTTATTGTTTAAGGAAAAGCTTAAGGAAGTGCATGAGTCGTAGTCTGATGCCGATAAGGCATCTTTGTCCACAGACGCACTCATCCAAGTGCTTGGCTTTGATCGCAAGGGGAGGAAAAGGGGTGAGCTTGTGCGTGGCCAAATCTAGGATCATCAGATTGGAGATAAGCGACACCGGGTTGGCTCTAATGGTGGACTCACATGACGCGAAGCTCTCTCGTTTGGAGGCGACGGTCCAATATATGTTCTCATTCATGAAGCGTTCGTTGGGCAGAAAATGCAAGGGGAAAGGGAAGGAGAAGGTGGTGGAGGAGGAGGTGCGGGAGGACGAGGTGCAGGATGATGAGAATGTGGACCTCGCTGCTTCATCGCCGACACATGCGGACTTTGATGATCAACTTCCCTATTTGGCTCCCTTCGATCGACCGATGTCAACACTTGGTTGGCCGAGCGTGTTTATACTGGACGTATTTGAGGGCCAGCAAATAGGGCGGGGGTTAAGGGACCCGAATATCTTCCAGGGTGGACTAGTTCAGGGACGTGAGCTTCAAGACATCGAGTCCAAGGTGCTCGTCATGCATGTGATACCCGGGAAGGAGAACCCCCCATTATGGTTGCGCGAATAATATGGCACGATGTATATTAGTGGGTGTGTCAATTCGTATATCATGTGGCCTACTCACTTCCTCAGAGTTAACCTTACCCAAGACATGTAATGACATTATTTTAATTGAATTATTTTTTAGTTGGTACATTTGAATTGTTTTTAAGTTGGTACATTTGAATTATATTTGGATTATATCGTGATGCATATTGTCTCTATTTTGAATGTATATTTGCATTTTCAAGGACACAAATTTCCAATTGAGTCCTTTGTAGTTTTGGCTCAATTCCGGACAAAAACGTTTTAGTCATAGGATAGAGTATATTGATCATCTCTCAAGCCTATGATGTGTTTGTTGAAGACGTAGCGTCCAAGTGCATAAAGTTTCATCAAAATGCCGTGGTTTATGTTCCAGGTTTCAACGTCATCAATAGTGCTAACATGCTCCCAAGGTATGAATGCATTACATATATATATATATATATATATAGGAGCTTGGAACAGTTTTTATTGGGTGTTAGGTTTTTAAAACTGCATTTTGTTTTCAAAATGGTTTCTATTAAAACTTATATATAAAAGTTTCTGGACTTAAAAAGAATTTTTGAACATTCTGTGAGTTCATTCGAAGTGTCTTTCGAACGAGATTGTCGTTCGAACCACAAGTTGTTCGAACGAGATTGCCAACGACTTCCAATTATGGCATACTAGAACTTCGTTCGAAATGTCTTTCGAACGAGATGGTCGTTCTAATGAGATTTCTAACGAGTTTCTAACGAGTTCATACTGGAACTTCATTAGAAGACTCGTTCGAACGAGAATGTCGTTCGAACGAAATGTCGTTCGAACGAGATTTGGCGGGAACAGTTTTAAGCAGTTTTCTCCCACTTCCCCACTTGTTTCTTAACTTATTTTTCTCAGACTTTATTATGTGTAGGAAACCATTTTTTTTAATCCAACTTTTTCATATTCTACCAAACTCTAGAGAGTGTTTGAGAGAAAAATTGTTTTAGAAAAAGTTCATCGTTTTTTAGTGTTAATTTTCAAAGAGAAAATCATATACACTCTTGTTTACACCCATAGTTGTGTTTATCCAAGTTCATATATATATACATCTTGCTTGGAGTTTTGGCACCTGTTTTCTCTAAACCATTGAAGAAGAGAAGTTTGGGTTTACTTATAAATCCCACAAAGAAGAAGAGGTTTTTCGTGATCTACCCACTTGGAGAAAGGCTCCTAGTTCGGGTGACGGTGACCACATAAAGTCCGATCGGTGGATTCCGAGACCGCGGTGGAGCTCCGGGGTTATTCGTTAAGTGGAGGTGTTTGAAAGAAGATGCGTCAAGGCTTAAGAGGGTTCGAGTTATGGAAGTAAGTCATCTATCTTGTAAATGTAATTTCGTACTTAGTGGATTTGAGGCTAGGGTCGTCCGAGGTTGTTTCCCGTCTTGGGTTTTTCCTCGTACATCGCGGCGTAGTGATTTCTTGTTTTTTTTATCTTTCAATATCACCTAGAACGCATGATTAGGTAAAGCAGATAAAATTGGTTTAATTTAATCACTACATGTTTAATATGGTGCTTAATTTATATTGGATAATGTTTAGTTAATTAATTCAAGTCATTTAATTTAATTGTTAAAATTTGTTTGGCCTAACTTGATAACATTGCTAAATATGACTTAGGCAAATTCTAGGACTCAGATTAATTAATTGGTTTAAGTAAAATTAATATTTGCTTCACTTGGGTTTAATTTTAATTTGAAATAGAAATTAAAATTTGGTGTTTGTTTGTTTTGTGAACCATCTTACGCTTCCGCATCGATTTTCATCAAAGGGAATATAATATTTTCTAAAGTAAGAAATTAAAAATCGGGGACCTACGGGCAACTTCAAATTGGTATCAGAGCCAAAGCGATAAATTATTTCGTTAAGATCCTTTAAATATTTTTGGCTAAAATGGAATTTTCCCCATTTTCTAAATTTCCCATTTTTGATGGTTCTAACTACGCGTATTGGAAAGCGCGAATGAAATCGGCACTAAAATCTATCGACGAGAGAGTTTGGATGTCTGTTGTTAACGGGTGGTCCCCACCAACTCACTTAGTTGAAAATGAACGTGTTCCCAAACCGGCCGATAGATAGACTGAGAATGAGTTTAAACTTTCTAATTTTAATTCCCGTGGTTTGAATGCCTTTTTTTAGCGTTGTCACACCGGATGAATTCCGACGTATTATGACGTGCGAAACCGCTAAAGAAGCTTGGGATATTTTACAACTAACTCATGAAGGAACTAGTGTTGTTAAAACTTCAAAACTCCAAAACCTCACCACTCAATTTGAAACTATCAAAATGAACGATAATGAAACTTTTGATGAATTTTATGCTAGACTTTCCGATATTGTCAATTCATCTTTTAACTTGGGAGAGAAAATACCCAACAACCAAGTTGTAAAGAAAATTTTAAGGTCCCTTCCCGATAGATTTATTCCAAAAGTGACCGTTTTAAATTCTTTAGCAACTTTAGCCTCTACGAAATTAGAAGAGCTTGTAGGCGATTTACAAACCTATGAACTAGATATGTTTCCCTCTAAAACTGAAAAGAAAATTGAAAAGGGCGTTTCTTTAAAAGCCCGAAAAGAGGTCAAACAAGTAGTAGAGATCGAGAGTGATAGTGACTCGGAAGACATGGCTATGTTTGCTCGTAAATTTAGAAAACTTCTTAAATTTAACAAAGATAAATTTAAAAATGATTTTAAGAAATTTGAAAATTCTAAGCATGACAAAGTCGAGAAGATCCCTAAACCTATTAATGAACAACTAAATAGGGATGAGCCTAATAGGTGTTTTGGTTGTGAGGGTTATGTCCATAGGTCTTCTGAGTGCCCCACTAAACTAAGGAAAGAGGGTAAACGACTTATTTCATATAGTGCGACCCTTAGTGATAGTGATAAGGAAGAGGGTCCCGATTCCCCCCACTAAGTCCAACTTTGTGGTTTTTATGGCTAGTCATGTGAGTGATAGTGAGAACTCATCAATCGATGAAACTCTAACACATGACACTTCCAAGGTCATAGTTTATGATTCTCTTGTTTTTTATGATAGTGAGAGTGAAGAAGAAAGAGAGAGTGAAAATGAAGAAGAGATTAATGTGAGTGAACTTCAAAATGCTTTTCAAGAACTTTATGAAGAATCTATTAAATTTAAAAGAGCTAATTTGAAGTTAGAAGCTTGTTTGAAAGAACGTGTCATGGTCGTTGATAATAGTATGTTGGTTGAAGACCTTAGGACACGAGAGACTGGTCTTCTAGAGAAGCTTGAATATATAGAAGGCGAGAGAGATAGTCTTAGGGGATTAATGGAATCCTTGAAAAAGGAGCTTCTTGCTTTTGAAGAGCGAAATGTTTTATTAGAGTCTAATATTTTAGAATTGCAAAATAAATTAAAAGACTCTAGTAATGTCAAATTTGATTTGGAGTGTCGTTCGAAAAAATTAGATAAAATATTAGGAACGGTCCAAATTAAAAATGACACATGTGGTTTAGGCTTCAATACTTGTAATGAATCTACTCATAAAGCCAAAACCAACGTTTTAGGAGAATCTACTAGGAAAGCTTTTAGAGATTACTCCGTAGGTAAATCTTTTATACATGTTTATACTTGTACACATTGTGGTCGAAAAGGTCACCTTAGAAAATTTTGTTTTGATCTTAAACGAATTCCTAGAAAATCCCAACGTAAAGCAACCAATGTATTTAAAATTCCTACACCCCAAGATAGTCATTCTTCATTAATTTGGGTTAGGAAATCCTACTTGGTTGACTTGCAAAATAGGCTTCTTTGATTCTCACTTACTTTCACATGCTTCCTCCCTTGCTAAATCTAAAGGATGAATGTGCTAGTGTTTGCATACTTTAGCATTTGTACTTCATGCTATATTCACATGCTAAATGTATGCTTTTTAATCATTTTTTAGTTTATGCCCCATGCTTAATCACATGCTAGAAGAATGATTTTTGTTTATCATTTGGGCTTTTATCTATTGGAATTTAAGCTTAATAAAAAATTCAAATGATTTTTGTTTGCCTTTTGAGTAAATATTTGTATTTTTGGTTAACAATGTCAAAAACTCAAAAAGTTTTTATTTTGTGTGTTTTTTGGTTTGGCAGACTTTAAGTGGCATATACTTGTGTTTGAATCCCTCCTTTAACGCTCTCATGTGGCGAGAACTTTTGGTTTAGTTGGATTTTGTGTTGTTTAAAAGGATTCTATTTTTATATGCCTCTATTCACACATGCACGAGCTCTTTTGAAATTTTAACTTCATATGTATATTTGAGCTATGTGAGGTGTTCCCCTTCCAATCTTGTCATCTACATATTTGTGACTTAGGAGGACTAGTGCATGTCAAAATCCGTTGCACGTGAGATTTGTGTGAAAAATGAAAACATGATAAATATAAATGTGCACGGGGAAGGGATCCGAAAGGACTTAGTGATCCTTTGCGATTGTAAGCCACCGTTTTGAATGGACCTAAAAGAAATACGTGGTCCAAAGGCCTAAAAACAGAAAAATGGCACTAAAAGAAAAATAATTTCCAAGGCCTATGTTTAATTGATATATTCATTCAATATAAAAAGAATATATATATGCTTCTTGAGGGAGATTAGATGGTATATCAACGGTTTGCAAAATCTTCGTTTTATCCTAGTTGCGTATTTCATGTCATGACTCTATTGGTTTGTAGAATCATCAATATGCTAGGCTTGTATGCATTGTGTATGTTTGTTCCTTGAGTTCAATTTATATTGTCACATGAGGTTATATTCAAATGTGATGAAGTTTGCAATCAATTGAGAACTCCGTGAACATGTTTTAAGTGAGTGGGTCTAAATTTAATCGTTACTAGTTCACACCCCAACACTTCCGTTTTCATATGACACATTTTTTCCATACAAGTGTGAAAGACTCCTATTATATTTTGTGTGTGTCATTTGTATGTTTATATCTATATATGTGTACTTGCATCTCTTTGGTATATATTATGTATACATATATTTGATATTTTTTTTAGTCTTTGCCTTGATTTCTAATCCATATATGCTATAATTCATACTTGGTATCCATCTTCTTGCATTCTCTGTTGATATCACATGGTTAAAAATTTATATATCATATTGGTATCATTTTAGTGCATCCTAGTTGGTACCCGATATTATTTCTTGGATTAGTTGAATCTTTGTTGCCCAAGTGCTTTAACGTTCTCATCACTATATACATAACTACATGTTTTAGCTTGTTATCCCATTCTTTTATCCCTTGCTTAGTTTAGAGGGTCTATATGCTTTATTTGGAGGACATAAGTTACTGTTTTGATTGTTTAACCTTTGTCTATTCCTGAACAAAAAGGGGGAGAATGATAGGGGGAGAAATGTTATCTAATCCTATTATTATCGTATCTTAGTTTGGGGGAGATTTATCTTAGAAGGAGACATCTTTCTAAGTAGGTCATTCTTTTGATAAAGGGGAGAATTAATTTAGGGGGAGTAATTATTTAATTGCATTTAATATTTTGATAATCCCTATGCGTTTGATAGTTTGCTTAAGTGTGCAGGAATACTTCAAAATGGTAACATTCAACATCGGCAAATATATTGATCCTTTGGGTTGTTTGTGTCAAGTATTGTAATTTTATTTTGGGTGGGACTTTTTATTAGTCTAGTAGAGCTTGACGACCCTTTAGAATTTTCGTATAGTTTTTGTCCCGGAATAGCCAAAGGGGGAGATTTGTAAGGACACAAATTTCCAATTGAGTCCTTTGTAGTTTTGGCTCAATTCCGGAAAAAAACGTTTGAGTCATAGGATAGAGTATATTGATCATCTCTCAAGACTATGATGTGTTTGTTTAAGACGTAGTGGACAAGTGTATAAAGTTTCATCAAAATGTCGTGGTTTATGTACTTCGTTTCAACATCATCAACAGTGGTTCCATGCTCCCAAGGTATGAATGCATTACATATATATATAGGAGCTTGGAACAATTTTTATTGGGTGTTAGGTTTTTAAAACTGCGTTTTGTTTTCAGAATGGTTTCTATTAAAACTTATATATAAATTATATAAAAGTTTCTGGGCTTAAAAAGAATTTTTGAACATTCTGTGAGTTTGTTCGAAGTGTCGTTCGAACGAGATTGTTGTTCGAACGAGATTGTCGTTCGAACCACAAGTCGTTCGAACAAGATTGTCGATGACTTCCCATTATGGCATACTGGAACTTCATTCGAAATGTCGTTCGAATGAGATGGTCATTCTAACGAGATTTCTAACGAGCTTCTAACGATTTCATACGGGAACTTCGTTAGAAGACTCGTTCGAACGAGATTTGGCGGGAACAGTTTTTTGGCAGTTTTAAGCAGTTTTCTCCCACTTCCCCACTTGTTTCTTAACTTATTTTTCTCAGACTTTATTATGTGTGGGAAACCATTTTTTTAATCCAACTTTTTCATATTCTACCAACCTCTAGAGAGTGTTTGAGAGAAAAATTGTTTTAGAAAAAGTTCATTGTTTTTTAGTGTTAATTTTCAAGGAGAAAATCATATACACTCTTGTTTACACCCATAGTTGTGTTTATCCAAGTTCTTATATATATGCATCTTGCTTGGAGTTTTGGCACCGATTTTCTATACACCATTGAAGAAGAGAAGTTTGGGTTTACTTATAAATCCCACAAAGAAGAAGAGGTTTTTCGTGATCTACCCACTTGGAGAAAGGCTCCTAGTTCGAGTGACGGTGACCACATAAAGTACAATCGGTGGATTCCGAGACCGCGGTGGAGCTCCAGGGTTATTCGCTAAGTGGAGGTGTTTGCAAGAAGACGCGTCAAGGCTTGAGAGGGTTCGAGTTGAGTAAGTAACTCATCTGTCTTGTAAATGTAATTCCAGACTTAGTGGATTTGAGGCTAGGGTCGTCCGAGGTTGTTTCCCGTCTTGGGTTTTTCCTCGTACATCGCGGCGTAGTGATTTCTTGTTTTTTTATCTTTCAATGTCACCTAGAACGCATGATTGGGTAAAGAAGATAAAATTGGTTTAATTTAATCACTACATGTTTAATATGGTGCTTAATTTATATTGGATAATGTTTAGTTAATTAATTCAAGTCATTTAATTTAATTGTTAAAATTGGTTTGGCCTAATTTGATAACATTGCTAAATATGACTTAGGCAAATTCTAGGACTCAGATTAATTAATTGGTTTAAGTGAAATTAATATTTGCATGTGTTTAATTAATTTTCACTTGGGTTTAATTTTAATTTGAAATAGAAATTAATAAAATTTGGTGTTTGTTTTGTTTTGTGAACCATCTTACGCTTCCGCATCGATTTTCATCAAAGGGAATATAATATTTTCTATGATGTTTGAACAGGTACAACTTTGCTATAACATGTATAAATATACTGCTAGGCAGTGGCAGTGGCCAAACTGCCCAGCAGATGTTTTTTCAATTTTGCCCAAAATTGTCACAGTCGTTGACCTTGACAATTTTTTATTAAATGTCACGGGTTTTTCACGATCCTTAACCGTGACAAAACTTGTCAAGGTCAAGGACCGTGACATGACCGTGACAATTCTAATGAACTTGTCACAGTGAATGATCGTGACAAGTCCATGACAAAAAAAGTTTTCACCCCCAAAATTGTCAACTTGTCAAGGTTAATGATCGTGACAATTCTGCAGATTTGGTGTAGTGTGAGTTCATATTTTTTTCATGCTTATGTTTCATCTGATATACACATTCTCTTTGCCATAGCGACTTGTGTTTCGACAAACACTAATATTATATTTTGAATTATTATTTTGGGGAATAATCCTAAGGATGAACGTACTCCATCCTTTTTTGACGCGAGTTAAATGATTCCAATCTTCACCTATATTATGCATATGAGCACACATTTCACAGAGTCTAATAGGAGAAAATATACACATGCTTATGAGATTCTGAAAGGGCATGGTTGGTCCCTATAACCTTTCCATTCCGTAACTTAGTCCTCAGACCTTTGAACTACTTGGTTTTACAAGCATCAATATTGTCCTTGATTCCATTCTCTCGAAGCTGTGATATTTCTATTTTTCGTTTATACAAAATAGGCTGACGACTCTATCTCTACACATTCCACATTGATGATGGCCGAGCGCCCCGAGAAAGTGTACAATCCCCACGCGTGTGTCAGAGGGAATCCGAGAAGGTAGGGACTTAGATGGCCACAAAATTGTAGGGAGAATAAGACCCGCACATTTAAGTAGATGATAAGATGGTTGTCAGATGATTTTCACCCTTTCTCATAGCGTATTGGTCCACTATTATTTTGGATTATTTTAGGTTGCATGCCCCTTTAAAGGCCTCTTATTTACAGTTAGAGGGATATCTTGGGAACCAGTACCTTTCCTTTTACCTTTAACTTTGGAAATAGCAACAATAACCTCATCCTTCGTCCTAGCTTTAATCTCAGCCTTTTTTAGGCATCAAACTTATTTTTAGATCTGGCCTCAATATCGTCCTTTCTCTTGGCCTCTTGTTGAAGCCTTTTTGGATGAATAACATCCATGGAAGAATGGTTAAAATGCTTTGGTGCCATTCCATAGGCAATTCTAACTATAAAGCTTGAGGAATTGGCGGTGGAAGCTGCATAACAATATCTAACAGTTAGACAAACTATGATGTGATCGATTAACGAGGATGATCTAATAGTTCAAAAAAAAATTCATAACTTCAGCGACCTCTTGATCGTCCTAGTCTTCGGTTTTAGCTGATACAACCTCTTATCGAACCAGTCTCTCTCCAGAGGCTTCGTAGATAGGGGCATAACATCCAAGTTTCACATACTCAGAATAGGATAAAATCTTCTTGAAATCCTAGGGTTTTTCATTACAAGTCTTTGCCACCAACTTTTTTAATGGCTCATTTAGTCAATGATCCTTCTTATATGAGAAATATTATATAAAATGTTATCTTAGTTCATTAGAAAGATGTACAAGAAGAAAAAGAATAATGTGAAGAAGTCAAAAGATTTAGAAAACTTGTTGGAACCAACCCAATCACATGGCACTGTAATAGATATGTGTTTATCATTTGGGATAAAGTCCCAGGCACCGTACAAATATTAAAATCTTATCTTCCAAGTGTGGTTACTCATATGGACGACCCTCACCAACTTCAAATGTGATTTACTAGGTGAAAAGAAATAATAGCCAGGGGCTTTAGCATTGTCTTTTATCCTATATATTTACTTAAAACTATCTCTAATGATATCAAAGCCAATATGGGATCTCCAATACACCATAGACCCTAAGATTATATGATATGAATTAGGGATAAGATGAGTAGGTTCACCCACATAACCCTAAGGATTGATCGCGTGATGGGGTGTAAGGGTAGACGAACTCATACCAGTAAATCCTAGAGTAGAAAATAGATATCGTCGGCATTATGCCAATAATAGGCTCTATAATCAAAGTCAGGTTGGCTTATTTTAATACCAGTAGGGATGTAGTAGATCTCTCTCGGTTCGATAAGCTCATTCTTCATAATATCACAACCATGATATTTGTCCTCAGTGTTCGCAGGGTCGTAGGAGTCACTATATGTAAGAGAAAAATTTATGAATGCTCACATTTTTATTTATTTTTTTTTCGCATATCCCATTACACAAACACCAAACCTAAACACCTCACCATCCTTACTTCTTCGTACTTGAAGACTATATTGAATACCATCAAATAATAAAATATTTGATTATCTCAACAATCATAGAAGAAGTATGCGTTTTGATTGGTAAAAAGGTTCTGAGTGATTTTTGGGTTTGTTTATCTTTTATGAGGTAATCTTTTATATAAAATAACTCAAATTATTTATAAGAAAAATTGCACTAACGTTGCCTCGTTCGAATGAGAATCATGTTCATTCAAATGATATTTGACGAGGTTCCAAGGCCTTTAGCACTATAATATCGTTTGACGATTTTGTTCAAAGTCATTCGAACAAAATAAGGTAGCCATTCGAATGACATACCTTTTCGTTCGAATGATCGACACATATTTTAGCTTTCAATTAATATCTTCCCAATATCTTGTTTGTTCATCATTTTATCCAACCTTCTTATAAAAAGTTTGAACGGGATCAAATATTCCAAGAACTCTTTTCATAAAGAAAAACTCTGTTTGAATTCTCCTTTTTTTTTATGAAAACACCTCGTATCATATTTCTCACCCCGAGAATTATTCAAGATAACTTTTATCATTCTCTAGAAGATTTCTTGTGATATACTCTTATAGAGACTTTTCTCTATAACTGACTTTGCGAAATGATGTTTCACTGCTGAAGAAGGAAGAAAGATGAATCGATGGATTTCTAGGGTAGACCGCTGTGACATCCCGCTAATTAAAATAAGAGGTGGCCAACCCAATATCCCAATAAATACAGTAATCATAGATGGTCCATTCTTAGCAACACTGTCGTGAAAATAATAATATGAGATAACCACCAAAATTTTATAAAACGGATGCCAAATTTTAATTTTGTAAGTTAAAAGAAAAGCATTTAGACAATCCAATTTGAAAAAAAAAAGTGGATATAAAAATCAACGAGAAACAGTATAACAATAACGCATAAAGTAATAACCGAATAAGTTGTCGGTTAATAGACTAATACACGAAGGTTACACCGAGTATTATAATTAAATATCACATTACATTAAATGAGTACAAAACATGGGCAACACGCCCGAATAAGAAAATGGATCATAGATAGAGTACAAAAGATAGAAGCGTCTATAACGAAAATCCTACAACATCCGCAAAATGTTATAGCTATAGGACAACTAGAATGGAGAGGTCAATACGGGCATCCTTGCGGAGGAGCACCTGGATGAACAAAGAATTCATGAAAAATAAAGAGATATAGACGGGTCAGGGCCCGGTTTGATATGATCACCATGTGAATAAAATGTATGACAATTAGGAATGTTTAATCATCAATCAGAAACTTACTTTCTCTCACAGTTAATCATAAAATTTATCACCTCTCATTCTAAAAGCACAACCTAGCGTAATATCAATGACAATGCTCAATGCTCATATAAGCATGGGAGAACTCATCTACTTTGACTCAATGATATTTCATTTCAGTTTATTCACAACTTAAATGCATGGTTCCTTTTCTCTTTAGGAAATATATTTAGGGCAATTTATTTCTCAAAATGCTTCACCAATACAGTTTCATACCATTTAACTTTATAGTTCCCTTTCTCTCTGGGAAACATATTGAAAGAAGTTATCACACAAAATGATTTACCATTTCCACTTTATTAAGAATAGTTATAATCACATATATATAACGATTCTAAGACCGTCCTTCCGAGTTTTCCCACTAGACGCGCTCCTAAATGGCTATCATCTTCCAGGGCCTATCGCACAAGACAACCAGGGTATCCTACATTGCGTGATATCGGGAAGTGGCCATATACCTTCTACAGTGAGTCATAACCACACCCGGAATTACCCCATTGCGAACAATAATCACACAAAATAATAACCGGCCCTATGGTCGAGGACTATATTCTCCCTGCATTCACTAACGAGGGGACTTCACCTCATGCGCGTAACTTCCCCTATGATAGAGATTTAAAGAGATGTGTAGATGTAAATTATCATTTACAAATTATTTTCCCATTTGAAAATATTAACTTTTTACATTCTCGAAACCATTTATACTTAACTATTAAGTACCAATATTATAATATGCATTTCTTATTCTCGAAGTCATATTTCATTAATGACCTAGGACCCGAAGTGGAATTATCCTCACACTAGTCTCCAAGAGTACAAAGTAATACCATAATTCATCAAAAGTAATTTCCCTCAATACTAGTCGCCCAAAAGTCCCAAACATTACCATTCTACTTTCCGTTAGTTCTAGGCTAACTTCCCAAATCAAATGAAACATTAACCTCTATAAACTAACTCTTTAGATAAACCCAATTACCCCCATGCTAACCTAGGATATTTATCTCCCTACAATAAACCTCTAATACTCTTTATTACTTCCCAAGAGAATGTTCCTAATCCTTAAACTTAAAGGAAAAGGACAAGAAACTAAGCTAGAAAAATCCCATAAAAACAGTAGGGTTCCGAATCTATTCGCCTAGGGCCAAATCGATTCGCCCCTGGTAGCGAATTGATTGGCCCAAATGAGAATCGATTCGGCTGAGAAAACTAAATTCCTGTCTCATCTCGAATCGATTCGGCCTTAACCCGAATTAATTTGTCTTTCCAGACCTGTAGCCTCCCATATAGGCGAATCGATTCGCTTGGGAGGCGAATCGATTCGGCCTGGCAGAAATGCCCAATTTGGGCTACGGGTTTTGAACCCTAAAATTTCCAAAAACCCCAAATCTTCAATTTCTCCAACATCAACAAAAAATAATTCTATCAAATCATTTCTACACAACTACTAACTAATATATTCTCCTCAAACCAAATTTAAATCAAATATTAAAGGATTAAACACCAAAAATCCCCAAAACCCATAAATGATTTAAATCTCAAAAACCTAA
The DNA here is from genome assembly GCA_949130495.1 of Sambucus nigra. Classification (NCBI taxonomy): domain Eukaryota; kingdom Viridiplantae; phylum Streptophyta; class Magnoliopsida; order Dipsacales; family Adoxaceae; genus Sambucus; species Sambucus nigra. Next base: position 263,687,702 of record OX422212.1, read on the forward strand.
CTATACATACAATTTATCTCATTAAATCATACACTAGCAAGTTAAAAACTTGCCTCAAGTTTATAGTCTCGGATTCTCTTCCCGTAGCAATGATTTCCAGCTCCGGTCTTCAACTCTCTCTCTTTTCTCCATTTTCTCCCAAGCTCTCTCTTCTCTCTAACTCTCTCTAAGCTTATAACATGAAATAAGAAATAAAAGGGGTTTGTGAGACTTAACCGGGTACTAAACATTAATTCTCCTCTTTAGATGTTAATACACCATTAAAATGAATCGTAACTACATAATTGAGTCATAACCTGTCAAAAGTGCCCGGAACTCAAATTACAATATGACACTTATTTTGACTATCTCGACTATTTCAAAACTAACCACACCCTCTAAATTGGCATCCGGAGTATCATATAATATTTTATATTCCAATGTCATTTTAATTCATTAATAATGCTCCAATTTGAATATAAGTCATAACCATCGCTTAAAGCACAACGACGCAATGAAACACAACATAATACTATTTACATTCACATAACAGGAAATATGTAAAACTTGGTAAATATTATCTCTTAAATCCCTTAAAATAATATTTACTCTAACTTTCTTTATTTTATAAAATTAACCCATCAGGCAATTTAATATAAAATAATCACTCAAAAGTCTGGGTTGTTACAACCGCTACCTGTGGCGACTTTAGAGTTGGGTCGTATCTGATGGAGTATTTGGAGTTCTACGCATCTAACTTAGTTTAGCTAAGTGTTTTGTAAGTCATTGATACTTATTAACTTCCAAAAGTACTGAATAAAAGGTTTTGCCCTGCAAAGGAATTTTTCCTCATCTCGAGCGTTTTTTATTGTGTGGTTTAAAAATTGCAAATCTATATTTGAACACAATTCACATTCACACCTAAATTAATTGAAGAATAAAATTTTGATTTGTGTGTTGGGGCCTTTAATTAGACAATTTGATCCATTAGTTCGTGCGCACTCAAAAACTAGTATCAAAGCTGGTTATAGGAAAATATCATCTAATCTTCGTTTCGCAAATATTTTTTTGATATAAATTGTTTTTTAAAATTGTTGATATTTGAAAAGCTGAAATTTAATAGATAATTTGTATAATCTAGTTCTTATTTTTTATGGTTCAAACTATGCTTACTGAAACGTTAGAATGAGGTATACTTTAAACGCATTAAATGAACGTGTTGTGAAAGAGGGTGGACAACACCCAAGTGAATGTTGACAATGTAGAAAGTCTGAAATATATTTCTTCATTGACTGAAGATGAATTTAAATTGAATACTTACAACTCGCTTTCGCGGCTTAAGTGTTGTTTCTTGAACCATCACTCCTAACGAGTTCCACCACATTATGACGTGCACCTCGACTAAAGAAGCTTGGGACCGTTCAACTCACTCATGAAGGAACCAATGCTGTTAGATCTTTTAAGGTGCAAAATCTCACCACACAATTTAAAACTATCAATATGCTTGAATATGAATCATTTGACGAGTTTTATGTATGACTATTCGATATAGTAAACTAGAGTTTCAATTTAGGTAAGATAATACTTAAGACGCATGTCATTAAGACAATTTTGAGATCACTCCCTCACTATTTTATTCATATAGTTAACGTGTTAAATTCTTTAGGAATTCTAGATACTCTTAGATTAGAAGAACATATATGAGATCCTTAAACGTATGGGATATATATATATTTCCCAAAACAGTTAAACCTAAGGAAATAAGGATTGATTTGAAAACTCAAAGTAAGAAAAAAAAAAGAGAAAGTTTGTGAGTCTTAGTATGAATTTGATTTTGAGTTGGATGACTTAGCCTTTTATTTGCAAAAATTACAAAAATTTCTCAAATTTTTTAAATAAAAAAACTGCAAAGAAAAAACTTTTTAGAAAAATAAAAATAAGAATAAGGGCAAGAAGGTTTGTGAGAAAAATGAGATAAGATGTTAGGTGTGCGAGGGAAAAAGGTAAAAGGCACACGAGTGTCCCACTAAGAGTATAAGACATGGAAAGAAAGTAACAAATAAATACACTCTTAGCGATAGGGACATCGAGTTGGTTGATTCTGTGGGAGAATTACCACAGGAACCATGCATTGCATTCATGTCTAGTCACGTTACTACTTTTAGATTGTCCCACGGCGATGAGGACATATCTAAACGTGAAAGACTCGATGATATTTTGATTCATTATGGAGAAAGTGAGAGTGAGAAAGAGAATTTAAGTGAGGGGGAAGGTGGAATGAGAATCTTGATAAAAAAAATGCAAAAGTAAGCATACCACAAGGCTCTCCTCTCTCCCCATTTTTAGCCAACACCGTCAACCACATTTTTCACCTTGAATTGGTCAAAGCAAAAAGTATAATGAATAGAAGGAATGGATATTAGAATGATTCGTGGACTCTAAAAAGCATTTAGTTATCTTTACAATGATTTAAAAATAAAAATATTAATAAATATTTGTCTGTTAGGGTGTTAGATTGGAGATGGAGGCGGAGGTCTTGAGTGAGTACGAGGCATTGGTGAGTCAACTCGAGAAGGTGAATATTTCTTTTTGTGAGCAGTTACTTGTTATAGGTAGGGAGAAAACGGATTTGACCAACACCGTGGCTAGTCTTATGAGAGATATTCAATCTTCATTGTAGACTTGTGAGAGACTTGAAGCTCGTGCAACCCAACTCGAGATCGATCTCAAACCCAAAGAGTTTAAGGTCAATTTAGAGGACACATATAAGAAAGTTGGAAAGATTATCCTCGATCCCGTGTTAGGTGATGTTGAGAGGTAAGTAATAGGTTATGACAGTGCATCCACTTCCAAAGCCTCACCCAAGCCAGTTCTCAAGTTTGTGATGGATCCTTATGGAACTCGTCCTAACTAACCAAGGAGACCTAATCTACCTAGGAGAACTCGTTCTATAATTTTTGAGCAAGGTGGACCCAAGCCCACTTATGTTTTCTCCCATTGCAAATAAGGTAGTCACCTTAGAGAGTTTCGTTTTAATCTAGGGAGAGTTTTCCATATGAATCTTCCCCGGTATGCTCCCACATGAGTTCCTACACATATTCCTGCATGCACTCACACATGTGTAACTCCACATGCTCCCACATGTCACCAAAGAGATTTTGAGAGATTTTGAGATAAAGTAAAGTATTTAGTCAAGACTTCACAAAATTTGATGGAGGAATTTCTTAGGTTGTCATCTCCTTTTGAGAACTCCTATAGGCCTAATAATTAATGTTTAGACTTCTTTCTAGAATATGATGATTATCATGTTTTTACATCTTATATTCCTTTGCTAGATTGTATTATCATTTCATTTTGATATTTTTAGAAAATTCCAAAAAGAGTTTTGTTTCTCTTAAGTTTTTTTGAAAAATACAAAAAGATTTTCAGTTTGTATAAAAAAAGGTGAAAAAGGCAAAAAGATTTTTTTTATAAAAAATTTTGAAAAATTCAAAAAGAGTTTTGTATTTTTTTGTCACCATGTATGGATGAACAGTTAAATGTACGGATCACCCATTCACTGCATATTTCCACATGAACTTTTCATAGTGTTTTGAGACATTATGTCGTTTTTATAGTTTGCTTAATAATGTGTGGATTCATTACGTTGATATTTGATGATTAATTTCTATATGGTTTACTCTTAGTCACATTTAATTCACACGTGCATGAACTTGTTTGAACATTACACTTACTTGTCACTTTTTGAATAAGATGTTCTCATTTCAATTTTTCTTTTTGATGAACCAAATGTATAAAGTTGTGCATGTAAGAACCATTGCCCATATTTAGATCATTTTTATGGAAAATATTATTATATGTTAAATAGTGGAAATGGGATACGAAAGAATAGAGTCACATAAAAATAGAAGTTTCAGACCAATTTTTGGTACATTGATGCTTCACTACACATGAGAATTAAATTCTACAAAAATGATTGTGAGTTTATCATCATATATGTGAGATTTTGAGGGAGTTAAAGTTGAAGATTAATGGGTTTGCACAACTAAAATGTCTTAAAAAATATTACATAGTTTGGCATCATTGGTGTGAGAATCATTCATGTTCACGACTTGTTGATTAAGTGGAGTCAATTTCACTAGAGTTCACCTATTTTACACCTAAGGTAGACTTTGAGCTCTTTCGATAAAAGTATCTCAAAACATAGTACACATATGTTGATTAACTAATGGGAAATGTTCACACCCCTACATTCCGCATTCACGATTCAAATATTTTAGTGTTATCCCATGGTGTGTTGTATTTGTTCATTTTATACTTTATCTTTACAACAAAAAGGGAAAATTTCAAAAGTAGTTAGTTGATACATGCCTTTGATATTATCATCACATATGCTTATTTTATTATACCTCTGTTGATATCTTACTTTTTCGTGTGATGCCAATATTTCACGCTTAATTTCGACTCCTTTGTCTATTATAGACAAGAGGGAGGGAACAAATTGAGAAGAGTTTTTATTTCTGTTTAAAACTCTATGAGTCACCGTATCTTTGTTTACTCATATGTATAGGACGTTCCATTTAGAAGATGATCATTTGGAACCACACAGGATGAAGACAATGTTTAAAACTTATGAGTGAAGACTTTCACATATACTAGGGAGGGTAGATTAATGTGTTAATTCATAGGATTCATTTTGTCTACGGATGGGGTCTTGTACCGAAATAGCCAAAGGGGGATATTTGTAAGAGAAAAATTTATGATTGCTCATTTATTTATTTATATTGGTTTGGCGTATCCCATTACCCAAATACGTCACCGTCACTACTTCTCCGTACTTGAAGACTATATTAAAAACCTTTAAATAATGAAATATTTGGTCGTCTCAACAATCATGGAAGAAGTATGCATTTTGATTAGTAAAACGGTACCGATTACTTTCTGGGGTTTGTTTATCTTTTATGAGGCAATCTTTTATATAAAATAACTCAAATTAAATATAAGGAAAATTGTGCGAATGACACCTCGTTCGAACGACATTCATGATCGTTCGAACGAGATTTGACGAGGTTCTAAGGTTTTCATCACTATAATATTATTAGATTATTTTGTTCAAAGTCGTTTGAACAAAAGAAGGCAATCTTTCGAACGACATATCTTTTCATTCGAACGACCCATGTAGATTTTGATTTTTTAATGAATATATTTTTTGCTTATCTTTTAAACCTAGTTATAAAAAGGATGAACGGATCGGATATTCTAAGAACTCTTTTTTATAAAGAAAAACATATTTTGAGTTCTTCTTTGGTTATAAAAAACCTCATATCATATTCCTCACCCCTATAAAATATTCAAGATCACTTTTATCATCTCAAGAAGGTTTCTTGTGATACAATCTTGTACAAAATTTTCTCTACAGATGACTTTATAAAATAAGGTTTTACTGCTAAAGATGGAAGATGGCTTAATCGGTGGATACCGATGGTTAACCGCTACCTGTGGACGACTTTGGAGCTCGATCGTATCTAATGGAGTTTTAATAGTTCTATGCATATAACTTAGTTTAGATAAGTGTTTTGTAAGTCGTCTATATTCATAAACTTTCAATAGTACTGAATAAAAGGTTTTACCCTACAAAGGGATTTTTCCTCATCTCGTGTATTTTTGCAATTTTTGTCTGAAAATTACAAATCTATATTTGACACAATATGCATGCACACCATAATTAATTGAAGATTAAAATTAATTAAAATTTGGATTTGTGTGTTGGGTCATTTAATCAAATAAATTGATCCATTAGCTGGTGCAAACTGTCACTATAATTACTTTCCTCAGTAAGAGGCACATCAATAGGGGAAATTGGCAGATTAGGCCTCTGAGCCATCACCTTTTTGTCCGAAAACTTTAAATTTACATTGGAAATGTTTGAAACTGTGTTTACCATCATAACACCACAAGAATGGTGTCCTATAACTACATGACTCACAAAACCTACAAACTTTGGTGAACTCTAATATCAGCTTAAGGACTGAAGGGAAGAACTAGTAAACGAAGGAACTTGGGCAGTATACTTGGGATAACTAAGATTTTCCTCAAGGCAAATGGTTTGAACTGATAACGGGAATCTCTTGCATAAACATTAGGAAATTATAAGTTTAACTCTCTAAGGTGTTCCAACCAACTATTAATCCAAGGCTCATTACTCATAAAAGAAGTATCTCACAGAGTGGAGGCTAGTCAATATGTTAGCAAAACAAATTTTGGAGGACTTTAACCCAAAAAAGACCTAATTCGAAAAACCTTGACCAACCAACTAAATGGCCACCTAGGCGTATGGAATTTTCAATTACACAACCATAACAACCAAAATAGACAACAAATGATAATAGAAAGGAAGAAATCACTGAAAGTTCAGAAGAAAATCCTATGAAAGCTACAAATGGGAAACTTACATACCTAGAACCCTAAGATATTGAAGGATGCCATAAATTCTAATGACTCTAATGCCATAAAGGAAGAAACCCTCCCGAAAAGAAGTTTACTCAATTGAATCCAATCGAAAATGGCATAATCGAGGGAAGGTTAGTTCAAGAAAAATGATTTACGATTTCTATCTTTAGAAAATTCTCAGGGGAAGGAAACATTTGGGAAGTTTGAAAAAATTTGGAAATCTAGTTTCCATACTTTATAGGCTATAATCATTACCTTATTACAGTTAAGCATGATATCACACCTAGGAAAGGAAACTGGCACTTTATAGACAATGTACACACTACCCTAGGCATATGCATCTTGATTACACAAAATTCCACTCTCAACGTGTGACATGTATCAAGGTAAAATCCAAGTCAATCTTCTCGATGTGTGGCAAGAAGTTTCAAATACAATCAGAATCAACAAGGATGATTAGATTCCACAGTTAGCACTCCACTTACTTAATCTTCTCAACACATACCTAGAAGGTGCAACACTTTAGAGAACATGCTAAAATCCTCAATCGTGAGAAAAGTCTTGGGGGATTTTATTATACTATAAATATTACATGGCTCCTGGACCAATAAAAAGAGGATGAATAAACTCTTTAATTCCAAAAAGAAGGTCGACTCACTTAGCAGCATGGTCGGCCTAGGCAATCTGGTCAGCCCTAATGTCACAAACCATTAGTATATCCCAGCTAGATCAAAATTGGTTAACACCATTATATAACTCCCTCAAAGCAATCATGGAATGTGCGATTGGATGAGGTCAATAGTGTGCTACATGTGGGGTAGGTATACAAATATTCTTGTATGTGCTTATAACAAGCTTTATGATTATTCTCTAATTTGCATGTAAATTGTGTACCTGCCTAACCTATAAAGGCATGACACCTATAACTCTATATTATTTCTCTTTTAACAGCCTATAAATAGAACATACTCTCTCACATTAAAAGGGTCAAGATATATTATTCATAATGTTATGACCAAATATGACCTCATCCTAGGAAGAGACCTCTTAACTGCCAGCAGCCGAGCTTCCAAAAGGAACTCACAGGTCATTTCCAAGACTCGTTTAGAACCAGGGTCGGCCTCATACAAATAACCTCAGCCATATAGTTGGATGAAACTTCAGGAAAATTATTACAGTAATAGGGACATCTCTCGTCTTGACGTCTAGCCAAAATTAGTAGTTGGCATGCTTAGTCCACCTCAGTCTGAGCTCCTCAGTCGAGACCATACTTGCCAGTTTCACGCATAAGGTCAAGTGCTACATCAGTAGTCTCGTACTCGACCAAGCCGAGATCTCTGCAGATGACACTATACTGGACGAGTAGTAGAAGGCACCAAGGTGACCTATGCCATGTGAGCAATTCAGTTATAACTAAGATTATTCCCCAAACGTGAAGGAAGATTTCATCATTATTGTATGCTTATGCCTGGACATCTGGCATAATATTAGTGGATCCCTTCATCAACACACGCCTTCAACATGCTTGAGGGGTGAATCACACCCCTTAATCCTATAAATACATATCATCTTCTTCTTTGAAAGGGAGCGCTAAATCAGAACCTTCACAAAACTCTACACATTTGTATCCAGAAGAGAGATAAATCTTGAGTGTTGTAACCCAGGCCATTAGAGCCATATTTGTTAGTGTATTTCACACATACACACACACATATATAAACACACACTATGGACGTAAGCTCCGGTCGAACCACTTAAATTCAGGTGTTCATATTCTTCGCCTCATCTTTTTCTCTACTGTTATATTTTTCATCTGCTGCCATTATTGTATACCTATTTGAGCTTCTTATCTCTGTGACCTGGTGGTACCATTTTTGGTATCATCATTCTAGCGGTGTATGTGGGAACTAGAATTATCATCTCTTCCTATCTCTAGTTTATACTTTGTCTTTAATGGTGAACCAATCCTCACCTCTTGTGGAACTGTTTCACCATTGAAAGAGCTCTTATTGATCTACTAAGCTTTTACTCTACAATTTACAACTCATACATTAGGTGTGAAACATGGAATCAGAATTTCCACCACCAACTGGTGGTCCTAGTTCTAGCCACGGATCTCCTCAATCAGAAATGGTGGAGGTGGTGGGGGCGTTGAAGTCATTGGTGGCCAGTTAACAAGTGATGCAAGAGACGTTGGATGCCTTCAACCAAAATGTATTAGTGAGACCCACGAGGATAACGCTGAAGATGATTACTCCGACAGCCATGGGGAGGCCTCCATATGCCAGGGGACCACCCCGGGCGCAAAGCAAGGAGACACTACCTCTTCAACAATGAAGAGACATTGATGAACCTAGGCATTTACGCCTGGGGAGGTAAGGCCAACCCTTTCCAGAGGACTAATATGATGTCTATGAGGCTGAAGACGCTCGGGTTGAATGCTGGAAACCATATGAAGTGTCAGGAAATACTTTATGTCCTATTCAATAAAGCCAAGGGCACAATAGGAGGATGTGTCAAGATGCTCAACCAAGGGGCTCGACCTTATTCCGCTGAGAAAAGGGTCGGCCTTTGAAAGGCTCGACCCAACGAGTGATTTCAGAGATTGATTGTCTAGATCCAGGAGTATGGCTAGATCGAGAAGAGAAGGGGAAGACTGTCAGCCACCATGAGGCCGGGACGAAGGCCAAAGAGAAGTAAAAAATCGACATAGATCAGTGGCAAGGGAACCTTTTGTCTGATCAGTCAAGGTGGAAGGGGACAATATCGTCTGACCGACATTGTGGAAGCGACATAAAGGCCCTGAAATGACTCGATTCATAGATTGAAGAATAAAATTGGGGACATTCTTAAGATTCGAGACCCCTTGCAGAGGGGCTATTTTTAAGGCTATCCTTTTGTAGCTAAGATAGTCAATTTTCTAATACTTGACAAGTGCAAGCCACCAGTGGTTACTCCAAAGTATGATGGGAGTACTAACCCTATGCACCATGTAGAGATGTACCAGTCAGTTTTAGACATTTATTCCCTCTCAGATGAGATGAATTGTCATGCATTTTCAAGCACTTTGATTGGAGCTGCCCATTTATGGTTCACTTCACTCCCTAAGAACTTCTTTAAAAATTTCAAGCAACTCGCAGAACGATTTATCCATAACTTTTGCTATTAGGTAAGACCCCAGAAGATGACTACTCACCAGCTATATGTTAAGCAGGGGAGGAATGAGAGTCTTAGGGAGTACATTGAAAGGTTTAATGAGGAGAAGTTGGAAGTAGATGATTACGAAGAAAGTATTGTGATAACAACACTAATTTGAGGTCTACAGAAAGGGAAATTGCTTTGGAAGCTTTCTAAGGACCCACCAAAGTCTATGGATGAGTTATTAGCAACGGCCGACAAGGTCATGAACACCGAGGAATCTATGGCAACGAAGTAAGAGGATGAGAAGGGGACTAGTAGTGCGAGAAAGTTTCAAAAGAATAAAGATGGAAAGAAGATATCAGCAGATGATAAATTTGCCTACTACACTCCCCTCACTATCAGCTGCGAGCATATCTTGAATGATATCAAAAATGACCGGTACCTGAGGTCAACCCTAGTTATAATTTCCCCAAGACCAAGGGCACTTGGCCGAGAAATGTTTCGCTTCGAAGGATAAGATTAAGAAGATGCTAAAAGCTGCGAAGCTGAGGAAATGTGTAAGCATTGCTAGTCCAAAGGGAGGTCGAGATGACCCAAGAAAAAGAAGAGTCGATAAGTGCAAATAGGATGATCCTGGGAAAAAGGATGATACCTTAGATGGTGATGATGGGGATGATCCAGACCTGCCATAGAAGGACGATGGTCCTAAAGGTCACTTTTATATGATCTCATTTGATGTAAAGATGATTTATGGGGGCCTAGCTGGAGGGGTCTTAGAGGTGGCTAATAGAAAGTCACATGTATTAGAGGTCAAATCTCTCCCTAAAGTTTAAGAGATTAACTATTCTTCAATAAGCACCAAGTTAGAGAAAAGGAAGAAGGTGGATATGGACACTTTGATTGTGTGTTTTTCAAGACTTGACTTTAAAGGTATCCTGGCTCCCAAAGATGACCCTCTGGTGATTACAACTAGGGTTCATGGGTATGATGTGTCAAGAATAATGGTTGACGTAGGAAGTTCAGTTGATGCTATGTTCTGGCCATGATTCAAATGTCTAGGACTTAGTAAGAAGAGGATCGTGTCTTATCATTACCCTTGATTGGATTCAGTGGTGAGAAAGTCCATTCGTTGGGAATGAGATGGACTTCAGGATGGGAGATGTTTGGTCGATGAGGCTCACAAAGAAGGTCAAATTCTTTATAATGGATGAAAGTGTATATTCGGCTTATAACATTAATATAGGAAGAGTGGCCCTTAAATATTTTGAGGCCATTCCCTCCACTGTACACCAAATGGTGAAATTCTCGACTCTTTATGGGCTAGGGGAAGTCCAATGTTATCAAGTTTTGGCTCATGAATGCTACTTTAACTCAGCCAAGGAGAGGGAAGCTCATAATAAATCCACCACAATGTACAATATTGATACGTTGGACCCCAGAGACGAGATGAAATTAAATAAAGGGGAAGCCATAGAGGAGGAAGAATCCATCATCCTCAATGAGTATGAGCTAGAAAAAACCATCCAAGTCAATAAATCCCTAAAGTAGGAGGTGAAGGAAGAACTGGTTAAGCTGTTGAGGAAGAGGCAGATCATTTTTTCTTGGAGACACAAAGACATGCACGGTATTGACCCATTAATCTTATGTCATAAGATCAATATGGATAATGATGTAAGGTCAATTCGATAGAAAAGAAGAGTTTACTCACGAGAGAAGTATAACGCTATCAGAGAGGAAGTTAAGAAACTAGAGAAGGCCGACTTAATGCGGGAAGTTATTTATCCCAATTGGTTAGCAAACGTTGTCATCGTCCCTAAGGACAATGGTAAATGGAGGATGTGTGTTGACTTCACAAATCTGAACAAAGCATGCCCGAAAGATAACTTTCCCTTGACCTGGATCGATCAGATGGTAGACGCTATAGCCGACCATGAGTTAATGAGCTTCATAGATGGAAATGAAGACTCCTACGACAATAAAGGATGTGCAGAGACTCACCGTAAGAGTAGCAGTGCTATAGCCAACCATGAGTTAATGAGATTCATGATGGAAAAACTCTCTCGTCCAAGATGGCATTATACGGACGAGACATAACATCGGTCGTACACTCTCAAAATGGCGAGAGGGGACTTATGCTAAAACACAATAATTTGGTTGATGCAAATTTAAAAATCACTTAGTTGTGGTTAACTTATTAAACATTATTAAATTGGTTGGAAAACTCTCTAGGCCAAGATGATAGTGTATGGACGAGATGACACTCACCCATACACTCTTAAAACGACGCCAGGAAACTTATGTAAAATACAATAATTTGGTGGATGAAAAATTAAAAATCATTTAGTTGTAGTTAACTTATTAAACATCATTAACTTGGTGGAAAAACTCTCTCGACCGAGGTGACTATGTATGGATGAGACGACACTCACCCATACACTCTCAAAACGGAAAGAATGTTAGTTTGTTACCAATGATACCCTAGACATCTTAGTTCTACCAATGATCTAATGAAAAGACAAGAGAAAGAAGAGATAACACATGAATCTTTCATTAATAAACATTCAAAGGTTACAAAAGCACAAGGCCATAAAATGTCAATTATCATTACAAAAAAGCAAAAATACAAAGCTACACAAGATTAAAGCTGAGGGATGGAATTGTCACCAACTGGGGCCAACTTATCGCCACCCGCCTATGTCACCCCACCAACCCCAACATTTGTTATCTCGACCCCATCGTCATTAAGACGCAGGTTGGCCGTGTTCTCGTTGGTCTGAGTGACTTCCAAGGGGTTTTTCTCCATAGGGTCAGAGGAGTTATCAACGTCGGTTAAGGCAGTCTGAAGACGTGTATCACTAAAGTGAAGGCCAATAAAGTCATCTAAGGACAGGATCCCAACCTCAGTGTGTTTGATGGCAGCCCATCGACCGACAGTCTTGATGACTCTCTCCAAATACTCAAAGGCACAATCTCCAAATTCCTCAGAATTTTTCAACATGGCTATAGCTTGCGCTTTGGCCTTGTCCGAGGAAGACTCAATAGCAGCGTCAATATCGGCCTACTTATTGTAGGCCAAGGTCTTTAGAGGTTTCTTATGGTCAGCCTTTAGAGTTGAGATTTGGTTTGTGGACTCATTCAAGGCCATCTTTATAGTCTGCATCTCATTCCTCATACTGTTTTCCATAGTAACGGCCTCCCTCCCTTTTTGAATCAAGGGTAGATTATTTCTAATCCAATCTCTCATATGACGAAGAGAGATTGTGCCCTGTACAAAAGTGGGGAAATAAGTCAATACGAGACATGAGCAATGAAGAGACTACACTTTTAAAAAGTTTTTTAAAAAAATACCTGAATAACCCTGTGAAGGGAAAACCTAGTCAACAACGAGATATCCGTTGACTCAAGGAAACATTTTTTGGCATTAGAGACAAGAGAGGCGATACCATCTATGGCCTATCGGCCATGGACGATGACACTCTCATCAACAACTTTCAACTGAGACAATCGAGTTGCCAGTACGTCTTTGGATGAGATTGGGATGGCTTGTGTCGGACAATTTTGCTTTAGGCGACGAGTGGTTGTGTCGTCGTTAGATAGACTCTTCCTTTTCTCCCCAGCGTCGTCAGCTTGGCTGGGGTCACCAATAGTAGGTTGTTTTGTCTAAGAACCAGGGGGCTTAGTCCTTTGGCCGCATTTATTGGCAAGATTGCTCAAATTGGGGGGCATCATGTTGTAAAGCTCGTCTGAAACACCTCCTAGATGACCTATAAAAAATAAACCTAGAAGATTATCTATCAAAAAATATTAAGTACGAGGCAATAGTTGGCCAAGTTAATTGACTTACATAGCTCATCAAGGGGGCCAGACCCCAGACCCATCTGAGCTAAATATTATGGAGTCATCAGATGTTCAAACTTCACAATACGACCGTTATTACCTTATGTACAAAGCTTTTAGACCTTTTTAAAGTCCTCAGGGTTCAACCTCGAATCGAGTTTGGCCGACGTAAAGACTTTGCCCCACTTCAGAGGGGTCTTGGGCTCAGAGGTCCCACTAGCTTTGTTTGGGCCAAAATCCCAAGCCTCTGAGATAAAAAAGTAACGGGGTTCCCAGTTATGGTTTGAAGTTTGGGTGATCAGCAAAATCTTCTTCTTGGACTTCCTGGCTACGAGGTGGTAGTAACCAGGCTGAGTTTTGGGGAATGAAGGGTGTAATAATCAAGAAATATGTTAACTGGAAGACCGATTTGATGAAATGTCTTCCAAAGGACAATGGACCCCAAGAGAACTATCCAGGCATTCAGAGAAAGCTGAGAAGGTGTAAGTTTTAGGTGAGCCAGAATGGCTCGAGTTGTAGGGTGAATAAACAAGTGAAGGTCGAGCTTAAACATTTTCTCATAGACACAGACTTCTCCCTCTCTTCCATGGAAAACTCTCTCTTCCTTAAAAGGCTTTCTCATAGAAATGGAAGAATCTATGACATATAGATGCCTCCAAATTACGAGATCAACCTCCGACAGAGTACTTTCATATTCCTTATCAATAGACGTATCATAGTCACTCTCTTCACTACTATTTTCTATAGCCTCGACCTGGGGATTATCCAGGTCACCGTCAGGGAACCTCTATGCAAAATTGGCCTCAGTTGTAGCCAAGAGAGGAATTGCATCTACAGGAGGAAAATTGCCACATTAGGATAAAGTATGTGAACAGAGTCAGATCAATTTGGAGTCTCGACTTTATTAGAGGAAGAGACACGGGAAGAAGACTCGTCCATATCAGACCCCTCATTTTGGGATACAAAATAGTCCATGGCCTCCTCAAATGAATCTACACTCTTGTCCACCTGAGATGTGGATATAGGGTCATCAGGAGAAGATGACAACACATACATGGGATCACTTGGCTCAGTGATTGGGGGGGTCATACGGCTCAGAATCTTGGGTGTATATAACAGCCAAAGGGGGTGGATATATTAGACAAAAGGGAAATGCCTCAGCTTTACGACTCTCAGCTTCTTCAACCTCTGCTCTCTTAATACGTTCGAAGCACTTATCTCCGAGGCTGGGAAATTCCTCGGCCAACTTATAAAGGTGTCTTAACATCAAAGGACGAGGGTCAACTTGGGTGAAAAATTAGAAGAAAGAGCAACAGTTTTCAATTTTGACTATAGTTGACCAAAGATTAAGAAGGAAGTCAAAACTATTTCAGGCAATAACTTCAAGAACACATCCTTGAAGTTCGCCGAAAAAGATGGTCGGAGGTCACCGAAAAGGGTTTGAAATGATGGAAAAACCCAAAAACTTCCCCAGATGTTGCCTACCACCTAAAAACGTCCCAAGAGGTGCTAAAATAGGTCCTAGAGTGCTCTCAAACTCGCCAGAAAACTAAAAACTTCACTGGGAAAATAAATCACAGTTATCCAATAGATTGTAATGGAAATAAGTATGAGAAAAGAAGGTGAAGATGATACTTGAAAGAGTTGAACGCTGGATAAAGAGAATTAAAGGGGCAAGATTATAGAAGATGCAAGAGGTTAGAGAGAGAGAAATATGTAGTAGCGTTTAAGTGTAAGGGATAGAGAGAGAAGTTTTGGGGCTTAAATAGTAAGCAAATAATTAGGAACATTTCCCAAAGTATATCATTATTTGAGGCACGAAGTCCAAAGCACTCAGTAATCAAGTCAGACTTGGGATAGACGCTACCCAACCAGGACTGTGATATGTGCCTCTCTCTTTTACACATCAAGGTGTATTCATCTGATACTAACAAAAACGTCTCATCAAAGGATAATACATACTCGTATCCCCCATACAGCTCTTCACATAGATGACTTAGAGCTTGGGGGTTATTTATATGACCAAATATGACCTCATCCCAGGACCAAACCTCTTAATTCTAAGCAACTGATCTTTAGAAGGAGCTCACAGTTTGTTTCCAATAATCACCTAGAACCAGGGTCGGCCTCCTACAAATAACCTCGTCTATATAGTAGGCCGAGACTTCAGGAAAAGTATTATAAAAATAGGGACATCTTTGATCTTGGCATCTAGTCGACATTAGGAGATAACATGATTAGTCCACCTCGGCCTGACATCATCATCCAAGACCACACTTACCAGTTTTACGCATAAGGTCAAGCGCTACATCAACAGCCTCATACTCAGACAAGCTGAGACCTCTGCAGACAACACTATACTGGACGAGTAGTAGAAGGTACAAAGGTGACGTGTCCTATGTGAGCAATTTAGTTATAACTAAAATTATTCCTTGCACGTGAAGGAAAATTTCATCATTATTATATTCTTATGCCTGCATAGATGGCGTCATCTTAGTGGATCCCTTCATTGATACACGCATTCAGTATGCTTCCCTATAAATACAACTCATCTTCTTCTTTGAAATGGATCGCTAAATCAGAACCCTAGCAAAACTCTGCCCATTTTTATCCAAAAGAGAGATAAATCTTGAGTGTTTCAACCCTGTCCATTAGAGCCATATTTGTTAGTGGATTTCACATACACGCACATAGTGGACGTAGGCTCTGATCGAACCACTTAAATTCGGGTGTTCATCTTCTTCGCCTCATTTCTTTCTCTATTGTTATAGTGTTCATCTACTGCCATTGTTGCATTCCTGTTTAAGCTTCTTATCTTTGTGATCTGGTGGTACCATTTTTGGTATCATCATTGAATGCTTGCATAAAACCTTCTTTCTTAGTTTTTGCCCATTGAATCAATAAAATAAACACTAGCATTTGTGGATGCATGCATCTCTTTGGGCCAAATCACGTAAATTTTTTTTTATTCTCTTTCTCTCATCCCCCTCTACTGTTTTCTCTAGATTAGCTTTTCTGTTATTCTTTATTATTAGAGTAGTCTTTCTAAGACCAATTTAGTATATTAGTTTTAGGCGATATCAATCACAACACTACTTAAGTGTCCTTGATAGTTCATTAGAGTACTAATTTAACTATGTATATTGATGATGCTAGAAACAACACCACCAGATAAGGTGTTGACAAGCTCAAGCAAGTGATAACAATGGCAGCACAGGAGAATATGTGTTTATGTAAAAGGAGGTGAGGAGAAGAGGATGAACACCAATATGTAAGTGGTTCAGCCAATCCGGCCTACGACCACTGTGACTGTACGAGAAATATCACTGAAATAAAGCACTAATGGCCATAGATACGATCTCTCAAGCTTTCTCTCTTTACTGTGTAAAATGGTAGAGTTTCAGCCAGGATTGCAATTATCGATTCTTTACAATGTTGAGGATGACCTCTATATATAGTGATTAGGGGGTGTAATGTACCCCCCAAGCATGCAATGAGCATGTGCATGAAGATCCAACCAGTGTAAGGATAACACCTGGCTGATCTTAAATAAACAATGATGTCCTTAATATTCCCTCACGTGTAGGGAATGATTCAGTTATAACAGATTTGTCAACGTGTTCTAATCTATACATATGCACATAAATACTCAGTTATCTTCGATTTGTACTAACCTCGGCCTGGATGAGTACGATATTTGTGATGTTCGACCCTTTTCATGTCCGAGACCAACCTACATGATGACCTTATCTAGGATGCCAGCTGAGGTTAGATACTTGGAATGTTATCCAGGGCCGATGTTGTCATAATGCTTAATGATTGAGCCTACGAGGCTTTGCTAACTTCGGGTGATAACTTGTGATGTCGGCCATGGCTGATGTTATTATTGATGGATGGTCGAACCCATGAGTCCTTACTGACCTCGGTTGGGCATCAACCGAGGTTGATGTATGAGGTTGAGGAAATGTCAGCCAGGGCCGACCCTTTGAAAGATGATATTGTTAACGGTTATTATGAGCTTCTGCCACCTCGGCTGTGATCCAGGCCGAGGTTAATGTCTCTGAGTAGGAAGGTGCACTTTGGGCATATCAATCACCCCCTAGACCTAATTATCTATGTCAAATAAATGATTGAGGTCTATGCAAGGCCACAGACAAGCTTTCTTATGCGCGAACATTCTCTTGACACATGTCAATTTCTGAAGTGGGTAACGTGTTTGATAGGGGTGTTGTTGTTGATTTGCCTTTTGGGTTCCTAAGGCAATTATGGGCTTTAGGATGCTTCAAAGGTTTTCTCTCTAAGTAAAGGGAACTCTTCTATGAGTTGATACAGGGGTCTGAGCATAAGGAGGATGACACTACACTTAGACTCTAAACCATAATAAACAACTCAACTCAATCCAAATCGAATATCAAACTTAGAGTTGAAAATTTTTGCAAACCAAGAACAACTAAGAACAAGGTCGCCGAAAAATGTACAGAGTCACCAAAAAACCCTAAAATCCTAACCGAAAAACCAAAACTCTCATCGGAAGTTGCAGAATTGAAAATCTATGGTTAAAAAAGAAAAAGCAGGGTGAAGAGAATACCTAGCTAATTGCGAAATAAGGGAGAAAAGGTTTGGAAACAAAGAAGGCCTCAAAATGCAGCAATTGAGCTCTTGAAGAGAAAGAAAATCACAGAGAACCAAGGCGGGAAGAAATGGAAAAATGAAGAAGGAAAGGGTTTTAAACCCACAATCATTTTGGCAAAAAAATTTGGCAGATAGAGCTAGCCCAAGCGAAAGCTCATAAGGCTAAGGCCTTTCCTGTCAGACCCAGCTGTACTCCACCTATGAAGGTAATATACCCTAAACCAATGAATCTTGCTGAACCAGCAGAGGTTCTAGAGGAACCAACACCCATGTGTGAGTCTGAGTCATCTACCTTAGGCCCTATGTCTCTAGACTCTTTCCAAGAGGCTATGTATTTCTCCATTAGGCAAGATTAGGTCCCTGGTCGAGGTTTCGAGTCGTATCTCATCACATAAGGGGATAAGACCTCTCAGTCTTCTCTTGATGGAAAAATTATAGGTACAAGTGTGTCCATTCCCCCCATTTTCAATGCTATTCCCCTGTCGGCCGTTATTAGGGTTGAGTTCGCTCAGAGGTTTCCCATTGGCCCCCCAGTATTTACCCAGGACGATGTCACTAGGGATAAAGATGATGGTCATGAGAGCGATATTGACACCTCTAAAGCAGCCGAGATAGAGATCTCAGTTAGTGAGTACGATCTCTTAGCTTTTAGGCACCTCTACTCCATAGGCCCTTCTATTAAGCTTAGGATACCTCTGAGGGGTGAGAGGGCCTTTGATGGTCGAGATAGGGAGATCTGTGTGTATGAGAAGATGTTCAAGTTAGGACTCCGTCTTCCCATACATCCTTCAATTAGAGCCATAATGTCCCATATAAACCTAGCCCCTTCATAATTATCGGCCACTCAGACCTTCTCGTTAGAGTCTTCACAGGTTGCGACGTCCCATCCTCTGACAAAAACCACCCGAGCTACTACCAATTCCTAGCTAGGAAGTCAGACAAAAATATTCCATTAGTTACCCAGACTTCAAATCACAACTGGAAACCTCGGTATTTCTTTGCCTCAGGGGCATAGGAATTTGGTCCATGTGGTTCCTCTCCAACGTTTGATCTGAGGACACCTCTGAAGTGGGGGAAGGTGTCTCTTGCTACCAAAGCTGACCCTAGACTGAGCCAGGATAATTTATAAAATGTTAAGGACCTTCAAGATTAGGAAGAACAGGATCGTCTTGTCAAATATGAACATCTGATGACCCCTTACTACCTCTCTTAGATAGCCCTGGGAGGTAGTCCTTTGACCGAGCTTCATAAGTATCGGTAATACATATTCTGTACCTCTTACTTTTTATACCTCTGATTTACTAACTCAGATGTTTCTTTTTGTAGAACATCCTGAAGATGTTTCTGACGACCTGTGGGAGATGTCTACCCCGAGCCTCGTGAAGTTGACGAAGAAGGTTGGGCATAATGTAGCCCCTCCTCCTCCCAAACAGAATATCGGCACGTTAAAGGCCTATGTTACGAAGAAAAGGAAGACCACAGCATACTCGGAGCCTCAGAGGCCGAGTAAAAATCAAAAGGGAGATCATGCCATTCCGATATCCTCACACGATGCCCTTGAAGCTCGTCTGGCTCAGCTGAAGATCAGTGATAGTTTGATTGTCCATGGTCTGAAGGATGCTGATGCCATCGGAAATGTAACAACCGATGAAGATAAGCGTTTCCTTCGCTCCTTAGACATCCCTTTGCTGGCCAAGTTCACCCTCCATAGGTCAATTCAGGTACTAGTTTCCATTATTTTTCTCTTCCAAGTGTAACCTTGGCTTTTTGTAAGTCATAACTTTAACTCATACGTTTGACTTTTCATCACAGGGTATTTAGTCCATGCATAAATTTATTGATTGGACTCTGAGGAAGATGCCCCTTTTAGAGAAGGGAAGAGAAGCTCTGAAGGCCTCTTTGAATGCTGAGTTTGATCATCTGAAGGAAGAGCTGAAAGAGGTCAGCAAGATAAAGGAGGAGGTCCAACAGAGAGAGAGGGATATGGACAAGTTGAAGAAGGACCATGAAGAGTCTCTAAAAGCCAAAGACGATGCCCTGCAGTCTAAGGTGGCTGCTGCTGTTAAGGTTTCTTTGGAGGATGCCTCAGAGAAGATTATTGAAAATTACAAGGTCTCATATGAGTTCATCAGCTTTGGCTTTGAGTACCTTGAGAGAGGTACCAAAGCCACTGGTAAATGGGCAGCCTCCAAGGAACAAGATTCAGGGAGTTTGAGTGCCTCATACATTGTTGGTCTAGGATTTAGTGACCCCTATTTTTCTCAGGCCTTGCAAGACGTTGAGGATGATGGTGTTTCTCCTTCAGAGACTGCTCCCTTGGGCGCCGCTGAGACTGAAGATGTTAATCCTCAGGATGAGGGAGCCAAGGTAACTAACGTCGTCTAAGAAGACACCACTATGTCTGCAGATACCTAGGCTTGGTCCTGTGAAGCTTTAAGTTGTAGTTTTTACCTCTTTTCTTATCTGTAATATTTGTGAATTCAGGAAGTATAGTTTGGCATATTTGATTTGTAACTCTGACTGTTCTGTGATGAATATTAATATTGTATTGCTCAGATTATACAGCTTCTTTATGTGTATTCTCTTGCATGTTATTTTGGTCTTAATGTCTGAAGTCACCATATAATGATGTTTACCATAAATGTCTGTGGTCTGAGGTCACCAGAATGTGATGTTTCACCTCATCAATTATCTGATGTTTAAGGTCTGAGGTCACTATAATATGATGTTTCACGTCATGAATTATCACCAAAATTAATGACATTTAAGGTCTGAGGTCATCAAATAATGATGTTTGCCCTCATAATTCACCAATTTAATGATATTTAAGGTCTGAGGTCATCAAATTATGATGTTTATCCTCATAAATTCTCACCAAATTAATGATGTTTAAGGTCTGAGGTCACCAAATAATGACGTTTCACATAATTTCACCAAACTAAAGATGTTTAAGGCCCGAGGTCATCAAATTATGATGTTTACCCTCATAATTCACCAATTTAATGATGTTTAAGGTCGAGGCCATCAAATTATGATGTTTACCCTCATAATTTGGCACCAAACTAATGATGTTTAAGGTCCGAGGTCATCAAATTATGATGTTTACCCTCATAATTCACCAATTTAATGATGTTTAAGGTTTGAGGTCATCAAATTATGATGTTTTCCCTGATAATTTGCCACCAAACTAATTATGTTTAAGGTGCGAGGTCATCAAATTATGATGTTTAACCTCATAATTTCCACCGAATTAATGATGTTTAAGATCTGAGGTCACCATAAAATGATGTTTCTCATAATTTCACCATACTAATGATGTTTAAGGTCTGAGGTCATCAAATTATGATGTTTACCCTCATAAATTGTCACCAAATTAATGATGTTTAAGGTTTGAGGTCACCATATAATGATGTTTCACCTCATAATTTCACCAATTTAATGATGTTTAAGATCTGAGGTCACCATATAATGATGTTTCACCTCATAATTTCACCAATTTAATGATGTTTAAGCATAATGAAACAAAGTACTGACACAGGAACTGCTCTTTTCATTAATATCCTCTTCATAAAATGATACATGTATTACAAAGAAAAACTGCAACATCATATGTAATATTTCTTCAAGTGGTCAGCATTCCAAGGGTTGGTAAAAGGTTCCCCTTCGAGATTTTATAGTCGGTAAGTACCAGACACAACCTCATCGACCACTCTGTAAGGACCATGCCAGTTTGGGTGGAGCTTGTTTGCCTTCTGCAATGTCTTCTTCACCACTAGGTCTCCCACAGCTATAGGTCTTGATTTCACCCTTTGATTGTAGAATTTTGTTTTCCTCTACTGGTAGGCTTCCTGTCTGATTTCATAATCTTCCCTTCTCTCTTCAATTAGATCCAAGTCAAGTCTTCTTTCTTCCCCATTCCTCTGAGGATCATAGGTATGAACTCTATGGGTGGGGAGTCCTACTTCTGCAGGGATGATAGCTTCTGAACCATGTTCTAACATGAAAGGAGTATCTTCCATTGGCGTTCATGCAGTCATCCTATAGGCCCACAACACTGCGTATACCTCTTTTGTCCATCTCCCTTTTGTCTCATCCAACATCGTCTTTGTCCCGTCAAGGATTGTTCAGTTTGTGACCTCAATCTTCCCATTTTCTTGGGGTCGGCTAGGAGAGGAGAAGAACTTCTTGATCCCCACTCTTTCATAATATTTTTCTAAGGAAGAATTCTTGAACTGGGTTCCATTATCTGAGATAAGGGTATTTGGAAGGCCATATCTGCATATGATTCTTTTCCAGATGAACTAGAAGGTATTTTGTTCCGTAATCATGATCATCGGTTTAGCCTCTACCCACTTAGAGAAGTAATCAATTGCCACCACCAAAAATCAATATTTGTTTGCAGCTCTTGGCAAAGGTCCAACTATGTCAATCCCCCAAACTGCAAATGTCCAAGGTGAGATAATTGACGTCATAGGATGATGAGGTTGGTGAGGTATGGTGAAGAATCTCTGACACTTGTCGCATCTCTTCACATAAGCAGCTGCATCTTTGGCTATGGTCGGCCACCAGACCCTTGAGTAATTATCCTCTTAGCTGGAGCCCTCCCTCATATGTGACTCAAACAAGAGCCCTCGTGTAAACCTTTTAAGACCCGAGGAACCTTTGAAGGGTGCACACATTTAAGGATAGGGAGTAGGAACCCCTTCTTATACAAGACGTCTCCTATAATTGAGAACTTAGCGGCCCTGAACCTCAGCCTTCTCCTTTCTAATTTTGATTCTGGCAGCTCTCCTTGTCTGATGTATCTGATGAGTGGGTCCATCCATGAGTCTCCCATATTCATATTAAGGCTAGTTATGGCAGCCTCTTCTTCTTCGATGGTTGCTGGGGTAGGATTTCAACTGGTACCGTTCTTCTTATATTTGTCCTTATTGGTGAGGCCAACCTAGCGAGTGCATCGGCTCAACTATTATCTTACTGAGGTATCCTCTTTATCTTTACCTCTCTGAAGCCTTCTAGCATCGTTCTCACCCTCTCCAGGTATTTGGGCATCCTTTCATCTTTGGCCTCATACACCCCGAGAACTTGATTGACAACTAACCTCGAGTCACTGTGGACTAGGAGTTGGCCAACACTAAGGGATTTTTCCAAGGAGAGCCCCGCTATCAATTCCTCATACTCTGACTCATTGTTTGAAGCCTTGAAGTTGAACCTCAACGCATATTCAATTTTGGTACCATCCAGTGCGGACACTATCAACCCCGCTCCGCTTCCACTTTCACAAGAAGACCCAACAACCAAGAGGTTCCAAACATCTTCGTTTGAAGAGAGGTTCCCTTCTGACAGGGTCCCCTATTTGAAGAGGTACCTATCTTCCTCATTCTCAACTACACTTTTTTCGGACTTACTTGACCCAACCTCGTCCGGATCATGGAAGACGTTTCTGTCTGGTTCATCTGCAATCTTTTGACTATTCTAAATCTCAACCTCTTCCTAGGTGAACTCTACTAAAAAGTCTGTAAGATCCTTCCCCTTGATGGCAACCCTTGGTTGATAAATAATGTCATATTCCCTCAACTCGATGGCCTAGGTCATCAACTTGCTCGACTTCTCAGCTTGTGGATGGCCTGTCTTAGTGAGGAATCAGTGAGGACAACCATAGAGTGGGCTTGAAAGTATGGCTTCATTTTCCTAGATGTGTGTATTAAGGCATAGGCTAACTTTTTCATTCGAGGATTATTATGTTCAGACCCTTGAAGGGTCTTACTATTGAAGTATACCGGCCTCTGCACTCCATCGTCTTCTCTTACTATGGCTGCACTAATGGCTGATTTTGAAACATTTAGATACACATATAACTTCTCCCCAAGGATGGGCCGAGATAGGAGCAGAGGAGACCCGAGGTAGGACTTTAGCTCTCTAAAATCTTTATCGCATTCTTCGTCCCATTCGAAGGCCTTTCTAAGCACTTTTAAAAAAGGAAGACACTTGTCCATAGCTCTAGAGACAAGCCCGTTAAGTGATGCGACTCTTTCAGTTAGCCTTTGAACGTCTTTGATAGTTTTAGGTGTCTTTATTTCAAGCAAAGCCCTGATCTTTTCGGGATTGACCTCTATTCCCCTTTGATTAATGATGAATCCAAGAAACTTTTATGCTCCTACTCTGAAGACACACTTGGCAAGGTTGAGCTTCATCCTATATAAATCCATGGTGTCAAAAGTCCTCTCGAGGTCGGCCACGTGAGTGTCGGCCTTCAAGCTCTTCGTCAACATGTCATCCACATATACCTCCATGGTCTTGCCAATATGACTCTTGGAAATCTTATTTATAAGACATTTATAAGTGTCCCCTTCAATCTTCAAGCCGAAGGGCATGACCTTGTAGCAATAGTTCCTTTGTTGGTTATGAACATTGTCTTCTCTGAGTCTTCTGGGTCCATAAAAATCTAGTTATACCCAGAATAGGCATCCATGAAACTCATGAGCTCATGCCATATTGTGGCATCCACCATCTGATTAATTCGAGGCAGGGGAAGCTATTTTTTAGATAAGACTTGTTCAAATCAGTGAAATCTACGCACAATCTCCATTTCTCGTTAGCTTTCAGCACGATGATGGCATTAGATAACAACTCAGGGTATATGACTTCTCTGATGAACTTGGCCTCTTCAAGCTTTTTGACCTCTTCCCTGATGACATCATACTTTTCCCTTGAGTAAACCTTTCTTCTTTGTTTGATGGTCTTGGCGTCTTCTAAAACATTGATTTTGTGGCACATAACTTTAGGGTCAATACCAGGTATGTCCATATGGCTCCAGGCAAAGACACTATGCCTCTTCCTCAGTAGCTTCACCAGCTCCTCCTTGATCTCAGGTCTTAGGGTTTTTTCGATTTGAATGGTTTTTTTCGGCTCATCCGCATTGAGGATGATGGATTCTACCTCTTTCACGACTTCTCCCTTCTTGAGATTTATCTCATACCTTGGATCAAGTGTGTCGATATTGTACGTGGTTGTTGCCCTCTTATGAGCCTCTCTCTCTTTCGTATAGTTGAAGTATCATTCATGTGCCGATGTTTGGTTACCCTGTATTTTCCCAACCCCATAAGGGGTTGAGAATTTTAGAATTTGGTGGACCGTTGATGGTACGACCTCAAATTCCTTAAGGGCTACTCGTCCTATAATGAGTTTGTAGGACGATAAGACGTTTCATCCATCACGAAAAAATTGATCACAAGCCTAGCTTTGCTGAGGCCTAAGCTCTTGAAATAGGGCCAGAACATTACGTCCGCTGAACTTCCCCCATCTATGAGGATTCTCTGCAGTTCACATCCGTGCACCCTTGTTGTAATTACCAAAGGGTCATCGTGTGGATCTAGGATACCTTTGAAGTCAAGTCAGGACAATCCAACTATAAGAGTATCCATATCTACCTTCTTTCTCTTCTGCTTAGCCTCTAAAGATGCCAGATTCACAACCTCTACTTTGGTCACTGACTTAGCCTCTGCCACATGAGCTTTGCGATCGGTTACCTCTGAGCCTCCCCCTTCTATTCCCCCACAGATGGTGTTAACACCAAAGGAGATTATACCAACCCTCTTCACAGGGGCATTGTCATATTTTGGTGGGAGGTCAAGGTCATCCTCATCATCCTCATTTGAGTCCTCGTCTCTTCTTTTTGGGGCATCTTCTCGACACCTTTCATTTTGCTTCTTCGTAGGGTCATATCTTCCCCATTTAGAAGATCTGCCATCAACATACCTTCTGAGCTTCCCAGATTTCAACATCTTCTCAATTTTATCTTTCAAGGCAAAACACTAGTCGGTCACATGGTCGTGGTCCTGATGAAACTCACACCATAGGTTCTTATTTCTCTTATGTGGAGGAGCCTTAAGCTTCTCCGGCCACCTTAGGGACCTTTCATTCTTTATCTTATTGAGAATGTGTTCGTAACTCACCATTAGAGGAGTATAGTGTGCAAACTTGTCATCCGCAACTCTTTTCTTTCCATCCTTCTTCCGTTGGAATTTCCCACTACTGCTTTCATTTTCATCCTCATATTTTGCATCCATGGCTTCTTTAGCATTCATGACCCTACTAGTTGTTGCTAAAAACTCTGCCATGGACTTGGGGGGGGTCTTCAACAAGCTTCCACAATAACTTCCCCTTCTGAAGTCCTCCAATAAGGGTTGTCATAGCTATATTCTCTTCGTAATCCTCAACCTCCAATTTTTCTTTATTGAATCTTGCAATGTAGTCCCTTAGGCTCTCGTTCTTACCTTGCTTGACGTAGAGCAGATGAGTGGTCTTCTTTTAAGTTCTTACCCCAAAACATAAATTGTGAATAAATCGTTCAACTAAGCCTTCAAATTTCTCAATGGAGTTCTTCGAAAGAGAATTAAACTAAATATGTGCGGCTCCCGTTAAGATGCTTGAGAAGGCTTGACACCTCATCTCATTTGGGATTGAATAAATGTTTGCTGCCGACTGGTACATCTCAATATGATGCACAGAGTTGGTATTACCATCATACTTAGGAGATAACATTGGTGGTTTGAATTTTGCAGGGGTTGGGAAGTTCACAATTCTTGCCACAAATGGGGAGCCCTCTGAGAACCCTCTTTGCAGTGAGTCTCGGATTTTGATGAGGTTCCCTATCTTCTCTTTGAGACGTTGGATGGAGTTATTCCATGGTTTAGCAATATCGGCCTGACCGAGGTTGTCCCCGGCCACCTCCAAGAGGTGTACTGAGGGTTCCCCGGTTGTAGCGCAACGTCGGCTGTTGACTTCCTCTTGCTCACTGTCTCGGCCATATTGGGGTCGGCCCTAATGAGGTCGATGTTCCCCATCACCCCTTTGTGATCCTTCTATAATTCTTGACCTGGATGACCTATGACTTAGGTCATTAACTCGGCCAAGCCTTTCAAAGGTTGACCCTCTACTCAAGCGATCAAAAGTCAATCATTTTTGTTGGGCATCTCCAACCTCAGCCCTTCTGGCTTCTCAACCTCGGCTCTACTGTATAGGATGTACATGTTTGTTTGAAACCTCATAGGTCTCGCAACAGTCTGCTGGAGCATCTTCTACATCGATATCATCATATCTATCCTCAGGGCAAGGGTTTCCTTACCTCCCCAGACGCAAATGTCTAGGGTCAGCAATGTCCCTCCTCTGTTGAGGTGTAGGTTGGTATTTTTGAGGTGCCTGGGGTGGTCCCCTGGACTATGGATGTGGTTGAACAGTCGCTAGAGTAATCATTTCTGGTGAGATCGTACGTGGCCTCATCATATTTTGGCATAAATGGGCAAGCCGTTCCTTCATTTCTTGTTACGTTGTAACCAATGACTTCAAGGCTACTGCCACCTCAGCCATCTCGGACTGGTGTGGTGCCTGGCTGGAACTGGGTCCTCTAACACCAGATGGTGGAAGATGAGGTGGTAACTCCGGTGCCATGTGTTAGGGCTAAAGAGCTTGTGATGAGAATATGAGAGCATAAATACCTTAAAGGATCTCTTTCAATGCTGAAACATCTTCACACGATAGGTGAGGCCTGGTTAACCACCAGAGTCTTCGGTGAGGTTAAGTAGCAAAAAAGGAAGAGATAGCTTATCGTTCCCACAGATGGAGCCAAAATGATGATGCTGGAAATAGCACCACCAGATAAGGTGTTGACAAGCTCAAGCAAGTGATAACAATGGCAGCGCAGGAGAATATGTGTTTATGTAGAAGGAGGAGAGGAGAAGAGGATGAACACTAATATGTAAGTGGTTCAGCCAATCCGGCCTACGTCTATTGTGAATGTGTAAGCAATATCACTGAAATAAGGCACTAATGGCCATGGATACAATCTCTCAAGCTTTCTCTCTCTACCTTGTAAAATGACAGAGTTTCAGCCAGGGTTGCAATTATCGATCCTTTACAATTTTGAGGATGACCTCTATATATAGTGCTTGGGGGTGTAATGTACCCCCCAAGCATGCAATGAGCATGTGAGTGAAATCCAACCAGTGCAAGGATGACACCTGGATGATCTTAACTAAACAATGATGACCTCAACGCTCCCTCGTATGGAGGGAATGATTCAGTTACAACAGATTTGTCCACGTGTTCTAAGCCATACATGTTCATGTAAATACTCGACTGTCTTCAATTTGTACCAACCCCAGCCTGGATGATTACGAGGTTGGTGATGTTCGACCCTTTCCATGTCCGAGACCAACCTACATGATGACCTTGGCCAGGGACGATGTTGTCATGATGCTTGATGATTGAGCCTACGAGGCTTTGCTGACTTCAGGTGACAACTTGTGACGTCGGCCATGGCCGATGTTGTTGTTGATAGATAGTCGAACCCACGAGTCCTTACTGACCTCGGCTAGGCATCAGCTGAGGTTGATGTATGAGGTTGAGGCAATGTCGGCCAGGGCCGACCCTATGAAAGACGATAGTGGTGACGGTAATTATGAGCTTCCGCCACCTCGGTTGTGATCCAAGCCGAGGTTACTGTCTCTGAGTAGGAAGGTGCACTTTTGGCATATCATATATCTTATAATAAATTTTACTATCATTAGAGGAGAAAAGTAATGTAAAACTTGTCTTAGGAGAAGTAGTCATTATTTTGAAATTTCCAAGTTGATCCTCTCTTCTTTTTTTTTAAATATTTTCCTATATCATCCAAGTGGTTTAAGAGAAAGATAGTATTGTTTGTGTTGGGAGGAGGGGTGGGGGGGTCTTTAATGTGTAAGGGTGAAAGGGAGCAAAGAATCTGATTAAAATTTATACAAATGACATTTTAAATTAGAAAAAATGATGCGAACATCTTCATTTATGCTATAACGTAAAAATTCATGGTATAGAAGCTAAGACCATTATAATGACCTGATAGGATCACTATAGAGGTAAAAGGCACCACTATTGCAACACGATTCACTTTAATGAGTCCCAAGCCTGCTATAGCAACTTTAACCTTCCATTTGTTGCCTTAGTTATTTAGTTAATCCCTTAATTAATCCCCAACTTGTGCCATACAATTCCCTTATTTTTAACGCTTAAAATTAACCATCTTGCTTCATAAGACTTCCTCAAAACCCTTCCTAACACTAGGGTTTCTCTCTTAATTCCAAACTCAACCTAAAGCAATCCTAATTCATCATTTAGATTCTAATTTAATTAAATAAATTAAAATCCATGATTGAAATTTTAAATTAGGTTCCATTTACAATTACATCTAATCTAAATTACTCATTCAAATTTTAAAAAAATGCATTTAAATTAATATAGTGATTAAATTAACATTTATAAATACTAGGTATGGCAACCGACATTTAAAAAAGGATGTTTTTATTTGAACCTACCTTTCCTTTTTCTATCCCCAACTCTTAATAAACCCATAGTATTTGGTTGGGAGTATTGTAATGCACCTAGTGGGTGGGGGCACATAAAGATTATACTTTTAGACATTTTTTTTCTAGAAATCGTTTACAATTTTACTGTTCTCAGATCAACAGTTTTAATTTTTTTTAAATTGTCAATTGGCTATATTCTTCATCAATAACAACATCCATAAGTTGAAAATAATTCTTAAATCTATACCAGTTAACTTAAAAATGGGAAATCCATCTTAAAATTAAGAATGTGAAATATGGTCAGACACCCTAGATCCATCAAATGAACAATTGAAAAAACAAAACTTTGTCCATAAATCTAGAACGAATCCTCATAATTATTTCATCTTCTTCACTGGAAAAATGGGGAAATGGTTCATTTGGTTAAGGGGAGACTTTGTTTAAATACGAGCTAAACAAAATAGGTTTGTCGGGTGATGTTTAAATGGAGATGAGGAGCATGACTAAGAGGGAAAATATTTTTTTTCTTTGAAAACTATAACGGGGTTCAATAAAAGGATAGTTTTGTGTTTTCACAATTATTCCATATAAATGTTTATGTTGAGACATGAAAATAATTGAGAGAGAGAGAGAGAGAGAGAGAGAGAGAGAGAGAGAGAGAGAGAGAGAGAGAGAGAGAGAGAATATTTCATTTATCAAATGTATTGAGTGTAATACCAAATCATATGAGGACCCTCCTATTTATAAGACATAGCGAGGTATCCGAAAAGAAAAGAATGTGAGTGGATATCCACCCAAAAGTCAAAAGTCACATAATTTAAAACTCCCCCTTGGATGTAAACCATATCCACCATTCAATGATTGTTGCCTCATTAAAACCTTACTAAGGAAAACCTAGTGGGAAAAAATCAAAGTGAAGGAAAAAGAGTATACCTATTGTTATCATTAAATTGGTGTTGGGCGTGCATAATGCTGCCTTGTTAAAACTTTTACTAGAAAAAACCAATGGGAAAAACCTAGCTAAAATAAAAAGAGTACAATGCACTTATGTCCCAAAATAGCTTGATTTTCGATTTCCCCCCAGAAAGGATCTCCCTTGATTTGCATTTATTCTCCTATTAGAAAGGTCTCCCCCTAATTTTCAGATCTCAAATTGACTGTTGGTGAAGTCTTCGCTTTCCAAACCTATGCACAAGTGTTTGAAACGTTGCTTTTGGAAGTGAGTTGGTATATAGATCAACAAGATTTTCAGTTGAACGCACTTGCTTGACTTTGATTTCATTTTTCTTTTGAAGCTCATGATTGAAAAAAAACTTTGCTGATATGTGTTTAGTTTTGTCTCCTTTGATTAAACCTTCCTGAATTTGGGATATCCATGCTACATTATCTTTATGTAGGGAACATCTGTAATGGAAGACAGATGACAAGAACTACGAACATGCTGAATTACATATCTCAACCATACATATTCACACTTGCTTCATGAAGTGCTAAAATTTTAGAGTGGTTAGAGGAAGTAACTATAGTAGGGCGCCAAGAAATAGCTGTATTACCACTAAGAAATACTGATACGACGCAAATATTGCATATTTCACCCGTTAACCTATGCGTTATTAGCCCCCTCGGGTATCTTAATCCCTATACTTATGCTCGTTAAGCAGAAAACCTTGTATTTCTATATATACATGCTTTGCAGGGGTTAATTGAGCTTTTGTAGGTATTTGGATGCTTAGTATGAAGTTTGGTCTCTTTTCGGAAAAGTTTCATTCAAGATTGTAACTTTGGGGGCATTTTAGTATTTTCAGCATTCAGATTTTAATCCCAAACTCTTCACAGAAGTTGAATCCCTTTGATTTCTCTTCGTGTGGCCGCTAACGGTGCATGATTCTGATGTGTAATGAGGGAGTTATGGCATTTTTCGAATGGTTTTTACTTCAAATTCACACTCAAGGGCACATTCAAGGGAATTTTAGTCATTTCATTTTTTTATTTTTTGGTCTAATGTCTTCTTGGATGTTGTATCCCTTTGAGTTATCATGGCGTAGCCTCCAACCGTGTCTAATTATGAGTTATAATGAAGAAGTTACGGTATTTTCTGTAAAGTTGGAGAAAGCTGAGAATTCAACACTGTCAGGTGTGAATCGATTCGGACCCTGCGAATTGATTCAAATGAAAGTCCATAAATTTCATTTTTGAAGTTGGTTTTTGGTTGGGTATATGTATGAAAATATTTTGTTAAGTTAGGAGTTCATTTTTACATTAGTTAGGTTTAGAACTTTGGGGATTTTATGGAGCTTTCCCCTCTCCTCCATTAGTTTGGGGTTTTGCCCATTTTAGTTATGTAAGTTTACTATTCATCATCTTCCTTATTATTTTAGCATATTGTTTATGTTTATTTCCATTGATGTCTTTCATTTCCTTGCCTAGATAATTAGTTTTAGCTGCTTAATTTCTTGTTTCCATTAGTTTAATTGTTGTTTAATTAGTTTAATCGTGTGTAGTGAGTAGTTAAATAGGGTTTGGATCGTGTGTCCGCCATTGATGAACGTCGAGATCCGAAATTTAGGTTTTGTGTAAAATCGTATTTAATCAAAATCGTGCGTATTAATGTTAGTTTATTATGCTTTTAACTTTATTTGTCATGCAACTTTAGTGTTTATACTGATAATTCGAATTTAATCCGTGTGACCATTTTTTGATTAAATGTTTAATATCGCAACTTTGGGTTAAATTCCTTATTGTGTGATGTTTATGGTTAACTAAAAATGCTAGGTTAAATTTTTTCGAACCAAAATTCTAATTATTAGTTTTTCAACCCATGGCGGGGACGCGATCCCAACTCTCGTTTTATTAACTTTTGTTTAGTGTTAACTTCTTAATTTTTTCCTTTTCTTTCTTTCAAACAAAATCACCTTTTACACTTTTATTTTTGAAGTAGTAAATTAATTAAAATCTAAAATTCAATCACTCCCTATGGATTTCTTACGATACCCGACTTACCGTTGTGCTTGCTTGTCAAGTGTAGTTGTAGTTTAGGTTTTTTGCATTGAGTCGCTGAACCGATAACAACGTGCATTGTGTAATACGCAAATCGTTGTTATCGGTTCAGCAACTCAATGAAAAAAAACTAAACTACAACTACTCTTGATAAGCAAGCACAGTGGTAAGTTAGGTATCGTAAGAAATCCATAGGGAGTGATTGAATTTTAGATTTTAATTATTTTACTACTTCAAAAATAAAAATGTAAAAGGTGATTTGGTTTGAAAGAAAGAAAAGGAAAAAATTAAGAAGTTAACACTAAACAAAAATTAATAAAACGAGAGTTAGGATTGTGTCCCCGCTGATGATGCTAGAAACAACAATACCCTTCAAGGTGTTTGTGAGCTCAATTCAATGTTAACAATGGCAGCATATGGGTATATACACAAATAGTAGAGGGAGATGAGGAGAAGAGGATTCACACTGGAATATAAGTGGTTCAGCCAATTAGGCCTACGTCCACTGTGCAATTGTATGATATGTATCACTGTATGAGGGCTCTAATGGCCATAGATACAATCTCTCACTCTCTCTACTGTATAAATTGACATAGTTTTAGCTAGGGTTAATAACTTCGGATCCCTCTCCAAGAAGGAGAATACAACTATATATAGTACCTGGGGGGTGTAATGCACCCCCATGCATGCAATGAGTATGTGTGTGTTGATCTAGACAATCGGATGATGACATCTATCACTGTCACATGTAGAGAATGATGATGAAATATTCCCCCCACGTGAGGGGAATGATTTCTTATAACTGATTTGTGTACACGTGTTCCCAACCACATATATGCACAAAAGAGCTCGGCCATATGTGACTGGTCGCAACCTCAGCCTGGAAGAGGACGAGGTGGTGACCTTGGCTCAGTGGGAGAGCTGAGGTAAATTGTGTTAAGTTGTGACGTCGGCCTGAGCCGAGGTAATGGTGGTACAACAGGAACGTCGGCTGATCCTCAGCCGAGACTGGTTCTGGTGACTAGATGGCCACCTCGACCTGTTACCAGCCGAGGTTGCAAGCCTTGGATGCCAGATGGATGACCTGGTGAATAATCTGCCCTTGTGGATCATGAAGACCTTACTAGCCTAGGTAGCAGGAACGTCGGCTGATCCCTAGCCGACCTTGTTTGGGATAAGAACGCTGGTTGTTGATCTGGGGCCCTTCCAACCTCGGCCATCTCCATGGCCGAGGTAGATGTCTTTGAGATGAGGGGTACATTTAGGGCATATCAACCGCCCCCTAACCCTTAGTTACCTGTACGATCAGGTGCCTAAGGGGTATACTTATCCCAGATTGAATTTCTTTAGGTGTTGAATACTTTCTTGACAAGTGTCAGCTACTGGAGTAGGAAGCGTGCCTGACAAGTGTGATGATGTTAGTTGTCTTTTGGGTTCCCAAGGAAATCATAGGCTTTGGGATGTGTGCACTCACACTTAAGGGTTTAAACCCCATTTTTCTTATATTTCTTCCTCATTTCCCTCCTTCTCCTGAATTTGGCTATTTCTGTAACTTTCTCTCTCTACAAAGCTTGGCTGCTTCGTTGTTTGGGATTTCTGTGTTTCTTTAACCTCTCTTCACTCCACAAGTCTTCAGGTATCGTCTTCACCTTGCTCTGCCATTTTTTAGCCCCTTTTATTCTTGTCTCTTCAATTTCTGGTGAGAGGTCTGAGTTTTCGGGCGACTGCTTGTGTTTTTCGGTGATAATGTTCTTTTTGTTCTTGGTTGTTCTTGCTTGTTTTTGTTCGACGTTCAATAATTTGATATTTAATTCCATTTGCCAATACTGTTTGTTATTTAAGAGAGACATAAGTGTAGGGTCTGACTCATATGCTCAGACCTCTTTACCAACTCTTAGGGAGAAGACCTTAGATAAAATTAGGCAAATAGAAAGGGCCTAAGAGGAAGCTCGTAGGTCAGAGGAGTTCCCCCTCAGACCTATCTTTCCACCCCCTCGGAAGGTCATATACCCTGAGTCAGCCGAAGCAGTTAGATCAGCAGAGGCCCCTACTGAAGCTACCCCCATGTCTGAGTTTGAGTCGTCTACCTCAGAGCCTATGTCTGTGGACTCTTTTCAAGAGGTCATGGATTTTTCTACTCGACCGGATCAGGTCCCTGATCACGCCGAGGTTTCTAGTCGAGCATCGTCCCATAATAGTTCAAGCACATTGCACTCTTCCTCCGACGTTGAGGTTGTAGGTCCTAGCATCGCAGTTCCACCAATTCTTGAAGCCATTCATCTATCGACTGTCACAGGGGCTAAGTTCAACTATATAAGTGGTGCCCCATCGTCTGCTTAGGACAACATTGAGCCAGATGATGATGATGGTACTGAGAGTGATGTTGATAACTCTGAGGAGGCCGAGATAGAGAGTACTGTCAGTGAGGTCGACCTTCTGGCCTTCAGACATCTATATTCTATAAGTCCCTCCATAAAACTCAGGAGACCTCTGAGGGAAGAGAGGGCCTTCGGCAGCCAAGATGGTGAGATCTGCCTGTACGAGCAGATGTTCAAGTTAGGGTTTCGTCTGCCCATCAATCCCATCATCAGGGCTATATTGTCCTACATCAACTTGGATCCTTCCCAGTTGTCACCCAATGCCTAGACGGTGATAATTGGAGTTATTATCTTATGGAGGTCTATCCATCACTCAGATCTCCCAGTACAAGTCTTCACAAGGTGCTATATCAGCTCATCTGCTAAAAATCATCCGAGCTATTATCATTTCCTAGTTCAGAAGTCAAACAAAAATATGTTGGAGATCACCTAAACCTCAAACCATAATTGGAAGCCTCATTACTTCTTTGCATCAGGGCCATGGGAATTTGGTCCATGTGCCCCCTCTTCCTTATTAGAGCCGAGAATACCCCTAAGATGGGGAAGGTAACAATGGCTGCCAGGGCTGACCCTGGGCTAAGCCTAAATAATCTTCAGAAGGTCAAGGACCTTCAGGATCAGGGGGAGCATGGTTTGCTTGTCAAATTCGAACACCTGATGACCCCCTACTATTTATCTGAGACTCGTCTTGGCGGAAGTTCTCTCACAGAGCTTCGTAAGTGCTTTTTATTTCAACAAGTTATACCTCTGAATTTTTGTATATTTGATTTTCTAACTCAGACCTTTCTATTTTACAGAGCGCCCAAAAGAAATATCTGACGAACTGTGGGATATGGCAGCCCCAAGTCTAACGAAGATCGTCAAGAAAGCCGGACTGAATGCTCCTCTTCCCCCTCTATCTACCTCAAGGGCTGCAGCCAGCAAGAAGAGAAATCCTGCCAACCCTGCCACTGAGGATCAGAGGTAGAAGAAAAAAGGAGGGGATCGTGTCATCCCCATTTCTTCTGAGGATGCGTTGATTGCTCGTCTTGAGAAATTAAAGATCGGTGACAGTGTCATTGGCCAAAGTCTAAAGGCCCTTGATGCTATCGGCAACCTCAGGACCGAGTCTGACAAGAGCTTCTGCCTTTCACTGGATAAGCCTCTGTTTGTTGAATTCTCCCTCCACCGTTCCATCTAAGTAATACCTTTAACTTTTGCTTTTGAATTATTCAAGAGTAACATCGACATCAAACTATATCAGATCTTGGACTGACGTCTTTTCACATGTTCTGTAGGGTCTTCTCACCATTCATCACTATGTCAACTGGACCTTGGGAAAACTTCCTCTGATTGAGAAGGGCCAAGAGGCCGAGAAGACTGAGGCCACTTTGAACGCTGAAGTGGAATGTCTGAAGGCTGCTCTAAAGAAGGCTGAGAACAACATGAAGGGACTGCAGAAGGATATGGACAAGCAGAGGGAAAATCATAACGCTGCCCTGAAGACTCAGGTTGACTATCTCCAGTATAAGGTCGATGTGTCTATCAAGGTTGCCTTGGATGATGCCTCTGAGAAGATCTTGGAGGAGTACAAGGTCTCTTATGAGTTTATCAGCTTCGGCTTCGAATACTTAGAGAGAGGGGTTAAATCTACTGGCAATGGGCTACCATGAAGGAGAAGGAATCAGGGAGCCTTGCAGCCGCTGACTTCATCGGCTTGGGCTATGCCGACTCTAAATTTTCTCAGGCTCTGCAGGAAGTTAAGGAGGAGGGAGGTGTTGCCCCTACTAAGACTGCCCCCAAGGAGACACCATGACTGAATATGCCGGTGCCTCAGATGACGAGGTGGAGGTAACCACCCCCGATCAGGGACATGTAGACATGGACACTAACCCTGAGGCTGCAAATATTTAATTCTTGTGAAGCTTTCCTCAATCTTTTGTAACTCTTAATTTGTTGTAACCTCTGATAAACATTGTTGCTTTGTATCTTTGCATTTTGTAACTCCCAACTTGATCTGTCAACCTCTGAGGAGGGCTTCTGTTTCTTTTTCCTGTTGCATTGTTTATTGAATGATTTCCTTTGCCATGCGATGTGTTCAGTTCTGAAGTCTCGGTACAATGATGTCTTTGTTGAACCAAATGAATGTTTTTTATAAGGTCTGAGGTCATCAACTAAGATGTTATCCTCATAAATAATTTTCACCAAATTAATGATGTTAAGGGTCTGAGGTTATCCGAGTATGATGTCTTACCTCAGACATTGTCACCACATTATGATGTTATAAGGTCTGAGGTCATCACTAAGATGTTATCCCCATAAGAAATTTTCACCAAATTAATGATGTTTAGGGTCTAAGGTCATCCAAGTATGATGTCTTACCTCAGACCTTGTCACCACATTATGATGTTATAAGGTCTGAGTTCATCACTAAAATGTTATCCCCATAAGAAATTTTCACCAAATTAATGATGTTTAGGGACTGAGGTCATCCAAGTATGACAACTTACCTCATACCTTGTCACCACATTATGATGTTATAAGATCTGAGGTCATCACTAAGATGTTATCCCCATAAGAAATTTTCACCAAATTAATGATGTTAAAGGTCTGAGGTTATACAAGTATGATGTCTTACTTCAGACCTTGTCACCATATTATGATGTTATAAGGTCTGAGGTCATCACTAAGATGTTATCCCTATAAGAAATTTTCACCAAATTAATGATGTTTAGGGTCTGAGGTCATCTAAGTATGATGTCTTACCTCAGACCTTGTCACCAAATTATGGTGTTATAAGGTCTGAGGTCATCAACTAAGATGTTATCCTCATAAATAATTTTCACCAAATTAATGATGTTTAGGGTCTGAGGTCATCCAAGTATAATGTCTTATCTCAGACCTTGTCACCACATTATGATGTTATAAGGTCTGAGGTCATCAACTAAGATGTTATCCTCATAAATAATTTTCACCAAATTAATGATGTTTAGGGTCTGAGGTCATCCTAGTATGATGTCTTATCTCAGACCTTGTCACCACATTATGATGTTATAAGGTCTGAGGTTATCACTAAGATGTTATACCCATAAGAAATTTTCACCAAATTAATGATGTTAAGTGTCTGAGGTCATCCAAGTATCATGTCTGACCTCAGACCTTGTCACCAAATCATGATGTTATAAGGTCTGAGGTCATCAACTAAGATGTTATCCTCGTGAATTTTCTCCATTTTAGCACAATGAACCAAGTATTGACACAGGAACTGATCTTCTCATTAATAATCTCTTAGTAAGATGATACATTTACATAAAAGCCCTGGTAACATCATATGTAATACTTTTTTAAATGATCAGTATTCCATGGGTTGGAGAAAGGTTCCCCTTCGAGGTTTTCTAGCCTGTAGGTCCCGGGTACAACCTCCTCAATCACTTTATAAGGGTCGTGCCAATTTGGGTGAAGCTTGTTTTCCTTCAGTAACGTCTTCTTCAGCACTAGGTCTCCCACAGCTATGGGTCTTGGGTTTACCCTTTCATTATAGAACTTTGTTGTTCTTTGCTGGTAAGTTGTTTGCCTGATTTTGTCATCTTCCCTTCTCTCTTCAATCAAGTCTAGGTCGAGTCTTCTTTCCTCCTCATTTTTCTCAGGGTCATAGGTCTGAACCCTATGAGTAGGGAGTCCTACCTCTATTGGTATAACGGCCTCTGAGCCATGTGACAACATAAACGGGGTCTCCCCCGTTGGTGTCCTATCCGTCATCCTATGGGCCCATAGCATAGCATAAACCTCTTCAGTCTATCTTCCTTTACCTTCTTCTAACCTTTTCTTGATCCCGTCAAGGATCGTTCTGTTTGTGACTTCGGTCTGACCGTTTACCTGAGGTCGGCCAGGATAAGAGAAAAATTGCTTTATCTCAACTTTTTCGCAGTATTTTTCCAAGGAAGAATTCTTGAACTGGGTTCCGTTGTCCGAGATGAGGGTATTTGGGAGGCCATGTCTGCATATGATGTTTTTCCCAATAAATTGGAAGGTCTTCTACTCTGTAATCATGATCGTCGATTCAGCCTCTACCCATTTGGAGAAGTAATCAATGACGACTATCAGAAATCGGTAGTTATTTGCATCCCTTGGCAGGGGAATTGATTGATGTCATAGACTGATGTGGTTGATGCGGAATAATGGAGAATCTCTGACATTTATCGCACCTCGTCACATAAGCTGCAGCATCCTTGGCCAAGGATGGCCACCAGTACCCCTGCGTAATAATTCTTTTGGCCAAGGGTCTTCTTCTTATGTGACTGGAGTAAGAACCCTCATGCACCTCCTGTAAAACTCGAGAAACTTCTGTGGGATGAACCATCTGAGAAGAGGCAATAGGAATCCCATCTTATATTGGACGTCTCCTACTATGGAGAACTTCGCGGCTCTGTATCTTAATTTTCTCCTCTCTAGCTTTGATTCTGGTAGCTCTCCCTCTTTGATATATCTGACAACGGGATCCATCCATGAGTCCCCTAGGTTCAAATTGAGGCAAGGGTTACTAACCTCTTCTTCTTCAATGGTCTCCTTGGGCAAGATCTCAACTGGGACTGTCCTTCTAATGTCTATCCTTGTCGTCGAGGCTAGCCTTTCCAATGCATCTGCTTGACTATTATTTTGCAGAGGTATTATCTTCATCTTCACCTCTTCGAAACCTTCGAGTATCGTTCTCACCCTCTTCAGGTATTTGGCCATCCTTTCGTCCTTGGCCTCATAAACTCCCAATACTTGATTAACAACCAGCCTTGAGTCACTGTGAAGGAGGAGTCGTCTTATCCCAAGGGTCCTTGCCAAGGAGAGGCCTGCTATCATGGCCTCGTATTCTGACTCGTTGTTTGATGCCTTAAAGCTAAACCTTAGGGCATATTCGATGTTGGTACCATCCGGGGCTAAGAGTATCAGACCCGCACCGTTCCCACTTTCGCAAGAAGACCCATTGATGAATAGGTTCCAGATGTCTTTATCTGATGAGAAACCCCCTTCTAACATGACTCCCTGCCTGAAGAGGTACCGATCTTCCTCATTCTCGGCTACTCCTCCTTTGGGTACTACCTCTTCCTGATCTTGGAAGATGTTGTTATTTGATCCCCTCAGCAGTCTTTAGATTATTATCGACCTCTACCTCTTTCCATGTGAACTCTGCGATAAAATCTGCTAGTGCCTGCCCTTTGATGGTCGTCCTAAGCTGATGAGTGAGGTCATATTCACCCAAATCAATGGCCCATGTCATTAGTCTACCCGACTTCTCAGGTTTATGGAGGACCTGTCTTAGCGGTGAGTCGGTGAGATTAACCATGGAATGGGCTTGAAAGTAAGGCTTCATCTTCCTAGAAGCATGTATCAGGGCGTAGGCCAACTTTTCCATTCGAGGATAATTCTGCTCAGACCCCTGAAGGGCCTTACTGTTTAAGTACATAGGCCTTTGGACCCAAACGTCTTCCCGTACTATGGCCGCACTTATAGCTGATTGAGAAACTGCTAGATAGATATACAACCTCTCTCCTGCTATGGGCCGAGATAAGAGTAAGGGGGATCCGAGGTAGGACTTGAGCTAGCTGAAAGCCTCATCACACTCTTTGTCCCACTCTAAGGTCTTTCTAAGCACCTTAAAGAATGGAAGACACTTGTCCGTCGCTCTTGTAACATATCTGTTGAGTGCAGCTACTCTTCTAGTAAGCCTCTGAATGTCCTTGATACTCTTTGGTGTCTTCATGTCGAGCAAAGCCTTGATTTTCTTGGGGTTCGCCTCTATTCCCCTCTGATTGACAATGAATCCAAGAAATATCCCGTCTCCTACCCCGAAAACACACTTCGCAGGGTTGAGTTTCATTTTGTACTAGTCCATGGTGTCGAAAGTCTTTTCCAGGTCTGCCATATGGGTGCAAGTCTTTAAGCTCTTCGTTAGCATATCGTCGATATACACCTCCATAGTCTTGCCTAATTGGTCTTCAAATATCTTATTCACAAGACGTTGGTACGTTGCCCCTGTATTTTTCAATCCGAAGGGCATAACTTTGTAGCAATATGTCCCTTTATCAGTGATGAAGGTTGTCTTCTCTGAGTCTTCGACATCCATGAAAACCTGGTTGTAGCCTGAGTACGCATCCATGAAGCTCATGAGCTCATGTCCTGCAGTTGCATCTACCATATGGTCGATCCGAGGTAAGGGATAGCTATCTTTCGGGAAAGATTTGTTCAAGTCGATGAAGTCTACGCACATTCTCTATTTTTTGTTGGCTTTGGGCACAATAATTGCATTCGATAGCCACTCCAGATATATGACTTCTCTGATAAACTCAGCCTTTTCCAACTTTCTGACCTCTTCCCGGATGACATCATACTTCTCACTGGAGTATACTCTTCGTCTCTGTTTGATTGGCCTAGCATCGTTAGTCACATTCATCTTGTGGCACATAACTTCAGGGCTAATGCCTGGCATGTCCACATGACTCCAAGTGAAGACACTCTGCCTCCTCCTCAGGAAGTCTACCAGCTCTTCCTTGATTTCTTCCTTTAAGGCTTTGCCTACTTGGACGGTTTTTTCCAGCTCATCCTCATTGAGGATGATGGATTCTACCTCTTCCGCGGCCTCTCCTTTCTTCAATTTTGTTTCATCTCTAGGGTCAAGGGTATCAATGTTATATGTGGCAGTTTCCCTCTTACGAGCCTCTCTCTCTTCAGCCGAGTTAAAGTAGCATTCTCGTGCTATGGTCTGGTCACCCTGCACTTCCCTTACGCCATAGGGGGTTGAGAATTTTAGCATCTGGTGGACCGTTGACGGCACGGCTTCAAACTCCTTAAGGGCTACTCTTCCTATGATGAGGTTATAGGCCGAGAAGACGTTTTTATCCATAAAGAAGAAGTTGATCTTCTTGGTTAACCTCTTAGGCCTCTCGTCGCCCATTCACACGTCCATCTCATACATGACCAACGGATGGACCTTTTCACCACTAAACCCCATTAATGGATGATGATAGGGTACCAGCCTAGCTCTGCTAAGGCCCAGGCTTTTGAAGCAGGGCCAGAACATCACATCTGCAGAACTTCCTCCATCTACAAGAATTCTCTACACCTCACATCCATGAACTCTTATTGTAATCACCAAAGGGTCATCATGTGTATCTAGGATGCCTTTGAAGTCGAGTCAGGAGAACCCAACTACGAGAGTGTCCATGTCCACCTTCTTCCTCTTCTGCATTATCTTAAAAGACGTTGGATTTACCACTTCAAGTTTGGCCACTGGCCTCTTCCACATGATCCTTCCTGTCAGCCACCTCAGAACCACCCCCTGTAAGTCCTCCACATATGGTGTTAACACCAAAGGAGATCATACCAACCCTCTTCACCGGGGTGTTGTCATCTTTTGGTGGGAGGTCTGGATCGTCCTCATCATCGTCATTCGTGCCATCATCTCTTCTTGCTATGGTATCATCACGACACCTATCGTGTCTCTTCTTTTTGGGGTCTTCTCTTCCCCTTTTGGGAGCCTTACCATCAATATATTCCTTAACTTTCCTGACTTCAATATCTTCTCAATCTCATCCTTTAAAGCGAAGCACTTGTTTGTGATATGACCATGGTCTTAGTGGAATTCACACCATAAGTTCTGGTTCCTCTTATGTGGAGGATCCTTCAACTTCTGTGGACATCTTAGGGATCGGTCATTCTTGATCTCATTAAGGATGTGTTCGTAGCTTACAATAAGAGGGGTATAACGTGCAAACTTGTCATCAACTGTCCTCTTCTTTCCATCCTTCTTTCTTTGGAACTTTCCACTGCTATCATCATTCTCATCTTCATACTTAGAGGCCATGGCCTCTTCAGTGTTCATGATCTTCCCCGCAGTTGCCAATAGTTCCGCTGCTACCATCATTCTCGTCTTCAGTAGAGATTGGTTCTGGTGACTGGATGGCCACCTCGGCCTGTTACCAGCCGAGGTTACAAGCCTTGGATGCCCAGATGGATGACTTGGTGAATAATCTGCCCTTGTGGATCATTAAGACCTTACTAGCCGAGGTAGCAGGAACGTCGACTGATCCTTAGCCGACCTTGTTTGGGATGAGAACGCTAGTTGTTGATCTGGGGCCCTTCCAACCTCGGCCATCTCCATGGTCGAGGTAGATGTCTCTGAGACGAGGGGTACATTCAGGGCATATCACCTGCCATGGGTTGAATGACTAATTATTAGAATTTTGGTTCAAAAATATTTAACCGAGCATTTTTAGTTAAGCATAAACATCACACAATAAGGAATTTAACCCAAACTTACGAGATTAATCATTTAATAAAAAAATGGTCACACGCGGATTAAATTCGAATTATCGCTGTAAACACTAAAGTTGCGTGACAAATAAAGTTAAATGCATAATAAACCAATTTTAATATGTGCGGTTTCGATTAAATACGATTTTACACGAAACCTAATTTTCGAATCTCGACGCGCATCAATGGCGGACACACGATCCAACCCCTATTTAACTACTCACTACACATGATTAAACTAATTAAATAATAATTAAACTAATGGAAACAAGAAATTAAGCAACTAAAACTAATTATCTAGGAAAGGAAATGAAAGACATCAATGGAAATAAGCATAAACAACAAGCTAAAATAATAAGGAAGATGATGAATAGTAAACTTACATAACAAAAATGGGCAAAACCCCAAACCAATGGAGGAGAGGGGAAAGCTCCACAAAATCCCCAAAGTTCTAACCCTAACTAATGTAAAAATGAACTCCCAACTTAATACAATGTTTTTATACATATACCTAACCAAAAACCAACTTAAAAAAATGAAATTTGCGGACTGTCATTTGAATCTATTCGCAGGGTCCGAATCGATTCGCACCTGACAGTGTTGAATTCTCAGCTTCGTCCAACTTTACGGAAAATATCGTAATTTCTTAGTTATAAATCAGAATGAGACACTGTCAGAGGCTACGCAAATATAACTCAAAGGGATACAATACACGAAGACATTAGGCCGAAAAACCAAAATATAAAATGACTAAAATGCCCTTAAATGTGCCCTTGAGTGTGAATTTAAAGTAAAAACCATCCTAAAAATGCCATAACTCCCTCTTTATACGTTGGAATCATGCACCGTCAATGGCCACGCGAATAGAAATCAAAGGGATTCAACTTTCGTGGAGAGTTAGGGATTAAAACACGAATGATGAAATGATTGAAATTCCCCTAAATATGCAATCTTTCATGAAACTTTTCCGAAAAGCGGCCAAACTTCATACAAAGCATTCAAATACCTACAAAAGCTCAATTAACCCTTACAAAGAATATATATAGAAATTTGAGGTTCTCTAGTTAATGAGCATAAGTATAGGAATTAAGATACTCGAGTGGGCTAATAACGTAAAGGTTAACGGGTGAAATATACAGTATTTGCGTCGTATCAAATACATATCTTGTCTGTGATTGACCCTTATAAGGATCAATGAGGAGTTCATAATCTGAATAACCTAATAACTCAAAACCATTAGAATGATTATAATAATATAAGCCCATGTCAGTGGTTACTCTTTGGTATCTTAGGATATGCTTAATCCTAATCCAATGCCTTTTTTTTGGTTTAGAACTATATCTGGCAAACAAGTTGGCTGAGAATGAAATATCTTATCTAGTGCATTATGCCAAGTATAATAATGCACCAATTTCACTTAAATAGGGTAATTCTGGACCTAATATTTCCTCATCATTGTATTTAGGATGGTATTGATCTTTCTTTACATCTAAAAACCGGATGGCCATGGGTGTACTTAGTGGATGTGATGTGTCCATACCAAATCTTTTCGAGACTTTTTTAGTATAATTAGACTGA
The DNA here is from genome assembly GCA_949130495.1 of Sambucus nigra. Classification (NCBI taxonomy): domain Eukaryota; kingdom Viridiplantae; phylum Streptophyta; class Magnoliopsida; order Dipsacales; family Adoxaceae; genus Sambucus; species Sambucus nigra. The sequence continues at coordinate 263,732,316 of OX422212.1, forward strand.
TGGATAAGAATTTCACTTGAATTTCTCTCGGATTGCAGCCAAAGAAAAAATTTAGTTTTCCCAAGGTCTTTCATCTCAAATTCCTTCTTCAAATAGTCAACAGTTTTCTCAAAATATTTTGGAGTCTCGATTAAATTAATATCATCTACATAAACTGCTACTATCGTAAATCCCTTTGGGGATTTCTTTATAAAGACACATGGGAAAATTGGATTGTTTACATACCCTTCCTTATACAAGTATTCACTAAGACTGTTACGCATTACTTTAAGCTATGTAATGATCGTCTTAGTCGAATTGAGTATGTACTCCTTGGCTTTGCTTTTGGTAAAGCAAATCCTTTAGGGATTTTCATCTAAATTTTCGTTTCTAAGTCCCCGTATAAATAAGCGGTCACAACATCCATGAGTCTCATATCAATATTTTTAGAGAGAACTAAACTAATTAGATATCCAAAAGTTATACCATCCATAATGAGGGTGGGTGTTTCATTATAATCAATCCCAAATTTCTGAAGGAAACCTTGCACCACAAGTTGTGCCTTATATCGAGTAATTTCATTTTTCTCATTGTGATTTCTTATAAACACCCATTTGTAACCTATTGGGCTAACATCTTTTGGGGTTTGCACTATAGGTCCAAATACACCACGTTTATATTTTGGGGTCAGCCTTGATGGCAATTCCCTATTTTGGCCAATCTTGTCTTTGTCGATATTCATTTATAGTACAAGGTTCATTATCATCATCAATGCCTTTTTATATTTGTGTATCTACTGCATATGAAAATATGTCATCGATGACTGTTTCATTCCGATCCCACATTTCTCTTGAATATGTGCAAAATATAGAGATCTCATTATTGTTTTTAGGGACCTTTATCGATTCTGGGGCTTTTATAGTTACTTCAGGGACTTTTGTCTTCTCAGGACACTAACTTCTTCAGTGCTTTTAAAGAAAGTGGATATTGTATTAATAACTTGTTCTGGGGCATTATGAGGGCATGATTTTCATTTGATCTTTATTTTTTAGGAGTCGAATCTTTAGAATCTATAGGTTTGCCATGCTTCTAGCGTGCAACAGATTAATTTTCTATTGGAATCAAATTTTGTATTCATAACTTGTTCTGGGGCATTATGAGGGCATGATTTTTCATTTGATCTTTGTTTTTTAGGAGTCGAATCTTTAGAATCTATAGATCTGCCATGCTTCTAGCGTGCAACAGATTAATTTTCTATTGGAATCAAATTTTGTCCCACTCGAACATCAATTCTCGATAGTGCATTAGCCACGGGTACATGAGACATGGTCACTTTTGCAACATCATTAAATGCATCGGGTAATTGATTTGCAATTCCCTAAAGATGTATTATCCTTTGCACTTCATGCTCATATTGTGAGGTAAGGGGGTTTAGATGATACAAAGTAGAAGTATTCCACGTTAATTCTCGCCATTCTTCTAGAACAGACCGTACTTAAGGTATGTTTGTCCCTACCCCTAACGACGAGAATATGGTCTCATGAAAATGGCAATCCATAAATCATGCGGTAAAAACATCACCTGTCAATGGTCCAATATAATGAATTATGGACGGTGAATCATAACCCACATATATGCCCAAATGACACTAGGGCCCCATTTTAGTACGTTTTGGCGGTGATATAGGCACGTACACGAAACTACTTAATGTATTCAGGTGTGATATATTTGGCTGACAGTCATGAGTTGTGAAGGGGAAAAAGAATGGTAAGCAATTTTTCAAAGTTAAATTAACTTGGATACATGTAGGATGGCATGACCCCAAGCTGAGACTGGTCGTTTGGATTGCATAAGCAAAGGTATGACAATTAGTTGTAAATGTTTAATTAATGACTCAGCTAAACCATTTTGGGTATGAACATGGGGAACTGAGTGCTCAACATCAATGCCTATGGATAAACTGTAAGGGAAAATTTCCAATCAAGTCTATTTCTAGTTTTGGCTTAATTCCGGATAAAACTAATTGAGTTATAGGATAGTAGTTTGTTATATCCTTTCAAGCCTATGACGTTTGCATTGAAGACGCAGAGGCTAAGAATTTGAAGATTACATCATTTTCGGTTTATGTTCCAAGCTTTTACGTTATCAACATTTCATTATTTCCAAGGTCTATAAAGGTTAGAATGCATTTAATATATATAGAGACTTGTTTAATTTTTTTATGGGTGTCTTTATATAAAAAAAAATTCATAACAACTTTTTATTTTTCTTAGAAAATCATTTTAAATCCATACATAAAAGTTTTTGGGCTTAAAAATATTTTTGGATTTTCTGAAAAGTCGTTCGAACGACATTTTTCTCGTTCAAACGAGATATCAAACGATCTTCTAATGACATTCTCCCATTTTGTTTTATCTTATCATTAGAAATCACGTTCGAATAAATTTTTTCAAATGACTCATTCGAACGAGTAATCCAACAAGATTTGTATTTTTAACTCTGTTTTCTTGTTAGTACTCGTTCGAACCAAGTCGTTTGAACAACATTCAAAAGTTATTGGACGACTTGGCGACTTTTGCACAATTTCGTCAGTTTTCTTTTTAAACCGTTTGCTTCCCCACTATTTTTTCACCGGCTTTAATATGTGCGGAAAAACATTATTTTACAAGACTTATAAGAGATTTTCTAACACTTTGAGAGCAAAAAATATTCATCCAAAAGTCCCATTTTTGTGTTGGTATTTTCATGGTTTAATTACTACCGATACACAAAGTTTACACCCATAGTTTTTCATGATCCAAGTTTTATAATATATTATGTTTTGAGATCATCAAGTTGGCATGGGGTTTCATTCTCATCCCAAAATAGAAGGTTTCCTATGGATGAGCTCATGTTTGTTGCGATTCATGGTGTGCATATAGAGAAGAGGCTTTCATATATTTGACGGTAGTTGAGCCCTATCGGTTGATTTCGAGACTGTGGTGGATTTTGGAGTTATCAACTAAGTGGAGGTAGAAGCAAAGAATAAGCACCAAGTCTTGAGAGGGAGTCGAGTCGAGGAAGTAAGTTTTTTATCTTGTTTATGTAAAACCATACCTTGAGGATTTGTTGGTCGGGCCATCCGAAGTTTTTACCATTGTGGGTTTTCCTCATACATCACGGCATTGTTTGTTTTTTTATTTTTATCTTGCTAAAATCACATAGATGCATATGTAGGATTAAAAAGATAAAAATTGGTTTATTCACAACATTGGTGGAATTTTGGTGCAATTATGTTTGGGTAATTTTAATTTAATTCAAGTCAAGAAATTTAGTTTGAAAATGTTCATTCTTTGTTTGCTTAGCATATATAGAGCTTGAATTTGGTTTATTTAATTTTTGTTTGAAAGAAAATTAAATATTTGTTTAGTTGAGTTTAATTTTAATTTTGTGGAAATTAAAAATTTGGTAACCTTAATTGTTAATTTTGGAAGAATTTTTAGGTTTGGTATATTGTGTGAACCATCTCGTATTCAGGACTTTAAAATTGGGGTATAAAAGCATATACTTTAAGAAATCACCCTCTTCAGATTGGTATCAAGGCATATAATATAAGAAATCACATTCTCATATTGGAATCAGAGCTGGAGCGCTAAATTATCGTGTTAAGATCCTTGGTCAAAAAAAATTCTTTAAAAATGGAAAATTTACCTTTTGTAAAATTTCCTGTTTTTAATGGTTCCAACTACGCGTATTGAAAAGTACGGATGAGGTCGGCACTTAAATTCTTAGATAAGAAGGTTTGGCTATCGGTAGTTAAAAGGTGGACTCCATCAATATGCATAGAATGAGAGGTTTGTGTACCTAAACCCATAAAAATATAGAGTGAGCCTGAGCTTAAGATAGCTAATTTTAATTTTGTGGTTTAAACGCTCTTTTTTAGTGCGGTCATTCTAGATGAGTACCGCCAGATTATGATGTGTGAAACGTTTAAGGAGGCATCGGATATATTACAACTCACCTATGAGGGAACAAGTATCATTATAGCTTCGAAACTCCAAAACCTTACCACTCAATTTGAAACCATTAAGATGTTAGAAAGTGAGACGTTTGATGAGATCTATGTGAGATTTACAAATATCGTGAATTCATGTTTTTATTTGGGAGAGAAGATACCCGACAACCGTATCGTAAATAAAATTTTGAGGTCATTACCCGATAGAATTATTTCAAAGGTGGCCATTTTAAATTCTTTAGGCACTTTAGACTCTATGAAAATAGAAGAGCTTGTAGGTGATTTACAAACCTATGAAGTTGACATGTTTTCCTCCAAGGATGAGAAGAAGAAAGACAAGGGTATAGCTTTGAAAGCCGGGAATGAGGAAACATCGTCTTCAGATGATGAGTTTGAGTTTGACTTGGAACATATAGCTTTGTTTGCTAGGAAGTTTAGAAAAGTTCTCAAGTTGAATAAAGAGAAACTTAAAAATGATTATAAGAAGTTTGAGAAGTCTAAGCATATTAAAGCTGAGAAATTACCTAACAATCATGATGAGGATCTTAATAGGGACAAGTCAAATAGGTGTTATAGGTATGAGGGTTATAGTCATAGGTAATTCGAGTGTCAGAATAGACTAAGGAAGGAGGGAAAGAAACCAATTGCATATAATGTCACCCTTAGTGATAGTGAATCGGAAGAGGGACCCGATTCCCCCATTGAGCGCAATTATGTCGTGTTCATGGCAAGTCATGTGAGCGATAGTGAAAAATATTTTATTATATATAACTTAAAACATGATACTTACGAGGTCGTTATTTGTAAATCCCGAGAGTTTGATGGTAAAGAGAGTGGAGAAGAGACTGAGAATGGAGAAGAGGAAGAGGAGAGTGAACTTCAAGTACTTTTCGTGTGTTGTATGCGGAATCATTGAAATTAAAAAGGTCTAACTTCAAGTTAGAATCTAAAATGAGAGAACGTGACATGGCTAATGTTGAGAGTTCTTTAGTTGAAAATCTTAAGGCACGTGAGAGAACTCTTCGTGAGATAGCTTAGAGGTTTGATGGAGGCTATGAAGAAATAACTTCTTGAGTTTGAAGATATTTGGAGTTTACTTGAGTCTCGAGTAGTAGAACTTGGAGAAAAATTAAAAGACTCAAGTTGGGTCAAATTTGATTTGGAGTGTAGGTTATAGAAATTAGATAAAATTTTATGGACCATCCAAATCAAAGATGACAAGTGTGGTATTGGCTTTGATACTTAAGATACTTCCTCTAATAAAGCCAAAACCATTTTTTTGAGAGAATCGTCTAGGAACACCAGAAAAGATAAATCTTTAGCCCATTAGTCACGTCGTGTTTTCGCATGCACACATTGTGGTCTGAAGGGGGGCGTTAGGAAATTTTGTTTTGATCTTAGAAATAGTACTACAATGTCAAAGGATAGAGTCACCAAGGTCACCAAATATCGAGAGCATCGTGTTTCACTTAGGTGGGTTAGGAGGTCCGATTTGGAGACTTTACATCACAAAGTTTATGATTCTCTCCAATTAATTTCATATGATTCCTCACTTGATAAATCCAAAGATTAATTGTGTTAGTTTTGTTTAGATACACTAGCTTTTGTGCTACATGATATATTATTGCTAGTTGTATGTTTCTTTGTCATTTTCTAGTCTTTGTTTCATCATATATGTGTTGCTAGAATTGTGTCTTGTGGATCTTTTTTATTTAATTTTTATTTATTGTGTCTTAGTTAAAAAAATACAAAAAGATTTTTGTTTGTATTTTGGGTTATCTTTGTGTATGGATTAAAAAAATTTAAAAGCTCAAAAATATTTTCTATTTTTGTATATTTTAGTTTTACACATTTTATGTGGCATATACTTGTATTTTAATCCATTATCATCCCCGCTTCCATGTGGCTAGAACTTTTGGTTAAGATTTTAAATCCTTAAAGTGTTCTTTATCATGCTTGCATGTAGTAGTTTGACTTTGACTTGCCTAATGGATTCTCTTTTTATATATCTCATGTCACACATGCACGAGTTCATTTGATCTTTAACTTCACATGTATATTTGAGCTAAGTGATATGTTCTCCAATCAATTTAGTCATCTACACGTTGTAATGACTATAGAGGATTTGTGCATGTAAGAATCGTTGCCCGAATTTTAAAAAACTAGTAAAATATTTATCCAGTGTAGTTGTTTATCATTGGAATCGGTTTGTGTAAGACAAAATTACTTTGCATGAATAGCCACCATTGAAATTTGGCCTAAAAATATGGCATTGTTAAAATTAGCCGAGGCCAAAGTAATTGAGTTTAATATGAACATTCAAAGGAAAAGAAAATAATCATTATTATCCAGGAAGTTTGGATGGATATATCAATGGGTTTGCACAGTGACAATGTATCCTAGTTATACTTATTTTGTCAAGACTATATTAGTTTGTAGAATCAGCAAAATTCTACGCTTGTGTACATTGTGCTTGTTTGTTCGTTAAGTTCACTTTATCTTGTCAGATGAGGATATATTTAAGTTTGATAAAGTTTTACAATCAAATAAGAACTCCGTAAACATATTAAGTGATTTGGTAATAATTCTTTAGTATGTAGTTCACACCACTTCACTTCCGTTTACCACATGTGATTTAGACACAGTTTTGCCATATGAGTGTGGAACGCTTAATGTATTTTGTATCATGTGTGGTGTTTATACCGGTGTATATGTGAGTGTGCATTATTGGTATCTTTTGTGTGTGTGTGTGTGTGTGTGTGTGTGTGTACGATATTCCTTTTATTTTTGATTCTTTGTCTTACTATCTAGTCCTTGTATGATTCATGTTCATATAAATATTCATCTTGTTGCGATTGATATCTAATGCTTAATTAGTTTATTCTATTTGGTAACGTTTTTCTATCGCGTCATAGTTAGTATTTGTTAATCTTTGTGTGGGATTAGTTGCTTCTCATGCCATATACTTTATTATTCTTGTAACTTTATCCACCATTTCATGATATACTTGTTTTTCGATTATTCCTATCCCTTATTTCATTTTGGAAGTATTTAATTGGGGAGAAATATGTTATTTAATGCACCTTAATCTTTGTTTATTCCTGAACAAAAAGGGGGATAAATGGGCATCTAAACCTTTTAATTTGGGATATCTAACTTAGGGGGAGACACACGATTTTTCTTTTGTATGTCATGTTAGACAAAGAGGGAGAATTTATTTACGAACTTTATATTGTTATATTCCCAATGCGTTTGATTATTTTACAAGACTTTTGAGAGATTGTCTAAGACTTTGAGAGAAAAAACTTTTCATCCAAAAGTCCCATTTTTGTGTTGGTATTTTCATGGTTTATTTAATACCAAAACACAAAATCTACACCCATAGTTTTTTATGATCCAATTCTCGTAACATATTATTTTTTGAGATCACAAAGTTGGCACGGGGTTTTATTCTCATCCCAAAGGAGAAGATTTCTTATAGAGGAGCCCGTGTTTGTTGTGATTCATGTTGTGCATACGGAGGGGAGACTTATGTATGATTGACGGTAGGTGAGGCCCATCGATAGATTCCAAAATTGTGATGGATTCCGGAGTTTTCAACTAGGCGGAGATAGAATCAAGTAGAGGCATAAAGGCTTGAGAGGGAGTCATGTCGAGGAAGTATGCCTTTTGTCTTGTTTATGTAAAACCATACCTAATGGATTTGTTGGTTGACCATTTGAGATTTTTTCCATTGTGGGTTTTCCTCGTACATCGCGGTGGTGTGTTTTTGTTTCTATTTTTATCTTGCTAAAATCATATAGATACATGTGTAGAATTAAAAAGATAAAAATTGATTTATTCGCAACAATGGTGTAGTTTTAGTGCGAATTATATTTGAATAATTTTTGTTTAATTCAAGTCAAGAAATTTAGTTTGAAAATATTCATGCTTTGTTTGTTTAGCATATTTAGAACTTGAATTGGGTTTATTTAATTTTTGTTTGAAAGAAAATTAAATATTTGTATAGTTGAGTTTAATTTTAATTTGTGGAAATTAAAATTTGGTAACCTTATTTGTTAAATTTGGAAGAATGTTTAATTTTGGTATATTGTGTGAACCATCTCATATTTAGGACTTTAAAATTGGGGTATCAAAACATATACTCTAAGAAATCGCACTCTTCAGATTGGTATGAGAGCATATAATCTGAGAAATCACATTCTTATAAACAATAATCCTAAAAAACTTGAGAAGTTAATTCACCCGCATAATTTAAGCGAATGGATTTGAATTGCTGATGAGGAAAATGTGGTCTAAGTTTAAAATTTTGAGCAAGTAATTTTGCAAAATCCAAATTTCGAATGGATAGTGAACGAACATGTGACCATCCAGTGGAAGCCTCAATTAACACCATAAAATATTTAAAAGGTCCACAGAAAGGGTGAACAGGGCTACAAATATCCCTTGAATTCGTTGTAAAAAGAATGGTGACTCATAGGCTTTTTTGAGAAAAGATGGTTTAGTAATTAATTTTTCTTATGTACATGTGGTGAAAAAATGATCACTTAGTTGCGTGAGTTGTTGATTTGCTAAAAAATGTCCATTCGAGTTATTTATAATCTTTCAAAATATGGTGGAGCCGAAGTGACCCAAACGATCATGCCATAATATCAACGCATTAGGATCATTGAGATTTCGACGCATGACAGAGTGTGTTTCTAAGTGTTGTGTGGTATAACCCCATGGATAATGAAGGGAGTTTTTTAGAGTGAACTTCTCGCTTCTAACACTATAAGTAATGCAAAGGAATTCTTTGTTATTTTCTTGCCTCGTTTCCATATAATACCCATTCGTTCTGATGTATTGAAAACTCAACAAACTTCTTCTAGAAGTGCTCAAGTATATGGCATGTAGTATCAATAAGTGTGCACCATTAGGTAGCACAACGTGGACTCTTTCAGTGCCATCAATAATTTTAATAGGACCGAATATTGTGAACATTTGTCGTATCATACACCAAGTTGGAGAAAATATTCTGACAAGTGTCATCGCTTGCTTGCAATTTTGGATCCATACTTCAAGCGGAAATTTCTGAACCAAATATAGTCGATGAAAAGTCAATCAGTCTCATTAACGAGTGTGAATCCAAGCCAATAATTGACGCTTCAGAACATGGCTTAAAATTAAAGTTGGATCTCGTTCAATATAAATACACGATAGAGACTCGTGCTGATAACATATTAAGACGTGAAGAGAGTTGAGAGAGAGAGAGAGAGAGAGAGAGAGAGAGAGAGAGAGAGAGAGAGTTTTATTTATCAAATGTATTGAGTGTAGTACAAAATCATTTGAGGACCCTCCTATTTATAGGACATAGTGAGGTATCCCAAAAGACAAGATTGTGAATGGACATCCATCCAAAAGTCAAAAGCCACATAATTTAACAATTTAAAATTTGTAGTGGGTATTTAGTTGGGATATGTGGGTTTAACCAAAATCGACCTTAAAAGAACTTGTCCAAGGCCAAGCATAAAAAGCCTACATCAAGAAGGACTGAGCAAAGAATCAACAATAAATTGAGCAATATTAAATCCGACCAAATGGATGTAGGAAAATCCTAATAAAGGGAAAGACCTTTTAGGTTCAAGTCAAGAAAGATTTGATACGTGAGTGCTTAATGGATTGTAGTCATGCTTTCGAATTGGAGGATGGAGTACTATAAAAAGTTTGAATAACTCTTGGCTAGCTTGCGAAAGTAGTTGTCCACATCATAAATTGAGTAAGAATGCCAACTCATAGGGTGAAGATTGAATCACATAAATGAAGACTCATTTGGATTGAGACAACACTATATTTGTGGAAAATGATCTCGTGGTAGATCGATGGTGGAAAACAAGATATTTAAATCAGGGTACATTATTGAACTATGGCCGACCTGATCCGATAAGGGTATGTAGATGTCTCCACATGTTCATGTCTGATTTGTATGTTAATCAAATATCTTTCTAATCAAATCAAGGACTCTTTCAAGTTCAAGAAAATGAGAGTCACCCAAAAAATATTCAAATATTTACAAGGAGTAGGATTCCGCCAGGCGTGTTCGAAATAACGCACATACTCATTATGGATTAAAAACCATCTCCTAGTTTATCTTAAGGTTAACTTAGGTGAATCGCACATTGGGTGGGATTATTTGGGGAACTGCCCCAATAATAGTGCAACACATGACTATTAAACTGACCCAAATTGCATTGCTTACCATATTTCACCATACAAATACACTAATGGTCCATTTGGTTAGCAATATTTGTCGTGGCAAATGCCAAAAAGTTAGCAAATATGAAAATTTGATCACTTTTGGTTATTTGGTTACATAATTTTCCGTAGCATTATTTGTTAGTGTACAACACCCTTTATGCATAAGGTGTTGGCAAACTTTGCTTACCTATTTGAGTGAGAAATATTTGACAATAAATTTTCTAACTTCTTAAACGGTTTTAATGTTTTAAAAAACAATTTTAAAAACTGTTTTAAATAATTAAAAAAAATTGTTATGAATATTGAAAAACAGTTTTTTAATGTTTTAAAAATGGTTTTTTAGTGTTTTAAAAACTGGTTTTAACATTTTAAAAAACTGTTTTAAATATATTATAAAAACCGTTTTAAAGTTTTAAAAATAATTTTTAAAACTGTTTTAAATAGTTAAAAAATTGTTATGAAAATTTAAAAACTATTTTTAATATTATAAAAAATTGTTAAGAAAATATTTTACAAATAATTTAAAAACCGTCTAATAAAAATATTGTAAAAACTGTTTTTAACATTTCTAAGAACTGTTTTTAACATTTTCAAAAACTATTTTGAATATATTATAAGAACTGTTTTAAAGTTTAAAAAAAAAATTTAAACTGTTTTAAATAGTTAAAAAAACTGTTATGAAAATTTAAAAACTGTTTTTTAATGGTTTAAAAACAGTTTTTAATATTATTAAAAAAAATGTTAAGTAAATGTTATACAAATATTTTTAAAAACCGTCTTATAAAAATATTGTAAAAACTATATTTAACATTCTTAAAAACTGCTTTGAATATATTATAAAAACTGTTTTGAAGTTTTAAAAAGCAATTTTAAATATTGTTTTAAATAGTTAAAAAAATTGTTATGAATATTCATAAATTGTTTTTTAATGTTAATATCATGAAAAATTGTTAAGAAAATGTTTTACAATTTTTTTAAAAAAAACATTTTATAAAAATATGGTAAAACTGTTTTTACCATTTTTAGAAATTGTTTTTAACATTTTTAAAAATCGTTTTGAATATATTATAAAAATTGTTTTAAAGTTTTAAAAAATAATTTAAAAATTGTTTTAAATAGTTTAAAAATTGTTTTAAAACTTATCATAAAATCTATTTTAATGATGTTTTAATAAAATTTATTTTATAACTGTTTTAGAAATATTTTAAAAACTGTTTTAGAAATTGTTTAAAATTATTTTTAAAAAATGTTTAAAAATATTTAAATAAATTAATTGGATTTGATTTTAATTTCGCTTAATGGTTGTTTGATATCCTCATGTGAAAAAAGTAGGTAATATTTGCCATGGAAAATTTTACCCATGGCAAATTTTGCCATCCCCACTTTTGCTTACTTTTGAACCAAACGGACCCTAAGTGTTTAAGATGAGACAAAATACCTGAATTCAACATAAGGATTGTTTTATTGTAATGGTAACTCTAAAAGGGTGTGCCTTATCCAATTGTAATACTAACTTTATACAAATGGAAGAAATCTATCATGTAAAAGAGGATTGAAAAGTTAGATAAACTTGTTCACTTAAAAAATTTCATAGTATATTGAAAACACCACCATCGTTGTTATGCGCATAAGCTTTAGATGACTGAACCACGTAAATTTGCATGTTCCTTTCACCATTACTTAAAAACTTATCATGATTTTGGGACACCCCTCTTTCGGGTGATTGTTTTCCAATAAAGATTTATGTTAACAAAAAATCAATATTGTTTAAATTTATGGGTGAATTACACCAAACCCCTAAATTATCTAGAGTTCATGGTTCACCCCCTCAACTAAAATACCCAACAAACTCCCCCCTAAACTATCAACTCATTACAAGTAAACTCAAAAACTGGGTTCCCACTTTTTTTCTAGTGTAAAATGATAAAATTAACCTGAAATATAATAAAAATTCAACCAAAAAAAAAACAAACCCACCTTCATCCTAACCATATCAACACCATTTCAAGTTTACAACCACATTTCTCTCTCCTCCATGCCTCCCCAAACCCAGTGGTGAAACCAGGATTTTTATCAGGGGGTGCAAAAAAAATTTACAAAGACCGGGCCCAAAGGTAATTTTTTCATTTTTTTTTAGCTTTTTGCAATTTCTAACCCTAAAAATGTTAAGGTTAATATTCATAATTTTTTAAACCCTAAATATGGAATAACAACTAAAATATTTTAACATAATTCACTAATTTTGAAAATATATTCCAAATTATATTTCAACAATTAAAAATAGCAAACAAAATGGGAAAACTAATAGATTCACAAAATAAGCAAAGCTTATAACAAATAATCAATATTTTTTCAGCAACCCAAAAAACCAGTATTGTTAATAACCTAACAAGCCAATATTTTTTAGAATTTAACACTCAAATTTTAAGATAATTTAATAAGTTAATTAATAGTCAATAATAGCCTAAATATAATATCGACTCGGTAGCCAAAAAAACTAGCATTTTTAATCATTTAAACTTATTTAACTTTTAAAGTTTAGTGTTTGTGTTAAATATAACAATAACATTTAACATTAACAATTAAACTTATTTAATCATTTAATAAATATAGTTAAGAAATTTAACTTTAAAGTTTAGACTACTTTGACAATAAACTAATATAATATTTAACATTTATTCATTTAAACATATAAATTGGGCTAAAAAAAACATCTACTATTGGAGGGGAACTGAAGACTGACCGAAAGGGGCGGTCCCAGTCTTGTTCGATCAGGGGAGGTTGGGTAGGAGCAGACTATGTGGAGATGGGTTAGAGAGGGGAGGACCAGGAGGAGGGAGAGGTTGGGGAGGAGGCTACATGGAGGTTCTACCACCGTCAGAGATATAGAGGGATGGAGAGGGCTAAGAGCTTGACCTTGGGTTGAGAGAGATATGAAAGAAAAAAGAGAGATACGAATGTCTTTGCTTAAAGAGAGAAAGAAGGAAGGGTTGTTATTTTGTTAAATGAAGCAAGCAAGAAAAAGTGTGTGTTTTTCAAAATTTATTACATTTAGCCCTTAAGCTTTTAAAATAAAAAACCTAACACCTTTTGCTTAAAAAATTACACTCTGGTCCAACTGTTTTAGTATATATGCCATAAAATATACTGAAAACCTAGGTAGGGCGACCGATAACCCTCGAAATGATTTAGGCCCACCCTTCCTCAAACCAAAACCTATAACCTCTATTGGCATTCAAAACACCATAAAATATTTCCAACAAACTCTCAGGTACCATTCCTATCTCTCTAACCTCACAACATTAAACCTTTTTTATCTTACAATAACTTCTCGAACGAGTTTCAAGTCTCACAATATTTTTATTATATTTCAAGGGTAATTTTTTCAATTCACACTAAAAAAGTGGGAATCTAGTTTGGGAGGTTATTTTTAATGGGTTTATAGTTCAGAGGGTGAGTTTATCAAGAATTTTAGTTAAGGGGTAGCCCATAAACTCGGGATAGTTTAGGGGGTGTGGTATAATTTGCCCTTAAATTTATTTTGAATCTATTGAAAAACTAGATTTTTTGGTATTTCCTTTAATTTTTTAAAGACTTATATATTTATTAGAAAAACTAATATATATATATATATATATATATATATATATATATATATATATATATATATGGATTCGATTGAAATATCCGGGGATAGGTGAGAGAAAAACCCTAGGGAGATTCTAGGGTTTCATGGTGGTTTTCATTTTTTTTTCCATGTAACCTTGATCGATTTGTATTATTTTGACTCATTATAACGATTATTGATACAAACAAAAATGCTTTGAAGGCTCCACGAGAGTTCTTTGATCCAGATATTGCTAACCTTTCTTTTGATATGCATGCGAAGGCCATAGTTGGCATCATGCATGATCGTGAAAACATATGTCATGTTAGACTCTCTATATAAGGAAGATAGAGAAAAAAATAGTGTTTCTTATGCGTCTCCCTTAAACCAAGACATTCTTTATGATATGGAAGTAGGTGAATTGCAACCCCACATGTGTGGTAATCTTATGGTGGTAGATGTATTGAGGATGAAATACCAATCCTCTTTGAAAGAAAATAAGACATTCTTGATTGGAAAGTATTTGCTAAATAATGGAGACAAACCTTTTCATGATAGAATTTTAAAAGATAAGCTTTCAAAACCATGGAATATTGGATATATTTCGGAGATGATACATACTATCGCCTAAAACTTGTATATTGATTTTTCTTTAGTTAAGTATACTAATTATAAAATAATAATAGATAAGAGATGTAATTACTGAACTATTAAACTAGAGGAAACAATAGAGAGATGAGATAAAAAGAATAAAAATAGGATTTATGTGGCTCTTCCCAAAGTGGTGCCTGCGTCCACAAGTGTAGTGTCGATTGTATTAAATTACTGGGCAAAATCCATTGTTGAGTATGATGGTCGATCTCTCAAGTTCTCTCTAGAATTAAACACCATATTAATAAGCAAATTATCTCGAATACCCAAAAAGTGTGGGTATATGTGCTATTTATTGGTTGTTAGAAAAGAGAGTGGCACATGGCTTTCCTTTATAGGTTTGGCAAGTATACGCCTTCCATATGAGGTAAGGGAAGGGTCATAATATTTGCATATCTCCCCAATGTGTGTGAACTTATGATGTCATCCAATCATATAGTACACACATCTTATAATTAAGCCAACTAAAAGTTTTAGATGATTAAAAATAGACCTAATACCTTATTACTTATTGGGGTTAGATGAATTTCAAGACCACTGGAGTTTACCAAGTTGTCGAGGCCGGCCATATTACTTATTGGGGACGATATCATTTTCTTGCATATGAGTCCAGGAATCCTCTTCTAATTGGTTCACGATCCATACCATATCTAATGTATAACAATAGCCCCAATACCTTTTTCCTGATTATAACTTGTAGAATATTATCTAAAGTATCATGTATTCTTGGCAACTGATGAGCAAATTGAGTGAGTGAAGTTTTAACTTGTGAAGTGTCATCGACTCATGTTCTGGTTGGATTATGAGGAACTCATAGGCTCATCTGTGTTCGAGCACATTTACATGTGAATTTTTTAAGAATGTTTTTTCTTGGGCTTGAGGTTGGCACATGCCAGACATTAGCGGTTGTGGCAGACTCATTAAGTCGCGTGTGTCTAAGGAAGTATGACGACAATTTTGAGGCATCAGTTGTCTATTCAAGGCGTAACGTCACGTGTAATTTCAGAAAGTGTAATCATAACCTCCACTAATCTATAAAAACCACTTTTCAAAGTCATTTTTGTTATAAAATATGTATGTTCACTATCCCACATTGGAAGAGTGGGTTTTGGGTAGGCTTACCTTGTGTTATAAATAAGGGGTTACCCCCCCTTCATTGTTGACACACAAATCAATGAGAATACTTCTTCTCTCTATATTCTTCTCTCTATGTCTATTTAATTATAACACGTTATCAGCACGATTTTTCTTTTAAGCTTTCGCTCCATGGCCGCCACTCTTCTCTACTCTCTCATTTTTCTTGGCCGACTTTTACCCCTCTCTCTATACAAGTGGGATTTTTTTTTTTCAAAGCTTTGCTTCTAACTCAGTTTGGGGTATATGAAATCAAAAAAGGGGGTTTCATTTTTGAGCTACCAAAGCCACCTCCCACCTTTCTCTATGTACAGATTCTAGATCTGAGATTTATTGTTTTTGTTGGTTGCTTTTTCCGGCGTCACTGGTTTCCGACGGTGGTTTACTTTTCCGGTTGCTCCTCTTCCGGTTGTGGTGCTCCATTTGTTTTTTTGGTTCCAATCTGCTGGAACAGTTTTTGTTGGCTACTTTTTCCGACAGTATTTCTCCGGTGGCTCAGTGATCCGGCGACCTCATTTTATTTAAGTTCCGGAGCTGCATTTTTTTTTCCAGATCTGGGTTTTCATTTTTGAGGTAATTCCTTTTACCCCTTTTGTATATATACACATTTATATACAACTGCTACAGGTTCGTATTTGTTACAGTGTATATTTATATTTTGCTACAGTGTGTATATATATACATATATAGACCTGTTTGAGTTGTGTTGTATACTTGAATACCAAACTGATTATTTTTTTTTTGTTTATGTCCCATAAACACAAACTTTTCTAATTTAATTTTTTTTTATTTGGGTATCCCTATCGTAAATAGGTTTATAACCTGTTTTATTTGATAAAATAAGTTTGTTGTTTGTTGCAGCATAACCTGATTTGAAAGAAAATCTTAACAGTTGTTGTTCTTTAGAAATCAAATCCTTTTTGTAGAACAATTTTTTTTTTGTTTTGAAAATTTTGATCTGTTGGGTTTTGACACTTTTAGGTGTTCTCGTTTTTTTTTCCCCACATATTGTGTTCCAACCTTTTTATCAACTGTTTGTATTCAGATATTTTTTTTTGTTGGACTAAATATTCTTTTTGGACTAAAATTTATTTGAATTAAAATTATTTTTTGGACCAACTCCATTTAAATAGTGGACTAACATTGGATTTAACTCTTTGGACATTTCTTTTTGGACATGATAATAACATGTATCATAAAATCAAACATGAAGTTTTGATTTTTGGGACCAGAAGTTCTCAGTAATTAGGACTTGAAGTTCCTACATGATATTCAATTTTGAACTAGAAGTTTCAACAATTGATGTTCAATTTTTTAACATGATAAAATGTCTCATAAAATCAAACTAGAAGTTTTGATTTTGAGGACCTGAAGATCTGAATAATTTGGGCCTGAAGTTCCCAAATTCTTATTTAAACTTTTGCGGCCTGAAGTTCGCAATTGATGTTCAATTTTTTAAAATGATAAAATGTCCCGTAAAATCAAACTAGAAGTTTTGATTTTGAGGACCTGAAGATCTCAATAATTTGGGCCTGAAGTTCCCAATTCTTATTTAAATTTTTGCTGCCTGAAGTTCGCAATTGCTGTTCAACTTTTGAACATGATAAAATGTCCCGTCAAATCAAACTAGAAGTTTTGATTTTGAGGACCTGAAGATCTCAATAATTTGGGCATGAAGTTCCCAATTCTTATTTAAATTTTTGCGGCCAGAAGTGCGCAATTGATATTCAAGATTTTGGACATGATAATAGAATGTGTCGAAAAATGAACCCCGAAGTTTTGATTTTTTTTAACAATTATTTACATTTTGGACCCGCAGTTCCAACAATTAGTATTTTTGGGACTTAAAGATTCCAATGGCTATTTAATTTGGACCTGAAGCTCCAAATATATATTTGTGGTCAAACCTGAAGTTTTGACACAATGGGGTGGAGATTTTCAAATCCCAAGATATTAATAAAATTGAACCCGAAGTTCAATAAATTTTTGGACATGAAGTTCCAAGATACAATATGCTTCCCAACAATTAATTAAAAAATTAGGGCCCGAAGTTCCTAATTTACATTTAAATTTCGGACCTGAAGCTCCGAATTGCTGGGACCTGAAGTTCCCATGTCAATTTTTTCATTTGGAACCTGAAGTTTCCAAATTATTTTATATTGGGACTAAAAGTCCTTAATTATTGTTCAAATTATTGAACATGACAATGCAATATGCCCTAAAATCAAATTCGAAGTTTTGATTATTTTTCTAACAGGGCCAGGCATACTAAAAGTCCAATCATAATTATTTATAATTTGGACCCGAAGATCCAATAATTTTGTAATCAAGCATGAAGTTTTTATTACTTATATAATAAGGGTAAGGATCTTACATGTTCCGTAAGAATTATTTATATTTTTGGACCTGAAGTTCCAAACAATTTTACCCTTTATCAAACTTGAAGTTTGAAAATAATTGGGCGGTTGTTAAACGTATCTAAATATTTAATGTTATGATATGAAGTTGTCATTATTTATAATTGGGGCCTGAAGTTCTCTAATAATTATTCAAATATGAAAATTGAATTTCTCCGTTCAAATTTTGGGACGTTGAGTACATAAATTATTTGGGCCTAAAGTGACAAAAGAAAATATATCACAATCAAACCTGAAGTTTTGATTGTCAAATTGAAAGGTTATAGACCAAGATTCTCCCAATTATCATTGATTTGTGATGTGAAGATTCATATTCAATATTGTGACCAGAAGTTCACAAAATATTTTTTGAATTGGGATATAAATCCCATGCTATTGATGGTTGTTTGGACTTGCAGATCCAACTAAAATGCGCGATAAATTAAAACTCGAATTTTTGATTAGTCATTGGGTATGCGCGAAATATATTATTTTTATTGGGATTCATTTCAAAATCAATTAAGTGTCCCTTTAACTATCATATTAATGGTTTCACCATTAAAATTTATGTCTCTCGACCTTTTTGGCTTTATTTAAGTGTTAACTTACTTTTAATGGTATTTAATTTTAACTCCTATTTCACTTTCTAATTATTTAATATACATTTGGCCCTTGGAAATGTGTAGAGAATGTGACAAATTAAGTCTCTAATTTTTTTTTATAAAGAGGTTGGATTATCATTAATCGGAGTTAATTAAATATTTGTCACTTGTTTGGAAGATTCTCTAATATTTTTATTCTGTAGTCAAACCTGAAGTTTTATAACAAAATGGTAGAGAAACTCCTTATACTTATCAAATATTTGAGACCCATCAATGTTGAGCCTTTGTAAATCAAATTGAACGCAGGCGATGATACTTGTCTGGTAGACAGTGGAACAACCCACACCAGTTTGAAAAACTAGAAGTTTTTCTCAGACTTGGTTTATAATAAAGTGAATGTCTCCACTATAGCTGGTCCTACTAAGATTATTGAAGGCTCCAGAAGATCCCACGTGGTGTTACCTCAAGGTACCCACTTATTCATAAATAAAGCTATATACTCAAGAAATTTCAGAAGAAATTTATTGAGTTTTCAGGACATAAGAGTGAACAGGTATCATATTGAAACATGTAATGAAGGTAATAAACAATTCATTTGCATTACTTCTAGTGTTGGAAGCCAGAAGCTCACACTAGAGAAATTGCTTCCTTTATCCATGGGGTTATACCATACAACAATTAATTTTGTAGAATCACATATTGTCATGAACCGGAAGCTCAATGATCCTTATAATTTAATGTTGTGGCATGACCGATTGGGTCACCCGGGATCAAACATGTTGCGTCGAATCATAAATAACTCATATGGGTCCCCAACGTCATTTGGGAATATATGTTGGTTATGATTCGTCATCAATTATTCGTTATATTGAACCACTGACAGGGGATAGATTTACCGCTAAACTTGCGGATTGTCATTTTGATGAGACACTCTTCCCGTCGTTAGGGGGAGGAAAGAACGTACCAGAAGTACGGTTCGTTCTTGAAGAACGACGAGAATTAACATGGAACACTTCCAATTTGTCTCATCTAGACCCTCACATGGACTAGTTGCAAATGTGCTTGCCAAAATTATTATCCCAGAAGGATAAAATAAATTCTAGCAGCAAATAAATTCATTGCACGCCAGAAGCGTGGCAAACCTATAGGTCCCAACTATTTGACTCCATGGAAGTGGAGAAAAACATGCCCAAATAACGCTCTAGAAGAGGTTATACATAACGCTCCAGAAGAGGTTATTAACAAAATATCTACTTTCTCAAAAACTCCAGAAGAGGTTATTATCTATAAAAAGACGCAAGTCCCTGAAGTGACTATAAAGCCCTTGAAGTTGGCAAAGGTACCTAATATTAAATGAGATCTCTATCTTTTATAGATATACAAGAGAAAAGTGGGATAAATAAAGATGATCATCGATGATATCATTATATATGTTGTAGCGACACAAAAATCAAAGGGTAATGATACTAAAAATCCACGTACTATGAATGAATGTCGACAAATAATTTATTGGCCAAATTGTGAAAATGCCATGATGGCATAATTCGAGTCTCTTGATATACGTGGTATATTTGGACCTATAGTAGAAACCCCAAATTATGTTAACCCTGAAGGTTACGAATGGGTGTTTATAAGAATGTGAAGTGTTAAAACTCACCAAAAGTGCATAATTTATGGCACAAGGTTTCCTGAAGGAATAAATTTGATTATATAAGAACATACCATCCCGTTTCGGCCGTAAGTACTTTCAGATATCTGACAAGCTTAGCAGTTTTTTTTTATATATATAGACTCGTGAATATTATAACGGCTTATATATACGGGACTTAGACAAAGAATACATATAAAAATTCTAGAAGGATTTTCTTTGCTTGAAGCAAAGATAAGGAGTACGTACTCAAATGCAGTAAGACGTTCATTATACAACAGGCAATCTGAATGGATATAGGTACAACCGTCTTAGTAAATATTTGTCTAAGGAAGAGTATGGAAACAATCATATATAAAAATGTGCCATTATAAAATATTTTTAATGGATATGCTCCTGAAGAGCTCAATTGAAATGAAATCCTTAAATGGATATGCTCCTGAAGAGATCAATTGAAATGAAATCCTTAAATGGATATGCTCTTGAAGAGCTCAATTAAAATGCAAAATATCCAAATAAGAAATTCAAAATGAATGACCTTGGGGTAACAAGTTTTTGTCTCGGCCTGCAGATCGAGCACATTTTATGTTAAACTAATATCCATTAGTCAAATGGATTGAAAAGTCCTGCAAATGCTTTAAGCATACAATTTTAGTATACCCATGGTCTTCGATATTTGGATATTATATCATTAATATCATCCTAAAAAGGATGACAAAAATAAATTTGGTCCCGAAGTACCATATGTGCATTTTATTATACTATTTGGTCCAGAAGTACCATACTTGTACGTTATTGGTATATTGATATATATAACACCATGCATGGATATTGTAATTACAGTCAATATCTTGGCAAGAAATAATTATCATCGAGTTGCATAGCACGAGACTAATATCAATCATATCATATGATATTTTTATCTAACCATCTATGTCCAGTTAGTTATATAGATGCAGGTTATCTCTAGTATCCTCACAAGGAATAGTCAAAGAACTCATGACTTGCCTCAAACAACATATGTTCCTACTACTTCTTATGAAGAAGAGTTATGCAACACACAAACTCCAAAAGAGTTATGCTATTAATGACATGTTCATCCCTCTTTACCCATGTCTTTTGGAAGTCGATTTTATGAAGAAACACGAAGTAACCGCGGATCAAATCTATTCACCATGTTAAAGCAACATTTCAGAAGTTTGTATTTGAGACTGATATGCATCGACTCAACCATCAGACAAATATCATAATTAGGGGGAGCATTTGATCAGGGGGAGAATCTATGAACATGATGTTTTGGACATATGCGCGTTGTACTCTTTTTCCTTTAACTAGGTTTTTTCCCATTGGGTTTTCCAGTTAAAGGTTTTAACGAGGCAACACTAAGTGCGTCCAACACCGATTCATTGATCATAAAAGTTGTACTCTTTTTCCTTCACTTTGGTTTTTTCCCACTGGGTTTTTTCTTAGTAAGGTTTTAATGAGGCAACAATCATTGAATGGTGGATATAGTGTACATCCAAGGGGGAGTGTTATAAAATATGTATGTTCACTATCCCACATTGGAAGAGTGGGTTTTGGGTAGGCTTACCTTGTGTTATAAATAGGGGGTTACCCCCCCTTCATTGTTGACACACAAATCAATGAGAATACTTCTTCTCTCTATATTCTTCTCTCTATGTCTATTTAATTATAACAATTTTAACTTTTTACTTTTAAAATCCTTCGAACGCAAGCTTTAGTGAAAGAAAAACCTTTTCCCATTAAAAACTCTTTCTTCACTGGTGAGTGCTTCTCGTTTTCTACCATTTTGACCAATTTCTTACTTGAAAATTTATTTATGGTGGGGAATTCTCATTTTAGTTGTTCACTGACCATCTTTGAGTAATTGTATGAGTCATCTTTCACAGTCTAGGGTTCTGGGTATGCCTTTCTCCATCCTATAATTTTCTAAGGTTTTTCATTGAACTTTTCTCGTTCTTTATTACGATTTTTTGTGCTTAGATGGTAATATTTCTAATTTTATTGTCGATTGGTGTTTGGTTAAAGAATCACAAGTTTTAGGTGGACATTGAGTTGGTTGGCCTAACGTTTCATAGGTTTAGGGTTTTTCAGGCGTTTTAGTATTTCCTCACCCAAATTCTTTGTTTTGAAATCAAACGACCCCAAGCCTTTGCTTTTTATGCCCCAAAGCTACCCTTTATGAGAAAAAATCTTGGGTTGAGCGAGTGTTGAATCACATTCGCAAAATTAATTAACTTTTCCCTAGTTTCTATAAGTCATTGAGTTCGGTTCCTCTGTAAGTCATCTTCCCTAAAAACTATCCAGATCACCATAAATTCACTATTAAGGTTCCATCCTATATTGGGTTGACTCCTTATCCTCCAATTGTAGAGGATAATAGGTAAGAATTTTAAGGTTCTACTCTCTTAAATGGTGTCAACTGTGATTCTGGTGGAAGGAATTATACAGGCGCATATTTTAAAGTGTCTTTAGTTGACCTTGTGATATCCAACGAAGTGGTTTTGTCTAAGGATTCTACATAATCTTATAATTCTCTAGTTGTGGTACTTTTAGACGAGGAGGATGATAACGCCCGTAGAAGTTCATATGATGTTGCCAATGCTAAAGCCCGATATCATGGTTGTGACATAATCGAACGTGAACTAGACGAATTGCGATAACTATATTCTATCCCTATTAGTATCTCTTCCAGGTTATCAAATTGTCATGAGAGAGTTTATGATTGACTTAATGCCGACGAAATTTTCTTCCCAGTCTGGGCATTACAACTTAGAGTTTATCTTACCTTCCATCATGTAATTAAATAAATCCTGATAGGGTATGTAATAGCTCCCACCCAACTTCCCCTAAATACTTACCAAATAATTCTGGGATCGATAGCGTATTAGAATATGTATACATAGTTTGATATTTCAAGGGATATTTTTAGGAGAATATATGACATCAAGGGAAATTCTAAAGCCTTTGGCCACTACTACTTCTCTTTAAGAAAATCAAGCTTAAATCTGGTGAAGGTGGCTTAGTCTAGCAGTCACAGCCAAAAGAATAATTCATTTATTTGTCTGGCATTGGGGATTTTGACCCAAATGAGGGAGATTGAACTTGCATTATTTCTCGTGAATGGCGTGGGTTGAATCACATTAGTACTTGCACTTTCTCTATATGTTATCTTATCCATGTTAACTGAATTGTGCTATGTTTTTATCTAACCATTTTAGTGAAGAAGGCTCTTGAGTTACCCTACATTTAAAAAGGTTTGCTAAAGAGGATTTGTATTCCCCCCCAATTTTGAGTCCCTCTTTACCATGAAAATTTTCATTGATTACGAATATTATGCACTTATAAGAGGTTTTAATTTAGAGGAAGGGCACCCGACACCACTTGAAGCCAAAGTGTTACCTGCGAACGAGGCTGATGAAGAGGAGGAGGATATTAGAGAAGTTGATTTTTTTGCAAGTGTTTGGTCATCTTTAACTTTTCATTATAATTTTAATAACTGTTGAACTCTTGTGCAACTTCAACTTCAACTCCTACCTCTTCATCTTTTCAAATTAAACCATCGTGTGATATATAACCCAAGCAAATTGATCATGATGTGATTGAGGCAGCCCGTAACAAGAGGCTTGAGCGAGAGGCCAAAAATAGGGCCGATGCAAAGGACATATCTAAAAAGAATGCAAAAGACAAGGTCAAGAAAAAGGCTGAGACTGAAGTCCAAATAAGAGTTGCCATTGCTTTTATGTTCATAGACAAAAGGAAATCCATCGCTTAGTTTGATGTTCCTGTTGCTAAATACAAGAGGTGGATAGATGGTCCTATGAACTAAGGTGTCATACTATAGTTAATCTAAGGGTGGAGAAATTCATATTTGACTATGGTAACATCATAAATATCGATCAGATGAAAAAGGAAAAAGAATCCATCTTTCATCACCAGAACAATGCCATGGATGTGCTCAGCTACCACAAGTATAGTCCAGATTTTGAGTTCCTCAGATGTCTGGATCTTAATGTTCTACGAAAGGTCACCCATCACCATCTTTTTGTGGTAAATTTCTCAATAAAGTTTTATTTGTTAATTTTTCCAAACTCTTTATTTCTCTCCGATGTCTCAGGGCACCATGTTGATCTTATTATTTTCATTTTTAGGGTACGATGGTCACTACAATTTTTCGAGAGAAAGCTATAACCCGTGTTCATGCATATGAGCTAGAGAAAAATTCTTATGTATAAGGAGCTCTGCTAGAAGAATACTAAGCTCCAGGAGTAACTCAATAAATTTGAATATGAGCTGAAGAAGGCTTATGATAAGAGAGGGATGATTAGCTTGTTGTGAACACCCTAGCCCTTATCGATTGAAGAAGAGAATAAGAAACTGAAGGAGCAGGATAATATTGATGCCATAAAGTATTGAAGAGGCCCTTGACAAAGAACATGAAGCTCTAGATAAAGCCAATGAATATCTTGTCAAGTTTGAAGAGAGCGTTGTTGAGAAGTTCAACACCTTTGTTGATTACACTATTGAGAAAATAACCTTCTTCTTAGAGGGTTATGAAGAGCTAAAATAGAAGGTAGTAGAACATTACCCTGACATCGTAGAGTTCATTAATAAATGGTACAGGGATGAGGAGGAAGCTAGAGCCTTGGAAACTGAGGATGAAATGGACGTGGATAACTAGGATGACAAGGTTACTGGTAAAACTGAACAAGCTAATCATACTCTTATTTCTCCTAAATATTCTCAAGTAAATGCTGAAAAGACTCCTCATAAAACCCCTATGGATGAGGCTATCGATGTCAATGCCTCTTATATTCCTCTTGTCAATCAAGAAACTCCAGTAGCTTGAATTTAGGGACTACTTATGTTTGTGAAAATTTGATTTGTAGTGGATCCTATTAGTTTTTTACCAATGTCTGTAATGGTATTATACTATCTATGCCTGTTGACAATTTGTAATGAATGGATATTTTATTTAAAGTAAAATATTGTCTACTATTTTTGTTTCTGCATTCATATGTTCTTTATTGTGTTTTTAATTCTCTCCAAATTATTTCGTTCATCTGAACTAGTATGTTATCATGTTTTGTCGAGCTACCAGTATTTTATCTTATGGTATTGTTGTCAGATCTTGTCGAATTGACCTAAATTGTTAGATACCATTTGGAAGGACCTAAGTTTTCATGATATGGTTGTTATAAGTGAAAACGTAAGTTTCCCCTATTAATTTGACTTAGGATCTAGCAATGTTTTAATGATATTAATGGTTTTATGGACAAATCTTATCGTCCTTACCATGTGACCACAATGGTTTACTAGGTAAGCCAAATTTACTGGGATTTTTCCTTGATTTAGTTTGCTTACTAGTCATTTATGGACAGATCTTATAGACCTGGCCATGTGACAACACTAGTTTCACCGATTTTTCTAACTTCTTTATTTAAGACTAGGGCATTCATAAAGTGTGGTTTGATCGTAGTCATTCTAATATACTCGACTTTGAGATGTCAT
Organism: Sambucus nigra; assembly: GCA_949130495.1. Lineage (NCBI taxonomy): Eukaryota > Viridiplantae > Streptophyta > Magnoliopsida > Dipsacales > Adoxaceae > Sambucus > Sambucus nigra. Next base: position 263,758,096 of record OX422212.1, read on the forward strand.
AGGCCTAGGCTTCTTGCACATCTCTTTCACTGATGAACTAGGCATTGGATAATGAAGAAAACTTGAAATAAATGACATGATGAAGAGGAAAGTTTCTAATTCTCATTGATATTCTAAAAACCAATTAAAATTTCTTTTGACCTAATTAAATAGGCATTTTACTCTTAAAATGTAATATGTTCATTTTTACTGGTAGTACTTTCTTAATTGTTCGGTGTTCCATGGATTTTTTAACCGCTCTCCCTCCAAGGTCTCAATCTGTTAAGTCCCCGGTCTTACTACTGTGGAAATTCTATAGGTTCTATTCCACTTTAGTTCAACTTGTTTCCCTCCTGGTTAATTTTCTTTGGGACATAATCCCTTTATTTTAAAGCACTTGTCTTCACCCTTTTATTATAAAATCATGATGTCTTTTTTTGGTATGCTGCCACTTGTAGAGCTTTATATACCCCAATTTATTTAAACAAATCAATATCAAGTATGCGCATTATATCTCTCCTACGTGAATTGAAGTTTATCACCCTCTAACTCGATAAGCTGATCTCTACGGGTACCACCACCGCGGTGCCAAATTCAAGCATGAAAAAGGAGTTTTACCTGCGGCTCTCCTCAATGTTGTTTTATAAGACCAAACCACACTTTGGAGCCCGTTGATCCAATTCCTCCTAGTATCATCTAACCATCTTTTCATCCCATTGAGCAAGTTCATGTTAGTGATATCAGTCTTCTCGTATAACTAGGGATAAGCAAGTGCAGAATTTAGATTATTAATCTTTGACTTGATACAGTAGTCTTAGAATTTCTTGTTACAAAATTGTGTGCCATGGTTGGCAATGAACATGCAAAATATCCTATATCGGTAGATAATTTTATTCCATATGAAATGGAAGACCTTCTCATAAGGCATCTCAACCAAAGTCTTATCTTCCAACTACTTTGTGACGTAGTCTATTGTAATAACAAAGTACTAGAATATGCCTCTCGTCTTCAAAAATGCGCCGACTAGATCAATCCCCCACTTCGATAAAGGGAAGGAGTTTGTGATCGAAACTAGAGCTTCCTCGTGTCTTATATTTATCAATGAATATCATTGGCACTTTCCACATTTTTTGGCATAATCGACGCAATCCTCCTTTATAGTCAGCCAATAATACCCGAGTGGTAACTCGTTTACTAATGAGCTGCCTATTGAATGAGACCCGTAAGAGCTTTCGTGTAATCCCTTTATTAGGTCGGGCACCTAACTAGGATGGACACACATCAATAGGGACATAACAAATCCTCTCCTGAATAAAAATTTGACTTCTAGCACATATTTTATCGCTTTGTACTGAAGTGTTTGTAATTTATTGGGGTCTTTTGGTACTGCACCAATTTCTAAATATTCTCTAATGAGGTCCATCCAAGATGAGCCCGCATTCAATTCCATTACAAGCACACACTCATCTTCAATGTTGTGATATAATACAATCTCAATAAGATCAATTCTCTGGAGTTCGACTCTCGTTCTTGATGCCATACGAGCTAAGCATTTTCTCGGGAGTTTTTAATTCTTAAAATTCTTAGGATCTACACATTCGAGAACCTTGATAGTAACACTTTCACCTTTGCTAGATATTTTTCTATAGTCTCATCTATTTATTCATATACTATGAGAACCTGGTTTATAACCAATTGTATTGGAGGCCTCAAAAGTTAAACCCAAGGGCATATTCCATATCTTATCCATCATGTGTTGTATGATTACTCTATATCCAATACAATTGGCACATGATGAGCTATCCACAAACAATTGCCACACTAGAGGTTCTTTCTTAAAGCTTCCTTCAACTAAGGAACCATTTTTAATAACTTTTTCATTTGCTTCTTGTCTCAAGCTCTTTCTTCTTATCAATTTGATTACTTTAATCTCTCATTATTATGCTCGACTGGGTTTTCTGCTGCTTGCTCGACTAGTTTCTCCTCATAGGTGAATTCAACTATAAAATCAGCCACAGTTTGACCCTTGATTGTGTTCTTGGTTCATGCCCAAGCCATTATCCTACTAGTTTTTTTAGGTTGATGGATGATTTATCGAAGGGGCAGATCTTTGTGAACCATAATAGTATGGGTTGGAAGTCTGTCTTCATCCTCCCAGAATCCTTTATCAAATACAACGCTAATTTATCTAGTATAGGGTACCAAATTTCATCTACTAGGTATGCTTTATTAGTGTAATATACCATCTTATGCAATCCATCGTACCAGTGCTAAAATCACTGTTGACTCATACATTTCCATATATAAGTAAAGCTTCTAACTAAGGTTCAACCTTAATAACAAGGGCTTGGATCTGAGGTATTTCTTCATATTTAGAAAGAGTTTATCACACTCGTCATTCCACTTGAAGGTCTTTCTAAGTACCTCGAATAATGGAAGACATTGATTAGTTGCCCCTGAAACGATCTTCTTCAGAGTAGTTACACCTCTTGTTAGGCTTTGGATCACCTTCTTACTTTTGGAAGGCTACATATTGATCAATGTCTGGATCTTGTCGAAATTGAACTTTATACCCCACTAGCTAATAACGAAGCTGAGGAACTTTCTTGATCTTCCTTTTAAGACACACTTTGTTGGATTCAGCTTCATTTGGTACTTCTCCAGCTGATTAAATGTTCAGCAGAGGTCACTAGTGTGATCGTCTACCTTCCTACTCTTCTTTAGAATATCATGTACATAAACTCCACAATTTTCCCAATATGTTCTTCAAACACCATATTGACTGCATATGATATTTTTCTACAACATTATTGAGAACGTTGGCGCTTGCGTTCAAATACGGAAACAATATAATAAATTCCTTTTAACCCAAAATAACCCTAAACAAGCAACTAGGTGTGATTGAAACAATATGAAATCATGCAAGAATTATTCAACACACAAAGTTTAAGGAAAAATCCCCCACAGGGGCAAAACCATTTGTATATCACTATAATTTGTAAGAGAAACGGCTTACAATCGGATTACACTGAAATAAAAGTTTTTGACTAAGAATTACCCTCAGGTATCGGATTATGTAGTCGGCGGCTGGAAATATCCCTTTCCAGTAGGGTTGGCGGCTGGAACTATCCCTGTCCAGTAGGGCTGCAATGAAGAGGAAGGAACGGTCCACTTCACAAAGGGTTGAACAACAGCAATGGTGTTCTTGGGTTACCAAACTTGATTCACATAGATATGGAAGATGTGTGAATCTAAAAACCTAAAATCATAGGACTCAATAGGTGAAGACTTTAGGATTGATATGCTCTGAAAATCGTTGAAAAGTCTTAAAAAAATAACTCTCCCGAAGTTGATATAAATAAGACGACTTGAGCCATGAAATTTGGAACACGATCTGTTTGAAGTTATCTCCGGCGGACCGGTCCGGGTCTGAGGCGGATCGGTCCGGTTGACATCGGATCGGTTCTTTTATTGAAGGCGGATCGGTTTGGATGACATCGGATCGGTTCGGCTTTCAGCTTCATCGGTTTGCCATCGGTCTGGGGTATACTGGCCTTCAGCATAACGGATCGGTCCGTTTGTGACCGGATCGGTCCGGATGACCGGATCGGTTCTTTTATTTTGGCCGGACCGGTCTGGTCCTCAGGAACCAGATTCCTTCGAGGAAATCTCTCCATCTTCAAAGGGCCATATCTTCTTCACCGTAGCTCGGAATGAGATGTCGTTTCTTCCAGTATCTTTGTTGAGGCAAGCTCTTCAACTTTCCAGTTGACCTATACTCCGGACGGTGGATGTAAAATTACCAAATTTCCCTTGAACTTCCATATCGTGACTTCTTTCATTGATTTGACTTCTCTTGCATACCATTAGCAAATAGTCCCTAAAAGCATGGAACATGAAGTCGTTGAGGCTGATGTGGAACACATGATGGAGATGTTAAGTGCTTGATTCCCGGAATTCGGATTGGGGCCGTCATATGTGATCGTGTAGAGACGTGCCAAATGTAACGGCGTACGACATACAAAACAGTAAGATAACGGACATGAAAAAAATGTCCTTACAAATCTCCCCCTATGTCTATGCCGGTACATACATAAAAAATCCGAATTATCAATCGTAAAAAATGCCTATACAAATCTACCCTTCCATGAACCCAAAACTGAAAGAGTACAAGTGAATAAGACTGCATCGTTTGATCTTCAAATCTTCAGGAATCACAACGCTTTTCTCATCAGGGTGTGCAATTCAGTGATCATCAAAGTAGTACCTACACACATGAGATAAAGAAAAATACCAAGTGACATATCGAGTTTGAAATGAGATAAATCTAGATACCAATTTATGAACAAAGATCAAAATTTCAAATCTCCCCCATAAAAAGATAATTCTTTCTCCCCCTTTTTATGATCTCCCCAAATAGACAAATAATAAGAATGAATCAAACAAGCAAAAAACAGGATGTCACGGTACACAAAACAGCACAAACTATTTTTGAATTTTCAAATTTTTCATAAAAAGAAAGGATACCAATATGAACAAATATGATACAAAAATCACACCAAGGATTTAGACTCAAACAACCAAGTCATGGAAATGGAATGAATGGGTGTGAACACATTCAATAAGTAAATCAACTCAATCAATCATATGTGCACGATGCATATGTGTACCCCTAACGAATGAACATCAAAAGTATCCTTAGGTGTAAAAACATTTGTTGAATTTAAATGACATCGTCTTATGCAAATCAACAAATCAAAGTCAAATGATTTCCACACCAATAACGTCCAAAACTATATAGCGCATTTTCAAGAATTTCAAGGACGTGCAAACCCATTTTAATTCTCCAACCAAACTCCCTCATATATATATTCTTTTAGAGGTAATCTAAATTCTCAAACATTGGAGAATTGGTGCAAAAACCTAAATGGCCCCTTTTTGGCATGAATATCTTTTTATTGCCTTTCAATTTTTTCGGGCTCTTTTAACCTCTTTGGACCTCGGATAATAAAATTCCTCAATTTTTTAGGTCCTTTTAAACGGTGGCTTTTGCGCAAAGGATAGATAATTACCTTTCGCAGCCCCTCCCCGTTATTCAAACAAAGCACACAAACTCACAACACGGTTTTTATATGCACAATTTCCTTATAAAAAATTATCGCTCTTGGTTTGTTTTAAAGACAGGATTGAGATGAAAACACCCAACCAACATGTGATAAGACAAGCACAATAATCAAACAAATCCGTGCATGTGTGCAATAAAGGAAACATGAGTCAAACATGTAGGAGGTAACGCTTAATTACATCTTAATGACTCCAAACATTATAAAGCACAAGGATGAATTGACCTATTATCTCAAAACACTATCAAATAGTCACATGAAAAAAAATGGAATGATGTTGTGACCTGGTCATCCAAAGTGTTCCTCCATAAACGGTGCAATACAAAAATCTTTTTGGATTTTCTCAAAAATTTTATCAAAATAAAATCTTTTTGTATTTTTCAAAATTTTCAAAAAACAAGAATTTATACAAAAAGTACAAGTCATCACACTAGTAAAAATATAACATGAAACCACAACTAGTGTATAACAAACATGCAATCACAATCAACCAAAAGATTTCACATGGGGTGAATCACGTGCAAGCAAACGGGAATCGTGGACAAATAAACCATAAGCCTCTAAATCCGATTTTCTAACCCAAATTGATGTGTAACGAAGTGTGGGGGTTTTGGGAATCGAATTTATTCTTTCATTAACCTTCCTAGGTCCATTTAAAAGCTTGTAACAAAATCGCCTAAGATGACCTTGCCTACCGCAATGTGTGCAAGAGTAAATCGGGCGGTGTGTGTTACCTAAAGGTGGCCCTCTCCTCAAATTTCTCGGTTGCTCTCCCCGAGTTTGCCTAGGTGGGTCTCTCCTAATGATCCTAGGAGGTTCTCTCACGATGCTCCTATGGGGTGCTTTCCTAACAAACTTAGGTGCCTCTTTCTTAACAATCCTAGGAGGCTCTCTCACACGTGTGGGAATGGGTTCAACATATTTTTCAAGACCAATCCCACCCCTATCCGTTTTGATCTCGACTGTGCCTAAAATCTTATCAAGTTTTTCAGACCTAGACTCCAAATCAAATTTCACCTTACTTGAATCTTTCAATTTCGCCTCAAGATCACCTATCCTAGATTCAAGTACTCGTCTAGAATCCTCAAACTCTAAAAGCTCCTTTTTCATAGTCTCCATCAACCCTCTAAGACTATCTCTCTCACCCTCGACGTACTCAAGCTTCTCTTTTAAAATTTTTCCATGTGCCCTAAGTTCTTCAACTAAAAAATCATTATTTTTTATGGCACACTCTTTCAATTGAGCTTTCAATTTGAAATTTTCTTTCTTTGTTTTCAAAGTTTCGGCATAAAGTTCATTGTAAGCAGTTTGCAAGTCATGCTCATCTACACTTTCCTCCTCACTTTCATCCACACTCCCATCACTTTCACTATCATCACTAATCACACGGATGGGAAACTCTCGCCTAGAAGCATAAAAAACTTCTTCTTTCGAATCACAATCACTAAGGGTAGAAACATGAGAAATCAGTTTATTCAATTTCTTCTTTAAATTTGTGGTACACTCATGTAACGTGTGACCAACACCCTCACAACAAGGACACCTCTCAGATTCGTTTTCAACAGAAGATTTAAAACAAGAGTTCGTGTGAATTTTCCAATTAATTTTTTCAAAAATTTGACATCGAAGATCATCAAAACCATCAAAATCCATTGAAAAATTGCGAATATTCACAAAACTGATTTTAAAAAATCAATATCACACAATTTTTTGCGGAAAATAAGAATACGCGATAAAGTAGCGTAACCTGCTCTGATACCAATTTGACGACGTGAGTAGACAAATTGTATCAGAAAGTAAATCCTCAAAAAATCAGGATCACGCGATAAATTAGCGTAACCCGCTCTGATACCAATTTGAGAACGTTGGCGCTTGCGTTCAAATACGGAAACAATATAATAAATTCCTTTTAACCCAAAATAACCCTAAACAAGCAACTAGGTGTGATTGAAATAATATGAAATCATGCAAGAATTATTCAACACACAAAGTTTAAGGAAAAATCCCCCACAGGGGCAAAACCATTTGTATATCACTATAATTTATAAGAGAAACGGCTTACAATCGAATTACACTGAAATACAAGTTTTTGACTAAGAATTACCCTCAGGTATCAGATTCTGTAGTCGGCGGCTGGAAATATCCCTTTCCAGTAGGGTTGGCGGCTGGAACTATCCTTGTCCAGTAGGGCTGCAATGAAGAGGAAAGAACGGTCCACTTCACAAAGGGTTGAACAACAGCAATGGTGTTCTTGGGTTACCAAACTTGATTCACATAGATATGGAAGATGTGTGAATCTAAAAACCTAGAATCATAGGACTCAATAGGTGAAGACTTTAGGATCGATATGCTCTGAAAATCGTTAAAAGTCTTAAAAAAATAACTCTCCCGAAGTTGATATAAATAAGACGACTTGAGCCATGAAATTCGAAACACGATCTGTTTGAAGTTATCTCCGGCGGACCGGTCCGGGTCTGAGGCGGATCGGTCCGGTTGACATCGGATCGGTTCTTTTATTGAAGGCGGATCGGTTCGAATGACATCGGATCGGTTCGGCTTTCAGCTTCATCGGTTTGCCATCGGTCTGGGGTATACTGGCCTTCAGCATAACGGATCGGTCCGTTTGTGACCGGATCGGTCCGGATGACCGGATCGGTTCTTTTATTTTGGCCGGACCGGTCTGGTCCTCAGGAACCAGATTCCTTCGAGGAAATCTCTCCATCTTCAAAGGGCCATATCTTCTTCACCGTAGCTCGGAATGAGATGCCGTTTCTTCCAGTATCTTTGTTGCGGCAAGCTCTTCAACTTTCCAATTGACCTATCCTCCGGACGGTGGATGTACAATTACCAAATTGCCCTTGAACTTCCATATCGTGACTTCTTTCATTGATTTGACTTCTCTTGCATACCATTAGCAAATAGTCCCTAAAAGCATGGAACGTGAAGTCGTTGAGGCCGATGTGGAACACATGATGGGGATGTTAAGTGCTTGATTCCCGTAATTCGGATTGGGGCCGTCATATGTGATCGTGTAGAGACGTGCCAAATGTAACGGCGTACGACATACAAAACAGTAAGATAACGGACATGAAAAAAAATGTCCTTATAATTATTGATCTTAAACGGAATAATGTTGTAGTAGGATATATCTCGATTGATGATGAATGACATCTTTTCCTGGTCTGTATGCTACATTATTATTTAATAATACCCCTAATATTCATCCATGAAGCTAAGTAGCTCATGCCCAATAGTGGCGTCGATCACTTGGTCAATTTGGGGTAAAATATAATGATTTTTCAGACAAACTCTATTAAGGCCAGTGAAATTGACACACACAAACCATTTATCATTCTTCTTTGGGACCATGACAATGTTTGAGAGCCAATATGATATTCCCCACCCTCAATGAAGTTTTCCTTCTTCATTTCGTCCACTTCTTCTTGAATGGCCATGTTTTTCTCCTGATAGAACACACCACGCTTCTTCTTAATGGGCTTCGCATATTTCATAATGTCGAGTTCATGTAAAGGATAACTTTATCGATTCTAGTCATGTCTTCATGGCTCCATGAAAACACATTCTTTTTTTATCTTGGAAATCTTCCAGTTATTTCTTTATGGAAGGATCTAGTGATGAGTTGATCCAGTCTGTCATTTTAAATGTTCATCATCAAGTATCACAGCTCAATTTTCTCTATTACCTCTTATGTGAATAATTTATCTTCATCTCAAGGATGTAGTGTCTTGATATGATGAGTAGTATCGATCTTCTTTTATTCCTCATGCTTTGCAAATATGTAGTAGCACTCACGTGATTTTACTTGGTTTCCCTCCACTCTCCTAACACCATAGTGAACAAGGAACTTTAAGTACTTATGTACAGTAGAGGAGACTACTTTAGATTTCTTCAAAATAAACCCATCGAAGATTAAGTCGATGTTACATTCTTATCTAAGACAAAGAAACATGTAAAGATAAATTTATAATTGAGACAATTTGTATTTACTGGCTTAATTCCGGACAAAACACTTTTAGTCATAGGGCAAAAGTTGTGTTTGTGACCTTTCAAGCCTATGACATATTTGTTGAAGACGTCGCGACCAAGCCAAAGAGAATACATCAACATACTATGTTTCGTGCCAGGTTTCATCATCAACGTTTGAAGGATCTCTCAGGTATGAATGCATATTTTATGTTGAGCCTTGGATATTTAATTATTAAGTGTTAGGATTCTTAAACTTGTTTTAAAATCACTTTACATCTTTTTAGGAAAAATATTTTAATTTTTGGCTATCGTTAGAACAACTGTATAAGGTCATTCAAATGAGATTTGGAGTCTCGTTAGAACGATTTCTAACGATGTTCATTTTTTTTCTGCATCGTCATCTCGTTGGAAGGCTCATTACTAGCTTGTTCAAACGAAATTGACTATGTCCTTTGAATAAGCCTGTACCGCATTTGAATGACTGAGCGTGAATTTCAAAAAATCAATTTTTCTTGGAAGTTTTTTCCCTAACTTCCCACTATTCTTTCCATCCATTTTAAGGAGTGCAGGAGTGCATTTTTTTGAGATACTTTTTCCATCTTTTTTCCATACTTTTTCCATCCTGTTCCACAAATCCAAATTTTTTTGTTAAATGATTCTTGGTTAATCTTTTAATAAAAAAACTATGTTTATACCCAATTAGTTTAGATCCAAGATTCTTCATTATATATGTTTTGAGATTTTTTCACCCATTTGAGGTTTTTTCGATTTAGGTTTTCCTCGTACATCGGGCATTGTTGTTTATTTTATCTTATAATTTCCCCCCAGATGCATGATTATGTTTACTAGATAGAATTGGTTTAATCATAAAATTGTTTTATATGCTGCTTAATTAAGTTATGTAATTTTGTTTATGTTATTTAAATTTGAATTAATTTTGTTTAAATAAAAATTAATTTGAGAAAAAAAATAATTTGGTTCCTCGCGAATGGTATCAAAGAGGGTACACTAAATTATCGTGTTAGATACTTTTAGACTTGGATATGGAACATTTATATTATTGAAGATTTCCTGCTTTTTATGCTTCTAACTATGTATATTGGAAAGAACATATGAGGTTAGCACTTATTTCCTGAGGGGGATGTCAAACGGTTGTTGGAGGGTGGTTCCCACCAACGTGTTTAGTAGGAGAAGTTCGTGTTCCTAAACCCATAGAAAGAGGAAGTGAGGATGAGCATAAGCAAGAAAACTATAATCCATTAGTTTAAATTTTCTTTTTAATGCAATCACACCAAAGGATTTATGTCGTATTATAACATGCAAAACGTCTAAAGATGCTTCGGACACATAACAACTCACCCATGAAGGTACAAGTTCTGTTAAGGCTTGTAAACTCTAAAACCACACCACTCAATTTGAAACCATTAAAATAGTAGAGAGTGAATCCTCTGATGAGTTTTATGCTTGATTGTTTGATATTTTGAATTCGTCTTTTAGCTTGGGAGAGAAGATACAGGACAATCGTGTCATAAAGAAAATCTTTAGGTCATTTCCTGAAAGCTTGAATCCAAAAGTGACTATTTTGAATTCTTTAGGAACTTTAATCTCTACGAAACTTGAAGAGCTTGTAGGTGATCTTCAAACCTATGAACTCGACATGTTTACCTTAAAAAAGCCTACGAAAGATAAGGTCATTGTTTTGAAAGCCCAGAAGGAGAAAACACAGGTCTTGGATGATGAGTCTAACATCAAATCCAATGATGTGGCTATGTTTGCTAAGAAATTCTAAAAATTTATTAAGTTTAAGATTTTTTTTAGAATGACTTTTGAAAATTTGAGAAGTCTAAGTATAACAAGGTCGATAAACTCCCTAAAAATCGTAATGATAATCTTAAAAGGGGCGATTCGAATAGATGTTTTGGGTAAAAAGTGTATGGCTATAAGGTAATTGAGTGTACCACTGAACTAAGGAATGAGGGAAATAAACCTATTACTTAAAATGCTACCCTTAGTTACAGTGAACCAGAAGAGGGACCCGATCCCCCTATTGAGCATAACTTCACCGCATTCATGGCTAGTCATGTTAGTTTTGATAAGAAATCTTCCCTTGAAGATAGTTCTCTATATGACACTTAAGGGCCATTGTTTGTGAATCTATGAATCTCAAATGTTTAATGGTAGAAAGCGTGAGAATGTAGAGGAGGAAGTAAGTAAGCTCCAAGTTGCCTTCCATGAGTTGTATGTGGAATAGTTAAAATTGAAAAAAGGAAAACTTAAAGTTAGATGCTAGGATGAAAGAATGTTCTCTAGGAAATGATAAAAGTGTTTTAATTAGAGATTTATGGTCAAGTGAGACAACTCTTCAAGAGAAGCTAAAGTATGTTGAAGGTGTGAGAGAGAGACGTCGAGGTTTAATGGAGGCTATGAAGAAAGATCTTCTAAAGTTTGAAGAGACTAGGAATTTACTCGAGTCTATAATAGTGAAGTTGAAGAGAAATTAAGAGACTTGAGTTATGTGAAGTTTGATTTGGATTCTAGGTTCAAAAAGTTAGATAAGATGTTAGGCACTGTCCAAATAAAAAATGGTAAGTGTGATATTGGCTTCGATACTCAAAATGCTTTCACTAATAAAACCAAAACCATGATTTTTAGAGAGTCAACCATTAATAAAAATGTTAAAATAGGCCAACCTTTAGGTAACATTCCACATGTCTTCACTTTCACACATTGTCATAGGAATGATCACCCTATGCATTTTTGTTTCGATCTTAGAAACAATCCTAGGAAGTCTAAGGGTAGAGTGATTAAGGTCATCAAAATCTGAGAGCGTCACGTTACACCTATGTGGGTTAGGAGATCTGATTTGAAGGCTTTACATGATAGACTTTATGATTCTCATTTGCTTTTACATGATACTTCCCATGCCAGATCTAAAGGTTGATTGTGTTATCTTTGTTTACATACACTAGTTGTGCTTCATGACACATTCTTTCTTGTTGTATGTGCGTTAGTCATATTCTAGTCTATGCTTCATAATATATATTTTGCTAGGTGTATCTTTTGTATGTTCATTAGTCATGATACATTCTTGCTAGGTGTATTTTACATTTTGATTTTTTATTTATTGGGTCTCATTAAAAATACAAAAAGATATTTTTTATCCTTTGGGTTGTGTTTGTCTTAAAATTATTTTTAACTTAAAAACTAAAAAATAGTTCTTTTGTTTGTGTATTTTAGTTTTACACATTTTGTATGGCATATTCTTGTGCTTGAATCATATATCATTCCTTGTATCCACGTGGCTAGATCTTTTGGTTATAAATTTTTAATGCTCAAATTGCTCTTTATTATGGTTGCATGGAGTAGTTAGACTTTGTTTTGCTTAATATATTCTCTTTATATATGCCTCCTCACACACATGCACGAGCTCCTTTGAACTTTAACTTCTCATGTTATATTTAAGCTAAGTGAGATGTTCTCCTGTCAATTTTATTGTCCACGTGTTTTTTGACTATAGGGGATATGTGCATTTAAGAATCATTGCCCATGAGCTTTATTTAAATTGTAATTAAAATTGATAAGGTTTAAAGGAAAGGGAGGCAAAAGGAGAAAATCTCCATTACGAAAAAGCCACCATTGGCAAGAGCTTAATGAAAAGATTAAAGGCAATAAAAACAGAAAAATGCCAAAACCCAACGTAGTTAAGTTTGTTTGATCTTTTAAAAGAAATAACTTTGAAAGAATTAAGAAAAGAAAATATGTAATATGTTTATCTTTTGAGGTTTTTTAGTTGAGGATCAACGGGTTTCCACAATGAATCCTAGTTATGCTTATTTTGTCATGAGACTTTTAATTTGTAGAATCATTAAAATTCTAGGCTTGTTTACATTATGCTTGTTTGTTCTTTGGGTTCACTTTATCTTATTACGTGAGGCTAAATATAAGTTTGATAAAGTTTCGCGATAAAATAGAACTCCTTAAACATGTTTAAGTGATTGGGTCATAATTCTTTTGTATCTAGGTCACCCCCTTCACTCAGTTTACCACATGTTTATTTAGACACATTTATGTCATATGAGTGTGGAAAGCTTATCGTGTTTAGTGTCTTTTTTGGTGTTTTATATATATATATATATATATATATATATATATATATATATATATTTGTGTGTGTGTGTGTGTGTGTGTGTGTGTGTGTGTGTGTGTGTGTGTACTTATTCATTATTGATATCTTTTTTATATTTATATATGATATTGCTTTATGTGGATTAGTTGTCCTTGTGTTACCAAGTTGATTTGTTGTTTCGTGTATCAGTGCACCATTGCATAATATACATGTTTTTCCTTTGTGCTTATCCTTTGTTTTTATTTAGAGGATAATTGGTTTAACCGGGAAGAAATTAATTATTTTGTGCACCTTAATCTTTGTCCACTTCTGAACAAAAAGGGGGGGAAATGGTATCTAAATGTTTTCATTTGGGGGAGATCTATTACTTTGGAGGAGACATCCTTTCTTATGTAGATATTGTTAGATGAAGGGAGAGGATTTTCATATGCAATTTATATTGTTATATTCTCTATGCGTTTTATGGTGTGTTTAAATGTGTAGGTTTGCAATCTGTAAAGTTTTAATGCGAGCAAAACTACTTAGAGTATGTGTCGTTCAAGTGTTTGTACTTTTTCCTTTTGGGTTGGGATTGAGTCTCTTAGATGAGCTTGACATCCCATCTTTTTAGCAAAGAGGTACGGAACCTCCACACATTTTAGAAATTAAAATAAAGAGAAAAAGCCTCTCCAAAACTTAAAAACCCATACTAGCCTTATTCTAGAAGTTGGGCCCAAAACTCTAGAAAAAAATAAAGATAAATTTGGGATTTTACAGTAACCCCATTATAAAAAAAACAACTTGAAATGGGATTTATCTTATTCCCATTACAATTTTTTAATCCTATGCCTGGCTTGAGGGATATCAAGACTATCCATTTTTGAGCAGGCCTTTTAATCATCCTAGGAAGAGAGTTGAAGTTCCAATACACAGAGTCACTGGTGTTAAGTGAATCCCTTAAAGCCAAATGTTGTGCTACTGAGTTTGATTCTCTCCAAACATGAATAAATTTCACATTATTTGCGCTATGAATGCTATTGAGCATTATTTGAGTTTGCCAAGGAGGTTTTGCCTTCTTCAAACCAACTTCAATTAGGTATTTACAATCTTATTCAACAATCACCTTTTGAATATTTAGCTGAGATACCATATTCAGACCTTTTACAAGAGCCAATGATTCTACATAAAAGGATGATTGAATTCCTATAGAATTTTCAAAGCCTGTTATGAACATCCCATTAGAGTCTCTAATAACTCCTCCTATGCCGCTTTCACCTAGGTTGCCTTTTGATACTCCATCAATGTTTAACTTAAAAACTCCAATAGGGGGATTAGTCCAATAACATTTGATAATCTGAACCACCTTAGGACTTAATTTAACTTGGAAACAATCAATAATTTGAAGATCTTCTAGAAAGATTTTATCATAACATTTTATATCGCAGAATATAGAGGATGTAAGGAAAATTAATTGATGAATTATATAATTTACAGAACATTTTGTATTTTTAAAAACTAGTTTATTTCTAGCCTTCCATAATTCCCATAAAATATGGGAATTATGCAAAATAGGATCTTTTGATGATCTCTACTATTTTTAACCATCCACCAAGATAATAACATAGCCCTGTAGGAGAAATAATTAGGAGTAATTATGAAAAAATATGAAAAATGATTCCAAACCTCCTTGGCTGTTTTGAATTCTTACAAAACATGATTGCCACTATCTTCTTCAGTTAGACATTCTCTGAACACAAGAGCTAATCTTATACTAATTTTTTGAATTTAAGTGAAAGAGGCACAGTGCTATTTAGTAATTTCCAAAATGAAATCAAATATTTTAATGGGGCATTCTATAGACCAGTTGATTTTCCAGGTGAAAGATGTAGGATTGGACTTTCTAAATGTCTTATAAGCTTCTTTTAAGGAAAGTTTTCCAGTTTTGGAAGTAGTACATAACTGATTATCAACATCTATATATTCATCTTCTATATTAGAAATATACTTTATTCTTTTGAAAATGTTATATCTGGTACTTATATGTAAACCTCTATGATATTTGGATCTCATAAAAGATGCCCAGAGACCTTTATCAAATAGGAATTTCCAATATAATAATTTCGTACTAGATGCTGCAATGATATCTTCCAAACTCATAAAATTTAGTCATCCTTCTTCAAAAGGGAAGCACGTGTCTTGCCATTTTGACCATTGGTAAGGCTCTTCTTTAGTATGACCACCCCAATAAAATTAAGAGAATATGCTATTTAATCTTTTAATGATAATTTTAGGGGGATTTAGACACTACAAGAAAAATGAGTATTTGGGACGGTAAAAAACCGTCCCTAAAAGTACAAAAATCGTCCCTAAAGAGTATTAGGGACGGTTTTTGCAACGGCAAAAATCCGTCCCTTATACTAGGCGTCCTAAATATTTTAGGGACGGATTTTACCGTCCTAAATTTTAATTCATGAACACTCTGCATTTGACATTAGGGACGGATTTTACCGTCCCAAATAGTGTTCCCGAGAAAAAATTCCCGCTCCCGCCAATAGTAAATACTACTGAGATTCTGGCAACCCAATTAGGGACGGTAAAAACCGTCCCTAAAGGTAATTTCAGTTGATGCAAAAATGAGTATTAGGGACGGTAAAAACCGTCCCAAAAGGTATTCTCAATTAATACAAATAAGTATTAGGGACGGTTTATAACCGTCCCAATTAATAAATAAAAAATTATCATAAATAGTTATATTATTATATGTTTTATGTTGCAATAATAATTAACGTCTAATATGCATTATAAATCAAATCATCCGATCAAAAACACAATATATCGACCACATTCATTGAAGCACGTATCTAATAACAATTTCTTCCATTAAACTACATTCAAGTCGAAATATTTAAATGAGTACAAAATCATACTAATTAATAAGATATACAACTGTCAAAAAAATATCATCCCTAAATTAAGATGATAAATATGGTTGTCACGCTTCAAAAACTTCTCTTAGTGTCGCATATAGTAGACACTCAAAATCCCGTCTCTTCAACTTCTTGTGCACAACCTGCAATCAATAAATAATCATTTTATCAAAATAATATTATAGTAAAATAAAATATCCAAATATATTAGTTAATCGTACCACCAACTTTTTACAAATTTTAAAAAAAATTGACAAAATCTCCTTTGTTTATACATGAAAACCAACCTTTTTAATCAATAAAAAACCCGCACAGCTATAAGAATCTCGCATATCAACGATTCTGTACAATTTTTAAAAAAAATAGACAAAATCTCCTTTGTTTATACATGAAAACCAACCTGTTTAATGAACACAAATGCCCGCACGGCCATAAAAAAATTGAAAAATCTCCCAAATCAACAATTCATTACAATTTTTAAAAAAATTCGGCAGAGTCTCCTTTGTTTATACATGAAAACCAACCTGTTTAATCAACACAAAAACCCGCACGGCCAGTAAAAAAAACAATCTCGCATATCAACAACAATAATAAATAAACAATTTACCTGTCGCAAACCATTGCTTCGTTCATGTGTTTCACGCGAATAAAATATACCCCTAAAATGTTAACCTGCAAAAAAATATAAGAAACAAAACAAAAAAGTTTGTTTTACTTGTTTTGCAATTTTTAACCCTTAAAAACTTGTGATCAATATTCACTCATTTTTAGTTCCTACGTAACAAACCAACATTTTTTAACAATACTAGTGTTAATGGAAGAAATTTTTAGTTCCTACGTAACAATTTTTAGTTCCTACGTAAATTTTTAGTTCCTACTCATTTTAACATTTTTTAACAATTTTTAGTTCCTACGTAACAAACCAACTTGAATTATGTTTTACCAATCCCAGACAGAAGATGTTAAAATACTAGTGTGCTAAAATATATGTTTGTTTCAAGTGCAAACCAATCGTTATGCAGTATATATATGCATATATATACTGGTATATATGCATATATATACAGTTATATATATGCATATATAACAGTATATATATGCATATATATGCAGTTATATACATGCATATATATGCAGTTATATACATGCATATATAATGTATATATATATACTGTTATATATGCATATATATACTGTTATATATGCATATATATAACTGTATATATATGCATATATATACTGCATAACGATTGGTTTGCATATATAACAGTATATATATGCATATATAACAGTATATATATGCATATATAACAGTATATATATATACATTATATATGCATGTATATAACTGCATATATATGCATGTATATACTGTTATATATGCATGTATATAATTGCATATATATGCATGTATATAACTGCATATATATGCATATATATACTGTTATATATGCATATATATAACTGTATATATATGCAGTATATATATATGCATATATAACAGTATATATATGCATATATATGCAGTTATATACATGCATATATATGCAGTTATATACATGCATATATATGCATATATATACCAGTATATATATTGTATATATAGTATATATATGCAGTAATATACTGTATATTATACTGCATATATATGCAGTTATATACATGCATATATATGCATATATATACCAGTATATATATACTGTATATATAGTATATATATGCAGTAATATACTGTATATTATACTGCATATATATACTATATATACAGTATATATACTAGTATATATATATATATATATATATATATATATATATATATATATATATATATATGCATATATATAATGTATATATACTCGTATATATACTAGTATATGCAGTATATATATGCATACCGGTTGGAGTGAGGGAACTCCTCCGTTTTTAGGTTGACGAGAAACTTTTGTTTTCGAAAAAAGCATAAAGCTCGGTATTTTTGTAAAGAAGGGACGAGCGACAAGTGCCTCGTCCTAATCGGTATTTTCGCAAGTTTACGTCGTACACTCCAACCGGGAGCCCCGGGACTACGCCGTCTGTTCCTACGAGTCACATTGGTCCCGTACGAGGTGTTCGTGACTCTTACGAGACCGTTTTAAGGCTGTTTTACGTTTTCACCCTTCGATGGCATGTTTTTATGCTTAAGTCTATTTTTTTGCAAATTTACGTCGTACACTCAAACCGGGAGTCCCGTGACTACGCGGTCGGTTCCTACGAGTCACATTGGTCCCGTGCGAGGTGTTCGTTACTCTTACGGGACCGTTTTAAGGTTGTTTTACGTTTTCACCCTTCGATGGCATGTTTTTATGCTTAAGTCTATTTTTTTGCAAATTTACGTCGTACACTCCAACCGGGAGCCTCGGGACTACGACGTTTGTTCCTACGAGTCACATTGGTCCCGTGCGAGGTATTCGTGACTCTTACGAGACCGTTTTAAGGATGTTTTACGATTTCACCCTTCGATGGCATGTTTTTATGCTTAAGAATATTTTTTTGCAAATTTACGTCGTACACTCAAACCGGGAGCCCCGTGCCTACGCGATCGGTTCATACGAGTCACATTGGTCCAGTATGAGGTGTTCGTGACTCTTATGGGACCGTTTTATGGCTGTTTTACGATTTCACCCTTCGATGGCATGTTTTTATGCTAAAGTTTAATTTTTTGCAAATTTACGTCGTACACTCAAACCGGGAGCCCCGTGCCTACGCGATCGGTTCATACGAGTCACATTGGTCCAGTATGAGGTGTTCGTGACTCTTACGGGACCGTTTTATGGCTGTTTTATGATTTCACCCTTCGATGGCATGTTTTTATGCTAAAGTTTATTTTTTTGCAAATTTACGTCGTGCACTCAAACCGGGAGTCCCGTACCTACTCGATCGGTTCCTACGAGTCACATTGGTCCTGTGCGAGGTGTTCGTGACTCTTACGGAACCGTTTTAAGGTTGTTTTACATTTTCACCCTTCGATGGCATGTTTTTATGCATAAGTTTATTTTTTTGCAAATTTACGTCATACACTCCAACCGGGATCCTCGGGACTATGCCGTATGTTCTTACGAGTCACATTGGTCCCGTGCGAGGTGTCCGTGGCTCTTACGGGACCGTTTTAAGGCTATTTTATGTTTTCACAATTCGATGGCATGTTTTTATGCTTAAGGCTAATTTTTTGCAACTTTACGTCGTACACTCAAATCGGGAGTCCCGTGCCTACGCGGTCGGTTCCTACGAGTCACATTGGTCCCGTTCGAGGTGTTCGTGACTCTTACGGGACCGTTTTGGGTTTGTTTTACGTTTTAACCCTTCGATGCCATGTTTTTATGCTTTAAGTCTATTTTTTGCAAATTTACGTCTTACACTCAAACCGGGAGTCCCGTGCCTATGCGATCGGTTCCTACGAGTCACATTGGTCCCGTGCGAGGTGTTCGTGACTCTTACGGGACCGTTTTAAGGCTGTTTTACGCTTTCACCCTTCGATGGCATGTTTTTATGCTTAAGTTTATTTTTTTGCAAATTTACGTCGTACACTCCAATCGGGAGCCTCGGGACTACGCCGTCTGTTCTTACGAGTCACATTGGTCCCGTGCGAGGTGTTCGTGGCTCTTACGGGACCGTTTTAAGGCTGTTTTACGTTTTCACAATTCGATGGCATGTTTTTATGCTTAAGGTTAATTTTTTGCAACTTTACGTCGTACACTCAAACCGGGAGTCCCGTGCCTACGCGGTCGGTTCCTACGAGTCACATTGTTCCCGTCCGAGTTATTCGTGACTCTTACGGGGCCGTTTTATGGATGTTTTAAGTTTTCACCCATCGATGGCATGTTTTTGTGCTTAAGTCTAAATTTTTGCAAATTTACGTCGTACCCTCCAACCGGGAGCCCCGTGACTACGCGGTCGGTTCCTACGAGTCACATTGGTCCCATGCGAGGTGTTCGTGACTCTTACGGGACCGTTTTATGCTCGTTTTACGCTTTTACCCTTCGATGGCATGTTTTATGCTTAAGTCTATTTTTTGCAAATTTACGTCATACACTCCAACCAGGAGCTCCGTGACTACACGGTCGATTCCTACGAGTCACATTGGTCCCGTGCGAGGTGTTCGTGACTCTTACGGGACCGTTTTATGGTTGTTTTACGTTTTCACCCTTCGATGGCATGTTTTTATGCTTAAGTCTAATTTTTTGCAAATTTACGTCGTACACTCCAACCGGGAGCCCCGTGACTACGCGGTCGGTTCCTACGAGTCACATTGGTCCCGTGCGAGGTGTTCGTGTCTCTTACGTGACCGTTTTATGGTTGTTTTACATTTTCACCCATCGATGACATGTTTTTATGCTTAAGTCTAAATTTTTGCAAATTTACATCGTACACTCCAACCGGGAGCCCCGTGACTATGCGGTCGGTTCCTATGAGTCACATTGGTCCCGTGCGAGGTCTTCGTGACTCTTACGGGACCGTTTTATGGATGTTTTGCATTTTCACCCTTCGATGGCATGTCGTTATGCTTAAGTCTAATTTTTTGCAAATTTACGTCGTACACTCCAACCGGGAGCCCCGTGACTACGCGATCGGTTCCTACGAGTCACATTGGTCCTGTGCGAGGTGTTCGTGACTCTTACAGGACCGTTTTATGGATGTTTTACGTTTTCACCCATCGATGGCATGCTTTTGTGCTTAAGTCTAAATTTTTGCAAATTTACGTCGTACACTCCAACTGGGAGCCCCGTGACTACGCGATCGGTTCCTACGAGACACATTGGTCCCGTGCGAGGTGTTCGTGGCTCTTACGGGACCTTTTTATGCTCTTTTTATGTTTTCACCATTTGATGGCATGTTTTTATTCTTAAGTCTAAATTTTTGCAAATTTACGTCGTGCACTCCAACCGGGAGACCCGTGACTACGCGGTCGGTTCCTAAAAGTCACATTGGTCCCGTGCGAGGTGTTCTTGACACTTTCGGGACCATTTTATGCTCGTTTTACGTTTTCACCATTCGATGGCATGTTTTATGCCTAAGTCTAATTTTTTGCAAATTTACGTCGTACACTCCAACCGGGAGCCCCGTGATTACGCGGTCGGTTCCTACGAGTCACATTGGTCCCGTGCGAGGTGTTCGTGACACTTACGGGACCGTTTTAAGGCTGTTTTATGTTTTCACCCTTCGATGGTATTTTTTATGCTTAAGTCTATTTTTTTACAAATTTACGCCGTACACTCCAACCGGGAGCCCCGTGACTACGCGGTCGGTTCCTACGAGTCACATTGGTCCCGTGCGAGGTGTTCGTGACTCTTACGGGACCGTTTTATGGTTGTTTTATGTTTTCACCCATCGATGGCATGTTTTTATGCTTAAGTCTAAATTTTTGCAAATTTACGTCGTACACTCCAACCGGGAGCCCCGTGATTACGCGGTTGGTTCCTACGAGTCACATTGGTCCCGTGCGAGGTGTTCGGGACACTTACGGGACCGTTTTATGATTGTTTTACATTTTCACCCTTCGATGGCATGTTTTTATGCTTAAGTGTAATTTTTTGCAAATTTAAGTCGCACACTCCAACCGGGATCCCCGTGACTATGCGGTCGGTTCCTACGAGTCACAATGGTCCCGTGCGAGGTGTTCGTGACACTTACGGGACCGTTTTATGGCTGTTTTACGTTTTCACCCGTCGATGGCATGTTTATATGCTTAAGTCTAAATTTTTACAAATTTACATTGTACCCTCCAATTGGAAGCCCCGTGATTACGCGGTCGGTTCCTACGAGTCACATTGGTCCCGTGCGAGGTGTTCGTGACACTTACGGGACCGTTTTATGCTCGTTTTACATTTTCACCCTTCGATGGCATGTTTTTATGCTTAAGTCTATTTTTTTACAAATTTACGTCGTACACTCCAACCAGGAGCTCCGTGATTACGCGGTCGGTTCCTATGAGTCACATTGGTCCCGTGCGAGGTGTTCGTGACACTTACGGGACCGTTTTAAGGCTGTTTTATGTTTTCACCCTTCGATGGCATGTTTTTATGCTTAAGTCTATTTTTTTACAAATTTACGTCGTACACTCCAACCGGGAGCCCCGTGATTACGCGGTCGGTTCCTACGAGTCACATTGGTCCCGTGCGAGGTGTTCGTGACACTTACGGGACCGTTTTAAGGTTATTTTATATTTTCACCCTTCGTTGGCATGTTTTTATGCTTAAGTCTATTTTTTAAAAAATTTACGTCGTACACTCCAACCGGGACCCCCGTGACTACGCGGTCCGTTCCTACGAGTCACATTGGTCCCGTGCGAGGTGATCGTGACTCTTACGGGACCGTTTTATTGTTGTTTTGCGTTTTCACCCATCGATGGCATGTTTTTATGCTTAAGTCTAATTTTTTGCAAATTTACGTCGTACACTCCAACCGGGGTCGGTTCCTACAAGTCACATTGGTCCCGTGCGAGGTGTTCGTGTCTCTTACGGGACCGTTTTATGGCTGTTTTACGTTTTCACCCATCGATGGCATGTTTTCATGCTTAAGTCTAAATTTTTGCAAATTTACGTCGTACACTCCAACCGAGATCCCCGTGACTACACGGTCGGTTCCTACGAGTCACATTGGTCCCGTACGAGGTGTTCGTGACTCTTACGGGACCGTTTTATGCTCGTTTTATGTTTTCACCCTTCGATGGCATGTTTTAATGCTTAAGTCTAATTTTTTATAAATTTACGTCGTACACTCCAACCGGGATACCCGTGAGTACGCGATCGGTTCCTACGAGTCACATTGATCCTGTGCGAGGTGTTCGTGACACTTTCGAGACCGATTTATGCTCGTTTTACGTTTTCACCATTCGATGGCATGTTTTATGCTTAAGTCTAATTTTTTACAGATTTACATCGTACACTCAAATCGGGAGCCCCGTGACTACGCGGTCGGTTCCTACGAGTCACATTGGTCCCGTACGAGGTGTTCGTGACTCTTATGGGACCGTTTTATGCTTCTTTTATGTTTTCACCCTTCGATGGCATGTTTTAATGCTTAAGTCTAGTTTAATGTGGACCATTGCAGAGAAATTGACACGCCTTAAACCTAGAAAGTGGTAATCCATTGGATAATGCCTTCTTCTTCTAATGTTCACCCTAACTATTCTTTGTTCAAAAGTTATGTACTGGCCCCCCCCCCCCCCCCCCCCCCCCCCGCGGGAAGTGACAAGAAACAAATGCGCCAACAATACCCCCAAGAAGTGACAATTATTTCGTACCTTTACTCCAATTTGGTTCTACTTGCAAATTAGCACATCTCAAACATATTGGGCATAAATAGGGATCTAAACCCAAAAGAATTAAAATTATGGGGTTTAGAAATAAATAGGATCCAAACCCAAAATAATTAAAAAATTGAATCAATGCATATTTAGCCTTATAATAAAGTTCATCATAGGTTTGTCCATTACCTGAATATTTTATTACACCCAACGCCAATCAGAACCTTCCTTATGCCAGCAGCGATGCAATTTCAGATTATGTTTGATAGTAGTTCGCCCCCAACATCAATGTATCCTATGACAATAAAAAAAATAATGAATTTTATGCAAACAGTTTTGTTCAATTAAAAAAATGGTAGAACAAAAAAAAACAAATTCAAAACCAAAGGAAGAAAACCATAGCTTTTTCAAAAGGGGGGCACACACACACCTAACTTCTTGATATAGCGCTAGAAATTGTGAACTTGAAACAACATTAAAAAAATTGTAGTATCTTAAACATCTAAATCATTCAGTAGATGCAAATAAATTGTTTCCACATCACTACCAGATTTATAGAACTCAATCCAGAGCTGGGATTACTATTCTCATCTACAAAGAAAACACACAAATTTTGAGGTTAAACTAATTTTTGTATCATGATACTTCATTTTAACCTGAAAACCTCTTATATAGCATCATGCGTTCAAAAAATGGGGAGAAATAGATGAATATACCTGATTTGCTAAACCATATAAATTCAAATATAATCACCAAATCAGTACCTGCAAAACCAAAACACAAAATATGAAAAATGAACAACTTTAAATGAAAAATCCATAGCCCTAAACATTTTCAACACAAAATAACCCTACCTTTGAGGCAAATGGAATTACTGCAATCATCAAACCTTTCTCATACTCCTGTAGAAAATAAATTCCATTTGAGGCAAATGGAATTTCTCATACGCCTGTAAAAAATAACCCTACCTTTGAGGCAAATGGAATTACTGCAATAATCTAAACTATATAGTAAATACATTCATATATATATATATATATATATATATATATATATATATATATATATATATATATATATATATATATATAGAGAGAGAGAGAGAGAGAGAGAGAGAGAGAGAGAGAGAGAGTACCTGGTTTGGGGAGCTCATGGAGAGGAGGATGGGGGATGCGGCGGGGTGGGGCGGAGCAGGGGTACAGCGGGGTGGGCGCAGGGGTGGGACGGGGTTGGGCAGCGCAGGGGTGGGACGGGGTTGGGCAGCGCAGGGGTGAGGCGGGGGTGGGCGGCGCAGGGATGGGGCGGGGTGGGGCGGCGCAGGGGTGGGGCGGCGCAGAGAGGGGAAAGAGAGATCGGGATGGAGACGATTTGAGAGCTGAGAGCAAGAGAGAGAGAGCTGGAGTGAAATGTTAGGGAAATTGGAGGAATGAAAATTTTTGAGGGAAAAATACACAAAAGGGTCGGAAACATCCGTCCCTTTTAGTATAGCAAAAGGGTCGGATTTTAAAAACCGTCCCTTTTGCTATATCAAAAGGGACGGTTTTAAAATCCGTCCCTTATTTTTGTTTGGCAAAAAACTAAAGGTTTGGGATATACCAAAAGGGACGGATTTTTAAACCGTCTCTTTTACTATACAAAATGGGACGGATTTTAAAAATCCGTCCTATTTGGTATAGTAAAAGAGACGGTTTAAAAATCCGTCCCTTAAAATAACCCGCAAAAAATTAGTGCAAAAAAATCCCATATACTTTAAGGGACGGTTTTAATTACCGTCCTTTTTGAGAAATACCAAAAGGGACGGTTTTTAAAAAACCGTCCCTTTTGTTACTATAAAAAAGGACGGTAATTAAAACCGTCCCTTCTGGTATAGTATTGGGGACAAAAGGACACGGCCGTCCCTAATACTCCCGTCCCTAATATTCATTTTTCTTGTAGTGAGAACAAAAATGGTGTATACAGGAAGAAATAAAAGGACACTTCTGATTAAAGTAGCTCTACATGCTTAGGAGATTAGCTTGGAAGATCATGAATTGAGTTTTTCTCTAATTTTTTGAATTAACTTAGAGAAATGATTCAGAGTATTTTTACCTTTATTTATATAGCAACCTAAGTATTTCATAGGAAGACTTTTGATGGATAGACCTGACTTAGAGGCTATATTGTGCTTTCTAGATGGACAAATTTTATCATCCACCTACAAAAAGCTTTTTGGAAAGTTTATAGTTTGACCTGAAGTTTCTTCAAATGTTTTAAGCAGATTGGAAATAGCCTTTAAACTTCTTTTTTTACTCTCATTTGGAAAAATTATAATATCATCAACATAGCCCAAATGATATATCAAATTGCAATTCCTAGGATGAGAAAAAAGGGATAGCTTTATTCCTTTTGAAAAGGTTATCAATATTCCTACTTAAATACTCAGCAACTATAATAAACAAACTAGGAGACAGAGGGTCTCCTTGCCTAAGCCCTCTAAAAGATTTTAAAAAATCCTTTTCTTTGACAATTAATAATTATAGAAAACCAATTGTTTGATATTATTCTCCAAATCATATCTATGAACATTTCATTAAACCCAAAGTTCCTCTAAACTTGACATAGGAAAGGTCAGTAAACTTTATCATATGCCTTTTCCATGTCTAGTTTAATAATGACATTGTTCCCATGGATTTTTTTACCAATAGATTGAGCTAATTCTTGTGCCAGAAGGATGTTATCATGGATACTTCTCCCTTTAAAAATTCCAGATTGATTAGGAGATATATTTAAGGGAAGAACTGTGGATAATCTATCATGTAAGGAAAAAAATTCCAATTGAGTCCATGTAGAGTTTTGACTTATTCTCGAAACAAAATACGTTTGAGTCATAGGTAGATTTTTATTGTTATGATCCACTCAGAGACTATGACGTG
Organism: Sambucus nigra; assembly: GCA_949130495.1. Lineage (NCBI taxonomy): Eukaryota > Viridiplantae > Streptophyta > Magnoliopsida > Dipsacales > Adoxaceae > Sambucus > Sambucus nigra. The sequence goes on from OX422212.1 coordinate 263,784,411, forward strand.
TCGAAGACTAATTGAAGACGTTGCGGCAAAGCTTCATAGAATTAATTATGCCGAAGTTTAATTGGCGAAAATTTCTTGTCTTCAAAGTTTAATTACATTCCGTGATCACTCAGGTATGAATGCATAATGTTAATGAAACTCAAAATTTTATTTTACACAAATAAGGATGTTATTTTTTTAAAAGAAAATATTTTTAATGTTTTAAAAGTGTTTTACTTGTTTACACTTCCTTTAGAACTGTTAAGGTTGGATGTAACACCTCGCGCCACCGAAAAGAGAACGCGGCGTGCTACTACGATAAAACTAACCAAATTCATAATCAACAAGGTATAGAGAATCTAAATAAATCCCGCAATACAGAAATAAATGAATCCACTAATCTCAATTTTCTTCAAATTAAATACAACAATTGTCTCTCGAAATAAAATAAATCGACAATGCTCTATAAAACAAATAAATACAAATCTCCTCATCTTGTATTCTCAAATATTCTTCCCAAAATAACCAAGGTAAAAAAACTCAATCTCCAAATATCCATAGCGCCCCAAATCCACGCTAACCTGTCACTAAAAGAAAATATGGGGAAGTACATAATACGACAGGAAAGATGCTCAACAAATATTAGCAGTGAATAAAGCGTACACTACACCAAATCCTGCAAATGGTCACGCCCAGTTGGTCACGACCCAAGTTCGCGACCAGCAGGTCACGAACTTGGGATGTGACCATCTCATTTTTTGGCGTGACCATATTCATTACCACACTAAATAATGCATGCTCTAGAAGTGGTCATGGACTAAATCCCTGTAACCGTGGACCACGGACTTGCGCCGTGACCATATTGGCACCAAATTCACGAGAAAATTACCTCCAAGCTTGGTCGCGGATGGGTCACAGACTTGGACAGTGACCATAGGCATGACGAAGGAGAAAACATACACATATGGGGTCATGGTTGGGGGCCGTGACCATTTCTTAATATAGGTCACGGCTATGGGCCGTGACCATCCCTCAATTGAAGTTCTGATGATGGTCACACAAGGGGTCACGACTATAGGCCGTGACCAATCGTCAATCACTATATTGTTGGTTTGATCTTGGTCGCACATGGGGGTCACAGATGTAGGCCGTGACCATTCATCAATCAGTAGTAGGTATACGGAACTAATGGATCGTGACGGTGGGTCACGGATCTTGGCCATGACCAGGTTCTGCGATTAAAGAAAGAAAATGTGATTTTCTCAGAACCTAGTTTGTATTTGTGCGTTTGCGATTTTGTCAATCAGTAGTAAGTTTGGGCGATTTTTGCGATTCGATTTCGGCTAAGGGGTTTATGCGATTTCAACTCTATGATTTCAGGTCTAATATTTTGTCAATCAGTAGAAGGTTTGGGCATTTCGATTTGTTGATTTGTGGCTGATGTGTGTGTGTATGTGTGTATATGTGTGTGCATTTTGATTTGTTGATTTGTGACTGATGTGTGTGTATGTATAGATTTCTATTTGTGTATATGTGTGTGTGTGCGCGTATAGATTTCTATTTGTGTGTATATATGTGTGTGTGTATCTCTGTGTGTATGTATAGATTTATGTTTATATGTGTGTGTATGCATAGATTTATGTATATATGTTAATAAACCCTAGAAATTATATTGGGGTTATTTTTTTTGACAAAATATTATTAAAAACCCTAGAAATTGTATTTTTTGGGGGAATATAGATATTTAGTCCCACTTTTAAAGATTTATTTGTACCCACTCCTGTGTTTTTATTTTTTTAATCGTAGGTCCTATCGTAAGAACTGTTCGACACATGTCATTCTTTGTGGAGAGAAAGAGAGGCGGTTGAGGGAGGTTTTGAGTAGTTATGGAACTACATACAATTTAAAAAATACATTGGAGGGGAGCCTAAAAAAAACTTTGGACATGGGACTAAACCCAAAAATACTATATTTTTTTTACAAAATCTAATTAAATGGTTTTTTAATAAGTAAAAAATTACATCGACATTGTTGTGGGTTATTTGCATGTCATCATACTATATTGGGGGTTATATGCGTGTCATGACAAAATATAATTAAATAGATTTTTTTTACATTCTATTGGGGGTTATATGCGTGTCGTTATTTTTTAGGATAATTCTAGGCTGACACACAAATGCTTTTAATATTGAATATGTCATTCATTGATTTTAGGAAGAAGATGAAATTAAAGGGTATTAGCAAATATTCGCAAGTATGGATATTAGTAAGTTTTCCATAATAATTATTATTATTTTATAAATATAGAAAATATGGCTATTCGTAAGTTTTTCAGATGATCTTAATCTTTTTGCAGGAGCTATTTCGGCGATTTGGTGTGATTTTTCGTTTTCGTAGATTCTTTCCATTCAAAGAATAATAATTGACCTCCCTACCAGAGGAGCTTTGGTATAATTTTTTTTGGTAGTACGTAAACAGTAATGCAATATCTAAAATAATTTTGGCACTCTTATTTCCATTTTTTATTTGTTGAAACTAAAGTAGATTGTGTAAAACATTGAATGATTTTAAGATTACTAATAACTCTTTTTTTCATTTGTATACAAATGAGCAAAAGTTTAGACCATGCCCAGTTGTCTTTGGATCTTTTTCTCATGGCCCAAAAGCATGTATGTACAAGGTTCTTCAGGTAATTGTCTTGGATAACTTGTATGAGAATGTGTTTAATGGTGAATTTAACTTTCCTTTCACTTATATTACGAGTTCAAATAGATAAGTTTTAATAATTTTCTCTCTTTTGGTTGTAGATAATTGAGAGGAAATGGGAAAAATATTTCAATCTGGTATGCTTTATTCAACTTATACGTATGTGTCATCATTTTGCCTTGTGAACTTTGATATTTCGATATGTTTATTTGTGAGTGAAGGTTGTGGCTTTATTTGTTTGATGCTTGCTCCTTGTGGCTTGACTTCACTAAATTTACGTGCTAGAGGACAAGATCTTGAATAGGGGAGTGAAATGTTACTTAGTTTTAGATGCTCAACATTTGATTGTATCTTATAAAATAATGGGATAACGGAATATCATGGTCTTTTCATAAATTGACAAGAAAAGCGTGAAGTAGTGGTCACACACCTTATTAAGCTTCTCCCTAACGGATCGAACCGTTTAATTCATTAATTGTGATGGGAAATACTCCTAACATCAAAGTATTAATGTCGGAGAGATAATTATAAGACCGATATAAATATTTATAAACAACTTATGTAAGGTCGGTATATGGCCGCGCGATCACGGGACTCCCGGTTTGAGAATGCTATGATAATTTAAAAATATTATGACTTAAAAAAATATGGTGTTAGTGGGTGAACACCCAAAACAGCCCCCGAACGGCCCTGTGAGTGGCACCAGCACCTCGCACGGGACCAATGTAACTCGTAGGAACTGATCGCACGATCACGGGACTCCCGGTTTAAGAATACAAGGATAATTTGTATATTTCTAGACTTAGGCATAAAAACATGGCGTTAGTGGCTGAAAACCCAAAACAACCCCTAAATGATCCCGTGAATGGAACCAACACCTTGAACATGACCAATATAACTCGTAGGAAATGACTGCCCGATCATGGGACTTTGAGTTTGAGAATACGATGATAATTTAAAAATATAAGGACTTAAGCAAAACATGCCGTTAGTGATTGAAAACTCGAAACAGCCCTCGAACGGCCATGTGAGTGGTACCAACAACTCGAACGGGATGAATGTAACTCGTAGGAATTGACCGTGCGATCATGGGACTCCCGATTTGAGAATATGACGATAATTTTCATATTTCTAGACTTAGGCTTAAAAACATGACGTTAGTGGATGAAAACCCGAAACAACACCCGAGTGGCCCCGTGAGTGGCACTAACACCTCGCACGGGACCATTATAACTCGTAGGAACTTCCCGTGTGATCACGGGACTCACAGTTTGAGAATACGATGATAATTTGAATATTTCTAGACTTACGCATAAAAACATGGCGTTAGTGGATGAAAACCCGAGAATCCCCTCGAACGGTCCCCGTGAGTGGCACCAACACCTCGCACGAGACCAATGTAACTCATAGAAACTAATCACGCGATCACGGGAATCCTAATTTGAGAATACGACGATAATTTAAAAGTACGAGGACTTAAGCAAAACATGGCGTTAGTGGATGAAAACTCGAAACAACCCCTCAACGGCCTAGTGAGTGGCACTAACACCTCGCACGGGACGAATGTAACTCGTAGGAATTGACCGCGCTATCACGGACTCTGGTGGTGAACCAGGCCTCACCCGTGCGTGGAGTTATTTCACCATTGGAAGAGGTCCTTTAAGGTATTAAGCGCATCTTCTTCACCAACTCTTCAGTTTTAACATATGGCACTGGAGTTTCCACCTCCACCGTCTGGTGTTGGAGGACTTAGTTCCAACCAGGCACCACCCCAGTCCGAAATGGCTGAGGTGGCATCGGCCTTGAAGTCCTTGGATGCAACACAGCAAGCCATGAAGGAGCAATTTACACAGCTCAGTCAAAATTTGATGAGGCCACCTGGGGTCTCACCGGAGATGATTACTCCGGCGGCTGCTTAGCCCATCCTGAAGCCAGGGGACCACCCCAAGCACCGCGAAAAGACCAACCTTCACCTAAACAGAGGAGGAACGTTGCTGACCCTAGGCGTTTACGTCTGGGGAGGCAAGGTCACCCTTGCCCTGAGGATAGGTATGCCGATTTGGAGGCAGAAGATTCCCCAGAGGGATGCTGGGAGCCGTATGAGGTTTCGAACAACACTATACGCCCTATCCACTAAAGTCGAGGTTGTGGGGACTGAAGAGATGGTGGTGCCTAACAGAGAGGATCAACTTTGATCGCTTGAGCAGAGGGTCGACCTTTGAAAGGCTCGGCCCAGTAAATGACATGAGGCAGATGTTATCTAGGTCAAGAAGTGATGCAGGGTCACAAATGGAAGATAGGTAACATCGTCCTCATCATGGCCGACCACAGGAAGGTCGAGATAGGGATTAAGAGGAGGTCAACAACTGACGTTGTGCTGCGGCTGAGGAACCCTCAGTCCACCCCTTGGAGGTGGCTGGGGACAACCTCGGCCAGGCCGACATTGAAAGACCATGGAATGACTCCATCCAACGTCTTGAAGAGAAGATAGGGGACCTCATCAAAGCCGAAACCCTCTCCAAAGAGGTTTCTCAGAGGGCTCCCCATAGCTAGGATTGTGAGCTTCCCAACCCCTGCTAAGTTCAAACCACCTACGGTGTCTCCAAGTATGATGGTAGTGCCAACCCTGTGCATCATATTGAGATGTACCAGTCTGCGGTAGACATTTATTCAATCCCAGATGAGATGAAGTGTCGAGCCTTCTCCGGGACTTTCACAGGAGCTGCACACATCTGGTTTACCTCCTTCCGAAGAAATCAATTGAGAACTTTAAGGGCTTGGCTGAATGGTTCATTCATAATTTTTATTTTGGGGGTAAGACCTCAAAAGAAGACCACCCATCTGTTGTATGCCAAGCAAGGCAAGAACGAAAGCCTAAGAGACTACATTGCTAGATTCAATAAAGAAAAATTGGAGGTTAAAGATTATAAAGAGAATATAGTCATGATAACCCTCATTGGAGGACTCCAGAAGGGAAGTTGCTATGGAAGCTTGTGGAAGACCCTCCCAAGTCCATGGCAGAGCTATTGGCAACTGTAGGAAAGGTCATGAATACCGAAGAGCCCATGGCCGTGAAGTATGAAGATGAGAATGGAAGTGGCAGCGAGAAGTTCCAAAGAAAGAAGGATGGAAAAAAGAGGTCAGCCGATGACAAGTTTGCACGCTATACTTCTCTAACTGTGAGCTGTGAACACATCCTCAACGAGATCAAGAATGACCGGTCTCTGAGATGGCCGAAGAAGCTGAAGGCTCCTCCGCATAAGAGGAACAAGAACTTGTGGTGTGAGTTCCACCAAGACCACGGCCATGTGATAAACAAGGTGCTTCGCCTTGAAGGATGAGATCAATAAGATGTTGAAATCCTGAAAGTTGAGGAAGTATGTCGATGGTAAGGCCCCTAAGAGGGGAAGAGATGACCATAAAAAGAAGAGAAACGACAGATGCGAGATGATACCCCAGCGAGAAGAGATGATGACTAAGATGGGGATGATGAAGACGATCCAGACCTCCCACCAAAAGACGATAATGCCCCGGTGAAGAGGGTTGGAATGATCTCTTTTGGTATTAATACCATATGTGGAGGACTAGCAGGGGGTGTTTCTGAAGTAGACGACCGAAAAGCTCATGTGGCGGAGGCTAAGTCAGTGACCAAAGTAGAGGTTGTGAATCTGGCGTCTTCAGAGGCTAAGTAGAAGAGAAAGAAGGTAGATATGGATACTCTTATAGTGGGATTCTCCCGACTCGACTTCAAAGGTATCCTAGCCCCGCATGATGACCCTTTGGTAATAACAACAAGAGTGTAGGTATGTGAGGTACGAAGAATCCTCGTAGATGGAGGAAGTTCAGCGGACGTGATGTTCTGACCCTGTTTTAAGAGCCTAGTGATAAGAAAGATTTTTGCGTGATTGTCGTTGGTGTGCAAAAGTCAATATCAAAAATTCCTTTTGGTACCTACAAACACACTAAAAATGTATATTGGCAAGTAAGGGGTCAATCCGCGCTCTCTAATGTGGACAAGAACAAGTTAAATACAAAGTATGATTTTTAAAATAATTATAAAGGGATATTTATACTACTAATTATGAAATAGAATTAAAACTACACTAATAAAAACAAAAATAAGAAATGAGTGAAGTAAATAAGAATGAGAGCTAACAAGGGAGGAGAATCCACTTCTATGTTTCAATTATTTATTTTAATTAAGTAACTTATAATTTTAGAATATTCCAAGATTTATTTAAAGTACAAATCAACTCTCGTCATAAATGTTATGTAAATAAGATCTTTCTTAGAAAATTAATATTAGACTTTCACAAAACTCTCAAAAATCCGAATAAAACTTTTCTAATAAACTACCCGCTAAGGATCATTTATTAAAATTATTTTAAGTCTTTACAATTTAGTTTTAGAGTTAGAAACTTATTAAAATATCATTTAACTTAAGAAAAGACTATCTCTAGTTTGATTTTTAAGAAAATAATATAATAATAATGTCGGGTTCTTTCTTAATGACAAGATCACCCCATCTCTCATGGGAGGGGAATTTTTCGATTCATTAAAAATACATCACCTTCTCTCGAAGTATGACTAGAATCGAATGGTTTCTCTCGAAATCCACTTTGAAATGTGAAAGTCCAATATTCATTTTCAAAGGAACATATCAAAATTAAAAATTATAAAATTAAATTAAATAAATGAAAAATGTAGAAGTTTCATCTTTTCCCTTGAAATGGAGTATTTAGCCTCTCATTATGGTTTTATTAAATAAAAAATGTATTAATTAATAAATGCTAAAAATTATGAAAAGACTAAAAAATCACAAATTAATGTGCAACCGAGTGTGATAAATGTGAGAATGTCAAGAGATGAGATTACACCGCATTATCAATTATTTTAATTTCTCAATTTATTAATTTGAAATATTTCGAGATATTATTAAATCGATAATCTAACTCTCGTTATAATTATTAATTTAATAATATCTTTTTCAGAAAACTAATTTAAAAATGACACACAATGAAAAATTAAGAATCATACTATTTTCAGAAAATTACCCACTAGGATGAATTTAACGAAAACAATATCAATCCTCAATTTTCAATACCGAATTAATATTCAAATGAAAAACCTATCTCTAGTTCGATTCCTAAATTCAAAATTAATTTGTTCAATTGATTTACTAACTCTCGTTACATAAATTAATTGGTGACAGTTAAAAAATAATTTTCCTAGAATTATAGCATTAATGAAATTAATTAATGAAATTAATATCCAACACAATGCATCCCACCTCTTGAACGAGGTGTTTAGCGAAACATTCTCATGTGTGCATAAACAACAATAAATAACATTTCAAGAAGGATATAAATTGAAAAGATGAGAAAGAAATACGATACGCAATTTTTTTTCACAAATATGCCTTGAAATGCGCCTTGACATGCGTACAACTTCTTCACAATTTTCAACACTTGATTATAAAAATAAAACTAAAAACTAAATCTAAAATTTATTGTAACATTCGACTAATTTTGTTGGAATTTTTTCATTTACCTGCTATGTACAGAATACACACTGTTTTTTCCCTCCTTTTTCTCCCTCTCGGCAGTGTTCCAGACTCCCCCCCCCCCCCCCCCGGTGATTAAAGTATGGGTAAAAAACATGTGGGGTTAAGGGTTTATTTTATTTTGTTGGCTTTTGTTTGTTTTGTCTTGGAATGGCAGGTCACGATTTTAGTTTGGCTTTGTTTGGCAGCTACCAAAATCGGGTAAGACAAGGGAAAATGGGTCTTTGTTGGGTTTGGTTTTGGACTTTGATGGAGGTTGTGGCGGCGGCGGGCTGGAGCTGGTGAAATGGGTTTGAGGGAGGAGATGGCAGGGGTCTCGGTCGGAGGTTGACAGGGGGGGGTTTCGACGATGGTTCGGGCTCCGATTTGGGGCTGAATCGGGTAGCAGCTGGGTCGCGCCAGAGGTGGGTCTGGTGTCACCGGAATGGGCACCGCTGGACTTAGGTCCGACGAGTGGAGATGGGTCGCGTGGGTCGCCGGCGAGCAGGTGTTGCCTACGGTTGTTATTGTGGGTTTGAAATGGTAGGTTTTTGGTTTGGGCAGTGGGTTTGTTAATGGAGCTTGGTGTGGTAATGGGGTTCTGTGGGCAGTGGCGGAACCAGGACGGGCTAACGTCGGGGGTTCGGGGGCGGGAGCTCCCGAGCCGAATTTTTTTTGAGGTTATTTAAAACATTTTGACGAAAATCATCAAAATTCCTATTTCGGGTGGGCTGAATTTAAATATCGGGTGGGCTGAAGTTAAATTTTAACACTACTTTTTTTTTTTTTTAATAATTAACACTAATTTTTTTTTTTTTTTTTTTTAGGGGCGGGCTGGAGCCCCCCCCCCCCCCAGCCTACCTCTAGTTCCGCCCCTGTCTGTGGGGAGAGGATTGGTGAGGAAGAAGATGGGGTTGTTAGTTGTTGGGTGTGTGTGAGTGTATTGTTGTAAGGTGAGGGGGAGTGTTAGTGTTTTGTGTGTGTGTGTGTGTGGTGTAGGGATGGTGGGTGAAGATGAGTGACTATGTTAGGGTGTGTGTCTGTTTAGGATAAGTGTGTGTGTGTGTTATTAGTTTTAGGGGGTAAGATAGGGTGTTGGGTTTTTAGGGGGTGTGTGTTTAATTTGTACCCTATTAAAAATAAAAATAAATCTAATAAAATTAAAACAAGTGAACTAAAAATAATAAAATAAATAAATTAAAAATCAATTAAAAATAAAACTCACTAAAAAAAACTAAAAATAACATAACACATAATACAAACTTTAAAAACTAAACACGACCTAGATAAAAAATAATAATACGACACAAGAATAAAACTAATTAAAAACAAAAAACAAACAAAAATAAATAAGAATAAATACTCGACGCATTAAAATAAATAAATAAATAAATAAATAAATAAAAAATAAACCCTCTAAAAATAAATAAAATCTACTAAAACTCAAATAAAAAAAAAGTAAAAACCTCAAAAGAAGTAAAAATAAAACTTAATGTCCTAAAAAAAATCTAAAAATAAAGACTACAATTAAAAATCAAAATAAAACTACACTAAGTAAAATGAAATAGAAAAATATGCAAGTAATTTCTAAAAATCCTAAATAAATCTAAAATAATAAAAATGACACAAATAAAAATCTAGAAAAATAATAAAGGTAGAAACTCAACACACACAAGCTCGGTTTAAGCTTAGGTTTGGTTTGGGACAGGGTTCGGGATATCGAAACTCATCGGCAAGCTCATAAATGGACTTCGGACTTCGTGGTCGCCTTAATTTCTTCATTTAACGCTTTTGACCGCAATTGGGTCGCAATTGTCTTGATTTAGCATTAGTTGATGTTGTGACTGCTTATTGACCTGCAAAATGATAAAATACAACATAAGGCCAATTTTAATTAAAACGAGTTACTAAAATCCATCTATTTGGGGTACTAAGTATACACTTTTGATTGCTTATCACACCACCCCTAAACAGAACATTGCTAGTCCTCGAGCAAAAATTGAGATAAGTAACCAAAAGTGTGCCACTTTCGCAGGCACTCACGATTGCACTTAGCATGTGCAACAAGTCGTTAAACCTATAGGTTGCTTTACAGAACAAGTGGTGTCTCGTGAGGGTTTGGAGAGAATATACCAACAAAATTCTTTATTTTCAAAGGCTGTCAATCGTTTTATTAGACATAAAATAATCGCACAATCCATCTTGAGATAAATAATTTCAGAAATACAAGCTAGAATGTGTAAAAATTTTAGCTAAGTAAATACATAAGACACATCCTTCCTAGAAATCAACGTGTGTGTGAATCAGTCATAACAGGTCAAGTATCACAAGAGTAATTACTAGATATCCTTTTCGGAATCAACGCTTCAACTTCAAATCTCACGGATATGTCTCTCTCAAACGAACTCTTGAGATTAGGGCAAGTGTATCGCTCTTGTGTGTAAGGAGGTGAGTAAATGTAAACAAATTCAAACGTCACACACACATATAAGAAAGAACGAACATATAAAAGAAAAATGATCTCAAGAAAGGATGTTAATCACTATAGTGAGAATGTCGAGTTATTCACCAAGTTGACTTTCATTTTCCCGAACACCTAGGAGAAAAAATGGATATATATGGGTGAGGGGGAAATGCGATGGGAAGGATGGTATGAGGTGAGGTAAAATAGGATAAATGCGTGAAATGATGGATGTATGATGGATGAGCGAGAAGAGTGTACTATGAATAACAATTGTCTTTATTTGAAAACTAACTACTAACTACAAACTCTTTTTTTTTCTTTTTTTTCTATTTTTTCTTTTCTTTTCCAAATACGCATCAATGTATAAGATAAATTTGCTAAAAATACAAATGACCCCAACACATATTTGTGTTTAATTTTTCTCCATCTGAATCGAACTTTGGGAGAGATATTCGTTAAAAATACGAACACTCTCTACGACGGATCTTCTCCTTTCACTTTCTCTTCTTTTTTTTTTTCTTTTTTTTTTCAACACGGAAGACATTTTACATTTGGAAAAACACTATTTTTCTCAAAATGATGATGGATGATATATGAATGAAGATGATATGTGATGGTGTGGGGAATATGAGAAGGTAATGGATGAAGTGGATGGGTGAAAATCTAGTATTCGGGACAAATTTCAAGACACGCGTTTCTTACAACTCGAAAAAGATGTCGTTCTCAGGAATCAAGCCAAAATTTTTATGAAAAATAATGAGATCATACAACGATTTAAAGTACGAACCCAAACGAAGTTGAATCAACTTGTGATTCGGAGATTGGGTAAAACTCTCTAGAAGGTGAAAGGCACGAATCTCACAAGCTAAAGTATCTGCTAGAGATCCTTAAGGGTTTTTTGAGAATTTTAGTACTCTTCAACTCTAAACCGTATTGACGTGATAAGTGCGCAAATTTTGTTGAGTCTACAAATTCATGATGCAAAATGCCTTGTTAAGTATTACACAAGATATTTAGAAAAAGATAAATCCTCTAGCTCGATTCCTAGACTTAAAAAATGGATGATAGAAAATTCACATCAAATGAATGAGATGAAAGAAACTGCATGAAAATTTTAAAAATCAGGTTCAAAAATCAAAAAATGTCAAAAGAGGCACGATTTTGATAAAATTCCCTTCCCCCAAATAAAAAGGAACATCGTCCTCGATGTTAAGGAAAATGATTTTTAAAATTGAGAGCATAAGGTAGGAAAGAGATTAACAGAATCAACCGCTAATGAAGTGGACATATGAATCCAAGAAGAAACCTGAATAAGAAATGAGATAACAAAATTTGTACAAGTATAAAACCATGATAAAGCATTGGGTGGTGAGACACACCACCCCCAAACAAGATGAGACTCATACAAGAAATCACGGGATGCCTCCCAGTAGCGCTAAGTTTAACGCCTTCAGCCAAACCGAACCATTCTCACCCTAAAGATAAGATTTATGAAAGTGCGGGGCGAGAGGAAAATTGGGTGATGAGAATCACCCCCAAACAAGACTGAAGCATCAGTCTTATTGGATAAAGGCTAAAACGGGTCAATGCACTTGTATGGCCAAGTGCATCAAACGATGCAAGGAATTGGTGGACCAAGGGTGGGTAGGGATTAGGGTAAGAGTGAGGGTGGACAGGGTGAAGGTGAATAGGCACCGATCACGGGTCTTATTGAGCCGGAAGGTGAGGGCAACAAGAGCCATATAAGCATGGTGCTCAAGTTAGTGAGGGAGATGCAATGGTGGAAAAAGTGGAATGGGGTGGGCCTCATAGAAATCACACGACCGTTCTATAAAAGGACGGTGATAATGGTCGCGCCGTGACACACCAGGGAGCTGACAGGAAGAAAAATCAACACCACAAAGAAGTGGTGTACATGGAGGAACAAGCTCGATGTGACGGAAGTAGAGAGTATCACCATATATACTCTCCTAAATGGTGGAGGATGGTTTTAGGTTAGGATCCAAAAAAGTAGATGGAAACATGAAATGTGAAAAATCAAGATCCAAAGCAGGTGGTGGGGTGGAAAGGGTAAATGGAGGATCGGGTGGGATAATTGGCGGAGGAAGATGATCCAACTCAAGAGTAGGGGACACACACTCATTTGGAGGGATATAATGATCCTCAAAATCCTCCTGAAGAGGGAGTGTGGTATCAAGTGATGGTGAGATCAACTTATCCACTAATGTATCACCATCCGATGTGGTGAATGGGTCTATCGAGGCATTAAGAGCCGAGATATATGAATCAACATCAATATCAGACTAAAAGTGAGTTAAACATCTCTGGAGAGATTCAATCTCGGTGAAATGGGGGGCACTCGTTGCTGGAGCTAACCTAAAATATATGGGCATGTCAGAGACATATGCAATTGGGGCATAAGGTAAAAGCTCGGGCGTATTTTTGGTTATAATGGGAATGGGAATGTGAACCTCAAATGTGGGTTCTTTTGGGTTTTCGGGGTATGGATCAGTCTCACTAAAGATGGGTATGTCAACACAATTATCAACTTGGGACTCGGACCATGGAATGGTCTCCACTTCTAGATTCTCGGGGTGGTAGGGTTGGTCACACTCAAAATCGGTGGCACAAGATGATGCATCATCACTCCACATGAGGGCAACAACGGGTTGTCTTGAGGAAAAATTCGACTCGCGCTCACACTCAAATTCATGCAACATTTGTTCAAGACTTTGAAGAGCTTGATTTTGGATTTGAGTGGCTTGCTCTTGCTTAATGATGAATTGTTGCAAGAGTGCCTCGAGAGCGGATGTGGATGATGGCGGGGAAGTGATGGCAGGTGGTGGCGGTGGTGGAGGTGGACACAACTCGCTACTAACATGTGAAAATGGAGAATACTCATAGGAAGTGTGGTGAGTAGGGTCAAGTGTGTCATACACGGGAGAAGTATCTTTGTGATGGACAAAAGGATGATAATCATTGGGTGCGTGGTGAGGGAACTGATCGGGATAAGGTGCACAAGGTTGCCATGACGACTATTGGAACGTGTGAGGATCCACAACATCGGGTTGGGATTCGTATTGCCTGGGAGGGTGATCAGGCCTCCACAAAGAGCTCGGGTGCTCACAGAACTCGGGATTAGGTATATCGGGATAATAGGCCGAGGTGGGTTCCGAAACAGTGTCATATGGATACACATGTTAAATAGTGGGTTCGTAGGGATATGACAAGTACGGACACTCATGGGACAAGTGATCGACATAGGAACAGTGGGTGCACGACATGGTACGCGACGTATCGACACTTGACACCGAGGGTGATGGAATACAAGGTGCGTGTAGAGATGGGTCAAGAGTATCAAAGGTACTTGTGAGAGAGGTGAGACCACTAAGTATATATAAAGAGACGGTTCGAGATCACTCTCACACGTATCGCGTATCAAAGGAAAATGACCAAAGTAGTTCCGTAAGGGACGTTTGTCGGCCATGAGGGGAAAAATATTTTTTTGGGATTTTTTTTAAAATTTTTTTTCAAAAGGGAAGAAAATATTTTTGGATTTTTTTTTGAAAATGAAATAAAGAAAATATTTTTGGATTTTTTGAAAATTAAAGGAAGAAAATATTTTTGGATTTTTTTGAAAATTAAAGGAAGAAAATACTTTTGGATTTTTTTTTGAAAAATAAAGGAAGAAAATATTTTTGAATTTTTTAAAAATAAAGGAAGAATTTTTTTTTGGATTTTTTTGAAAATTAAACGAAGAAAATATTTTTGGGTTTTTTTTATAAAAATAAAGGAAGAAAATGTTTGTGAGTTTTTTTGAAAATTAAAGGAAGAAAATGTTTTTGGATTTTTTTTTTTGAAAAAGGGATAAAAGTGGACTCGATATGAATCACACACTAACGGAGCACACAAAAACCGACTACCAAATGATTTGAATTAGACACGTACAAGCAAAGGAGAATCCTAACTAGCACGTAGCCAATTTTTATCTTTAATTAGGTGAATGGGCAGTCAAATTTTAATTACTCCGCGGGCGAGAAATAACACGGAATCTTATACATCGCCTTTGAAAAATTGTGCCCCTACATGGCTTGCTAGTTGATTGATTTTAATTAAGTGATGGCACGAGTTAACAAACAAGTGGAGTTAAGTGATTGAGTCGGGTGATGAAATCCCTTCTCGTTTCAATGATCGGGTGTAGGTATTAAGTCCAATTAATTCATCAAACCATTCAAAGTAAGACTATGCAAAAAAATAAAGTCACATAAGAGCATATAGTCAAACAATAAATGGACTCGCTAACAGGAGATGCGTGAGTGATAAAGAAATGTACCTCCTACGATTTTTACACACGTAGGGTGAAGACCGAGTTGAGTCGATCGGGGAAAGATTACGCATATCTCAGTCGTCCCCGGGAGTCCTACGGACCCAAAATAGGGAGGCTTAAAAATTCCACTCCAAGGGGGCTCTCTCTACCTTGTCCCGTTTCCCTTTTCGCTCTTTTTTTTTAAAATTAATTATTACAAATAATTGGTGTCCAAATCACCACAAATAAATATACAAGGCTCAATATCCTAATATGAATAATCAATGAAAAATAAAGAATACATACAAATAGTACATGTCTTCAAAATGCTCCTCATCTCGAAAAATTCGACAACGACACTTCATGAAAAGTCAATCGCCAAAGTTTGAGCAAAGGTCCAACGCTTAAAAAGCCGGCAACGACGCCATTTGATAAGAAAGCTTTTTGCGTGATTGTCGTTGGTGTGCAAAAGTCAATATCAAAAATCCCTTTTGGTACCTACAAACACACTAAAAATGTATATTGACAAGTAAGGGGTCAATCCGCGCTCTCTAATGTGGACAAGAACAAGTTGAAGACAAAGTTTGATTTTTAAAATAATTATAAAGGGATATTTATACTACTAATTATGAACTAGAATTAAAACTACACTAATAAAAACGAAAATAAGAAATGAGTGAAGTAAATAAGAATGAGAGCTAACAAGGGAGGAGAATCCACTTCTATGTTTCAATTATTTATTTTAATTAAGTAACTTATAATTTTAGAATATTCTAAGATTTATTTAAAGTACAAATCAACTCTCGTCGCAAATGTTATTTAAATAAGATCTTTCTTAGAAAATTAATATTAGACTTTCACAAAACTCTCAAAATCCGAATAAGACTTTTCTAATAAACTACCCGCTAAGGATCATTTATTAAAATTATTTTAAGTCTTTACAATTTAGTTTTAGAGTTAGAAACTTATTTAAGTATCATTTAACTTAAGAAAAGCCTATCTCTAGTTTGATTTTTAAGAAAATAATATAATAATAATAATGTCGGGTTCTTTCTTAATGACAAGATCACCCCATCTCTCATGGGAGGGAAATTTTCCGATTCGTTAAAAATACATCACCTTTTCTCGAAGTATGACTAGAACCGAATGGTTTCTCTCGAAATTCACTTTGAAGTGTGAACGTCCAATATTCAATTTCAAAGGAACATAACAAAATTAAAAATTGTAAAATTAAATTAAGTAAATGAAGAATGTAGAAGTTTCATCTCTCCCCTTGAAATGGAGTATTTAGCCTCTCATTATGGTTTTATTAAATAAAAAATGTATTAATTAATAAATGCTAAAAATTATGAAATGACTAAAAAAAACACAAAATAATGTGCAACCGAGTGTGATAAATGTGAGAATGTCAAGAGATGAGATTACACCGCATTATCAATTATTTTAATTTCTCAATTTATTAATTTGAAATATTTCGAGATATTATTAAATCGATAATCTAACTCTCGTTATAATTATAAATTTAATAATATCTTTTTTAGAAAACTAATTTTAAAATGTCACACAATGAAAAATTAAGAATCATACTATTTTTAGAAAATTACCCGCTAGGATTAGTTTAACGAAAACAATATTAATCCTCAATTTTCAATATCGAATTAATTTTCAAATGAAAAACCTATCTCTAGTTCGATTCCTAAATTCAAAATTAATTTGTCCAATTGATTTACTAACTCTCATTACATAAATTAATTGGTGATAATTAAAAAATAATTTTCCTAGAATTATAGCATTAATGAAATTAATATCCAACACAATGCATCCCCCCTCTTGAACAGGGTGTTTAGCCAAACATTCTCATGTGTGCATAAACAACAGTAAATAACATGTCAAGAAGGATATAAATTGAAAAGATGAGAAAGAAATACGATACGCAATTTTTTTTCCCACAAATATGCCTTGAAATGCGCTTTGACATGCGTACAACTTCTTCACAATTTTCAACACTTGATTACAAAAATAAAAATAAAAATTAAACTTAAAATTTATTCTAACACTCAACTAATTTTTTTTTGTATTTTTTTGTAATTTTTTCATATACCTACTATGTACAGAATATACGCAGTGTGTTTTCTCTCCTTTCTCTCTCTCTCGGCAGTGTGCCAGACTCCCCCCCTCTGTCTCCTTTTAAATTGAAAGATGGTGAGGGGGTTAGTGGATTGGGTTGGTCATCTTATTTTGGCTTTTGGTGGTTAAAGTATTGGTTAAAAACATGTGGGGTTAAGGGTTTATTTTATTTTGTTGGATTTTGCTTTTTTTTTTTTGCCTTGGAATGGCTGGCTGGTCACGATTTTAGTTTGGCTTTGTTTGGCAGCTACCAAAATCGGGTAAGACAAGGGAAAATGGGTCTTTGTTGGGTTTGGTTTTGGTCTTTGATGGAGGTTGTGGCGGCGGCGGGCTGGAGCTGGTGAAATGGGTTTGAAGGAGGAGATGGCAGGGGTCTTGGCCAGAGGTTGACAGGGGGGTTTTCGGCGATGGTTCGAGCTCCGGTTTGGGGCTGAATCGGGTATCAGCTGGGTCGCGCCAGACGTGGGTCTGGTGTCACCGGAATGGGCACCGCTGGACTTAGGTCCGACGAGTGGAGATGGGTCGCGTGGGTCGACGGCGAGCAGGTGTTGCCTATAGTTGTTATTGTGGGTTTGAAATGGTAGGTTTTTGGTTTGGGTAGTGCGTTTGTTAATGGAGCTTGGTGTGGTAATGGAGTTTTGTGGAGAGAGAATAGTGGGGAGAGGATTGGTGAGGAAGAAGATGGGGTGGTTAGTTGTTGGGTGTGTGTGAGTGTATTATTGTAAGGTGAGGGGGAGTGTTTGTGTTGTGTGTGTGTGTGTGTGGTGTAGGGATGGTGGGTGAGGATGAGTGAGTAAGTTAGGGTGTCTGTGTATTTAGGATAAGTGTGTATGTGTGTGTTATTAGTTTAGGGGGTAAGACAGGTGTTGGGTTTTTAAGGTATGTGTGTTTAACTTGTACCTTATTAAAAATAAAAATAGGAAAATAAAAATAAATCTAATAAAATAAAAACAAGTAAATTAAAAATAATAAAAATAATAAAATAAACTAAAAATCAATTAAAAATAAAACTCACTAAAAAAAATTAAAAATAAATAAAAATAACATAACACATAATACAAACTTTAAAAACTAAACACGACCTAGATAAAAAATAATAATACGACACAGGAATAAAATTAATTAAAAACTAAAAACAAACAAAAATAAATAAGAACAAATACTCGACGCATTAAAATAAAATAAAAAAATAAAAAATAAATCCTCTAAAAATAAATAAAATCTACTAAAACTCAAATAAATAAATAAAAAAAAGTAAAAACCACAAAAGAAGTAAAAATAAAAGGGTCAATTATTAAATAGTCCCTACTATAAATATATATTTTTTAAAAAGGATACATATTTTTAGTTTAACCCATTTAGTCCCTCAAGCACTCAATATCCTCTTATTTTTAGAGGTCCGCGCCAGCGGCACTCCCTCTCCAAAATATGTGGCAAAGGACTTTTTGAGGTAAAATAAAAAAGTTTGGACTAAATAGGTATTAAAAAATGTCCGAGGGACTATTTGGTATATGTCCCAAAATAAAACCTAATGTCCTAAAAAAATCTAAAAATAAAGACTACAATTAAAAATCAAAATAAAACTACACTAAGTAAAAAGAAATAGAAAAATATGCAAATAATTTCTGAAAATCCTAAATAAATCTAAAATAATAAAAATGACACAAAATAAAAATCTAGAAAAATAATAAAGGTACAAACTCAACACACACAAGCTTGGTTTAGGCTTAGGTTTGGTTCGGGACAGGTTTCGGAATATCGACACTCATCGGGTAAGGTCATAAATGGACTTCGGTCTTCACGATCGCCTTAGTTTCTTCATTTAACGCTTTTGACCGCTTTAGTTTCTTCATTTAACGCTTTTGACCGCTATTGGGT
Source organism: Sambucus nigra (assembly GCA_949130495.1). Taxonomy (NCBI): domain Eukaryota; kingdom Viridiplantae; phylum Streptophyta; class Magnoliopsida; order Dipsacales; family Adoxaceae; genus Sambucus; species Sambucus nigra. Next base: position 263,803,413 of record OX422212.1, read on the forward strand.
CGCAATTGTCTTAATTTAGCATTATTTGATGTTGCGACTGCTTATTGACCTGCAAAATGATAAAATACAACATAAGGCTAATTTTAATTAAAACGAGTTACTAAAATGCATCTATTTGGGGTACAAAATATACACTGTTGGGTGCTTATCACCAGGCCTCAGTAGAGCGAGGCTGGTACCTTATCATCATCCACTCGTTGGGCATATATGAGATGGATGTACGAATGGGAGACGAGTAGCCTAAGAGGTTGACCCGAAAGATAATTTTTTTTGTTATGGATGAAAACGTCTTCTCTTCCTACAACCTCATCGTAGGATGAGTTTCCCTTAAAAAGTTTGAAGCCATGTCGTCAACGGTCCACTAAATGCTAAAATTCCCTACCCCCTATGGGGTAGGGGAAGTGTGGGGGACCAGACCTCGGCGCGAGAATGCTACTTCAACTCGGCGGAAGAGAGAATGGCCCATAAGAGGGCAACAACCACATATAACATTGATACAATTGATCCTAGAGATGAAACAAAGTTGAAGAAAGGAGAGGCCGTGAAAGAGGTAGAATCCATCGTCCTCAATGAGGACGAATCGAAAATCGGAGATCAAAGAAGAGCTGATAAGAATCCAAATCGTTAAGGCCTTAAAATTAGAGATCAAAGAAGAACTGATAAGATTTTTGAAAAAGAGGCTGAGTGTCTTCGCTTGGAGCCACACAGACATGCATGGCATCGACCCAGAGGTTATGTGCCATAAACTTAACGTGACAGAAGATTCTAAGCCAACCAAACAAAGACAAAGAGTTTACTCCAGGGAAAAGTACGATGTCATTAGGGAAGAGGTCAAAAAGTTAGAAGAGGTAGAATTCATCAGGGAGGTCATATACCCAGCGTGGTTATCATATGCAGTCATTGTGCCTAAAGCCAATGAAAAATGGAGGATGTGCGTAGACTTCACTGACCTGAACAAGTCTTTCCCAAAAGACAGTTATCCCTTACCTCGGATTGCTCAGATGGTAGATGCCACGGCAGTGCATGAGCTTATGAGCTTCATAGATGCGTATTCAGATCTTTATGGATGCCTAAAACTCAGAGAAGACAACCTTCATCACAGACAAGGGGACTTATTGCTATAAGGTCATGCCCTTAGACTTAAAGAATGTAGAGGCCACGTACCAATGTCTTGTAAATAAGATATTTGAAGATCAAATGTGCAAGCCCACAGAGGTATATGTAGATGATATGTTGACAAAGAGCTTGAAGGTCTGCACTCATGTGGCAGACCTAGAGAGAACTTTCGACATCATGGACTTATATAGGATGAAACTCAATCCCACAAAGTGTGTCTTTGGAGTTGGAGCTGGAAAATTTCTTGAATTCATTGTCAATTAGAGGGCAACCCCTAGAAGATCAAGGGTTTGATTGATATGAAGACACCAAGGAGTATAAAAGATGTTCAGAGGCTCATTAGAAGAGTAGCTGCACTCAACAAATTTGTTTCCAAAGCCACGGACAAGTGTCTTCCATTTTTTAAGGTGCTTAGAAAGGCCTTCGAGTGGGACGAAGAGTGTGATAAGGCCTTTAAGCAGCTCAAGTCCTACCTCGTATCCCCCCTCCTTTTATCCCAGCCCATCATGGGGGAGAAGTTGTATGTTTATTTAGCAGTCTCAGAGTCAGCTATAAGTGTATCTATAGTACGGGAAGACGTTGGGGGTACAAAGGCCTATATACTTCAATAGTAAGGCCCTTTAGGGGTTTGAACAGAACTATACGAGGATAAAGAAGTTGGCCTACGCTTTGATACACGCTTCCAGGAAGATGAAACCCTATTTCCAATCCCACTCTATGGTCGTCCTCACAGACTCCCCACTAAGGCAAGTCCTCCACAAGACTGAAAAGTTAGGCAGATTGATGACCTGGGCCATCGAGTTGGGAGAGTATGACCTTATTTATCAACCCAGGGTGGCCATTAAGGGGTAAGCACTCACAGACTTTATTGTTGAGTTCACATGGGAAGAGGCTAATGTTGGGAATAATCCAGATATTGCAGAGGGATCAAATAGTAACGTCTTCCAAGACCCGAAAGAGGTTGTGTCTAATAGAGCTGGAAATGGAATAGCTGAAAATGAGGAAGACAGGTACCTCTTCAAGCAAGGAACCCTGTCAGAAGGTAGCTTCTCTACGAATGAAGATGTTTGGAACCTCTTTGTTGACGGGTCTTCTTGCAAATATGGAAGCGGCACAGGGCTGATACTGTCAGCTCTGGATGGCACCAATGTTGAATATGCACTAAGGTTCAACTTCAAAGCATCAAACAACGAGTCAGAATATGAGGCCATGATAGAATGACTCTCATTGGCGAAGACCCTTAGGGTTGTTCGACTCCTACTTCATAGTGACTCGGGATTGGTTATCAACCAAGTACTTGGAGTATATGAGGCCAAGGATGAAAAGATGGCCAAACACCTGAAGATGGTAAGAATAATGATATAAGGCTTTGAAGAGGTAAAGATGGAGAGGTTACATCAATAAAAAATAGCCATGCAAATGCACTGGCATGGTTGGCTTCAACAATAAGGACAGGCATCAGAAGGACAATACCAGTCGAGATGCTACTCAAACTGACTATTGAGGAAGAAGAGGTTGCCAACTCTTGGCTTAACCTCAACCTAGGAGACTCATGGATGGACCCCCTCATCAGATATATCAGAGAGGGAGATCTACCAGAATTGAAGCTAAAGAGGAGGAAATTGAGGTACAGAGATGAAAAGTTCTCAATAATAGAAGATGTCCTATATAAGAAAGGATTTCTGCTGCCTCTCCTCAGATGTGTCCATCCTACGGAGATCCCCCGCATCTTACAGGATATTCATGAGGGTTCTTGCTCCAGTCACATAGGAGGAAGACCTTTGGCGAAGAGGATAATTACGTAGGGATACTGGTGGTCGACCTTGGCCAAAGATACTGCAACCTATGTGAAAAGGTGTGATAAGTGCCAAATATTCTCCACTATCCCCCATCAACCTCATCAACATATGACATGAATCAGTTCCCCTTGGCCATTCGCAGTATGGGGGATTGACTTGGTGGGTCCCTTGCCAAGGGCTGCGAATAGTTATTAATTTCTAATAGTAGCGCTTGAGTACTTCTCCAAGTGGGTAGAGGCTGAGCCGATGATCATGATTACAGAGCATAAGACCTTCCAGTTTATCTGGAAGAGCATCATATGCAGACATGGACTTTTGAACACCCTCATCTCAAACAACGGAACCCAGTTCAAGAATTCTTCCTTGGAGAAGTATTGCGAGAGAGTTGGGATCAAGCAACTTTTCTCTTCCCCTGGCCGACCTCAGGAAAATTGTCAGACCAGAGTCACGAACTGAACAATCCTCGATGGGATTAAGAAGAGGTTAGAAGAAGCTAAGGGGAGATGGACAGAAGATGTTTATACCGTGTTATGGGCCTACAGAATAATGGCTAGGACACCAACGGGGGAGACCCCATTTATGTTAGCACATGTCTCAGAAGCTGTCATACCAACAGAAGTAGGACTCCCCACTCACAGACTTCGGACCTATGACCCTGAGAATAATGGGGAAGAAAGAAGACTTAACCTAGATTGAATTGAGGAAAGAAGGGAAGACGCTGAGATCAGACAAGCAGCTTACTAGCAGAGAACAACAAAGTTCTATAATCAAAGTGTAAAATCAAGACCTATAGCTATAGGAGACCTAATGCTGAATAAGACATTACAGAAGATAAACAAGCTTCACCCAAATTATCATGTCCCTTATAAAGTGATCGACGAGGTTATACTCGGTACCTACCGGCTAGAAAATCTCGAAGGGGAACCTTTATCAAATCTATGGAATGCTGATCACTTGAAGAAGTATTACATATGATGTTGCAATTGTTTCTATGTAAATGTATCATTTTATGAAGAGGATTTTAATGAGAAGAGCAATTCCTGTGTAAATTCTTTGTTTCAGCATGCTTTAGTAGTGAAATTTATGAGGGTAACATTTTAATTTGACGACCTTAGACCTTAAACATCATAACTTGGTGACAAGGCCTGAGGTGAAACATCATATTTGGATGACCTCAGACCTTATAACCATTAAGTTGGTGATAATTTATGAGGGTAACATCTTAGTTTGATGACCTCAGACCATAAAACATCATAATTTGGTGGAAAGGTCTGAGGTTAAACATCATATTTGGATGACCTCAGACCTTAAACATCATTAATTTGGTGAAATTTATGACGGTAACATCTTAGTTTGATGACCTCAGACCTTAAACCATCATAATTTGGTGGAAAGGTCTAAAGTGAAACATCATTTTTGGATGACCTCAGACCTTATAACCATTAATTTGGTGAAATTTATGAGGATAAAATCTTAGTTTGATGACCTCAGACCTTAAAACATCATAATTTAGTGGAAAGGTCTGAGGTGAAACATCATATTTGGATGACCTCAGACCTTAAACATCATTAATTTGGTGAAATTTATGAGGTGAAACATCATAGTTGGATGGCCTCAGACCTTAAACATCATTAATTTGGTGAAAAGGTCTAAGCTGAAACGTCATATTTGGATGACCTCAGACCTTAAACATTATTAAGTTGAAGACATTTATGAGGGTAACATCATAGTTTGGATGACCTCAGACCTTGAGCATCATTAATTTGGTGAAATTTATGAGGGTAACATCTTAGTTTGATGACCTCAGACCTTAAAACATCATAATTTGGTGGAAAGGTCTGAGGTGAAACATAATATTTTGATGACCTCAGACCTTAAAACATCATAATTTGGTGGAAATGTCTGAGGTGAAACATCATATTTGGATGACCTCAGTCCTTAAACATCATTAATTTGGTGAAAAATGTAAGGTGAAACATTATATTTGGATGACCTCGGACCCTAAACATCATTAATTTGATGAAATTTATGAGGTGAAACATCATATTTGGATGACCTCAGAACTTAAAACATCATAATTTGGTGATAAATTATAAGGGTAATGTAGGAGGGTAGTGAGACTGGGGTCTATGAATAACTGGAAAGGGTGAGGCGTGACCCACTCCAATGGACGCTGCCTGCAAGGTCTTCAAGGTCTCCTGGTGCAACTTCTGAAGAAAACTTCTCCTTCTGGTAACAATGGAACTCAAGCTTCAACTCACTCCTGCAAGAAGATGAACTTTCACAGCAAAAATAGTAATTTTCCCAAGGGAAACACCTGAGAGTGATGGCTGTCAGTGGGGAGTGAAGGAACAAGGCACTCAACACTAAGAGAATGAGCAGGGAGAGAATACTTAGGTAGGTCTGGTGATATTTTGGCAGAGTAACAGTGCAATTTCTATTATCTATCCATTCTTACCTTGCCCAGAGGTCTATTTATACAGGGCGTTAGGGGTGAGCTGGCATTTTTGGGCGCCAAAATTAGGAGAGTTGGTGGGGAACAATGTCTGAAGTGTACCATTTGTCCCTACCTGTGGCAGCCTGCCTGTCCCCTTTGCAGGCGCCACCTGGCGCCGACCAAAGGTCAAAAAGCACATATGTCCCCTAACGGAGACAAAATATCAGATTTGGTAATTATCTTTTGAAACGGTAACTTGTGGTGCAATTTTGCAAATCTTGAGAGAGGAGACCTTAAGGACTCCTTTCCTCTGAAAAAAAGTTATTTTTCTTGAGAGGGACCTTGAGGACCCCCTCTTCTGGAAAAGTCATTTTCTTGTAAAGAGTTTATTTCTTGTGAGTAGCCAGCTCTTTGGCTGCTCACTTCACTTGTGACCAAGTGTGCAGTGTGTGTGGTCTCGAGTGAGTTCTGGGTCTTCCTACTAGTATTCTCTCAATCCTATAGTGCTAAGTGGTTGAGCTTGCTCAACATACCTTGTCCCTCAGCCGCCAAGCGAAAACTCCCAGGAGGTCCCAACGCGCCTGTTCGAGCCCGGCTTGCTCTACTAGGCAACCTGTACAAGAAAGTAAAGTGTTAGTGCTGTTGTTCATTTAGAGACTGATGTTTCATGGTGAGGAGTTGTTCGTGATAGCTACTCTCTCAATATGAGTTTCTGTCAAGACCCCTCTAGCAGCACTTCTTGAATAACATTTCTGCAGTGACCCTTGCAGTGGCGCTGAGCCTTGCAGTGACGGTGACTCTCTCGATTTTCATTACTGCAGTGACCCTTGCAGCGGCGCTGACCCTTGCAGTGGTACTTCTTAATTTTGGACTTCTGTGGTGACTCTCGCGGGCACCTCTCGAATGTTATTGCTGTAGTGACCCTTGTTGTAGTGGCGCTGACCCTTGAAGCGGCGCAGACCCTTGCAGCGGCGCTAACACTTGCAGCGGCGCTGGTACTTAAAGCGGCGTCGACACTTGCAGCGGCGCGGACACTTGCAGCGGTGCCGGCACTCGAAGCGGCGCTGACCCTTGCAGTGGTGCTGACACTTGCAGCGGCGCAGACACTTAAAGAGGCGCTGACACTTGAAGTATCGCCGACACTTGCAACGGTGCGGACACTTGCAGTGGCGCTGACACTTGCAGCGGCGCTGGCACTTGAAGCGGCGCCGACCATTGCAGCGACGTAGACACTTGCGCTCACCCTTGCAATGGCGCAGACACTTGCAACGGCGCTGGCACTTAAAGCGGCGCCGACCCTTACGGCGGCGCGGACACTTGCAGCGACGTAGACACCTGCGGCGGCGCTGACACTTGTAGTGGCACAGGGACTTTGAGTGATGTTGGCGCTTGCAGCAGCGCCGACACTCGCGGCGGCGCTGACCCTTGCAGCGGCGCTGGTACTTGAAGCGGCGTGGACACTTGCGACGGTACTGACACTTGCAGCGGCGCTGGCACTTGAAGTGGCGCCGACACTTGCAGCGGCGCTGACACTTGCGGCGGCGTAGACACTTAAAGCGGTGCCGGCACTTGCAGCGGCGCGGACACTTGCGATGGCGCTGGCACTTGCAACGGCGCTGGCACTTGAAGCTGCGCTGACCGTTGCAGCGGCGTAGACACTTGCGGCGGCGCTGGCACCTGAAGCGGCGCCGACCCTTGCGTCCGCGTAGACACTTAAAGCGGCGCCGACACTTGCAGCGACGCGGACACTTGCGACGGCGCTGGCACTTGCAGCGGCGCTGGCACTTGAAGTGGCGTCGACCTTTGCAGCGACGTAGACACTTGCGGTGGCGCTGGCACCTGCGGCGGCGCTGACACTTGCAGCGGCGCTGGCACTTAAAGCGGCGCCGACACTTGCAGCGGCGCGAACACTTGCGGCGGCGCTGAAACCTGCAGCGGCGCTGGCACTTGAAGTGGCGCCGACACTTGCAGTGGCGCGGACACTTGCGGCAGCGCTGACACTTGCGGCGGCGCTGGCACTTGAAGCGGTGCCGACCCTTGCGACAGCGTAGACACTTGCGGCGGCGCAGACACTTGCAGCGACGCTGGCACTTGAAGTGGCACTGGCACTTGAAGCGGCGCTGACCCTTGCAGCGGCGCATAACCTTGCGATGTCTTTTGGACTTCTGGGTGACCCTCGCGGGCGCCTCTCGGATGTCATTAATAAAAGAAGCATCTTTATTTTATTTTATTTGCTTTTTTATTGATAGACACCCATCTACATTAGCCCCTCGTGCAAAGATTTTTTGGTTGGGTAGACTAAAAAAACTTTGTACGCTATAAATCTGATTTCAACAATTATATATATATATTTTCTGAGGGACCCTAGGATCATTAACTGGGATGTCCCTTTATCCGAGGTTTTTAATTTTTTGAGAACCCACGCGTCAGTGTGGGAACTGTCATCTCGTCATTTGGGAAAAAAAGTCATCACCTTTTTGCCTTCCTGCACGTTTTCCCATTTTGGTGCAAAAAAACATAAGCCCCTCTTCTTGGGCTCTTTCATCTTCTTCAAAAAACATAAGATACTTTTGGGTTTGTAGTGAGAGAGAGTGAGAAAGGGATTTTTAAAACACCATAGCCACCCATCTCCTCATTCTAACTTTTCCAACTATCATAGCCTCTCATCCATGGATTCTAAACCAAACAATGCCTCTCCAAATGTAAACAACTCTAAAGCCCCCAAGATTCTAAGCTCTATGCCTTCTTCATCATTCGTTTTAAACGCTTCTATGGCCGAAACTGTTGTCGCCGGTGATCCCTCATCCCGTCCGACCAGCGGCGTCGGTGCTTCATCCGCTATACCCGCCTCCTCAAATTTTGCGTCGAGAACCCTCGCAGGTTCCTCGCCCTCCCCGTCGGCGTACACGACCTTCTATTTGGGTTCCTCCGCGATGAGGGGTGTCTCGACCGAGGCTTTGCTGACGGCGGGGGGTATCTCGACTGTTTGGAGTATGCGCGAGGAACACGGTGTCTCGACAGAGGCTTTGCTGACGACGGGGGGTATCTCGACTGTTTGCGGTATGCGCGAGGAACACGGTGTCTCGCCCGATCTGGACGTGGGTTTGAATTTCTTGGTTGAGACAGCTGCCAGCAAGGGTTCCTCGCCAGTAGGTCCCCCATCCGAGGGTCTCTCGCCCCATTCAAGACCTCGCGATGTTGATATTTTTCGGCGAGACACGTCTCGCTCCATTCGAGACCGTGCGTGTTCAGGGCCAGCGCTTCAGACCTCCTCGCCTGCTATCTCTGCATATGAGGGCCTCTCGCCCATGACGAGTTTTTTTAGAGGTTCTTCGCATGATGATGTCTCCTCTATAGGTGTCTTGACGCGTCATAGCGCTGGCAGCGGTTCCTCACGCGCTGGCGCGAATATGGGGAATACTTCCTTGTGTTCCGTAGCCGAGGGTCCCTCGCTCAATCCGTCGTTGGAGTCTGGGGGCATCTCGACCTTGGGTGTCTCGATGCCCACGATCTTTTCTGAAGTTTATCCAATTGGTTTGGATAAGGGTATCTCGAATTTTTCTGGCGCCGACAGTGGTTCCTCGCGCGTTGAGCTAGGCGCGGGGAGTTCTTTGTCTATTGAAGATGAGTTTGGAGGAAGGGGGGTCTCGACACCCGTGAACTTTTCTGAAGCAGATGGGGTCTCGACCCCTTTTTTTTCGCGAGGGAACCCTTGCAGTGAGAGGGGGGTCTCGACGCCTAGTTTAGTTCCTACGAGTCTCTCGTCCGTGCCCGGGGGTGTCTCGACAGGTATTAGTGCTAACGCAAGCATCTCGACCTCGGGTGTCTCAATGCCTTTGACTGTTTCTGAAATGGGTATTTCAGCTTATGTCAGCATGGTGACCTCTCGTCAGCAGTCGGGGGCCTCGAGACTTGGCCTCGCGTCCACGGGTCTCTCATTCGTGCAAGGGGGTGTCTCGACATTTTGTCACCTCGGGGGTTCCGTGACCCAGGGTGTCTCGCCGTCTATTGGTGTTATGGAGAGCATGCCACTGACCAGGGGCTCTTCACATGATTTTGCTGGGGTTTCTGCCTCCACTTCTTTTTTTGCGACAGGGGACCCCGAGGGTCCCTCGCTCGGAGTCCCCACTAGGGTGAGTTCTTTTCTTGAGCCAATGTCTCTAGGTGGTTCATCAGCTACACCAAGCTCTTCTCAGGCATGGAAGGACTATATGCACATTCGCCAAGGGCGAGACTTTGGTATTTATCGTCGTGCTCCTTTTTTTGGTCCTGCTGACAGTTTCATGATTTCACTTTCTGGTTTTGGGGAAAAAATTTTGGGTGCTGTTCTCGAACGTTCTCATGTGGGGTTAACTGAGTCTGCTGATCTTCCTACTATTTCTCCGGATTCCATTCTCCGAGTCCGAGTTGACCGTGGTGACTTTCCTTATTCCAACGTTGAAGTTAAAACCCCGGGTGGACCCACAGAGGAGTGGGCCAGCTGGGTCGATTATGTTCTGAGCGTTCCTGATTATGTGGCTATTCTTAGGGAGGTGGGACTCTTCACCGCCATCAGCAGCCTAAAGTCCTGCACCATATTTAAGCATGGTTCTTCGCTCAATCTCTTATTGTCTCGGTGGAGTATGGAGTCTCACACCTTTGTCACGGGCTGGGGGGAATTTACCGTTACCCTAGAAGATATATGTGAGTTATACGCCCTTCCTTTATTTGGGCAGTAGGTCTTTTCTGATGACTGCGAGGACTCCCTAGAGCAGGAGATGGTGGGGGAGTTACGGTCAGCTCTTGGAGAGTGCTCGAGGTATGTGGCCATAAATATAACTGGTCATTCCAAACATTCCTTTGCCAAATGGCAAAGATACTGGTTCAGAGACTTTGAGCAGTTGCAGAAGGGGGAGACTTCTCGTGTAGCCCCCAGATCCCAGGATGGTCCTAAGCTCCACTCTCCTGCACATTTAGCCGCTTTCCTCGTTACGTTTCTGACTCGGTTCCTTCTACCAGGTAAGCCTGAAGACTGTCCTCGCGAACTTCTTTTTAGATTGGCTGTACGACTGTCTCGCGATAGGTCGGTACCCATGGCTGCCCTGACCTTAGGTTCTCTTTACACCTGGATGGACCGAGCACACATAGATTTAGAGAGGTCCTGCGGTCGGTATGATGTTGCTAATCATGCCAACGCCCCTCTCTTGATGGCCTTTTTGTTTGAGCATTTCCCCCACTTTACTTCAGGGGCTCACGCTTGTTATAGCGACGCTGCGAGACTTCTTCGGTGGCATAAGAAAACTCCCAAGAAGTCCCTGGGAATGTTGATTGATGATATCAAGGAGTTTCAGTTTCGGCCTTACACCAGGCGCCCTGGGGGCACTTTCAGCTGGCTTTCTTTCGTCGGCGACGGCGGGACCTTCTATTTCCCTTCAGCGATGGGGTCGGTTTCCACGTGTCCTCATATTAATGTGGTGATGATGCTCTTACCATGTCACCTCCCTTCTTGGACCGAGTTAGGTCCGTGTGCTGAATCTTATCATTCCGAGAGGGAAAGACGACAGTTTGGTTATGATTAGGGCGTTCACACTCCTCCTCTTCCTACCTACATCAGTCATTCTGAGGCATTCTCAGAGGCGTGTGCTAGCTTTACTCTTCAGGGATTATTCCGCAGGGTTAGTGGTTTGGGTGGCCTCTATGTGACTCCCTCCGATTATCATCCTTCATTCACTTCATCTTGGTTCCTTCTATAGCAGCAGCAGGTTCGTCTTATCCAAGAATGTGTAGTTGGCCCTCCTCATGAGACTAACCCCATTAAATATACCAGAGCTCAGTTTTTGGTCAGGCGGACGCAGAAAGATCCTTGGTTTCTCAGCACCACCTCTACGCCACCCTTGGAGCGGGCCATCCCTATTTTAGTGAAACCTCTCATTGACGAGTCACTTCCGCCTCCGTCGACTGAGCTTCCCCCTGTGAAGTCTAAAAGCCAACCAAAAAGCAGAGGGAAAGCGGGCACCTCTACTACCAGCAAAAGGAAACACCCTGACGCCGATGTATCCAATTTTGTTCCTGCTACTACTGCTTCTCCTCCTTCTTCTCCTGTGAGGACCCGGGCTGTGAAGAAAAAGAAAGAAGATGGCGCTGGCATAGCTGCTTCCTCTATGGTGGATCAAGAGTCAAATACTGGCAACCTTGGTGTAGGGGGGACTTCTCAAGTAGTGAAAGGGAAAGGTTACTCCTCACCGAGCCTTGCTTCCCAGGAGACGCGGGTCGCGTCTATTCCTATTGCAGAAGGTACTATATCACAACATCCTTTACTTAGTGGAACCAGTTCTCATGGAGTTTCTTCATCTCCCTCCCCTTCATTGCAAGAGGAACTAGTTGATTATGGAAGCACCCCTTCCTATGACGACCATAGTTCTTCTTCGGGTGATATGGGCGGCCTGGGTTTCCATAGCGAAAGCACTACTGACACTTATGCTTTGTTATCAGTCTCGAGAGAGTCTTCTAGCGATGATGAGGCATCCCATTCTCCTGAGGGGGTTAGCCCCACCCATCTCCCTTATAGCCAGACTACGCGCCCTGCTACTGTAAGCGTCCTCCCTTTACTTGTCTATATTTTTTTGCATATGATTTTCTTTCTTCCCCTCATTATATATTTTTTTATTTGTTAATCAAAGCATTCTGTCATATTTGTCTAGGTCATTTCCGTAGAGGCAAGTAGTTCTCCTCTTCCCCCACTACGACCGACGCCCTTTCAGCGGGAGAGGAACTCCATGCTTATTTCTTCCCGAGGCCTGTTTAGAGAGGTTTGCTGTCTTCTTAATTCTTTTACCACCTGTTGTAATTTATTCGTCTTCTAACTGCCTTTTGGTTGCGTACACTGTCATTTCCCAGCAGCTTTCATCCGTGCACTTTACTGTCACCAGGACCACCCCTGTGGCTTCCCCTTCTCCTCAGGTATGCCTCGCTATTTTCAAAACTTTCATTATGCCATTTTCTTTTCTACTTCTTCCTTTTATTTACCCTTTTATCATGCGTAGAGAGTCGTGTCTTCGGGCGTTGTCACCCCATCTTCTCTTGTCTCGACGGTGGGCGCTTCTGCAGCTGAGCCCCTGGAGGCTTCTTCACCTGGCGTTACTGTCCCGGGTTTATCCTCTTCAGGGAGAATTTCTATCCCCAGGATCCGTGTATCTATGGATGGTAAATCTTTGGTTCAAGCGATCTCTCGTGGCCCGATATTTACTGTGGCTTCAACCAGCGAGCCTACGCTTCAGGTCAAGGCCTTTCCGCTGAAGCATGGAATCTCTTACTCCTCGATCACGCGATGAATAACATACTTTCATTCTTTGCAGGCTATCAACACAGCCCCTACTGCACCGACTGTCTTTTTTCGCGCTTCCCCCTTAGATGGGGTTCAGGTACTCTCTTATTTTCTTAGTTCTATACTTCTTATTTATCCAGCCTGTGCTTATCGTAGCCCTCTTTTACTTTGTCGCAGTTATCCCTTGGCACTGTTTCGAATGCGACTCCTGCCACTGTCTCTTCAGCAACCTTTATACATGGGCCAGTTTGTCCTATTATCGTGCCCCTTTAGGCAGGTGTCCCCGTGGTGCTTTTTTTAGAAGTTTCCCTCTCCCTCTTTTTTTCAGTTGAAGTATTCATCATTCATGGAATAACTGATTTGTTAACTCTCGCCCTTTCTTCTCACTCGCAGCCTCGCCTACCCCTCGCGCCCTCCGTCGCTGAGATCGTTCTTCCGGAAGTGCCTGAGGTTGAGGTAGCTTCTTCACTGGTCACTAAGACAACCCCTTCTGGAGCATCGATCAGTGTTGCTGCCCTAATGGGAGCCACTGATCCTCCTTCTATGACCGTTACGTAGGGCGTTATTCAGGTACCGTGTATAAGAGTATCTACTTCTCTCGTGTCATTCTTACGTCTCTATTATTTTGTTTAAATTGCGCAAGCATTCCCCTCTTCACCTTTGTTGCATTGTCTCCAGGTGAGCGGGGTTGTTCTGATGACTAAGGACCCGGACGAAGTTGCTCCAATACTTGTGGAGTTAGAGAATGAGATGGGTGCGAGAGAGGTATTAAAATAACATACTCTCTTTTTACTATTTCCCTTCTTTTCTTCTTGCGTGTACTGTGCAAGCGTTCTCATTTCCCCTTTGTTTTATTGTTTCCAGGTGTATGAAAGTACTCCGTTGACTGTGGAGTCTGGCAGTGGGGCAACTGCGAGAGAGGTATTAGACTGGCATACCCTCTCTTTTTGCTATTCCCCTCTGTTCTTCTTGCGTATACTGTGCAAGCATTCTCATTTCACCCTTGTCTCATTGTTTCCAGGTGCATGAGAGTACTCCGATGACTGTGGAGTCTGGCAGTGGGGCAACTGCGAGAGAGGTATTAGACTGGCATACCCCCTCTTTTTACTATTCCCCTCTTTTCTTCTTGCGTATACTGTGCAAGCATTCCCATTTCACCATTGTCTCATTGTTTCCAGGTGCATGAGAGTACTCCGATGACTGTGGAGTCTGGCAGTGGGGCAACTGCGAGAGAGGTATTAGACTGGCATACCCCCTCTTTTTTTTTTACTATTACCCTCTTTTCTTCTTGCGTATACTGTGCAAGCATTCTCATTTCACCATTGTCTCATTGTTTCCAGGTGCATGAGAGTACTCCGATAACTGTGGAGACTGGTAGTGGGGAAACTGTGGAGGGAGATCATAGTTCTGAGTTCACTCCTTTGGTCGGTGACGCCGATTCTGGTGGGGAGTCTTCTTTCCTTCCTTCTGAGGTGGGGTCTCATCACTCCGATGGCGATGATGAAGCGGAGGATGCTGCGACTATTTCTAGTAGGCTATGGCGTGAGGAGTTACCAGGCCGCTTCATGGTACATGAGCGTCAAATCTTGGATCTCATCTTGGAGCACCATCCCGAGACGTTCACTTCTCAGAGTATACTCCAGGTTGACAGTCTTACGGCCTTCAACCTGAGGACTCTTGCCAGCCATGTTCATGAGTTCTTGGCTACCTCCCCTGCTAAGCTGACTAGCTCTTCTATTTTTCTATTCTTGGATGCTCTCCGTGACTTACAGCAGTTCTATCATTTTCGCTTGGATTGTCTTGACGCAGGGGTTCGCCCCTTTCCGAGTGTTACTTTTCGAAAGATAGTGAGGTTTCACACTTCCCGACAGTCTAGGGTTGAGCAACGGCACGCTGAGGCTTCGAGAATCCGGAATCAGATCGCCCTACTGCAGGTGAAGCTTGCCAGACTCGAGTCTGGCGATGAGGAGGATGAGGCTAAATTCGTCAGGTTGGAGGAAGAGTTTCTGCGGGAGGCTGGTCCGTCATATGCTGGCGCCATCGCGCGTGATGATTTATTTTTTGTGGTTTCTAGCAGATAGGCTACTTCTTGCTTTGTAGTGCTCAGAATTCTATGTGTACATCACTTATCATTCCTGTATGAGACACTTTGTTTCTTCTGCACTTTCTTTTTCTTTTGTTCTCCCTTTATGCTGTGGGTGTTCTTTTTATGTGACTTGCTCTAATTTCTGTGAGCATTTAGTCTACTGGTGGCTACCTGACGCGACTAAGATTTTGTCTCAAAAGTGCGTTTTACTCTAGGCTCAAGTGCAAGCCTGTCGCTCAAGTAGTAACCCGGTAAATCGGGATCGTATCCACAGGGATCGAGATTGCCAAATTATAACAAGAAAAATTATTAAATCTTGAAATGATTTCTTAAAAGAAACAAAAAGATGATTAATGGTTGGGGAAATTTCTAGTGAAATAAAAATTTGCTTAAGAAAAACAAACTGAAAATTGCAAAAGAATTTAGATTTGACAAATGGGAGAAAATAGGGTAGGGTACAATCCCTCAATCCTTAACAAATTACCGTATAGAATACTAGAATTGTAAATTAAAATTATTGACTAGATCCGGTCTTTATAAATTCTAAGCATTACATATATGAGGGATCTATCCCGCATCATATGAAATCAAAGATAGATATAAAGCGGTGAATGATAAATTATACTCGCAAAGCGTTCTTAAACATCTCAAGTACCTAGGGCAAGAGAGATTAAAAGATTGACAATGTTTGTATGAGTTTCTTTCACGATTCAATCAATATTTTAATTTAACCTCTATTTTCTACATAAATAATTTGCCTTGGATTGAGTTCATGTACCCTAACCCTTGGGAATTTAGCTACTCATGATTTTTCTAGAAAATAAATTCATACCTATACATGGAATTATGGATCTAACAAACATTGATAACAAATTGCAAAACAATTGAAAATTGAAAATAGAATTGAGATTAAATAAGAGAAGGGAATTTGATACTTGAATTGAATTGAAGAATTGATACTTGAAATCTGCACTAGATGAACTTGAATCTTCAAACATACAAACTAGGGCTTTTCTAAGAGTATGAAAAACTAAAAAGGATTTCTAAAAAAATGAATTTCTCTCTCTAATTTCTATTCTACTCTCTAGAATTTGACTCCCTCTCTCTAGAATTCCACTCCCCTTGAAAATGAGGTAGGGCTTGGTCTTTTATAGCACCAAGTTGCACGGATTTGGCATCAAATTTCGCTTGTGGCACAAGTTTTCCAAGAGTTGCACTGCATTAAATGCATAATTAATTGCCTGGATTTCGCATGACCGGACCGGTCCATTATCGCGCAACTTCAAAATATCATAACTTCTTCACCATAGCTCGGATTGAGGTGCTGTTTTTTCCAGTGTTCTTGTAATTTAGAGCTCTTCAACTTTATAGTTAGCCCCACCTCCGGACTAAGGCTGTAAAATTACGAAAATGCCCTTCAACTCTCCTTTTTGTGCTTTCTTTCACTGTTTTGAGTTCTCTTTCGCACTAACTTGCATGAAATACCTGTAAAACACATGAGAAATACACAAAACAAGAAATACTTGCCAAAAGAGGTTAGTAGAATAAATACGAGACAAATCCCAGATATTTACATTACACGGGATCATAAAAATACCGAAATTAAGGGGATAAATGTGAAGAATATGTGCCTAATCACACCCCCTAACTTAGAACTTTGCGCGTCCCGAGCAATGTAAATGAATCTAACCAAAATTCCAATCTTGAAAATTCTTTTATTGGGATAGAATACCTTTTTCACGGGCAAGCGATTGCATTTAGCGTATGCAATAAGCCTTTAAACCCCTAGGTTACCCTAGTAGGACGAGTTTTGTCTCGTGAGGGTTTGCAGTGAATACACCCACAAAATTCTTTATTGACTCAAATAAATATCAAAATACTTAAAAATTGTACAATTTAAATTTTTCGAAAAATAATCACCATAAATTCATATTTAAATGTCTCAAACCATAGTGTGTGTGTGCAAAGCCAAAAATGAAACCTCAAACTTCCACCGATTGAGCATTACGTTACTTTCCGAAAATTCGTTTTGATTCAAATTCTTACGGATTGCACTCACAAACGAATCACTCGGATTGTGGTTGTTTTTCTCTCAGTATGCATGATATAAAGAGTAAATATAATGGACACAAATTCATGCATACAAAATTGAAAAGAAGGAAATATATGGTGAAACGATCTCATCATCGGAATACAGTTATTAGGAAATGGGAACATCACCTCTAGTTCACACCATTTAATCTCTCATATTATCTTTTCATGTCTTAGCTCTCCATGCTGTAATCAATTTCGCAATTTGGACTCGGTTAGGACTTTTCGGGTTAAAAGGTGTAAAGGGTAAAATTGGAAATGGACGAAATGTTCGGAATTGGAAAATTTTCTTATGATGTCCATTAGTGCTTTTTCGGGCATTTGCTCATTTTTCTCTCTTTTTTTTCATTTTTTTTTCTTTTCTTGCTATTTTTGTTGAGCATATCTATTATTTTCTTGCCCCTTTTTGTTGCCCAATTTGGACTTACTTGATGAATTTTCTCAATTTTTACAATTCCGGGCTATTTGGGTTTTTCGGGTTGTCAAACGAAAGGGAAATATTTATTAGGCTCAAATTTGGGTTACAAAGGGATGATTTTTGTTTTTCACAACTTTTATGGCCAATATTTTTGGGTAACAAACGAGGGCCTACTTCATTGTCCAAATTGCTAATCACATTACCATATGCATCTCGAGATTAATTAAGTTTAGAGATATATTTAGCACGAATTTCGAGACAACATTTCACACATTTCCCATAACAGATCAAAATAAAGGATTGAGATCATCAACGACTTATTAAAACGCTGATAAGAACTTTGAGTTAATCATAAACTCGGATTGATTTAAAAACTCATAAAAATTGATAGGCTCGAAATCTCACCGGGTTTGATCAATCTCCACACTTATTCGTTAAGTCGTCAATTTTCTTTCAATTTCCATCTTCGGTCAATTTTTGGCTTAGTTCATTATGATTGTTAACAATTTGAGACTTTAAATAGAATAAAGGTGATATTTTTGAAAAATTTAAATTCCAATTTTTATTTATTTTGAAGAAAAATATTTTTGGCTTTTATTTTTTTTTCAATTTTTTTTTTCTAAAAAAAAAACACACTTGGAAAGAACATGTGATCGAATCAATGAATCTAAACAATAAATGGGAATAATATCCCACACCCCCTAACTTAAATGTTGCATTGTCCTCAATGCGAATCAAGAACACAACATAAAGAGAGGAAAAGAAAGATATTACCCAAATGGAGCGATCCCTAATGAGTGCGAGTCTATTGAATCTACAAAACATGTTAGAACCAAGCATACAAAAAAAATAACAATACTTGAACTAATTACTCTAAATGCAACAAGACACTATATAACACTTGTACATGACTCAAAAATACAACAAAAATCACCCCATACGCGTCGGGGGTGCGACGACCTCTTATCTCTCTCCACAAATCACCCGATCCCTTTCACTGGGTACGATGCACGCCTCGTCTCTCCAGTCTTACCATCACAAGTGAATAGCCGGAACAAATTGGGCCCGTGCCCATAGATAAAGGAAAGACCGGGAGATGCATTATGATAAACCGGAAAAGGATCCGCTTGTTGCGTAGCACGTGAGTTGGTCGCTAAGTCGGACGAGATTTGAGTCGTATCTTCAAGTACCTCCGAAGACTCAAATGGTATGGGTGGAGGTTTAGGAAGGAGAAATTCATCAATTCTATTGTCCCACTCGCTTTCGTCTAAATGACGAAATGAGGCCTAGAAAGATTGGACTTCATCATTTAGGCTCACATCCACCGGTCCGAACTCGCGCTCAAAATCTGCTAGGCTCAACTCCTCTAGCTCTCTCTCTTGCTTGGTGTCCTCAACCTTCCTTTCGTGCTCACTCGCCGAATTATAAGGTGGTGTGGGTGGGTGGTAATCGAGGAGAAATGTATCGATAGTGTCCTGCCATTCGCTTTCCTCTAAGTATTTCGACGAGCCTTTCCCGACACACTCTAAATCTCCTCTTTCACTCTTGTTCATGGGCTCACTCATGCTCACGAATGCATTAACTAAACATACCTCCCCTACCATGCTCTCGATGTTGAAACCATTCCTCTCACTGTGCGCAACACCAACACTATCGTGCACAGACATATTACTACCCAACGATTCAGAACCCTCACTCAGTGTTTGACTCAAAAGTGTGGAACGTCGGTAGTATGAGAATTATTAGACGAAGGAGGTGGAACCCAAAAATGAGGAGAGTCAGAATTTTCAGAACTTGCTTCGGCAATAGGATTTTCGTGAACTTGGGTGGGAGATGAATTCTGCAAGCACATAAAAGAAGATTTTTTTTTTTTAATTTAGAAATCACTTGTAGATAAAAATAACTTTCTTGAAAATTTAACAATTTCGGATCCCCCGGCAACGGCGCCAAAAACTTGACGCGACTAAGATTTTGTCTCAAAAGTGCATTTTACTCTAGGCTCAAGTGCAAGCCTGTTGCTCAAGTAGTAACCCGGTAAATCGGGATCGTATCCACAGGGATCGAGATTGCCAAATTATAACAAGAAAAATTATTAAATCTTGAAATGATTTCTTAAAAGAAACAAAAAGATGATTAATGGTTGGGGAAATTTCTAGTGAAATAAAAATTTGCTTTAGAAAAACAAACTGAAAATTGCAAAAGAATTTAGATTTGACAAATGGGAGAAAATAGGGTAGGGTACAATTCCTCAATCCTTAACAAATTACCGTATAGAATACTAGAATTGTAAATTAAAATTATTGACTAGATCCGGTCTTTATAAATTCTAAGCATTACATATATGAGGGATCTAGCCCGCATCATATGAAATCAAAGATAGATATAAAGCGGTGAATGATAAATTATACTCGCAAAGCGTTCTTAAACATCTCAAGTACCTAGGGCAAGAGAGATTAAAAGATTGACAATGTTTGTATGAGTTTCTTTCACGATTCAATCAATATTTTAATTTAACCTCTATTTTCTACATAAATAATTTGCCTTGGATTGAGTTCATGTACCCCAACCCTTGGGAATTTAGCTACTCATGATTTTTCTAGAAAATAAATTCATACCTATACATGGAATTATGGATCTAACAAACATTGATAACAAATTGCAAAATAATTGAAAATTGAAAATAGAATTGAGATTAAATAAGAGAAGGGAATTTGATACTTGAATTGAATTGAAGAATTGATACTTGAAATCTGCACTAGATGAACTTGAATCTTCAAACATACAAACTAGGGCTTTTCTAAGAGTATGAAAAACTAAAAAGGATTTCTAAAAAAATGAATTTCTCTCTCTAATTTCTATTCTACTCTCTAGAATTTGACTCCCTCTCTCTAGAATTACATTCCCCTTGAAAATGAGGTAGGGCTTGGTCTTTTATAGCACCAAGTTGCACGGATTTGGCATCAAATTTCGCTTGTGGCACAAGTTTTCCAAGAGTTGCACTGCATTAAATGCATAATTAATTGCCTGGATTTCGCATGACCGGACCGGTCCATTATCGCGCAACTTCAAAACATCGTAACTTCTTCACCGTAGCTCGGATTGAGGTGCCGTTTTTTCCAGTGTTCTTGTAATTTAGAGCTCTTCAACTTTCTAGTTGGCCCCACCTCCGGAATAAGGCTGTAAAATTACGAAAATGCCCTTCAACTCTCCTTTTTGTGCTTTCTTTCACTGTTTTGAGTTCTCTTTCGCACTAACTTGCATGAAATACCTGTAAAACACATGAGAAATACACAAAACAAGAAATACTTGCCAAAAGAAGTTAGTAGAATAAATATGAGACAAATCCCATATATTTACATTACACGGGATCATAAAAATACCGAAATTAAGGGGATAAATGTGAAGAATATGTGCCTAATCACTACCCCATATACTGCGGGGTATTTGCGTTGATATGAAAAGTTATGCATTATCATATTGTATATATTTTTTTTGCAAATGCACCTCTTGTAGCTGTGAGGTGTTGGCATGTGACTCTCTTGGGTTGCCCCTCCTGTCTGTGGGGGTATTCCTGCATATTGCTGCTTATAGTCATAGAGGCTAGGCTGGAGAGGAGGGTGACCCCTGCCCCTTTCCGAAAGCCTGATTTTATTATAAGAAACTGTATTAATTTATGTCTGGGGGACTTTGCTCAGTATACTTTCTCTTAGGATGGACTTACCTCCCAAGTGTAGTGAGCAAAGTTCCTGATCCTCTTTTTTTTTGTACTCTCTTCTAACTTAATAGGGAGTGTATATGTATGTATAAATGAGCAAGCAAAGCAAATGTCAACAATGATCAAAAGTGTTGCTATTTCATTTCTTTACCTTTGTGTGCTGTTTACAGTGTAGTATTGCTCTTAAAAAAGAATTTACAAAAAACTTTTCTGGTATAGGAGCAATCCTCGAAATCCATTACAGACATGCAAAACACAAACAAAACTTGTTAGCTGTTACTAAGCATAGTACCTCTTCAGCCACTTGCAATTGATGGACTGGAGGCAATCACTCTCTGGTTCTGATATTTAGCAGTAGCCCGACTTCCCCACTCCTCTGACAACAAAAGGGCCTTCCCAGTTAGGTTTGAATTTTGATGCCGACATGCTACGGAGATGGTGAGTTGATGCTCGCAGGACTAGATCTCCCACCTGGAATTCCCTAGGCTTAACCAAGTTTTCGTAGGCCCTGGACAGTTGCTAAGTGTAGACTTTGAAATTCTCTCTTGCCTTGTCTCTGTGCTCGTCCAGCGCCTCCAGTTGCACATGCCTTGGGTCTGGGATGAGCCCATTGCTAAGAGAAATTTTGGCTGAAGGTACCGCCAGTTCCACTGGTAGGACAACTTCGGTCCCATATACTAGAGAGAAGGGAGTGAACCCTGTTGGCTTTCTTTTCGAAGTACGATAGGCCCATAATACCAAAGGCAACTTCTCATCCCATGCTCCCGACATGTCTTCTAGCATTTTCTTCAAAATATTTATCAGGGTCTTATTAGTAGCTTCTGCTTGGCCGTTGCCCTTGGGGTAGGATATGGTTGAGCTATTATGCACAATCTTATACTTGTCCGTGAGAAGGGCCATCTCTTTGCATACAAATTGCTTCCCATTATCCGTTAGGATTACTTTGGGTATACCGAATCTACATATGATATACTCCTTTGTAAACTGGGTTACCACTTGGGCGGTGACTCTCCTTAAAGGAATGGCCTCCGCCCATTTGGTGTACAATTCTGTAGCCACAATGATAAAAGCCTTGCCGTGAGATGCTGGGGCGATCTTTCCCACCAGGTCGAACGCCCATGTGTGGAAGGGATAGGGGGCTACCAAGCTTTGTAGACTGACGGAGGGAGCGTGCACCATGTTTCCATGCACCTGGCATGCTCTACACTTTTTCACATATCCAATGGAGTCAGCCTCCATGGTCGGCCAGTAGTATCCCAGCGTCATCAGTTGATCATACAGCTTGGCGCCTCCCATGTGGGAGGGCTCATGAGCTTCTTTCAGTAACCTTTCCACTTCCTCTTTGGCTACGCACCTTAGCGCCTTCTCATTGTACCCTTTCCTATATAACTCCCCTTTGACCAAGTAGAAACGTGCTATCCTTTTTCTAAGGTAAATTTCATCCGCTCTCTCGGCGGGCAGCTCCCCATCTTTTAGATATGCTAGGTACGACTGTCTCCAATCTTCGAAGGTTTCCACAAAGTTAGCCTCCGTCGGCTGGTCAAAATTAGCTTGGAACTTTAAACAACTTTGTTGCAAGCGGGCCGCTTCTACGCTCATGGCGGGCCAAAAATACCCGCTTCGCTGCAGTCGTCTGTAAAGGGGGATATCCGTATCTCCACAGTTCTTCTGGTGCATTTCTATTAACCTCTCCTTGGCTTCTTGCTCCCCTACGCACCATGCCAGAAACCCTCCAGGACTCTTGAAGTAGAGAGTTCCCTGCAGCACATGATAGTTGGCTAACTATAATATTTTCATTGTCCCTTTCCTGGTTTCAAGTTGCTTCTCCACCAGACGCCTCCAATCTTCCGGCTCGTCACTTGGGAATAAGGACTTTACGGTAGTAGGTACCGTTCTCCGCCTCACTGTGATGGTTGCTTATGACTCCTCCATGTCCAACTTTTGTGCTATGGTGGCGAGCGCGTCAGGGTGCCTGTTCATCGTTCGCGCCTGCCTCTCCACAGTTACTTCCAAGAACTGTCCCAGCAGTCGTTGGATGATGTGTCTGTATGGCGCTAAGTTGGCATGTTTAAGGGAAAACTCTCCATTGACCTGCCTTACTACCAGATTGGAGTCTCCTCGTAAGCACAGTACCCTGATCCCTCTTCTGAGTGCTTCCAACATCCCTAGAATGAGGGCTTCGTACTCAGCTTCATTATTTGAGCATTTAAAATCTAACTTGAAAGAGAGGGTAATCTTTTCCTTCCCATCTGACAGTATGACGCCGGACCCACCTGTTCCTTGGGCACTGGAACCATCAAACTCCATAAACCACTTCTTCACCTCCTTCGCCATGCATGCTTGGAAACTTTCTCCGGGTAGCTCTTCACTAGGTGGTTCGAAAACCCCACTCGGGAAGTGGGCTAGCAGATCTGCTACTGCCTGGCTCTTGATGGCTCACTTCTGCGTCTATTCCTGGCATCTCCGTGTACTTCCAAGCAAATACATCAGTGAACTCCTTAAGTAGCTCAATGAGTTCTTCCTTCTGCTTCGGTTCCAGGCACTTGGAGATTAGAATGGGTCTACTCTCGCCCTCTTCTAACCCCAACTTGATTTCCTCTAATTCCCGCAGCTGCTCTCTGGGTCCGTCTTGCATGCACTCTGGCGCTTCTTCTGGTTCTTCAACATGCTCAACAATATGGGATTCATCAACAATAAAACACTCAGGCGTCGGGTCGATGCTCTCGTCCCAGAACACTGCCCGCGCAGATCGTTATAAACTGTAGATGACCTTTCCATTGGGCAAGACCACTTTCTTGCAAGTTCGAGGGGGTCTAGCTACCTCCTCTACTTTCCTCTTGCCTTTTTCCATATGGGGGATTATCCTCTCCCCTAGACGGTCATGAACGGATTTTTTCTACGGGACCCTTCCCTCAGCTACCTTGATCCCTGCTAGTTTTCTTTTAGAGACCTTTCTTTCCTCATCTAATTCAGTGTAAAAGGCAGCATCTACCAGGTGGGCCTCCTCAATGGCGAAGGGTCTCCGCGTGGCCTTGATCACTATCTCTGTTCCTCTAATGTTTGCCTTCGCGCATTGATGGTAGGTGGAAGGCACTACGCCATGAGTGTGCATCCATACCCTTCCAATGAGTAATTGGTAGCTGGTGTCAACGTTAATAACATGAAATTTGATGTGGGAGGTGAAATTTCCCAACTTAATTCCGTCATTTACGTATCCAATAGACTGCATTCCGGCGTTGTCGAATCCGAAAATTACTAGCGGTACCGGAACCACCTTCTCCTGGTCAATTCCTGTTTCATACAATGTACTGATGGGCATGATGTTAATGGATGCTCCTCCATCCATCAACGCCCTGGGAAATGAGACTCCATTAATTATGGCTATGACGTACAACGGGCGGTTGTGGAAGTAGGGCACCACTCTATCCGCTTCTGAAAACACCACTTCAGAGGTATACTTCTTAATCATCCTTCCGATTGGCCACTGCCAATTTAGCGAAGGGTCTCCCCGTTGTTGCACTGCCTCCAAGACTTTCCTCGTGATGGACACCCTCGTGTCGTACTTCACCCCTATCTGGTCGAAAAACCACTTGAACTTGGGGCTCCTCGCTATGGCTTCACATTCAGAATCTAAGTCTACCTCGTACGTCTGGGCACTGCAAACATACTCCACTTCAGAGGTCCCTCCCTCGTCTAGAGCGAGGATGACGTCTACCTCGCCTTCTGAGAGAGCGACTTCCTCAACTTCCCCACATCCATTTTCATGTTCCGGAGTGAAGAACCACTCCTCTTGCTTTCTTTCTAGCTAAAGTTTGCTCAGTGATAGATTTTCTAACTCCTCGCATAACTGCTCGCCACTCTCCCGCTTCACAAGATTTCTTGTAGCCTCTTCGTCGTAGGCAACTGCCATGTTGGCGGTGCCAAAGTGATGCGCAGGAAGTGGGTTCTCGTTAACGTCCACAGGGGGTATCTGCAAGGCACCGCTGGCCATCTGCTCACCAATGATCCTTCTCAAGTAGTAACAATCCTTGGTAGAGTGCTGCACTCGTTGGTGCAATTCACAGTACTTTGGGTTGGCTTTGTCAGCTGCAGTGGGGGTTTCTCCTTTTAGGTGGGGAGGTCCTGCTACGCCTTCTTGCACGAAGGTGCGGTAACAATCCATAGCCTCCGCTACGCTGCCCGGTAGTGGCGGTGGGGCATCTTCCCCAAATTTTCTCTTGTTGCCGGGACTGTCAGTCTTGGCCCCAGAGCCTCCCTTCTTCCCTTTGTTACTCCCGTCCACATAGTTAACCACTTGCCTCCTCGTAACTTGAAACCTCCCGGGAGTCAGTGGAACTTGTGTCCTCCAACCCAGGGCTCTCGGTTTGATTATCATAGCTATGTTGCTGGCGGCCCTGGTGAATTATCTGAAAGTTCCATCTCTAGTTTCGTTGATCAAGTGCAGCTTGTACTCTTCCAAGAGTCCTTCCACACATATCTGCAGCAACCTGGCCTCCGCCACGTCCTCGTGAACATCTAAGGCCTTTTCGTGAAATCGCTTGATGTAGTGCATCAACTCTTCTCCTGGCTTCTGGACCTCTTGCGCCAGGTGCCTCAGTGTAAATTCATCCTCCGCTACAAAAAACTTCTGAAGGAACTGCCTGTGCATCTCTTCCCAAGTAGGGACGCTGTTAGGCGCCAAGTGGGAATACCATGTATAAGCCTTCCCAGTGAGAGTTTTAGAGAACTCCCTCAATCTTAGGTTCTTGTCGCCAGCTTGTACTCCCAGGTACTCGACGAACCTCTTCACATGCTCTCTAGGGTTCTCCTCCCTACCGCCAAACTTGATAAATTTTGGTGGAATATACCCCTCAGGGTATGACTTCTCACTTACTTCCTGTGGATAGGGGTCTTGTAACTCCTCGTATAGGTGGGAACCCTCTCTTTGAGAGGAGGAAAGGAGCTTCCTCACTTCTTCCATAGTAACAGTCTTAGAGGGTGACTCCTCCAAACATGTGCTTTTAGGAGCTGGAGAACCTGTTGGCGCCAGGACCTGCTCCGGCGCCGCCTTCCGAGATAGAATCGTCTCTGCCGGAATCGTAATAGGAGTGGCTACCCCTCCGGAAGGGGCAGCAGCAGGTGTCACCCAACCTTGACCCAATTTTGATAGATCCACGTTGTTTTGCTTTAAAAAGTCAAAAAACATTGCCATAAGGTTCATACCTGCCATTGGAGCCACTGCCGGCGAACTGGTCTGACCTCCTTAAGGCGCTGGCGCCTTGGCTCCGATCACCACCACTTCTTCCTGAGTAGTCTGGTCACTGTGAGCTCCATTACCAGACGGAATGTCCTCAAAAACCAACTGCTTAGAGACATTGAAACCTTCTTTGTCCATGGAAATGAGGATACCTCCCCAGCAGAGTCGCCAAATGTAGGAGGGTAGTGAGACTGGGGTCTATGAATAACTGGAAAGGGTGAGGCGTGACCCACTCCAATGGATGCTGCCTGCAAGGTTTTCAAGGTCTCCTGGTGCAACTTCTGAAGAAAACTTCTCCTTCTGGTAACAATGGAACTCAAGCTTCAACTCACTCCTGCAAGAAGATGAACTTTCACAGCAAAAATAGTAATTTTCCCAAGGGAAACACCTGAGAGTGATGGCTGTCAGTGGGGAGTGAAGGAACAAGGCACTCAGCACTAAGAGAATGAGCAGGGAGAGAATACTTAGGTAGGTCTGGTGATATTTTGGCAGAGTAACAGTGCAATTTCTATTGTCTATCCATTCTTACCTTGCCCAGAGGTCTATTTATACCAGGGCGTTAGGGGTGAGCTGGCATTTTTGGGCGCCAAAATTAGGAGAGTTGGTGGGGAATCTGAAGTGTACCATTTGTCCCTACCTGTGGCAGCCTGCCTGTCCCCTCTGCAGGCGCTACCTGGCGCCGACCAAAGGTCAAAAAGCACATATGTCCCCTAACGGAGACAAAATATCAGATTTGGTAATTATCTTTTGAAACGGTAACTTGTGGTGCAATTTTGCAAATCTTGAGAGAGGAGACCTTAAGGACTCCTTTCCTCTGAAAAAAAGTTATTTTTCTTGAGAGGGACCTTGAGGACCCCCTCTTCTTGAAAAGTCATTTTCTTGTAAAGAGTTTATTTCTTGTGAGTAGCCAGCTCTTTGGCTGCTCACTTCACTTGTGACCAAGTGTGCAGTGTGTGTGGTCTCGAGTGAGTTCTGGGTCTTCCTACTAGTATTCTATCAATCCTATAGTGCTAAGTGGTTGAGCTTGCTCAACATACCTTGTCCCTCAGCCGCCAAGCCAAAACTCCCAGGAGGTCCCAACGCACCTGTTCGAGCCCGGCTTGCTCTACTAGGCAACCTGTACAAGAAAGTAAAGTGTTAGTGATGTTGTTCATTTAGAGACTGATGTTTCATGGTGAGGAGTTGTTCGTGATAGCTACTCTCTCAATATGAGTTTCTGTCAAGACCCCTGTAGCAGCACTTCTTGAATAACATTTCTGCAGTGACCCTTGCAGTGGCGCTGAGCCTTGCAGTGACGGTGACTCTCTCGATTGTCATTACTGTAGCGACCCTTGCAGCGGCGCTGACCCTTGCAGTGGTACTTCTTAATTTTGGACTTCTGTGGTGACTCTCGCGGGCACCTCTCGAATGTTATTGCTGTAGTGACCCTTGTTGTAGTGGCGCTGACCCTTGAAGCGGCGCAGACCCTTGCAGCGGCGCTGACACTTGCAGCGGCGCTGGTACTTGAAGCGGCGTCGACACTTGCAGCGGTGCGGACACTTGCAGCGGTGCGGACACTTGCAGCGGTGCCGGCACTCGAAGCGGCGCTGACCCTTGCAGTGGTGCTGACACTTGCAGCGGCACAGACACTTAAAGAGGCGCTGACACTTGAAGTATCGCCGACACTTGCAACGGTGCAGACACTTGCAGTGGCGCTGACACTTGCAGCGACGCTGGCACTTGAAGCGGCGCCGACCATTGCAGCGACGTAGACACTTGCGCTCACCCTTGCAATGGCACAGACACTTGCAACGGCACTGGCACTTGAAGCGGCACCGACCCTTGCGGCGGCGCGGACACTTGCAGCGACGTAGACACCTGCGGCGGCGCTGACACTTGTAGTGGCACAGGGACTTGGAGTGATGTTGGCGCTTGCAGCAGCACCGACACTCGCGGCGGCGCTGACCCTTGCAGCGGCGCTGGTACTTGAAGCGGTGTGGACACTTGCAACGGTACTGACACTTGCAGCGGCGCTGGCACTTGAAGTGGCGCCGACACTTGCAGCGGCGCGGACACTTGCGGTGGCGCTGACACTTGCGGCGGCGTAGACACTTAAAGCGGTGCCGGCACTTGCAGCGGCGCGGACACTTGTGATGGCGCTGGCACTTGAAGCGGCGCTGACCGTTGCAGCGGCGTAGACACTTGCGGCGGCGCTGGCACCTGAAGCGGCGCCGACCCTTGCGTCCGCGTAGACACTTAAAGCGGCGCCGACACTTGCAGCGACGCGGACACTTGTGATGGCGCTGGCACTTGCAGCGGCGCTGGCACTTGAAGTGGCGCCGACCTTTGCAGGGACGTAGACACTTGCGGTGGCGCTGGCACCTGAAGCGGCGCCGACCCTTGCGGCGTCGCTGGCACTTAAAGAGGCGCCGACACTTGTAGCGGCGCGGACACTTGCGGCGGTGTAGACACCTGCGGCGGCACTGACACTTGTAGCGGCGCAGGGACTTGGAGCGGTGTTGGCGCTTGCAGCGGCGCCGACACTCGCGGCGGCGCTGACCCTTGCAGCGGCGCTGGTACTTGAAGCGGCACGGACACTTGCGGCGGTGCTGACACTTGCAGCGGCGCTGGCTCTTGAAGTGGCGCAGACACTTGTAGCGGTGCGGACACTTGCGGCGGCGCTGACACTTGCGGCGACGTAGACAATTGCAGCGGCGCCGGCACTTGCAGCGGCGCGGACACTTGCGACGGCGCTAGCACTTGCAGCGGCGTTGGCACTTGAAGCGGCGCCGACCATTACAGCAGCGTAGACACTTGCGGCGGCGTCGGCACTTATAGCGGCGCGAACACTTGCGGCGGTGCTAACACTTGCAGCGGCGCTGGCACTTGAAGTAGCGCCGACATTTGCAGCGGTGCGGACACTTACGGCGGCGCTGACACCTGCAGCGGCGCTGGTACTTGAAGTGGCACCGACATTTGCAGCGGCGCGGACACTTGCGGCGGCGCTGACACCTGCAACGGCGCTGACACTTGAAGCGGCGCCGACACTTACAGCGGTGCGGACACTTACGGCAGTGCTGACACTTGAAGCGGCACTGGCACTTGAAGTGGCGCCGACATTTGCAGCGGCACGGACACTTGCGGCGGCGCTGACACTTGCGGCGGCGCTGACACTTGCGGCGGCGCTGTCACTTGAAGCGGCGCCGACCCTTGCAGCGGCGTAGACACTTGCGGCGGGACTGGCACCTGAAGCGGCGCCGACCCTTGCGATAGCATAGACACTTGCGGCGGCTTAGACACTTGCAGCGACGCTGGCACTTGAAGCAGCGCTGACCCTTTCAGCGGCGCACAACCTTGCGATGTCTTTTGGACTTCTGGGTGACCCTCGCGGGCGCCTCTCGGATGTCATTAATAAAAGAAGCATCTTTATTTTATTTTATTTGCTTTTTTATTGATAGACACCCATCTACAGGTAACATCATAGTTAAGTTATGAAGACACCATTATGTTGAAACTTCATACCTTAATACAAACATCATCGTGTGATAACTATTAAAAGGAGCATTCATTAAAAGAAGAAAAATCCTCTGAAGAGGATGATATAACATGAAGTTAGAATTACAAGTCAAATTGTGCAAGATAATGTTATCAGAGGTTATGAAGTTACAAATGAAAAACAAAAATTACAAATCTTCACAAATTATGGTCTAAGGGTCTGCAGCCACAGGGTTGGTAACCTCGATCCCATTATTTTGGCCGACATTGGTAATCTCGGCCCCATCATCTTGAAGGTTGACATCCTTAGTCTCTGTAGCTTCTGGTTGGGAAGTCTCTGCAGGCACATCACCTCCTTCCTCCTCGACCTCTTGTAAGGCCTGAGCAAACTGAGGGTTGGCAAAACCAAGACCAATGAAGTTCGAGGCTGTCAAACTACCTGAATCATTTTCTTTGATGGCCACCCATTTACCAGTTGCTTTAACACCTCTTTCAAGGTATTCAAAGCTGAAGCTTATAAATTGGTCAGAAACCTCGTAGTCGACCAAGATTTTCTCAGAAGCATCCTTAAGAGCATCTTTCACTGCAACGTTAACTTTTTATTAGAGGACGTCGTCCTTGGCCTTCAGGGCAGAGGTGTGGTCTTTCTGGAGATTTGCTATGTACTTATCCCTCTACTTCACCTTATTCTTAAACCCCTCCAAGGCAATCTTCAGACATTCCACTTCAGCATTTAGAGTTCCTTCCACCTTCTGGGCCTCTCTTACCTTTTTAATAAGGGGCAACTTCCTCAGGGTCCAGTCAATAAAATAGTGCATGGATAGGATACCCTGCAACATAAAGTCAGATTTATGAGATCAAGACTATCCAAATCAAAGACGAGGTTACACTTGAGCTAAAAAAAAATAAGTCTTTACCTGGATAGAGTTGTGAAGGAAAAACTCTACTAGTAGAGGAGTATCTATAAAGCATAGGAAGCGCTTGTCACCATCGGTCATCATAGAGCCGATGGCATCCATAGCCTTCAGACCATGACCTATGAGGTTATCACTGATCTTCAGCCGCTCTAGACGAGCAGCCAATGCGTCATCAGATGAGATGGGTATGGCACGATCACCCTTTCGGTCTTTACTTTGCCTCTGATCCTCGGGGGCAGCAGTGGTGGATTTCCTCTTCTTTGTAGCATCAGCCTTAGAAGTGCTGATGTTCTGCTTAGACGGGGGAGGAGGAGGTGCATTGAGCCCATCTTTCTTTACCAACTTGATAAGGCTTGGTGAAGAGATCTCCCATAGGTCGTCTGATATACCTTTTGGGCATTTTGCAAAAAATATATCTGAGTTAATAAATCAGAGACATTAAAAATCAGAGGTACAACTTAGAAAAATAAACACTTACGAAGCTCGCCTAAAGGACTTCCCCATGGCCAGTCTCAGAGAAGTAGTAGGGGGTCATCAGATGCTCATACTTGACCATCCAACCTAGATCCCCCTGATCTTAAAGGTCTTTAACCTTTTGTAGGTTATCCAGGCTTAACCCAGGGTCAGCTTTGGCAGCCAGTGACAGTTTTCCCCACCTCAGAGGGGTCCTCGACTATAGCGATGATGAGGGGGCACAAGTACCAAATTCCCTTGCCCCTGAGACGAAGAAGTATCGTGGTTTCCAATTATGATTTGAGGTTTGGGTAACCAATAACATCTTCTTATCAAACTTCCTAGCTAGGAAGTGGTAGTAGCTCGAATGGTTTTTGGTAGAGGAGGGCACGTAGCACCCTGTGAAGATCCTGACAGGAAGGTCTGAGTGATGGACTGTCCTCCATAAGACGATGGCTCCAATCACCACCCTCCAGGCATTGGGGGATAATTGGGAAGGGGCCAAGTTAATATGGGATAATATAGCCCTAATTATTGGATGGATGGGGAGACGAAATCCTAACTTAAACATCTGCTCATATATAAAGATTTCCCCATCTCGGGCACTAAAGACCCTCTCATCCCTCAGAGGTCTCCTAAGTTTGATATAAGGACTTATGGAATAAAGATGCCTAAAGGATAAGAGGTCGAACTCATTGACAATGCTCTCTATCTCGATTGCCTTCAAGATGTCAACGTCACTTTTATGACCATCATCTTCGTCCCTAGCAACTTCGGCCTGGGCAGGCATAGTAACACCAACAGGGAACCTCTGAGCGAACTCAACCCCTGTGGTGGCTGATAGAGGAATATCATCAATAGGCGGTGGGACAGCCACACTCGGCCCCATAACTTCAACATCAGAAGAAGTCCGTAAAGTGCTAGAATCATTATGGGACGAGGTGCGACATTGGACCTCGACCTGATCAGGGACCTGAACTTGCCTAATGGAGAAATCCATTGCCTCTTGGAATGAATCTATAAACATAGGGTCTGAGGTGGACAACTAAGACTCAGACATGTGAGAGTAATCAATTAGATACTTTGATGGATCAACAGTCTCGACTGGTTCAGGGTATACCACTTTCAGAGGTGGGGGAAAGATAGGCCTGAGGGGAAAGGCCTCAACCCTACGAGCTTCCTCTTGGGCTAGCTCTATTTTCCTAATTTTGGCAAAGGTCTTATCCCTAAGAGAGGGTAAATCTTCTATGAGTTTATAAAGAGGTCTGAGCATAGGAGGATGGCCTTACACTTGGACCCTAGACCAAAAATAAACAATTGGACCCAAGCTAAAGTAAGGATCAAAACATGGTTTTGCTCAAGTTCAAACCAAGAACAGTGCACCAAAAAACTTATATACTCACCGGGAAACTCAAAGAGTCACCAAAAAACTAAAGCAGTCACCAGAAAATGCAACAAATGAAAAAACAAGGCAGAAAAAATCGCAAAGGAGATGTAATAAGCAATACCTGATGAGATACGAGGTGAAGAATGGGAAGATTGACAAGAGAAATCATAAAATGCAGCCTCAATCAAGCTCTGGAAGAGAGAGAAAATGAAGAGGGTTTAGGCGGGAAAATGGAAAGAAATGAAGAGGAAAGAGAGAAAAGGGATTTAAACACCCAAACTAGGCTGGCACAAATACCAAGGCCCATCATTGCATTGGGAGCCCAAAATGCCATCATCATTGTACTTGTCAGACACGCAACCCACTTTAGCAATCGACACTTGTCAAAGAAAGATTGGCATATGAAGAAAGTACATCCTCGAACATACATACCCCTTAGTCACCTATTCACATAGGTAACTAAGGGCTAGGGGGTGATTGATATGCCCAAAGTGTACCTAATAACTCATAGGTACCAACCTCGGTCAAGAAGATGGCTGAGGTAACAAAGGCTCAAGACTGATGATCAATAATCTCATCCAGCATAAGGTCGACTACGACCGACGTTACTAGTTACCCCTCCATCAGGAAACAACCGTGGTCTTCATGATTCATGGGGACAATTATCCATCAGGTCATCCACATCCGACATCACATCTACCTCATACATCAACATTGACTGGGAGTCAGCCGAGGCTAGCAAGAACTCATGGGCTCAACCACCCTTCATTGTCATCATTGACCCAGGCCGACGTTCCAGCTATACCTACCTAATCCCGGCCCAAGCCAAAATTATAACTCCTCCTATCTTACCTCGGCTATCCTACTTGGCCGAGATCATCATGAATAACCTCAGATAAAGCAAATGGTCGGACTTCACCAACCTCGTACTCTTCAAGGCTGAGGTTGTACCAGTCAGGGACAGGGCCGAGCATTTACAAGCATATGCAAGGATAGGAACATGTGGACAAAATCAGTTGTAACCGAATCAATCCCCTCATGTGGGGGAATATTTCATCATCATTCTCTACATGTGACAGTGACAAATGTCTTCATTAGATTGGCTAGATCATCACATACATGCTCATTGCATGCATGGGGGGTACATTACACCCCCCAAGCACTATATATACTTGTCTTATCCTACCTTGAGAAGGATCCAAAAAATCATAACCCTAGCTGAAACTCTATCAAATTACACAATAGAGAGAGAAAGCTTGAAAGTTTGTATCTATGGCTGTTAGTGCCTTACTTTAATGACATTACACTCACCTACATAGTGGACGTTGGCCTAATTGGCCGAACCACTTATATTCAAGTGTTCATCCTCTTCTCCTCACCTCCTTCTACATATATACTTATATTCTCCCATGCTTCCATTATTATCACTTGCTTGAGCTTGTCAACACCTCATCTGGTGGTGTTATTTCCAGCATCATCAAATACGATGACAATTTGCATATTTCTAGACTTAGGCTTAAAAACATGGCGTTAGTGGGTGAAACCCAAAATAGCCCCCAAACGGCCCTGTGAGTGGCACCAACACCTTTTACGGGACCAATATAACTTGTAGGAACTTACTGCGCGATCACGGGACTCCTGATTTAAGAATACTAAGATAATTTGCATATTACTGGACTTGGGCATAAAAACATGGCGTTAGTGGGTGAAAACCCAAAACAGCTCCCGAACGGCCCCGTGAATTTCCTTAACACCTCGCTCGGGACCAGTATAACTCGTTGAAACTTATTATGTGATTAAGCGACTCTCGATTTTAGAATTCGAGGATAATTTGCATATTTCTATACTTAGACATAAAACATGGCATTAGTGGGAGAAAACCCAAAACAACCCCCGAACGGCCCCGTGAGTGGCACCAACACCTCGCACGTGACCAACGTAACTCATAGGAACTTACCGCGCGATCACTGGACTCCTGATTTAAGAGTACAATGATAATTTAAAAATATCAGGACTTAAGCAAAACATGGCATTAATGGGTGAAAACTCAAAATAGCCCCCGAACGGCCCCATCAGTGGCACCAACACCTTGGACGGGACCAATGTAACTCGTAGGAACTGATCGTGCGATCACAGGACTCCCGATTTTAGAATATGATGATCATTTACATATTTCTATACTTAGGCATAAAACATGGCGTTAGTGGGTGAAAACCAGAAATATCTCTCGAACGGCCCTATGAGTAGCACCAACACCTTGCACGAGACCAATGTAAATTGTAGGAACTGACCGTGCGATCACGGGACTCCCGATTTGAGAATACGACGATAATTTGCATATTTCTAGACTTAGGCTTAAAAACAAGGCGTTACTAGGTGAAAACCCTAAACAGCCCTCGAACGGCCCCGTGAGTAGCACCAACACGTCGCATGGGACCAATGTAACTCATACGAACTTACCTGGTGATCACGGGACTCTCGATTTGAGAATACGATGATAATTTTCATATATATGGACTTAGTCATAAAACCATGGCATTAGTGGGTGATAACCCCAAACAAACCCTAAACGGTCAAATGAGTGGCACCATCACTTCGCATGGGACCAATGTAACTCGTAGGAACTTACTGCGCGATCACGGCACTCTCGGTTTGAGAATATGATGATAATTTGCATTTTTCTTGACTTTGGCTTAAAAACATAGCATTAGACGATAAAAGCTCGACACAGCCCCCGAGCAACCCCGTGAGTGGCACCAACACCTCGCACATTAGCAATGTAATGCGTAGGAAATGACCGCGCAATCACGGGACTCCCGATTTGAGAATACGACGATAATTTTCATATTTCTAGACTTAGTATTAAAAACATAGCGTTAGTGGGCGAAAACCTGAAATAACCCTCGAACGGCCTCGTGAGTGGTAGCAACACCTCGCACAGGACCAATCTAACTCGTAAGAACTTATCGTGCGATCATGAGACTCCCGATTTGAGAATGTGAAGATTATTTAGAAATAGCAGGATTGAAGAAAAACATGGCGTTAGTGGTGAAAACTCGAAATAGTGACAACCCTGTTAGTGTTTCCAACACCTCACACGTGAACAATGTGACTCGTAGGAACTGACCGTACGAACACCGGACTCTCGGTTTGAGAATACGATATTAATTTGTATATTTTTAGACTTAGCCTTAAAAACATGGCGTTAGTGGGTGAAAACCCGAAACAACCCCCGAACGGCCTCGTGAGTGGCACCAACACATCACAAGGGATCATTGTAAATCAGAGGAACTTACCGTACGATCATGGGACACCCGGTTTGAGAATACAATGATAATTTAAAAAGATCAGGACTAAAGCAAAACATGGCCTTAGTGGGTGAAAATCCGAAATATCCACCGAACGGCCCTGTGAGTGGCACCAATACCTCGTACGAGACCAATGTAACTCATAGGAATTAACCGCGCGATCACGAGACTCCCAGTTTGAGAATACGTTGATAATTTGCATATTTTTAGACTTAGGGTTAAAAACATGGCGTTAGTGGGTAAAAACTCGAAACAGCCTCCGAACGGCCCTGTGAGTGGCACCAACACCTTGCACGGAACCAATATAACTTGTAGGAACTTACCACGCGATCACGGGACTACTGTTTTAAGAATACTATGATAATTTCCATATTTTTAGACCTGGGAAAAAAACATGGCGTTAGTGGGTGAAAACCCCAAACAGCTCCCGAATGGCCCCGTGAGTGGCACTAACACCTCGCTCGGGACCAACGTAATTCATAGGAACTTACCGTGCAATCAGGGGACTCTCGATTTTAGAATTCAAAGATAATTTGCATATTTCTAGACTTAGGCATAAAACATGGCCTTAGTGGGTGAAAACCCAAAATAGCCCCCGAACGACCTCGTGAGTGGCACCAACACCTCGCACGGGACCAATGTAACTCATAGCAACTTATCGCGCGATCATCGAACTCCCGGTTTAAGAATATGATGATAATTTAAAAATATCAGGACTTAAGTAAAACATGGCTTTAATGGGTGAAAACCCGAAATAGCACCCGAACGGCCCCGTTAAAGGCACCAACGCCTCATACAGGACCAATGTAACTTGTAGGAACTGAACGCACGATCATGGGACTCCTGGTTTCAGAATACGATGATAATTTCCATATTTTTAGACTTAGGCATAAAACATGGCGTTATTGGGTGAAAACCCAAAACAACCCCCGAATGGCCCCGTGAGTAGCACCAACACCTCGCATGGGACCAATGTAACTCGTATGAACTTATTGCGTGATCACGGGACTCCTAATTTGAGAATATGACGATTGTTTTCATATTTATAGATTTAGGCATAAAAAAATGGCTTTAGTGGGTGAAAACTTGAAACAACCCCCAAACGGTCACATGAGTGGCACTAACACCTCGCACGGGACCAACGTAACTCATAGGAACTTATCGTGCGATCACCGGACTCCCAATTTGAGAATACAATGATAATTTAAAAATATCAGGACTTAAGTAAAACATGGCGTTAATGGGCGAAAACCCAAAATAGCCCCCAAACGGCCCCGTTAGTTGCACCAACACCTCGCACGGGACTAATGTAACTCGTAGGGACTGACCGTGCGATCACGGGACTCCCGATTTTAGAATACGATGATAATTTACATATTTCTAGACTTAGGTATAAAACATGGCGTTAGTGGGTGAAAATCGGAAATATCTCTCGAACGGCCCTATGAGTAGCACCAACACCTCGCACGAGACTAATGTAAGTTATAGGAACTGACTGCACGATCATAGGACTCCTGATTTGAGAATACGATGATAATTTGTATATTTCTAGACTTAAGCTTAAAAATAAGGCGTTACTAGGTGAAAACTCAAAACAGCCCCGTGAGTAGCACCAACACCTCGCATGGGACAAATGTAACTGATACGAACTTACTTGGTGATCACGGGACTCCCGATTTGAGAATACGATGCTAATTTTAATATTTATGGACTTAGGCATAAAAACATGGCGTTAGTGGGTGACAACCCCAAACAACCCCTGAACGATCACATGAGTGGCACCAACACCTCGCATAGGACCAATGTAACTCGTAGGGACTTACTGCGCGATCACGGCACTCTCGGTTTAAGAATATGATGATAATTTGCATTTTTGTTGACTTAGGCTTAAAAACATAGCATTAGACGATAAAATCTCGACACAGCCCCCGAACAACCCCGTGAGTGGCACCAACACCTCGCACGTTACCAATATAACGCGTAGGAACTGACCGCGCAATCAAGGGACTCCCGATTTGAGAATACGACGATATTTTTCATATTTCTAGACTAAGTATTAAAAACATAGAGTTAGTGGGCGAAAATCTTAAACAACCCCTGAACGGACTCGTGAGTGGTAGCAACACCTCGCACGGGACCAATGTAACTCGTCAGAACTTATCGCACGATCACGAGACTCTCGATTTGACAATGTGATGATTATTTAGAAAAAGCAGGACTGAAGCAAAACACGGCGTTAGTGGTGAAAAATTGAAACAGTGACGACCCAGTTAGTGGCTCCAAACCTCGCACGGGACCAATGTGACTAGTAGAAACTGATCGTACGAACACCGGACTCTCGGTTTGATAATACGATGATAATTTGCATATTTCTAGACTTAGGTTTAAAAACATGGCATTAGTGGGTGAAAACCCGAAATAACCCCGAACGGCCCCGTGAGTGGCACGAACACCTCACAAGGGATCATTGTAATTCAGAGGAACTTATCGTACGATCACGGGACACCTGATTTGAGAATACAATGAAAATTTAAAAAGATCAGGACTAAAGCAAAATATGGCCTTAGTGGGTGAAAACCCGAAACAACCACCGAACGACCCTGTGAGTGGCACCAATACCTCGCACGAGACCAATTAATGTAACTCATAGGAATTTACTGCACGATCACGGGACTCCCAGTTTCAAAATACGATGATAATTTGCATATTTTTAGACTTAGGCTTAAAAACATGGCGTTAGTGGGTAAAAACCCGAAATAACCTCGGAATGGCCCTGTGAGTGGCATCAACACCTTGAACGGAACCAATATAACTCATAGGAACTTACCAGGCGATCACGGGACTACTGTTTTAAGAATACTACGATAATTTCCATATTTTTAGACTTGGGAAAAAAACATGGCGTTAGTGGGTGAAAACCCCAAACAGCTCCCGAAGGGCCCCGTGAGTGGCACTAACACCTCGCTCGGGACCAACGTAATTCGTAGGAACTTACCGTTCAATCAGGGGACTCCCGGTTTTAGAATCCAAAGATAATTTGTATATTTCTAGACTTAGGCATAAAACATGGCCTTAGTGGTTGAAAACCCAAAATATCCCCCGAACGGCCTCGTGAGTGGCACTAACACCTCGCACGGGACCAATGTAACTCGTAGAAACTTATCGCGCGATCACCGAACTCCTGGTTTAAGAATACGACGATAATTTAAAAATATCAGGACTTAAGTAAAATATGGCTTTAATGGGTGAAAACCCGAAATATCCCCCCAACGGCCCCGTTAAAGGCACCAATGCCTCACATGGGACCAATGTAACTTGTAGGAACTGACCGCATGATCACGGGACTCCCGATTTCAGAATACGATGATAATTTTCATATTTCTAGACTTAGGCATAAAACATGGCGTTATTGGGTGAAAACCCAAAACAACCCCAAAACGGCCCTGTGAGAAGCACCAACACCTCGCAAACGGTCACATGAGTGTCACCAACACCTCGCACGGGACCAATGTAGCTCGTACTAACTTATTACACGATCACGGGTCTCCCGATTTGAGAATACGCTGATAATTAGCATTTTTCTTGACGTAAGCTTAAGAACATAGCGTTAGATGATAAAAACTAGAGACAGCCCCCGAACAGCCCCGTGAGTCGCACCAACACCTCGCACGTTACCAATCTAACGCGTAGGAACTGACCGCGCAATCACGGGACTCCCAGTTTGAGAATATGATGATAATTTTCATATTTCTGGACTTAGTGTTATAAACATGGCGTTAGTGGGAGAAAACCCGAAACAGCCCCCGAACGGCCCCGTGAGTGGTAGCAACACTTCGCACGGGACTAATGTAAATCTTAAGAACTTATCGCACTATCACGAGATTACCAATTTGAGAATATGATGATTATTTAAAAATAACAAGACTGAAGCAAAACATGGCATCAGTGGGTGAAAACCCAAAATAATGACGACCCTGTGAGTGGCACCAACACCTCGCACGGGAGCAATGTGACTCGTAGGAGCTATCTACGTGAACATGGGACTCTCGATTTGAGAATATGATGATAATTTCCATATTTATAGACTTAGGCTTAAAAACATTACGTTAGTGGGTGAAAATAAGAAACTACCCCCGAACGGCCCCATGAGTGGAACCAACACCTCGCAAGGGATCAGTGTAACTCGTAGGAACTTACCACACGACCACGGGACTCTCGATTTAAGAATATGACGATAATTTAAAAATATCAGGACTAAAGCAAAACATGGCGTTAGTAGGTGAAAACCTGAAATAACCCTCGAACGGACCTGTGAGTGGAACCAACACCTCGCAGGAGACCAATGTAACTAGTAGGAATAGACCACGCAATGACGGGACTCTCGGTTTGAGAATACGATGATAATTTTCATATTTCTAGACTTTGGCTTAAAAACATGGCGTTAGGGGGTGAAAACTCGAAACAACCCCCGAACGACCCCGTGAAGGGGACCAACACCTCGCACGGGACCAATGAAACTCGTAGGAACTTATTGAGTGATCATGGGACTTTCAATTTGAGAATAGTACAATAATTTGCATATTCCAAGACTTCAGTATAAAAACATGAAGTTAGTGGGTGGAAACCCAAAACAGCCCTCAAACGGACCCGTGAGTGGCATTAACACCTCGCTCGTGACCAATGTTACTCATAGGAACTTAGCATGCAATCAGGGAACTCCTGGTTTGAGAATACGATGATAATTTTCATATTTCTAGACTTAGGTATAAAACATGGAGTTAGTAGGTGAAAACCCAAAACAGCCCCCGAACAGCCCCGTGAGTGGCATCAACAACTCACACGGGACCAATGTAACTCGTAGGAACTTACTGCATGATCAAGGGACTCCCGGTTTGAGAGTACGATGATAATTTAAAAATACTAGGACTTAAGCAAAACATGGCGTTAGTAGGTGAACAACCGAAACATCCACCGAACGGCCCTGTTAGTGGCACCACCACCTCACACGGGGACCAATGTAACTCATAGGAACTCACCGCGCGATCATGAGATTACCGGTTTAAGAATACGATGATAATTTGAATATTTCAATACTTAGGCTTAAAAACATAGCGTTAGTGGGAGAAAACCCAAAACAACCCACGAACGGCCTTGTGAGTGGCACCAACACCTCGCACGGGACCAATGTAACTCGTAGGAACTTACCGCGCGATCACGGGTCTTCTGATTTGAGAATATGATGATAATTTGCATATTTCTAAACTTAGGTAGAAAAACATGGTGTTAACAGGTGTAAACTCGAAACGCCCCCGAACGGCCCCGTGAGTGGCATCAACACCTCGCAAGGGAGCAATGTAACTCATATGAACAGACCGCGCGATCACGGGACTCTCAGTTTGAGATAGACAATAATTTGCATATTTCTAGACTTAGTCATAAAACATGCGTTAGTGGGTGAAAACCCGAATTAGTATCCGAACGGCCCTGTGAGTGGCACCAACACCTCGTACGGGACCAATGTAACTCGTAGGAACTGACTGTGCGATCACAAGACTTCGAATTTGAGAATACGATGATAATTTGCATATTTTTAGACTTAAGCTAAAAAAACATGGCGTTAGTGGGTGAAAATCCTAAACAACCCCCAAACGGCCCCTTGAATGGCATCAACACATCGCACAGGACCAATGTAAGTCGTAGGAACCGATCGCACGATCATGGGACTCTCGGTTTGAGAATACCCTGATAATTTGCATATTCATAGACTTAGGCATAAAAACATGGCTTTAGTGGGTGAAAACTTGAAACAATCCCTGAACGGCCCCATGAGTGGCACCAACACCTCGCACGGGACCAATGTAACTCGTAGTAACTTACAGCGCAATCACGGGACTCTCGATTTGAGAATACGATGATAATTTGCATTTTTCTTGACTTAGGCTTAAAAACATGGCGTTAGTGGGTGAAAACCCAAAACAACCCCCGAACAACCACGTGAATAGTACGAACACCTCGCACGGGACCAATGTAACTCGTCGGAACTTATCGCCTGATCACGGGTCTCCTGATTTTAGAATACGATGATAATTTATATATTTTTAGACTTAGGCATAAAAACATGGTGTTAGCGGATGAAAACCAAAAACAACCCCCGAACGGCCCCATGAGTGGCACCAACACCTCGATGGGGACCAATGTAACTAAAAGGAACTGATCGTGCGATCACGGTACTCCCGGTTTGAGAATATGACAATAATTTACATATTTCTAGAATTACGCTTAAAAAGATGGCATTAGTGGGTGCAAACTCGAAAAATCCCCCGAACGGCACCGTGAGTGGCACTAACACCTCGCACGCCACCAATCTAACTTGTAGGAACTGACCGCACAATCACATGACTCCAAATTTTAGAATACGATGATAATTTGCATATTTCTAGACTTAGGCGTAACAACATGGAGTTAGTGGGTGAAAACCCAAAACAACCCCCGAACGGTACCGTGAGTGGCACCAACACCTCGTACGGGACCAATGATACTGGTTGAAACTTGCCGCGCGATCACGTGACTCCCAATTTTAGAATACGATGATAATTTACATATTTCTTAACTTAGGCTTAAAAACATTTTGTGAGAAGGAAAAACCTGAAATAGCCCCAAACGACCCCGTGAGTGGCACCAACTCCTAGCACGGGACCAATGTAACTCGTAGGAACTGACCGTGCGATCACGGGACTCCCGGTTTGAGAATACGATGATGATTTGCATATTTCTATACTTAGTCTTAAAAAACATGGAGTTAGTGGTTGAAAAAAAAAATATCCCCCCGAATGGCCCCGTGAGTGGCATCGACACATCGTACAAGACAATTGTAACTCGTAGGATCTGGCTCCAAGATGACGGGACTCCTAATTTCAGAATACGATGATAATTTGTATATTTATAGACTTGGGTATAAAAACATGGCGTAAGCGGGTGAAAACCCAAAACAAACCCTGAACGGCCCCTTGAGTGGCACCAACACCTCGTACGGGACCAATGTAACTCGCAGGAACTTACCGCATGATCATGGGACTCTCGGTTTGAGAATATGATGATAATTTGCATATTTTTAGGCTTAGTCATAAAACATGGCGTGAGTGGGTGAAAACCCAAAATAACCCCCGAACGGCCCCGTGAGTGGCACCAACACCTCGTACGGGACCAATTTAACTCATAAAGAACTTACCGTGTGATCACGGGACTCCCGGTTTGAGAATACGATGATAATTTTCATATTTATTGCCTTAGGCATAAAAACATGGCGTTAGCAGGTGAAAACCTGAAATAGCCCCCGAACAGCTCCGTGAGTGGCACCAACACCTCGCAAAGGATCCTTATAACTTGTAGAAACTTACCACGTGACCACGAGACTCCCGATTTGAGAATATAATTGTAATTTAAAAATATCAGGACTAAAGAAAACACATGGCGTTAGTGGGTGAAAACCTGAAACAGCCCCCGAACGACCCTATGAGTGGCACCAACACCTCGCACGGGACCAATGGGACTCAGAGGAGCTATCCACGCTATCACGGGACTCCTAGTTTGAGAATACGACAATCATTTGTATATTTCTAGACTAAAGGTTAAAAAATGGCGTTTGTGGGTGAAAACCCAAAATAGCCCCCGAATGGCACCAACACCCCGCAAGGGATCAATGCAACTCGTAGGAACATACCGCGTGATCACGGGAATCCAGATTTGAGAATACAATGATAATTTAAAAATATCAGGACTAAAGAAAAACTTGGTTTTAGTTGGTGAAAACTCAAAACATCCCCCGAATGGCTGCATTAGTCGGACCACCAACTCGTACGAGACCAATGTAACTCGTAGGAACTCATAGCGCGATCATGGGACTCTCGGTTTGAGAATACGAGGATAATTTGCATATTTCTAGACATAGTCTTAGAAACATAGCGTTAGTGGGCGAAAACTCGAAACAACCCCCGAAAGGCCCCGTGAGTGGCACTAACACCTCGCACGAGCCAATGTAACTCGAAGGAACTTGTTGTGAGATCATGGGAATCCCAATTTGAAAATACGACGATATTTGCATATTTCTATACTTAGGCATAAAAACATGGAATTAGTGAGTGTAAACTCGAAACAACCCCTAAACGGCCCCGTGAGTTGTACTAACACCTTTCAAGGGATCAATGTAACTAGTAGGAAATTACTGCACGATCGCGGGATTCCTCGTTTGAGAATACGATGATAATTTGATTTTTTCTTGACTTAGGCATAAAACATACGTTACTGGGTGAAAACCCGAATTAGCCTCTAAACGGCCCTGTGAGTGTCACCAACACCTCGTACGGGACTAATGTAACTCATAGGAACAGACTGTGCGATCACAAGACTCCCGATTTGAGAATACAATGATAATTTGCATATTTCTAGACTTAGGCTTAAAAACATGGCGGTAGTGGGTGAAAACCCTAAACAACCCCCGAACGGCCCCGTGAATGGTATCGACACATCGCATGGGACTAATGTAACTCGTAGAAACTGGATGCGCGATCACGGGACTCCCGATTTGAGAATACCATGATAATTTTCATATTTATAGACTTAGGCATAAAAACATGGCGTTAGTGGGTGAAAACTTGAAACAACCCCCGAACGGTCCCATGAGTGGTACCAACACCTCGCACGGGACCAATGCAACTTGTAGGAACATATCGCATGATCACGGGATTCTCGATTTGAGAATACGATGATAATTTTCATATTTATAGACTTAGGCATAAAAACATGGCTTTCGTGGGTGAAAATCCAAAACAACCCCCGAACGGCCCCGCGAGTGGCACAAACACCTTCCACGGGACCAATGTAACTCATAGGAACTTACCGCGTGATGATGGGACTCCCGATTTAAGAGTACGATGATAATTTAAAAATATCAGGACTTCAGCAAAACATGGCGTTAGTAGGTGAAAACTCAAAACAGTCCCCGAACTGCCCCGTTAGTGGCACCACCACCTCGCACTGGACCAATGTAAGTCATAGGAACTCACTGCGCGATCACGGGATTCCCGGTTTGAGAATACAAGGATAATTTTAATATTTCTAGACTTAGGCTTAAAAACATGGCGTTAGTGGCAAAACCCCAAAACAACCCTCGAACGACCCTGTGAGTAGTAGTAACACCT
Source organism: Sambucus nigra (assembly GCA_949130495.1). Lineage (NCBI taxonomy): Eukaryota > Viridiplantae > Streptophyta > Magnoliopsida > Dipsacales > Adoxaceae > Sambucus > Sambucus nigra. The sequence goes on from OX422212.1 coordinate 263,848,350, forward strand.
CGCACGGGACCAATGTAACTCGTAGGAACTTACCGCATGATCACGGGTCTCCTGATTTGAGAATACGATGATAATTTGTATATTTCTAGACTGAAGTAGAAAAACATGGTGTTAGCAGGTGTAAACCCGAAACAGCCCCCGAACGGCCCCGTTAGTGGCATCAACACCTCGCAGGGGACCAATGTAACTCATAGGAACAGACCGCGCGATCACGGGGCTCTCGGTTTGAGAATAGACAATAATTTGCATATTTCTAGACTTAGGTATAAAACATGCGTTAGTAAGTGAAAACCCGAATTAGCCTCTGAACGGCCTTGTTAGTGGCACCAACACCTCGTACGGGACCAACGTAACTCGTAGAAACTGACTGTGCGATCACAACACTCCGGATTTGAGAATACAACGATAATTTGCATATTTCTAGACTTAGGCTTAAAAACATAGCGTTAGTGGGTGAAAACCCTAATCAACCCGCGAACGGCCCCGTTAGTGGCATCGACACATTGCAAGTTACCAATGTAACTCGTAGGAATTGGCCACTCGGTCACGGGACTCCCGGTTTCAAAATACGATGTTAATCTGCATATTTATAGACTTGGGCATAAAAACATGGCGTAAGCGGGTGAAAACTCAAAACATCCCTCGAACGGCCCCGTGAGTGGTACCAACACCTCGCACGGGACCAATGTAACTCGCAGGAACTTATCGCGTGATCACGGGACTCCCGATTTAAGAATATGATGATAATTTGCATATTTCTAAACTTAGGCATAAAACATGGCGTAAGTGGGTGAAAACCCAAAACAGCCCCCGAACGGCCCCGTGAGCGGCACCAACACCTCGCAGGGGACCAATTTAACTCGTAAGGAACTTAACATGCAATCACGGAACTCTCGGTTTGAGAATACGATGATAATTTGAATATTTGTTGACTTAGGCATAAAAACATGGCGTTAGCAGGTGAAAACCTGAAACAGCCCCTGAACAGCTCCGTGAGTGGAACCAACACCTCGTAAGGGATCCTTGTAACTCGTAGGAGCTTACCACGCGACCACGGGACTCCCGATTTGAGAATATGATTATAATTTAAAAATATCTGGACTAAAGCAACGCATGGCGTTAGTGGGTGAAAACTTGAAACAACCCCCGAACCGCCCTATGAGTGGCACCAACACCTTGCACGGGACCAATTGGACTCGGAGGAACTATCCATGCTATCATGGGACTCCTAGTTTGAGAATACGATGATAATTTGTTTATTTCTATACTAAGGCTTACAAAAATGGCGTTAGTGGGTGAAAATCCAAAACAGCACCAGAACGGCACTGTGAGTGGCACCAACACCTCAGAAGAGATCAATGTAACTCGTAAGAACATACCGCGTGATCATGGGAATCCCATTTTGAGAATACAATGATAATTTAAAAATATCAGGACTAAAGAGAAACTTGGTTTTAGTTGGTGAAAACCCGAAATAGCCCCCGAACGACCGCGTTAGTTGCACCACCACCTCGTACGAGACCAATGTAACTCGTAGGAACTCAACGCGTGATCATGGGTCTCCTGGTTTGAGAATACGAGGATAATTTGGATATTTCTAGACTTACGCTTAAAAACTTAGCGTTAGTGGGCGAAAACCCGAAACAACCCTCGAAAGGCCCCGTGAATGGCACCAACACCTCTCACGGGCCAATGTAACTTGTAGGAACTTGCTGCGCGATCATGGGACTCCCAGTTGGATAATACGATGATAATTTGCATATTTTTATACTTGGTCTTACAAAATGGCGTTAGTGGGTGTAAACTCGAAACAACCCCATGAGTGTTACAAACACCTCGCAAGGGATCAATGTAACTAGTAGGAAATTATAGCACGATCATCGGATTCCCGATTTGAGAATACGATGATAATTTGCTTTTTTTTGGACTTAGACTTAAAACATACGTTACTGGATGAAAACTTGAATTGGCCTCTGAACAACCCTGTGAGTGGCACCAATACCTCGTACGGGACCAATGTAACTCATAGGAACTGACTGTGCGATCACGAGACTCCCGATTTGAGAATACAATGATAATTTGAATATTTCTAGACTTAGGCTTAAAAACATGGCGTTAGTGAGTGAAAACCCTAAATAACCCCCTCATGGCCCCGTAAATGGAATCGACATATCGCACGGGACCAATGTCACTCATTGGAACTAGCTGTGCGATCACGGGACTCCCAGTTTGAGAATACCATGACAATTTTCATATTAATAGACTTGGGCATAAAAACATGGCGTTAGTGGGTGAAAACTTGAAACAACCCTCGAATTGTCCCATGACTGGCACCAACACCTCGCATGGGACCAATATAACTTGTAGGAACTTACCGCGCGATCACGGGATTCTCGGTTTGAGAATATGGCGATAATTTTCATATTTATAGACTTAGGCATATAAACATGGTTTTAGTGGGTGAAAACCCAAAACAACCCCCGAACGACCCCATGAGTGGCACTGACACCTCGCACGGGACCAATATAACTCGTAGGAAGTTACTGCGCGATACCTGGACTCTCGGTTTGAGAATACGATGATAATTTGCATTTTTCTTAACTTAGGCTTAAAAATATGGCGTTAGTGGATGAAAACCCAAAATAACCCCTGAACGGCCCCATGAATGGCACGAACACCTTGCACGGGACCAATGTAACTCGTCGAAACTTACCGCGTGATCACGGGTCTCCTGATTTGAGAATATGATGATAATTTGTATATTTCTAGACTTAGACACAAAAAATAAGGTGTTAGCGGGTGAAAACCCGAAATAACCCGTGAATGGCCCCATGAGTGGCGATAACACCTCGCCTAGGACCAATGTAACTCATAGGAACTGATCGTACGATCATGGTACTCCCGATTTGGAAATACGACGATAATTTACATATTTCTATACTTAAGCTTAAAAAGATGGCGTTAGTGGGGGCAAACGCAAAAAATACCCGAAACGACCCCGTGAGTGGTACCAACACCTCGCACGCGACCAATCTAACTCATAGGAACTGACCGCGCGATCACGGGACTCCCGATTTGAGAATATGTCGATAATTTACATATTTCTAGACTTAGGCATAAAAACATGGAGTTAGTGGGTGAAAACCCAAAATAGCCCCCGAACGGTCCTGTGAGTGGCACCAACACCTTGCACGGGACCAATGTAACTCGTAAGAACTTATCGCGTGATCAAGTGACTCCTGGTTTGAGAATATGATGAGAATTTACATATTTCTTAACTTAGGCTTAAAAAAATTATGTTAGAGGGAAAAAACCTAAAATGGTCCCGAACGGCCCCGTGAGTGGCACCAACTCCTCGCACGGGACCAATGTTACTCGTAGGAACTGATCGTGAGACCAATGGACTCCCGATTTGAGAATACGATGATGATTTACATATTTCTACACTTCGGCTTAAAAACATGGCGTTAGCGATTGAAAACCAAAAATAGCCCCCCGAACGTCCCCGTGAGTGGAATCGACACATCGTACGGGACCAATGTAACTCGTTGGAATAGTTCACATGATGATGGGACTCTAGGTTTGAGAATACGACAATAATTTGCAAATTTATAGACTTGGGCATAAAAACATGTCGTACGCGGGTGAAATCCCAAAACATCCCCCGAATGGCCCCGTGAGTGGTACTCACACCTCGCACGGGACCAATGTTACTCATAGGAACTTATCGCGTGATCACGGGTCTCCTGATTTGAGAATACGATGATAATTTGTATATTTCTAGACTTAGGTAGAAAAACATGGTGTCAGCAGGCCCGAACGGCCCCGTTAGTGGCATCAACACCTCGCAGGGGACCAATGTAACTCATAGGAACAGACCGCGCGATCACGGGGCTCTTGGTTTAAGAATAGACAATAATTTGCATATTTCTAGACTTAGGCATAAAACATGCGTCAGTGGGTGAAACCCCAAATTAGCCTCCGAACGGCCCTATGAGTGGCACCAACACCTCGTACGTGACCAATGTAACTCGTAAGAACTGACTGTGCGATCACAATACTCTGGATTTGAGAAAACAATGATAATTTGCATATTTCTAGACTTAGGCTGAAAAATATGGCATTAGTGGGTGAAAACCCTAAACAACCCCCGAACGGCCCCGTGAGTGGCATCGACACATCGCTCGGGACCAATGTAACTCGTAGGAACCGGTCACGCGATCACGGGACTTTTGGTTTGAGAATACCACGATAATTTGCATATTTATAGACTTAGGCATAAAAACATGGCGTTAGTGGGTAAAAACTTGAAGCAACCCCCGAATGGCCCGGTGAGTGGCACCAACACCTCCCACGAGACCAATGTAACTCGTAGGAAGTTACAGCGCGATGACGGGACTCCCGGTTTAACAATATGAAGATAATTTTCATTTTTCTTGATTTAGGCTTAAAAACATAACGTTAGTGGGTAAAAACTAGAAACAACCACCGAACAGCCCCGTGAATGGCACGAACACCTCGCACGAGTCCAATGTAACTCGTTGGAACTTACCGCGTGATTAAGGGTCTACTGATTTGAGAATACAACGATAGTTTGTATATTTCTAGACTTAGGCATAAAAACATGGTGTTAGCAGGTGAAAACCCGAAACAACCACCGAACGGCTCCGTGAGTGGCACCAACACCTCATTGGGGACCAATGTAACTCATAGGAACTGATTGTACAATCACAATATTCCCGGTTCGAGAATATGAAGATAATTTACATATTTATAGATTTATGCTTAAAAAGATGGCTTTAGTTGGTGCAAACTCGAAAAATCCCCCGAACGGCACCATGAGTGTAACCAACACCTCGCACGCGACCAATTTAACTTGTAAGAACTGATCGTACAATCACAGGACTCCCGATTTGAGAATACGACGATAATTTGCATATTTCTTGACTTAGGCATAAAAACATGGAGTTAGTGGGGGAAAACCCAAAACATCTCCCGAACAGTCCCGTGAGTGGCACCAACACCTCGCACGGGACCAATGTAACTCGTAGGAACTTGCCGCGCGATCACGTGACTTATGGTTTGAGAATACGATGATAATTTACATATTTCTTGACATAGGATTAAAAACATTATGTTAGAAGGAAAAAACCCGAAACAGCCCCGAACGGCCCCGTGAGTGTCACCAACTCCTTACACGGGACCAATTTAACTCGTAGGAACTGATCGTGCGATCACGGGACTCCCGATTTGAGAATATGATGATTTGCATATTTTTATACTTAGGCTTAAACACATGGCATTAGCGGTTGAAAAAAAAATAGCCCCCCGAACGGCCCATGAGTGGCATCGACACATCGCATGGGACCAATGTAACTCGTAGGAATTGGCCGCTCGATCACGGGACTCCCGGTTATAGAATACGATGATAATTTGCATATTTATAGACTTGGGCATAAAAACATGGCGTAAGTGGGTGAAAACCCAAAACATCCCCTGAACGGCCTTTGTGAGTGGTACCAACACCTTGCACGAGACCAATGTAACTCGCAAGAACTTACCGCATGATCACAGGACTCTCGATTTGAGAATATGATAATAATTTGCATATTTATAGAGTTAGGCATAAAACATGGCGTCAGTGGGTGAAAACCAAAAATAGCCCCCGAACGGCCTCGTGAGTGGCACCAACACCTCGCAGGTGACCAAATTAACTCGTAAGGAACTTACCATGCAATCACGGGACTCTCGGTTTGAGAATACGATTATAATTTGAATATTTGTTGACTTAGTCATAAAAACATGGCGCTAGCAGGTGAAAACCTAAAACAGCCCCCGAACGGCTCCGTGAGTGGAACCAACACCTCGCAAGGGACCCTTGTAACTCGTAGGAACTTACCACATGACCACGAGACTCCCGATTTGAGAATATGATTATAATTTAAAACTATCAGGACTAAAGCAACGCATGGCGTTAATGGGTAAAAACCTCAAGCAGCCCTCGAACCGCCCTATGAGTGGCACCAACACCTCGTACGGGACCAATGGGACTCAGGGGAACTATCCACGCTATCATGGGAATCCTAGTTTGAGAATACGATGATAATCTGTATATTTCTAGACTAAGGCTTAAAAAAATGGCGTTAGTGGGTGAAAACCCAAAACAACACCCGAACGGCACCATGAGTGGCACCAATACCTCAGAAGGGATCAATGTAACTCGTAGGAACATACCGCGTGATCATGGGAACCCCGGTTTGGGAATATAATGATAATTTAAAAATATCAGGACTAAAGAAAAACTTGATTTTAGTTGGTGAAAACCCGAAATACCCCCGAACGATCGCGTTAGTCGCACCACCACCTCGTACGAGACCAATGTAACTCGTTGGAACTCACCGCGTGATCTTGGGTCTCCCGATTTGATAATACGAGGGTAATTTGGATATTTCTAGACTTAGGCTTAAAAACATAGCGTTAGTGGGCAAAAACCCGAAATAGCCCCTGAAAGGCCCCGTGAGTGGCACCAACACCTCTCACGGGCCAATGTAACTCGTAGGAACTTTCTGCGCGATCATGGGAATCCCAGTTGGAGAATACGACAATAATTTGCATATTTTTATACTTAGGCATAAAAACGTGGCTTTAGTGGGTGTAAACTCGAAACAGCCCCGTGAGTGGTACAAACCCTCGCAAGGGATCAATGTAACTAGTAGGAAATTACCACACGATCATGGGATTCCCGATTTGAGAATACGATGATAATTTGCTTTTTTCTTGACTTAGGCTTAAAACATACGTTACTGGGTGAAAACTTGAATTAGCCTCCGAACGGCCCTGTGAGTGGCACCAACACCTCTTACGGGACCAATGTAACTCATAGGAAAAATTGTGCGATCACGAGACTACCGATTTGAGAATACAATGATAATTTGAATATTTCTAGACTTAGGCTTAAAAACATGGCGCTAGTGGGTGAAAACCCTAAATAACCCCCGAATGGCCCCGTGAATGGCATCGACACATCGCACGGGACCAATGTAACTCGTGGGAACTGGTCGCGCGATCACGGGACTCCCGGTTTGAGAATACCACGATAATTTACATATTAATAGACTTGGGCATAAAAACATGGCGTTAGTGGGTGAAAACTTGAAATAACCCCCGAACGGTCCCATGAGTGGCACCAACACCTCGCATGGGACCAATATAACTCGTAGGAACTTACCGTGCGATCACGAGATTCTCGATTTGAGAATACGACGATAATTTTCATATTTATAGACTTAAGCATATAAACATGGCTTTAGTGGGTGAAAACCCAAGACAACCCCCAAACGGCCCCGTGAGTGGCACTAACACGCCACACGGGACCAATGTAACTCGTAGGAAGTTATTGCACGATCCCAGGACTCTCGATTTGAGAATACGATGATAATTTGCATTTTTCTTCGCTTAGGCTTAAAAATATGGCGTTAGTGGGTGAAAACCCAAAATAACCCCTGAACGGCCCCGTGAATGGCACGAACACCTCGCACGGGACCAATGTAACTCGTCGGAACTTACCGCGTGATCACGTGTCTCCTGATTTGAGAATACGATGATAATTTGTATATTTCTAGACTTAGGCATAAAAAACAAGGTGTTAGCGGGTGAAAACTCGAAAGAACCCCCGAACGGCTCCATGAGTGGTGATAACACCTCGCTGGGGACCAATGTAACTCATAGGAACTGATCGTACGATCACGGTACTCCTGGTTTAAGAATACGATGATAATTTACATATTTCTAGACTTAAGCTTAAAAAGATGGAGTTAGTGGGTGCAAATCCGAAAAATACCCCAAACAGCCCCGTAAGTGGCACCAACACCTCGCACAAACCAATCTAACTCATATTAACTGACCGCGCGATCACGGGACTCCCGATTTGAGAATATGACGATAATTTACATATTTCTAAACTTAGGCATAAAAACATGGAGTTAGTGGGTGAAAACCCAAAACAACCCCCGAACGGTCCCGTGAGTGGCACCAACACCTCGCACGGGACCAATATAACTCGTAGGAACTTATCATACGATCACGTGACTCCCGATTTGAGAATACAATGATAATTTACATATTTCTTAACTTAGGCTTAAAAACATTATGTTAGACGAAAAAAACCCGAAACGGCCCCGAACGGCCCCACGAGTGGCACAAACTCCTCGCAAGGAACCAATGTAACTCGTAGGAATAGACCATGAGATCACGGGACTCCCGGTTTGAGAATATGATGATGATTTTCATATTTCTAGACTTAGGCTTCAAAACATGGTGTTAACGATTAAAAACTAGAAATAGCCCCACGAACAGCCCCGCGAGTGGCCTCGACACATTGCACGGGACCAATGTAACTCGTAGGAACTGGCCGCGCAATCACGGGACTCTCGGTTTGAGAATATGATGATAATTTGCATATTTATAGACTTGGGCATAAAAACATGGCGTAAGTGGGTGAAAACCCAAAACATCCCCCAAACGGCCCCGTGAGTGGCACTAACACCTTGCACGGGACCAATGTAACTCGCAGGAAGTTACCGCGTGATCATGGGACTCGCGATTTGAGAATATGATGATAGTTTTCATATTTATAGACTTAGGCATAAAACATGGCGTTAGTGGGTGAAAACCCAAAACAACCCCCGAACGGCCCCGTCAGTGGAACCAACACCTCGCACGAGACCAATTTAACTCGTAAGGAAAATACCGCCCAATCACAGGACTCCCGGTTTGTGAATACGATGATAATTTAAATATTTCTAGACATAGGCATAAAAACAAGGCGCTAGTGAGTGGAAACCCAAAAAATCTCCCGAACGACCCCGTGATTGGCACCAACATCTCGCACGTGACCAATCTAACTCGTAGGAACTGATCCCACGATCACGGGACTCCCGACTTGAGAATACAATGATAATTTTCATATTTCTAGACTTAGGCATAAAAACATGGAGTAAGTGGGTGAAAACCCAAAACAACCCCCGAACGGTCCCGTGAGTGGCACCAACACCTCGCACGGGACCAATGTAACTCGTAGGAACTTGTCGTGCGATCACGTGACTCCCGGTTTGAGAATACGATGATAATTTGCATATTTCTTAACTTAGGCTTAAAAACATTATGTTAGAAGGAAAAAAACTAGAAACGGCCCCGAACGGCCCCATGAGTGGAACAAACTCCTCGCAAGGGACCAATGTAGCTCGTAGGAATAGATCGTGTGATCACGGGACTCCCGGTTTGAGAATACGATGATGATTTGCATATTTCTAGACTTAGGCTTAAAAACATGGTGTTAGCGATTAAAAACCAAAAATAGCCGCCCGAACAGCCCCGTGAGTTGCCTCGACACATCGCACGGGACCAATGTAACTCGTAGGAATTGGCCGCGCGATCACGGGACTCTCGGTCTGAGAATATGATGATAATTTGCATATTTATAGACTTGGGCATAAAAACATGGCCAAAGCGGGTGAAAACCCAAAACAGCCCCCGAATAGCCACGTGAGTGGCGCCAACACCTTGCACGGGACCAATGTAACTCGCAGGAACTTACTGTGTGATCACGAGACTCCTAGTTTTAGAATACGACAATAATTTTCATATTTCTAGACTTAGGCATAAAAACATGGCATTAGTGGGCGAAAACCCAAAACAACCCCTGACTGGCCCCGTGAGTGGCACCAACACCTCGCACGGGACCAATTTAACTCCTAAGGAACTTATCGCGCGACCACGGGACTCTCGGTTTGAGAATACAATGATAATTTGAATATTTGTTGACTTAGGCATAAAAATATGGCGTTAGCAAGTGAAAACATAAAACATCCCTGAACGGCTCCATGAGTGGCGCCAACACCTCGCAAGGGATCATTGTAACTCATAGGAACTTACCATGCGACCATAAGACTCTCGATTTGAGAATACGATGATAATTAAAAATATCAGGACTAAAGCAAAACATGGCGTTAGTGGGTGAAAACCTGAAACGGCCACCAAACGACCCTATGAGTGGCACCAACACCTCGTACGGGACCAATGGGACTCGGAGGAACTATCCACGCTATCACGGGACTCCTAGTTTGAGAGTACAATGATAATTTGTATATTTTTAGATTAAGGCTTAAAAAATGGCGTTAGTGGGTGAAAACCAAAAAAGCCCCCGAACGGCATCGTGAGTGACACCAGCACCTCGCAAGGGATCAATATAACTCGTAGGAACTGACCGCGTGATCACAAGACTCCCGACTTGAGAATACGATGATAATTTGCATATTTATAGACTTAGGCATAAAAACATGGAGTTAGTAGGTGAAAACCCAAAACAACCCCCGAACTGTCCCGTGAGTGGCACCAACACCTCGCGCACAGGACCAATGTAACTCGTTGGAACTTGTCGCACGATCACGTGACTCTCGGTTTGAGAATACAATGATAATTTTCATATTTCTTGACTTAGGCTTAAAAACATTATGTTAGAAGGAAAAAACCCAAAACGGCCCCGAACGACCCCGTGAGTGGCACAAACTCCTCGCACGGGACCAATGTAACTCGTAGGAACTTGTCGCGTGATCACGTGACTCTCGGTTTGAGAATACGATGATAATTTGCATTTTTCTTGACTTAGGCTTAAAAACATTATGTTAGAAGGAAAAAACCTGAAACGTCCCTGAATGACCCCGTGAGTGGCACAAACTCCTCGCACGGGACCAATGTAACTCGTTGGAATAGATCGTGCGATCACGGGACTCCCGGTATGAGAATAATATGATGATTTGCATATTTTTAGACTTATTCTTAAAAATATGGCGTTAGCGGTTGAAAACCAAAAATAGCCCCCCGAACAACCCCGAGAGTGGCATCGACACATCGCACGGGACCAATATAATTCGTAGGAAATGGTCGCGCGATCAAAGGACTCTCGGTTTGAGAATATGACGATAATTTGCATATTTATAGACTTGGGCATAAAAAGATGGCGTAAGCGGGTGAAAACCGAAAACATCCTCCGAACGGCCCCGTGAGTGGCACCAACACCTTGCACGAGACCAATGTAACTCGCAGGAACTTACTGCGTGATCATGGGACTCCCGGTTTTAGAATACGATGATAATTTGCATATTTCTAGACTTAGGCATAAAACATGGCGTTAGTGGGCGAAAACCCAAAATAGCCCCCGAACGGCCCCGTGAGTGGCACCAACACCTCGCACGAGACCAATTTAACTCGTAAGAAACTTATCACGCGATCAAGGGACTCCCGATTTGAGAATACAATGATAATTTTCATATTTGTTGACTTAGGCATAAAAACATGGCGTTAGCAGGTGAAAACCTGAAACAGCCCCCGAACGGCTCCGTGAGTGGCGCCAACACCTCGCAAGGGATCATTATAACTCGTAGGAACTTACCATGTGACCACGAGACTCCCGATTTTAGAATACGATGATAATTTAAAAATACCAGGACTAAAGCAAAACAAGGCGTTAGTGGGCGAAAACCAAAAACCACCCCCAAACGACCCTGTGAGTGGCACCAATACCTCGCACGGGACCAATGGGAATCGAAGGAACTATCCACGCTATCATGGGGCTCCTGGTTTGAGAAACAATGATAATTTATATATTTCTAGACTAAGGCTTAAAAAAATGGCATTAGTGGGTGAAAACCCAAAACAACCCCCGAACGGCACCGTGAGTGGCACCAACACCTCGCAAGGGATTAATGTAACTCATAGGAACTTATCGCGTGATCATGGGACTCTTAATTTTAGAATACAATGATAATTTAAAAATATCAGGACTAAAGCAAAACTTGGTTTTAGTTGGTGAAAACTCGAAAGAGCCCCTGAACGGCCCTGTGAGTGGTACCAACGCCTCGCACGAGACCGATGTAACTCGTAGGAACTGATTGCACGATCACGGGACTCCCGGTTTGAGAATATGGCAATAATTCGCATGTTGCTATACTTAGGCTTAAAAACATGGCGTTAGTGGGTAAAAACTCAAGACAACCCCGAAAGGCCCTGAGAGTGGCACCAACACCTCGTACGGGACCAATGTAACTCGGCGAAACTTACTGCGCGATCATGGGACTCTCGGTTTGAGAATACAACGATAATTTGCATATTTCTATACTTAGGCATAAAAACATGGCGTTGGTGGGTGAAAACTCGAAACATCCCCCAAACGACCCCTTGAGTGGTACCAACACCTCGCAAGGGATCAATGTAACTAGTAGGAACTTACCGCGCGATCATGGGATTATCGATTTGAGAATACGATGATAATTTGCATTTTTCTTGACTTAGGCTTAAGAACATAGCATTGGACGATAAAAACCCGACACAGCCCCCGAATAGCCTCGTGAGTGGCACGAACACTTCGCATGTCAGCAATGTAATGCGTAGGATTTGGCCAGGCGATCACGGGACTCCCGGTTTGAGAATACGATGATAATTTGAATACTTCTTGACTTAGGCTTAAAAACATGGCGTTAGTGGGCGAAAACCTGAAGTAACCCCCGAACGGCCTCGTGAGTGGCACCAACACCTCGCAGGGACTAATGTAACTCGTAGGAATTGGTCGTGCGATCACGGGACTCCCGATTTTAGAATACGATGATAATTTGCATATTTCTAGGCTTAGGCTTAAAAACATCGCGATATTGGGTGAAAACCCAAACTAATCCATGAACGGCCTCGTGAGTGGCATCAACACCTCGAACGGGACTAATGTAACTCGTAGGAAGTTATCGCGCTATCACGGGACCCCTGGTTTGAGAACACAATGATAATTTGTGTAGAGGGGGCTTGAAGTTAATCCTGAGATTAGGGATAATTCCCCTATCTACAACAGTATCTGGGTTCAACGCAGCTTAGTGTGGCAACCCAACGTGGCAGATTAGTGTGACAACTCATATTTTAGCTTGATGTGTTACTTAGCCATATTATATCTTTAGTCTGTACTGACTATGGGCTATAACGATTGTAATGATGTAACGAGAATAATGATTATGTGTGAGGTCGAATGGTACTCACGAGAGACCAGGCATGGCTAGGCCTAGGAGAGCTTTCATGCTCTATCGAATGACCTCGTTGTGGGAACTTTAGAGGGACTTGGTTCGGAGGATTGATAAGTGAGGCACCGTTAGGTCTTGTCCTAACTATCTTAGATACACCTAGTAAAACATCAAAGGACTCTTACTGTGGAACCTAGGGTGGAGAAGCTTGGAATTCCATTGAGCGTTGAGTTGTGAACCAAATAACCCTCTACATAATGTCACATTCACTTCATCTGTTGTCACTAATAAGATAGACAATGTCAGACCTGCACTTGAGTAAACCATCATGGTATTTGGGGCTGTCAGACAGTTAGTGAGACACTTCTCTGACAACAGCCCCCTTGACACACAATGGTTAGGCAAAAGGCATGTCTTGGCATTTAATGCTTATGACGTGGAGACAACTAGTGCATAAGGTATTTAATATTTGTGACATAAAGTATGAGGGATGTATTTCAGAGGCATTAATTACTGAGTTGCCTCGGGGGTGGTGTGGGAGGCTATTTAAGGACCCCAACCACCTCTGAGGAGAGGATGATATTTTCTGAAAGTTCAGAGGTTATTGTTAGAGAGGATATACATTAGAGAGAGTTATTACAACCCAGAGGGTCCACTCACCCACCATTATCATTTATTACGAAGCTTTTAACACTTGACATAGATTCTTGAGGGCAGTTGGTGTGTTTGGCTGTCTTCCAAGATGTATCTAGGGTGCTTACTTATCTCTCCCTCTGACTAAGTTACTTCTAAGTTCATTACTACCTTCTGAGTTAAACACGAGAGATTTATGAGTTTAAATTGAGTCTATCTTCATTAAGTCGTGTTTGTATGTCCTATAGTTAATCAATAGTCTTGCTATTTAACTTATCATTACTATACTAAAAAAAGGGGTTACGCCTCCATCTTATCTAAACTACCCTCTTACATTTGGCGACTCTGCTGGAGAGGCATCATTCTATACAAGGAGTATGGCGCAAGATAACGTTAATCGAAGGCTGAACTTGATGACATCGAGCACAATGAAGAACAAGCAACAAGAGAACTAAAGGCTCTAAGGGATGGGGCTCCTCGAATAGAGGTACCTCCAGTTCAGGCGATGACCGACGTTCCAAGGGTGACACAAGCTTCCACGAGTGCATGGTTGGGACCCACTCAGGTGGCACTCCTCATGAGTAAGTTTTATGAATTTTTGCAAAGTCAGGTAGCTTCAATGGTGATGAAAGGATCTGAAGCCAATTCCTTTGTAAAATCAGGGGCAACCTCGACGGCCCCAACGAGTGCAGGTGTAATGGGAACAGTCCCAGAGAGCATACCCTCTGTTGTGAATCTAGCAGTGGGTACATCAAGAGTATCAATGGCCCTAACTATGATGACTACTCCAGTTACAACGGGCACTTAGCCCATTATCCCGTTGGTTGTTGCTGCAATAGCATCACCCATGGAGGAAATGAGGAAGGAGATGTAGAAAGAGATGCTGAAGTTCATGCAAGCCTCCTCACAGTATGCTAGCGAGGTAGCTTATGTTTATGATGACTTTCGAACACCTTATCCCTAGGAATAAAACGATGAGCCCTTTCCAAAGGACTATATTCCTCCAATTTTTGAAAAATACACAAGGAAAGGTGGAAACCTGAAGGAGCACACTAAGCGCTTCGTTGACCACTTAGGGGAACATTGTAATAATAAGAAGCTCAAGTTAAGGGAGTTTTCTAAATCCTTAACTAATAAAGCATATACCTGGTATTCTCATTTGGCTCCCAAAAGCGTTTCTACGTGGGAAGAGATGCATGTTTTGTTCGTCCATAAGTTCTTTCTGGCGGAAGATGAGTCTGGGGAGGGAGAAGCAATAACCCGGGGAAGAAGTGGTAGCCTACGTTCGAAGGTTCAGGGAAAGATCCCTTAACGTGAGGGAGGAGGCTAAAGAGTCCAAGTTATTACAAATCTGCGCTGAGGGGCTTCTTCCTAAATACATTTGCCATCTTATCAATGAGACACATGAGGGGAATTTTGTGGCGTTCCTGAAAGCGGCAAGAAACATATCATTAGTTGTGCGGCCAAATCTAGTGGTGGTGCCCATAATGTTTAGGCAGTCGATACAACCTATGGGAGGGAGGTCTCAGTTCCCACGGGTAGTATACAGTGAGGGGGCAGATGGGGATAAGGCATCGAAGAAGGACAATAAGAGAAAGTTTGGAAGAAACATAGAGGAACCACCACCATGGCCTTGTACAGTAGAGGAGGCTGTCAGCTGTTACAACGTAATAGTCCAAGGAGGAACTGTCTACGAACCAAAAGACATTCCCGTTAGGGAACCCGATGCGGCAACGAGGGCGGATCCTAACTATTACCAGGTTCATCAGAGGATCCAGCATCCAACAAAGAGTTGTTTTACACTGAGAAGAATCATCGATAAGTATGTGAAGGTAGGGATGTTGCAAATCCCTCCGCAGAACGTTAACAACAACCCACTCCCAGAACATGGGGCCAATTTTATGGTGGCCTATGACGAGGAAGCAGAGAGAGAAGAAAGAGAGCCAATGAAGCGGGAGGAGTTCAAAGGAGCTCTAGAAGATAGTACGAAGGGAATGGCTAATGTAGTACTGGCCTACGATGAGGCTAGCACCAAAGACGTGGAGGATGTATTCATCATTGAAGGTGAGGAAATAGACCCAGTTCTAGAGTACTATGCAGTTTCAAAATCCCTAAAATTCACCTGGTTCTTTGACCATGTGGGGATACCGAAAGAGAGTACATTGGAAATAACTCAGGCAATACTTGACATTACGAGAAAGAATACAGTCCCTTCGCTGAGATAGAAGGGACCCATGGACAGGTTGGTAAGGAGGTTTATGTCAGAAGTAACCTTTAGCGATGCAGATAGGGCTGTAAGATTCCCTTATAGGAGGCCATTGTATGCGACCGCCAGCATCAACGAAATTAGTCTGGAAAGGACTCTTATGGATGGGGGAGCTTCCATCAATATTATGCCAATCAACTCCTTCCACACAGCCAATATCCCAAAACAAAGGTTGGTCCCCATGCCTTTGGTGATTTCGGGGTATGATAACCAATCTTGCAAATCCATTGGGTACGTTAATGTTGGGATTATAATGGGAAATCTGAGTTCCCATATCAAGTTCCACATAATAGAAAGTGCAACTTCCTATCATCTGCTAATAGGAAGGGTGTGGATGCACGAACAAGGGCTAGTTCCTTGTACGTTCCACCAATACGCTAAGGCGAACATCAAGGAAACAAAAGTGACCATCAGGGCTACGAGGAGGCCCTTTGCTGTCGAGGAAGCTCACTTGGTGGAGACAGAATTTTACACAGAATTGGAGGAGTATGTCCAGGTCCTAACGAGAAGAATGGAGGGAGCATGGGTTCCTTCGATTAGGGAAAGGATGGGGCCCTGGAATGAGCAGAATAAAGAAGTTGCAAGTAACACAAGAGTGATGACCGAAGAAACTCACATGATGGTTCCTCGGCCTCAAAACATCTCAAAGTAGCTCAAAAATAGGATGAAACCCAGAGTTGATCCGATAGAATATGAGATCCAATGACAAAGCGTGCTGAGTCGGTTCTCGAAAAAAAGAGTGGCTGAGGCTTCTAGAGAGAAAAATAGGAAGGCAGCTACAGCTACCAACAGACAGTGCAATAATGTCGTTATCGAGGAAGGAAAAGTGGTATATCTATTATAATGGTGTGAGCGGGCGGCTGAGGTAACTGATGATGAGGTTGAACCGATATATGAATGCTTTCCAGTCAATTAAAGAGAACAATGTATGGTGATAGACAACTCTGACATACAGGAATTTATGGAGGAAGTCACCGAGGAACCAGATTACATGGCGAATCAACCGAAATCGCAGGCATAAGAACTGGAGCAGTTGAACTTGGAAAAAGAAGAGGAGGACCAAAGGCCCATTTTTATCTCAAAAGATCTCAGTGAGGAGAAACGAACGTCCTTGGTTGAGTTGGTTCAGGAATTTATAGAAGTTTTTGCGTGGAAATACATGGAGATGGAAGGGATGGATGAAGGAGTCAGGTGTCACAAATTGAACGTAATGCCTTTAGCCATTTCGGTGAAACAAGCAATAAGTATGTACAATCCTGAACTAGACTTAAAGATAAAGGAAGAGGTCCAATACCTATTAGCAGCAGGGTTCATCAAACCAATACAACACCCACTTTGGCTGTCAAGCATTGTCCCGGTGGGAAAGAAAGACAAAAACCATATAAGGATTTGCGTGGACTTCAGAGATTTGAATAGAGCTTGCCCCAAGGATGAGTTCCCTTTGCCCTCCATTGATAGCTTGATAGATGCAATGGTTGGTCATGAGATGTATAACTTCATGGATGGGTATGTAAGGTACAACCAGATCAAGATGGACCCCTCGAATGTAGAGAAAATGGCGTTCAGGACCCCATTGGGCAATTTCATATACAAAGTAATGCTGTTTGGACTCAAGAATGCTAGGGCTACTTACCAGAGGAAAATGATGGCCATTTTCCATTACTTCTTCCATAAATTTATGGAATTCTATGTGGATGATTTGGTCATCAAATCAAGGAAGGAGGAGTCCCATTTGGGCGATTTGAGGAAGGTGTTTACCCGATGCGAGAAGTATAAATTGAGGATGAACCCACTGAAGTGTTTCTTTGGAGTAAAAAGTGGAAAATTCCTAGGCTTCGTGGTTGACCGGCAAGGGGTTTCGATGGACCAGGATAAGCAACGAGCGATCTTAGAGATGCCAAGTCCTAGAACGACGAAGGAGGTGAAAAGTTTCCTCGATAAAGTCTCCTACCATAGGAGATTTGTGCCTGGATTAGCAGAGATAATACATCCATTGATGCAGATGTTACGAAGGAATACGAAGTTCAAGTGGGAGGAGGTTCACCATGATTAGCTCGCTGGGGTGAAGAAGCTGCTCGTTTCACCATAGATCATGGTTCCCCCACAGGCAGGAATATCGTTGCATCTATACCTCACATCCACCATGAGGTACGTGGGAGCTTTGTTGGCACAGGAGATTGACAGGGAAGAATGGATGGTCTACTACCTCAGTAGAATCATCCAAGGGCCAGAAGTCAGATACAGTAGCTTAGAAAGGCATTATTTAGCCTTAGTCTTTGTAGCGCAAAAACTTAGACATTATATGCTGTATTTCATAATTCATATTGTAACTAGATGTGATCCCATTAAGTGTTTTCTAACAAGAACTATATTGATTGGCAGGGAAACTAGGTGGTTCCTTATCCTCTCTGAATATGACTTGAAATACATGGTTCCTCGCACGATCAAAAGTCAAGCGTATGCTAACCGATTGGCAACATTCCCCTCGGGAATGTTTGATCCAACCAGACAAAGTATTCCAAGAGATAATTTGCAGGCCAATCACCTAGACGCAATGGATGAGGAATGGATAATGCAGTTCGATGGATCTTCAGCAAAAAGAAAGGAGTAGTAGGGGTTATTCTTTCAAAAGGAATGGAGGAGATTTTCCTTTCCTACAAATTAGATTTCCCTTATTCTAACAACGAGGCGGAATTTGAAGCATTGGTGATAGGCTTGCTAGAGGCTCTTCGAAGGGGGATTCATTCACATTGCATCAAAGGTGATTCAAATTTGGTTGTTCAACAAGTTAACGGAGAGTACTCATTGAAACACATGAGCCTAGCACCGTTCAAAATAATCATTCAGAGGTTTCTCTGTGAGTTCCATCAGACCAAGATCAAGAGGCAGCCCAAAATGATAAACCACCACCCAAATGCTTATGCCACCATTGCCTAAAAGATGGTCATGAGGAATGATACAACTACCGTCATGATCCAATGAAGGATAGCTCCCTCGATAGTACATTCAATTTTACCTATGGGGAGTTAGCTCAATACTTCACGAACCAAGGAAACCTTTACTTTAGGAATGTAGGAGGATGGTTGTTGAGGTGCATCGGTCCAGAAGAAGTAGAGAAAAGATTAAAGAAAATATATGAAGAGAACTACAAAACTACTGAGATACCGCTCTATTGAACGATTCAAAGAGAGGGGTATTTTTATCCTAGAATGAAACAGGATGCGACAGAGCTATAATGGAAGTGCGACAAATGCCAGGTATTTTTTGAGGCAACTGAATGTCATTTCATGGAAGCTCAACCTGATTGGAGATAGTCGTATATTGACTTTATCAGAGATGGAGTTACTCCAACAGAGAAAATTAATGCGATGGGACTCAAGCAGAGGGCCCTGAGATTCTACATTCAGGAGGGGCAGCTTTATTGAAGGGGATACTTCAACAGGCCATTGTGTTGCATCATGAAGGAAGAAGTAGTTAAGGTCCTCAAACAAGCGCATGATCCAAATCAGATAGTAGGGGTCAAGTTATATGACCAATTAATGACTTTGGGATGCTATTGGCCAATGATAGAGAAAGATTCTACTGAGTTCGTTCGAAGGTGCAAGGCTTTCCAACTTCATGGAAATATAATCCATGCCCCATCAGTGGACCTACACTTGGGCGTTCGACCTGGTAGGGGCAATACATTCTTCTTAAAGGGGGAAGATATGGATACTATTGGCAACGAAGTTCTTCACAAAGTGGGCTGAAGCGATAACACTGAGAAGGGCAACGACGGGGGTGGTGAGCAACTTCATCAGAGAATACATCATTTGCTATTTTTGGATCCCAAAGGTCATCCTTTCAGATAATGGAACCCCTTTCATCAATTTTGACGTAACGTTGCTCACAGATAAATACTCTATTGTCCATCATACTTCGACGGTGGCATATCCAAAGGGAAACGGTCATGCCGAAGCAACTAACAAAATTTTGGTTATTATCTTAGCTAAAATAATGGAGGATTTCCCAGGAGCGTGGGATGATAAGATACCAGCTGTATTGTGGGCCTATTGAACAACTAAGAGAAAGCGCACATGGTATACTCCATTCTCCCTCGTCTATGGGGCCGAGGCAATTCTCCCAATGGAGTTAGAAGTTCCCTCTACTCGATATGCTTTGCGAAGTAGCATGCTCCCTCAGAATAGACATGTGCAGTTGGAAGCGTTGGATGAACACAGAGATAATGCGACGCAACACTTTCAAATGTATACGAAACAGCTCTCCAGGGCATATGATAACTTAGTAAGACTAAGGAAGTTCGTGGAGGGAGACCTCGTATTGAAAGCAACAGTGAAACATATCACGGGGCTTCCTCTACCCAAGTGTGTAGCAAATTAGGAGGGACCTTTCGTCATAAAATAAGCTAATGACTCAGGTTATTGCTTAATTTCTAGGATGGAAGATGATAAACCATTCAAGATTAACAATAAATGACTGAAGGTATATCATGTGTAAGCAATTAGGTTTGGACCACTGATGTATCTAGTTTTTTCATGAATACATATCTTCTTTTTATGATGAGTGTGCAACTTTTTTTTCTTTTATTATAGCTCAAGTGGAAATAAAGGAATTATAGAACTTCATAATGGACGAAAGCAGTTGTAACACAAAGAAATGACATGGAAAACATATATCTTTCTTCATTCATAAACTTTGGGGCATTACAAAATTGGGAGCTATTGCCCAAGAATTACATAAAAAGGGGGGGGGGGGGGATATATACAGAAGTTCATTAACCTAAGAGGAACCATAGATCTGGGAAAGAGAAAAAATCTCCAGGAAGGCCCGAACAAGCTGCCAGGCAAGACTACTGGGCATTCATAGAAACCTCCAGTCTCATTTATGTTTGTGTATGCTCAATGAGGAGCTTCTCTCGCTTCGACTTCGCTAAGAGTAGAGCTTCTTCGAGGTCCCCCACTTCTTTGTCAACGACTTCAAGAAGATGTGCTAAATCAGCCAACTTGGCTTCCTCAGCCCGTTGATCTTCCTGATGTTTCCGGAGAAGTTACCTATGGCTATACAGTCATTGGATCTTTAAAGTTTTCAAATGCATAATAAGGCAATCAAGATGAAAGCCATCACGACCCAACTCCTTCCGGTGACCCAGGAATTGGTTGAGGAGGTATCTAGTAACAATTGAGGTTGGAGTACTGTCAATCTCAGCCAAAACGGTAGCCATGCCCTGAAGCCTATAAGTCATCACAGAGATGTTGGAACGCAGGCAATCCACGGTAAACATTTCGGGATGGTGATTTGTAAGTAGCTCAACTACCAAGCGATGGTTGACAGGCATCTGAGGAGGATGCTAGAGCACCATCAGGCAGAAGTCATGAGGAGCCAAGTTGGGCAGAGGAAGCTCACACCCAGATTTTCTCTCAGCAACAGCAACGGTCGTGGAACCTTGATCGTTGTGGCTATAATCTTCTGAAGCAACGGGTTCCCGATGGGGTGAGGAGGTAGGCAAAAGAACTGGTGGAAAATCCTCCCGAGCAACTTGAGAACAGTTAGAGGAAATAAGGAGTTTATGAAAAATCTTAACAAGTGTTTTCTTTGTTAAGTCACCAATATAGGTGGATTTTATGAAAAAACCTCAACAAGCATTTTCGTTGTTAAGTCACCGATACAGGTGGAGTTTATGAAAAATTCTTAACAAATGTTTTTGTTGTCAGGTCACCGATATAGATGGAGTTTATGAAAAAATATTAACCAATGTTTTTGTTATTAAGTCACCAATATAGGTTGGAGTTTATGAAAAAATGTTAACAAGTGTTTTCGTTGTTAAGTCACCGATATAGGTGGAGTTTATGAAAAAACCTTAACAAGCGTTTTCATTATTATGTCACCGATATAGGTGGAGTTTATGAAAAAACATTAACAAGTGTTTTCGCTGTTAAGTCACAAATATAGGTGAAGTTTGAGAAACAGAGGAATGCAGAGAAATTAATGAAGTACCTCAGCAGTAGCATCAGCGAGAATAGGAGCCACCGTGGAGGCCTCAATAGAGCCCCTAATTGAAGAAGACTTAACGGCCGAAAAATATCCCTCACCAATAAACGGCACCAACGCCAATGAAGGAGATTCACTGAAAAAACACAAGGAACCTCCAAACGATGCCCCAGCATGGATAGACACTGAAGAATCACCATGCGGGGCAGCAACATCAACCTTGGCCTTGGAAAGAAAAAAACCACTAAGAGCAAAGGGTGGGGTAAAGCTTGGTGAAAGATGCAAATACAAAACCAAGTGTTAAACACAGGAGCAAGTACAGGAAAAAGGGAGCAATACATCTAAGAATTAATTACCCCCGTTATGGCACCAAAAAGGGGAATTTCAGTCAGATGTCTCGTCAGTGCAATGGGAAGGAGAATGTTAGCTATCAGAGATGCCACTTCCACCTAAAATATCCTAACATATCAGAATGATAAACAAAGTAATGGTATAAGGAAAAGACGTGAGACTTGATAAGAAATTTACCTCAGGGGGACTCTCCTGGACCGCAATGAATGGTAGAGGGACCTTTTGCTCGGATGGTAATTCAGAAGAGGCTGGAGTAGTTACCTCTAGTTGGGTAGATATTCCAATAGATCCAATGGTAGAAGCCCTTATAATTGCTTTTTTTGGCCCATTGAGAGGGAAAAAGGCGAGAGTAGGTAAGGCCTATCATGGGGGAATGGGGAGGATTAGTATCGGCTTGAGAGACATCGAAATGACCCCCCACAAAATAGTTGATGGGGAAACTAGGGGAACTAGGGGGACTGGGCCTTTTTTCAACTCCCTGCACCAAAGTTATCAAAGAAATAAGAAAATGAAACTTGCCTTAAAAAAAGGGGAACAAGAACAAAACATGCCCTCATACCTCAGATACGGAGGGAGAACGAGAAGGTATAACCACGGGTGAAGGTGGAGAGGAGGCAGTAACAGAGGGAGCAGAAGATGGAGGTATCTTGGCTGTTCGTTTCTTCTGGGACTTAGTGCCTCGATTTTTCTTCCTTGCGCCCATTTCATCACCACCTTGAGATACCCTCGACCTTTTTCTCCTCTTTACCGATGGCTCAGTTGGATCAACCACGATCGTGGGAAAAGAAGCCAAAGGAGGAACGATGACAACGTGCCGTTGAAACTCAGCATTTATTCTTTCGACCTCAGCTTGAACTTGCCTCCTCAGCTCTTCAGCTACCTCTGCAAACATAGGAGGGGGAACGAAGGCAATAGGGAATGCCGCCAAAAGAGTTTATGCTTAAGCTTGGGGATTGAACTTTGAGGACTTAGATTTTGAGGAAACCCCACATTTGGACTTTTTGGTCTTTTTAACAGGTGGCTGAGAAGGCCCTTTGCCTGTTGCAGCTTTGGTCGAAGGGGCAGGTTGTTTACGAGTTGCAATGGCCTTGGGCTTCGTGGGGGTAGTAGGGATCATCGCACAATAAGGGCGTATCTCTTGGGGAGGTTATTTAATGATTCAACTAAAGGGAAACTCCACCCCAAGCACGGAGTTCCCTTCAAGACCCAGTTCAGAAGAAGAGAAAAAAAGGACTAGGGGTATTGAATATACTCATGAATCATTCTCAACTGCCCCAAATGGAACTCGATGGCATAAGAGGTGGATACGTCCCCCTTCCTAGTGGAACTAGGAAGGGTGACTCTCCCATCGATGGTAGAAGTCACACCAAGCACCGCTGCTACAGTATAAAATGTGCAAGTTTCAGCGAAAGTGGTCCTTGTGTGGTTGTGTTGAAACACAGGTCGAGGGCCCCCCTGATCAAACCCGAATAGCCTTCTATATCTGTCAGGGTTGTAGGGTGCTAAGGTGTATCCCCATTCAGTATAGGAAAGAAGAAACCTAAGAGTGAATAGAAGCACTATGACCTGTGAGGGATATTCTACAGCTGGGATGAACTTGACCGTTGAGGCTGCAGAAGGAAAGAAATCCTAACTATGGGCAAATGTAGACTAACTGTATGGCCTCATCACAAAAGAGGCCAAACGATCAGAAACTACCATTATCTCCTTTCGACTTTGTTTTTTATGGAAATATAGGAGGTGTGGGGGCTTGATACCTTGGCTCACAGGCAGAGAGATAGACCTGGAGGCAATGGTAGGAAAACAAGTGTAAAGGATGCCCATCAAAATGTTGGTGTTGGCAAAATTGGCCAAGTTATAATGACCCAGTTACAGTGCCATGTCGATGTGGGTTCAATCCAACCAGGTATAGAGGGACCCCAAGGTAATGGCGGCTCGAGGAAGGTTGATACCCCTGGATAAACGAATGGAAATATTTATAAGTTCCCTCCTAGGATGATCATTGGGTTTCCCAGTCAGGAAGAAGCATGAAAGCAACATAAGTATATAGGCTGGTAATTCCAGGGATGTACCTCTACATCGGCCCGTTGCAGCATTGACATCCTTCGGGGTAGGAGATTCATAAAAAATATCCGATGAGGGGAGTAAATGTGGTTTTATTTGAGGAACCAGTGCAACTATGGTAGATTTGATCTAGCTCAGCTCGATCAGCAGCCTCTTCAGCATCCAGGGCCTCATCGTGATATGTGAACTCACCCATTGGCTCAAACCCAAGGAGATCACAAACGTCCTCCAATGTAACGATGAACTCTCCTCATGTAGCAAAGAACATGTGAGTTATGATTTTCCATCTGGAAACTAGCACTCGGAACGTCGCATTGTGCTTAGAAAGGGTGAACTCCCTAAACTAGTAGGCTCGATGAAGCCCAACCTTTGTAAGAGCAGAAGCGTAAGAACTCTGCATATGTGTATACCAGGTAGTGAAATGGGCTGGCGACCCCCCAGGTGCTTTGAAGTCAATCTCAGAATAAGGGAAGTGACTACGGTCCAAATGAAAGCGCAGAGTCCCCTCTGGGGGGAAGATAACCCCACTTTGATGAATCCATATCCGCACCACCCAACAGTAAAGGGTCAAAATTGGATGAGAAATGGAAAGTCTTTCATGGATCAGAAATTTATCATCTTTGCCAAAGATGGGATCCCGGTGATAGAAGCATAGTTGCTCTTGACGAGCAACATTCAGGGCAGCGGCGCTAGGGATAGCAGTGGCGCCAGAAGTGGCAGAGGGGGACCCTGGCTAAGCACTGGTGGTGAAAACCTTAGAAGTACTTGAATAATCCATATTAGAGTGGTGATGAATGGCACAGATGGGTAAGAAGGTCTAGAAATAAGGAGGGAGGAGCATAACCACAGGTAGAGGCGCAAAAGATGGGAAAGGGAAGAAACTGGGTAAAGAGTTGGACAACAATAAAGGTTTTCACACAGTTTTCTCTCCCTAAAGAAGATGGGATCTTGAAGAAGATGAAAGAAAGAGAAGGGTTTGAAAAAAGAAACGTTTGAAACCTTTTAAGGAACCCGTCTATTGAGTCTCCCACCACCACACGTGCAAGGCTGCCTATAATCATTTCAAATGAACACGTGGCACTTCGGGAGAAGTCCTGACAGTTAAAAATACAGTGCCATATAATTAATGAAGTGATGCTTGGGGAATAGAAGGGGATTGCCTTCTTCAGCAAGTATGAGTTTTGGCACAATAATTTTTGTCAGACATATCCAATAAATTCCCAATGGAAAAGATGTCCCAACGGTTCAAAAAAACTACGATGTCCCCTCGCCACAAGTCCAAACGTTGTATAAATTGTGACTCGGCTACATCGGGGAGAATTTTTATTTTTTCGAGCATAGTGAAGCATTACAAGGGATAATTTCACAAGTCCCAATGACAGGGGCAGTCCTAAAGAAAACTCAGCAAGAACGACGTAATTTCACTATTTACAACAAAAATGAGTATTTGAGACGATTAGTAGGCCTTTCGGGAGAATTTCAAATAGTAAAGTTAGAATGATTGAAGCTCAGTGTAAGGAAAAAGCGGCGATGTCCCTTTGCCAAAGCACCAATAATCCGCAGCGCTTAGGCTCAGGTACATCGGGGAGAATTTTACTTTTTTCCTAGAGATTCTAACGCTGTGGTGGCCAGAATTTTTACACACAGAGAAGGTTCATCGGATTGAGAAGTTTTCGTGCAGAAATTTCCTGTTCCCATAATAAATCTCTCCACGAAGGGGAAAATGTAGAGGGGGCTTGATGGTAATCCTGAGATTAGGGATAATTACCCTATCTACAAGAGTATCTGGGGTCAAGGCAGCTTAGCGTGGTAACCCAGCGTGGCAGCTTAGCGTGACAACTCATATTTTAGCTTGTTGTGTTACTTAGCCATATTGTATCTTTTGTCTGTATTGAATATGGGCTATAATGATTGTAATGATGTAATAAGAACAATGATTATGTGTGAGGTCAAATGGTACTCGCGAGAGACTAGGCTTGGCAGGTTTGGGAGAGCTTTCATGCTCTATCGAACGACCTCGCCATGGGAACTTTAGAGGAACTTGGTTTGGAGGATTGAGAAGTGAGGCACCATTAGGGCTTGCCCTAACCATCTTAGATACACCTGGTAAAACACCGAAGGACCCTTACCGTGAAACCTCAAGCGGAGCAGCTTGGAGTTCCATCGGGCATTGATTTGTGAACCAAATCAATGCACTTTATCTACATAATGTCACATCCACTTTATCTGATGTCACTAACCAGCTAGGCAATGTCAGACCTTCACTTGAGTAAACTACCATGGTATTTGGGGCTGTTAGACAGTTGGTGAGCCACCTCTGTGACAACATCCCCCCTGACACACAATGGTTAGGCAAAAGGCATGTCTTGGAATTTAATGCTTATGACGTGGAGACAATAAGTGCATCAGGTATTTAATGTTTGTGACATAAAGTATGAGGGATGTCTTTCAGAGGCATTAATGGTTGAGTTTCCTCGGGGGTGGTGTGGGAGCCTATTTAAAGACCCCAACCACCTCTGCGGGGAGGTTGATCTTTTCTGAAAGTTCTGAAGTTATTGTTAGAGAGAATATACATTAGAGAGAGTTATTACAAACCAGAGGGTTCACTCACCCACCATTGTCATTTATTACGAAGCTTTTAACACTTGACAAAGATTCTTGAGGGTGGTTGGTGTGTTTGGCCACCTGCCAAGGTGTATCTAAGGTGCTTGCTTCTCTCTCCCTATAGCTAAGTTAGTTCTAAGTTCCTTACTACCTTTTAAGTTATACACGGGAGATTTGTGAGTTTCAATTGAGTCTATCTTCATTGAGTCGTGTTTGTATGTCCTGTGGTTAATTAATAGTGTTTCGATTTAACTTATCATTATTATACTATAAAAAGGGGTTACGCCTCCATATTATCTAAACTATCCTCTTACAATTTGCATATTTCTAGACTTAGGCATAAAAACATGGCGTTAGTGGGTGAAAACCCAAAATAGCCCCTGAACGGCGGCGTGGATGGCACCAACACCTTACACCGGACTGAGAATACAATGAAAATTTACATACTGCACGATTATGGGACTCCCGATTTGAGAATACGATGACAATTCAAAAACATGGGGTTAGTGGGTGAAAACTCGAAACACCCCCGAACGGCCTGTGAGTGGCACCACACGTCGTAGAGGACAAATGTAACTCGTAAGAGCTGATCGAACGATCACGGGACTCATGGTTTAAGAATACGACGATAATTTGCATATTTCTAGAATTAGACATAAAAATATGGCGTTAGTGGGTGAAAACCCGAAACATCACTCGAACGGTCCCCATGAGTGGCACCAACACCTCGGATGGGACCAATGTAACTCGTAGGAACTTATCACGTGATCACGGGACTCCCAATTTGAGAATATGATGATAATTTTCATATCTTTTGACTGAGGCTTAAAAACATAGCGTTAGACAGAAAAAATCCGACATAGCCCCCGAACAACCCCATGAGTGGCACCAACACCTCGCACATTACCAATGTAATTCTTAGGAACTGATCGCGCGATAACAAAACTCCCGGTTTGAGAATACAATGATAATTTGCATATTACTAGACTTAGGCATAAAAATACGGCTGTAGTGGGTGAAAACCTGAAACAACCCCCAAAAGGCCCCGTGAGTGGCACCAACACCTCGCAAGGGATCAATGTAACTCGTAGGAACCTACTGCGTGATCACGGGACTCCTGAAATGAGAAGACGATGATAATTTGCATATTTCTTGACTTAGGCTTAAAAATAAAGTGTTAAATGGGAAAAACCCGACGAATCCCCTGAACAGCCCCACGAGTGGCACCAATACCTCGCACGTTACCAATGTAATTAGTAGGAACTGACCGCGCAATCAGGGGACTCTTTGTTTAAGAATAAGATGATAGTTTAAAATATCAGGACTTAATCAAAACATGGCATTAGTAGGTGAAACCAGAAACAGCCCCCGAACAGCCCTGTGAGTGGCACCAACACCTCACACGGGACCAATATCACTCGTAGGGACTATTTACACTATCACAGGACTTTCGACTTGATAATACCATAATAATTTTCATATTTCTAGACTTAGGCTTAAAAACATGGCGTTAGTGGGTGAAAATCAGAAATAGACCCTAAACGGCCCCTTGAGTGGCACCAACACCTCGCACGGGACCAATCTAACTTGTACGAACTGACTGCGTGATAACAGGACTCCCGATTTAAGAATATGACTATAATTTGCATATTTCTAGACTTAGGCATAAAAACATGGCGTTAGTGTGTGAAAACCCGAAACAACCTCCGAACGCCCCCTGAGTGGCTCCAACACCTCTCACGGGATTAATACAACTCGTAGTAACTTATCATGTGATCACGGGACTCTTGGTTTGAGAATATGATGATAATTTAAAAATTACAGGACTTAAGTAAAACATGGCATTAGTGGGTGAAACCCGAAAAAGTCCCCTGAACGGTGCTGTGAGTGGCACTAACACCTCGCATGGGACTAATGTGACTTGTAGGAACTGTCTGCACTATCACAGGACTTTTGGTTTGAGATTGCCACAAAAATTTTCATATTTCTAGACTTAGGCTTAAAAACATGGCGTTAGTGGGTGAAAACCCGAAATAGCCCCTGAGCGACCCCTTGAGTGGCACCAACACCTCACACGAGACCAATCTAACTCGTATGAACTGACCGCACGATCACGAGACTCCCGGGTTGAGAATACGACTATAATTTTCATATTTCTAGACTTAGGCCTAAAAATATGGCGTTAGCGGCTGGAAACTGAAACAGCCCCTTGAGTATCACCAACACCTCACACGGGACCAATCTAACTCGTAGGAACTGATCACGCGATAACGGGACTCTCGGGTTGAGAATATGACTATAATTTGCATATTTCTAGACTTAGGCATAAAACATGGTGTTAGTGGGTGAAAACCCGAAACAACCCTCGAACGGTCCTCGTGAGTGGCACCAACACCTCGCACGGGACCAATGTAACTCTTAGGAACTTATCGCACGATCACGGGACTCCTTGTTTGAGAATACGATGATAATTTGTATATCTCTTGACTGAGCCTTAAAACATAGCGTTAGACAGAAAAAACCCAACCCAACCCCCGAACAGCCCCGTGAGTAGCACCAACACCTCGCACGTTACCAATATAATTCGTAGGAAGTGACCGCATGATAACGGGACTCCCGGTTTGAGAATATGACGATAATTTGCATATTTCTAGACTTAGGCATAAAAACATAGCGTTAGTGGGTGAAAACCTGAAACAACCCCCGAACGACCCCGTGAGTGGCACCAACACCTCGCAAGGGATCAATGTAACTCGTAGGAACTTATTGCGCAATCTCGGTTTGAGAATACGATGATAATTTGTATATCTCTTGACTGAGCCTTAAAAACATAGTGTTAGACGAAAAAAACCGAACACAGCCCCCGAACAACCCCGTGAGTGGCACCGACACCTCGTACGTTACCAATATAATTCGTAGGAACTGACCGCACGATAAAGAGACTCCTGGTTTGAGAATATGAGGATAATTTACATATTTCTAGCCTTAGGCATAAAAATATAGCGTTAGTGGGTGAAAACCTGAAACAACCCCCGAACGGCCTCGTGAGTGGCACCAACACCTCGTAAGGGATCAATGTAATTCGTACGAACTTATTGAGAAATCACGGGACTCACGGTTTGAGAATACGATGATAATTTGCATATTTCTTAACTTAGGCTTTAAAACATAGTGTTAAATGGGAAAAACCCGACACAGCCTCCGAACAACACCATGAGTGGCACCAACACCTCGTACGTTACGAGTGTAACTCGTAGGAACTTACCGTGTGATCACGGGGCACCCGATTTGAGTATACGATGATAATTTGCATATTTCTAGACTTAGTCTTAAAAACATGCGTTAGTGGGTGAAAACCCAAAACAGCCCCCGAACGGCCCCGTGAAAAGGCACCAACACCTCGCACGTTTCCAATGTAACTCGTAGAAACTTATCGCTCGATCACGGGACTCCTAATTTGAGAATACGATGATAATTAACATATCTCTTGACTGAGGCTTAAAAACATTGCGTTAGATGGAAAAAACCCGACACAACCCCCGAATAGCCCCGTGAGTGGCACCAACACCTCGCACGTTTCCAATGCAATTCGTAGTAATCGACCGCGCGATAACGGGACTCCAGGTTTGAGAATACGACGATAATTTGCATGATTCTAGACTTAGGCATAAAAACATGGCGTTAGTGGGTGAAAACTTGAAATAACCCCCGAACGGCCTCGTGAGTCACACCAACACCTCACACGGGACGAATGTAACTCGTAAGAACTTATTGTGCGATCATGGGACTCCCAGTTTGAGAATACGACGATAATTTAAAATATCAGGACTTAAAGAAAAACCTGGCATTAGTGGGTGAAACCTGAAAGAACCCCCCAGCGGCCCTGCGAGTGTCACCAACACCTCGCATGGGACCAATGTGACTTGTAGGAACTGTCAACGCGATAACAGGACTCTCGGTTTGAGAATACGATGTTAAGTTGCATATTTCTAGACTTGGGCATAAAAACATGGAGTTAGTGGGTGAAAACCCGATATAGCCCTCGAACGGCCCCATGAGTGGAACCAACACCTCGCATGGGACCAATGTAACTCGTAGGAACTTATCGCGCGATCATAAGAATCTCGGTTTGAGAATACAACGATAATTTAAAATACTAGGACTTAAAAAAAACATGGCATTAGTGGGTGAAACCTGAAACATCCCCCGAACGACCCTGTGAGTGGCACCAACACCTCGTACGGGACCAATGTGACTCGTAGGAACTATCTGCACTATCACGGGACTCCCAGTTTGAGAATACCATGATAATTTTTAGATTTCTAGACTTAGGCTTAAAAACATGGCGTTAGTGGTTGAAAACCCGAAATGGCCCTTGAACGGCCCCTTGAGTGGCACCAACACCTCGCACGGGGCCAATCTAACTCGTAGGAACTAACAGCATGATCACGGGACTCCCGAGGTGGGAATATGACTATAATTTGCATATTTCTAGGCTTAGGCCTAAAAACATGGCGTTAGTGGGTGAAAACCTGGAACAGCCCCCAAACGGCCTCGTGAGTGGGACCAACACCTCGTACGATACCAATGTAACTCGTCGGAACTTATCACCCGATCACGAGAATCCTAGTTTGAGAATACTTTTCATATTTCTAGACTTAGGCTTAAAAATGGCATTAATGGGTGAAAACTCAAAACAACCCCCAAACGACCCCGGGAGTGGCACCAACACCTCGCACGGGACCAATCTAACTCGTAGGAACTAACTGCGTGATCACCTGACTCCCGATTTGAAAATACGATGATAATTTGCATATCTCTTGACTGAGGCTTAAAAACATAGTTTTAGATGGAAAAAACCTAACACAGCCGCCGAACAGCCCCATGAGTGACACCATCACCTTGCACGTTACCAATATAATTTATAAGAATCGACCGCACTATAACGAGACTCCTGGTTTGAGAATATGATGATAATTTGCATATTTATGGACTTTCGCATAAAAACATGGCGTTAGTGGGTGAAAATCCAAAATAGCTGCCAAATGGCCCCGTAAAATGGCACCAACACCTCGCACCGGACCAATGTAACTCGTAGGAACGTACCGCGCAATCACGGGAATCTTGATTTGAGAATATGATGATAATTTGCATATTTCTAGTCTTAGGCTTAAAAACATGGCATTAGTGGAGGAAAACTCGAAACATCCCCCGAACGGCCCCGTGAGTGGCACTAACACCTCGCACGGGACCAATCTTACTCGTAGGAACTGACCGCATGATCACGCGAGTCCCAGTATGAGAATACAATGATAATTTGCTTATTTCTAGACTTTGGCATAAAACATGGCGTTTGTGGGTGAAAACCCGAAATAACCCTTGAACAGTCCCCATGAGTGGCACCAACTCCTCGTACGAGACTAATGTAACTCGTAGGAGCTTATCGCGCGATCTCGGAACTCCCAGTTTAAGAATACGATGATAATTTTCATATCTCTTGACTGAGGCTTAAAAACATTATGTTAGATGAAAAAAACCCAACACAGCCCCCGAACAGCCTCGTGAGTTGCACCAACTCCTAGCACGTTACCAATGTAATTCGTAGGAACTAACCGCGTGATAAAGAGACTCCAAGTTTGAGAATTCAATGATAATTTGCATATTTCTAGACTTAGGCATAAAATATGGCGTTAATGGGTGAAAACCCGTAATAGCCCCCCGAGTGGACCCGTGAGTGGAACCAACACCTTGCAAGGGGTCAATGTAACTCGTAGGAACTTACTACGTAATCACGAGACTCCCGGTTTGAGAATACGATGATAATTTGCATATTTCTTGACTTAGGCTAAAAAATATAGTGTTAAATGGGAAAAACCCGACTCGGCCCTCAAACATCCTCATGAGTGGCACCAATACCTCGCACGTTACCAATGTAACTTGTAGGAACTGACCATACGATCACGGGGCTCCCGGTTTGAGAATATGATGATAATTTTCACGTTTCTAGACTCACGCTTAAAAATAATGCATTTGTGGGTGAAAACCCCAAACGACCCCCGAACGACCCCGTGAAAAGGAACCAACACCTTGGACGGGACCAATGTAACTCGTAGGAACTTACCGCGTAATCACATAACTCTTGGTTTGAGAATATGATGATTATTTGCTTATCTCTTGATTGAGGATTAAAAACATAGTGTTAAATGGAAAAAACCCGACACAACCCCCGAATAGCCCCCTGAGTGGCACCAACACCTCGCACGTTACCATTGTAATTCGTCTAAACTAACCGTACGATAATAGGACTCCCAGATTGAGAATACGGTGATAGTTTATATAGTTCTAAACTTATGCATAAAAACATGGCGTTAGTGGGTGAAAACCCGAAACAGCCCTCGAGCGGCCCTGCGAGTAGCACCAACACCACGCAAGGGATAAATATAACTTGTAGGAAGTTACTGCGCGATCACGGGACTCCCGATTTGAGAATACAATGATAATTTGCATATTTTTTGACTTAGGCTTAAAAATATAGTGTCAAATGGGAAAAACCCGACACAACCCTGAACAGCCCCATGAGTGGCACCAACACCTCACACATTTCTAATGTAACTCGTAGGAACTGATCGCGTGATCACATGACTCTCGGTTTGATAATACGATAATAATTTTCATATTTCTACACTCAGGATTAAAAACATTGCGTTAGTGGGTGAAAACACGAAACATCCCTTGAACGGTTCCGTGAAAACGCACCAACACCTCGTACGGGACAAATATAACTCGTACAAACTTACCGTGCGATCACAGGACTCCCATTTTGAAAATATGATGTTAATTTGCATATTTCTAGACTTAAGAATTAAAACATGGCGTTAGTGGGTGAAAACTTGAAACAGCCCATGAACGGCCCCCTGAGTGGCACTAACACCTCGCACGGGACCAATGTAACCCATAGGAACTTATCGCGCGATCACGGGACTTCCAGTTTGTGAATACGATGACAATTTAAAAATATGAGGACTTAAGCAAAACATGGCATTAGTGGGTAAAACCCGAAACAGTCCCCAAATAGCCCTGTGAGTGGCACTAACACCTCGCACGGGACCAATGTGGGTCGTAGGAACTTTTCGCGCTATCACGGGACTCCCTATTTGAGAATACCATAATAATTTTCATATTTCTAAACTTAGGCTTAAAAACATGGCGTTAGTGGGTGAAAACTTGAAACAGCCCCTGAACGGCCCCTTGAGTGGCACCAACACCTCGTCCGGGACCAATCTAACTCGTAGGAACTGACCGCTCGATCACAGGACTCCCGGGTTGAGAATACGACTATAATTTGTATATTTCTAGTCTTAGGACTAAAAAGATGGCGTTAGCAGGTGAAAACCCAAAATATCCCCAGAACGACCCCTTGAAAAGGCACCAATACCTTGTACGGGACCAACGTAACTCGTAGGAACTTACCGCGCGATAACGGGACTCCCGGTTTGAGAATACTATGATAATTTGCATATCTCTTAACTGAGGCTTAAAAACGCAGCGTTAGACAAAAAAAACCCAAATAGCCCCTTGAGGGGCACCAACACCTCGCAAGGGACCAATGTAATTCGTAGGAACTGATCGTGCAATAACGGGACTCTCGGTTTGAGAATACGATGATAATTTTCATGTTTCTAGACTTAGGCATAAAAACATGGCGTTAGTGGGTGAAAACCCGAAACAACCCCCGAGCAGCCCTGTGAGTGGCACTAACACCTCACAAGGGATCAATGTAACTTGTAGGAACTTACTGCGCAATCACGGGACTCCCAGTTTGAGAATACGATGATAATTTGCATATTTATTAACTTAGGCCTAAAAACATAGTGTTAAATGAGAAAAACCTGACACAGCCCTCAAACAGCCCCATGAGTGGCACCAACACCTCGCACGTTTCCAATGTAAATCATAGAAACTGACCACGCGATGACGAGACTCCCAGTTTTAGAATACAATGATAATTTGCATATTTCTAGACTCAGGCTTAAAAACATTGTGTTAGTGGGTGAAAACCCTAAACATCCCCCGAACGGCCCCGTGAAAAGGCACCAACACCTCGCACGGGACCAATATAACTCGTACGAACTTACCATGCAATCATGAGACTCTCGGTTTGAGAATACAATGTTAATTTTCATATTTCTAGACTTAGGCATAAAATCATGGCGTTAGTGGGTGAAAACTCGAAACAGCCCCCGAACGGCCCCCTGAGTCGCACCAACACCTCGCACGGGACCAATGTAACTCGTAGGATCTTATCGGGCGATCACGGGACTCTTGGTTTGTGAATACGATGATAATTTAAAAATATCAGGACATAAGCAAAACATGGCATTAGTGGGTGAAACCCGAAACAGTCTCCGAACAGCCCCATGAGTGGCACCAACACCTCGCATGTTTCCAATGTAACTCATAGGAACTGATCGCGCGATCACGGGACTCTCGGTTTGAGAATACAATGATAATTTGCATATTTCTACACTAAGGATTAAAAACATGGCGTTAGTGGGTGAAAATCCAAAACATCCCCCGAACGGCCCAGTGAAAAGGTTCCAATACCTCGCACGGGACCAATGTCACTCGTATGAACTTACAGTGCGATAACGGGACTCTCGGTTTGAGAATACGATGTTAATTTGCATATTTTAAGACTTAGGAAAAAAAACATGACATTATTAGGTGAAAACCCGAAACAACCCCCGAACGACCCCCTGAGTGGCACCAACACCTCGCACGGGACCAATGTAAATCATAAGAACTTATCACGCGATAACAAAACTCCAAATTTGAGAATACGATGATAATTTAAAAATATCAGGACTTAAGCAAAATATGGCATTAGTGGGTGAAAACCCAAAACAGTCCCTGAACGTCCCCGTGGGTGGCACTAGCACCTCCCACGGGAATAATGTAACTCGTAGGAACTGACCTCGCAGCTGCAGGTCTCCCGGTTTCTGAATACGATGATAATTTCTATATTTTTAGACTTAGGCTTAAAAACATGGCGTTAGAGGGTGAAAACCCAAAATAGCCCCTCGAACGGCCCCGAGGGTGGCACCAACACCTCCCACAGGACCAATGTTACTTATAGTAACTGATCGCGCAACCACGGGTCTCCCGGTTTAAGAATACGACGGTAATTTGCATATTTCTAGACTTAGTCTTAAAAACATGGCGTTAGACGGTGAAAACCAAAATAGCCCCCTACCGGCCCTGTGGGTGGCACCAACACCTCCCACGGGACCAATGTAACTTGTAGTAACTCACCACGCAGCCACGAGACTCCAGGTTTGACAATATGACGATAATTTGCATATTTCTAGAGTTAGGCTTAAAAACATCGCGTTAGAAGGTGAAAACCCGAAAAAGCACATGAGGGGCCCCATGGGTGGCACCAACACCTCCTACGGGACCAATGCAACTCGTAGGAAGTGACCCTGCAACCGCAGGACTCTCGGTTTAAGAATACGACGATCATCTACATATTTATAGACTTGGGCTTAAAAACATGGTGTTAGAGGGTGAAAGCCCAAAACAGCCCCTGAAAGGCCCCGTGGGTGGCCCCAACACCTCCCACGGGACCAATGTAACTCGTAGGAATGAACCACGCAGCCCCGGGACTCCCGATTTGAGAATATGATGATAATTTGCATATTTCTAGACTTAGGCAAAACATGGCGTTAGTGGGGGAAAACCCGAAACAGCCCTCGAATGGCCCCGTAGGTGGCACCTACACCTCCCGCGGGACCAATGTAACTCGTAGGAACTGACCTCGCAGCTGCGGGACTCCCGATTTGAGAATACGATGATAATATGCATATTTCTAGACTTAGGCCTAAAAACATGGCTTTAGAGGGTGAAAACCCAAAACTGCCCCCGAACGGCCCCGTGGGTGGTACCAACACCTCCTACGGGACCAATTTACCTCGTAGGAACTGACCACGCAGCCGCGAGACTCCCGATTTGAGAATACGATGATAATTTGCATATTTCTAGACATAGGCTTAAAAACATGGCGTTAGAGGGTGAAAACCCAAAAGAGCCCCCGAATGGCCCCATGGGTGGTACCAACACCTCCCATGGGACCAACGTAACTCGTAGGAACTGACCACGATCCGCGAGACTCCCGGTTTGAGAATACGATGATAATTTTGATATTTCTAAACTTAGGCTTAAAAACATGGCGTTAGAGGGTGAAAACCCAAAATAGCCCCCGAACGGCCCCGTGGGTGGCACCAACACCTCCCACGGGACTAATGTAACTCGTAGGAACTGACCGAGCAGCCGCGGGTCACTCGGGTTGAGAATACGATGGTAATTTGCATATTTCTAGACTTAGGCTTAAATACATGGCGTTAGAGGGTGAAAAGTCGAAACATCACGTCCCTGTGGGTGGCACCAACACCTCCCACGGGACCAATGTAACTCATAGGAATAGACCACGCAGCCGCGGGACTCCCGGTTTGAGAATACGATGGTAATTAGCGTATTTCTAGACTTAGGCTTAAAAACATGGCGCCAGAGGGTGAAAACTCGAAACAACCCCCAAACGACCCCGTGGGTGGCACCAACACCTCCCACGGGACCAATGTAACTCGTAGGAACTGATCACGCTGCCACGGGACTCCTAGTTTGAGAATTCGACGATAATTTGCATATTTCTAAACTTAAGCTTAAAAACATGGCATTAGAGGGTGTAAACCCGAAACAGCTCCTGAACGGCCCCGTGGGTGGCACCAACACCTCCTACGGGACAAACGGTACTTATAGGAACGGACCGCACAGCCATGGGACTCCCGGTTTGAGAATACAATGATAATTTACAAATTTCTTGATTAGGCTTAAAAACATGGCGTTAGAGGGTGAAAACCCAAAACAACCCCCTAACGGCCCCGTGGGTGGCACCAACACCTCCCACGGGACCAATGTAACTTGTAAGAACTGACCACGCAGCCACACGACTCCCGATTTGAGAATATGATGATAATTTGCAAATTTCTAGAGTTATGCTTAAAAATATGGCGTTAGAGGGTGAAAACCAGAAACATCCCCCGAACGGCCCCATGGGTGGCACCAACACCTCCTACGGGACCAATGTAAATCGTAGGAACTGACCTCGCAGCCGCGGGACCCCTGATTTGAGAATACGATGATAATTTTACATATTTCTATACTTAGGCTTAAAAACATTGCGTTAGAGGGTGAAAACACAAAAGAGCCCACGAACGTCCCCGTGGGTGGCACCAACAGGTCCCCGGGACCAATGTAACTCGTAGGAACTGACCACGCACCCGCGGGACTCCCGATTTGAGAGTACGATGATAATTTGCATATTTATAGACTTAGGCTTAAAAACATGGCGTTAGAGGGTGAAAACCCAAAACAGTCCCCGAACAGCCCCGTGGGTGGCACTAACACCTCCTACGGGACTAATGTAACTCGTTGGAACTGACCCCGCAGCCGCGGGTCTACAGGGTTGAGAATACGATGGAAATTTTCATATTTCTAGACTTAGGCTTAAAAACATGGCGTTAGATGGTGAAAACATTAAACATCCCTCGAACGTACCCGTGGGTGGCACCAACACCTCCCGCGGGACCAATGTAACTTGTAGGAACTGACCACGCAGCCACAGGACTCCCGATTTGAGAATACAGTGATAATTTGCATATTTTTAGAATGGGAACAATGCAACTCGTAGGAACTGACCCCACAGTCACGGGACTCTCAGTTTGAGAATATGATGATAATTTGCATATTTCTAGACTTAGGCTTAAAAACATGGCGTTAGAGGGTGAAAACCCAAAATAGCCCCCGAACGGCCCCGTGGGTGGCACCAACACCTCCCACGGGACCAATGTAACTTGTAGGAACTGACCATGCAGCCACGGGACTCCCAGCTTGAGAATACGATGATAATTATCATATTTCTAGAGTTAGACTTTAAAACATGGCGTTGGAGGGTGAAAACCCGAAATAGCCCCCGAACTGCCCCATGGGTGGCACCAATACCTCCCACGAGACCAATGTAACTCGTAGGAACTGACCCCGCAGCCGCGGGACTCCCGGTTTGAGAATACGATGATAATTTGCATATTTCTAGACTTAGGCTTAAAAGCATGGTGTTAGAGGGTGAAAAATCGAAATAGCCCCCGTACGGCCCCTTGGGTGGCACCAACACCTCCCACAGGACCAATGCAACTCGTAGGAACTGACCCCGCAGCCGCGGGACTCTCGGTTTGAGAATATGATGATAATTTGCATATTTCTAGACTTAGGCTTAAAAACATGGCGTTAGAGGGTGAAAACCCAAAAGTGCCCCCGAACGGCCCCGTACGTGGCACCAACACCTCCACAGGACCAATGTAACTCGTAGGAACTGACCACGCAGCCACGGGACTACCGATTTGAGAAAAGGACTGTAATTTGCATATTTTTATAATTAGGATTAAAAACATGGTTAGATGGTGAAAACTCGAAACATCCCCCGAATGTCCCCGTGGGTGGCACCAACACCTCCCACATGACTAATTTAACTCGTAGGAACAGACCATGCAGTCGCTGAACTCCCGATTTGAGAATACAATGGTAATTTGTATATTTCCGGACTTAGGCTTAAAAATATGGCGTTAGAGGGTAAAAATTCGAAACAACCCCCGAACGGCCCCGTGGGTGGCAACAACACCACCCACAGGACCAATGTAACTCGTAGGAAGTGACACCGCAGTCGCGGGACTCCCGGTTTAAGAATACGATGATAATTTGTATATTTCTTGACTTAGGCTTAAAAATAATGTGTTAGAGGGTGGAAACCCAAAACGGTCCCCGAACGGCCCCGTGGGTGGAACCAACACCTCCCACGGGACAAATGTAACTCGTAGGAACGGACCACGCAGCCACGAGACTCTCGATTTAAGAATACGACTGTAATTTGCATATTTTTAAAATTAGGCAAAACATGACGTTAGTGGGGAAAAACCCGAAACAACCGCCCGAAGGGCCCCGTGGGTGGAACCAACACCTCCCACGGGACCAATGTAACTCAAAGGAACTGACCTCGCAGCCGCGGGACTACCGATTTGATAATATGATGATAATTTGCATATTTCTAGACTTAGGCTTAAAAACATGGCGTTAGAGGATGAAAACACAAAATAGCCACCGAAGGGCGCCATGGGTGGCACCAACACCTCCCATAGGACCAATGTAACTCGTAGGAACTGACCATGTAGCCACGGGACTCCTGATTTGAGAATACGGTGATAATTTACATATTTCTAGAGTTAGGCTTAAAAACATGGCGATAATGGGTGAAAACTCACAACAGCACCCGAACGGACCCATAGGTGGCACCAACACCTCCTACGGGACAAATGTAACTCATAGGAATTGACCCCGCAGTCGTGGGACACTCGGTTTGAGAATACGATGATAATTTGCATATTTCTAGAGTTAGGCTTAAAAACATGCCGTTAGAGGGTGAAAACCCGAAATAGCGCCAGAACGGATCCGTGGGTGGCACCAACACCTCCCACGGGACCAATGTAACTCGTAGGAACTGACCCCGTAGCCGTAGGACT
Organism: Sambucus nigra; assembly: GCA_949130495.1. Taxonomy (NCBI): domain Eukaryota; kingdom Viridiplantae; phylum Streptophyta; class Magnoliopsida; order Dipsacales; family Adoxaceae; genus Sambucus; species Sambucus nigra. The sequence goes on from OX422212.1 coordinate 263,888,939, forward strand.
CCCGATTTGAGAATACGATGATAATTTTCATATTTCTAGACTTAGGCTTAAAAATATGGCGTTAGAGCGTGAAAACCCGAAATAGCCACCGAACGACCCCATGGGTGGCACCAATACCTCCCACGGGACCAATGTAACTCGTAGGAACTGACCATGCACACGCGGGACTCCCAGTTTGATAGTACGACAATAATTTGTATATTTCTAGACTTAGGCTTAAAAACATGGAGTTAGAGGGTGAAAACCCAAAACAGTCCCCGAATGTCCCCGTGGGTGGCACCAACACCTCCCACGGGACTAATGTTACTCGTAGGAACTGACCATGCAGCCGCGGAACTACCGGTTTGAAAATACAACAGTAATGGCGTTAGAGGGTGAAAACTCTAAACAACACCCGAACGACCCCATGGGTGGCACCAACACGTCCCACGGGACCAATGTAACTCGTAGGAACAGACCCCATAGTCACGGGACTCCCAATTTGAGAATACGATGAAAATTTGTATATTTGTAGACTTAGGCTTAAAAACATGGCATTAGAGGGTGAAAACCCAAAACGGCCCCCAAACAGCCCCGTGGGTGGCACCAACACCTCCACGGGACCAACGTAACTCGTAGGAACTGACCACGCATCTGCGGGACTTCCGATTTGAGAATACGACGATAATTTGCATATTTTTAGAATTTGGCAAAAAATGGCATTAGTGGAGAAAAACCCGAAATAACCCACCGAACGGTCCCGTGGGTAGCACCAACACCTCCCACGGGACCAATGTAACTCTTAGGAACTGACCTTGCAGCCGCGGGACTCCCGATTTGATAATACGATGATAATTTGCATATTTCTAGACTTAGGCTTAAAAACATGGCATTAGAGGGTGAAAACCAAAAACAGCCACCGAAGGGCCCCATGGGTGGCACCAACACCTCCCATGGGACCAATGTAACTCGCAGGAACTGACCACGCAGCCGCGGGACTCCCGATTTGACAATACGATGATAATTTGCATATTTCTAGACTTAGGCTTAAAAACATGGCGTTAGATTGTGAAAATCCGAAATAGCCCCCGAACGGACCCGTGGGTGGCACCAACACATCCCACGGGACCAATGTAACTCGTAGGAACTGAACACGCAGCCCTGAGACTCACGATTTGAGAATACGATATTAACTTGTATATTTTTAGACTTAGGCTTAAAAACATGACGTTAGAGGATGAAAACCCAAAACAGCCCCCGAACGGCCCCGAGGGTGGCACCAACACCTCCCACGGGACCAATGTTACTTATAGGAACTGACCGTGTAGCCACGGGTCTCCCGGTTTAAGAATACGATGGTAATTTGCATATTTCTAGACTTAGGCTTAAAAACATAGCGTTAGACGGTGAAAACCCAAAACAGCCCCCTAACAGCCCCGTGGCTGGCACCAACAACTCCCACGGGACCAATACAACTCGTAGGAACTCACCACTCAGCCCCGGGACTCCCGATTTGAGAATACGATGATAACTTGCATATTTCTAGATTTAGACAAAACATGGCGTTAGTGGGGGAAAACTCGAAACAGCCCTCGAATGGCCCCGTAGGTGGCACCTACACCTCCCACGGGACCAGTGTAACTCGTAGGAACTGACCTCGCAGCCGCGGGACTTCCGATTTGATAATACGATAATAATATGATATTACTATACTTAGGCCTAAAAACGTGGCGTTAGAGGGTGAAAACCCAAAATAGCCCCCGAAACGGCCCCGTGGGTGGTACCAACACCTCCCACGGGACCAATTTAACTCCCAGGAACTGACCACGCAGCCACGCGACTCCCGATTTGAGAATACAACGATAATTTCCATATTTCTAGAGTTTGGCTTAAAAACATGGCGTTAGAGGGTGAAAACTCGAAATAGCCCCCGAACGGTCCCGTGGGTGGCACCAACACGACCCACGGGACCAATGTAACTCGTAGGAACTGAGTCAGCAGCCGCGGGACTCCCGATTTGAGAATACAATGATAATTTTCATATTTCTAGACTTAGGCTTAAAAACATGGCGTTAGATGGTGAAAACCCAAAAGAGCCCCCGAACGGCCCCATGGGTGGCACCAACACCTCCCATGGGACCAACGTAACTCGTAGGAACTGATCACGCATCCGCGGGACTCCCGATTTGAGAATACGATGATAAGTTGCATATTTCTAGACTTAGGCTTTAAAACATGGCGTTAGAGGGTGAAAACCCAAAATAGCCCCCGAACGGGCCTGTGGGTGGCACCAACACCTCCCACGGGACCAATGTAACTCATAGGAACTGACCCCGCAGCCGCTGGTCTCTCGGTTTGAGAATTCGATGGTAATTTGCATATTTCTAAACTTAGGCTTAAAAACATGGCGTTAGAGGGTGAAAACTAGAAACATCCCCCGAGCGTCCCCGTGGGTGGCACCAACACCTCCCACGGGACCAATGTAACTCGTAGGAACAGACCATGTAGCCGTGGGACTCCCGGTTTGAGAATACGATGGTAATTCGCATATTTCTAGACTTAGTATTAAAAACATGGCATCAGAGGGTGAAAACTCGAAACAGCCCCCAAACGACCCCGTGGGTAGCACCAACACCTCCCACGGGACCAACGTAACTCGTAGGAACTGATCGCACCGCCACGGGACTCCCAGTTTATGAATACGATGGTAATTTGCATATTTCTAGACTTAGGCTTTAAAACATGGCGTTAGACAGTGAAAACCCAAAACAGCCCCCTAACGGCTCCGTGGGTGGCACCAACACCTCCCACGGGACGAATGCAACTCGTAGGAACTCACCACGCTGCCACGGGACTCCAGGTTTGAGAATATGATGATAATTTGCATATTTCTAGAGTTTGGCTTAAAAACATCGCGATAGAAGATGAAAACCCGAAAAAGCTCGCGAGCCGCCCTGTGGGTGGTACCAACACCTCCTACGGGACCAATGTAACTCGTAGGAAATGACCCTGCAACCGCGGGACTCTCGATTTGAGAATACGATGATAATTTGCATATTTCTAGACTTGGGCTTAAAAACATGGCATTAAAGGGTGAAAGCCCAAAACTGCCCCCGAAAGGCCCCGTGGGTGGCACCAACACCTCCCACGGGACCAATGTAACTCGTAGGAACGGACCACACAGCCCCGGGACTCTCTATTTTAGAATACGATGATAATTTGTATATTTATAGACTTAGGCAAAACATTGCGTTAGTGGGGGAAACCGAAACAGCCCTCGAATGGCCCCGTAGGTGGCACCTACACCTCCCACGGGACCAGTGTAACTCGTAGGAACTGACTTCACAGCCGCGGGACTCCCGATTTGAGAATACGACGATAATATGCATATTTCTAGACTTAGGAATAAAAACGTGGCATTAGAGGGTGAAAACAGAAAATAGCCCCCGAACGGCCCCGTGGGTGGTACCAACACCTCCCACGGGACCAATTTAATTCGTAGGAACTGACCACGCAGCCACGAGACTCCTGATTTTAGAATACAACAATAATTTCCATATTTCTAGAGTTTGGCAAAAAAACATGGCGTTAGATGGTGAAAACCCGAAATAGCCCCCGAACGACCCCGTGGGTGGCACCAACACCACCCACGGGACCAATGTAACTCGTAGGAACCGATCCCGTAGCCGTGGGACTCCCAATTTGAGAATACAATGATAATTTCTATATTTCTAGACTTAGTCTTAAAAACATGGCGTTAGAGGGTGAAAACCCAAAAGAGCCCCCGAACGGCCCCATGGGTGGCACCAACACCTCCCACGGGACCAAAGTAACTCGTAGGAACTGACCACGCATCCGCGGGACTCTCGGTTTGAGAATACGACAATAATTTGCATATTTCAAGACTTAGGCTTAAAAACGTGGCGTTAGAGGGTGAAAACCCAAAATATCCCCCGAACGGCCCCGTGGGTGGCACCAACACCTCCCACGGGACCAATGTAACTCGTAGGAACTAACCCTGTAGCCACGGGTCTCCCGGTTTCAGAATACAATGGTAAATTTCATATTTCTAGACTTAGGCTTAAAAACATGGCATCAGAGGGTGAAAACTCGAAACAGCCCCCAAACGACCCCGTGGGTGGCACCAACACCTCCGATGGGACCCATGTAACTCATAGGAACTGATCGCGCTGCCATGAGACTCCTGGTTTGAGAATACGATGATAATTTGAATATTTCTAGACTTAGGCCTAAAAACATGGCATTAGAGGGTGTAAACCCGAAATAGCCCCTGAACGGCCCCGTGGGTGGCACCAACACCTCCTAAGCGACCAATGGTACTTATAGGAAAGGACCGCGCAGCCACGGGACTCCCGGTTTGAGAATATGATGATAATTTGCATATTTCTAGACTTATGCTTAAAAACATGGCGTTAGAGGGTGAAAACCCATAACAATCCCCTAACGGCCCCGTGGGTGGCACCAACACTTCCCAGGGGACCAATGTAACTCGTAGGAACTGGCCACGCAGCCACATGACTCCCGGTTTGAGAATACGATGATAATTTGCAAATTTTTAGAGTTAGGCTTAAAAACATGGCGTTAGAGGGTGAAAACCAAAAACAGCCCCCGAACGGCCCCATGGGTGGCACCAACACCTCCTACGGGACCAATGTAACTCGTAGGAACTGAACTCGTAGCCGCGGGACTCTCGGTTTGAGAATACAAAGATAATTTGCATATTTATAGACTTAGGCTTAAAAACATGGCGTTAGAGGGTAAAAACCCAAAACAGTCTCCGAACGGCCCTGGGGTGGCACCAACACCTCCCTCGGGACCAATGTAACTCCTTCGAACTGACCCCGCAGCTGCAGGACTCCCGGTTTGATCATATGATGATAATTTGCATGTTTCTATACTTAGGCTTAAAAACATGGCCTTAATGTGTGAAAACCATAAACAGCCCCCGAACGACCCCATGAGTGGCACCAATACCTACCACGGGACCATTGTAACTCCTAGGAACTGACCCCGCAACCTCAGGACTCCCGATTTGAGAATATGATGATAAATTGCATATTTCTAGTCTTAGGCTTAAAAATATAGCGTTAATGGGTGAAAACCCAAAATAGTCCCGAATGACCCCGTGGGTGGCACCAACACCTCCCACGGGACAAATGTTACTTATAGGAACTAACCGCTTCCGCCGCGGGTCTCCTAGTTTGAGAATACGATGGTAATTTGCATATTTCTAGACTTAGGCTTAAAAACATGGCGTTTGAGGGTGAAAACCCAAAACAGTCCCCTAACGGCCCCGTGGGTGGCAACAACACCTCACACGGGACCAATGTAACTCGCAGGAACTGACCCCGCAGCCGCGGGTCTCTCGGTTTGAGAATACGATGGTAATATGCATATTTCTGGACTTAGGCTTAAAAATATTTGGTTAGAGGGTGAAAACTCGAAACAACCCCCTAATGTCCCCGTGGGTGGCACCAACACCTCCCATGGGACAATCATAACTCGTAGGAACTGATCGCGCAGCCACGGGACTCCCAGTTTGAGAATACGACGATAATTTGCATATTTATAGACTTAGGCTTAAAAACATGGCATTAGAGGGTGAAAACCCGAAACAGCCCCGAACGGCCCCGTGGGTGGCACCAACACCTCCTACGGGACCAATGTAACTCGTTGGAACTGACCCCGCAGCCGCGGGACTCTCGATTTGAGAATACGATGATAATTTGTATATTCCTAGGCTTGGGCTTATAAACATGCCGTTAGAGGGTGAAAGCCCAAAACTGCCCCCGAACGGCCCCGTGGGTGGCAACAACACCTCCCACGGGACCAATGAAACTCGTAGGAACTGACCACGAAGCCCCGGGACTCCCGATTTGAGAATACGACGATAATTTTCATATTTCTAGAGTTAGGCTTAAAAATATGGCGTTAGAGGGTGAAAACTAGAAATGGCCCCCGAACAGCCCCGTGCGTGGCACCAACACCTCCCACGGGACAAATTAACTCGTAGGAACTGACCCTGTAGTCGCGGGACTTCCGGTTTGAGAATACGATGATAATTTGCATATTTCTAGACTTAGGCTTAAAAACATGGCGTTAGAGGGTGAAAACCCAAAAGAGGCCCCGAACGGCCCCATGGGTGGCACCAACACCTCCCATGGGCCATTGTAACTCGTAGGAACTGACCACGCAAATGCCGGACTCCTGATTTGAGAATACGATGATAATTTGCATATTTATAGACTTAGGCTTAAAAACATGGCGTTAGAGGGTGAAAACCCAAAACAGTCCCCGAATGACCCCGTGGGTGGCACAAACACCTCTCGGGGGACCAATGTAACTCGTACGAACTGACCCCGCAGCCGCGGGTCTCTCGGTTTAAGAATACAATGTTAATTTGCATATTTCTTGACTTAGGCCAAAAAACATGGCGTTAGATGGTGAAAACTCGAAACATCCCTCGAACGTCCCCGGGGGTGGCACCAAGACCTCTCACGGGACCAATGCAACTCGTAGGAACTGACCCCGCAGTCATGGGACTCCTGGTTTCAGAATACGATGATAATTTGCATATTTCTACACTTAGGCTTAAAAACATGGCATTTGAGAGTGGAAACCCAAAACGGCCCCGTGGGTGGCACCAACACCTACACGGGACAAATGTAACTCGTAGGAACGGACCACGCAGCCCCGGGTCTCCCTATTTAAGAATACGACTGTAATTTTCATATTTTTAGAATTAGGCAAAACATGGCATTAGTGGGTAAAAACCCAAAACAACCCCCGAACGACACCGTGGGAGGCACCAACACCTCCCACGGGACCAATGTAACTCGTAGGAACTGACCTCGCGGCCGTGGGACTCCCGATTTGATAATACGATGATAATTTGCATATTTCTACACTTAGGCTTAAAAATATGGCGTTAGACTGTGAAAACCCGAAACAGCCCGCGAACGGCCTCGTGGGTGGCAGCAACACCTCCCATGGGACCAATGTAGCTCGTATGAACTTACCACGCAACCCCAAGACTCCCGATTTGAGAATACGATGGTAACTTGCATATTTTTAGACTTAGGCTTAAAAACATGGCGTTAGAGGGTGAAAACCCAAAAACAGGCCCCGAACGGCCCCGAGGGTGGCACCAACACCTCCCACGGAACCAATGTTACTTATAGGAACTGACCGCGCAGCCACGGGACTCCCGGTTTGAGAATACGATGATAATTTTCATATTTGTAGACTTAGGCTTAAAAACATGGCGTTAGATGGTGAAAACTCGAAACATCCCCCAAACGTCCCCGTGGGTGGCACCAACACCTCCCATGGGACCAATGTAACTCGTAGGAACTGATCGCGCTGCCACGGGACTCCTGGTTTGAGAATACGACGATAATTTGCATATTTCTGGACTTAGGCTTAAAAACATGGCGTTAGAGGGTGTATACCCGAAACAACCCCTGAACGGCCTCGTGGGTGGTACCAACACCTCCTACGGGACCAATGTTACTTTTAGGAACGGAACACGTAGCCACGGGACTCCCAATTTGAGAATACGATGATAATTTGCATATTTCTAGACTTATGCTTAAAAACATGGCGTTAGAGGGAAAAAACCCAAAACAAGCCCTAACGACCCCGTGGGTGGCACCAACAACTCCCACGGAACCAATGTAACTCACAGTTACTGGCCACGCAGCCACTCGACTCCCGATTTGAGAATACGATGATAATTTGCAAATTTCTAGAGTTAGGCTTAAAAACATGGCGTTAGAGGGTGAAAACCAGAAACAGCCCCCGAACGGCCCCATGGGTGGCACCGACACCTCCTACGGAACCAATGTAACTCGTAGGAACTGACCCCGCAACCGCGGGACTCTCGGTTTGAGAATACGAAGATAATTTTCATATTTATAGACTTAGGATTGAAAACATGGTGTTCGAGGGTGAAAACCCAAAATAGTCCCCGAACGGCCCCGTGGGTGGCACCAACACCTCCCACGGGACCAATGTAACTCCTAGGAACTGTCCCCACAGCTGCAGGACTCTCGGTTTGAGAATATGATGACAATTTGCATGTTTCTATACTTAGGCTTAAAAATATGGCGTTAATGGGTGAAAACCATAAACAACCCCCGAACGGCCCCATGGGTGGCACCAACACTACCACGGGACCATTATAACTCCTAGGAACTGACCCCGCAGCCTCAGGACTCCCGATTTGAGAATATGATGATAAATTGCATATTTCTAGACTTTGTCTTAAAAACATGGCGTTAATGGGTGAAAACCCAAAAGAGTCCCGAACGGCCCCGTGGGTGGCACCAACACCTCCCACGGGACCAATGTTACTCGTAGGAACTGACCGCGTAGCCCCGGGACTCCCGATTTGAGAATACAACGATAATTTGGATATTTTTAAACTTAGGCAAAACATGGCGTTAGTGGGGGAAAACCCGAAACAACCCTCGAACGGCCCCATAAGTGGCACCTACACATCCCACGGGACTAATGTAAATAATAGGAACTGACCTCACAGCCGTGGGATTCCCGATTCGAGAATACGACGATAATTTTACATATTTCTAGACTTAGGCTTACAAACATTACGTTAGAGGGTGAAAACTCAAAAGAGCCTCCGAACGTCCCCGTGGGTGTCACCAACACCTCCCATGGGACCAATGTAACTCGTAGGAACTTATCACGCAGCCACGGAACTCCCGATTTGAGAATACGATGATAATTTTTATATTTCTAGAGTTAGGCTTAAAAACATGGCGTTAGAGGGTGAAAACTCGAAATAGCCCCCGACCGGCCCCGTGGGTGGCACCAACACCTCCCACGGGACCAATGTAACTCGTAGGAACTGACCCCATAGCAGGGGGACTCTCAGTTTGAGAATACGATAATAATTTGCATATTTCTAGACTTAGGCATAAAAACATGGCGTTAGAGGGTGAAAACCCAAAAGTGCCCCCGAACGGCCCCATGGGTGGCACCAACACCTCCCACGGGACCAATGTAACTCGTAGGAACTAACCACGCAGACGCGGGACTCTCGGTTCGAGAATATGACGATAATTTGCATATTTATAGACTTAGGCTTATAAAAATAGCACTAGAGGATGAAAACCCAAAACAGTTCCCGAACGGCCCCGTGGGTGGTAACAACACCTCCCACGGAACCAATGTAACTCGTAAGAACTGACCCCGCAGCCGCGGTTCACCCGATTTGAGAATACGATGGTAATTTTCATATTTCTAGACTTAGGCTTAAAAACATGGCGTTAGAGGGTGAAAACTCGAAATATCCCCCGAACGTCCCCGTGTGTGGCAACAACACCTCCCATGGGACCAATGTAACTCGAGGAACTGATCGCTTAACCACGGGACTCACAGTTTGGGAATACGATGATAATTGTCATATTTATAGACTAAGGCTTAAAAACATGGCGTTAGAGGGTGAAAACTCGAAACAGCCTCCAAACGGCCCCATGGGTGGCACCAACACCTCCCACGGGACCAATGTTACTTATAGGAACTGATTGCGCAGCCACGGGACTCCCGGTTTGAGAATACGATGATAATTTCCACATTTCTAGACTTAGGCTTAAAAAAATGGCGTTAGAGGGTGAAAACCCAAAATAGCCCCCGAACGGCCCCGTGGGTGGCACTAACACCTCCCACGGGACCAATGTAACTCGTAGGAACTGACTCCGTAGCCGCGGGACTGCCAATTTTAGAATATGATGATAATTTTCATATTCTTAGACTTACGCTTAAAAACATGGCGTTAGAGGGTGAAAACCCAAAAGAGAGCCCAAACGGCCCCGTAGGTGGCACCAACACCTCCCACGGGACCAATGTAACTCGTAGGAACTGACCACGTAGCCGCAGGACTCCCGATTTGAGAATGCGATGATAATTTGCGTATTTATAGACTTAGGCTTAAAAACATGGCGTTAGAGGGTGAAAACCCAAAACAGTCCCCGATCGGCCCCGTGGGTGGCACCAACACCTCCCACGGGACCAATGTAACTCGTAGGAACAGACCCCGCAGCCGCGGGTCTCCCGATTTGAGAATACGATGGTAATTTGCATATTTCTAGACTTAGGCCTAAAAACATTGGGTTAGAGTGTGAAAACTCGAAACAACCCCCGAACGTCCCCGTGGGTGGCACCAACACCTCCCATGGGACAATCATAACTCGTAGGAACTGATCGCGCAGCCACGGGACTCCCAGTTTGAGAATACGACGATAATTTGCATATTTCTAGACTTAGGCTTAAAAACATGGCGTTAGAGGGTTGAAAACCCAAAACAGCCCCCGAACGGCCCCATGGGTGGCACCAACACCTCCTACGGGACCAATGTAACTCGTAGGAACTGACCCGCAACCGCGGGACTCTCTGTTTGAGAATACGATGATTATTTGCATATTTTTAGACTTGGGTTTAAAAACATGACGTTAGAGGGTGAAATCCCAAAACTGCCCCCGAATGGCCCCGTGGGTGGCAACAGCACCTCCCACGGGACCATTGTAACTCGTAGGAACGGACCACGAAGCCCCGGGACTCCTGATTTGAGAATACGACGATAATTTTCATATTTCTAGAGTTAGGGTTAAAAACATGGCGTTAGAGGGTGAAAATTAGAAATAGTCCCCGAACGGCCCCATGGGTGGCACCAACACCTCCCACGGGACCAATGTAACTCGTAGGAACTGACCCCGCAGCCGCGGGTCTCCCGATTTGAGAATACGATGGTAATTTTCATATTTCTAGACTTAGGCTTAAAAACATGGCGTTAGAGGGTGAAAACCCAAAACAGTCCCCGATCGGCCTCGTGGGTGGCACCAACACCTCCCACGGGACCAATGCAACTCGTAGGAACTGACCCTCAGCCACGGGACTCCCAGTTTGAGAATACGACGATAATTTACATATTTCTAGACTTAGGCTTAAAAACATGGCGTTAGACGGTTGAAAACCCGAAACAGCCCCCGAACGGCCCCGTGGATGGCACCAACACCTCCTACGGGGCCAATGTAACTCGTAGGAACTGACCCCGCAGCCGCGGGACTCTCGGTTTGAGAATATGATGATTATTTGCATATTTCTAGACTTGGGCTTAAAAACATGACGTTAGAGGGTGAAATCCCAAAACTGCCCCCGAACGGCCCCGTGGGTGGCAACAACACCTCCCACGGGACCAATGTAACTCGTAGGAACGGACCACGAAGCCCCGGGACTCCCGATTTGAGAATACGATGATAATTTTCATATTTCTGGAGTTAGGAATAAAAACATGGCGTTAGAGGGTGAAAATTAGAAATAGTCCCCGAACGGCCCCGTGGGTGGCACCAACACCTCTCACGGGACCAATGTAACTCGTAGGAACTGACCCCGCAGCCGCGGGACTCTCGATTTGAGAATACGATGATAATTTGCATATTTATAGGCTTGGGCTTAAAAACATGGCCTTAGAGGGTGAAAGCCCAAAACTACCCCCGAACGGCCCGTGGGTGGCAACAACAGCTCCCACGGGACCAATGTAACTCGTAGGAACGGACCACGAAGCCACGGGACTCCCGATTTGAGAATACGACGATAATTTTCATATTTCTAGAGTTAGGCTTAAAAACATGGCGTTAGAGGGTGAAAAATCGAAATAGACCCCGATCGGCCCCGTGGGTGTCACCAACACCTACCACAGGTGACCAATGTAACTCGTAGGAACTGACCCCGCAGCCGCGGGTCTCCCGATTTAAGAGTACAATGGTAATTTGCATATTTCTAGACTTAGGCTTAAAAACATGGCATTAGATGGTGAAAACTCGAAACATCCCCCGAACATCCCCGGGGTGTCACCAACACCTCCCACGGGAATAATGTAACTCGTAGAAACTGACCACGCAGCAGCGGGACTCCTGGTTTGAGATTACAATAGTAATTTCCATATTTCTTGACTTAGGCTAAAAAACATGGCTTTAGAGGGTGAAAACTCAAAACAACCCCCGAACGGTACCGTGGGTGGCACCAAGACCTCTCACGGGACCAATGCAACTCGTAGGAACTGACCCCGCAGTCATGGGACTCCCGATTTTAGAATACGATGATAATTTGCATATTTCTAGACTTAGGCTTAAAAACATGGCGTTAGTGGGTGGAAACCCAAAACGGCCCCGTGGGTGGCACCAACACCTACACGGGACAAATGTATTTCGTAGGAACGGATCACGCAGCCACGGGACTCCCGATTTAAGAATACGACTGTAATTTTCATATTTTTAGAATTAGGCAAAACATGGCATTAGTGGGGAAAAACCCGAAACAACCCACGAACGGCACCGTGGGAGGCACCAACACCTCCCACGGGACCAATGTAACTCGTAGGAACTGACCTCGTGGATGTTGGACTCCCGATTTGATAATACGATGATAATTTTCATATTTCTAGACTTAGGCTTAAAAATATGGCGTTAGACTGTGAAAACCCGAAACAGCCCCTGAACGGCCCCGTGGGTGGCACCAACACCTCCCATGGGACCAATGTAGCTCGTAGGAACTTACCACGCAGCCCCGAGACTCCCGATTTGAGAATACGATGGTAACTTGCATATTTTTAGACTTAGGCTAAAAAACATGGCGTTAGAGGGTGAAAACCCAAAATACCTCCCGAACGGCCTCGAGGGTGGCACCAACACCTCCCACGGAACCAATGTTACTTACAGGAACTGACCGCGCAGCCACGGGACTCCCGGTTTGAGAATACGCTGGTAATTTTCATATTTCTAGACTTAGGCTTAAAAACATGGCGTTAGAGGGTGAAAACTCGAAACATCCCCCGAATGTCCCCGTGGGTGGCACCAACACCTCCCACGGGACCAATGTAACTCGTAGGAACAGACCACGCAGCCGCGGGACTCCCGGTTTGAGATTACGATGGTAATTTGCATATTTTTAGACTTAGGCTTAAAAACATGGCGTTAGAGGGTGTATACCCGAAACAGCCCCTGAACGGCCTTGTGGCTGGCACCAACACCTCCTACGGGACCAATGTTACTTATAGGAACGGACCGCGCAGCCACGGGACACCCGGTTTGAGAATACGGTGATAATTTGAATATTTCTAGACTTATGATTAAAAACATGGCGTTAGAGGGTGAAAACCCAAAAGAACCCCCAAACGGCCCCATAGGTGGCACCAACACCTCCCACGGGACCAATGTAACTCGTAGGAACTGACCATGTAGCCGCGGGACTCCCATTTTGAGAATGCGATGATAATTTGCGTATTTATAGACTTAGGTTTAAAAACATGGTGTTAGAGGGTGTATACCCGAAACAGCCCTTGAACGGCCTTGTGGGTGGCACCAACACCTCCTACGGGACAAATGTTACTTATAGGAACAGACCGCGCAGCCACGGGACTCCCGATTTGAGAATACGATGATAATTTTCATATTTCTAGACTTATGATTAAAAACATGGCGTTAGAGGGTGAAAACCCAAAAGAGCCCCCAAACGGCCCCATAGGTGGCACCAACACCTCCCACGAGACCCATATAACTCGTAGGAACTGACCACGTAGCCGCGGGACTCCCGGTTTGAGAATGCGATTATAATTTCCGTATTTATAGACTTAGGCAAAAAAAATATGGCGTTAGAGGGTGAAAACCCAAAACAGTCCCCGATCGGCTCCGTGGGTGGCACCAACACCTCCCACGGGACCAATGTAACTCGTAGGAACTGACTCCGTAGTCGCGGGTCTCCCGGTTTGAGAATACGATGGTGATTTGCATATTTCTAGACTTAGGCTTAAAAACATGGTGTTAGAGGGTGAAAACCCAAAACAGTCCCCGAACGGCCCCGTGGGTGGCACCAACACCTCCGACGGGACCAATGTAACTCCTAGGAACTGACCCCGCAGCTGCAGGACGCTCGATTTGATAATATGAAGAAAATTTGCATGTTTCTAAACTTGGGCATAAAAACATGGCGTTAATGGGTGAAAACCATAAACAGCCCCCGAACGGCCCCATGGGTGGCACCAACACCTACAACGGGACCATTATAAGTCCTAGGAACTGACCCCGTAGCCTCAAGACTCCCGATTTGAGAATATGACGATAAATTGCATATTTCCAGACATAGGTTTAAAAACATGGCGTTAATGGGTGAAAACCCAAAACAGCCCCGAACGACCCCGTGGGTGGCACCAACACCTCCCACGGGACCAATGTAACTCCTAGGAACTGACCCCGCAGCTGCAGGACTCTCGGTTTGAGAATGTGATGATAATTTGCATGTTTCTATACTTAGGCTTAAAAACATGGCGTTAATGGGTGAAAACCATAAACAACCCCCGAACAACCCCATGGATGGCACCAACACCTACCACGGGACCGTTGTAACTCCTAGGAACTGACCCCCAGCCTCAGGACTCTCGATTTGAGAATATGACGATAAATTGCATATTTCTAGACTTTGGCTTAAAAACATGACGTTAATGGGTGAAAACCGAAAACAGCCCCGAACGGCCCCGTGGGTGACAGCAACACCTCCCACGGGACCAATGTTACTCGTAGGAACTGACCGCGTAGCCCCGCGGCTCCCAATTTGAGAATACAAAGATAATTTGGATATTTTTAGACTTAGGCAAAACATGGCGTTAGTGAGGGAAAACCCGAAACAACCCTCGAACGGCCCCGTAGGTTGCACTTACACGTCCCACGGGACCAATGTAAATCATAGGAACTGACCTCGCAGCCGCGGGACTCCCGATTTGAGAATACGACGATAATTTTACATGTTTCTATACTTAGGCTTACAATCATTGCGTTAGAGGGTGAAAACCCAAAAGATCCTCCGAACGTCCCCGTGGGTGGCACCAACACCACCCATGGGACCAATGTAACTCGTAGGAACTGACCACGCAGCCACGGAACTCTCAGTTTGAGAATACGATGATAATTTTCATATTACTAGAGTTAGGCTTAAAAACATGGCGTTAGAGGGTGAAAACTCGAAATAACCCTGGAACGGCCCCGTGGGTGGCACCAACACCTCCCACAGGACCAATGTAACTCGTAAGAACTGACCCCGTAGCTGTGGGACTCTCGGTTTGAGAATACGATGATAATCTGCATATTTATAGACTTAGGCTTAAAAACATGGCGTTAGAGGGTTAAAACACAAAAGAGCCCCCGAACGGCCCCATGGATGGCACCAACACCTCCCACGGGACCAATATAACTCGTAGGAACTGACCACGCAAACGCGGGACTCCCGATTTGAGAATACGATGATAATTTGCATATTTATAGACTTAAGCTTAAAAAAATGGTGTTAGAGGATGAAAACCCAAAATAGTTCCCGAACGGCCCCGTGGGTGGCACCAACACCTCCCACGGGACCAATGTAACTCGTAGGAACTGACCCCGCAGCCGCAGGTCTCCCGATTTGAGAATACGATGGTAATTTGCATATTTCTAGACTTAGGCTTAAAAACATGGCGTTAGAGGGTGAAAACTCAAAGCATCCCCCGAACGTCCCTGTGTGTGGCACCAACACCTCCCATGGGACCAATGTAACTCGTAGGAACTGATCGCTCAACCACGGGACTCACAGTTTGGGAATAGGATGATAATTGTCATATTTATAGACTAAGGCTTAAAAACATGGCGTTAGAGGGTGAAAACCCGAACCAGGCTCCAAACGGCCCCATGGGTGGCACCACCACCTCCCACGGGACCAATGTTACCAATAGGAACTGACCGCGCAGCCACGGGACTCCCGGTTTGAGAATACTATGATAATTTCGATATTTCTAGACTGAGGCTTAAAAACATGGAGTTAGAGGGTGAAAACCCAAAATAGCCCCCTAACGTCCCCGTGGGTGGCACCAACACCTCCCACGAGACCAATGTAACTCATAGGAACTGACCACGCAGCCACATGACTCCCGATTTGAGAATAAGATGATAATTTTCACATTTCTAGAGTTAGGCTTAAAAACCTGGCGTTAGAGGGTAAAAACCCGGAATAGCCCCCGAACGGCCCCGTGGATGGCACTAACACCTCCCACGGGACCAATGTAACTCGTAGGAACTGACTCTGTAGCCGCGGGACTCCCAATTTTAGAATACGATGATAATTTGCATATTTATAGACTTAGGCTTAAAAACATGGCGTTAGAGGGTGAAAACCCAAAAGATCCCCCAAACGGCCCCATAGGTGGCACCAACACCTCCCACGGGACCAATGTAACTCGTAGGAACTGACCACGTAGCCGCGGGACTCTCGATTTGAGAATGCGATGATAATTTGCGTATTTATAGACTTAGGCTTAAAAACATGGCCTTAGAGGGTGAAAACCCAAAACA
The DNA here is from genome assembly GCA_949130495.1 of Sambucus nigra. Classification (NCBI taxonomy): domain Eukaryota; kingdom Viridiplantae; phylum Streptophyta; class Magnoliopsida; order Dipsacales; family Adoxaceae; genus Sambucus; species Sambucus nigra. The sequence goes on from OX422212.1 coordinate 263,905,330, forward strand.
GTCCCCGATCGGCCCCATGGGTGGCACCAACACCTCCCACGGGACCAATGAAACTCGTAGGAACTGACCTCGTAGCCGCGGGTCTCCCGATTTGAGAATACGATGGTAATTTGCATATTTCTAGACTTAGGCTTAAAAACATGGCGTTAGAGGGTCAAAACCCAAAACAGTCCTTGAACGGCCCCGTGGGTGGCACCAACACCTCCCACGGGACCAATGTAACTCGTAGGAATTGAACCCGCAGTCGTGGGTCTCTCGGATTGAGAATACGATGGTAATTTTCATATTTCTAGACTTAAGCTTAAAAACATTGGGTTAGAGGGTGAAAAATCGAAACAACCCCCAAACGTCCCCGTGGATGGCACCAACACCTCCCATGGGACAATCATAACTGGTAGGAACTGATCGTGCAGCCACGGGACTCACAGTTTGAGAATACGATGATAATTTACATATTTCTATACTTAGGCTTAAAAACATGGCGTTAGAGGGTCAAAACTTGAAACAGCCCCCGAACGGCCCCGTGGGTGGCACCAACACCTCCTATGGGACCAATGTAACTCCTAGGAACTGACCCTACAGTTGCAGGACTCTCGGTTTGAGAATGTGATGATAATTTACATGTTTCTATACTTAGTCTTAAAAACATGGCGTTAATGGGTGAAAACCATAAACAGCCCCCGAACAGCCCCATGGGTGGCACCAACACCTACCACGGGACCATTGTAACTCCTAGGAACTGACCCCGCAGCCTCAGGACTCTCGATATGAGAATATGACGATAAATTGCATATTTCTAGACTTTGGATTAAAAACATGGCGTTAATGGGTGAAAACCCAAAACAACCCCGAACGGCCCTGTGGGTGGCACCAACACCTCCCATGGGACCAATGTTACTCCTAGGAACTGACCGCGTAGCCCCGGGACTCCCGATTTGAGAATACAACGATAATTTTGATATTTTTAGACTTAGGCAAAACATGGCGTTAGTGGGGGAAAACCCGAAACAACCCTCGAACGGCCCCGAAGGTGGCACTTACACATCCCACGGGACCAATGTAAATCACAGGAACTGACCTCGCAGCCGCGGGACTCCTGATTTGAGAATACGACGATAATTTTACATATTTCTATTCTTAGGCTTACAATCATTGCGTTAGAGGGTGAAAACCCAAAAAATCCTACGAACGTCCCTGTGGGTGGCACCAACACCTCCCACGGGACCAATGTAACTCGTAGGAACTGACCACGCAGCCACGGAACTCTCGGTTTGAGAATACGATGATGATTTTCATATTTCTAGAGTTAGGCTTAAAAACATGGCGTTAGAGGGTGAAAGCACGAAATAGCCCCCGAACGACCCATGGGTGGCACCAACACCTACCACGGGACCATTATAACTCCTAGGAACTGACCCCGTAGCCTCAGGACTCCCGATTTGAGAATACGATGATAATTTGCATATTTCTATACTTAGGCTTAAAAACATGGTGTTAGAGGGTTAAAACCCAAAAGAGCCCCCGAACGGCCCCATGGGTGGCACCAACACCTCCCACGGGACCAATGTAACTCGTAGGAACTGACCACGCAGACGCGGGACTCCCGGCTTGAGAATACGACAATAAATTGCATATTTATAGACTTAGGCTTAAAAACATGGCGTTAATGGGTGAAAACCATAAACAGCCCCCGAACAGACCCATGGGTGGCACGAACACCTACCACGGGACCATTGTAACTCCTAGGAACTGACCCCGCAGCCGCGGGTATCCCATTTGAGAATACGATGGTAATTTGTATATTTCTTTACTTTGGCTTAAAAACATGGCGTTAGAGGGTCAAAACTCGAAACACCAACCGAACGTCCCCGTGTGTGGTACCAACACCTCCCATGGGACCAATGTAACTCGTAGGAACTGATCGCGCAACCACGGGACTCACAGTTTGGGAATACGATGATAATTGTCATATTTATAGACTAAGGCTTAAAAACATGGCGTTAGAGGGTGAAAACTCGAAACATCCTCCAAACGGCCCCATGGGTGGCACCAGCACCTCCCACGGGACCAATGTTACTTATAGGAACTGACCGCGCAGCCACGGGACTCCCGGTTTGAGAATACGATGATAATTTCCATATTTCTAGACTTAGGCTTAAAAACATGGCGTTAGAGGGTGAAAACCCAAAATAGCCCCCTAACGGCCCGATGGGTGGCACTAACACCTCCCACGAGACCAATGTAACTCGTAGGAACTGACCACGCAGCCACATGACTCCCGATTTGAGAATACGACGATAACTTTCACATTTCTAGAGTTGGGCTTAAAAACCTGGCGTTAGATGGTGAAAACCCGAAAAAGCCCCCGAACGGCCCCGTGGGTGGAACTAACACCACCCACGGGACCAATGTAACTCGTAGTAACTGACTCCGTAGCCGAGGGACTCCCAATTTGAGAATACGATGATAATTTTCATATTTCTAAACTTAGGCTTAAAAACATGGCAGTAGAGGGTGAAAACCCAAAAGGGCCCCCAAACGGTCCCATAGGTGGCACCAACACCTCCCACGGGACCAATGTAACTCGTAGGAACTGACCACGTAGCCGCGGGACTCTCGGTTTGAGAATGCGATGATAATTTGCGTATTTATAGACTTAGGCTTAAAAACATGCCGTTAAAGGGCGAAAACCCAAAACAGTCCCCGATCGGCCCCGTGGGTGGCACCAACACCTCCCACGGGACCAATGTAACTCGTAGGAACTGACCCCGCAACCGCGGGTATCCCGTTTTGAGAATACGATGGTAATTTGCATATTTCTAGACTTAGGCTTAAAAACATGGCGTTAGAGGGTGAAAACCCAAAACAGTCCCCGAACGGCCCCGTGGGTGGCACCAACACCTCCCACGGGACAATTGTAACTCGTAGGAATTGACCTCGCAGCCGCGGGTCTCCCGGTTTGAGAATACGATGGTAATTTGTATATTTCTAGACTTAGGCTTAAAAACATTGGGTTAGAGGGTGAAAACTGGAAACAACCCCCGAACGCCCCCGTGGGTTGCACCAACACCTCCCATGGGACAATCATAACTCGTAGGAACTGATCGCGCAGCCACGGGAATCCCAGTTTGAGAATACGACGATAATTTGCATATTTCTAGACTTAAGCTTAAAAACACGGCGTTAGAGGGTGAAAACCCGAAACAGCCCCCGAACGGCCCCGTGGGTGGCACCAACACCTCCTATGGGACCAATGTAACTCGTAAGAACTGACCCCGCAGCCGCAGGACTCTCGGTTTGAGAATACGATGATAATTTGTATATTTCTAGGCCTGGGCTTAAAAACATGGCGTTAGAGGGTGAAATCCCAAAACTGCCCCCGAACGGCCCCGTGGGTGGCAACAACACCTCACACGGGACCAATGTAACTTGTAGGAACGGACCACAAAGCCCCGGGACTCCCGATTTGAGAATACGACGATAATTTTCATATTTCTAGAGTAAGGCTTAAAACATGGCGTTAGAGGGTGAAAACCCGAAATAGCCCCCAAACGGCCCCGTGGGTGGCACCAACACCTCCCACGGGACAAATTAACTCGTAGGAACTAACACCGTAGTCGCGAGACTTCCGGTTTGAGAATACGATGATAATTTGATTATTTCTAGACTTAGGCTTAAAAACATGGCGTTAGAGGGGGAAAACCCAAAAGAGGCCCCTAACGGCCCCATGGGTGGCACCAGCACCTCCCACGGGCCAATGTAACTCGTAGGAACTGACCACGCAGCCGCCGGACTCCCGATTTGAGAATACGATGATAATTTGCATATTTATATACTTAGGCTTAAAAACACGGCGTTAGAGGGTGAAAACCGAAAACAATCCCCGAATGGCCCCGTGGGTGGTAAAAACACGTCTCGGGGGTCCAATGTAACTCGTACGAACTGACCCCGCAGCCGCGGGTCTCCCGGTTTAATAATACAATGGTAATTTGCATATTTCTAGACTTAGGCTTAAAAACATGGCGTTAGATGGTGAAAACTCGAAAATCCCCCGAACGTCCCCGGGGGTGGCACCAACACTTCCCACGTGACTAATGTAACTCGTAGGAACTGACCACGCAGCCGCGGGACTCCTGGTTTGATTTTACAACATTAATTTACATATTTCTTGACTTAAGCTAAAAAACATGGCGTTAGATGGTGAAGACTCGAAACAACCCCCGAACGGCACCGTGGGTGGCACCAAGACCTCCCACGGGACCAATGCAACTCGTAGGAACTGACCCCACAGTCATGGGACTCCCGGTTTCAGAATACGATGATAATTTGCATATTTCTAGACTTAGGCTTAAAAACATGGCGTTAGAGGGTGGAAACCCAAAACGACCCCGTGGGTGGCACCAACACCTACACGGGACAAATGTAACTCGTAGGAACGGACCACGCAGAAACGGGACTCCCGATTTAAGAATGTGACAGTAATTTGCATATTTTTAAAATTAGGCAAAACATGGCATTAGTGGGGAAAAACCCGAAACAACCCCCAAACAGCACCGTGGGAGGCACCAACACCTCCCATGGGACCAATGTAACTCGTAGGAACTGACCTCGCGGCTGTGGGACTCCCGATTTGATAATACGATGATAATTTGCATATTTCTAGACTTAGGCTTAAAAATATGGCGTTAGACTGTGAAAACCCAAAATAGCCCCCGAACGGCCTCGTGGGTGGCACCAACACCTCCCATGGGACCAATGTAGCTCGTAGGAACTTACCATGCAGCCCCGAGACTCCCGATTTGAGAATACGATGGTAACTTGCATATTTTTAGACTTAGACTTAAAAACATGGCATTAGAGGCTGAAAACCCAAAACATCCCCCTAACGGCCCCGTGGGTGGCACTAATACCTCCCACGTGACCAATGTAACTCGTAGGAAGTCAACACGTAGCCACAGAACTTCTGGTTTGAGAATATGATGATAATTGGCATATTTCTAGACTTAGGCTTAAAAACATGGCGTTAGAGGTTGAAAACCCGAAACAGCCCGCGAACGGCCCCATGGGTGGCACCAACACCTCCTACGGTACCAATGTAAATCATAGGAACTGACCTCGCAGCCGCGGGACTCACGGTTTGAGAATACAATGATAATTTGCATATTTCTAGACTTGGTCTTAAAAACATGGCGTTATAGGGGGAAAGCCAAAAACAGCCCCCGAACGGCCCCGTGGGTGGCACCAACACCTCCCACGGGACCAATACAACTCGTAGGAACGGTCCACGCAGCCCCAGGACTCTCGATTTGAGAATAGGATGATAATTTTCATACTTCTAGACGGCAAAACATGGCGTTAGTGGGGGAAAACTCGAAACAGCTCTCGAACGACCCCGTAGGTGGCACCTACACCTCCCACGAGACTAGTGTAACTCGTAGGAACTGACCTCGCAGCCGCGGGACTCCCGATTTGAGAATACGATGATAATATGCATATTTATAAACATAGGCTTAAAAACATGGCGTTAGAGGGTGAAAACCCAAAAAGCCCCCGAACGGCCCCGTGGGTGGCACCAACACCTCCTCCGGGACCAATGTAACTCGTAGGAACTGACCACGCAGTCGCGGGACTCCTGGTTTGAGAATACGATGGTAATTTGCATATTTCTAGACTTAGGCTTAAAAACATGGCGTTAGAGGGTGAAAACTCGAAATAGCCCCCGAACGGCCCCGAGGGTGGCACCCACACCTCCCACGGGACCAAAGTAACTCATTGGAACTGACCCCGCAGCAGCGGGACTCCCATTTTGAGAATACGATGATAATTTGCATATATTTAGACTTAGGCTTAAGAACATGGCGTTAAAGGTTGAAAACCCAAAACGGCCCCCGAACGGCCTCGTGGATGGCACCAACACATCCACATGACCAATGTAACTCATAGGAACTGACCACGCAACCACGGGACACCCGGTTTGAGAATGCGACTGTAATTTGCATATTTTTAGAATTAGGCAGAACATGGCGTTAGTGGGGAAAAACCCGAAACAACCCCCGAACAGCCCCGTGGGTGGCACCAACACCTCCACGGGACCAATGTAACTCGTAAAAACTGATCCCGCAGCCGTGGGACTCTCGGTTTGAGAATATGATGATAATTTGCATATTTCTAGACTTAGGCCTGAAAACATGGCGTTAGAGGGTGAAAACCAAAAATAGCCCCCGAACGGCCCCGTGGGTGGCACCAACACCTCCCACGGGACCAATGTAACTCGTAGGACCTGACCACGCAGTCGCGGTGCTCCCGGTTTGAGAATAGCACAATAATTTGTATATTTCCAGGCATAGGCTTAAAAACATGGCGTTAGAGGGTGAAAATTCAAAACAGTCCCCGAACGGCCCCGTGGGTCGAACCAACACCTCCCACGGGACCAACGTAACACGTAGGGTTGGACCGCACAGCCACGGAACTCCCGATTTGAGAATACGATGATAATTTACATATTGCTAGACTTAGGCTTAAAAAATTAGTAATAGAGGTTGAAAACCCAAAACAACCCCCGAACGGCCCCGTGGGTGGCACTAACACCTCCCACGGGACCAATGTAACTCGTAGTAACTGACCACGTAGCCACGAAACTCCCGGTATGAAAATATGATGATAATTTGAATATTTCTAGACTTAGGCTTAAAAACATGGCGTTAGAGGGTGAAAACCCAAAATAGCTCCCGAACGGCCTCGGTTGTGGCACCAGCACCCCCACGTGACCAATGTAACTAGCACGCAACCATGGGACTCCCGATTTGAGAATACGACGATAATTTGCATATTTTTAGATTTAGGCTTAAAAACATGGCCTTAGAGGGTGAAAACCCAAACGCCCCCGTGGGTGGCACCAACACCTCCCACGGGACAATTGTAACTCGTAGGAACTGACCACGCAGCAGCAAGACTACCAGTTTGATAATACGACGATAATTTGCATATTTCTAGACTTATCCTTAAAAACATGGCGTTAGAGGGTGAAAACCCAAAACAACCCCCAAACATACCCGTGGGTGGCATCAACACCTCCCATGGGATGAATGTTACTCGTAGGAGCTGATCGCGCAGCCACGGGACTCCCGATTTGAGAATACGATGATAATTTGTGTATTTCTAGACTTAGGCATAAAAACATGGTTTTAGTGAGGGAAAACCCAAAACAGCCGCCGAACGGCCCCGTGGGTGGCACCAAAACCTCCCACGAGACCAATGTAACTCGTAGGAAGTGACCTCGCAGCCGCGGGACTCTAAAATTGAGAATACGACGTTAATTAGCGTATTTCTAGACTTAGGTGAAACATGGCGTTAGTGGGGGAAAATCAGAAAAAGCTTCCAAACGGCCCCATGGGTGGCACCAATACCTCCCATGGGACCAATGCAACTCGTAGGAACTGACCTGGCAGCCGCGGGACTCTCGGTTTGAGAATATGATGATAATTTCCATATTTCTAGACTTAGGCTTAAAAACATGGCGTAGAGGGTGAAAACCCAAAACGGCCCCTGAAAGTCCCCGTGCGTGTCACCAACACCTCCACGGGACCAATGTAACTCATAGGAACTGACCACACAGCCACGGGACTCCCAGTTTGAGAATAGGATGATAATTTGCATATTTCTAGAATTAGGCAAAACATGTCATTAGTGGGGGAAAACATGAAATAGCCACCGAACGGCCCCGTGGATGGCACTAACACCTCCTACGGGACCAATGTAACCCGTAGGAACTGACCCCGCAGCCGCGGGACTCTCGGTTTGAGAACATGATGATAATTTGCATAATTCTAGACCTAGGCTTAAAAACATGGTGTTAGAGGTTGAAAACACGAAACAGCCCCCGAACGGCCCCGTGGGTGGCACCAAGACATCCCACGGAACAAATGTAACTCGAAGTAACTGACCCCGCTGCCGCGGGACTCCCGATTTGAGAATATGACAATAACTTGAATATTTCTAGACTTAAGATTAAAAACATGGCGTTAGAGGGTGAAAACTTGATACAGAACCCGAAGGACTTCGGTTGTGGCACCAACACCTCCCACGGGACCAATGTAACTCGTAGGAACTGACCACGCAGCAGCGAGACTCCCGGTTTGAGAATACGACAAAAATTTGCATATTTCTAGACTTAGGCTTAAAAACATTGCGTTAGAGGGTGAAAACCCAAAACAGCCCCCAAACGTCCCCGTGGGTGGCACCAACACCTCCCATGGGACTAATGTAACTCGTAGGAACTGATCGCGCTTCCACAGGACTCTTGGTTTGAAAATACGATGATAATTTGCATATTACTAGACTTAGGCTTAAAAACGTGGCGTTAGAGGGTGAAAACTCAAAACAGGCCCCGAACGGCCCCGTGGGTGGCACCAACACCTCCCACGGGAAAACTGTTACTTATAGGAACTGATCGCCCAGCCACGGCACTCCCGATTTCAGAATACGATGATAATTTTCATATTTCTAGACTTACGCTTAAAAACATGGTATTAGAGGGTGAAAACCCAAAACAGCCCCCTAACAGCCCCGTGGGTGGCACCAACACCTCCCACGGGACCAATGTAACTCGTACGAACTGATCGCGCAGCCAAGGGACTCTCAAATTGAGAATACGACGATAATTAGCATATTTGTAGACTTAGGCAAAACATGGCGTTAGTGGGGGAAAATCATAAAAAGCCCCCAAACGGCCCCGTGGGTGGCACCAATACCTCCCATGGGACCAATGCAACTCGTAGGAACTGACCTTGCAGCCGCAGGACTCTCGGTTTGAGAATATGATGATAATTTGCATAATTCTAGACCTAGGCTTAAAAACATGGTGTTAGAGGTTAAAAACACGAAACAACCCCCGAACGGCCCCGTGGGTGGCACCAAGACCTCCCACGAAACAAATGTAACTCGTAGTGACTGACCCCGTGCCGCGGGACTCTAGGTTTGAGAATACAATGATAATTTTCATATTTCTAGACTTAGGCTTAAAAATATGGCGTTAGAGGGTGAAAACTCAAAACAGCCCCTGAACGGCAACGTGGGTGGCACCAACACCTCCCACGGGACCAATGTAGCTCGTAGGAACTGACCACGCAGCCACGGGACTCCCGATTTGAGAATACGACAATAATTTTCACATTTCTAGAGTTAGGCTTAAAAACATGGCGTTAGAGGGTGAAAACCCGAAATAGCCCCCGAACGGCCTCGTGGGTGGCACCAAAACCTCCACAGGACCAATGTTACTTATAGGAGCTGACCATGCACCCACACGACTCCCAATTTGAGAATACTATCATAATTTGCATATTTCTAGAGTTAGGCTTAAAAACATGGCGTTAGAGGGTGAAAACCCAAAACAGCCCCCTAACAGCCCCGTGGGTGGCACCAACACCTCCCACGGGACCAATGTAACTCGTAAGAACTGACCATGCAGCCACACGACTCCCAATTTGAGAATACTATGATAATTTGCATATTTCTAGAGTAAGGCTTAAAAACATGGCGTTAGAGGGTGAAAACTCGAAACAGTCCCTGAACGACCCCGTGGGTGGCACCAACACCTCCCACGGGACCAATGTTACTTATTGGGACTGACCGCGCAGCCAGGAGACTCTCGGTTTGAGATTATGATGATAATTTTCATATTTCATGACTTAGGCTTAAAAACATAGTGTTAGAGGGTGAAAACACAAAACAACCCCTTAACGACCTCGTGGGTGGCACCAACACCTCCCATGGGACCAATGTAACTCATAGGAATGGACCACACAGGCACATGACTCCCGATTTGAGAATACGATGATAATTTGCATATTTCTAGAGTTAGGCTTAAAAACATGGCGTTAGAGGGTGAAAACTCGAAATAGCCCTTGAACGGCCCCATGGGTGGCACCAACACCTCCTACGGGACCAATGTACCTCGTAGGAACTGACCCCGCAGTCGCGGGACTCTCGGTTTGAGAATACGATGATAATTTCCATATTTCTAGACATAGGCTTAAAAACATGGCGATAGAGGGTGAAAACCCAAAACAGCCCCTGAACGGCCCTGTGGGTGGCACCAACACCTCCCACGGGAGCAATGTAGCTCGTAGGAACTGACCACGCAGCCACGGGACTCCCGATTTGAGAATACGACAATAATTTTCACGTTTCTAGAGTGAGGCTTAAAAACATGGCGTTAGAGGGTGAAAGCCCGAAATAGCCCCCGAACGGCCTCGTGGGTGGCACCAACGCCTCCACAGGACCAATGTTACTTATAGGAACTGACCGCGCAGCCACGAGACTCCCGGTTTGATATTATGATGATAATTTGCATTTTTCTAGACTTAGGCTTAAAAACATGGCGTTAGAGGCTGAAAACCCAAAACAGCTCCCTAACGGCCCCGTGGGTGGCATCAACACCTCCCACGGGACCAATGTAACTCATAGGAACTAACCACGCAGTCGCGGGACTCCTGATTTGAGAATATGACGATAATTTTCATATTTATAGACTTAGGCTTAAAAACAAGGCGTTAGAGGGTGAAAACCCAAAACAGTCCCTGAACGGCCCCGTGGGTGGCACCAACACCTCCCACAGGACCAATGTAACTCGTAAGAACTGACCTCGCAGTCGCGGATCACCCGGTTTGAGAATACGATGATAATTTGCATATTTCTAGACTTAGGCTTAAAAACATGGCGTTAGAGGGTGAAAATCCAGAATAGCCCACGAACAGCCCCATGGGTGGCACCAACACCTCCTACGGGACCAATGTAACTTTTAGGAACTGACTCCGTAGTCGCGGGAGTCTCAGTTGGAGAATACGACGATAATTTGCATATATCTAGACTTATGCTTAAAAACATTACGTTAGAGGGTGAAAACCCGAAACAACCCCCAAACATCCCCGTGGGTGGCACCTACGCATCCCACGGGACCAATGTAACTCATAGGAACTGACCTCGTAGCCGCGGGACTCCCGATTTGAGAATAGATCGATAATTTGCATATTTTTAGACTTAGGCTTAAAAACATGGCGTTAGAGGGTGAAAACCCAACACAGGCCCCGAACGTCCCCGTGGGTGGCACCAACACCTCCCATGGGACCAATGTAGCTCGTAGGAACTGACCACACTGCCACGTGACTCTCGGTTTGAGAATACGATAATAGTTTTCATATTTCTAGAGTTAGGATTAAAAACATGGCGTTAATGGATGAAAACTCGAAATAGCCCCCGAACGGCCCCGTGGGTGGCACCAACACCTCCCATGGCACCAATGTAACTCGTTGGAACGGACCACGTAGCCGCGGGACTCCCAGTTTGAGAATATGATGATAATTTGCATATTTCTAGACTTAGGCTTAAAAACATGGAGTAGAGGGTGAAAACCAAAAACAGTCCCCGAACAGCCCCGTGGGTGGCACCAACACCTCCCACAGGACCAATGTAACTCGTAAGAACTGACCTCGCAGCCGCGGATCACCCGGTTTGAGAATATGATGATAATTTGTACATTTCTAGAGTTAGGCTTAAAAACATGGCGTTAGAGGGTGCAAACTCGAAACAGCCCCTGAACGGCCCCGTGGGTGGCACCAACACCTCCCACGGGACTAATGTTACTTATAAGAACTAACCGCGCAGCCAAGAGACTCCCGGTTTGAGATTATGATGATAATTTTCATATTTCAAGTCTTAGGCTTAAAAACATACCGTTAGAGGGTGAAAACCCAAAACAGCTCCCTAACGGCCCCGTGGGTGGCATCAACACCTCCCACGGGACCAATGTAACTCATAGGAACTAACCACGCAGCCGCGGGACACTCGGTTTGAGAATACGACGATAATTTTCATATTTATAGACTTAGGCTTAAAAACATGGCGTTAGAGGGTGAAAACCCAAATCAGTCCCCGAACGGCTCCGTGGGTGGCACCAACACCTCCCACATGACCAATGCAACTCGTAAGAACTGACCTCGCAGTCGCGGATCACCCGGTTTGAGAATACGATGATAATTTGCATATTTCTAGACTTAGGCTTAAAAACATGGCGTTAGAGGGTGAAAACTCGAAACAACCGCTGAACGGCCCCGTGGGTGGCACCAACACCTCCCACGGGACCAATGTTACTTATTGGGACTGACCGCGTAGTCTGGAGACCCCCGGTTTGAGATTATGACGATAATTTGCAAATTTCGTAACTTAGGCTTTAAAACATAGTGTTAGATGGTGAAAACCCAAAACAGCCCCTTAACGGCCTCGTGGGTGGCACCAACACATCCCATGGGAACAATGTAACTCGTAGGAATGGACCACACAACCACATGACTCCCGATTTGACAATAAGACGATAATTTGCATATATCTAGAGTTAGGCTTAAAAACATGGCGTTAGAGGGTGAAAACTCTAAATAGCCCCTGAACGGCCCCATGGGTGGCACCAACACCTCCTACGGGACCAATGTACCTCGTAGGAACTGACCCCGCAGTCGCGGGACTCTCGGTTTCAGAATACGATGATAATTTCCATATTTCTAGACTTAGGCTTAAAAACATGGCGTTAGAGGGTGAAAACCCAAAACAGCCCCTGAACGGCCCCGTGGGTGGCACCAACACCTCCCACGGGACTAATGTAGCTTGTAGGAACTGACGACGCAGCCACGGGACTCCCGATTTGAGAATACGACAATAATTTTCACATTTCTAGAGTTAGGCTTAAAAACATGGCGTTAGAGGGTGAAAACTCTAAATAGCCCCCGAACGGCCTCGTGGGTGGCACCAACACCTCCACAGGACCAATCTTACTTATAGGAACTGACCGCGCAGCCACGAGACACCCGGTTTGAGATTATGATGATAATTTGCATTTTTCTAGACTTAGGCTTAAAAATATGGCGTTAGAGGGTGAAAACCCAAAACAATCACCTAACAGCCCCGTGGGTGGCACAACACCTCCCACGGGACCAATGTAACTCGTAGGAACTGACCACGAAGCCACATGACTCCCAATTTGAGAATACTATGATAATTTCCATATTTCTAGAGTTAGACTTAAAAACATGGCGTTAGAGGGTGAAAACCCAAAATAGCCCCCGAACGGCCCCATGGGTGGTACCAACACCTCCTACGGGACCAATGTAACTTTTAGGAACTGACCCCGTAGTCGCGGGAGTCTCAGTTTGAGAATACGATGATAATTTGCATATATCTAGACTTATGCTTAAAAACATTGCGTTAGAGGGTGAAAACCCGAAACAACCCCAAACATCCCCGTGGGGGCCACCTGCACATCCCACGGGATGAATGTAACTCGTAGGAACTGACCTCGCAGCCGCGGGACTCCCGATTTGAGAATAGATCGATAATTTGCATATTTTTAGACTTAGGCTTAAAAACATGGCGTTAGAGGGTGAAAACCCAACACAGCCCCCGAACGTCCCCGTGGGTGGCACCAACAACTCCCATGGGACCAATGTAACTCGTAGGAACTGACAACGCTGCCACGTGACTCTCGGTTTGAGAATACGATAATAGTTTTCATATGTCCAGAGTTAGGATTAAAAACATGGCGTTAATGGGTGAAAACTCGAAATAGCCCCCGAACGGCCCCATGGGTGGCACCAACACCTCCCATGGCACCAATGTAACTCGTTGGAACTAAACACGTAGCCGCGGGACTCCCGGTTTGAGAATACGATGATAATTTGCAAATTTCTAGACTTAGGCTTAAAAACATGGGGTAGAGGGAGAAAACCAAAAACAGTCCCCGAACGGCCCCGTGGGTGGTACCAACACCTCCCACAGGACCAATGTAACTCGTAAGAACCGACCTCGCATCCGCAGATCACCCGGTTTGAGAATATGACGATAATTTGCATATTTCTAGACTTAGGCTTAAAAACATGGCGTTAGAGGGTGTAAACTCGAAACTGCCCCAGAACGGCCCCGTGGGTGGCACCAACACCTCCCACGGGACCAATGTTACTTATAGGAACTGACCGTGCAGCCAAGAGACTCCCGGTTTGAGATTATGATGATAATTTACATATTTCTAGACTTAGGCTAAAAAACATACCGTTAGAGGGTGAAAATCCAAAATAGCTCCCTAACGGCCCCGTGGGTGGCATCAACACCTCCCACGGGACCAATGTAACTCATAGGAACTAACCACGCAGCCGCGGGACTCCCGATTTGAGAATACGACGATAATTTTCATATTTGTAGACTTAGGCTTAAAAACATGGCGTTAGAGGGTGAAAACCCAAAACAGTCCCCGAACGGCCCCGTGGGTGGCACCAACACCTCCCACAGGACCAATGTAACTCGTAAGAACTGACCTCGCAGTGGCGGATCACCCGATTTGAGAATACGATGATAATTTGCATATTTCTAGACTTAGGCTTAAAAACATGGCGTTAGAGGGTGAAAACTCGAAACAGCCCCTGAACGGCCCCGTGGGTGGCACCAACACCTCCCACGGGACCAGTGTTACTTATTGGGACTGACCGTGCAGCCAGGAGACTCCCGGTTTGAGATTATGACGATAATTTGCATATTTCGTTACTTAGGCTTAAAAACATAGTGTTAGAGGGTGAAAACCCAAAACAGCCCCTTAACGGCCTAGTGGGTGGCACCAACACCTCCCATGGGACCAATGTAACTCATAGGAATGGACCACACAGCCACATGACTCCCGATTTGAGAATACGACGATAATTTGCATATTTCTAGAGTTAGGCTTAAAAACATGGCGTTAGAGGGTGAAAACTCGAAATAGCCCCTGAACGGCCCCATGGGTGGCACCAATACCTCCTACAGGACCAATGTACCTCGTAGGAACTGACCCCGCAGTCGCGGAACGCTCGGTTTGAGAATGCGATGATAATTTCTGTATTTCTAGACTTAGGCTTAAAAACATGGCGTTGGTGGGTGAAAACCCAAAACAGCCCCCGAACGGCCCCGTGGTTGGGACCAACACCTCCCACGGGTCCAATGTAACTCGTAGGAACTGACCACGCAGCCACGGAACTCTCGGTTTGAGAATACGATGATAATTTGCATATTTCTAGAGTTAGGCTTAAAAACATGATGTTAGAGGGTGAAAACCCGAAATAGCCCCCGAACGGCCTCGTGGGTGGCACCAACACCTCCACAGGACCAATGTTACTTATAGGAACTGACCGCGCAGCCACGAGACTCCCGGTTTGAGATTATGACGATAATTTGCATTTTTCTAGACTTAGGCTTAAAAACATGGCGTTAGAGGGTGAAAACCCAAAACATCCCCCTAACTGCCCCGTGGGTGGCACCAACACCTCCCATGGGACCAATGTAACTCGTAGGAACTGACCACGCAGCCACACGACTCCCAATTTGAGAATACTATGATAATTTGCATATTTCTAGAGTTAGGCTTAAAAACATGGCGTTAGAGGGTGAAAACCCAAAATAGACCCCGAACGGCCCCATGGGTGGCACCAACACCTCCTACGGGACCAATGTAACTTTTAGGAACTGATCCCGTACTCGCGGGAGTCTCAGTTTGAGAATACGACGATAATTACATATATCTAGACTTATGCATAAAAACATTGCGTTAGAGGGTGAAAACCCGAAACAACCCCCAAACATCCCCGTGGGTGGCCCCTACACATCCCACGGGACCAATGTAACTCGTAGGAACTGACCTCGCAGCCGCGGGACTCCCGATTTGAGAATAGATCAATAATTTGCATATTTTTAGACTTAGGCTTAAAAACATGGCGTTAGAGGGTGAAAACCCAACACAGCCCCCGAACGTCCCCGTGGGTGGCACCAACACCTCCCATGGGACCAATGTAACTCGTAGGAACTGACCATGCTGCCACATGACTCTCGGTTTGAGAATACGATAATAGTTTTCATATTTCCAGAGTTAGGATTAAAAACACTGCGTTAATGGGTGAAAACTCGAAATATCCCCCGAACGGCCCCGTGGGTGGCACCAACACCTCCCATGGCCCCAATGTAACTCGTTGGAACTGAACACCTGTCCGCGGGACTCCCGGTTTGAGAATACGATGATAATTTGCATATTTCTACACTTAGGCTTAAAAACATGGAGTAGAGGGTGAAAACCAAAAATAGTCCTCGAACGGCCCCGTGGGTGGCACCAACACGTCCCACAAGACCAATGTAACTCGTAAGAATCGACCTCGTAGCTGCGGATCACCCGGTTTGAGAATATGGCCATAATTTCCATATTTCTAGACTTAGGCTTAAAAACATGGCGTTAGAGGGTGAAAACTCGAAACAGCCCCTGAACGGCCCCGTGGGTGGCACCAACACCTCCCACGGGACCAATGTTACTTATAGGAACTGATCGCGCAGCCAAGGGACTCCCGGTTTGAGATTATGATGATAATTTGCATATTTCTAGACTTAGGCTTAAAAACATACCGTTAGAGGGTGAAAACCCAAAACAGCTCCCTAACGGCCCCGTGGGTGGCATCAACACCTCCCACGGGACCAATGTAACTCATAGGAACTAACCACGCAGCCGCGGGACTCCCGGTTTGTGAATACGAGGATAATTTTCATATTCATAGACTTAGGCTTAAAAACATTGCGTTAGAGGGTGAAAACCCAAATCAGTCCCCGAACGGCCCCGTGGGTGGCACCAACACCTCCCACAGGACCAATGTAACTCGTAAGAACTGACCTCGCAGTCGCGGATCACCCGGTTGGAGAATACGATGATAATTTTCATATTTCTAGACTTAGGCTTAAAAACATGGCGTTAGAGGGTGAAAATTCGAAACAACCCCTGAATGGCCCCGTGGGTGGTACCAACACCTCCCACGGGACCAATGTTACTTATTGGGACTGACCGCGCATCCAGGAGACTCCCGGTTTGAGATTATGACGATAAT
Organism: Sambucus nigra; assembly: GCA_949130495.1. Classification (NCBI taxonomy): domain Eukaryota; kingdom Viridiplantae; phylum Streptophyta; class Magnoliopsida; order Dipsacales; family Adoxaceae; genus Sambucus; species Sambucus nigra. Next base: position 263,922,258 of record OX422212.1, read on the forward strand.
TTGCATATTTCATAACTTAGGCTTAAAAACATAGTGTTAGAGGGTGAAAACCCAAAACAGCCCCTTAACGGCCTCGTGGGTGGCACCAACACCTCCCATGGGACCAATGTAACTCGTAGGAATGGACCACGAAGCCACATGACTCCCGATTTGACAATACAACGATAATTTGCATATTTCTAGAGTTAGGCTTAAAAACATGGCGTTAGAGGGTGAAAACTCGAAATAGCCCCTGAACGGCCCCATGGGTGGCACCAACACCTCCTACGGGACCAATGTACCTCGTAGGAACTGACCCCGCAGTCGCGGGACTCTCGGTTTCAGAATACGATGATAATTTCCATATTTCTAGACTTAGGCTTAAAAACATGGCGTTAGAGGGTGAAAACCCAAACCAGCCCCTGAACGGCCCCGTGGGTGGCACCAACACCTCCCACGGGACCAATGTAGCTCGTAGGAACTGACCACGCAGCCACGGGACTCCCGATTTGAGAATACGACAATAATTTTCACATTTCTAGAGTTAGGCTTAAAAACATGGCGTTAGAGGGTGAAAACCCGAAATAGTCCCCGAACGGCCTCGTGGGTGGCACCAACACCTCCACAGGACCAATGTTACTTATAGGAGCTGACCATGCACCCACACGACTCCCAATTTGAGAATACTATCATAATTTGCATATTTCTAGAGTTAGGCTTAAAAACATGGCGTTAGAGGGTGAAAACCCAAAATAGCCCCCGAACGGCCCCATGGGTGGCACCAACACCTCCTACGGGACCAATGTAACTTTTAGGAACTGACCCCGTAGTCACGGGAGTCTCAGTTTGAGAATACGATGATAATTTTCATATTTCTAGAGTTAGGATTAAAAACATGGCGTTAGAGGGTGAAAATCGAAAACAGCCCCCGAACGGCCCCATGGGTGGCACCAACACCTCCCACGGGACCAATGTAACTCATAGGAACTGACCATATAGCCGCGGGACTCCCGGTTTGAGAATACGATAATAATTTTATTATTTCTAGAGTTATGCTTAAAAACATGGCGTTAGAGGGTGAAAACCCGAAATAGCCCCCGAAAAAGTCCCCGTGGGTGGCACCAACACCTCCCACGGGACCAATGTAACTCGTAGGAACTGACCCCACAGTCGCGGGACTCCCGATTTGAGAATATGATGACAATTTGCATATTTCTAGAGTTAGGCATAAAATCATGGCGTTAGAGGGTGAAAACCCAAAAGAGCCCCCGAACGTCCCCATGGGTGGCACCAACACCTCCCACGGGACCAATGTAACTCGTAGGAACTGAACACGTAACCCCGAGACTCCCGATTTGAGAATATGACGGTAACTTGCATATTTTTTGACTTAGGCTTAAAAACATGGCGTTAGAGGGTGAAAACTCGAAACATCCCCCGAACGTCCCAGTGGGTGGCACCAACACCTCCCATGGGATCAATGTAACTCGTAGGCACAGACCATGCAGCCGTGGGACTCCCGGTTTGAGAATATGATGGCAATTTGTATATTTCTAGACTTAGGCTTAAAAACATGGCGTTAGAGGGTGAAAACCCAAAACAGCCCCCGAACGGCGCCATGGGTGGCACCAACACCTCCCACGGGACCAATGTAAATCATTGGAACTAACCACGTAGCCGCGGAACTCCCGGTTTGAGAGTACAATGATAATTTTCATATTTATAGACTTAGGCTTAAAAACATGGCGTTAGAGGGTGAAAACCCAAATCAATCCCCGAACGGCCCCGTGGGTGGCACCAACACCTCCCACAGGACCAATGTAACTCGTAATAACTGACCTCGCAGCCGCGGATCACCCGGTTTGAGAATATGACTATAATTTGCATATTTCTAGATTTAGGCTTAAAACATGGCGTTAGAGGAAGAAAACTCGAAACAGCCCCTGAACGGCCCCGTGGGTGGCACCAACACCTCCCACGGGACCAATGTTACTTATTGGAACTGACCGCGCAACCAGGAGACTCCCAATTTGAGATTATGACGACAATATGCATATTTCATGACTTAGGCTTAAAAACATAGGGTTAGAGTGTGAAAACCCAAAACAGCCCCTTAACGGCATCGCGGGTGGCACAAACACCTCCCATGGGACCAATGTAACTCATAGGAATGGACCACGCAGCCACAAGACTACCGACTTGAGAATACGACGATAATTTTCATATTTTTAGAGTTAGGCTTAAAAACACGGCGTTAGAGTGTGAAAACTCAAAATAGCCCCTGAACGGCCCCATGGGTGGCACCAATACCTCCTACGGGACCAATGTACCTCGTAGGAACTGACCCCGCAGTCGCGGGACTCTCGGTTTGAGAATATGATGATAATCTGCATATTTATGGACTTAGGCTTAAAAACATGGCGTTAGAGGGTGAAAACCCAAAACAGCCCGTGAACGGCCCCGTGGGTGGCACCAACACCTCCCACGGGACCAATGTAGCTCGTAGGAGCTGACCACGCAGCCACGGGACTCCCGGTTTGAGAATATGACAATAACTTTCACATTTCTAAAGTTAGGTTTAAAAACATGGCGTTAGAGGGTGAAAACCCGAAATAGCCCCCGAATGGCCTCGTGGGTGGCACCAACACCTCCACAGGACCAATGTTACTTATAGGAACTAACCGCGCAGCCACGAGACTCCCGGTTTGAGATTATGACGATAATTTTCATTTTTCTAGACTTAGGCTTAAAAAAATGGCATTAGAGGGTGAAAACCCAAAACAGCCCCCTAACGGCCCCGTGGTTGGCACCAACACCTCCCACGGGACCAATGTAACTCGTAGGAACTGACCACGCAGGCCAACAACTCCCAATTTGAGAATACTATGATAATTTGCATATTTCTAGAGTTAGGCTTAAAACATGGCGTTAGAGGGTGAAAATAAAAAATAGCACCCGAACGGCCCCATGGGTGGCACCAACACCTCCTACGAGACATATGTAACTTTGAGGAACTGATCCCGTAGTCGCGGGACTCTCGATTTGAGAATACGATTATAATTTGCATATTTCTAGAGTTAGGTTTAAAAACATGGCGTTAGAGTGTGAAAACAGCCCCTGAACGGCCCCATGGGTGGAACCAACACCTCCCACGGGACCAATGTAACTCGTAGGAACTGACCATATAGCCCCGGGACACCCGGTTTGAGAATACGATGATAATTTGCATATTTCTAGAGTTAGGCTTAAAAACATGGCGTTAGAGGGTGAAAACTCGAAATAGTCGCCGAACAGGCCCGTGGGTGGCACCAACACCACCCACGGGACCAATGTAACTCGTAAGAACTGACCCCACAGTCGCGGGACTCCCGATTTGAGAATACAATGACAATTTGCATATTTTTAGAGTTAGCATAAAAACATGGCGTTAGAGGGTGAAAACCCAAAAGAGCCCCCGAACGGCCCCATGGGTGGCACTAACACCTCCCACGGGACCAATGTAACTCGTAGGAACTGACCACACAGCCACGTGACTCCCGATTTGAGAATACGATGATAATTTGCATATTTATAGACTTATGTTTAAAAATAAGGCGTTAGAGTGTGAAAACCCAAAACATCCCCCTAACGGCCCGTACGTGGTACCAACACCTCCAACGGGACCAATGTAACTCGTTGGAACTGACCACACAGCCACAGGACTCCCGATTAGAGAATACGATGATAATTTGCATGTTTCTAGAGCTAGGCTTAATAACATGGCGTTAGAGGGTGAAAACTCAAAATAGCCCCCGAACGGCCCCATGGGTGGCACCAACACCTCCTATGGGACCAATGTAACTCGTAGGAACTGACCCCGCAGCCAAGGGAGTCTCGGTTTGAGACTACAATGATAATTTGCATATTTATTGACTTAGGCTTAAAAACATGGCGTTAGAGGCTGAAAACCCAAAAGAGACCCCCGAACGGCCTCATGGGTGGCACCAACACATCCCACGGGACCAATGTAACTCGTAGGAACTGACCACGCAGCTGCGGGACTCCCGATTTGAGAATACAACGATAATTTACATATTTATAGACTTAGGCTTAAAAACATGGCGTTAGGCTTAAAAACAGTCCCCGAACGGCCCCGTGGGTGGCACCAGCACCTCCCACAGGACCAATTTAACTCGTAGGAACTGACCTCGTAGCCGCGGGTCACCCGGTTTGACAATATGATGGTAATTTCCATATTTCTAGACTTAGGCTTAAGAACATGGTGTTAGAGGGTGAAAACTCGAAACATCCCCCGAACGTCCCCGTGGGTGGCACCAACACCTCCCATGGGACCAATGTAACTCGTAGGAACTGATTGCACAGCCACGGGACTCCCAGTTTTAAAATACGACGATAATTTGCATATTTATAGACTTAGGGATAAAAACATGGCGTTAGACGGTGAAAACCCAAAACAGTCCACGAACGGCCCTGTGGGTGGCACCAACACCTTCCACGGGACCAATGTAACTCCTAGGAACTGACCCCGCAGTCGCGAGACTCTCAGTTTGAGAATACGATGATAATTTGCATATTTCTAGATTTAGGATTAAAAACATGGCCTTAGAGGGGGGTTAAAACCCGAAATAGCCCCCGAACGGCCGCTTGGGTGGCACCAACACCTCATACGTGACCAATGTAACTCGTTGGAGCTGACCACGCAGTCGCGAGACTCTTAGTTTGAGAATACGATGATAATTTGCATAATTCTAAACTTAGGCATAAAAACATGGTGTTAGAGGGTGAAAACCCAAAACATCCCCCGAACGGCACCGTGGGTGGCACTAACACCTCCCACGAGACCAATGTAACTCATAGGAACTAACCACGCAGCCACAGGACTCCCGGTTTGAGAATACAATAATAATTTTATTATTTCTAGAGTTATGCTTAAAAACATGGCGTTAGAGGGTGAAAACCCGAAATAGCCCCCGAAAAAGTCCCCGTGGGTGGCACCAACACCTCCCACGGGACCAATGTAACTCGTTGGAACTGACCCTGCAGTCGCAGGACTCTCGATTTGAGAATGCGATGATAATTTGCATATTTCTAGACTTAGGCTTAAAAACATGGTGTTAGAGGGTGAAAACCCAAAAGATCCCCCGAACGGCCGCATGGGTGGCATCAACACCTCCCTTGGGATCAATGTAACTCGTAGGAACTGACCACGCAGCCGCGGGACTCCCAGTGAGAATACGACGCTAATTTTCATATTTATAGACTTAGACATAATAACATGGCGTTAAAGGGTGAAAACACAAAAGAGTCCCCGAACGGCCCCGTGGGTGGCACTAACACCTCCCACGGGACCAATGTAACTCGTAGGAACTGACCCTGCAGCCGTGGGTCTCCCAGTTTGAGAATACGATGGTAATTTGCATATTTCTAGAGATAGGCTTAAAAACATGGCGTTAGATGGTGAAAACTTGAAACATCCCCCGAACGTCCCCATGGGTGGCACCAACACCACCCATGGGACTAATGTAACTCGTAGGAATTGACCACGCAGTCGCGGGACTCCCGATTTGAGAATACAACGGTAATTTGCATATTTCTTGACTTAGGCTTAAAAACATAGCGTTAGAGAGTGAAAACTCGAAACGGCCCCCGAACAGCCCCGTGGGTGGCACCAACACCTCCCACGGGACTAATGTAACTCGTAGGAACTGAGCCCGCAGTCATGGGACTCCCGGTTTGAGAATACGATGAAAATTTGAATATTTCTAGACTTAGGCTTAAAAACATAGCGTTAGATGGTGAAAACTCGAAGCATCCCCCGAACGTCCCCGTGGGTGGAACCAACACCTCCCACGGAACCAATGTAACTCATAGGGAATGACCACGCAGCCCCGAGACTCCCGATTTGAGAATACGATGGTAACTTATATATTTTTAGACTTAGGCTTAAAAACATGGCATTAGAGGGTGAAAACCCAAAACAGCCCCGAACGGTCCTGTGGGTGGCACTAACACCTACCATGGGACGAATATAACTCGTAGGAACTGACCGCACAACCACGAGACTCTCGGTTTGTGAATATGACGGTAATTTGCATATTTCTGGACTTAGGCTTAAAAACATGGCGTTAGAGGGTGAAAACAAAAAATAGCCCCCTAACGGCCCCGTGGGTGGCACCAACACCTCCCACGGGACCAATGTAACTCGTAGTAACTGACCACGCAGCCACGGGACTCCCGATTTGAGAATACGATGATAATTTGCATATTTCTAGAGTTCGGCTTAAAAACATGGCGTTATAGGGTGAAAACTCGAAACATCCCCAGAACGTCCCTGTGGGTGGAAACCACACCTCCCATGGGACCAATGTAATTCGTATGAACTGATCGCGCAGCCACGGGACTCCCAGTTTTAGAATACGACGATAGTTTGCATATTTCTAGACTTAGGCTTAAAAACCTTGCGTTAGAGGGTGAAAACCCGAAACAGCCCCCGAACGGCCCCGTGGGTGGCACCAACACCTCCCATGGGACCAATGTTACTTACCGGAATTGACCGCGCAGCCACGAGACTTCTGGTTTGAGATTATGACGATAATTTGCATATTTCTTGACTTAGACATAAAAACATGGCGTTAGAGGGTGAAAACCCAAAATAGCCCCCAAACGGCCCCGTGGGTGGCACCGACACCTCCCACGGGACAAATGTAACTCATAGGAACTGACCACGCAGCCACTCGACTCCCAATTTGAGAATACCACGATAATTTGCATATTTCTAGAGTTAGGCTTAAAAACATGGCGTTAGAGGGAGAAAACCCGAAATAGCCCCGGAGCGACCCCGTGGGTGGCTCCAAGACCTCCCACGAGACCAATGTAACTCGTAGGAACTGACCCTGCAGCCTCGGGACTCCCATTTTGAGAATACGATGATAATTTTCATGTTTCTATACTTAGGCTTAAAAACATGGCGTTAGAGGGTGAAAACCCAAAATGCCCCTCTAACGGCCCTGTGGGTGACACCAACACATCCCACGGGACCAATGTAACTCGTAGGAACAGACCACGCAGCCGCGAGACTCCCGTTTTGAGAATACGATGATAATTTGCATATTTAGAGACTTATGCTTAAAAACATGGCGTTAGAGGGTGAAAACGCAAAACAGTCCCTGAACGGCCCCGTGGGTGGCACTAGCACCTCCCACGGGACCAATGTAACTCGTAGGAACTGACCACACATCCGTGGATCTCCCGGTTTGAGAATACGATGGTAACTTTTATATTTCTAGACTTAGGCTCAAAAACATGGCGTTAGATGGTGAAAACTAGAAACATCCCCCGAACGTCCCCGTGGGTGGCACTAACACCTCCGACTGGACTAATGTAACTCGTAGGAACTGACCACGCAACCGCGGAACTCCCGGTTTGAGAATACAATAGTAATTTGCTTATTTCTTGACTTAGGCTTAAAAACATGATGTTAGAGGGTGAAAACTCAAAACAGCCCCCAAACGGCCCCGTGGGTGGCTCCAACACCTCCCACGGGACCAATGTAACTCGTAGGAACTGACCCTGCAGCCACGGGACTCCCGATTTGAGAATTTGATCATAATTTGAATATTTCTAGACTTAAGCTTAAAAACATTGCGTTAAATGGTGAAAACTCGAAGCAACCCCCAAACGTCCCCGTGGGTGGCACCAACACCTCCCACGGGACCAATATAACACGTAGGAACTGACCACGTAGCCCCGAGACTCCCGATTTGAGAATACGATGATAACTTGCACATTTTTAGACTTAGGCTTAAAAATATGGCGTTACAGGGTGAAAACCCAAAAAAGCCCCCGAACGGCCCTGTGGGTGGCACCAACACTTCCCACGGGATGAATGTTACTTATAGGAACTAACCGCGCAGCCATGGGACTCTCGGTTTGAGAATACGACGGTAATTTGTATATTTTTGGACATAGGTTTAAAAACATGGCGTTAGAGGGTGAAAACCAAAAACAGTCACTTAACGGCCCCGTGGGTGGTACCAACACCTCCCACGGGACCAATATAACTTGTAGGAATTGACGATGCAGCCACGGGACTCTCGATTTGAGAATACTATGATAATTTGCATATTTCTAGAGTTAGGCTTAAAAACATGGTGTTAGAGGGTGAAAACCCAAAACAACACCTCTTACGGGACCAATGTAACTCGTAGGAACTGACCCCGCAGCCGCGGGACTCTCGGTTTGAGAATACGATGATAATTTGCATATTTCTAGTCTTGGGATTAAAATCATGGCGTTATAGGGTGAAAGCCTAAAACAGCTCCCGAACGGCCCTGTGGGTGGCACCAACACCTCCCAAGAGACTAATGTAACTCGTAGGAACGGACCATGTAGCCCCGGGACTCCTGATTTGAGAATATGACAATAATTTTCATATTTCTAGACTTAGGCAAAACATGGCGTTAGAGGGGGAAAACCCGAAACAGCCCTCGGACGGCCTCGTAGGTGGCACCTACACCTTACACGGGATTAGTGTAACTCGTAGCCGCAGGACTCCCGATTTGAGAATACGACGATAATATAAATATTTCTTGACATAGGCTAAAAAACATGGCGTTGGAGGGTGAAACCCAAAACAGCCCCCGAACGGCCCCGTGGTTGGGACCAACACCTCCCACGGGACCAATGTAACTCGTAGGAACTGACCACGCAGCCACGGAACTCTCGGTTTGAGAATCCGATGATAATTTGCATATTTCTAGAGTTAGGCTTAAAAACATGATGTTAGAGGGTGAAAACCAGAAATATCCCCCGAACGGCCCCGTGGGTGGCACCAACACCACCCACGGGACCAATGTAACTCGTAGCAACTGACCCCACAGCCGCGGGACTCCCGATTTGAGAATACGATGATAATTTGCATATTTCTAGACTTAGGCTTAAAAACTTGGTGTTAGTGGGTGAAAACACCAAACATCCCCCGAACGTCCCCGTGGGTGGCACCAACATCTCCCACGGGACCAATGTAACTTGTGAGAACTGACCACGCAGCCGCGGGACTCCCGGTCTGAGAAAACGATGGTAATTTTCATATTTCTAGACTTAGGCTTAAAAACATGGCGTTAGAGGGTGAAAACTTGAAATAGCCCCCGGACGCCCCATGGGTGGCACCAACACCTCCCACGGGACCAATGTAACTCGTAGGAACTGACCCTGCAGCGGCGGGACTCCCGGTTTAAGAACATGATGATAATTTGCATATTTTTAGACTTAGGCTTAAAAATATGTCGTTAGAGGCTGAAAACCAGAAATGGCCCCAAAACGGCCTCGTGGGTGGCACCAACACCTCTACAGGACCAATGTAAATCGTAGGAACTGACCACGCAGCCACGGGACTCCCGGTTTGAGAATATGACTGTAATTTGTATATTTTTAAAATTAGGCAAAACATGGCGTTAGTGGGGAAGAACCCGAAACGACCCCCGAACGGCCCCGTGGGTGGCACCAACACCTCCCACGGGACAAATGTAACTCGTAGGAACTGACCTCGTAGCCGCGAGACTCCCGATTTGATAATACGATGATAATTTGCATATTTCTAGACTTAGGCTTAAAAACATGGCGTTAGACTGTGAAAACCTGAAAAAGCCTCCGAATGGCCCCGTGGATGGCACCAACACCTCCCACGGGACCAATGTAACTCGTAGGAACTAACCACGCAGCCTCGAGACTCTCGATTTGAGTATACGACGGTAACTTGCATATTTTTAAACTTAAGCAAAATATGGCGTTAGTGGGGGAAAACCCGAAATAGCCCTCGAATGGCCCCGTGTGTGGCACAACCACCTCCCACAGGACCAATGTAACTCATAGAAACTGATCCCGCAGCCGTTGGACTCCCGGTTTGAGAATACGACGATAATTTGCATATTTGTAGACTCAGGCCTGAAAACATGGCATTAGAGGTTGAAACCCCGAAATAGCCGCCGAACGGCCCCGTGGGTGGCACCAACACCTCTCACGGGTCCAATGTTACTCGTAGGAACTGGCCGCGCAGCTATGAGACTCCCGGTTTGAGATTATGATGATAATTTGCATATTTCTAGACTTAGACTTAAAAACATGGAGTTAGAGGGTGAAAACCCAAAACAGCCCCCTAACGGCCCCGTGGGTGGCACCAACACCTCCCACGGGTCCAATGTAACTCGTAGGAACTGACCGCGCAGTCACACGACTCCCGATTTGAGAATACGATGATAATTTGCATATTTCTAGAGTTAGGCTTAAAAACATGGCGTTAGAAGGTGAAAACCCGAAATAGCCCCCGAACGGCCCCGTGGGTGGCACCAACACCTCCCACGGGACCAATGTAACTCGTAGAATCTGACCCCACCACCGTGGGTCTCCCGGTTTGAGAATACCAGGGTAATTTGAATATTTCTAGACTTAGGCTTAAAAACATGGCGTTAGAGGGTGAAAACTTGAAGCATCCCTCGAACGGCCCGGTGGGTGGCACCAACACCTCCCACGGGACCAATGTAACTCGTGGGAACTGACCACGCAGCTGCGGGACTCCCGATTTGAGAATACGATGGTAATTTGTATATATCTAGAGTTAGGCATAAAAACATGGCGTTAGAGGGTGAAAACTCGAAATAGCCCCCGAACGGGCCCGTGGGTGGCACCAAACCCTCCCACAGGACCAATGTAACTCGTAGGAAATCACTCCACAGCCGCGGGGATCCCGATTTGAGAATATGATGATAATTTGCATATTTGTAGACATAGGCGTTAGAGGGTCAAAACCCAAAACGGCCCCCGAACGGCCTCGTGGGTCGCACCAACACCTCCACATCACCAATGTAACTCATAGGAACTGATACGACTGTAATTTGCATATTTTTAGAATTAGGAAAAACGTGGCGTTAGTGAGTAAAAACCCAAAACAACCCCCGAACGGCCCCGTGGGTGGAACCAACACCTCCCACGGGACCAATGTAACTCGTAGGATCTGACCACGAAGCCACGGGACTTCCGGTTTGAGAATACCATGATAATTTGCATATTTCTAGAGTTAGGTTTAAAACATGGCGTTAGAGGGTGAAAACCCGAAATAGCCCGCGAACGTCCCAATGTGTGGCACCAACACCTCAACACCACGAATGTAACTCGTAGTAACTGACCTCACAGCCACGGGACTCCCGGTTTGAGAATACGACTATAATTTTCATATTTTTTGAATTAGGCAAAACGTAGCGTTAGTGGGTAAAAACCCGAAACAACCCCCGAACGAACCCGTGGGTGGAACCAACACCTCCCACGGGACCAATGTAACTAGTAGGAACTGACCACGCAGCCACGGGACTCCCGATTTGAGAAAACGATGATAATTTGCATATTTATAGAGTTAGGTTTAAAATCATGGCGTTAGAGGGTGAAAAACCGAAACAGCCGGCGAACGTCCCCATGGTTGGCACCAACAGCTCTTACGGGACAAATGTAAATAGTAGGAACTGACCCCGCAGCCGCGGGACTCTCGGTTTGAGAATACGATGATAATTTGCATATTTCTAATTTTGGGCTTAAAAACATGGCGTTATAGCGTGAAAGCCCAAAACAGCCCCCGAAAAGCCCCGTGGGTGGCCCCAACACCTCCCACGGGACTAATGTAACTCGTAGTAACGGACCACGCAGCCCCGGGACTCTTGATTTGAGAAGACAATGATAATTTGAATATTTCTAGACTTAGGCAACACATGGCGTTAGGGGGGGGGAACCCGAAACAACCCTCGGACGGCCCCGTAAGTGGCACCTACACCTCCCACGGGACCATTGTAACTCCTAGGAACTGACCCCACAACCTCAGGACTCCCGATTTGAGAATATGATGATAAATTGCATATTTGTAGACTTAGGCTTAAAAACATGGCGTTAATGGGTGAAAACTCGAAATAGCCCCCGAACGGCCCCGTGGGTGGCACCCACACCTCCCATGGGACTTTTGTAACTCGTAGGAACTGACCACGCAGCCACGGGACTCTCGGTTTGAGAATACGATGATAATTTGAATATTTCTAGATTTAGGCTTAAAAACATGGCGTTAGAGGGTGAACACCCGAAATAGCCCCCGAACGGCCCCATGGGTGGCACCAACACCACCCACAGGACCAATGTAACTCGTACGAACTGACCACGCACTCGCGGGATTCCCGATTTGAGAATATGATGATAATTTGCATATTTCTTGACTTAGGCTTAAAAACATGGTGTTAGAGGGTGAAAACCCAAAACAGCCCCTGAACGGCCCCGTGGGTGGCACCAACACCTCCCACGGGACCAATGTAACTTGTAGGAACTGACTCCACAGCCGCGGGTCTCCTAGTTTGAGAATAAGATGGTAATTTGCATATTTCTATACTTAGGTTTAAAAACATGGCGTTAGAGGGTGAAAACACGAAACATCCCCCGAACGTCCCCATGGGTGGCACCAACACCTTCCAAGGGACCAATGTAACTCGTGGGAACTGACCACGTAGCCGCGGGACTCTCGATTTGAGAAAATGATGGTAATTTGCATATTTTTGGACTTAGGCTTAAAAACATGGCGTTAGAGAGTGAAAACTCCAAATAGCCCCCGAACGGCCCCATGGGTGGCACCAATACCTCCCACGGGACCAATGTAACTCGTAGGAACTAACCTTGCAGCGGCGGGACTCCCGGTTTGAGAACATGATGATAATTTGCATATTTCTAGACTTAGGCTAAAAAATATGGCGTTACAGGGTGAAAACCCAAAACAGCCCCCGAACGGCCCCGTGGGTGGCACCAACACCTCCCACGGGACCAACGTAACTCATAGGATTGGACCGCGCAGCCACAGGACTCCCGATTTGAGAATAAAATTATAATTTACATATTTCTAGACTTAGGCGAAACATGGCATTAGTGGGGGAAAATCTGAAACCACCCCCGAATGGCCCCGTGGGTGGCACCAACACCTCCCACGGGACCAATGTAACTCGTAGGAACTGACCTCATAGCCGCGAGACTCCCAATTTAATAATACGATGAGATTTTGTATATTTCTAGACTTAGGCTTAAAAACATGCCGTTAGACTATGAAAACCTGAAACAGCCTCCGAACGGCCCCGTGGGTAGCACCAACACCTCCCACGGGACCAATGTAACTCGTAGGAACTGACCACGTAGCCCCGAAACTCCCGATTTGAGTATACGACGGTAACTTGCATATTTTTAGACTTAAGGAAAACATGGCGTTTGTGGGGGAAAACCCAAATAGCACCCAAATGGCCCCGTGGGTGGCACCAACACCTCCCACGGGACCGATGTAACTCGTAGAAACTGATCCCGCCGCAGTGGGACTCCTGGTTTTAGAATACGACGATAATTTGCATATTTGTAGACTCAGGCCTGAAAACTTGGCGTTAGAGGGTGAAAACTTGAAATAGCCCCCGAATGCCCCCGTGGGTGGCACCAACACCTCCCATGGGACCAATGTAACTCTCAGTAACTGACCGCGTAGCCACGAAACTCCCGCTTTCAGAATATGACGATAATTTGCATATGCCTAGACTTAGGCTTAAAAACATGGCTTTAGTGAGGGAAAACCCAAAACAGCCCCCCGAATGGCCCCGTGGGTGGTACATACACCTCCCACGGGACCAATGTAACTCGTAGGAACTGACCATGTAGCCGTGGTGCTCCCTATTTGAGAATACGATGATAATTTGCAGATTTCTAGACTTAGGCTTAAAAACATGGCGTTAGAGGGTGAAAACACGAAACAGCCCCCGAACGGCCCCGTGGGTGGCACCAACACCTCCCACGGGACCAACGTAACTTGTAGGATTGGACCGTGTTGCCACGGGACTCATGATTTGAGAATACTATTATAATTTACATATTTCTAGACTTAGGTGAAAGATGGCATTAGTGGGGGAAATTCTGAAACAGCCCCCGAAAGGCCCTGTGGTTGGCACCAACACCTCCCACGGGACCAACGTAACTCGTAGGAACTGATACCTCAGTCGCGGGACTCCCGATTTGAGAATTTGATGATAATTTGCATATTTCTAGACTTAGGCTTAGAAATATAGCGTTAGAGGGTGAAAACCCAAAACAGCCCCCGAACGGCCCCGTGGGTGGCACCAACACCTCCCACGGGATCAGTGTAACTCGTAGGAACTGACCACGTAGCCACGAGACTCCCAGTTTGTGAATACGATGATAATTTTCATATTTCTAGACTTAGGCTTAAAAACATGGCGTTAGAGGGTGAAAACCCGAAACAACCCCCGAACGGCCCCAGTTGTGGCACCAGCACCCCCACGCGACCGATGTAACTCGTAGGAACTAACCACGCAGCAGCGAGACTCCCCATTTGAGAATACGATGGTAATTTGCATATTTCTAGACTTAGGCTTAAAACATGGCGTTAGAGAGTGAAAACCCGAAACAACCCCTCAACGTCTCCGTGGGTGGCACCAACACCTCCCACGGGACCAATGTAACTCGTAGGAACTGACTACCCATCCATGGTACTTCTCGATTTGAGAATACGACGATAATTTGCACATTTCTAGAATTAGGAAAAACATGGCGTTAGCGGGGGAATATCTGAAACAACCCCCGAACGGCCCCGTGGGTGGCACCAACACCTCCCACGAGACCAATGTAACTCGTATGAAGTGACCTCGCAGCTGTGGGACTCCTAATTTAAAAATACGATGATAATTTGCATATTTTAGAATTAGGCTTAAAAACATGGCGTTAGAGTGTGAAAACCAAAAACATCCCCCGAACGGCCCCGTGGGTGGCACCAACACCTCCGACGGGACGAATGTACCTCATAGGAACTGATCGCGTAGCCAAGGGACTACCGGTTTGAGAATATGATGATAATTTGCATATTTCTAGACTTAGGCATAAAAACATGGCGTTAGAGGGTGAAAACTCAAAACAGCCCCCTAACGTCCCCGTGGGTGGCACCAACACCTCCCACGAGACCAATGAAATGCGTCAGAACAGACCACGTAGCCACGGGACTCCCGGTTTGAAAATACAACAATAATTTGCATATTTCTAGAGTTAAGCTTAAACACATGGCGTTAGAGGGTGAAAATTCGAAACTGCCACCGAACGGCTCCGTGGTTGGGACCAACACCTCCCACGGGACCAATGTAACTCGTAGGAATTGACCACGCAGCAGCAGGACTACCAGTTTGATTATACGACGATAATTTGCATATTTCTAGACTTATCCTTAAAAACATGGCGTTAGAGGGTGAAAACCCGAAACAACCCCCAAACATCCCCGTGGGTGGCACCAACACCTCCCATGGGATGAATGTAACTCGTAGGAACTGATCGCGCAGCCACGGGACTCCCGATTTGAGAATACGATGATAATTTGCATATTTTTAGACTTAGCCTTAAAAACATGGCTTTAGTGAGGGAAAACCCAAAACAGCCCCCGAACGGCCTCGTGGGTGGTACCAACACCTCCCACGGGACCAATGTAACTTGTAGGAACTGACCATGCATCCGCGGTGCTCCCTATTTGAGAATACGACGATAATTTGTATATTTCTAGACTTAGGCTTAAAAACATGGCATTAGTGGGGGAATCTCTGAAACAACCCCCGAACGGCCCCTTGGGTGGCACCAACACCTCCCACGAGACCAATGTAACTCGTATGAAGTGACCTCGCAGCCGCGGGACTCCCAGTTTAAGAATACGATGATAATTTGCATATTTCAGACTTAGGCTTAAAAATATGGCGTTAGAGTGTGAAAACTAAAAACATCCCCCGAACGGCCTCGTGGGTGGCACCAACACCTCCGACGGGACCAATGTACCTCATAGGAACTGATCGCGCAGCCACGGGACTCTCGGTTTGAAAATATGATGATAATTTGCATATTTCTAGAGTTAAGCTTAAACACATGGCGTTAGAGGGTGAAAATTCGAAACTGCCCCCGAACGGCCCCGTGGTTGGGACCAACACCTCCCACGGGACCAATGTAACTCGTAGGAACTGACCACGCAGCAGCAGGACTACCAGTTTGATTATACGACGATAATTTGCATATTTCTAGATTTATCCTTAAAAACATGGCGTTAGAGGGTGAAAATTCGAAACTGCCCCCAAACATCCCCGTGGGTGGCACCAACACCTCCCATGGGATGAATGTAACTCGTAGGAACTGATCGCGCAGCCACGGGACTCCCGATTTGAGAATACGATGATAATTTGCATATTTCTAGACTTAGGCTTAAAAACATGGCTTTAGTGAGGGAAAACCCAAAACAGCCCCCGAACGGCCCCGTGGGTGGTACCAACACCTCCCACGGGACCAATGTAACTTGTAGGAACTGACCATGCATCCGCGGTGCTCCTTATTTGAGAATACGACGATAATTTGTATATTTCTAGACTTAGGCTTAAAAACATGGCATTAGTGGGGGAATCTCTGAAACAACCCCCGAACGGCCCCGTGGGTGGCACCAACACCTCCCACGAGACCAATGTAACTCGTATGAAGTGACCTCGCAGCCGCGGGACTCCCAGTTTAAGAATACGATGATAATTTGCATATTTCAGACTTAGGCTTAAAAATATGGCGTTAGAGTGTGAAAACTAAAAACATCCCCCGAACGGCCTCGTGGGTGGCACCAACACCTCCGACGGGACCAATGTACCTCATAGGAACTGATCGCGCAGCCACGGGACTCTCGGTTTGAGAATATGATGATAATTTGCATATTTTTAGACTTAGGCATAAAAACATGGTGTTAGAGGGTGAAAACTCGAAACAGCCCCCTAACGTCCCCGTGGGTGGCACCAACACCTCCCACGAGACCAATGTAACTCGTCGGAACAGACCACGTAGCCATGGGACTTCCGATTTTAGAATACAACAATAATTTGCATATTTCTAGAGTTAAGCTTAAACACATGGCGTTAAAGGGTGAAAATTCGAAACTGCCCCCGAACGGCCCCGTGGGTGGCACCAAAACCTCCCACGGGACCAATATAACTCGTAGGAACTGATCCCGCAGTCGCGGGTCTCCCGGTTTGAGAATACGATGATAATTTGCATATTTCTAGACTTAGGCGTAAAAACATGGCATTTGAGGGTGAAAACCCAAAACGGCCCTCGAATGGCCCCGTGGGTGGCACCAACACCTCCAAAGAACCAATGTAACTCGTAGGAACTGGCCACGCATCCACGAGACTCCCGATTTGAGAATACGACAGTAATTTGCATATTTTTAGAATTAGGCAAAACATGGCGTTAGTGGGGAAAAATCGAAAATGATTCCTGAACGGCCCCGTGGATGGCACCAACACCTCCACGGGACCAATGTAAGTCATAGGAACTGACCACGCAGCCATGGGACTCCCGGTTTGAGAATATGATGGTAATTTGCATATTTGAAGAATCAGGTAGGACATGGCGTTAGTGGGGAAAAACTCGAAATAGCCCCCGAACGGCCCCGTGGGTGGCATCAACACCTCCAATGGGAGGGTGGCAATTCGGGTTAGTCGTGTCATTTTCGGGTCGCGTTGATTTTTATTTTAGTATAAGTTTTAGGTAATTTTAAATCTATACAAGCTAAACGGGTCATGTTCGGTCCGACCAATGTAATAAGTAGGAACTGACCCCGCAGTCGCGGGACTCCCGATTTGAGAATAAGACTATAATTTGCATAATTCTAGACCTAGGCTTAAAAACATGGCGTTAGAGGTTGAAAACCCGAAATAGCCCCCGAACGGTCCCGTGGGTGGCACCAATACCTCCCACGGAACCAATGTAACTCGTAGGAACTGAGCCCACAGCCGCGGGACTCCCGGTTTGAGAATACGACAATAATTTGCATATTTTTAGACTTAGGCATAAAAACTTGGCATTAGAGGGTGAAAACCCAAAACAGAACCCGAACGGCCCCGGTTGTGGCACCAACACCCCCCACGGGACCAATGTAACTCATAGGAACTGACCACGCAGCAGCAGGACTATCAGTTTGATAATGCGGCGATAAATTCCAAATTTCTAGACTTATCCTTAAAAACATGGCGTTAGAGGGTGAAAACCCGAAAAAAACCCCCAAACATCCCCGTGAGTGGCACCAACACCTCCCATGGGACGAATGTAACTCGTAAGAACTGATCGCGCAGCCACGGGACTCCCGATTTGAGAAAACGACAAAAATTTTCATATTTCTAGACTTGGGGAAAACGTGGCATTAGTGCGGGAATATCCGAAACAGCACTCGAACGGCCACGTGGGTGGCGCCAACAACTCCCACAAGACCAATGTAACTCGTAGGAAGTGACCTCGCAGCCGCGGGACTCCCGGTTTGAGAATACGATGATAATTTTGCAAATTTCTGGACTTATGCTTAAAAACATGGCATTAGAGGGTGAAAACCCGAAACCGCACCCGAACGACCCTGTGGGTGGCACCAACACCTCCCACGGGACCAATGTAACTCGTACGAACTGACCGCGCAGCCACGGGACTCTCAATTTGTGAATACGATGATAATTAGCATATTTCTAGACTTAGGCAAAACATGGTGTTAGTGGGGAAAAAGCCGAAAAAGCCCCCGAACGGCCCCTTGGGTGGCACCAATACCTCCCATGGGACTAATGCAACTCGTAGGAACTGACCTCGTAGCCGCGGGTCTCTCGATTTGAGAATACAATGGTAATTTGCACATTTCTAGACTTCGGCTTAAAAACATGGCATTAGAGGGTGAAAACCTGAAATAGCCACCGAACGACCCCGTGGGTGGCACCAACACCTTCCACGGGACCAATGTAACTCGTAGGAACTGACCCCGCAGCCGCGGGACTCCTGGTGTGACATTAGGATGATAATTTGCATATTTCTAGACTTAGGCTTAGAAACATGGCGTTAGAGGGTGAAAACCAAAAACGGCCCCTGAACGGCCCCGTGCGTGGCACCAACACCTCCACGGGACCAATGTAACTCGTAGGAACGGACAATGCAGCCACTGGACTCCCGGTTGGAGAATACGATTGTAATTTGCATATTTCTAGAATTAGGCAAAACATGGCATTAGTGGGGGAAAACTTGAAACAGCCTCCGGACGGCCCCGTGGGTGGCACCAACACATCCCACGGGACCAATGTAACCCGTAAGAACTGACCCCACAACCGTGAGACTCTCGGTTTGCGAATACGATGATAATTAGCATAAATTTAGGCCTAGTCTTAAAAACATGGCGTTACAGGTTGAAAACCGGAAACCTCCCCCTAACGGCCCCGTGGTTGGCACCAAGACCTCCCACATAACCAATGTAACTCGTAGGAACTGACCCTGCTGCCGCGGGACTCTTGGTTTGATAATATAACAATAATTTGCATATTTCTAGAGTTAGGATTAAAAACGTGGTGTTAGAGGGTGAAAACTTGAAACAGAACCCGAACGGCTCCGGTTGTGGCACCAACACCTACCACGGGAGCAATGTAACTTGTAGGAACTGACCACGCAGCATCGGGACTCCCGGTTTGAGAATTCGCCAATAATTTGCATATTTCTAGACATAGGCTTTAAAACATGACGTCAGAGGGTGAAAACCCGAAACAGCCCCTAAACGTCACCGTGGGTGGCACCAACACCTCTCACGGAACCAATGTAACTCGTAGGAACTGACCTCGCAGCCGCGAGTCACCCCATTTGAGAATACGATGATAATTTTCATATTTCTAGACTTAGGCTTAAAAACATGGCGTTAAAGGTGTAAACCCGAAATAGCTACCCAAACAGCCCCGGTTGTGGCACCAACACCTCCCACGCGACTAATGTAACTCGTAGGAGCTGACCACGCCGCAGCGAGACTCCCCGTTTGAGAATAGGATGATAATTTGAATATTTCTAGACTTAGGCTGAAAAACATGGCATTAGAGGTTGAAAACCCAAAAAAAGCCCCTGAATGTCTCCGTGGGTGTCACCAACACCTCCCACGGGACCAATGTAACTCGTAGGAACTAATCGCGCAGCCACGGGACTCCCGATTTGAGAATACGACAATAATTTGCACATTTTTAGAATTAGGCAAACCATGGCATTAGGGGGGAATATCCGAAATAGCCTCCGAACGGCCCCGTGGGTGGCACCAACACATCCCACGAGACCGATGTAACTCGTAGGAAGTGACCTCGCAGCCGCGGGACTCCCAGTTTATGAATATGATCATAATTTGCATATTTCTAGACTTAGGCTTAAAAACATGGAGTTAGATGGTGAAAACCCAAAAGAGCCCCCGAACGGCCCCGTGGGTGGCACCAACACCTCCGACGGGACCAATAAACCTCATAGGAACTGACCGCGTAGCCACGGGACTCCCGGTTTGAGAATACGATGATAATTTGCATATTTCTATACTTATGTTTAAAAACATGGCGTTAGAGGGTGAAAACTCGAAACAGCCCCCTAACGTCCCCGTGGGTGGCACCAACACCTCCCATGGGACCAATGTAACTCGTAGGAACTGACAACGTAGCCACGGGACTCCCGGTTTGAGAATACAATGATAATGCGCATATTTCTAGAGTTAGGCTTTAAAACATGGCGTTAGAGGGTGAAAACTGGAAACAGTCCCCGAACGTCCCCGTGCGTGGCACCAACACCTCCCATGGGACCAATGTAACTCGTAGGAACTGACTACGGAGCCACGGGACTCCCGATTCGAGAATACGAATGTAATTTGGATATTTTTAAAATTAGGCAAAACATGGCTTGAGTGGCGAAAAACTCGAAACAACCCCCGAACGGCCCCATGGGTGGGACCAATACCTCCCACGGAACCAATGTAACTCGTAGGAACTGACCTCGTAGCCGAGGGACTCCCAATTTGAAAATACGATGATAATTTGGATATATGTAGACTTTTGCATAAAAACATGGCGTTAGACTGTGAAAACCCGAAACAGCCTTCGAACGGCCCCGTGGGTGGCACCAGCACCTCCCACGGGACCAATGTAACTCGTAGGAACTGACCACGCAGCCCCGAGAATCTCAATTTGAGAATACGAAGGTAATTTGCATATTTTTAGACTTAAGGAAAACATGGCGTTAGTGGGGGAAAACCCGAAACAGCCCCCGGACGGCCCCGTGGGTGGCACAAACACATCACACGGGACCAATGTAACTCGTAAAAACTGATCACGATGTCGTGGGACTCCCGGTTTGAGAATATTGCGACAATTTGCATATTTATAGACTTAGGCCTAAAAACATGGTGTTAGAGGGTGAAAACTAGAAATAGCACCCGTACGGCCCCGTGGGTGGCACCAACACCTCCCATGGGACCAATGTAACTCGTAGGACCTGACCACACAACCACGAAACTCCCGCTTTGAGAATACGATGATAATTTTCATATTCCTATACTTAGTCTTAAAAACATGGATTTAGTTAGGGAAAGCCCGAAACAGCCCCTGAACGGCCCAGTGGGTGGCATCAACACCTCCCACGGGACCAATGTAACTCGTAGGAACTGACCACGCAACTGTAGTGCTCCCGATTTGAGAATACGATGATAATTTGCATATTTCCACAATTAGGCTTAAAAACATGGCGTTACAGTGTGAAAACCCGAAACAGCCACCAAACGGCCCCGTGGGTGGCACCAACACCTCCCACGGGACCAATGTAACTCGTAGGAATTGACCCCGTAGCCGCGGGACTCCCGATTAGAGAATGCGGGGATAATTTGCATATTTCTAGACTTAGGCTTACAAACATGGCATTAGAGGTTGAAAACCCTAAAAAGCCCCCGAACGGCCCCAGTTGTGGCACCAACACCTCCCAGGAGACCAATGTAACTCATAGGAACTCACCACGCAGCAGCGATACTCCCAGTTTTAGAATACGATGATAATTTGCATATTTTTAGACTTAGGCTAAAAAACATGGCGTTAGAGGGTGAAAACCCAAAACAGCCCCCGAACGGCCCTGTGGGTGGCACCAACAAATCCCACGGGACCAATGTAACTCATAGGAACTAACCGCGCAGCCACGAGACTCCCGATTTGAGAATACGATGATAATTTGCATATTTCTAGACTTAGGCTTAAAAACATGGCGTTAGAGGGTGAAAACTCGAAACAACCCCCTAACGGCTCGGTGGGTGGCACCAACACCTCCCACGGGATCAATCTAACTCGGAGGAACTGACCACATAGACAGGGGACTCTCAATCTCAGAATACGACAATAATTTGAATATTTCTAGAGTTAGGCTTAAAAACATGGCGTTAGAGGGTGAAAACTCGAAACCGGCCCCAAACGGCCTCATGGGTGGCACCAACACCTCCCACGGGACCAATGTTACTCGTAGGAACTGACCCCGCTACCGCGGGATTCCTAGTTTGAGAATAGGATGAAAATTTGCATATTTCTATACTTAGGCTTAAGAACATGGCGTTAGAGGGTGAAAACCCAAAACGGCCCTAAAACGGCCCAGTGGGTGGCCCCAACACCTCCACGGGACCAATGTAACTCGTAGGAACTGACTACGTAGCCAAGGGACTCCCGATTTGAGAATACCATTGTAATTTGCATATTTTTAGAATTAGGCAAGACATGGCGTTAGTGGGGAAAATCCCGAAACAACCCCCGAACGGCCCCGTGGGGGGCACCAAACCTCCCACGGGACCAAAGTAACTCGTAGGAACTGACCTCGCAGTAGAGGGACTCCCGATATTTTAATACGTTGATAATTTGCATATTTCTAGACTTAGGCTTAAAAACATGGCATTAGAGGGTGAAAATCCTAAACAGCCCCCGAACCGGCCCCTAGACGAATGTAACTCGTAGGAACTGACCACACAGCAGCGAGACTACGATGATAACTTGCATATTTTTAGACTTAAGGAAAACATGGCGTTCATGGGGGAAAACCTGAAACAGCATACGAACGGCCCCGTGGGTGGCACAAACACCTCCCACGGGACCAATGTAACTCGTAGAAACTGATCCTGCAGTCGCGGGACTCCCGGTTTGAGAATACGATGATATTTTGAATATTTATAGACTTAAGCCTAAAAACATAGAGTTAGAGGGTGAAAACCCGAAATAGCCCCCGTACGAACCCGTGGGTGGCACCAACACCTCCCACGGGACCAATGTAACTCGCAGGAACTGACCGCGCAGCCACGAAACTTCCGCTTCGATAATACGATGATAATTTGCATATTCCTATACTTAGGCTTAAAAACATGGCTTCAGTTAGGGAAAACCCGAAACTACCCCCGAACGGCCCCGTGGGTGGCACCAGTACCTCCCACGGGACCAATGTAACTAGTAGGAACTGACCACGTGGCCGCAATGCTCCCGGTTTGAAAATACGATGATAATTTGCATATTTCCAGACTTAGGCTTAAAAACAAGGCGTTAGAGTGTGAAAAGCCGAAACAGCCACCGAACGGCCCCGTGGGTGGCACCAACACCTCCCACGGGACAAACGTAACTCGTAAGACTTGACAGCGCAGCCACGGGACTCCCGATTTGAAAATACGACAATAATTTGCATATTTCTAGTCATAGGCAAAACATGGTATTAGTGGCGGAAAATCAAAAACTTCCCTCGAACAGCATAGTGGGTGGCACCAACACCTCCCAAGGGACCTGTGTAACTCGTAGGAACTTATCCCGCAGCCGCGGGACTCCCGATTTAAGAATACGATGATAATTTGCATATTTCTAGACTTAGGCTTAAAAACATGGCATTAGAGGGTGAAAACCCAAAACGGCCCCCAAATGGCCCCGTGGGTGGCACCAACACCTCCCACGGGACCAATGTAAGTTGTAGGAACGGACCACATAGCCACGGGACACCCGGTTTGAAAATATGACGGTAACTTGCATATTTTTAGAATTAGGCAAAATAATCCGTTAGTGGGGGAAAACTTGGAACAGCCCCGAATGGCCCCGTGGGTGGCACCAACCCCTCCCACGGGACTAATGTTACTCGTAGGAACTAACCTCGTAGCCGTGGGACTCCCGATTTGATAATACGACGATAATTTGAATAATTCTAGTGTTAGACTTAAAAATAGGGCTTTAGAGGTCGAAAACCCAAAACAGCCCCCGAACGGCCTCGTGGGGGGTACTAACACCTCCCACGGAACCAATGTAACTCGTAGGAATTGAGCCTGTAGCCGCGGGACTCCCGATTTGAGAATACGGTGATAATTTGCATATTTCTAGACTTAGGCTTAAAAACATGGCATTAGAGGGTGAAAACCCGAAACAGCCCCCGAACGGCCCCGGTTGTGGCACCAACACCTCCCATGAGACCAATGTAACTCGTAGGAACTCACCACATAACAGTGGGACTCCCGGTTTAAGAATACGACGATAATTTCCATATTTCTATACTTAGGCTTAAAAACATGGCATTAGAGGGTGAAAACCCGAAACAGCCCCCGATCGTCTCTGTGGGTGGCACCAACACCTCCCACGGGACCAATGTAACTCGTAGGAACTGACCGCGCAGCCACGGGACTCCTTATTTGAGAATACGACGATAATTTGCACATTTTCAGAATTAGGCAAAACATGGCGTTAGTGGGGGAATATCTGAAACAACCGCCGAATGGCCCCGTGGGTGGCACCAAAACCTCCCACGAGACCAATGTAACTCGTAGGAAGTGACCTCACAGCCACAGGACTCCCTATTTGACAATACAATGATAATTTGCATATTTCTTGACTTAGGCTTAAAAACATGGCGTTAGACTGTGAAAACCTGAAACAGCCTCCGAACGGCCCCGTGGGTAGCACCAACATCTCCCACGGGACCAATGTAACTCGTAGGAACTGACCACGCAGCCCCGAGACTCCCGATTTGAGTATACGACGGTAATTAGCATATTTTTAGACTTAAGGAAAACATGGCGTTAGTGGGGAAAACCCCCAAATAGCCCCCGAATGGCTCCGTGGATGGCACCAACACCTCCCACGGGACCAATGTAACTCGTAGAAACTGATCCCACAGTCGTGGGACTCCCGGTTTGACAATACGATGACAATTTGCATATTTGTAGACTCAGGCCTAAAAACATGGCGTTAAAGGATGAAAACATGAAATAGCCCCCGAACGGCCCCGCGGGTGGCACCAACACCTCCCATGGGACCAATGTAACTCGTAGTAACTGGCCGCGTAGCCACGAAACTCCCGATTTGAGAATATGATGATAATTTGCATATTCCTAGACTTATGCTTAAAAACATGCCTTTAGTGAGGGAAAATCTAAAACAGCCCCCGAACGGCCACGTGGGTGGTACCAACACCTCCCACGGGACCAATGTAACTCGTAGGAACTGACCATGCAGCCGCGGTGCTCCCTGTTTGAGTATACGATGATAATTTACATATTTTTAGACTTCGGCTTAAAAACATGGCGTTAGAGGGTGAAAACCCGAAACAGCCCCCGAACGGCCCCGTGGGTGGCACCAACACCTCCCACGGGACCAACATAACTCGTCGGATTGGACTGCGCAGCCACGGGACTCCCGATTTGAGAATAAAATTATAATTTACATATTTTTAGACTTTGGCAAAAGATGGCATTAGTGGGGGAAAATTCGAAACAGCCACCGAAAGGCCCCGTGGTTAGCACCAACACCTCCCACGGGACAAACGTAACTCGTAGGAACTGATCCCTCAGTCGCGGGACTCCCGATTTGAGAATATGATGATAATTTGCATATTTCTAGACTTAGGCTTAAAAACATTACGTTAGAGGGTGAAAATCCAAAATAGCCCCCGAACGGCCCCGTGGGTGGCACCAACACCTCCCACGGGATCAATGTAACTCGTTGGAACTGACCACGTAGCCACGAGACTCCCAGTTTGTGAATACAATGATAATTTGCATATATATAGACTTAGGCTTAAAAACATGGCGTTAGAGGGTGAAAACCCGAAACAACCCCCGAACGGCCCCAGTTGTGGCACCAGCACCCCCACGCGACCGATGTAACTCGTAGGAACTAACAACGCAGCAGCGAGACTCCCCATTTGAGAATACGATGATAATTTGCATATTTCTAGACTTAGGCTAAAACATGGCGTTAGAAAGTGAAAACCCAAAACAGCCCTGGAACGTCTCCGTGGGTGGCACTAAAACCTCCCACGGGACCCATGTAACTCGTAGGAACTGACTAACCATCCACGGGACTCTCAATTTGAGAATACTATGATAATTTTCACATTTCTAGAATTAGGCAAAACATGGCGTTAGTGGGGGAAAATATGAAACAACCCCCGAACGGCCCCGTGGGTGGCACCAACACCTCCCACGAGACCAATGTAACTCGTATGAAGTGACCTCGCAGCCGCGGGACTCCCAGTTTAAGAATACGATGATAATTTGCATATTTTAGACTTAGGCTTAAAAACATGGCGTTAGAGTGTGAAAACCAAAAACATCCCCCGAACGGCCTCGTGGGTGGCACCAACACCTCCAACGGGACCAATGTACCTCATAGGAACTGATCGCGCAGCCACGGAACTCCCGATTTGAGAATATGATTATAATTTGCATATTTCTAGACTTAGGCATAAAAACATGGCATTAGAGGTTGAAAACTTGAAACAGCCCCCTAACGTCCCCGTGGGTGGCACCAACACCTCCCACGAGACCAATGTAACTCGTCGGAACTGACCACACAACAGCGAGACTATCGGTTTGAGAATACGACGATTATTTGCATATTTCTAGACTTAGGTTTAAAAACATGGCGTTAGAGGGTAAAAACCCGAAACAGCCCCCGAACGTCTCCGTGGGTGGCACCAACACCTCCCATGGGACCAATGTAACTCGTAGGAACTGACCACGCAGCCACGAGACTCCCGATTTGAGTATACGACGATAATGTGCACTTTTTCAGAATTAGGCAAAACATGGCGTTAGTGGGGGACTATCCAAAACAACCCCCGAATGGCCCCGGTTATGGCACCAACACCTCCCACGAGACCAATGTAACTCGTAGGAAGTGACCTCGCAGCCGCAGGACTCCTAGTTTAAGAATACGATGATAATTTGCATATTTCTAGACTTAGGCTTAAAAACATGGCGTTAGAGGGTGAAAACCCAAAATAGCCCCCGAACAGCCCCGTGGGTGGCACCAACACCTCCGACGGGACCAATGTACTTCATAGGAACTGGCCGCACAGCTACGTAACTCCCGGTTTGAGAATACGATGATAATTTGCAAATATCAAGACTTAGGCTTAAAACTTGGCATTAGAAGGTGAAAACTCGAAACAGCCCCCTAACGTCCCCGTGTGTGGCACCAACAGGTCTCACGGACCTAATGTAAATCGTAGGGACTCACCACACAGCCACGAGACTCCCGGTTTGAGAATACGATGATAATCTGCATATTTCTAGACTTAGGCTTAAAAACATGGCGTTAGAGGGTGAAAACCCGAAATAGTCCCCGAACGGCTTCGTGGGTGGCACCAACACGTCCCACGGGACCAATGTAACTCGTAGGAACTAACCCCGTAGCCACGGGACTCTGGGTTTGGGAATATGACGCTAATTTGCATATTTCTAGACTTAGGCCTAAAAACATGGCATTAGAGCGTGAAAACACGAAACATCCCCCAAATGGCCCCGTGGGTGGCACCAACACCTCCCACGGGACCAATGTAACTCATAGAAACTGATCCCATAGCTGCGGGACTCCCGGTTTAAGAATACGATGATAATTTGCATATTTATAGACATAGGCCTAAAAACATGGCGTTAGAGGGTGAAAACCCAAAATAGTCCCCGAATGGCCCCGTGGGTGGCACCAACACCTCCCAGGGGACCAATGTAACTCGTAGGAACTAACCGCGCAGCCATGAAACTCCCGCTTTCAGAATACGATGATAATTTGCATATTCCTATACTTAGGCTTAAAAACATGGCTATAGTTAGGGAAAACCTGAAATAGCCTCCGAACGGCCCCGTGGTTGGCACCAACACCTCCCACGAGACCAATGTAAGTCGTAGGAACTGACCACGCAGCAGCGAGACTCCCGATTTGAGAATACGATGATAATTTGCCTATTTCTAGACTTAGGCTTAAAAACATGGCGTTAGAGGGTGAAAACCCGAAATAGCCCACGAACGGCTCTGTGGGTGGCACCAAAACGTCCCACGGGACCAATGTAATTCATAGGAACTGACCCCGCAGCCGCGAGACTCTGAGTTTTAGAATACGACGATAATTTGCATATTTATAGACTTAGGCCTAAAAACATGGCATTAGAGGGTGAAAACCAGAAACATCCCTCAAACGGCCCCGTGGGTGGAACCAACACCTCCCACGGGACTAATGTAACTCGTAGAAACTGATCCCGTAGTCGTGGGACTCCCGGTTTGAGAATACGATGATAATTTGCATATTTATAGACTTAGGCCTAAAAACATGGCGTTGGAGGGTGAAAACCTGAAATATCCCCGTGGGTGGCACGAACACCTCCCACGGGACCAATGAAACTCGTAGGAACTGACCGCACAACCATGAAACTCTCACTTTCAGAATATGATGATAATTTGCATATTCCTGTACTTAGGCTTAAAAACATGGCTTTAGTTAGGGAAAACCCGAAATAGCCCCCGGGACCAATGTAACTCGTAGGAACTGAACACGCAGCCGCAGTTCTCTCGATTTGAGAATACGATGATAATTTATATATTACCAGACTTAGGCTTGCAAATATGGCGCTAGAGTGTGAAAACTCGAAACAGCCACCGAACGACCCCATGGGTGGATCCAACACCTCCCACGGGACCAATGTAACTCGTAGAAACTGATCTCGCAACTACGGGACTCTCGGTTTGAGAATACAATGATAATTTGCATATATATAGACATAGGCCTAAAAACATTGCGTTAGAGGGTGAAAACTCGAAATAGCCTCCGAACGGCCTAGTGGGTGGCACCAACACCTTCCACGGGACCAATGTAACTCGTAGGAACTGACCGCGTAGCCACGAAACTCCCGCTTTGAGAATACGATGATAATTTGCATATTCCTATACTTAGGCTTAAAAACATGGCTTTAGTTAGGTAAAACCTAAAACAACCCCCGAACGGCCCGGTGGGTGGCACCAACACCTCCCACGGGACGAATCTAACTCGTAGAAACTGACCATGCAGCCGCAGTTCTCTCGGTTTGAGAATACAACGATAATTTCTATATTTCCAGACTTAGGATTAAAGACATGGTGTTAGAGTGTGAAAACCCGAAACAGCCACCGAACGGCCCAGTGGGTGGCACCAACACCTCCCACGGGACCAACGTAACTCGTAGCATTTGACTGTGCAGCCATGTGACTCTCGATTTGAGAATATGATGATAATTTGAATATTTCTAGACTTAGGCAAAACATGGCATTAGTGGGGGAAAATCCGAAACAGCCCCCGAATGGCCCAGAGGGTGGCACCAACACCTCCCACAGGACGAATGTAACTCGTAGGAACTCATCCCGCAACCGCGGGACTCCCGATTTGAGAAAACGATGATAATTTTCATATTTCTAGACTTAGGCTTAAAAACATAGCATTAGAGGATGAAAACCCAAAACAGCCCCTGAACGGCCCCGTGGGTGGCACAAGCACCTCCCACGGGACCAATGTAACTCGTAGGAACTGACCACACAGCCACGGGACTCCCAGTTTGAGAATACGACTGTAGTTTGCATATTTTTAGAATTAGGCAAAACATGGCATTAGGGGGGAAAACTCGAAACAGCCACCGAATGGCCCCGTGGGTGGCACCATCACCTCGCACGGGACCAATGTAACTCGTAGGAACTAACCTCGCAGCCGTGGGACTCCCGGTTTGATAATACGACGATAATTTGCATAATTCTAGAGTTTGGATTAAAAACAGGGCGTTAGAGGTTGAAAACCCAAAACAACCCCCGAACGGCCCCGTGGGGGGCACCAACACCTCCAACGGAACCAATGTTACTCGTAGGAACGGACCCCGCAGTCGCGGGACTCCCGATTTGAGAATACGATGATAATTTCCATATTTCTAGACTTTGGATTAGAAACATGGCATTAGAGGGTGAAAACCCAAAACAACCCCCGAACGGCCCCGGTTGTGGCACCAACACCTCCCACGAGACCAATGTAAGTCGTAGGAACTGACCACGCAGCAGCGAGACTCCCGATTTGAGAATACGATGATAATTTGCATATTTCTAGACTTAGGCTTAAAAACATGGCGTTAGAGGGTGAAAACCCGAAACAGCTCCTGAATGTCTCCGTGGGTGGCACCAACACCTCCCACGGGAATTGTAACTTGTAGGTACTTATTGCGTAGCCACGGGACTCCCGATTTGAGAATATAATGATAATTTGCACATTTCTAGAATTAGGCAAAACATGGTGTTAGTGGGGGAATATCCGAAACATCCCCCGAACAGCCCCGTGGGTGGCACCAACACCTCCCACGAGACCAATGTAACTCGTAGGAAGTGACCTCACAGCCGCGACACTCCCAGGTTAAGAATACGATGATAATGTGCATATTTCTAGACTTAAGCTTAAAAACATGGCGTTAGAGCATGAAACCCCAAAATAGCCCCCGAATGGCCCGGTGGGTGGCACCAACACCTCCGACGGGACCAATGTACTTCATAGGAACTAACCGCGCAACCACGGGACTCCCGGTTTGAGAATACGATGATAATTTGCATATTTCTAGACTTAGGCTTAAAAAATGGCGTTAGAGGGTGAAAACTCGAAACAGCCCCCTAAAGTCCTCGTGGGTGGCATAACACCTCCCACGGGACCAATGTAACACGTAGGAACTGACCACGTAGCCACGGGACTCCCGGTTTGAGTATACAATGATAATTTGCATATTTCAAGAGTTAAGTTTAAAAACAAGACGTTAGAGTGTGAAAACCCAAAACAGCCACCAAACGGCCCCGTTGGTGGCACCAACACCTCCCACGGGACCAACGTAACTTGCAGGATTTGATCGCGCAGCCACGGGACTCTTGATTTGAGAATATGATGATAATTTGCATATTTATAGACTTATGCAAAACATGGCATTAGTGGGGGAAAATCCGAAACAGCCCCCGAATGGCCCAGTGGGTGGCACCAACACCTCCCACAGGACCAATGTAACTCGTAGGAACTGATCCCGCAGCCGCGGGACTCCCGATTTGAGAATATGATGATAAT
This sequence comes from Sambucus nigra, assembly GCA_949130495.1. Taxonomy (NCBI): domain Eukaryota; kingdom Viridiplantae; phylum Streptophyta; class Magnoliopsida; order Dipsacales; family Adoxaceae; genus Sambucus; species Sambucus nigra. The sequence continues at coordinate 263,953,502 of OX422212.1, forward strand.
TTGCATATTTCTAGACTTAGGCTTAAAAACATAGCATTAGAGGATGAAAACCCAAAACGGCCCCCGAACGGCCCCGTGGGTGGTACCAACACCTCCCACGGGACAATTGTAACTCGTAGAAACTGACCACACAGCCACAGGACTCCCGGTTTGAGAATACGACTGTAATTTGCATGTTTTTAGAATTAGGCAAAACATGACATTAGGGGGAAAACTCAAAACAACCCCCGCATGGCCTCGTGGGTGGCACCAACACCTCCCACGGGACTAATGTAACTCATAGGAACTAACCTCGCAGCCGTGGGACTCCCGGTTTGATAATACGACGATAATTCGCATAAATCTAGAGTTTGGCTTAAAATAGGGCGTTAGAGGTTGAAAACCCAAAATTTCCCTCGAACGGCCCCGTGGGGGGTACCAATACCTCCCACGGAACCAATGTAACTGTAGGAACTGACCCCGCAGCCGCGGGCCTCCCGATTTGAGAATACGATGATAATTTGCATATTTCTAGACTTTGGATTAAAAACATGGCATTAGAGGGTGAAAACCCAAAACAACCCCCGAACGGCCCCGGTTGTGGCACCAACACCTCCCACGAGACGAATGTAACTCGTAGGAACTGACCACGCAGCAGCGACACTCCCGATTTGAGAATACGACGATAATTTGCATATTTCTAGATTTAGGCTTAAAAACATGGCGTTAGAGGGTGAAAACCCGAAACAGCTCCCAAATGTCTCCGTGGGTGGCACCAACACCTCCCACGGGACCATTGTAACTCGTACGTACTGAACGCGTAGCCACGGGACTCCCGATTTGAGAATATAACGATAATTTGCACATTTCTAAAATTAGTCAAAACATGGTGTTAGTGGGGGAATATCCGAAACATCCCCCGAACGGCCCTGTGGGTGGCACCAACACCTCCCACGAGACCAATGTAACTCGTAGGAAGTAACCTCATAGCCGCGGGACTCCCAGGTTAAGAATACGATGATAATGTGCATATTTCTAGACTTAAGCTTAAAAACATGGCGTTAGAGCGTGAAACCCCAAAATAGCCCCCGAATGGCCCCGTGGGTGGCACCAACACCTCCGACGGGACCAATGTACCTCATAGGAACTGACCGCGCAACCACGGGACTCTCGGATTGAGAATACGATGATAATTTGCATATTTCTAGACTTAGGCTTAAAAAAATGGCGTTAGAGGGTGAAAAATCGAAACAGCCCCCTAACGTCCCCGTGGGTGACACCAACACCTCTCACGGGACCAATGTAACTCGTAGGAACTGATCACGTATCCATGGGACTCCCGGTTTGAGTATACAATGATAATTTGCATATTTCAAGAGTTAAGCTTAAAAATATGGCGTTGGAGTGTGAAAACCCAAAACAGCCACCGAACGGCCCCGTTGGTGGCACCAACACCTCCCATGAGACCAACGTAACTCGTAGGATTGGACCGCGCAGCCACGGGACTCTCGATTTGAGAATATGATGATAATTTGCATATTTTTAGACTTATGCAAAACATGGCATTAGTGGGGGAAAATCCGAAATATCCCCCAAATGGCCCAGTAGGTGGCACCAACACCTCCCACAGGACCAATGTAACTCGTATGAACTGATTCCGCAAGCGCGGGACTCCCGATTTGAGAATACGATGATAATTTGCATATTTCTAGACTTAGGCTTAAAAACATAGCATTTGAGGATGAAAACCCAAAACGACCCCTAAATGGCCCCATGGGTGGCACCAACACCTCCCACGGGACCAATGTAACTCGTCGGAACTGACCACATAGGAACAGGACTCCCGATTTGAGAATACGACTGTAATTTGCATATTTTTAGAATTAGGCAAAACATGGCATTAGGGGGGGAACTCGAAACAGCCCCCGAATGGCCCCGTGGGTGGCAACAACACCTCCCACGGGACCAATGTAACTCGTAGGAACTAACCTCGCAGCCGTGGAACTCCCAGTTTGATAATACGACGATAATTTGCATAATTCTAGAGTTTGGATTAAAAACAGGGCGTTAGAGGTTGAAAACCCAAAACAGACCCCGAACGGCCCCGTGGGGGGCACCAACACCTCCCACGGAACCAATGTAACTTGTAGGAACTGACACCGCAGCCACGGGACTCCCGATTTGAGAATACGATGATAATTTGCATATTTCTAGACTTTGGATTAAAAACATGGCATTAGAGGGTGAAAACCCAAAACAACCCCCGAACGTCCCCGGTTGTGGCACCAACACCTCCCACGAGACAATGTAACTCGTAGGAACTGACCACGCAGCAGCGAGACACCCGAATTGACAATACGACAATAATTTGCATATTTCTATACTTAGGCTTAAAAACATGGCGTTAGAGGGTGAAAACTCGAAACAGCTCCGGAATGTCTCTGTGGGTGGCACCAACACCTCCCACGGGACCATTGTAACTCGTAGGTACTGACCGCATAGCCACGGTACTCCCAATTTGAGAACATAACGATAATTTGCACATTTCTAGAATTAGGCAAAACATGGTGTTAGTGGGGGAAGATCCGAAACATCCCCCGAACGGCCCTGTGGGTGGCACCAACACCTCCCACGAGACCAATGTAACTCGTAGGAAGTGACCTCACAGCCGCGGGACTCCCAGTTTAAGAATACGATAATAATGTGCATATTTCTAGACTTAAGCTTAAAAACATGGCGTTAGAGCATGAAACCCCAAAATAGCCCCCGAACGGCCCCGTGGGTGGCACCAACACCTCCGACGGGACCAATGTACCTCATAGGAACTGACCGCGCAACCACGGGACTCCCGATTTTAGAATACGAAGATAATTTGCATATTTCTAGACTTAGGCTTAAAAAATGGTGTTAGAGGGTGAAAACTCGAAACAGCCCCCTAACGTCCACGTGGGTGGCACCAACACCTCCCACGGGACAAAAGTAACTCGTAGGAACTGACCACGTAGCCATGGGACTCCCGATTTGAGTATACAACGATAATTTGCATATTTCAAGAGTTAAGCTTAAAAACATGGCGTTTGAGGGTGAAAACTCGAAACTGCCCCCGAACGACCCCGTGGGTGGCACCAACACCTCCCATGTGACCAATATAACTCGTAGGAACTGACCCCGTAGCCGCGGGATGCCTGGTTTGTGAATATGATGATAATTTGCATATTTGTAGACCTAGGCTTAAAAACATAGTGTTAGAGGGTGAAAAACCAAAACGGCCCCCGAACGGCCCCGTGGGTGGCACCAACACCTCCACGGGACCAATGTAACTCGTAGGAACTAACCACGCAGCCACATTACCCCCGATTTGAGAATACGACTGTAATTTACATATTTTTAAAATTAGGCAAAACATGGCGTTAGTGGGGAAAAACCCGAAATAACCACCGAACGGCCCCGTGGGTGGCACCAACACCTCGCACGGGACCAATGTAAATCGAAGGAACTGACCTCGAAACCGCGACACTTCCAATTTGATAATACGATGATAATTTGCATATTTCTAGACTTAGGCTTAAAAACATGGCGTTAGACTTTATAAACCCGAAACAGCCTCCGAACGGCCCCGTGGGTCGCACCAACACCTCCCACAGGACCAATGTAACTCGTAGGAACTGACCACGCTAACCCGAGACTCCCAATTTGAGAATACAACTGTAACTTGCATATTTTTAGACTTAAGAAAATCATGGCGTTAGTGGGGGAAAACCCGAAACAGCCTCGGAACAGCCCCGTGGGTGGCACCAACACCTCCCATGGGACCAATATAACTCGTAAAACTAATCCCGCAGCTGCAAGACTCTCGATTTGAGAATACGACGATAATTTGAATATTTCTAGACTTAGTCCTAAAAACATGGCGTTAGAGGGTGAAAACCCAAAATAGCCCCCGAACGGCCCCGTGGGTGGCACCAACACCTCCCACGGGACCAATGTAAATCGTAGGAACTCACCGCACAGTCACAAAACTCCCGCTTTGAGAATACGATGATAATTTGCATATTCCTAGACTTAGGCCTAAAAACAAGGCGTTAGAGGGTGAAAACCCAAAATAACCTTCGAACGACCCCGTGGGTTGCACCAACACCTCCCACGAGACCAATGTAACTCGTAGGTACTGACCGCGCAGCCACGAAACTCCCGCTTTGAGAATATGATGATAATTTGAATATTCCTACACTTAGTCTTAAAAACATGGATTTAGTGAGGGAAAACTCGAAACAGCCCCCGAACGGCCCCATGGGTGGCACCAACACCTCCCACGGTACCAATGTAACTCGTAAGAACTGACCACACTGCCGAGGGAGTCCCGGTTTGAGAATACGATGATAATTAGTATATTTATAGACTTAGGTCTAAAAACATGGCATTAGAGGGTGAAAACCCAAAACAGCCCCCGAACGGCCCAATGGGTGGCACCAACACCTCTCACGGGACCAATGTAACTCGTAGGAACTGATCCCGCATCCACGAGACTCCCGATTTGAGAATACGATGATAATTGGCATATTTCTAGACTTAGGCTTAAAAACATAGCGTTAGAGGGTGAAAATCCAAAACGGCCACCGAACGGCCCCGTGGGTGGCACCAAAACCTCCCACGGGAACAATGTAACTCGTAGGAACTGACCACGCAGCCACAGGACTCCTAGTTTGAGAATATGACGATAACTTGCATATTTCTAGAATTAGGCAAAATATGCCATTAGTGGGGGAAAACTCAAAATAGCCCCCGAACGGCTCCGTGTGTGGCACAAACACCTCCCACGGGACCAATGTAACTCGTAGGAACTATCCCCGCAGCCGCGGGACTCCCGGTTTCATAATACAGTGATAATTTTCATATTTCTAGAGTTAAGCTTAGAAACATGGCGTCAGAGGTTGAAAACCCGAAACAGCCCCCGAACGGTCCCATGGGTGGCACCAACACCTCCCACGGAACTAATGTAACTCAATGGAACTGACCCCGCAGCCGCGGGATCCCCGGTTTGAGAATACAATGATAATTTGCATATTTCTAGACTTAGACTTAAAAACATGGCGTTAGAGGGTGAAAACCCGAAATAGCCCCCGAACGGCCCCGGTTGTGGAACCAACACCTCCCACGAGACCAATGTAACTCGTAGAAACTGACCACGCAATAGCGAGACTCCCGGTTTGAGAATACGATGATAATTTACATATTTTTAGACTTAGGTTTAAAAATATGGCGTTAGACTGTGAAAACCCGAAACAGCCTCCGAACGGCCCTGTGGGTGGCACCAGCACCTCCCACGGGACCAATGTAACTCGTAAAAACTGACCACACAGCCCCGAGACTCCCGATTTGAGAATATGATGGTAACTTGCATATTTTTTGACTTAAGATAAACATGAAGTTAGTGTGGGAAAACCCGAAATAGCCCCCGAACGGCCTCGTGGGTTGCAGCAACACCTCCCACGGGACCAATGTAACTCGTAGAAACTGATCCCGCAGCCGCGGGACTCCCGGTTTGAGATACGACGATAATGTTCATATTTCTAAACTTAGGCCTAAAAAGATGGCGTTAGAGGGTGAAAACCAAAAAAAGCCTTCGAACGGCCCCGTGGGTTGCACCGCACCTCCCACGGGACCAATGTAACTCGTAGGTACTGACCATGCAGCCACGAAACTTCCGCTTTGAGAATATGATGATAATTTACATATTCCTACACCCCTTACAAACATGGCTTTAGTGAGGGAAAACCCGAAATAGCCCCCGAACGGCCCCGTGGGTGGCACCAACACCTCCCACGGCACCAATGTAACTCGTAGGAACTAACCACGCAGTCACAGGACTCCCGATTTGAGAATACGACAATAATTTCCATATTTCTAGACTTATGCTTAAAAACATGGCGTTAGAGGATGAAAACCCAATACAGCCCCAGAACGGCCCTGTGGGTGGCATCAACACCTCCCACGGGACCAACCTAACTTGTAGAATTGGACCGTGCATCCACGGGACTCCCGATTTGAGAATACGACGATAGTTTGCATATTTCTAGACTTAGGCAAAACATGGCATTAGTGGGGGAAAATCCAAAACAACGCTCGAACGGCCCCGTGGGTGGCACCAACACCTCCCATCGGACCAATGTAACTTGTAGGAACTGATCCCGCAGCCGTTGGACTCCCGATTTGTGAATACGATGATAATTTGCATATTTCTAGACTTAGGCTTAAAAACATAGTGTTAGAGGGTGAAAACCCAAAACGGCCCCTAAACAGCGCCGTGGGTGGCACGAACACCTCCCATGGGACCAATGTAACTCGTAGGAACTGACCACGCAGCCACGAGACTCCCAATTTGAGAACATGACTGTAATTTTCATATTTTTAGAATTAGGCAAAACACGGCGTTATGGGGGAAAAACAAAAAAAAAAACCCGAATGGTCCCGCGGGTGGCACCAACACCTCCCACGGGACCAATGTAACTCGTAGGAACTAACCTCGCAGCCGTGGGACTCGTGGTTTGATAATACGATGATAATTTGCATAATTCTAGAGTTTGGTTTAAAAACAGGGCGTTAGAGGGTGAAAACCCAAAACAGCCCCCGAACGGCCCCGTGCGTGGCACCAACACCTCCCACGGAACCAATGTAACTCGTAGGAACTGACCCCACATCCGTGAGACTCCTGGTTTGTGAATACGTCGATAATTGTCATATTTTTAGACTTAGGATTAAAAACATGGCGTTAGAGGGTGAAAACCGAAAACATCCCCCGAACATCTCCGTGGGTGGCACCAACACCTGCCACCGAACCAATGTAACTCGTAGAAACTGACCTCGTAGCCACGGTACTCTCGATTTGAGAATACGACAATAATTTGCATATTTCTAGACTTAGGCTTAAAAACATGGCTTTAGAGGGTGAAAAACTAAAACAGCCCCCGAACCGCCCCGTGGATGGCACCAACACCTCCCACGGGACCAATGTATCTCGTAGGAACTGACCACGGAGCCACGGGAGTCCCGGTTTGAGAATATGATGGTAACTTGCATATTTCTAGAATTAGTTAAAATAAGAAGTTAGTGGGGGAAAACTCGAAATCTCTCCCGAACGGCCCCGTGGGTGGCACCAACACCTCCCACGGGACCAATGTAACTTGTGGGAACTAACCCTGTAGCCGTGGGACTCCTGATTTGATAATATGATGATAATTTGCATAATTTTAGAATTAGGATTAAAAACATGGCGTTAGAGGTTGAAAACCCGAAACAGCCCCCGAACGGCCCCATGGGTGGCACTAACACCTCCCACGGAACCAATGTAACTCGTAGGAACAGACCCCACAGTTGCGGGACTCCCAGTTTGAGAATAAGATGATAATTTTCATATTTCTAGACTTAGGCTTAAAAACATGGCGTTAGAGGTCGAAAACTCGAAATAGCCCCGGATGTGGGACATACACCTCCCACGAGACTAATGTAACTCGCAGGAACTGACCTCGCAGTAGAAAAGACTCCCGGTTCGAGAATACGATGATAATTTCCATATTTCAAGACTTAGGCTTAAAAACATGGCTTTAGAGGGAGAAAACCAGAAATAGCCCCCGAACGCTCTGTGGGTGGCACCAACACCTCCCACAGGAGCAAAGTAACTCGTAGAAACTGATCCCGCATCCACAGGACTCCCGGTTTGAGAATACGATGATAATTTGCATATTCCTAGACTTAGGCTTAAAAACATGGCTTTAGTGGTGGAAAATCCGAAACAGCCCCCGAACGGCCCCGTGGGTGGCACCAACACCTCCCACGGGACCAATGTAACTCGTAGGAACTGACCACGCTGTCGTGGGGCCCCCGGTTTGAGAATACAATGATAATTTTCATATTTCTAGACTTAGGCCTAAAAACATGGCGTTAGAGGGTGAAAACCCAAAACATCCCCCAAACGACCTTGTGGGTGGCACCAACACCTCCCACGGGACCAACGTAACTCTTAGAATTGGACCGCGCATCCACCGGACTCCCGATTTGAGAATACGATGATAATTTGCATATTTCTAGACTTAGGCTTAAAAACATGGTGTTAGATTGTGAAAACCCGAAACAGCCTCCGAACCGCCCCGTGGGTGGCTCCAACACCTCCCACGGGACCAATGTAACTAGTAGGAATTGACTACGCAGCCCTGAGACTCTCAATTTGAGAATACGACGGTAACTTGCATATTTTTAGACTTAAGGAAAACATGGCGTTAGTGGTGAAAAACCCAAAACACCCCCCAAACGGCCCCGTTGGTGGCACCAACACCTCCCACGGGACCAATGTAACTCGTGGAAACTGACCGTGCAGCGGCGGGACTCCCGGTTTGAGAATACGATGATAATTTGCATATTTATAGACTTAGGCCAAAAAACATGGCGTTAGAGGGTGAAAACCCGAAATAGCCCCCGAACGGCCCCGTGGATGGCACCAACACCTCCCACGGGACCAATGTAACTCGTAGGAACTGACCGCGCAGCCACAAAGCTCCCACTTTGAGAATACGATAATAATTTGCATATTCCTATACTTAGGAATAAAAACATGGCTTTAGTTAGGGAAAACTCGAAACCGCCCCCGAACGGCCCCGTGGTTGGCACCAACACCTCCACGGGACCAATGTAACTCGTAGGAACTGACCATGCAGCCACATTACTCCCGATTTGAGAATACAACTATAATTTGCATATTTTTAAAATTAGGGAAAACATGGCGTTAGTGGGGAAAAACCCGAAACAACCCTCGAACGGCCCCGTGGCTGGCACCAACACCTCCCACGGGACCAATGTAACTCGTAGGAACTTACCTCGCAGCCGCAGGACTTCCGATTTGATAATACGATGATAATTTACATATTTCTAGACTTAGGATTGAAAACATGGCGTTAGACTTTGAAAACCCGAACTACCTCCGAAAGGCCCCAACATCTCCCACGGGACAAATGTAACTCGTAGGAACTGACCACGCACCCTCGAGACTCCCGAGTTGAGAATACGACGATAACTTGCATATTTTGAGACTTAAGGAAAACATGGCGTTAGTGGGGGAAAACAAGAAACAACCCCCGAACAACCCCGTGGGTGGCACCAACACCTCCCGCGGGACCAATGTAACTCGTAGAAACTGATCCCACAGCTGCAAGACTCCCGGTTTGAGAATACGATGATAATTTGCATATTCCTAGACTTAGGCTTAAAAACATGGCTTTAGTGGTGGAAAATCCGAAACAGCCGCCGAACGGCCCCGTGGGTGGCAGCAACACCTCCCATGGGACCAATGTAACTCGTAGGAACTGACCACGCTGTCGTGGGACTCCCGGTTTGAGAATACAATGATAATTTGTATTTTTCTAGACTTAGGCCTAAAAACATGGCGTTAGAGAGTGAAAACCCAAAACAGCCCTCGAAAGGCCTTGTGGGTGGCACCAACAACTCCCACGGGACCAACGTAACTCGTAGGATTGGACCGCGCATCCACCGGACTCCCGATTTGAGAATACGACGATAATTTTCATATTTCTAGACTTAGGCTTAAAAACATGGTGTTAGACTGTGAAAACCCGAAACAGCCTCCGAACGACCCCGTGGGTGGCACCAACACCTCCCACGGGACCAATGTAACTAGTAGGAACTGACTACGCAGCCCCGAGACTCTCGATTTGAGAATACGAGGGTAACTTGAAAATTTTTAGACTTAAGGACAACATGGCATTAGTGGTGAAAAGCCCAAAACAGACCCCGAACGGCCCCGTTGGTGGCACCAACATCTCCCACGGGACCAATGTAACTCATGGAAACTGACTGTGCAGCCGCGAGACTCCCTCTTTGAGAATACGACGATAATTTGCATATTTATAGACTTAGGCAAAAAAACAAGGCGTTAGAGGGTGAAAAACCGAAATAGCCCTCGAACGGCCCCGTGGTTGGCACCAACACCTCCACGGGACCAATGTAACTCGTTGGAACTGACCACGCAGCCACATTACTCCCGGTTTGAGAATACGACTATAATTTGCATATTTTTAAAATTAGGCAAAACATGGCGTTAGTGGGGAAAAACCCGAAACAACCCCCGAACGGACCTGTGGCTGGCACCAACACCTCCCACGGGACCAATGTAACTCGTAGGAACTGACTTCACAGCCACAGGACTTACAATTTGATAATACGATGATAATTTACATATTTCTAGACTTTGGCTTAAAAAGATGGCGTTAGACTTTGAAAAACCGAAACTACCTCCGAACGGCCCCGTGGGTGGCACCAACACCTCCCACGGGACCAATGTAACTCGTAGGAACTGACCACGTAGCCTCGAGACTCCCGATTTGAGAATACGACGATAACTTGCATATTTTGAGACTTAAGGAAAACATGGCGTTAGAGGGGGAAAACACGAAACAGCCCCCGAACGGCCCCGTGAGTGGCACCAACACCTCCCACCGGACCAATGTAACTCGTAGAAACTGATCCAGCAGCCGCAGGACTCTCGGTTTGAGAATACGAAGAAAATTTGCATATTTCTAGACTTAGTACTATAAACATGGCATTAGAGGGTGAAAACCCGAAATAGTCCCCGAACGGCCCCGTGGGTGGCACCAACACCACCCACGGGACCAATGTAACTCGTAGGAACTCACCGCCCAACCACGAAACCCCCGCTTTGAGAATACGATGATAATTTGCATATTCCTAGACTTAGGCTTAAAAACATGGCTTTAGTGGAGGAAAATCCGAAACAGCACCTGAACAGTCCCGTGGGTGGCACCAAAACCTCCCACGGGACCAATGTCACTCGAAGTAACTGACCATGCAGTCGCGGGACTCCCGATTTGAGAATAGAATGATAATTTGCATATTTATAAACTTAGGCCTAAAAACATGGCGTTAGAGGGTGAAAACCCAAAATAGCCCCCGAACGGACTTGTGTGTGGCACCAACACCTCCCACGGGACCAACGTAACTCGTAGGATTGGACCGCGCAGCCACGCGACTCCTGATTTGAGAATACGACGATAATTTGCATATTTCTAGACTTAGACAAAACATGGCATTAGTGGGGGAAAATTCGAAATAGCCCCCGAACGGCCTCGCGGGTGATCCCGCAGCTGCGGGACTCTCGATTTGATAATACGATGTTAATTTTCATATTTCTAGACTTAGGCTAAAAAACATAGCGTTAGAGGGTGAAAACTCAAAACAGCGCCCGAACGGCCCCGTGGGTGGCACCAACACCTCCCACGGGACCAATGTAACTCGTAGGAACTATCCCCATAGCCGTGGGACTCCGGGTTTGATAATACGACGCTAATTTGCATAATTCTAGAGTTAGTCTTAAAAACATGGCGTTAGAGGTTGAAAACTCGAAACAGCCCCAGAACGGCCCCGTGGATGGCACCAAAACCTCCCGCGGAACCAATGTAACTCGTAGGAACTGACCCCTCAACCGCGGGACTCCCGGTTTGAGAATACAATGATAATTTGCATATTTCTAGACTTAGGATTAAAAACATCGCCTTGGAGGGTGAAAACCGGATATAGCCCCCGAACGGCCCTAGTTGTGGCTCCAACACCTCCCACAAGACCAATGTAACTCGTGGAAACTGACCATGCAACAGCGAGACTCCCGGTTTGAGAATACGACGATAATTTGCAAATTTTTAGACTTAGGCTTAAAAATATGGCGTTAGACTGTGAAAACCCGAAAAAGCCTTCGAACGGCCCCGTGGGTGGCACCAACACGTCCCACGGGACCAATGTAACTCGTAGGAACTGACCACGTAGCCCCGAGACTCCCGATTTGAGAATACAATGGTAACTTGCATATTTTTTGACTTAAGGAAAACATGGCGTTAGTGGGGGAAAACCCAAAATAGCCCCCGAACGATCCCGTGGGTGTCACCAACACCTCCCACGGGACCAATGTAACTCGTAGAAACTGATCCCGCAGCAGCGGGATTCCCGGTTTGAGAATAAGACGATAATTTGCATATTCCTATACTTAGGCCTAAAAACATGGCGTTAGTGGGTGAAAACCCGAAGAAGCCTCTTAACGGCCCCGTGATTTGCACCAACACCTCCCACAGGACCAATGTTACTCGTAGGAAATGACCGTGTAGCCACAAAACTCCCGCTATGAGAATACGATGATAATTTGCATATTCCTAGACTTAGGCTTAAAAACATGGCTTTAGTGAGGGAAAACTCGAAACAGCCCCCGAACGGCCCCGTGGGTGGCACCAACACCTCCCACAGGACCAATGTAACTCATAGGAACTAACCACGCAGCCAAGAGATTCCCAGTTTTAGAATATGACGGTAACTTGCATATTTCTAGAATTAGGCAAAACATGGCATTAGTGGGGGAAAACTCGAAACATCCCCCGAACGGCCCCGTGCGTGGCACCAAGACATCCCACGGGACACTGTAACTCGTAGGAACTAACCCCGCAACCGTGGGACTCCCGGTTTGATAATACGATGATAATTTGCATAATTCCAGAGTTAGGCTTAAAAACATGGCGTTAGAGGGTGAAAACCGGAAACAGCCCCCAAATGGCCCCGTGGGAGGAAACAACACTTCTCACGGAACCAATGTAACTCTTAGGAACTGACCCCGCAGCCGCGGGACTCCCGATTTGAGAATATGATGATAAATTGCATACTTCTAGGCTTAGGATTAAAAACATAGCGTTAGAGGGTGAAAACCCAAAACAGCCCCCGAACGTGGCACTAACACCTCCCACGGGACCAACGTAACTCGTAGGATTGGACCGCGCCGCCACATGACTCCCGATTTGAGAATACGACGATAATTTGCATATTTCTAGACTTAGACAAAACATGGCATTAGTGGGGGAAAATCCGAAACAGCCCCCGAACGGCCCCGTGGGTGATCCCGGAGTTGCGGGACTCTCAATTTGAGAATACGATGATAATTTGCAAATTTCTAGACTTAGGTTAAAAAACATAGCGTTAGAGGGTAAAAACTCGAAACAGCGCCCGAACGGCCCCATGGGTGGCACCAACACCTCCCACGGGACCAATGTAACTCGTAAGAACTATCCCCGCAGCCGTGGGACTCCCGGTTTGATAATATGACGCTAATTTGCTTAATTGTAGAGTTAGTCTTAAAACCATGGCGTTAGAGGTTGAAAACCCGAAACAGCCCCCGAACGGCCCCGTGGATGGCACCAACACCTCCCGCGAAACCAATGTAACTCGGAGGAACTGACCCCTCAACCGCGGGACTCCCAGTTTGAGAATACGATGATAATTTGCATATTTCTAGACTTAGGCTTAAAAACATGGGCTTAGAGGGTGAAAACCAGAAATAGCCCCCGAACGGCCCTGGTTGTGGCACCAACACCTCCCACGAGACCAATGTAACTCGTAAAAACTGAACATGCAACAGCGAGACTCCCGGTTTGAGAATACGACGATAATTTGCAAATTCTTAGACTTAGGCTTAAAAATATGGCATTAGATTGTGAAAACCCAAAACAGCCTCCGAACGGCCCCGTGGGTGGCACCAACACCTCCCACGGGACCAATGTAACTCGTAGGAACTGACCACGCAGCCCCGAGACTCTCGATTTTAGAATACGATGGTAACTTGCATATTTTTAGACTTATGGAAAACATGGCGTTAGTGGGGAAAACCTGAAACAGCCCCCAAACGGCCCCGTGGGTGGTACCAACACCTCCCACGGGACCAATGTAACTAGTAGAAACTGATCCCGCAGCCGCGGGACTCCAGGTTTGAGAATACGATGATAATTTGCATATTTATAGACTTAGGCCTAAAAACATGGGGTTAGAGGGTGAACCCCTGAAATAGCCCCCGAACGGCCCCGTGGGTGGCACCAACACCTTCCACGGGACCAATGTAACTCGTAGGATCTGACCGCGCAGCCATGAAACTCCCACTTTGAGAATACGATCATAATTTGCATATTCCTATACTTAGGCTTAAAAACATGGTTTTAGTTAGGGAAAACCCGAAACATCTCCCGAACGGCCCCGTGGGTGGCACCAACACCTCCCACGGGACCAATGTAACCCGTAGGAACTGAACACGCAGCCTCGGTGCTCCCAATTTAAGAATACGATGATAATTTTCATATTACCAGACTTGGGCTTAAAAACATAGCATTAGAGTGTGAAAATCCAAAACAGCAACCGAACAGCCCAGTGGCTGGCACCAACACCTCCCACGGGACCAACGTAACTCATAGGATTTGACTGCGCAGCCATGGGACCATCGATTTGAGAATACGACGATAATTTTCATATTTCTAGACTTAGGCAAAACATGGCATTAGTGGGGGAAAATCTGAAACAGCCCCCGAACGGCCTAGTGGGTGGCACCAACACCTCCCACGAGACCAATGTAACTCGTAGGAACTGATCCCGCAGCCGCGGGACTCCCGATTTGAGAATACGATGATAATTTGCATATTCTAGACTTAGGCTTAAAAACATAGCATTAGAGGGTGAAAACAAAAAACGACCCCCAAACGGCCCCGTGGGTGGCACCAACACTGCCCACGGGACCAATGTAACTCGTAGGAACTGACCACACATCCGTGGGACTCCCGGTTTGAAAATATGATGGTAACTTGCATATTTCTAGAATTAGGCAAAACATGGCGTTAGTGGGGGAAAACTCGAAACAACCTCCGAATGGCCCCGTGGGTGGCACCAACACCTCCCACAGGACCAATGTAACTCGTAGGAACTAACCTCGTAGCCTGTCACACCCCGCCTAATTTTAGCGTCGGCCGCCACCAAAACTAAGCCGGGCGTGAGTAAATAAAATACCATCCTTAGCATGTGACATATATGAGACATCAAATTTTAATCCACAATATAATTTATTTTAATCAAACTCAAATATGAAATGACATTCAACTGATAAAGCTCCTAAATGCAATTAAATCCATCACATAATCTCCCAACATCTCAATAATGAAATAAATCAATCTAACTGAAAACTTAAAACAACTTTGGAACCAAAAAGGCCCAATAACTCCAAAATAGTCTCATAAATAAAACGACTGAATGGAAAGAGAAAATCCAACTACTAAAGCAGTAACATAAATCCAACTGCACCTCCAAAAGATCTCCAATGAATCCTATACAACAACTCTCAAAAATCCTGAAAAATATTAGTCAACGCACGTGTCAGAGCCAAAGCCCCGAGTATGTAAATCGGTTACTCTCCTCAAATAGGGTCCTTGAACCCAGACAATAGTGCTATATATATCGACTATAATAAATGAATCTTTTAATTTCGAGATTATTAATCACCATAAATAAATTCACAATTACCCGCAAGGTTTTCATAAAAGCCAAACCAATATTATTTTAATTAACCCACCTTCCCACAATGTTAAATTTAATTAATTTAACCGTGAAGATTATTACCAATACCCGTCCCCTTGTCAAGTCTGCCGTGTGATCCGTTTTTATCCTGCGATCCTCGCGATATGACAAGGTTCCACACACGCACCCATCCCCTTGTCAAGTTCGTCGTCTGGTCCGTTTTTATCCCGCGACCCTCGCGATATGACAAGGTTCCACACACGACACGACATAACTCGTCCTCTGACCCGTTAAAACTGTCGACCCTAGACACATTATGTCGCCAATAAATTTTTAATATCCGTTTTAGTCCTGAGATATTAAATTCCACATTCCTTGTTTATATTAATCACATTAATTTCCCCCTCCCTTAAAAGCGACGTGAAAATCCTCAAAGTAACCTTTAGTCCCAACTAAGGGTTCCCAAAACACAATATCGTCCTATCCTAAGCAAAGAATGATAACAAAATTTCACTCCACCTAGATATCAATACTAGGCTATCACAACAAAGGTATAATATAGAAAAATCAACCCCCACCCCAAATTATATAACCCGCATAGACTTACACTAACTAGTCCCTTACCTAATTAGCATAAATCGTAATTAAGGCCCACTCACTAGTCCCATACCTAACAAGTGTACTATAACAAGGGTGAAAACCAATTATCTACCATACCCAACCTTCCCAAAAAAAATTATCATATTTCCATAGAGTAACACAATTCCAAATTATAACAACATTCATAACAATACTAAATTCCCATTTAAATAATTCAATTTAAAAAGTGGAAATCAAAGACACTTAAATATTATGATTTTAAGAATCATCGCTACATGCAAGTCCTATCATGATCCTTTTTTTCCAACACAAGAAATTAAATTAAACTAGGGTTTTCACATGAAATATCAAAATTTACTTTTAATAGGGCTCCTCTACATGCACATGCCCATAGCAAAATCGACTACACCGACATAACCCAAAGAATACATAGTTATAAGTATTCGATATCATTAATTTTTTTCATGTAAAATAGCCCCGAAATTTATCTCTTCAATCTTTATATTCATATCCTATTTTAGAAAACCTGAGTTTAATGGAGGCTACAATCAAGAAACATAACACTAAAGGAAATGAATAGGGTCAACATGCCTGGGATTAGTTCGACAGAACAATATGATTACGTGAATGTGTTCCTCTCGAAAAATGGTTCAAAATCCCCTCTTGAACCGACTCGGGATAGATTGCAACGCACGTTTTCTGAAGGCATCGATCGATCGATGCCCAGGCGTCGATCGATCGATCACCCCGAAAACTAACAGTTTTGCTTAAAAATGCCATAAGGCAAAATATTAAAAATCATATAAAATCCGTTTTAACTACGATTTCATTCCGCTTGAAGTTTTATTCTTCTAAAATCATAACCAACATATTTAACCAATAAAAATTATAAAATTATAACATTTATTTTTCCCGAAAATTCAAATTAATTAATTAAAATAAGTAATAAAAACACGGGGTGTTACACAGCCGTGGGACTCCCGGTTTGATAAAATGACGATAATTTGCATAATTCTAGAGTTAGGCTTAAAAACATGGCGTTAGAGGTGGAAAACCCGAAACAGCCCCCGAACGGCCCCGTGGGTGGCACCAACACCTCCCACGGAACCAATGTAACTCGAAGGAACTGACCCCGCAGCCGCGGGACTCCTTATTTGAAAATAAGATGATAATTTGCATATTTCTAGACTTAGGCATAAAAACATGGCATTAGAGGGTGAAAACCCAAAACAACCCCGGTTGTGGCACCAATATCTCCCACGAGACCAATGTAACTCGTAAGAACTGAGCACGCAGTAGCGAGCCTCCCGGTTTGAGAGTATGACGATAATTTTCATATTTGTAGACTTAGGCTTAAAAACATGGCGTTAGAGGGTGAAAACCCGAAACAGCCCCCGAACGTCTCCGTGGGTGGCACAAACACCTCCCACGGGACCAATGTAACTCATAGGAACTGACCAAACAGCCATGGGACTCCCGATTTGAGAATACGATGATAATTTGAATAAATCTAGACTTAGGAAAAACATGGCGTTAGTTGGGGGAATAACTGAAACTGCCCCTGAATGGCCTCGTGGGTGACACCAACACCTCCCACGAGACCAATGTAACTCGTAGGAACTGACCTCACAGCCGCGGAACTCCTAGTTTGAGAATACATTAATAATTTGCATATTTCTAGACTTAGGCTTAACAACATGGCGTTAGAGGGTGAAAACCCAAAACAGCCCCGGAACGGCCCCGTGGGTGGCACCAACACCTCCCACGGGACCAATGTAACTCATAGTAACTGATCGCGCAGCCACGAGACTCCTGGTTTGAGAATACGATGATAATTTGTATATTTCTAGACTTAGGCTTAAAAACATGGCGTTAGAGGGTGAAAACACGAAATAGCCCCCTAACGGCCCCGTGGGCGGCACCAACACCTCCCACGGGACCAATGTAATTCTTAGGAACTGACCATGTAGTCACGGGACTCCCGATTTGAGAATATGATGATAATTTGAATATTTCTAGAGTTAGGCCTATAAACATGGTGTTAGAGGGTGAAAACACGAAACAGCCCCCGAACGGCCCCGTAGGTGGCACCAACACCTCTCACGAGACCAATGTAACTCGTAGCGGGACCTCCGGTTTGAGAATACGATGATAATTTGAATATTTCTAGACTTAGGTTTAAAAGCAAGGCGTTAGAGGGTGAAAACCCAAAATAGCCCTCGAACGGCCTCGTGGGTGGCACCAACACCTCCCACGGGACCAATATAACTTGTAGGACCTGACCCCACAACCACGAGACTCCCGGTTTGAGAATACGATGATAATTTGCATATTTCTAGACTTAGGCTTAAAAGCATGGCGTTAGAGGGTGCAAACCCAGAACAACCCCCGAGCGGTCTCATGGGTGGCACCAACCCCTCCCACGGGACCAATGTAACTCGTAGGAACTAACAACGCATCGATGGGACTCCCGATTAGAGAATACGACGATAATTTACATATTTCAAGAGTTAGGCTTAAAAACATTGCGTTAGAGGGTGAGAACCCAAAATAGCCCTCGAACGGCCTCGTGGGTGGCACCAACACCTCCCACGGGACCAATATAACTCGTAGGAACTGACCACGCAGCCACGGAACTCCCAATTTGAGAATACGATGATAATTTGCATATTTCTAGACTTAGGCTTAAAAACATTGCGTTAGAGGGTGAAAACCCAAAACAACCTCCGAACGGCCCCGTGGGTGGCACCAACACCTCCCACGGGACCAATGTTACTCGTAGGAACTGACCCCGCAACCACGGGACTCTCGATTTTAGAATATGACGATAATTTTCATATTTCTAGACTTAGGCTTAAAAACATGGCGTTAGAGGTTTAAAAACCGAAATAGTCCCCAAACGGCCCCGTGGGGGGCACCAACAACTCCCACGGGACCAATGTAACTCTTAGAAACTAACCCCACAGCCAAGAGACTCTCAATTTAAGAATACGATGATAATTTCCATATTTCTAGACTTAGGCTTAAAAGCATGGTGTTTGAGGGTGAAAACCCAAAACAGCCCCCGAATGGCCTCGTGGGTGGCACCAACACCTCCCACGGGACCAATGTAACTCGTAGGAACTGACATCATAGCCGCGGGACTCTCGATTTGATAATACGATGATAATTTGCATATTTCCAGACTTAGGCTTAAAAACATGGCGTTAGAGGGTGAAAAACTAAAATCGCCTCCGAACAGACCCGTGGGTGGCACCAACACCTCCCACGGGACCAATATAACTCGTAGGAACTCACCACACAGCCACGAGACTCCTAGTTTGAGAATATGATGATAATTTGCATATTTCTATACTTAGGCCTAAAAATAAGGTGTTAGAGGGTGAAAACCCGAAATAGCCCCCGAACGGCCCCGTGGGTGGCACCTACACGTCCCATGGGACCAATGTAACTCGTAGGAACTGACCCTGTAGCCGCGGTACTCTTGGTTTGAGAATACGATGATAATTTGCTTATTTCTAAACTTAGGACTAAAAACATGGCGTTAGAGTGTGAAAACCCGAAACATCCCCCAAACGGCCACGTGGGTGGACCAACACCTCCCACGGGACCAATGTAACTCATAGGAACTGACCTCACAGCCGCTGGACTCTCGGTTTGAGAATATGATAATGATTTGCATATTTCTAGACGTAGGCTTAAAAATAAGGCGTTAGAGGGTGAAAACCCGCATCGGCTCCCGAACGACCCCGTGGGTGGCACCAATACCTCCTGTGGGACCAATGTAACTCGTAGGAACAGACCCAGCAGCCGCGGGTCTCTCGATTTGAGAGTACGACGATAATTTGCTTATTTCTAGACTTAGGCTTAAAAATATGGCGTTAGAGGGTGAAAACCCAAAATAGCCCCCGAACAGCCCCGTGGGTGGCACCAACACCTCCCACGGGAATAATGTAACTCGTAGGAACTGACCACATAGCCACGAGACTCCCGGTTTGAGAATACGATGGTAATCTGCATATTTCTAGACTTAGGCAAAACTTTGCGTTAGTGGGGGAATATCCGAAACAGCCCTCCGAAGGTCCCCGTGGGTGGCACCAACACCTCCCATGGGACCAATGTAACTCATAGGAACTGACCGCGCAGCCATGGGACTCCCGGTTTGAGAATACGATAATAATTTGCATATTTCTAGACTTAGGCGTAAAAACATGACGTTAGAGGTTGAAAACTCGAAACAGCCCCCTAACGGCCACGTGGGCGGCACCAACACCTCCCATAGGACCAATGTAACTCGTAGGAACTGACCACGTAGCCACGGGACTCCCGATTTGATAATACGATGATAATTTGCATATTTCTAGACTTAGGCTTAAAAACAAGGCGTTAGAGGGTGAAAACTCGAAACAGCCCCCGAATGGCCACGTGGGCGGTACCAACACCTCCCACGGGACCAATGTAACTCGTAGGAACTGACCACGTAGCCGCATGACTCTTGGTTTGATAATACGATGTTAATTTTTATATTTCTAGACTTAGGCCTGAAAACATGGCGTTAGAGGGTGAAATCCCGAAACATCCCCCCAACGGCCCCGTGGATGGCACCAACACCTCCCACGGGACCAATGTAACTCATAGTAACTGACCTCGCAGCCGTCGAACTCTCGGTTTGAGAATACGATGATAATTTGCATATTTCTAGACTTAGGCTTAAAAACATGGCATTAGAGGGTGAAAACCTACAAAAGCTCCCGAACGGCCCCGTGGGTGGCACCAACACCTCCCACGGGACCAATGTAACTCGTAGGAACTGACCCCGTAGCCGCGGGTCTCCCAATTTGAGAGTACGATGATAATTTTCATATTTCTAGACTTAGACTTAAAAACATGGCGTTAGAGGTTGAAAACCGAAAATAGACCCCGAATGGCCCCGTGGGTGGTACCAACACCTCCCCACGGGACCAATGTAACTCGTAGGAGCTGAACCCATAGCTACGAGACTCCCGGTTTGAGAATACGATGATAATTTGAATATTTCTAAACTTAGGCTTAAAAACATGGTTTTAGATGGTGGAAACCCAAAACATCCCTCGAATGGCTTCGTGGGTGGCACCAACACCTCCCACGGGACCAATGTAACTCGTAGTAACTGACCGCGTAGCCGCGGGACTATCGATTTGAGAATACGATGATAATTTGTATATTTCTAGACTTAGGCTTAAAAACATGGCGTTAGAGTGTGAAAAACTAAAATAGCCCCCGAACAGCCCCGTGGGTGGCACCAACACCTCCCGCGGGACCAATATAAATCGTAGGAACTCACCACACAGCAATGGGACTCCCGGTTTGAAAGTATGATGGCAACTTGCATATTTCTAGAATTAGGCAAAAAAAGGCGTTAGTGGGGGAAAACTCGAAACAACCCCCTAATGGCCCTGTGGGTGGCACCAAAACCTCCCACGGGACCAATGTAACTCGTAGGAACTAACATCGTAGCCATGGGACTCCCGATTTGATAATACGACGATAATTTGCATAATTCTAGTGTTAGGGTTAAAAACATGGCGTTAGAGGTTGAAAACCCCAAACAACCCCCGAACGGCCCTGTGGGTGGCACTAACACCTCCCACGGAACCAATGTAACTCGTAGGAACTGACCCCACAGACGCGGGACTCTCAATTTGAGAATACGATGATAATTTTCATATTTCTATACTTAGGCTTAAAAACAGGGCATTAGAGGGTGAAAACCCGAAACAGCCCTCGAACGGCCCCGGTTGTGGCACCAACACCTCCCATGAGACAAATGTAACTCGTAAGAACTGAGCACGCAACAGCAAGACTCCCGACTTGAGATTATGACGATAATTTGCATATTTTTAGACTTAGGCTTAAAAACATGGCATTAGAGGGTGAAAACCGAAAACATCCCCCGAACGTCTCCGTGGATGGCACCAACACCTCCCACGAGACCAATGTAACTCATAGGAACTAAACGCACATCCACAGGACTCCCGATTTGAGAATACGACAATAATTTGCATATTTCTAGACTTAGGCAAAACATGGCGTTAGTTGGGGAATATCCAAAACAGTCCCTGAATGACCCCGTGGGTGGCACCAACACCTCCCACGAGACCAATGTAACTCGTAGGAAGTGACCTCGTAGCCGCGAAACTCCAAGTTTGAGAATACGATGATAATTTGAATATTTCTAGACTTAGGCTTAAAAAATGGCGTTAGAGGGTGAAAACCAAAAATAGCCCCGGAACGGCCCCATGGGTGGCACCAACACCTCCCACAGGACCAATGTAACTCATAGGAACTAACCGCGCAGCCACGGGACAACCGGTTTGAGAATACGATGATAATTTGCATATTTCTAGACTTAGGCTTAAAAACATGGCGTTGGAGGGTGAAAACTCAAAATAGCCCCCTAACATCCCTGTGGGGGGCACTAACACCTCCCACGGGACCAATGTAACTCGGAGGAACTGACCACGTAGCCACAGGACTCCCGATTTGAGAATAGGATGATAATTTGCATATATCTAGAGTTAGTCTTAAAAACATGGTGTTAGAGGGTGAAAACGCGAAACAACCCCCGAACGGCCCCTAGGGTGCCACCAACACCTCCCACGGGACCAATGTAACTCGTATGAACTGACCTCGCATCCGTGATACTCCCGGTTTGAGAATACATTGATAATTTGCATATTTCTTGACTTAGGCTTAAAAGCATGGCGTTAGAGGGTGAAAACCTAAAATAACCACCGAATGGCCCCGTGGGTGGCCCCAACACTTCCCACGGGACCAATGTAACTCCTAAGAACCGACCTCGTAGGCAGAGGACTCCCAGTTTGAGAATACGATGATAATTTGCATAGTTCTAAACTTAGGCTTAAAAACATGGCGTTAGAGGGTGAAAACCCAAAACAGGCCCTGAACAGCCTCGTGGGTGGCACCAACCCCTCCCACGGGACCAATGTTTCTCATAGGAACTGCCCACGTATCGAGGGGACTCTTAGTTTGAGAATACGATGATAATTTACAAATTTTAAGAGTTAGGCTTTAAAACATGGCGTTAGAGGGTGAAAACCCGAAACAACCTCCAAACGGCCTCGTGGGTGGCACCAACACCTCCCACGGGACCAATGTACCTCATAGGAACTAACTGCGCAGCCACGGGACTCCCGATTTGAGAATTCGATGGTAATTTGCATATTTATAGACTTAGGCAAAACATGGCGTTAGTGGGGGAATATCCAAAACAGCCCCCGAATGGCCTCGTGGGTGTCACCAACACCTGCCACGAG
This sequence comes from Sambucus nigra, assembly GCA_949130495.1. Taxonomy (NCBI): domain Eukaryota; kingdom Viridiplantae; phylum Streptophyta; class Magnoliopsida; order Dipsacales; family Adoxaceae; genus Sambucus; species Sambucus nigra. Next base: position 263,976,784 of record OX422212.1, read on the forward strand.
ACCAATGTAACTCGTAGGAAGTGACCTCACAGCCACGAAACTCCAAGTTTGAGAATACGATGATAATTTGCATAATTCTAGACTTAGTCTTAAAAACATGGCGTTAGAGGGTGAAAACCCAAAACAGCCCCGGAACGGCCCCGTTGGTGGCACCAACACCTCCCACGGGACCAACATAACTCATAGGAACTGACCACGCAGCCACGGGACTCCCGTTTTGAGAATACGATGATAATTTACATATTTCCAGACTTAGGCTTTAAAACATGGCATTAGAGGGGGAAAACTCGAAACAGCCCCCTAACGGCCACGTGGGCAGCACCAACACCTCCCACGGGACCAAATGTAACTCGTAGGAACTAACCACGTATCCACGGGAATCCCGATTTGAGAATATGATGATAATTTTCATATTTCTAGAGTTAGGCTTAAAAACATGGCGTTAGAGGATGAAAACGAGAAACAACCCCCAAACGGCCCCGTGGGTGGCACCAATACCTTCCACGGGACCAATGTAACTCGTAGGAACTGACCCCGCACATGCGGGACTCCCGGTTTGAGAATACGACGATAATTTGCATATTTCTAGACTTAGGCTTAAAAACATGGCGTTAGAGGGTGAAAACCCAAAACAACCCCCGAATAGCCCCCCGGGTGGCCCCAACACACCCCATGGGACCAATGTAACTCCTAAGAATGGACCCCGCAGGCGCAGGACTCCTAGTTTGAGAATACGATGATAATTTGCATATTTCTAGACTTAGGCTTAAAAACATGGCGTTAGAGGGTGAAAACCCAAAATAACCCCCGAACGGCCTCGTGGGTGGCACTAATCCTCCCACAGGACCAATGTAACTCGTAGGAACTGATCACGCATCAACGGGACTCTCAGTTTGAGAATACGACGATAATTTACTTATTAGAAGAGTTAGGCAAAAAAACATGGCGTTAGAGGATAAAAAACAAAAACAGCCCCCGAACGGCCTCGTGGGTGGCACCAACACCTCCCACGGGACCAATGTAACTCGTAGGAACTGACCACGCAGCCACAAACCTCCTGGTTTGAGAATACGATGATAATTTGCATATTTCTAAACTTAAGCTTAAAAACATGGCGTTAGAGGGTGAAAACCCAAAACAGCCTCCGAACGTCCCCGTGGGTGGCACCAATACCTCCCACGGGACCAATGTAACTCGTAGGAACTGACACCGCAGCCACAGGACTCTCGATTTGAGAATATGACAATAATTTGCATATTTCTAGAATTAGCCATAAAAACATGGCGTTAGAGGTTGAAAACCCGAAATAGCTCCCGAACGGCCCCGTGGGTGGCACTAACACATCCCATAGGACCAATGTAACTCGTAGGAACTGACCTCACAGCCACGAGACTCCCGGTTTGAGAATATGACGATAATTTTCATATTTCTAGACATAGGCTTAAAAACATGGTGTTAGAGGGTGCAAACCCAAAACAGCCCCCGAAAGGGCCTCGTGGGTGGCACCAACACCTCCCACGGGACCAATGTTACTCGTAGTAACTGACCTTGTAGCCGCGGCACTATCGATTTGAGAATACGACGATAATTTGCATATTTCTAGACTTAGGCATAAAAACATGGCGTTAGAGTGTGAAAAACTAAATCAACCCCCGAACAGCCCCGTGGGTAGCACTAACACCTCCCGCGGGACCAGTATAACTCGTAGGAACTCACCACATAGCCACGAGACTCCCGGTTTGAGAATACGACGATAATTTATATATTTCTAAACTTAGGCTTAAAATCATGGCGTTAGGGGGTGAAAAACCGAAATATCCCCCGAACGGCCCCGTGGGTGGCAGCAATAGGTCCCACGGGACCAATGTAACTCGTAGGAACAGACCCCGCAGCCGCGTGAGTCTTGGTTTGATAATACGATGATAATTTTCATATTTCTAGACTTAGGCCTAAAAACATGGCGTTAGAGGGTGAAATCAGGAAACATCCCCCAAACGGCCCCGTGGATGGCATCAACACCTCCCACGGAACCAATGTAACTCATAGAAACTGACCTCGCAGCCGCCGGACTCTCGGTTTGAGAATACGATGATAATTTCCATATTTCTAGACTTAGGCTTAATAACATGGCATTAGAGGTTGAAAACCTACAACAGCTCTCGAACGGCCCCGTGGGTGGCACCAACACCTCCCACGGGACCAATGTAACTCGTAGGAACTGACCCCGCAGCCGCGGGTCTCCCAGTTTGAGAGTATGATGATAATTTGCATATTTCTAGACTTAGGCTTAAAAACATGGCATTAGAGGGTGAAAACCCGAAACAGCCCCCGAACGTCTCCGTGGATGGCACCAACAGCTCGCACGGGACCAATGTAACTCATAGGAACTAACCGCACATCCATGGGACTCTCGATTTGAGAATACGACGATAATTTGCATATTTCTAGACTTAGGCAAAACATGGCATTAGTGGGGGAATATCCGAAACCGCCCCGAATGGCCCCGTGGGTGGCACCAACACCTCCCACGAGACCAATGTAACTCGTAGGAAGTGACCTCGTAGCCACGAAACTCCCAGTTTGAGAATACGATGATAATTCGAATATTTCTAGACTTAGGCTTAAAAAATGGCGTTAGAGGGTGAAAACCCAAAATAGCCCCGGAACGGCCCCATAAGTGGCACCAACACCTCTCACAGGACCAATGTAACTCATAGGAACTAACCGTACAGCCACGGGACACCCAGATTGAGAATACGATGATAATTTGCATATTTCTAGACTTAGGCTTAGAAACATGGCGTTAGAGGGTGAAAACTTGAAATAGCCCCCTAACGGACCCGTGGGGGGCACCAACACCTCCCACGGGACCAATGTAACTCGGAGGAACTGACCACGTAGCCACGGGACTCCCGATTTGAGAATACGATGATAATTTGCATATATCTAGAGTTAGGCTTAAAAATATGGCGTTAGAGAGTGAAAACGTGAAACAACCCCCGAACGGCCCCTAGGGTGGCACCAACACCTCCCACGGGACAAATGTAACTCGTTGGAACTGACCTCGCATTCGCGAAACTCCCGGTTTGAGAATACAATGATAATTTGTATATTTCTAGACTTAGGCTTAAAAGCATGGTGTTAGATGGTGAAAACCCAAAAAAAGCACCGAACGGACCCGTGGGTGGCCCCAACACCTCCCATGGGACCAATGTAACTCCTAAAAACTAACCCCGTAGGCGGAGGACTCCCGGTTTGAGAATACGATGATAATTTGTATAATTCTAGACTTAGGCTTAAAAACATGGCGTTAGAGGGTGAAAACCCAAAACAGGCCCCGAACGGCCTCGTGGGTGGCACCAACCCCTGCCAACTGACCAATGTAACTCGTAGGAACTGACCACGTATCGATGGGACTCTTGGTTTGGGAATACGGCGATAATTTACATATTTCAAGAGTTATGCTTAAAAACATGGCGTTAGAGGGTGAAAACCCAAAACAACCTCCGAACGGCCTCGTGGGTGGCACCAACTTCTCCCACGGGACCAATGTGACTGGTAGGAACTCACCACGCAGCCACGAAACTCCGGGTTTGAGAATACGATGATAATTTGCATATTTCTAGATTTAGGCTTAAAAACGTGGTGTTAGAGGATGAAAACCAGAAATAGCCCCCGAACGGCTCCGTGGGTGGCACCAACACATCCCACGGGACCAATGTAACTCGTAGGAATTAACCCCGCAGCTGTGGGACTCTGGGTTTGAGAATACAATGATAATTTGCATATTTCTAGACTTAGGCCTAAAAGCATGGCGTTAGAGGGTGAAAACCCGAAACATCCCCCAAACGGCCCTGTGGGTGGCACCAACACCTCCCACGGGACCAATGTAATTCATAGGAACTGACCTCGTAGCCGCCGGAGTCTCGGTTTGAGAATACAATGATAATTTACATATTTCTAGACCTAGGCTTAAAAACATGGCGTTAGAGGGTGAAAACCCGCAACAACTCCCGAACGGCCCCTAGGGTGGCACCAACACCTCCTACGGGACCAATGTAACTCGTAGGAACTGACTCCGCAGCCGCGAGTCTCCCGATCTGAGAGTACGATGATAATTTACATATTTCTAGACTTTGGCTTAAAAACATGGCGTTAGAAGGTGAAAACCCAAAACAGCGCCCGAACGGCCCCGTGGGTGGCACCAACACCTCCCACGGGAACAATGTAACTCGTAGGAACTGACCACGCAGCCACGGGACTCCCAGTTTGAGAATACGGTGGTAATTTGCATATTTCTAGACTTAGGCACATGGCGTTAGTGGGGGAATACTCGAAAAAGCCCCCGAACGGCCCCATGGGTGGCACCAACACCTCCCACGGGACCAATGTAACTCGTAGGAACTGACCTCGCAGTCGCGGAACACTCGGTTTGAGAATATAACGATAACTTGCATATTTCTAGACTTAAACTTAAAAACATGGCGTTAGAGGTTGAAAACCCAAAATAGACACTGAACGGCCCCATGGGTGGCACCAACACCTCCCACGGGACCAATGTAACTCGTAGGAACTGACCCCACATCCACGAGACTCCCGGTTTGAGAATACGATGATAATTTGCATATTTCTAGACTTAGGCTTAAAAACATGGTTTTAGATGGTGCAAACCCAAAACAGCCCTCGAATGGCCTCGTGGGTGGCACCAACACCTCCCACGGGACCAATGTAACTCGTAGGAACTGACCTCGTAGCCACGGTACTCTCGATTTGAGAATACGATAATAATTTTCAATTTTCTAGAATTAGGCTTAAAAACATGGCCTTAGAGGGTGAAAAACTAAAATAGCCCCCGAACAGCCTCGTGGGTGGCACCAACACCTCCCACGGGACCAATATAACTCGTAGAAACTCACCACACAGCCACGAGACTCCCGGTTTGAGAATACGAAGATAATTTGTATATTTCTAGACTTAGGCTTAAAAACATGGCGTTAGAGGGTGAAAACCCGAAATATCCCCCGAACGGCTCCATAGGTGGCACCAACACGTCCCACAGGACCAATGTAAGAACTGACCCCGCAACCGCGGGACTCTGGGTTTGAGAATACGATGATAATTTGCATATTTCAAGACTTAGGCCTAAAAATATGGCGTTAGAGGGTGAAAACCCTAAACATCCCCCAAACGGCCCCGTGGGTGGCACCAACACCTCCCACGAGATCAATGTAACTCATAGGAACTGACCTCATAGCCGTCGGACTCTCGGTTTGAGAATACTATGATAATTTGCATATTTCTGGACCTAGGCTTAAAAACATGGCGTTAGAGGGTGAAAACCCACAACAGCTCCCGAACGGCCCCTAGGGTGGCTCCAACACCTCCCACGAGACCAATGTAACTCGTAGGAACTGACCCCGCAGCCGTGGGTCTCCGAATCTGAGAGTACAATGATAATTTGTATTTTTCTAGACTTAAGCTTAAAAACATGGCGTTAGAGGGTGAAAACCCTGAACAGCGCCCGAACGGCCCAATCGGTGGCACCAACACCTCCCACGGGAACAATGTAACTCGTAGGAACTGACCACGCAGCCACGGGACTCCCAGTTTGAGAATAAGATGGTAATTTTCATATTTTTAGACTTAGGAAAAACATGGCTTTAGTTGGGAAATACTCGAAAAAGCCCCCGAATGGCCCCGTGGGTGGCACCAACACCTCCCACGGGACCAATGTAACTCGTAGGAACTGACCCCGTAGCCGCGGGACTCCCGGTTTGAGAATACGACGATAATTTGCATATTTCTAGACTTAGGCTTAAAAACATGGCGTTAGAGGGTGAAAACCCAAAACAGCCCCCGAACGGCCTCGTGGGTGGCACCAACCCCTCCCACGGGACCACGTAGTCATGGAACTCCCGGTTTAATAATACAATGATAATTTTCATATTTCTATTCTTAGGCTTTAAAACATGGCGTTAGAGGTTGAAAACCCAAAACAGCCTCCGAACGGCATCGTGGGTGGCAGTAACACCTCCCACGGGACCAATGTAACTCGTAGGAACTGACCTCGTAACCACGGTACTCTCGATTTGAGAATACGACAATAATTTGCATATTTCTAGACTTAATCTTAAAAACATGGCCTTAGAGGGTGAAAAACTAAAACAGCCCCCGAACAACCCCGTGGGTGGCACCAACCCCTCTCACGGGATCAATATAACTCGTAGGAACTCACCACATAGCCACGAGACTTCCGGTTTGAGGATACGAAGATAATTTGCATATTTATAGACTTAGGTTTAAAAACATGGCGATAGAGGGTGAAAACCCGAAATAGCCCCCGAACGGCTTCGTGGGTGGCACCAACACGTCCCACGGGACCAATGTAACTCGTAGGAACTGACCCCGCAGCCGCGGGACCCTGTGTCTGAGAATATGACGATAATTTGCAAATTTCTATACTTAGGCATAAAAACATGGCGTTAGAGGGTGAAAACTCGAAACATCACCCAAACGGCCCTGTGGGTGGCACCAACACTTCCCACGGGACCAATGTAACTAGTAGGAACTGACCTTGTAGTCGCCGGACTCTCGGTTTGAGAATACGATGATAATTTGCATATTTCTAGACCTAGGCTTAAAAACATGGCGTTAGAGGGTAAAAACCCGTAACAGCTCCCGAATGGCTCCTAGGGTGGCACCAACACCTCCACGGGACCAATGTAACTCGTAGGAACTGACCCCATAGCCACGAGACTCCCGGTTTGAGAAGACGATGATAATTTGCATATTTCTAGACATAGGCATAAAAACATGGTTTTAGATGGTGCAAACCTGAAACAGCCCTCGAACGGCCTCGTGGGTGGCACCAACACCTCCCACGAGACCAATGTAACTCGTAGGAACTGACCTCGTAGCCACGGTACTCTCGATTTGAGAATCCGACAATAATTTGCATATTTCTAGATTTAGGCTTAAAAGCATGGCCTTAGAGGGTGAAAAACTTAAACTCCCCCCGAACAGCCCCCCTGGGTTTTACCAAACCCTCCCACGGGACCAATATAACTCGTAGGAACTCACCACACAGCCACGAAACTCTCGGTTTGAGAATACGATGATAATTTGCATATTTCTAGACGTAAGCTAAAAAACGTGGCGTTAGAGGGTGAAAACCAGAAATAGCCCCCGAACAGCTCCGTGGGTGGCACCAACACGTCCCACGAGACCAATGTAACTCGTAGGAATTGACCCAGCAGTCGCGGGACTCTGGGTTTGAGAATATGATGATAATTTGCATATTTCTAGACGTAGGCCTAAAAACATGGTGTTAGAGGGTGAAAACTCGAAACATCCCCGAAACGGCCCCGTGGGTGGCGCCAACACCTCCCACGGGACCAATGTAACTCATAGGAACTGACCTCGTAGCCCCCGGACTCTCGGTTTGAGAATACGATGATAATTTGCATATTTCCACACCTAGGCTTAAAAACATGGCATTAGAGGGTGAAACCGCAACAGCTCCTGAACGGACCCTAGGCTAGCACCAACACCTCTCACGGGACCAATGTAACTCGTAGGAATTGACCCCGCAGCCGCGGGTCTCTCGATCTGAGAGTATGATGATAATTTGCATATTTCTAGACTTAGGCTTAAAAACATGGCGTTAGAGGGTGAAAACCCTAAACAGCACCCGAACGGCCCCGTTGATGCCACCAACACCTCCCACGGGAATAATATAACTCGTAGGAACTGACCACACAGCCACGGGACTCCCAGTTTTAGAATACGACTGTAATTTGCATATTCTAGACTTAGGCAAAACATGGCGTTAGTGGGGGAATACTCAAAAATGCCCCTGAACGGCCCTGTGGGTGTCACCAACACCTCCCACGGGACCAATGTAACTCGTAGGAACTGACTATGTAGCCGCGGGACACTCGGTTTGAGAATACGACGATAATTTGCATATTTCTAGACTTAGGCTTAAAAACATGGCGTTAGAGGCTGAAAACCCAAAACAGCCTCCGAACGGCCCCGTGGGTGACACAAACAGCTCCCACGGGACCAATGTAACTCGTAGGATCTGACCCCGCAGCCACGGGACTCCCGGTTTGAGAATACGATGATAATTTTCATATTTCTAGACTTAGGCTTAAAAATATGGTTTTAGATAGTGCAAACCCAAAAGAGCCCTCGAACGGCCTCGTGGGTGGCAGCAACATCTCCCATGGGACCAATGTAACTCGTAGGAACTGACCTCATAGCCACGGTACTCTCGATTTGAAAATACGACAATAATTTGCATATTTCTAGACTTTGGCTTAAAAACATGGCCTTAGAGGGTGAAAAATTAAAACAGCTCCCAAACAGGCCCATGGGTGGCACCAACACCTCCCACGGGATCAATATAACTCGTAGGGACTCACCACACAGCCACGAGACTACCGGTTTGAGAATACGAAGATAATCTGCATATTGCTAGACTTAGGTTTAAAAACATGGTGTTAGAGGGTGAAAACCCAAAATAGCCCCTGAACGGCTCCGTGGGTGGCACGAAGACGTCCCACGGGACCAATGTAACTCGTAGGAATTGACCCCGCAGCCGCGGGACACTGGGTTTGAGAATACGACGATAATTTGGATATTACTAGACTTAGGCCTAAAAACATGGCGTTATAGGGTAAAAACCCGAAACATCCCCCAAACGGCCCCATAGGTGGCACCAACACCTCCCACGGGACCAATGTAACTCGTAGGAACTGACCCCGCACCCACGGGACTCTCGGTTTGAGAATATAACGATAATTTGCATATTTCTAGACTTAGACTTAAAAACATGGCGTTAGAGGTTAAAAACCCGAAATAGACCCCTAACGGCCCCATGGGTGGTACCAACACTTCCCACAGGAACAATGTAACTCGTAGGAACTGACCCACAGTCACGAGACTACCGGTTTGAGAATACGATTATAATTTGCATATTTCTAGACTTAGGCTTAAAAACATGGTTTTGGATAGTGCAAACCCAAAACAGCCCTAGAACGGCCTCGTGGGTGGCAGCAACACCTCCCACGGGACTAGGGGTGTGCACGGGTCGATTCGGTTCGGTTTTGGACCGCAATTCAGACCGAACCGATCAGTTCGGTTTTGGAAAAAATCAGACCAAAACCGAACCGACGATGAAAAAAACCATCGGTTTCGGTTCACATCGGTTTCGGTTTCGGTTCGGTTCTAACCGATTTTCAGTTTTGGTCGGTTTTTTGTAGGTCGGTTTTCGGTTTTGGTCGGTTTTGGAGGTTGGTTAATGGTTTTTGGATATAAAAATAAAAGATATTTAAGGATTTTTTAATATATAATATTGATGTCGGTTCGGTTCGGTTCGAATTGATTTTTTCTTTGTCTAAACCGACAACCGAACCGATATTGTCGGTTTTTTAAATCCTTAAACCACAAACCGAACCGGGCTAAAAAAACCCGCCGGTTTCGGTTCGGTTCGGGCCGGTTCAGTTCGATTTTCGGTTCGGTCGGTTTTTTTGCACACCCCTACACGGGACCAATGTAACTCGTAGGAACTGACCTCGTACCCACAGTACTCTCGATTTGAGAATACGACAATAATTTGCATATTTCTAGACTTAGGTTTAAAAACATGGCGTTAGAGGGTGAAAACCCTAAATAGCCCCCGAACGGCTTCGTGGGTGGCACCAACACGTCCCACGGGACCAATGTAACTCGTTGGAACTGACCCCGCAGCCGCGGGACTCTGGGTTTGAGAATACGACGATAATTTGCATATTTCTAGACTTAGGCCTAAAAACATGGCGTTAGAGGGTGAAAACTCGAAACATCCCCGAAAAGGCCCTGTGGGTGGCACCAACACCTCTCACGGGACCAATGTAACTCATAGGAACTGACCTCGTAGCCGCCGGACTCTCGGTTTGAGAATACGATGATAATTTCCATATTTCTAGACCTAGGCTTAAAAACATGGCGTTAGAGGGTGAAAACCCGCAACATCACCCGAACGGCCCCTAGGGTAGCACCAACACCTCCCACGCGACAAATGTAACTCGTAGTAACTGACCCCGTAGCCGCGGGTCTCCCGATCAGAGAGGACGATGATAATTTGCATATTTCTAGACTTAGTCTTAAAAAATGACGTTAGAGGGTGAAAACCCTAAAGAGCGACCGAACCGCCCCGTCGGTGGTGCCAACACGTCACACAGGAACAATGTAACTCCTAGGAACTGACCACGAAGCCACGGGACTCTCGGTTTGATAATATAATGATAATTTGTATATTTCTAAACATAGGCTTAAAAACATGGCATTAGAGGGTGCAAACCCGAAACAGCCCCCAAACGGCCTCGTGGGTGGCACCAAGACCTCCCATGGCACCATTGTAACTGACCTCGCAGCCGCGGGACTCTCGATTTGAGAATACGACGATAATTTGCATATTTCTAGACATAGGCTTAAAAACATGGCGTTTGAGAGTGAAAACCCAAAATAGCCCCCGAATGGCCCCATGGGTGGCACCAACACCTCCCACGGGACCAATATAACTAATAGGAACTCACCACGCAGACATGGGATTCCCGATTTGAGAATACGATGATAATTTGCATATATATAGACTTAGGCTTAAAAACATGGCGTTAGAGGGTGAAAACTTGAAACAGACCCCAAACGGTCCCGGTTGTGGCACCAACACCTCCCAAGAGACCAATGTAACTCATAGAAACTGACCACGCAGCATCGGGACTCCCGGTTTGAGAATACGATGATAATTTGCATATTTCTAAACTTAGGCTTACAAACATGGCGTTAGAGGGTGAAAACCCGAAAAACCCCCGAACGTCTCCGTGGGTGGCACCAACACCTCTCACGGACCAATGTAACCTACGGGACTCCCGATTTGAGAATATGACGATAATTTTCAAATTTCTAGACTTAGGCTTAAAAACAAGGCGTTAGAGGGTAAAAACGCAAAATAACCCCCGAACGGCCCCGTGGGTGGCACCAACACCTCCAACGGGACCAATGTAACTCATAGGAACTTACCGCGTAGCAACGGGAGTCCCCGTTTGAGAATTCGACGATAATTTTCATATTTCTAGACTTAGGCTTAAAAACATGGTGTTAGAGGGTGAAGACTCAAAATAGCCCCCTAACTGCACCGTGGGTGGCACCAACACCTCCCACCGGACCAATGTAACTCGTAGGAACTGACCACGCAGCCACAGGACTCCCGATTTGAGAATACAATGATAATTGACATATTTCTAGACTTCGGCTTAAAGCATGGCATTAGAGGGTGCAAACCCGAAATAGCCCCCGAACGGCCTCGTGTGTGGCACCAACACCTCCATGGGACCAATGTTACTTATAGGAGCTGACCTCGCAGCCGCGGGACTCTCGACTTGAGAATACAATGATAATTTGCATATTTATAGACTTTGGGTTAAAAACATTGCGTTAGAGGGTGAAAAACTAAAACAACCCCCGAACAGCCCCGTGGGTGGCACCAATACCTCCCACGGAACCAATATAACTCGTAGGAAGTCGCCACACATCCACAAGACTCCCGGTTTTAGAATATGACGATAATTTGCATATTTCTAGATTTAGGCATAAAAACATGGCGTTAGAGGGTGAAAACTCGAAATAGCCCCCGAACGGCCCCGTGGATGGCACCAACACCTCCCACAGGACCAATGTAACTCATAGGAACTGACCACGCAGCCACGGGACTCCCAATTTGAGAATACGACAAAAATTTGCATATTTCTAGAGTTAGGCTTAAAAACATGACTTTAGAGGGTGAAAACCCGAAGCATCCCCCGAACGGCCCCGTGGGTGGCACCAACACCTTCCACGGGACAAACGTAACTCGTAGGAACTAACCTCGCAGCCGCGGGACTCTCGATTTGAGAATACGACGATAATTTGCATATTTCTAGACATCTGCTAAAAAATGGCGTTTGAGGGTGAAAACCAGAAATAGCCCCCGAATGGCCCCAAGGGTGGCACCAACACCTCCCACGGTACCAATGTAACTCGTAGGAAGTGAGCTCACAGCAACGGGACTCCCAGTTTGAGAATACGATGATAATTTCCATATTTCTAGACTTAGCATTAAAAACAAGGCGTTTGAGGGTAAAAACCCAAAACAACCCCCGAATAGCCCCGTGGGTGGCATCAACACCTCCCACGGGACCCATGTAACTCATAGGAGCTGACCGTGTAATAAGGGGACTCTCTATTTGAGAATATGATCATAATTTGCATATTTCTAGACTTAGGCTTAAAAACATGGCGTTAGAGGGTGAAAACTCGAAACAACCCTCGAAACAACCCCCGAACGGCCCCGTGGATGGCACCAACACCTCCCACGGGACCAATGTAACTCGTAGGAACTGACCACGCAGCCACGGGACTCCCATTTTGAGAATACGACAAAAATTTGCATATTTCTAGAGTTAGGCTTAAAAACATGACTTTAGAGGGTGAAAACCCGAAGCATCCCCCGAACGGCCCCGTGGGTGGAACCAACACCTCCCACGGGACAAACGTAACTCGTAGGAACTGACCTCGCAGCCGCGGGACTCTCGATTTGAGAATACGATGATAATTTGCATATTTCTAGACATCTGCTTAAAAAATGGCGTTATAGGGTGAAAATCCGAAACAGCCCCCGAACGTCTTCGTGGCTGGCACCAAAACCTCTCACGGACCAATGTAACTCGTAAGAACTGACTGCCCAACCATGGGACTCCTGATTTGAGAATACGATGATAATTTTCAAATTTCTAGACTTAGGCTTAAAAACAAGGCGTTAGAGGGTGAAAACCCAAAACAACCCCCGAACGGCCCCGTGGGTGGCACCAACACCTCCCACGAGACCAATGTAACTCGTAGGAACTGACCACGCAGCATCGCGATTCCCGGTTTGAGAATACAACGATAATTTGTACATTTCTAAACTTAGGCTTAAAAACATGGCCTTAGAGGGTGAAAACCCGAAACAGCCCCCGAACGTCTTCGTGGCTGGCACCAAAACCTCTCACGGACCAATGTAACTCGTAAGAACTGACAGCCCAACCATGGGACTCCCGATTTGGGAATACGATGATAATTTTCAAATTTCTAGACTTAGGCTTAAAAATAAGGCGTTAGAGGGTGAAAACCCAAAACAACCCCCGAACGGCCCCGTGGGTGGCACCAACACCTCCCACGAGACCAATGTAACTCGTAGGAACTGACCACGCAGCATCGCGATTCCCGGTTTGAGAATACGACGATAATTTGTACATTTCTAAACTTAGGATTAAAAACATGGCGTTAGAGGGTGAAAACCCGAAACAGCCCCCGAACGTCTTCGTGGCTGGCACCAAAACCTCTCACGGACCAATGTAACTCGTAAGAACTGACCGCCCAGCCATGGGACTCCCGATTTGAGAATATGCGATAATTTTCAAATTTCTAGAATTAGGCTTAAAAACAAGGCGTTGGAGGGTCAAAACCCAAAACAACCCCCGAACGGCCCCGTGGGTGGCACCAATACCTCCAACGGGACCAATGTAACTCATAGAAACTTACCACGTAGCAACGGGACTCCCAATTTGAGAATTCGACGATAATTTGCATATTTCTAGACTTAGGCTTAAAAACATGGCGTTAGAGGGTGAAAACTCAAAATATCCCCCTAACTGCACCGTGGGTGGCACCAACACCTCCCACGGGACCATTGTAACTCGTAGGAACTGACCACGGAGCCACAGGACTCCCGATTTGACAATACAATGATAATTGACATATTTCTAGACTTCGGCTTAAAGCATGGCATTAGAGGGTGCAAACCCGAAATAGCCCCCGAACGGCCTCGTGTGTGGCACCAACACCTCCCATGGGACCAATGTTACTTATAGGAGCTGACCTCGCAGCCGCGGGACTCTCGACTTGAGAATACAATGATAATTTGCATATTTATAGACTTTGGGTTAAAAACATTGCGTTAGAGGGTGAAAAACTAAAACAACCCCCGAACAGCCCCGTGGGTGGCACCAACACCTCCCACGGGACCAATATAACTCGTAGGAAGTCGCCACACATCCACGAGACTCCCGGTTTTAGAATATGATGATAATTTGTATATTTCTAGATTTAGGCATAAAAACATGGCGTTAGAGGGTCAAAACCCGAAATAGCCCTCGAACGGCCCCGTGGATGGCACCAACACCTCCCACGGGACCAATGTAACTTGTAGGAACTGACCACGCAGCCACAGGACTCCCAGTTTGAGAATACGACAAAAATTTGCATTTTTCTAGAGTTAGGCTTAAAAACATGACTATAGAGGGTGAAAACCCGAAGCATCCCCCGAACGGCCCCGTGGGTGGCACCAACACCTCCCACGGGACAAACGTAACTCGTAGGAACTAACCTCGTAGCCGCGGGACTCTCGATTTGAGAATACGACGATAATTTGCATATTTCTAGACATCTGCTTAAGAAATGGCGTTTGAGGGTGAAAACCAAAAATAGCCCCCGAATGGCCCCGAGGGTGGCACCAACACCTCCCACGGTACCAATGTAACTCGTAGGAAGTGAGCTCACAGCAACAGGACTCCCAGTTTGAGAATACGATGATAATTTCCATATTTCTAGACTTAGCATTAAAAACAAGGCGTTTGAGGGTAAAAACCCAAAATAACCCCCGAATAGCCACGTGGGTGGCATCAACACCTCCCACGGGACCCATGTAACTCATAGGAGCTGACCGTGTAATAAGGGAACTCTCGGTTTGAGAATATGATCATAATTTGCATATTTCTAGACTTAGGCTTAAAAACATGGCGTTAGAGGGTGAAAACTCGAAACAGCCCCCGAACGGCCCCGTGGATGGCACCAACACCTCCCACGGGACCAATGTAACTCGTAGGAACTGACCACGCAGCCACGGGACTCCCAGTTTGAGAATACGACAAAAAATTGCATATTTCTAGAGTTAGGCTTAAAAACATGACTTTAGAGGGTGAAAACCCGAAGCATCCCCCGAACGGCCCCGTGGGTGGAACCAACACCTCCCACGAGACAAACGTAACTCGTAGGAACTGACCTCGCAGCCGCGGGACTCTCTATTTGAGAATACGATGATAATTTGCATATTTCTAGGCATCTGCTTAAAAAATGGCGTTAGAGGGTGAAAACCCGAAACAGCCCCCGAACGTATTCGTGGCTGGCACCAAAACCTCTCACGGACCAATGTAACTCGTAAGAACTGACCGCCCAACAATGGGACTCCCGATTTGAGAATACGATGATAATTTTCAAATTTCTAGACTTAGGCTTAAAAACATTGCGTTAGAGGGTGAAAACCCGAAACAGACCCCTAACAGCCCCTGTTGTGGCACCAACACCTCCCACGAGACCAATGTAACTCGTAGGAACTGACCACGCAGCATCGCGATTCCCGGTTTGAGAATACGACGATAATTTGTACATTTCTAAACTTAGGCTTAAAAACATGGCGTTAGAGGGTGAAAACCCGAAACATCCCCCGAACGTCTTCGTGGCTGGCACCAAAACCTCTCACGGACCAATGTAACTCGTAAGAACTGACCGCCCAGCCATGGGACTCCCAATTTGAGAATACGATGATAATTTTCAAATTTCTAGACTTAGGCTTAAAAACAAGGCGTTAGAGGGTGAAAACCCAAAACAACCCCCGAACGGCCCCGTGGGTGGCACCAACACCTCCCACGAGACCAATGTAACTCGTAGGAACTAACCACGCAGCATCGCGATTCCCAGTTTGAGAATACGACGATAATTTGTATATTTCTAAACTTAGGCTTAAAAACATGGCGTTAGAAGGTGAAAACCTGAAACCGCCCCCGAATGTCTTCATGGCTGGCACCAAAACCTCTCACGGACCAATGTAACTCGTAAGAACTGACCGCCCAGCCATGGGACTCCCGATTTGGGAATACGATGATAATTTTCAAATTTCTAGACTTAGGCTTAAAAACAAGGCGTTAGAGGCTGAAAACCCAAAACAACCCCTGAACGGCCCCGTGGGTGGCACCAACACCTCCCACGGGACCAATGTAACTCATAGGAACTTATCGCGCAGCCACGGGACTCCCAGTTTGAGAATTCGATGATAATTTTCATATTTCTAAACTTAGGCTTAAAAACATGGCGTTAGAGGGTGAAAACTCAAAATAGCCCCCTAACTGCCCGTGGGTGGCACCAACACCTCCCACGGGACCAATGTAACTCGTAGGAACTGACCACGCAGCAGCGAAACTCCCGATTTGAGAATACGATGACAATTTGCATATTTCTAGACTTAGGATTAAAAACATGGCGTAAGAGGGTGAGAACCCGAAACATCCCCCGAATGTCTCCGTGGGAGGCACCAACAGCTCCCACGGACCAATGTAACTCGTAGGAACTGACTGCGCAGCCACGTGACTCTCGATTTGAGAATATGACGATAATATGTGTATTTCTAGACTTAGTAAAAACATGACGTTAGTGGGGGAATATCCGAAATATCCCCCGAACGGCCCCATGGGTGGCACCAACACCTCCCACGGGACCAATGTAACTCGTAGGAAGTGACCTCGCAGCCGCGGGACTCCCAGTTTGAGAATACGATGATAATTTCCATATTTCTAGACTTAGGATTAAAAACAAGGCGTTAGAGGGTAAAAACCCAAAATAGCCCCCAAACGGTCCCATGGGTGGCACCAACACCTCGCACAGGACCAATGTAACTCATAGGAGTTGACCGCGCAGCAACAGGACTCTCGGTTTGAGAATACGATGATAATTTGCATATTTCTAGACTTAGGCTTAAAAACATGGTGCTAGAGGGTGAAAACTTGAAAGAACCCACTGACGGCACCGTGGGTGGCACCAACACCTCCCATGGGACCAATGTAACTCGTAGGAACTGACCACGCATCCATGGGACTCTCAGTTTGAGAATACGATGATAATTTGCATATTTCTAGAGTTAGGCTTAAAAACATGACTTTAGAGGGTGAAAACCCGAAGCATCCCCTGAATGGCCCCGTGGGTGGCACCAACACCTCCCACGGGACTAACGTAACTCGTAGGAACGGAACTCGCAGCCGCGGGACTCTCGATTTGAGAATACGATGATAATTTGCATATTTCTAGACATCTACTTAAAAAATGGCGTTTGAGGGTGAAAACCCAAAATCGCCCCCAAATGGCCCCGAGGGATGCACCAACACCTCCCACGGGACCAATATAACTCATAGGAACTCATCATGCAGCCACGGGACTCCCGATTTGAGAATACGATGATAATTTGCATATTTTTAGAGTTAGGCTTAAAAACATTGCACTAGAGGTCGAAACCCCGAAATAGCCCCCGAACGGCCTCGTGGGATGCACCAACACCTCCCACGGGACCATTGTAACTCGTAGGAACAGACCACGCAGCCACAAAACTCCCGGTTTGAGAATACGATGATAATTTTCATATTTATAGAGTTAGTGTTAAAAACATTGCGTTAGAGGTTGAAAACCCGAAATAGCCCCCGAACGGCCCCGTGGGTGGCACTAACACCTCCCACGGGATGAATGTATCTCATAGGAATAGACCACGCAGCCATGAAACTCCCGGTTTGAGAATACGATGATAATTTTCATTTTTCTAGACATAGGCTTAAAAACATGGTGTTAGAGGGTGAAAACTTGAAATAGTCCCCTAACGACCCCGTGGGCGGCACCAACACCTCCCACGGGACCAATGTAACTCGTAGGAACGGACCCCGCATCCGCGGGATTCCTAGTTTAAGAATACTATGATAATATGCATATATTTACTCTTAGGCTTAAAAGCATGGCGTTAGAGGGTGAAAACCCAAAACAGCCCCCGAACGACCCCGTGGGTCATATTTCTAGACTTAGGTAAAACATGGCGTTAGTGGGGGAATACTCGAAACACCCTCCAAATGGTCCCGTGGGTAGCCCCAACACCTCCCACGGGACCAATGTAACTCTTAGGAACTGACCGCATAGCAACGGAACTCTCGGCTTGAGAATATGATGATAATTTGCATATTTCTGGAGTTAGGCTTAAAAACACGGCGTTAAAGGGTGAAAACACAAAACTGCCTCCGGACGGCCTCGTGGGTGGCACCAACACCTCCCACGGGACCAAGGTAACTCGTAGGAACTGAACATGCAGCCACGGAACTCCTGGTTTTAGAATACGACGATAATTTACATATTTCTAGAGTTAGGCTTAAAAACATGGCGTTAGAGGGTGAAAACCAATAGCAGCCCCCGAACGGCCCCGTGGGTGGCACCAACACCTCCCACGAGACCAATGTAACTCGTAGGAACTGACCCTGCAGCCACGGGACTCTCGGTTTGAGAATATGATGATAATTTGAATATTTCTAGACTTAGGCTTAAAAACATGACTTTAGTCGTTGAAAACCCGAAATAGCCCATGAACGGCCCCGTGGGTGGTACCAACACCTCCCACGGGACCAATGTAACTCGTAGGAACTGTCCCCGAAGCCATGAGACTCCCGGTTTGAGAATATGATGATAATTTGCATATTTCTACACTTAGGCTTAAAAACATGGTGTTAGAGGGTGCAAACCCAAAACTGCCCCCAAACGGCCTCATGGGTGGCACCAACACCTCCCACGGGACCTATGTAACTCTTAGGAACTGACCTTACAGCCACGGGACTCTCGATTTGAGAATACGATGATAATTTGCATATTTCTAGACTTAGGGTTAAATACATGGCATTAGAGGGTGAAAAACTAAAACAACCCCCGAACAGCCCCCGTGGGTGGCACTAACACCTCCCACAGGACCAATATAACTCGTAGGAACTCGCCACACATCCACGAGACTCCCGATTTGATAATACGATGATCATTTTCATATTTCTAGATTTAAGCATAAAAATATGGCGTTAGAGGGTGAAAACCCTAAATAGCCCCCGAACGGCCCCGGTAGTGGCACCAACACCTCCCATGAGACCAATGTAACTCGTAGAAATTGACCACGGAGCAGCGGAACTCCCGGTTTGAGAATACGATGATAATTTGCATATTTCTAGACTTAGGATTGAAAACATGGCGTCAGAGGGTGAAAACCCGAAACAGCCCCCGAACGTCTCCGTGGGTGGCACCAATAGCTCCCACGGACCAATGTCACTCGTAGGATCTGACTGCGCAGCCATGGGACTCCCGATTTGAGAATACGACGATAATTTGCATATTTCTACACTTAGGGAAAACATGGCGTTAGTGGGGGAATATCTAAAATAGCCCCCGAACGGACCCATGGGTGGCACAAAAACCTCCCACGGGACCAATGTAACTCGTAGGAAGTGACCTCGCAGCCGCGGGACTCCCATTTTGAGAATACGATGATAATTTCAACATTTCTCGACTTAGGCTGAAAATTAAGGCGCTAGAGGGTGAAAACTCGAAACAACCCCTAATGGCCCCATGGGTGGCACCAACACCTCCCATGGGACTAATGTAACTCGTAGGAATTGACCACGCAGCCACGGGACTCACGATTTGAGAATAGCATGATAATTTGCATATTTCTAGAGTTACGCTTAAAAACATGAAGATTGGTCGCATTCCAGGCCCTAAGGATCTCCCTTCACCCTAAATAATACTCCTCTTAGAGTTCATCTATAATAATCTTGAATGGCCCCTCATAGTTAGGATCTAACTTACCATATGATGGATTCTTCGAGTTGCCAACACTTTTCGAGGAGATATTCTCTGACTTGGAACCTTTTATGTTAACGCCTTTATTATACCGTATGGACAATTATCATTGGTAAGAGTTAATTTGACTAAGGCTTGTTCTCTTAGCTCATCAACTAGGTCGAGCTCAATCCTTAGGATTTTTCCATCAAAGTCTTGTTCAGTAACAATGGTCTTCATATTCAATAAGCCAACTTCCAAAGGGATTATGGCTTCCAACCCATAAGCTAAGGTGAAGGAATTTTTCCCAATCGAACTCCTGGGAATAATATGACAGGCCCAAAGGACGTGGGGAAGCTTGTACACCCAAGCACATTTTGTCTTCTCCAACCTCTTATTAACGTCGTCGAGCATTGTCTTGTTGGAAGCCTCAACCTGCCTATTTCTTTGGGATTAGGCCACCGAGTTGAAGTGGTTCTTAATGTTATGATTTTCGTATAAGTCTTGAAATATCCATCTTTTAAATTGCGTTCCATTATCTTCGATGATCGTTCCATTCTCCATATGAATCCTATTATATTAGTGTCTCTGATGTTCGCCAAGGGTTCAATTTCAATCCATTTAGTGAAATAGACTATGTCGATCAGGAAAAACTTATGATTTCCTAGTGATGTAGGTAGGGGGCATGATGTCCAAACCCCAGTGAGAAAATGACCATGGGCTTGTTAATGTCTTTAGGTTGTTGTCTGATTAATGAAACATAGATGAGAACTCTTGGGAGTTTTTGCACTTTCTAATTTAGGAGACCGTATCCTTTTGCATATATGACCACTAGTAACCTTCTTTGATCGCACTGAATGCCAAAGATCTCCTACTTCGTGTCTCCCACATACGCCTTCATGAAGTTCTTACAACACTTGGTAGAGACCTGTGAAAGATCTTTGATAAAGTTTACCCTCAGGTGACAAGTAGAAATAATTAACTTTTACCTTGACCTGATGGGATTGTTTCTTGTCGACCGGTAAGACATCATCTTATAAATAAGCTACAATCATATCACTCCATCTAGGATCCTTGAAAATGGCGAGGACTTGGTTAGTGACCTTTAGGCGCAATATACTTGGCTAGGCGAGGTACTCCACCTCAATGATTCTTTTAAAGTCTTAGTCTACTGCTGAACCCATAGTAGCTAAGGCATCAACATAATTATTGTTTCCATAAGGAAATTATTGAATGTGGACATTATCGAACCTAGCGATCAGGTTTTCGCCGATGTGAAGATATGATGATATTCGCTCATCTTTGGTATTATAGTCTCCTGATACTTGATTAGATACCATCTTTAAGTCGCAGTAAATTTCAAGGTGACTTATGCCAAGAGATGAGGCTTTCCGTAACCCGACGATGAGAGCTTTGATTTTGGATTCGTTGTTTAATGCTTTGAAACTAAGTATTATCCCCTATTTGATCATAGTATGTTCGGGAGTAATAAGAACAATTCCCACTACTTCCCCTTCTGAATTAGAGGCATCATCGACATAGAGAGTTCACTTCTTGAGTTGGTCAAACTTATAGTGGTTACTTGATCGGTGAAGTCTTTATCGTCGAGCTTCTTCTCCCATGTGAACTCAGTGCTGAAATTTGTCAGTACTTGCATTGTTATTACTGTCCTTTATTGATAGTGTATGTTAAATCTTCTATGTTCCACCGACCATTTGGACATCCGACCAGATATGTCATCTTTTTTTAGGACTGTTTTTAAGGGGGAAATAAGTGATGACTATGACTGGGTGAGCTTCAAAGTAATACTTCAGCTTCTGTGGAGCAGTAATTAGAGAATTTGAAAACTTCTTAAGTGGAAGGTAGTGTTACTTAGCATTAAGGAGTGTTTTGCTGATATAGTAAATAGGAGCCTGATGCCCTTTATTCTCACACATCAAGGTGAGGCTAATTGCATAATCGGACATCGTGAGATATAGGTAGACTAGATCTCCCTGATTTGGGATCACAAGCATATGTGATCAGTTCAGGTAGGTTTTGATTTCATCAAGTGATTTTAAGCATTCCTCGTTCCAGGTTAAGCGATTCTCTTACTTCAAAAGCCAAAAGAATGGTTGAAACTTTTTGAAAGATTTTGAGATGAAGCGGTTGAGTGTTTATTAATATTCCCAATAGTTTTTTAATGTATTAAAGTGTCTTTGGTGGCTAAATATTGGTTATTGCCTTAGTATGGTCGGGGTTGTCTTCGACCCCCCTTTGGCTAACAAAGTATCCCAGGAACTTCCTAGATTGAACTTCGAAAGAACACTTGTATGCGTTGAGGTTTATTATATAATTATCTGAGGATCTTAAATGTCTTCATCGGGTCCTGTAGATGGTCAGCCTTACGCTTTCTTTTGACAATCATGTCCTCTATATAAACTTCCATAGTGTCACCTAGTTTATCCTTGAACATCTTAGTGACCAGCCGTTAGTACGTAACTCCTACATTCTGGAGACCAAAAGGTATAACTTTGTAGAATTACAGGATAAGAGTGGTAATGAACATGGTCTCATCCTAATGGGGGATGAACAAAAGAATTTTATGGTACCCTGAGTATGCATCTAAGAAACTCACATGTTCGTGACTGGATGTGGCCTCAACCAGTTGGTTGACCTTTAGAAAAGGAAAGGTGTCATTGGGATAATATTTGTTGAGATCAGTGAAGTTTATGCAGAATATAAATTTTTCATTGATTTTGTTTATGACCATCGAATTGGAGAGATATTTGGGGAATTAAACTTCTTTAATGGGACTCGCCTCCAAACGTTTCCCCACTTTTTCTTCCACAGATTTTGCCTCCTCTGGATTTGTTCAACGAGCCTTTTGCGTCAGTGTTGGGTATGCTAGATCCACATGAAGTCATTGGCTCATGACTTTGGGATCAATCCTATGCATATCATAAGGCTGCCAAGCAAAAACGTCTTGATTCTCTTTGAGAAAAAAAATTAATTATTCTTTTTCCTAGTTGTTAAGTGAGCTCTAGATTAATAATTTCTTCTTTGGGTGTGAGTCATCGAATATTACTTCTTGTAATAGTTCTACGACCCTATCTACGAGGCCATCCTTATTTACTTCTACCCTCGACCTACCATACTTTAGTTGTTATTTAGGCGGTGTGGTCCAATCCTTTGTTGGATTCGTGGTGACCTCTTTCTCTTTTTTTGTTCCTGTTTAGGACAAATATCAGCAATAAAGCATTTTCAAGCAATGACCTGATTCCCCTTAATCTCCATTATCCCCCAATCGATGATGCAATTCAGTTTTGGGTGATAAGTGGAGGGGACAACTTGCATATTATGGATAAATCCTTTTTCAAGGATTGTGTTGCAAGGAGAATCAATGTATACAACTACGAACTCAATTATTTTTTAGATATTTCGAGTTCGGACTGGTAGGAAACCCTTCCCTAGTGGCATAGTCATCTTTCTTATGAAGCCGACTAAAGGAATGGTTGCTTCTTTAAGGTCTTTTGCCTTAAGGTTAAGTTGGTTAAAAAGTTTTAAGTACATAACCTTCGAGGAACTTCTCTGGTCAACTAATAACTTATCTACATTCCAATTGGCGATCCTGAGTGTGATTACTAGTGCATCGTGATGGGAATTTTTGTCTCTAATCAGGTCGTCCTTTGTGAAGACTATGTGCTGGTTGTAATTGATGTCTTCAGGGCATCAACACTTTCCTGCTAGCGTCTTGGTGAGGTAAATTTTGAAATATTCCATCACTGCAGTGACTATCTTTAATTCCATTCGAATGGTATTGCCTTGGATATGCTTTGGACTTGAGGCACCATGGATGATTGGGAACTCGTTCCCTATTTCATCATCATCATCCAGGACATTTCAGGCTTCTGCTCGGCATCTACAATGACTTTGGTTCCCCTTTTCTCTACATAATCGCTCACATAGTCATATTGGGCCAACTCTTCTAAATGGGACTTAAGGGCCTTGCAATTCTCCATTTTGTTCTTTTGCTATTTGTGATACGCGAACCTAAATGTAGTGTTTCTCTTTGACGGATCAACCGTCATCTTCTTTGGCTACTTGAGGAATTTTTTATCCTTTATTTTACTCAAAATCTTGTAAATTGGTTCATTAAAAATAGTGTTGATCACTTAGAAAGTCTTAGAAGGATCTTCCTTGTCACCATTCTTAGATCCCTCGTTCTGCTTTTTATTTCTTCTTGGAAGCATTCTCATTATCATTGTTATTTATGGTCTTCGATCGACCATTGTAATTATGGGTAACAATGACCATATCTCCCACCTTCGTGTACTTCTCTATACGTGACATGAGATCTTTGATGTTGTTCGCCTCCTTCTTAGTGAGACACTGATGCAATCTTGACCGAGGACACAAAGACCTGTTCAACGTAATCTTCGACTTCGTTGCGAATTTCTCAGTATTTCTTAGCGTATTCCCACAAGGTTTCATTGGGCTTTTTCCTCATGGTAAGGAGAGAATCCATTATGTTATGATGGGCACTGATGGTAATGAACCGAGCAGTAAATGCCTCTACGAGCTACTTGAAATTATTGACCATCTTGTGTGGCATATTTTCAAACCATTTATGTGCTCCCCCAAACTAGAAGGGAATATGCGTTGCATAAAAGAGTCATTATTGTTCCACGAGGTCATAACTTTTCAATACTGATGGACATGGTCAACGGGTGGGTCTTTCCACCATAGATTTTTTATTATGGGAGTTGGAAACATTATGAGAGGTTATGGTTCTTCAATTGCCCTTGAAAAGGTGGATTTAAATTGAGTGATAAGGGACCTCCTGGCCAGTTCCATGGGGGATCCAGTGCCACGATGAGTGAGGTCTTGGTCCATCTCCTTCCTATTGAGGTCGCAGATGTCGCGTCTGCGATGTCCTCCCTCCTGATCTCATTCTTTCGAAGGACTCCCATGCACGAAATGCTCTTGGTAATGACATGAACTCCTTCCTCGGCTGCGAGATTTACTTCTTTGGTGGCAAGGAAGTCAGTAGTGGTCTTTGCGATTATCTCCATGAAGCTCTCTCTCCATCCTTTATAGACAACATTGTAGACACGCACTCTCCTCTTCTTGGAGGCGTGTGGCCTTCTCTTGATGACAGAGCAGTTTTTCTTATGCATCGACTAACTGTGAGATCTGGATAGATCTAGGATGTTCGTGGCTTTGATCGGAATGTTCCTTTTGAGGGTGATAACGTGCATTATTAAGAGCATTGTGACTCATGTTAGGATGGATCTCTGACCTTACCTTAGGTGGTGGAGGCACTCTTTGATAATTTTAATTGAACGATGGAGTTGCACTTCGCGGGTGAGACATGGTTGTTTGTTGATTCTAATCGTCTCAAGAAATGAAACTCGATTCCCATAGACGATGCTAATTGTAGGTTCTAAAACACAACAAAGGGTAATTCCAAATAACCAAAACATAACAACAACAAAAATCACATAATTGAACAACACAAGAATATATGCGGTTCAACAATGTCTATAGGCCCACGGGGTGTTTCTCTATTTCTTATTAATCAGTTTGTAATAACAAGAATTACATGCCCCTTTTCCTAGGGGCGGGGGTATATTTATAGGGAATAGAAGGTGAAGGAATCGTGTAAGACTCCAAGAGCTCTAGATGTAGTTATAGTTGGATTAAGATGGTCTCGCCTCCGAGATCCTCAACGATTGAACTCCCCTTAGTTCTTATCTTTAAGCCACGATTCTTATCGATGCTGCCGGGCAGATGTCGCTTGATCCAAATAACTCAAATTGTTTAAATAATCCCCTCACAGCTATTTAAAAAAAAGATGGGTGTTATTTTTATTTAATGAAAATGGACGTTTTGTTTTAAAAAAAATAGTTGGATTTAACTTTTTTTTTAAACTATATTTCTTATAAGACAATTTTATAAAACTTTTATAAGACACTTTTGTTTTATAAGACTTTATAAAATATTTTTTTAATTTTTTATAAACATTTTATAACATTTTTAAGGTATTATATAATATAAACAAATTTTAAATCCTTTATAATAATACATTTTTAATATTCAATTTTTTATAAAATAATATATAGTTTTTATATGTACAGTTTTTTAAAATAACACACAATTCCGTAATATACAATTATTTATATATATATACATATATATACAATTTTTTTATAAAAGAGGCATTTTTGAAAATAAAATTTATAGTTTTTTTCAATAAATAGTAATCCTGTTTATTTTAACGAAATAGTTTTTTATGTCCAAATATTACGGGTTTTTCAATTTCCAGAATATTATGTTTATTTTTTATTTTTCTTAATTTACACATTTTAATTTTTTTCAAAATGTTATAATTTATCTCAAAATTCAAATAGTTTAGAGGAGCAGAATGATTACTTTATTTCCTCCAAATCATCTATCAAACATTTCTCTCTTTAATTCTAATGGTTGCAGTGAGAAATCACTCCAAAAAATTAATGCAAAAAATCACTGACACCGAACATAAAATAAAAAAAAAAAAACGTACAACAAATCTAAAATTAACCCTAGTTATATTCACTTAAAGCTAGTCCTTATATTAACAAGATAATAATGTAACTCATCCTTTATTCATTTAAATGTTAAATACTTAAATGAATGATCTTGGTAAGTTTTAGTACTTATAAATTGCGTCTGATTTCATTTGTTGACTAATAATTACAATTTATTTTGTTTTATATGTCATATATGCTTGGAAACATAAAATAATACCTAAGATATTATTTTGGATTCATCGTCCAAAGAGTTTTTAAAAATTTACTACCTTTTGTTGTCATAGTCAGTCAAAGGTACTTATATAACAACATTATTTTTATAATTAATAATGTATATTAAGTATATGCTGCAATTTTAATATTTCCATTAAAAATATATTACCTGTGAGCAAGATCACTACCCCTTCCCACCACCACCATTAAACTCTAGCTTTGCCATTTGGTATAGACAAGACGTTGCCATTTTTGTCGCTTAATTTTTAAAGTCACCACTATGTTAAACGTATATGTTTTCTACATTTTGACCCTAACATTTATGCACGTTCAAGACATTTTCATCCCAAAACTTTCGTACTAAACATATATATTTGGTTTATAATTATAATTATGTTTTTTTTATTTGATTATAACTTTAAAAAAAATTGTGTTCGACGTACCTGCTTTTAAATACTAAATTATAATATTCATGTGTTATAATTATATTTTTCAGAAAACAGCAAAAGTATATTTTCTAAATTTGTTTTTTTATTTTTCAACTAGAAGTAATTTAGAATATGCACCTATACCTTAATATATAATATATGTAAACAATACATTAATATATTTGTAATATTTATAAATAAAAAATATATATACGTACGTGTACACAAATTTACATATATTTATATTTTATTAAATTATATACTATAATATGTTGAGATCCATATGTTAAATAATATTATCAATAGATACATGATACTTATATATAGTTTTATACATGTATGGAATAATATAAAATATACGTATAGTACATATGTATAAAAAATAATATCAATTCATATACGTATATAATTTTATTATAAATTATACATGCAATATCACAATACACACACACACACACACGGATATATATATATATATATATATATATATATATATATATATATATATATATATATACTACTATAAAAGAGGTAAGTTGGTTTTGAAACATAAAATCTCTAAAATACCCTCATTTTTTGTAAACTCCCTCTTTTATCCTCTCCTAAAATCCCCTCCTAAACCCTAATCATAGAAATTCGTTGGTTCTTATGTAGGATGAATGTAGAAATACGAGGTTCCAACTCTTTCAGCAAATTCAGAGGTCCATTCCCCTTTCTTCATCTTACATATTCATCTATATTGCATTCATCCATTGTATTTATTCATTGAACCTTCGTCCGTACTCTCAAATGGTGTATATAAGATGTGTCTATTTCATTCAAGTGTCCTCCTCTATTTCCTTCTTTGCTTTCGGTTATCCTTCGAAAAATAGGTATGTACTTGTACTTCCCTCTATAATTTATCAGCTGCTATTAGAAAAGTTTTTGGATTTTCAGATTTTTACAGTGGCAAAAAATGTGATTTACAGAAATGTTATTTGTTTTTCCGGTTTTTATATTGCCAAAAAATGTCATTTTCGGATGTAAATGTACTTTTTAATAATAAGTAAATGATATTTATAAAAGATTTTGAGAAATAATTTTAAGGTCAAAACTGTACTCCTAAAACTTATTTTTACTTTCAGTGAGGAAAATATAAGTTTTAACAAACTTATTATTGTAAATGTTATTTTAAAAAATACAAGATTTATTCATATTTTTTGGAAAAAATGTACTTTTCCAAAAACTTAGGGGTCTAAATGTAATTTTTAAAAATATTTTATCCCAAATGTAAAATTCAGATAGATCCCAAATTTAAAATTCAGATAATATTTTCAAATTTTTTATTTAAAACAACTATTTCATCCAAACAAATTTTATAGATTTTGATTTGTACGATTTGAAAAAAATAAATATTTTCTACAATTAAATTAGCCTCTGCTATTTCATCCGATTATATTATTTTTTCGTTATGTTAATTGCTTTCATGGCGTATCTGTTGTAGGTGTTTCCTGGAGTTCAGTTGCCGTACTACCCAATTGACTATAAAATTGCATACATATCAGGTATTTCTTCATATGTTCTTCTGAATTTTTGTAAATTTCATTACAAAATATTCCATTTCATCTATATTTTGACTTATGTAGCATTAACCCTGCACTGATTTAAGGGTTTAGTTGTGTTGTTTTATTGATTTCCAATCAGTTGGAGCATTGTAATAGTAGTTTAGCTGTTCATGGAGAAGGAAAAGAAGAACAATTACGTATAGATGATGTAAGACAATTGTAAAATTACACATTCTCCCCCGTTTGTACCTAAAACGAATAGTCGATTGTCAAAATTCAGACAAACAAGTCCAATAAGCAACATGCCATGTCTGCAGACTTTCTTAATTGTGTCGTATGCACATCGCAGTTATTCTTAGCTCCGAAAAAGTGTCCTGGATTTGTAGGTATCTAAAATCTATGTTTAGACGTTAATGGAACTTCTTTTAGTCGATTATAAACTATTATGTTTCTTTGGTAAATGGTTGAATACATAAATAATATATCCGTACAGGAAACTCATAAGGCCTACCCTGCTATCTAAAACAAAACAGCCCAACCTCTTACAGGATTAGAACAAGAATTCAAACCATTATACTACTAATCAACTTACACTCCCCAACAACGTATTACTAGAGGAAAATGTTGAATTGAATTCTGCAGAAGATTTCTTCACTGTATGGAGTCTAATGGTTTGATTGATTTGGGCTACTTGGGATCTAGATTCAGTAGGTGGAATAAAAGTGTTAGAAATGCAACCATATGGGAGAGAATTGAGAAAATGGTTATGAATCTAAATGGTCAGAATCTTTTTATTAAGGTGATGGTAGAACACTTGAGTAAGGTAGTTGTGATCATGTTCCTTTGCTTATTTCATTTTGAACTATTGCTGATATCAATCCTCATAGATTTGGTTTCCAAAATTTTTGGACTTCAAGCACTGTGTATAGTTCTTTCATTTAGAATAGTTGGAATGAATCCAATTCAGGTAATCTTATGTATTGTCGGGCTTCAAATCTTAAGAAATTAAGATCAGGTCTGTTTAAGTGGAAGAAGGATTTCCAATGGCTTCCACAGATAAAGATAAACCAGTGATAGTGGTTGGAATAGATGAAAGTGATCATAGTTTTTACACTCTAGAATGGGTTATTGATCATTTGTTTACTCCTTCATCTCCAAACTATCATTTCAAGCTTGTGATTGTGCATGCAAAGCCTTATCCTACTACTGCCATTGGCCTTGGTGCCCCGGGTACTTAATTTTACTATTGTAAAATTACACATTCTCCCCCGTTTGTACCTAAAACGAATAGTCGATTGTCAAAATTTAGACAAACAAGTCCAATAAGCAACATGCCATGTCTGCAGACTTTCTTAATTGTGTCGTATGCACATCGCAGTCATTCTTAGCTCCGAAAAAGTGTCCTTCATTTGTAGGTATCTAAAATCTATGTTTAGACGTTAATGGAACTTCTTTTAGTCGATTATAAACTATTATGTTTCTTTGGTAAATGGCTGAATACATAAATAATATATCCATACAGTAAACTCATAAGGCCTACCCTGCTATCTAAAACAAAACAGCCCAACCTCTTACAGGATTAGAACAAGAATTCAAACCATTATACTACTAATCAACTTACACTCCCCAACAACGTATTACTAGAGGAAAATGTTCAAGTGAATTCTGCAGAAGATTGCTTCACTGTATGGAGTCTAATGGTTTGATTGATTTGGGCTACTTGGGATCTAGATTCACTAGGTGGAATAAAAGTGTTAGAAATGCAACCATATCGGAGAGAATTGAGAAAATGGTGATGAATCTAAATGGTCAGAATCTTTTTACTAAGGTGATGGTAGAACACTTGAGTAAGGTACTTGTGATCATGTTCCTTTACTTCTTTCATTTTGAACTATTGCTGATATCAATCCTCATAGATTTGTTTTCCAAAATTTTTGGACTTTAAGCACTGTGTATAGTTCTTTCATTGAGAATAGTTGGAATGAATCCAATTCAGGTAATCTTATGTATTGTCGCGCATCAAAGATTAAGAAATTAAGATTAGGTCTGGTTAAGTGGAAGAAGGATCATTTTGGGAATTTATTTCAAAATTCAGTTTCTGCAGAAGATAAAGGTTTAAGATGTGAAACAGAGTTTGAGAATAACCCTACTGATGATAATAGACAGAATATGAACAAAAGTGCAGCCAATTTGATTCAGCAGTTAAATCTAGAGGAACAATTTTGGGGACAAACAACCAATGTTAAGTGGGCTAAGCAAGAGGATGTGAATTAAAAATTCTTTCATAAATCAGTCCAATCTAGGGGAAAGAAGAGTTTTATTCCCAACATTTAGAATGATGCAGGAGTTTGGCTTGATGACCAAAGTCTTATTAAAGAAGAAGTCAAGTTCTTTTTTCAAAAACTTAATTGGAGAGGACCTATTGAGACATAATGATGAAGACTTCTTATCAGCTATCCCTACTTTAATTAATGATTAAGACAATCTTTCCCTCACTTTGATGCCCAAAATGGAGAGGATTAAAAAATCAGTTTCGGATCTTCATGGTTACAGTTCTGTAGGAATTGATGACTTTACTGCTCAATTTTTCGCTAATTCATGGAATTCATTGGGAGAGAAGTTTGTAAGGCTGTCGAAGGATTCTATAATGGTA
The DNA here is from genome assembly GCA_949130495.1 of Sambucus nigra. Classification (NCBI taxonomy): domain Eukaryota; kingdom Viridiplantae; phylum Streptophyta; class Magnoliopsida; order Dipsacales; family Adoxaceae; genus Sambucus; species Sambucus nigra. The sequence continues at coordinate 264,007,910 of OX422212.1, forward strand.
TGGACATACCCAAATTCTTTACTTCTACTATTATAATTCTAATCGATAAGGAAAGAACTCGGTCTTTCGCAGAATTCAGACCTATAAGTCTTTGTACTTTCTTTAACAAAATTCTATCAAAAATTCTTGCCTCAAGATTGTCTTTTATTCTGCCTAAACTCATTCCTTCAAATCAAAGTGGTTTTGTTAAAGAAAAAGGAATAGTATACAATATCCTTCTGGCCAAAGAGATGTTTTAAATGATTAACTCAAAGAATGAAGGAGGCAATGTAGCTATTAAGATTGATATGCAAAAAACCTGTGATAGGTTCTCCTGGATTTTTATAATCAAAGTCCTGACACAATTTAGATTCAATGAGTTTCCACTGAACGGAAAAAGGATTCACATGCGTTTCATTAAAAGAGCCTAAATAAAGTTTCTGGGCAACCTCTGTTAATTTAATGTCATTATTAATGACTGCAATCGATTGAAGATTGATTGCAAAACAGTTCATTCTCATGAACTTGGAAAATGGACGGAGGAAGATGGTAGATATTTGGTTTTACTTTTAGAGTTTTCTAAGGAATTACATTGTAGCACCTGGGCAGATGCTATTCATTAAAATCTCTAAATTCTATAAACTAATCAACCCTACAAATATATCTTATGTATAAGACCACATCGCAGATCGACAATTACAAATGCCTACATACAAATGGGATATAAAATTGTTTTAAAACCTCATGTTATTCCATACAACCATATACGCTTTGGAATTCGTTGTCTTGGTACCTCATACTTAACCTAAGAACTTACAAATAAACCTTACCCACAGGGAATGCTCTTAGTATTGCAGCATTATGTTTTGTCCACACTTTGCAGAGCCATTGTTTGGAATAATAGGGCATCCCTTAATTTTTCTAACCGATGTAAAACATTAAGTTTTTATCCTAATACATTTTTTCCTAAATTATGTTAACTAAAAGTGATTGTGAAAGAATTATACTAAATGTTCGCATACTAGCAAATTCATTACATATCAAGTATTTTATCATATTGACATCAAATTCCTTTAATTTAATCATAAAATACAGTCATTTATATTTAATGGAATTCTTTGATTTCCTCTTCACTTCACTCTTTTTTTTCATCTAAACTCTTAGGTTTATTTATTTTATTTGAAATCTTTCAGACACATCAATTCCCAAATTGTTACAAATGTCATCCGTTCCACCATCCGTAAATGTATCTGGCAAAACCAATACAAGGAAAAGACAGAGAATTACTTGGTTACTTCGAGCCCAATTAAATTCTTACCAGTATCAAGGTTAGCGATAAATAACTAAATTATAGTTCACGCTTAAGTAAATCGTGTTACACTTATGAAATGAATATTTAATAATACATTTACTCTCATGTTAGGGGAAACCATATATGAACCTCTCTGCTCTACGTTGCTAGAACTGGAAGAAACTCCCGATTGCCATCACTGCAATGCTAAAAGATTCCAATATGAAACCCCAACATTTTGTTGTCAAAAAGGTCAAATCTCCCTCGCTGAAACGTTGGTCCCCGAGGTTTTGTTTCATCTTTTCACATCTAATACTTCTGAATCAAGAGAATTTCATGCTAATATCAGAGCTTACAATAGTATATTCGCCTTCACTTCATTTGGAGTTACTCTTGACAAGCAACTAGCTTCATCAAGATGTGGTGTATATACGTTTCGAGTTCAAGGCCAAGTTTATCATCATTTACCCTCATTGGAACCCACAAACAACCCCAGTTATTTCCAACTCTACTTTCACGACACTAGCAATGAGGTTCAAAACCGAATGGGAATCTTACCAACGTTATCCTTAAGCGTTGATATAGTTGAAAAGCTCATGAATGTACTAAATGAAAATCCATACGCTCAATTTTTACGACGATTAAAGGACTACCCTTCACTTGATGCACTTCAAGTTCATATCAGTAAACATGTCAACCTTGATCAACGTGTTTATAATATGCCTACATCCGATGAAGTTGCTGCAATATGGATTGAAGGAAACAATGTAAATATTCCTTTCGAGCGAGACATCATTATCGTGTCTCACTCCGGTCAACGACACCAAATAAAGCACTACTTTGGGTGTTATGACCCATTACAGTACCCATTGCTTTTTCCCAAAGGAGAGGTCGGATGGCATCAAGACGTAAAGCGCCAAAAAGAGAACTCATCTACCACATCTACAAACATCGAGCATTCCCTACCTGCAATCACATGTACAGAGGACATTCTCTCATCAGAGCAAGAAGGTACAAATTTAACTTCGAAAATATTGTACAACAATCATTCTTAAATTCAAAATTTATTACATTTAACAATTATTCTCATGCTTTAATTTCCATAACAATACACTCTTCTAGGTGTTCGTCGAGAGAACTCATCTAAAGTATCGTGTCGAGAATACTACGCACACAAATTGCAGATCAGAAATAATAGACAATCAATGTTGTTATTCGTTGGCAAGCTACTACAACAGTATTCAGTCGACATGTACATAAAGTTGGAAACAACCCGACTTGACTTCTATCGTACGCAACAGAAAAAAATAAGAGGTGAATTATACCAAGGCTTGGTCGACATCGTCACAGCAGGTGAGACAAGAGCCAACAAAGTCGGTCAAAGAATTGTTCTCCCAGCATCATTCATTGGTGGACCGAGAGATATGCGTCGTAGATACTTGGATGCAATGGCTTTAGTTCAAAGATATGGGAAACTAGATTTATTCATCACAATGACTTGCAACCCTGATTGGAAAGAAATACTTGATAATCTTCATCCAGGTCAAGTACCTCAAGATCGACCTGATCTAACATCGAGAGTATTTCGCGCTAAATTAAAGGACCTAAAAGATCAACTCTTTAAGAAACACATATTTGGAAAGGTAGCAACACATGTACATGTAATAGAATTCCAAAAGAGAGGATTGCCACATGCTCATATTTTGGTAATTCTAGCGCAAGATTACAAGCTCAATACACCAGATAATTATGATAAATTCATTTCGGCAGAGATACCTGATGTTCATGAATACCCATTGCTTCATTCGTTAGTCATCAAGTACATGATGCATGGTCCCTACGGAGAATTGAATAAAAATAACCCATGTATGATAAATGGGAATTGCAAATTTCATTACCCTCGCGAATTCGCATCATCTACTTCTCAAGGACAAGAATCATATCCTATTTATCGACGCCGAAATAATGGAAGACAAGTACGCGTTCACCACAAGTTGTTAGACAATCAATGGGTTGTTCCTTACAATCCATATCTCCTTACAAGATATAATTGTCATATCAACGTTGAAGTCTGCTCGGGGTTAAAAGCTGTGAAGTACCTTTACAAGTACATTTACAAAGGGCATGATAAAGTGGTTGTACATGTTTCATTGGATGAAAATGACACAACCACTATTGATGAGATCAAACAATTCCAAGATGCAAGATGGGTATCAGCACAAGAAGCCATTTGGAGAATTTTTGAATTCGAGCTAAATGAAATCAAGCCAGCGGTGATAAACCTTCAACTACACTTGCCAAATAAGCATACTGTCACATACGGGGAGAACCAAAACTTAAATAATGTGCTTGACAACCCAAACATTAGCAAGATAATGCTAACTGAATTCTTCAGTATGTGCTCCAGATTCAACGAAGCACGTCAATATCTATACAGGGAATTCCCTGAGCACTACGTATGGGACAATAAAACCAGAAGTTGGTCTAAAAGGAAGAATAAACTCAATGCAATTAGCCGGGTGAATGGTGCAAATCCTGTAGAAGGAGAACGATATTACTTAAGACTTCTTCTAAATCACATTCGAGGCCCACCATCATTTGAAGAACTTCTCACTTATGATGGAATCACTTACTTGACATTTAAAGAAGCCGCCCAAAAACGAGGACTACTAGAATCAGATGATAGCATAGCTGATTGCCTCTCCGAAGCTGCCACTTTCCAAATGCCTGAAGCACTAAGAAGATTGTTCGCAATTATTTTAGTTTATTGTGAGCCCTCCGATGTGACAAAATTATGGGAAACAAACTTTGAGTTTTTGTCCGAAGATTTTAAAAGACTACACCCAAATACATTGGCAGCACAAAAAGATTGCACATTAAATAGCATCAGCTTCTTTCTAGATTCAATGGGAAAATCGATTAAAGAATTTGACCTGCCTCTAATTACCGCTACACATTTATCATCCAATATCACCAATCGAACAGAAATTACCGATGAACTCCACATCGAGACACCAGAAGAAGACTACAATTTTCGTACGCATTTAAACGCAGACCAAAGACATGCGTTCTTGGTTATACTCGAGAGGGTGATGTCGGGAAATTCGGGTTCCTTCTTCGTTGACGGACCAGGGGGAACGGGAAAGACATATCTGTATAGAGCGTTACTTGCTGAAATTAGAAACAAAGGTATGATTGCACTTGCTACAGCAACATCAGGGGTAGCTGCTTCATTATTACCTGGAGGTAGAACTGCACATTCTCGCTTCAAAATACCTATTCTAGCCACTCAGACAAGCTTATGAAACATTCCAAAGCAAAGTGGCACAGCTGAACTCATATGCAAGCGAGGATCATAATTTGGGATGAAGCACCGATGGCAAAGCGATTCGCGATTGAAACTCTTGATAGGACATTAAAGGATTTGATGGATAGTATTCAACCTTTCGGGGGCAAGGTCATTGTTTTTGGTGGAGATTTCAGACAGGTCCTACCAGTAGTACGTCGAGGTTCAAGATTGGAAACAATAAACTCTAGCATTGTCATGTCACCGCTTTGGAATACAATGCATGTATTACCTTTGACATTGAATATGTGTGCCAGAAATGATGAACAATTCAGCGAATTCCTTCTAAGAATCGGCAATGGGACGGAATCAGCAACACATGATGATCTGATAAGTCTTCCGGATGAAATGGTCATACATCCACTTGAAAACGACGCTCCTGAAAAAGCTCTCATTAACTTTATCTTTCCATCATTAAGTATCAATGCGACCTTGCCAAATTTCTTGACGGATAGAGCGATTCTTGCGACAACAAACCAACACGTTGACTCCATTAATGATATGATGATTGATATGTTCCCTGGAGAGTTAAAGAAGTTAAATAGCTTTGATGAAGCTGTAGATGACACGCACAACTATTATCAAGAAGAATTTTTAAATTCTTTAATGCCTAATGGATTGCCGCCACACACATTGAAACTTAAACCTAATTGTCCAATCATTCTTCTACGGAATATAAATCCGTCAATTGGATTATGTAATGGAACAAGAATATTGTACAAAGGTTCTTCAAATAATGTCATACACGTGGAAATTTCAGTGGGTCATCATAAGGGGAGAAATGTTCTATTGCCACGCATTCCATTATCACCAGCAGAAAATGAGGGATACCCTTTCCAGTTCAAAAGGAAACAATTTCCTATTCGTTTATGTTTCGCTATGACAATAAACAAAACCCAGGGACAAACAATTGGTAATGTTGGTGTCTACTTACCAACAAACGTCTTCTCTCATGTCCAACTGTACGTTGCTCTATCCAGAGGAACTTCAATGGCAACGACAAAAGTATTTCTCCAATCTGAAAAATAAAAAAAAAAATAATGTCACAAAAAATATCGTCTACAAAGAAGTTCTATTGGCATCAAGGTACAAATGAATTTATTATCACACTCATTCACTAAAACATTTGTTACTTTAGTTCTTTCAGATTCAAAATAAATTCCTTTCTTATCACTTTACATTAATCTACTACACATACTGTCATTATCTTTTAATAGGCCAAGATCTTATTCATTCGATGGCATCATTACAAAATGATCAACAATCTACAATGACTCGAATCAAAGTGGCAAATTGTTGCTCAAGTCATGCGAAGAGGAAATATAGACTCTTACAAAAATTCAAAAGGGGCTGGAAGTATTTTAAAAATAATATTGATGGATGAAGAGGTACAAGTTTTTCAACTACCATTATTTACAACCATTTATATGATTATATTTTCCTTACTGTAAATTTAATCTACTAAAAAAATATACAGGGCACTAAGATTCAAGCAGTCGTATGGAATGAAGACATACAAAGACTGGAAGGGTTGCTTGAAATTCAAAAACAATATTCGATTACTAATGGTTTGGTGAAGGGAGTGAATGAGACTTACGCAACCATTCACGACAAAATGGAGCTTTCATTCAACAAATACACAGAGATCGTTGAACGAGAACGTTATTTCAAATTTCCGTCAGCATTCTACAAATTCGCAACCTTTGATGATTTGCTCGCTCAGACAGAGGACGATAAAGCATATGGTATTTATGACTATATATACAGTTCTATAAAACAATGGTACAATTTTTTATATTATCTTATTTCTAATTCTCAAACATACAGATGTCCTTGCATTTGTTATAAATGTGAAACCAATGAGGACAGTTACAAAAACATCTGACTCTTCTAAAATGCTTCTGCGTGATATAACACTCCGAGATACAAAGTATGCATTCTATACTTTTAATTATCTATTCATAAAAAAACTTACTTAAAGTTTACTCTCATATTTGTCACTTTTAGTCATACTCCTTAATATAAAATTCAATATTATTATTTATTATTTATGACAGGTTTCAATCAATGAAATTCACTCTTTGGGGCGACTTAGCAGAGAATGAAGGCGAAAAACTAAGTCACTTAACAACAACATTTCCTATAATAGCAGTTTCTCAAGCAAAACGTTCATCCTACGAAGGTACAATACTATTTATCATCTTACAAACAATTAATAATAATCCTACTCACTCAAAATAAATACAAAACTTCTTTACAGGGGAGTATAGCTTGAGCAGTGTATCAAAGACTACAATTCAGATTGACCCAGATATCATACAAGCTATGGAATTAAAGGACTGGTTAGACAATTTCTTTCAAAAAATAATATTAATTATAACCTACATGTAATAATTAAAAAAATATCAATTACAGGTTGTCAACATCATCATCATCCCCTCATTTCAACAAATTTTCTTCGCCTCCACAAAAAATAATTAACAATGCGGACACAGTTTCTATTCGTGACATTATTAATGGAATCCCATCTACTACCGAGGTAAGCATTCGTTTACTATGATTCACTTTTACGTTTTTAATATCCTAGATAGATTTAATAACATAACATAGACAATTTTTGACAAACCACAGAATCTATTTTGTTCATTCGTGGGAATGATTATGGAGGTTAGAAACAAAGAAAATCCATGGTATGATGCTTGCAATGTATGCAACAAAAAAGTCACGGTTGAAAATGGAATTGGCACATGCTTAAATTGTGGTACTTCAAATTCAAATTACACAACAAGGTAAATTAATATGGTCAACAATATTTCAATATTAATGATAAAAATCAAATATAAAATTTAACTAATACATTATTCAAAATAATATAAGGTACTTACTTCAATTTGTCGTCCAAGACGAAGATGAAAGAGCATCAGTGACACTATTTGAGGAAGCAGAATCATTTATTGGATGCAACATTCCAAATTTCATCGCTTCTAAAGATAAGGTAATATAATTCATATTTACAGTTAAAATTCATACATTTATTCAATATAATATCGATAACAATTATATTTACTTAACACTCATATAAATTAGTTGCCTTACACAGGGAATTCTGCATTCGGATATGTTCGAAAGTTATATACGAGCATTGGAAAAATATACAGATTCTACATCAAAGGGAAATCACTTAAAGCATCCGATCGAAGGCTTGCACTTTTTGTAGCGTTAAAGGTTGAAGAGGCATCGAATCCTAACAAACGTCAAAAGCAACAGATTTGACGATTACATTTCAATTTTTTAAACATTATGCAGTTTACATTTCTTATAACTTGGATTTATGGGTACTTATTTCAAATATTCAGTCGTAATGCATGACATTTAGCATAAACATAACTACATTGTTAAATGCATGACTTTTAGCAATAACATAACTACATTGTAATTCATACATTATTATTCATGATTTAATTCAGACAGACAAATATCGCAGCTCGCACACACGTGCAACGCACGTGGGCACATCTAGTATATATATATATATATATATATATATATATATATATATATAGTGCTGCTCTTGTGCAAATTGTCCCACATTTTCACATTGCAGACTAGACATGTGTCACCTGACGGTGAGGACAGAAAAGAGAGAGAGTGCCCCTATAATTTAGCCGATAATTTTTGGGTTTACCGCAAGGTGACACACTCCGCACAACGTGCCCCCTTGCGGTGAAACCAAAAATTATCGCCTAAATTATATGCGCGCTCTCTCTCTCTTTTCTGGGCTCATTGCGAGGTGACACATGTCCAGTCCGCACTGTTAAAATGCGGACTGGTCCGCACAAGAGCAGTAATATATATATATATATATATATATATATATATATATATATATATATATGGAGAGGTTCACAAGTGAACCTAAAAGATGAACTTTTTAATGAACATTAACAAAATAACACCTAAAAACTCATTAATTTTAATTTCTATGTTGTAATTGTTCCGCGCCAGCGGCAACGAACACGTGTGTCGATCGATCCCCAACACCCTCACCTGCCCCTGCCCCCGCCTCCGTCCTCCCCAACTCCAACCACCACCATCACCATGGCAGCCCTTTTAGCAGCAAGGCTACCATGGGGGTGGGGGAGCGGGGGCGGGGGTGGGGATCGATCGACACACGTGTTCGTTGCCGCTGGCGCGGACCAATTACAACATAGGAATTAAAATTAATGAGTTGTTAGGTGTTATTTTATTAAGGTTCAATAAAAAGTTCATCTTTTAGGCTCTTTTGTGAACCTCTCCCTATATGAACCTTAATAAAATAACACCTAACAACTCATTAATTTTAATTCCTATGTTGTAATTGGTCCGCGCCAGCGGCAACGAACACGTGTGTCGATCGATCCCCGCCCCCACCCCTATATATATACGTGGATGTGCATGTGTGTGTATATATATAAATACATTGATAAAACTTCCATATACATATACATGAATATATTCATATATACATACATACATACACACATACATCATAATTGCATGAATATATCATGTGTTTTATGTATATGTAATGAGGTATGTTGGCAAGTTTGAATATATATATATTTACATGTTTGTCAATTTTGTCAATTTTTTAAAAACTATATTTACAAACAAGTTTATCAAACGCGCACCAATATTTATAAACACAAAAACGGAATTTTAAAACTATAGTTAAAAACAGTGTTTAAATAGAGTTTTCTGAATGCATAACCAATCCGCCCTTAATTTTTACTTTGACGCCAACATTTATGCACGTTTAAAACGTTTTCAGCGAAAAACTTTCATACTAAACTACCCCTCACCCCAACTCCACCTCACCCATCAACATTGACTTATTATGCAATTTTCATCAAACTAACTTTTTTTCTTCCTTTTGGCTATTTATTAAACTCCCACAAGAACAAAAATGATATACTTTCTCTCCATTTATCAAATTTTCTCTTCAAATCTAAACTTTTAACATGATGTTTGTGTTTGAGGTGAGGTTTGGTGTTTATACTGTTATGGGCTTCATAGGGTGAATGAAGGCTTCGACAAGCGTTTTATGTTCATATTAGGAGGGGACACTTCAAAGCTACATAAACCCGGAGGGCCAAATTCGAGACGTTGTAAATAATAAAACAATAGAGAATTCGCATTTAGACCTCATAATGTTTTTAGTTACGGCTATTGGAGATCATCCTTTCACTTATTGTTATAGTACTTATTCTTACTAATCTCAATTCTTAAAATTATGTTAGATTATGCACTTTTAAGACTTAAAATAATATTGATTATGGATATAGGACAACAAACATTTCATTTTCATTTTTAGTATCTACTTTCAAATTATCGGCTAATGTGACATATTGTAATTGATTAACGTTTTATGGATATGGATCCGCGCCAGCGACTTTATTAAAAAAAAGTAATTTTTGCAAGATGATTTTGATCAAATGAAAAAATGACTTTCAAAAGCCCTTTTGTTTTTTCCTAAAGAAAATATCTACTAAGGTAATCCATATTGTAGTTGAAATACTATGAATAAACTTTCAATACAAATGTTTAGAAATTAAAAAAATAATGAAATTTGCACGAGGTTCTTTTATTTATTATTTTATAAAGTTTTTATTTTCATGAAAATGTATCAAGTAATACACATTAGAAATTTAATTTTTCGTGTTCTAATATATACAATGAAAGAACAAGCATAGTGTAACAAATATATTTTTGCGTGTAAATTCTATGTATTCTTAGAGTGATTCACCGAAGAGACGGGATCTTGAAATTTTTCGAGTGTCACTAGCGGCAAATCAACAAATACACAACAAATTGATTTTAGCATGTAGTTTATTAATTTTTTTATGACCATGAGTGTTTGGACCAGCTTGCGCGAACCTCGACTAATCTCACAAAGCCCCGAAGTTAACGACCGGATAAAGCCTCCAAGGGACGTAAGGGGACTCGAACCGGTGACCATTGGGGACATGGTCGGTCCTGAGTTTAGGAGTGCCTTGTGCGAAGTTAACTTAGGGTACTCCAAAAAAATATTGCACAAAAATATTAAATACCTAAAAACTGATTGAAAAATAGTTCTTCTAGCATTTCCACTTACAAAATCACTAATTAAAATTACATAAAAAATAGATTAATAAGACCTTGATGAAAAATCAAACTAATAATTTTTTTACGGTAATTGAATTTGTACAAAATTTTCTTTTGGGTAGTTAAAAAATGAGCCCCTAAAAAATTAAACTGATTTAAAAATTGACATTTTTATTATACATAAAATATTTATGGACCCCTAAAATATACATATATAGGTGCTTACTCTAAAATGGACCATGTGTCATTGCTAATTTGGCACATGGCCAGCGCCGACCATGATTGGGAAACAAACGCCATGCATGACCAGTTTTGCTAAACCTCGTGGTTCGTAGTCTATCTTTTCGGATTTCTAAAAATCAATAAATAATTTCTTACCAAATTTATCTTTCGATACATTTATTTTACTCTAATATACTGAAACCAAATCAGTGGGAATAAAATAAATTATCTAGCACTAAGAACTATCCAACTTATAGAGAGATCAAATGAGAATGTATATATTGAGGTAATACCTATATCAAAAAGTAGTTCGAAAACTTGAACGTAAATTTTTGCAAACTTTCCATACAATTAAGAATAATAATAATAATACGTTTGATTATAAGAAAGTTTGAAATAAGATTTCCATAAGTACTTCACTCTTGTGTGTAAATTGTTTCAGTTGAGATGGCCATTCATTTTCTATATCTTTTTTCCGTTTATGTCGGGCTATTTTGGTTATATACTTGGTGTACTATTAAGAATTGTCTCACCGAAAACAGTCCATCGAAAAATCTCGCCGGAGTGTGTCTCTCCTACTTTATCTAATATTAAAAAATAAAGAAGGGATAAAATAAAAACGAATATAAGATAAATGTATATATCTGATCAGACCCGATCCGATAAAAATACGATTTGGATCAAATATTATAGATCCAATTAAAATTGAATCTGAATCCGAATAAATGTCTACTAAGGGTCCGTTTGGCAACTCAATTCCAAGGATTGGAATTGGAATTGGAATTGGAAGGCCAATTTCAATTCCGTGAAATTCAAATTGGCCTTCCAATTTCAATTCCAAGTCTTGGAATTTGGTTGCCAAACGGACCCTAAATATATCTGGATCTCTCCTGTTCCGATCCCGGTGGGACCCATTGAGATACCTTTGGAGGTGATTGGAAAATATAAGAGTTTGCCCTTTTACTCAAATAAATAAAACAATTGACAAGAATAGAACTCTCTCGTTCTTTAGCCTTCCACATCTAAAAAGATAACACGCCATAATATGATGAAAACAAAAAAAGATGAAAGAAGAGAAATAGAAACCTAAATGAGGAGCGGAGGAGAGTTGAGAATCCCAGCAGAGCCAGGAACATCGTAAAGGAGTTCCTCTATCCACGAAAACAGGGGATAAAGAGCGTCTTCAAATTGAGTAAACTCAACGTCGGCATCAGCCTCAATGAATAAAACACCCTCACCGGTGCAGTCTACAATCATCTTACGTCCAACTCCTTCACGGAGACGGCCAGCAAACGGGTAGTACAACACCAGCGCATCCGCAAGTGCCTGTATAATAACCTTTACCGGGTCTCTTTCTCTCAATTTCAAATCATCATTCCTACGGTAAAACTGTATGAAGGGAGTCTGAATGCGGAGAGCGTCTTGGTCATCGATATCGGACAGAGATTTGTATTCACGAGGGGTGGGCTTCGACGGAGCTACCAGCTCTGCCTCACGCCTTGTTACTGTAAACACCAAACTTGACTTGGTTAGTTGTGCCATTTGTAAGTCTATGTTATCTAAAATATATATACTTTTGTGTTTTATAAAATTTAAAATATGAAATAAATCATATTTATGCAATAAAAATTAATACCACTAGAAAATTTATAAACGAAGAAGATGGTGGAGTCAAGTGTTTGACACTCTCTCCTTAAGACAAAATGTGCTCCCGCTATGGTGCTTACAGCAATGAACAATGAGCGTTTGCCTCCCAGAATAAAACGGTCTAGACACGCGCAAGAAACACTTCAATGTGCATGTCCGATGAACCAATTATGTTTGATACTCTATCCGATTCGATCGGGAATGGAAAGTATTGAAAATATATACTTTTGTGTTTTATCAAATTTAAAATATGAAATAAATCATATTTATGTAATAAAAATTAATACCACTAGAAAACTTACAAACGAAGAAGATGACTGAGTCAAGTATTTGACACTCTTTCCTTAAGGCAAAATGTGCTCCCGCTATAGTGCTTACGACAATGAACAATGAGCGTTTGCCTCTAAGGATAAAACGGACTCGACAAGCGCAAGAAGCACTTCAGTGTGTGTGTCTCACGAACCAATTATGTTTGATATTCTATCCGACTCGATCGGAAATGGAAAGTATTGAAAATATATTTTCTCTCATTTTTCTCTCTCTAAAAAATGAAGACAAGTCTTGTATTTATAGAAAACAAGGTATTTCATGAAAAGACATGTCTTTAAGAAATAGCCACTTTAAGGACGTTTTTCATGAACTGTCATAACTTATGGTGATAAGTCACGACCTTTAGGGATGATTCTGAAAAACAATCACTATATAGCGAACAGTCACAACCTTTAGCGACAGTTACGAAAATCCGTCCCATAAAATTAAATAAAATTTCCCAATAAACTTCAGACATAAATGGGGCACTTTGATACCAAATTTCTTATTCATCATTTATCTGTTTTAAACAAATAAATATATCGCGTGACTCGTCATGCTATAAGGAACGCGCACATACTTGGTCCTATTTTGATCAATATATTAATTTGATCATAAAATAATTTGTGTAAAACCACAATATTTTCCAACAGTCTACTCGACAGAATGGTTGATAAGCTTAAGAGTTTCTTACACCAGGCTGCTATTGTCTTTTTATATAAGCGTCCAGATAACATGCATCGGACGTAAAGGGAACAATATGTACCCTAAAATCACGAGTTATCACTTTGCTATATAATAGGCTAGGTGCAGACAGATAAAGAACCCTGCTCTTGTTACTTTCAACCTTGCAATTCACATGGGGATGGTGGGGCATGGGGAAAGGTTTTACCTCCACACATTCGTTCGTGATCTTTTTCTGATTATATTGATGTATCAAACATTGATTGATTATTGTTTGTAATTTATTTGAAATTTCATCCAAATCACACACACAAAACAAAGCTTACTAGAAATAATTTCTCTAATGTTACTCATATAGCAAAGGTATGACTTTAAGCAGTAACTGTCGTGAATCATTTTATCAACTTAGCCACGTTACAATATGATTAATTTTTTTGTGGGTTTAACTCGGATTGAATTGTGAATCTTATCAAACCGAAGTGAAGTAATTTGTTTTTACAAGTTTTTATTTTTGCTATATAGCTTGTGTGAAATTATCAATTTTGAATCTTATTCCCACGACAGTGAACCACTCCTATTTAGATCATTTTACTTTTATTTTTAAAAATTTGAAAAGTTAAACAATTATATGTCAATTTCAATTACGAAGTGTGAATTACTTGCTCCCCACTAGGAGTGGTAAACGGACGGATACAGATCGGATACCATGTTTTTCATATTCGTGTTGGCTATTTGGATGCACTATCTGTATCCGTATTCATATCCACTAGGATAGTTAAAGCATCTACCCCGCTCGGATACCTCGGATTTGGATAATATCCATATCCGTTTACACCAACATTGCAAAAAATAACTATTAAAATATCTAGTCCAATACAATCCAAATAAATATATAAGAAAATTACTACCTCCTAACATAAACAATTATGACTTCCATAATAATAGTAGTATAATTCCATAATAATAATTTGGCCCAAAGTCATTCGTACTTTACAACCATATAAGCTTGAAGCCATAAAAAATAACAATATCATTTCATAACAGTAGAAATAAATATGCACCTTTTAGCTTAAATTAAATTTATTGGGAATGATAACCTCATGAATCTTTTAGTCTTCAAAACATACAGATATTTTTATTTTAATATTTTAATATTTTTATTTTGTATATGATATACTTATTGTTAACTTCAATTCTCATAAAAATCAAAACCATCTTTTTACTTTTTTGTTTATCTCCTACATTTATTTATAATTAAGGAAAATAATGAACGACCAAAAGAACAATATAAAATACAGTTTAATTATATATCTTTATTTTTATTTTTTATGTACCTGTCGTTTCTAATTTTCTGTTGCAGGAGGAGGGGATGCGCAGCGGCAGAGCGGCAAAGTTGATGCGCATCAGAAGGGTTGATGAGAAGTGGTGGCAGGGTTGATGAGCAGCGACGGAGGGGGAGGTGGCGGAATGAGTGGAGTGTGTGGAGTATGGCGGAATTGCGAAATGAGTGTAATATTACTAATAATACATGGCATTTTATAACATACCCAATAAAATAATAACTGTAGGGTGTTTTTGTTTTGAGTGGAGTATGTATTTGTTTTGTTTTAGGGAACTGATTAAGGTTTTTTTAATATTATTTATTAATAATACTAATACTAATATTATTAGTAATATATTAAACATATGTTTGATGGAAACAGGTATTCGGTAAAATGGATATTTCGTATCGGATACGGATTATATCCGTGTCGGATACTAGTACTATCTGTATCCATATTCGTATCCATTTTCTCGAATATTTATATAGAGTATCCAAATTCGTATCCATTTTCATTTTTTCGGATAAATATCAGCAAATTCATATTCTAATATCGGACGAATGTGGATTTTTTAATATCCGTTTGCAACCCTACTCCCAACCACATTGTATGCGGATTCATACTTATTATATTATGTCAAGTAATTCACACTTCCTAATTGGAAAAGACCCATGTTGTTGCTACTTTTAACGGTACAAAACATAGAGGTCGGGGGCTGGGAAAAGGTTTTCCCTCCACACATTCTTGCTTGCTTTTTATGCGGATCAAATACAGCAAAAGTATGACTTTAAATAAAAAAAATGCCATTGTGTCTGAATTTTTGACCGAATTTTGATGGGCAAACTGACGTGATAGATTTTTATTGGTTGATTTTTGGGATCCATGTCAGTGGGACCCAGAAACTAACCAATAAAAGTCTGACACGTCAGTTTGTCTATGAAAATTCTTTCAAAAATTCGGTCACAATTGAACTACTCGTTTACATAACAATTATCGTGAATCCTTTTATCGACTTAACCCGTTTACTATATGGTTAAACACTTTACAATATGATTAATTTTGATGTAGGTTTAACTCGGATTGAATTTTGAATTCTGGTAAAACAGAGGTGAAGTAATTTATTTTTACAAGTTTTGATATAATTTCCTTTCTTATTAGATAGCTTATGTGGGGTTATCGATTTTGATTATTATTCCTATGATAATGATCGGGTCTGAATCGAATCTGTCTATATCTATATTAGATTCGAATAGTTTTTAGCGGATCGGGTCTTACCCGATTACCCGACGTGTCTAAAAAATTTTGTCTAGGTCCGAACCTGTTAAGGACCCGAGAATCCAAACTCGAATACCCGAATTGCTGGAACTAAAAAATGGATCACAAAAATCCAATTTAAACAAAAAATTGTTTATATTTCATGTTCTGCCCAAAATATGTATATATAGTGACTTATATATACATATATATAGGGTTTCATAAAAGTGCATAGAACCGGGTTTAACGGATCGGGTCTGGGTCCAGACCCAACCCATTGACAGGCCTATAGTGAATCATTCATATTTTTATTTTTTATATTTATATATTTGGAAAGTTAAACATTTTTATTCTAATTTTAATTACGAAGTGTGAATTACATACTCCCAACTGCATTGTGTGTGGATTCATGCTTATTGTATTATGTCAAATTTGCCTTTTGACGAAAGAAATATTATTTGCAAGTATCTCTAATAGAAGTATATTTGTTGGTTTAAAGTGAAATTATATGGTGTATGTTTCTCCTTGGTCCAACATATTCGAAATGTTATATATGTTATATTACATGTTTGGGAATTATATAATTATTAATTTTAAAATATCCTTCAATATTTTTCAAACAAGATCTATATTAATATTTTTTTTTATAAATATTAAATAGATTCATTTAGCCTTTTGTTTTCGAGTGTTTTATCTATTTAAAAATTTGATATCTATGTTTTACGACACCACTAGCTATTGTAAATCTCGCCTAATGGATTAGGTTGTCATATCTCTAACTCATGAATTGACAATCGATTGAAAGTGTGATATCGACCTCCATAAAATCACGTGTCAACAGTCAGGCGTGTGGTACACGGTTACAACCACTTGAATCACACACCCCGATCGATAAATTCATCACGAGTAACCGGTATATTCATGTAAGCACATAATTTACACACACACACACACACACACACACACATATATATACTCTCTCTGTCTCTCTGTCTCTCTCTCTCTCTCATAATATACATAAATGTCTTCTCATTTATTCATTCATTTAATAACATGACCTAAATCAACCTCTAAACACTTTAACCCACTCCTCTCCAATCTCAATTTATACATACAACTATAGGATATCTCTCACTCGCACATCTACCCCAAAAATCTACCCAATCCGCTAGCATCAGATTGTACAATTAATTAAATTTCACTAATTTTCCACCTTAATTAAAACTGGCACGTTTTAGTATTTTGGATAAAACCATAATAAACTTGACTTTAGCAATAAACTCATCGCTATTCGGGTAAATAAAGATCCAAGCACTCGAATCAATTCGAAAAAAATCCCACCATCAAACTTATAAACCCAATTGTACATTGTCTTAAAAGTTGTTGGACTCAATCAATACAAAAATATCATTTGAACGAGCCCAACCATATCAGTCAAACGATATTCAAATCTCGTTTAAATGAGTTAGGCAAAATTAGCTCCTTCGTTCCCAGAAACGTATTTTGACTTAAAATCCTCCATTAACAAGTCTCAAAGATCCAAAACTGTAACTCGACAATATCAAAATCAAAATTAAACATGGTTAAAAGATTCTAAACAAATTCTAACCATTATTTAAGATTTGAAATGTCATAAAAGGGGTTTAGTTCATCACTGTATGTAAAGCCTATTTTACTATAACCATGAAAAGGGCCAAATATATCTTTCAATTTCACACCCAAACTTTCAATTAACGTGGGTATTTAATTTAGAAACGTGGTTTAATAGTGAAGAATTTGTCACAAGACTAATTCGCTTAATGGGTAGACTTTTATATGCCAATCCCACTATGCATGGTCCATGCCCTGCGCAATACCTGCCCCTGCACATTACCATGTCATACACATAACCTACCCTTTCATATGACCATGTCTTGTGCATGAACTATCCCCTACACATGACTATGTTTAGCGCATGACCTATGCCCAAACATGACCATGTCCTGCACATGACTAACCCCTTGTACATGTCCATGTCCCGCACATGACTATGTCCTGCATATGGCCATGGCATGCATATGTCCATGTCATGTGCATGACCTACCTTCTGCACATTATCATATCTTGTGCATGGCCAACTCTTTTCATGTCCTACAGATGAACATATCCTTACATGTCCTATACATTACCTACTCCTTACATGTCCTGCACATAACTAACACAACTCAGCAAGGTATCCATAATCACTTGTCTAAGGCCTCACTTACTGAGATTATAACACGACCGCATAGCCTCAGGTGACACAATTAATACATGACAAGTCCTAGAAGAAGGTGAGCAATAAGGTCTCTGATAGGTCCTCAAAGAAGGTAAACATGTGGATCTAACATAACCTCGAAAAAGGTGAGAATTAATGGCTCCCAACCACCACAATTGATACACTCTTCCCGCTTAAAGCTCAAGCAAGTTCACTTTAAGGCTATAAATACCTAATA
This sequence comes from Sambucus nigra, assembly GCA_949130495.1. NCBI lineage: Eukaryota > Viridiplantae > Streptophyta > Magnoliopsida > Dipsacales > Adoxaceae > Sambucus > Sambucus nigra. The sequence continues at coordinate 264,026,561 of OX422212.1, forward strand.
ATTCTCTAATGTAAGAGGGAGGTCAGTAGTGGAGTTCATTTACTACACACTTATATTCTCATTGCCTCTCTCTTACTCTATTATTTACTCCTAGCCTCTAGCACATAAAGTGTTTTGACCGCGACTATATATTTATTTTAAAAAATACAGGGATCACACTTGTGGGCTGTGACCATTTCCATTTAATTAAAATAAAAATTTAGGCAGGATTAAAGAAAAAACATATATTCAGCAAACCAGGAGTCCCATGACTACATTGTTAGTTCTTATATGTTACATTTGTCCCTTGCAATGTGTCCATGCTCCTGACGGGGCCTTTTGGGGTTCCCCCCCGTAGGGGCTTGTTTTTAAGACTAAGTCTACTTATTTTCATATTTTAGTCCTACTCCCAAATCAGGAGTCATATGACTACGCTGTCAGTTCCTACGAGTTACATTGGTTCCGTGCAAGGTGTCCATGCCCCTCATAGGGCCGTTCGGGGGCTATTTTGAGTTTTTTCCTAGGGGCAAGTTTCCAAGCCTAAATCTTCTTATTTGAAAATTTTAGTCTTATTCCTAAATCAGGAGTCTCGTAACTATGCGATAAGTTCTTACGAGTTACATTAGTTCGGTGTGAGATGGTTGTGCCCTTTACGGGGCCAATCAGAGGTCGTTTTGGGTTCTCCCATAGTGGCATGTGTTCAAGGCTAAGTCTAATTATTTGACTATTTTAGTCATATTCTTAAATAGGGAGTCCCATGAGTACGCATTCAATTCCTACGAGTTACATTGGCCCCATGTGAGGTGCTCATGCACCTCATAGGGCCATTCAGGATCTGTTTCGGATTTTCCCCTAGGGGCATGTTTTCAAGGCCAAGTTTTCTTATTTACCTATTTTAGTCCTAATACCAAATCGGGAGTTCTGTGACTTTACAATCAATTCCTATAAGTTACATTGATCTGTGCGAGTTGTTTGTTCCCCTCAAAGGCTTATTTAAGGACAATTTTGGGTTTTCCACCTACGAGAATATTTTCAAACCTTTGTTTGCTTATTTGCCTATTTTAGTCCTATTATTAAACCGAGAGTCTCATCATTACATGGTTAGTTCCTACAAGTTACATTGGTCCTGTGCAAAGTGTTCGTGCCCCTCAAAGGGTTGTTCGAAGGTTGTTTTGGGTTTCTCCATAGGGGCCTGTTTTCAAACCTTAGTCTGCTTATATGAAAATTTTAATCATATTCTAAAATTGGGTGTCCCTTGACTATGCACTCAATTCCTATGAGTTACATTGGTCCCATGCGAGGTGCTAGTGCCTCTCATGGAGACGTTCAGGGGCAATTTTGGGTTTTCCTCTACGGGCGTGTTCTCACGCATAAATCTGCATATTTGCATATTTCAGTTCTATCCCCAAACTAGGAGTCTCGTGACTATGAGGTCAGTTCTTACGAGTTAGATTGGTCCTATACGAGGTCTTTATGCACTTCATAGGGTCGTTTGGGGACTTTTTTGGGTTTTCTCCCATAGGGGCATGTTTTTAAGGCTAAGTGTGCGTGTTTGCCTATTTTGGTCTTATTCCCAAACTGGGAATCCCATGACTATGTGGTTAGTTCCTATGCGTTACATTGGTCCTATATAAGGTGTTCGTGCACCTCACAGGGTCGTTCGAAGATAGTTTTGGGTTTTCCCTAGGGGCATGCTTTCAAGCCTAAGTTTGCTTATTTGAAAATTTTAGTCATATTCACAAACTGGAAGTCCCTTGACTATGTGATCAGTTATTACAAATTACATTGGTCCTGGGCGAGGTGTTCATGTCCCTCATAGGGCACCCAAAATAGCAAAGACAAAACCCAAAATAGCCAAAGGAAAAGCCAAAAAATTTCCATTAAGAGAATGTTTTCAAGTCTAAGTTTGCTTATTTAAATTTTTTAATCATATCCCCAATTTGAGAGTCATGTGACTACGCAACCACTTTTTATGAGTTACATTGGTCTGACGCAAGGTGTTTGTACCCCTCACGAGACTATTTAGGGATTGTTTTGGGTTCCCCAACTCTAAGTGCATGTCTTCAAGCCCAAGTCATCTTATCTGCAAATTTTAGTTATAATCCAAAATCGAGAGTGTCGTGACTATGCGATCAGTTACTATGAGTTACATTAGTACGGTGGGAAGTGTTCATCGGTAGGGGGTTCTTTTGTGTTTACCCTCTTAAGGACATGTTTTCGAGCCTAATTCTATTTATTTACCTATTTTAGTCCTATTCCCAAATCGAGAGTCCCGTGACTATGTGGTCAGTTCTTATGATTTACATTGGTACGTGCGAGGTGTTCGTGCCCCTCACAGGGCAGTCAAGGGCCATTTGGGATTTCCCCCTAGGGGCATATTTCAAGCCTAAGTCTTATGATTTGCCTATTTTAGTCCTATTCCCAAATTGGGAGTCTCGTGAATTCTCGGTCAGCTCCTAAGAATTACATTGGTCCCTTTTAACATTTTTGTGCCCCTCATGGGGACATTTGGGGGGCTATTTTTGTTTTTCACCAACGGACATGTTTTCAAACCTAAGTCTTCTTATTTTCCTATTTTAGTCATATTCTCAAATCGGGAGTTTCATGACTATGCAGTCAGTTCCTACGAGGTACATTGGTCCCATGTAAGGTTCCTTTGCCCCTCGTAGGGTCATTCGACGGCTATTTTGGGTTCCTTTATAGGGGCATGTTTTCACGCCTAAGCATTCTTATTTTCCTATTTTATTCCTATTTCTAAACTGATATTCCCATGATAATGCATTAATTCCTATAAGTTACGTTGGTCTCGTGTAAGGTGTTTGTGCCCCTCATGTGGACATTCGGGGGGCTATTTTGGGTTTTCCCTCATAGGGGCATGTTTTTAAGCCTATGACAACTTATTTTTCCTATTTTACTCTTATCCATAATCGGGAGTCCCATGACTATGCACTCATTTTCTATAAGTTATATTATTCCCGTGCGAGGTGCTCATTCCCCCCATTAGGACATTCGAGGGTTTTTTTGGATTTTACCCTAGGGGACTATTTTCAAGTCCAAGTCTGATTATTTTCAAATTTTAGTCCTATATCTAAATCGGGAGTCCTATGACTACGCGGTCAGTTCCCATGAGTTACATTGGTCCGGTGTGAGGTGTATGTGCCCCTTACAGGGCTTTTCGAGGGTATTTTAGATTTTCTCTGAATGAGCATATTTTTAATCCTAAGTCTACTTATTTGTCTATTTTTGTCCTATTCCCGAAGTGGAAGTCCTATGACTACGTGGTCAATTCCAAGGAGTTACATTGGTCCCATACGAGATGTTTGTGCCCCTCATATAAGCTTTCAGGAGCTATTTTGAGTTTTCCTCCTAGGGGCATGTTTTTAAGCCTAAGTCTTCATGTTTACCTATTTTAGTCATATTCCCAAACCAGTAGTCTCACGAATTCGGGATCAGTTCCAACGAGTTACATTAGTCCCGTGCGAGGTGTCCCTACCCCTCACGAGGCCATTTGGGGGTTGTTTGTGTTTTTCTTATAGTGACATGTTTTAAAGACTAAGCCTGCTTATTTTTCTATTTTAGTCCTATTCCTAAACTGGTAGTCTTATGACTAAGAGATTAGTTCTTACAAGTTATATTTGTCTTGTGCAAGGTGTCTATTCCCCCAGGTGGCTGTTCGGGGGTTACTTTGGGCTTCCCCTAGGGGCATATTTTCAAGGCTAAGTCTGCTTATATGCAAATTTACTTCATATTCGCAATTTAGGAGTCCCGTGACAATGCAGGTTGTTCCTATGAGTTACATCAGTCTCGTGCGAGATTTTTATGCCCTTCATAGGACCAGTTAGGGACTGTTTTGGGTTTTCCCCTCGAGGGATATGTTTTCAAGCCTTAGTTTCCTTATTTTACTATTTTAGTTCTATTTCCAAACTGAGAGTCTCGTTACTACGCATTTAGTTCGTACGAGTTAAGTTAGTCTCGTGCGAGGTATTTGTGCCCCTTACAGGATCGTTTGAGGGATATATTTGATTTTCCTCCATAGGGGCATGTTTTCATGCCTAAGTGTGCTTATTTGCCTATTTTAGTCCTATTCCCAAATCAGGAGTATCGTGACTACACAGTCAGTTTCTATGAGTTATATTGGTCCCATTCGAGGTGTTCGTACCCCTAATGGGGCCATTCACGAGGTTATTTTGTGTTATTCCCTAGGTCATGTTTTTAAGCCAAGGTATGCTTATTTGAAAATTCGATTCCTATTCTAAAATTAGAAGTTTTATGACTACGCGATCAATTTTTATGAGTTTCATTACCCCGTGCGAGGTATTCGTGTCCCTCATAAGGCCGTTCGGGAGATGCATTGGGTATTCCCTAAGACGCATGTTTTCAAGACTAAGTGTGCTTATTTGAAAATTTTAGTCATATTCCCAAATCGGGAGTCCCTTGACTATGTTGACAGTTCCTACGAGTTACATTGGTTCCGAAGAAGGTGTCCGTGCCCTTAGAGGACTATTTTGGGTTCCCCGCCCTTAGGGGCATATTTTTAAGCCTAAGTATTCTTATTTTCAAATTTTAGTCCTATTCCCAAACCACATGTCCCGTGCCTACGTGATCAGTTCCTACCAATTACATTGATCCGATGTGAGGTGTCAGCAACCCTCAAGGGGCCGTCGGGGGCTATTTTGGGTTTCCCCCTAAGGGCATATTTTTAATCCTAAGTCTTCTTATTTGTTTATTTTAGTCATATTCCCAAACCCGGAGTCCCGTGACTACGCGATCAGTTCCTACGAGTTACATTGGTCATCTGTGAGCTCTTTGTGTCCCTCACGGGACTATTTAGCGGTTGTTTTGGATTTTCCTCTAGGGAGCGTTTTTAAGCCCAAGCATCCTTGTTTGGAAATTTTAGTCATATTCCCACATGTGACTTCGCAGTATGTTCTTTTGACTTTCATTAGTCTTGTGCGAGGTGTCCATTCCCCTCGTAGGGCTGTTTGGGTTCTATTTTGAGCTTTCCACCTAAGTGGATGTGTTTAAGCCTAAGTCTGCTTATTTGTAAATTTTAGTCCTATTCCCAAACCAAGAGTCTTGTTACTACGCGATCAGTTCCTACGAGTTACACAGCAAGGTATCCTTTCCCCTAATGGGGTTGTCCGGGGCTATTTTTTGTTTCCCATAACATCTTGTTTTTAAGACTAAGTCTACTTATTTGACTATTTTTGTCCTATTCCAAAACTCGAAGTCTGGTGACTACACAATCAGCTCCAATGAGTTACATTGGTCCCATGCAATGTGTCCGAGCCCCTCACGGGGCCATTCAGGACACATTTTGAGTTTTCCTCATGTGGGCATGTTTTCAAGCTTCAATTTTCTTATTTTGCCAATTTTAGTCCTATTCACAAACTAGGAGTCATGTGACTTTGCGGTCAGTTGCTATGAGTTACATTGGTCCCGCACGCGGTATCTGTGCCATTCACCAGACGTTTTTATTTTTATTTTTCACCTAGTGACATGTTTTTAAGCCTAAGTTTGCTTATTTACCTATTTAAGTTCAATTCAAAAATTGGGAGTCTCGTGACTACACAATCAGTTCTTATGAGTTACATTGGTCTCGTGCAAGGTGTTTGTGCCCCTCAAGAGGCCTTTCGGGTCTGTTTTGGACTTCCCCCTAGGGGCATATTTTCAAGTCTAAGTCTACTTATATGAAAATTTTAGTCATATTAAAAAATCGGGAGTCTTGTGACTACGCAGTTAGTTCCTATAAGTTATATTGGTCCCGTGCGAGGTTTTCGTGCCCCTCATGGGCCATTCGGGGGTTGTTTTGGGTTTCCCCCTTGAGGGGTATATTTTCAAGCCTAAGTCTGCTTATTTTCCTATTTTATCTCTATTCCCAAACCGTGAGTCCCATGACTACGCGGTCAGTTCCTATGAGTTACATTGGTCCTGTGCGAGGTATTTGTGCCCCTCATTGGTCTGATCGAGGGATGTTTTTTATTTTCCTTCATGTAGGCATGTTTTTAAGTCTAGGTGTGATTGTTTGTCTATTTTAGTCCTATTCTCAAATTGGGAGTCTCGTGACTATGCGAAAAGTTCTTATGAGTTGCATTGGTCCCGTGCGAGGTGTTTGTGCCCCTAACGGGGCCATTCGAGGGTTGTTTTAGCTTTTCCCCTAGGGGCATGATTTCAAGACTAAGTCTGCTTATTTGAAAATTTTATTCCTATTCCCAAATCGGTAGTCCCTTGACTGCGTGATAAGTTCCTACGAGTTACATTAGTCCCGTGCGAGATGTTTATGTCCTTTACAGGGCCGTTTGGGACTTGTTTTGGGTATTCCCCAAGGAGCATGTTTTCAAACCAAAGCGTGATTATTTGAAAATTTTATTCCTATTCCCAAATCGGGAATCCCTTGACTACACGATTCATTTTTATGAGTTACATTGGTCCCTTGTAAGGCGTATGTGCCCCTTACGGGGCTGTTTGATGGTTGTTTTGGGACGTTCGCCCATGTGGGAATGTTTTCAAGCCTAAGTCTTCTTATTTACAAATTTTAGTCCTATTTCCACTGGGTGTCCCGCAACTACGCGATCAATCCGTACAAGTTATATTGACCCATTGTGAAGTGTCTGTGCCCCTCACGTGGCCGTTCAGTTTTTTTTTTAGTTTTCCCCTCGGGGAATGTTTTCAGTCCTTGGTTTGCTTATTTGCCTATTTTAGTCCTATTCTCAAACCTGAAGTCCTGTGACTATACGATTAGTTCCTACAAATTACATTAGTCCTATTTTAGTTTTTAAGTCTGAGTGTGCTTATTTGAAAATTTTAGTCTTATTAACAAACTGGGAGTTTAGTGACTTCGCAGTTAGTTCATATGAGTTACATTGGTCTCGTGCGAGGTGTTTGCACCCCTTACGGGTCCATTTGGGGGGATATTTTTTATTTTTCACCTAGGGACATGTTTTCAAGACTAAGTCTTCGTATTTACCTATTTTAATCCTATTCCCATATCGTGAGTCTCGTGGCTATATGGTCAGTTCCTACAAGTTACATTGCAAGGTGTCTGTGCCCCTCATGTGGCTGTTCGGGGGCTGTTTTGTGTTCCCCTAAGGGCATGTTTTAAAGCCTATGTCTTCTTATATAAAATTTTTAGTCATATTCCTAAATCGGTAATCCCGTGACTACGCAGTAAGTTCATATGAGGTATTATGGTCTTGTGAGAGGTATTCTGCCCCTCACGAGGTTGTTCGAGGCTATTTTGGGTTTTCCTCTTCGGGGCATCTTTTCAAGACTAAATCCATTTATTTCCCAATTTTAGTTTTTTACGCAAATCGAGAGCCCCGTGACTATGCGGTCAATTCTTACAAGTTACATTTGGCATGTTCGAGGTATCTATGCCCCTCATAGGGCCATTCAGGGGTTGATTTGGGTTTTCCCTATTAGGAGAATGTTTTCAAGCCTAAGCTAGCATATTTGCATATTTTAGTCAAATCCACAAAATAGGAGATTTGTGACTATGTGGTCAGTTCCTATGAGTTACATTGATTCTGTACGAGGTGTTCGTGCCCCTCACAGTGCCGTTTGGGAACTATTTTAGGTCTTCCACGTGGGGCATATTTTTAAACCTCTGATAATATGAAAATTTAATCATATTCCCAAATTGGGAGTCTCGTGACTACGCAGTTAGTTATTACGAGTTACATTGGTTCCGTGCGAGGTGTCTGTGTCCCTCATGGGACATTCGGAGGTTGTTTTGGGTTTTCCCCTAGGTGCATGTTTTCAAGACTATGTTTGATAATTTGAATATTTGAGTTCTATTCCCAAACCGCTACTTTCGTGACTACGCGATCAATTCCTACGAGTTAAATTCATCATGTGCAAGGTGTACATACTCTTCACATGGCTCTTCGGGGGCTATTTTGGGTTCCGCATCCCTAAGGGCATATTTTTTAGTCTAAGTTAACTTATCCGTAAATTTCAGTCCTATTTTAAAATTGGGAGTCCCTTGACTATGCGGTTAGTTCCTATGAGTTACATTGCTTCCGTTCGAGGTGTCCATACCCCTCATAGGTCCGTTCAGGGTTTGTTTTGGGTTATACCATAGGGGCCTATTTTTAATCTGATGTCGGCTTATTTGCAAATTTTAGTCCTATTCCTAAATTGGAAGTCCTCTAACTTTGTAGTTAGTTCCTATAAGTTACATTGGTCCCCTGCGAGGTATCCGTATCCCTCACATTGACGTTCGAAGGCTATTTTGGATTTTTCTCCAGGGGTATGTTTCTAATCCTAAATCATCTTATTTGTGTATTTTAGTCATATTCCTAAATTTTGGTCCCTTACGAGGTGCTTGTGACACTCACGGGGCTGTTCAGGGATTGTTTTGGATTTTCCCCTAATGTTTTTTAGCCTAAGCCTGGTTATTTACAAATTTTAGTTGTATTTAAAAATCGAAAGTCTTCTGATTATGCGGTTAATTTTTACAATTTACATGGTCCGGTTCAAGGTGTCCATCACCTCACTGGGACGTTCGGGGGTTGTTTTGGTTTTTTACCAAGGGCATGTTTTCATGACTAAGTTATCTTATTTTCCTATTTTATTCTTATTCCCAAACCATGAGTTCCATGACTACACAGTCAGTTCCTACAAGTTATATTATTCCGTATAAGGTGTTCGTGCCCCTCACGAGGCCATTCAGTGGCGGATTTGAATTTTTAGCCCAGGGAAATTTTTTGACCTTAAATGTTCTTATTTGCCTATTTTAGTCCTCTTCCAAAACAAGGATTCCCTTGACTTATCGATCAGTTACTATGAGTTACGTTGGTCCCATGCGAGGTGTTTGTTCCCCTCACGAGGCCGTTTAGGGATTGTTTCGAGTTTTTCACATAGGGGTATGTTTTCAAGCCCATGTGTGCTAATTTTACTATTTTAGTCATATTCCCAAGCTAGGAGGATCAAAACTACGCGGTTGTTTCTCATGAGTTACATTGGTCCCGTGCAAGGTTTTCGTGTCCCTCATGTGGTCATTCGGGGATATTTGGGGCTTCCCCTAGGGGCATGTTTTGAAGCCTATGTCCGATTCTACGAAAATTTTAGTCCTATTTGCAAACTGGGAGTCCTGTAACTACGCAATCAGTTCATATGACTTATATTGGTCCTGAGGGAGGTGTTCGTGCCCTCACGAGGCCATTCGGGGGAGGGGGTATTTTGGATTTTCCCCCTCGAGAGGCATGTTTGCAAGCCTAGGTCTACTTATTTACCTATTTTATTCATATTTCCATATTGTGAGTCTCGTGGCTATATGGTCAGTTCTACAAGTTACATTGCAAGGTGTCTATGCCCCTCATGTGGCTATTCGGGGGTTATTTTTTGTTCCCCCTAAGGGTATGTTTTAAAGTCTAAGCCTTCTTATATAAAAGTGTTAGTCATATTCTAAAATCGAAAATCGTGTGACTGTACAGTAAGTTCTTATGAGGTATTATGATCTCGTGAGAGGTATTCTTCACCTCACAAGGTTGCTCGGGGGCTATTTTGGGTTTTCCCTTTCGAGGCATCTTTTCAAGACTAAGTCCGTTTATTTTCCTATTTTAGTTTTTAACCCAAACCGAGAGCCCCGTGACTATGCGATCAGTTCCTACAAGTTACATTTGGCATGTTCGAGGTATCTGTTGAAGCCCTTATGCTTTTGACTTATTTGAGTCTAGACTGTATAAGAGCTCATCTAGTTTGGAAATTGTGACAAAATAGTGTCCATCCTAGAAACCAAAGAGCTTCAGAGATTGGGTTGCTTCTTCTTCTATCCATCTTGTGATGATCCTGAGACTATAGCCATCACTCACACACTTAGAATTTCATTCTTACATTTCATATTGCACCACTATGTGTATTAATGTTGTGAGTGTGTTTAAATCCCTCAATTTGATTTTTAATAATTTTTTGGGAATTTAAAACATATTTTAAACAAGGTTTTATTTAATTAAAACTTGATTTAAAAGGTCTTGGGGTTAATGTATAAATATGGATTGTTGTGTTTATTGGCCTAAAGTTACTCTGGGTAGAAACCGAAAGCGCTAAAGACTTTAGGGTTGGCTTTGTAATTATTTTGGGACGCGCGTTTACATTCATCCTCAGGACTACACCTGCTGTCCTCTGATTGGCCTGAATTGTGTTTCTTTACTGAGACAAACCATCGCGTGCTTTCAGCCCTTAGATCAACCCTTATCGATGGCCTGCATGTCTTTTGAGTGAATCCCCGTGTAAACCCTTTAGCCAATCGCATCCAGTTTAATCCACCGCCTGTTATGAGCCCTTAGATTGTAGTCAAAGGAGCTTGACTCAATCAGAGCCCTTGATTTTGAACGAAGCTCTGGAATCTTCTTCCCTTCCTATTTAAAGGCCTCTCATCTCAGCCTTCGAAAGCTTTTGCCATTTTGAAAAGTCTCAGAGAATAGAGAGAGGAGAGAGAAGAGAGAAGAGAGAAGTTAAAGAGAGAAACCAAACCCTAGTTAGAAACCCTAACTTCGTCACAAAACCTCTAAACCTAAACCACTAACCTCTCCATAAACACCATAACCAAATAAACACCATCCTTAGTGTTTCTTGAGTTATGAGAGTTCGAGTTGAGTGATTTCTGGTTTGCTGAAATCCTTGTGTTCATAAATCTTATTTCCAACTTAGACATAGACTCAGATCTTGTTTCTCTTTCAATAGAAATCATAGATCTGAAGTTTTGCATGTCACAACACACTTAGTTGCATTTATTTCTCATCTTGAGAATTTCGTTGTTGATTGTTTTCTGATAAAACATTTTCTTACTTCAGAATCAACAATAGATGTTTTTCTATTTCTGTTTTTACAAAACCTAACCTGACCTAGTGGGATTCGCACTTGGAGGGTTCTCAATCCCCATAATATTTTCAAAAGTGATTGAGAAAGGTCTTGACCGATTTCTTAAGCAAGATCTCCGTGGAATCTGGGTTATTTTGAAAGGTCAAAAAGGTTCTTGGTTTTGTAAGAAAGAAAAATAACAAATACACTGCATATAGACTTTATATGTGATTTGTTAGGATCGTCTGTAACTAATAAGTGTGTGTGTGTGCATGCATGTGTTTTAGAACACCATTCACAAACATCTTCACACTACAAACACTCAAAGTGTTGGCTATAAGATTTGGTGAACATAAGTCGACGTAAAGTGCTGAAACAAAGAAGAGTTGACAAACTGAGACAACTACATCAACAAACAAGATCTGCAGAAAAGTTAAGGACGCCAGAGGGTACAATCCTGAACTTGTATAGATTTGTTTTTGTGTGCATGTTAGTTAAATAGGTTGTAACTCATATATTTGTTTTAGTGATTGTTTTTGTTTTACTCCGTAGAGGGAGTCGTGGATGTTTCCTCAAGGTTGAGGTTTTACCACGTAAAAAATTCTGAGTATCAATATTTCTACATCTTCTCATCTCATTCTGATTGTGTGCTGAGTTTAAAACATTTTAAACTGTTTACTAAAACTTGTTATCAAATCTTATCCATATCTCGTACATATTTTTTGTTAACACATCTTGTGTTCAAATCATTTTGATTTAAGTAAAGAGTTTCTTCAACAAACTTTCGGAGTTTCTTAAATAGTTTATTTTCATAAACGGCTTTGGCAACGCTATTTCAATTGGTATCAGAGCTTTTGGTGAACTTATTTAAAAAAGATCCTGAGTTTCTGAAACTGTTTTCTCAAAATCAATTATAGACGAGAAAAACGAAAGATATGGTAACTTGACCAGACCTCCAGTCTTTGATGGAACCAATTTTTCTTACTGGAAAGTAAGAATGATTGCTTTCATTCAAGGCACTCTGGGAGATGATGTCTGGGATATTATTGAAAATGGATACTCTTATCCAACTAAACCAGCCACTGATGGAAGCAATGAAAGGATTAAGAAAATATTGAGTGAGTTTACTCAAGAAGAGAAACAAGTTTCTCGCAATAATAACAAAGGCAAGAATGCTATATTTATGTCTATTAACGAACATGAGTTCAAGAGAATCTCATCCTGTACCACTTCCAAGGAAGCATGGGATACCTTGATTACTGCCCATGAAGGAGACTCTAGGGTAAAAGCTTCTAAGACTCAGATGTTAATCCAACAGTATAATACCTTAATCATGTCTGAATCTGAGTCTTTCGATGATTTCTATATGAACCTTACTGATATTGTCACTAAACTTCATGACAATGGTATAACTTATGATAGACAAGAAATTGTCTCTAAAATTCTGAGATCATTACCACAGAAATTTGACAATAAAAGATATGCTATTGAGGAGATGTGTGATATAAATCTAACTCCTGAATTACTCAGTAGCAAATTAAGAACTGTGGAAATGGAATTAGAGTTTAAGAAACAATTGACCCACAGTAATAGGAAACATACCAATTCCAATCTTAACTTTACTTCTAAGATGACCAAGCCTGAGTTAAACACCCCTAGTAATGATTCTGATGAGGACTGTGACTTAGAAAGTCTAGATAATCAGATTGCCCTAATGACAAAACAATTTAAGAAAATTGTTAAATTTAGAAACAGTGTTGCAAACAGACAGGGCAAGTCTAATTATTCTACTCCTTCAAATCACAAACCTCATGAGAAACCTCATGACAAACAGAACAAGGACAACACAAGACCTCACAGAGACCTCAAAAAGACTGAATGCTATAGATGTGGTAAACTAGGACACATTGCTCAAGACTGTAGAGTTAATTTGAATGCCCAAAACAAACACTCTAGAGCCAACATCTGCAAAACCTGGGATGACTCAAGTGATTCTGAAAATGAGGAACCTGAGACATCTGATGGTTTTGATCCTTGTTTATCTTTCTTTGCCAAAATCATATATAATGATGATATGCCTGTGCTTGATATTGAGGATGAGCCTAGTAATTCTAGTTCTGTTATCTTGAATCATACCTTAACTGGTTTAGATGCTTTACTTACTGAGAATATTAATACTTCTTCTTCGGGGTATGTGAGTCAAAGGGGAATCGATAATGCTGATGTCAATGGGTGTGTGAGTTTAAGAAATGAAACCTTAGGGGTCACTTCACACACTTCACTTAGTGACTCTGACAATGATGATCTCCCAGATATACACACTCTATATACTAAAACTCTAAAGAAAAGCACTAGACTAGAAAAGATTGTGAAAGATCTTACCAAAAAGCTAGAGGATCTAAGCCTAATGGTAAAACTGAATGCTGAAGAGTATACTACACAATGCATGTCTCATGACAGTGAAGTTAAAGTGTTTGATGAAAAACTGAAAACTTTAACTGAAGCTAATGAAATTCTGGAGAAAAAATACAAAGGGACATTATTAGAATTGGAACAAACGAAAGAAAAGACAGCAACTGTTTTAAAAAAGTTTGCCAAATTTGAAAATAATTCAAACTGTTTTGATGGATTTGTTGCTGAATCTAAAACCAATTCTGATGATAGAACTGGAATAGGGTTTTGCCCCAATTTGAAGACACAAACAAAACATGTTGAACCTATAAAATTTGTGTCAGGAGGCAAAAGACCTATTGAAACATGTCCAGACTTTCATTCTCTAAAAATTAAGTTTGATCATCAAAACACTAACACTGAAGATGCAAGTTGCTCTAAGCATGAAAGTTTACCAAAGGGAAAATATGTCTGCCCCCCAATTAGGAAAAGTGAACCTGCCTTCAAATCTGTGCTACCTAGGAATAAAATTCAACCTCAAAATCTCTCTAAACCTTTGTTTAGAAACTTTCCTAAGGAAAACCCCATTCTGAGCAATCTTTATTGCTCCTATTGTGATATATACGGTCACTCTTTCGATAATTGCTATGCTAGGAGACTGATTAAGCCTATCTACAACACTCCTATGTATCATAACTTTAACTATTCTAGGATGAGTCGTAATAATTATGTCCTTCCCAGGCCACCAGACAAAAACTCTAACTATAGGAATAGAAAGACTAAACCTAAAAGGACATTTACTAGAAGGATTACCAGAAACTTTTCTAAATAAAATGCTCAGGAATTCAAATTTATTCAAAATCATGCGCAAAATGTTTTTCAACAAAAATCTAATGCTCGCAAATTTTATCAAATAAGAGCAAACAAGCGCAAACAGAAAACCAGAGCAATTTGGGTTAGAAAAGATGATCTAGCACCCCAGATGAAGTGTAACATTGCTGTTTCTGCTCTAAAAGCTGAACTTACAACTTTTGGTTGGTACTTGGATTCTGGATGTTCCAAGCATATGACAGGTGATGATACAAAACTTTTGGATAAAACTCACTTTGATGGTGGAAAAGTTGTTTTTGGTGATGGAGTATCATCCCAGATCATAGGCAAAGGAACTCTTAAAGAAAAAGGTCTTCCTGTTCTTGAAAATGTTCTCTTAGTTAAAGGTCTTAAGGCTAATTTACTTAGCATTTCGTAATTTTGTGACTCAAACTATACTGTTACCTTTTCAAAGAACAATTGCAAGATTTTAAATGAAAAGGGAGAATGCTTAATTACAGGATTCAGGACCCTTGACAATTGTTATACTGTCATGTCTAGTTCTGAAATCTGTAATGTTGCCAGAATGGATGACAACGAGATATGGCATAACAGAATGGGTCACATTAATTACGAAAATTTGAGTAAATTATCCTGTCAACAAATAGTTAGAGGAATACCAAAAATTAAACCTATTCATAACATTGTCTGTGGTCCCTGTCAAGAAGGAAAAATTGTTAAAGCACCTCATAAAAGGGTTAAAGATATCCTTACCTCTAATCCCTTAGAACTCATCCATATGGACCTAATGGGTCCTTCTCAAACTGTTAGTCTTTGTGGACACAGTTATATTCTAGTTATGGTTGATGACTTCACCAGATTCACTTGGGTAGCTTTCTTAAAACAAAAATCCGATACTTTTCAAACTTTTTTAAAGATTCTATTACGGATTGAGAATGAGAAAGACACTCAAGTGAATAGAATCCGAAGTGATAGAGGTGGTGAATTCAAAGACACTGGTATTGTAGAATATTGTGACTATAATGGTTACAAACATGAGTTCAGTGCTCCTAAGACCCCTCAACAAAATGGAATAGCTGAGAGAAAGAATCGAACTCTTTAAGAGATGGCACGTGTCATGCTCCATGCCAAGAACTTACCTAAGTATTTTTGGGTAGAATCTATTCGTACAGCTTGCCATCTTATTAATAGGGTCTATCTTAGAAAGAATTCGAAACAAACCTCTTATGAACTTTGGTACAATAAAAAGCCTAATCTTAAGTACCTTAGAACCTTTGGTAGTACCTGCTATGTTTGCAAAGATAGGGAACACTTATCTAAATTTGAGAGTAGAGGAGATAAAGCCATATTCTTAGGTTATTCACCTAACAGTAGAGCTTATCGCGTGTATAATCTTCGCACTAAGACCTTAATGGAATCCATAAATGTAATTGTTAGTGACACTACTGTAGAAAGCAAGACTAGTGAATTAACTATAGAAGAAGAATCGTCAAATATTTTAGAAAATGACTCTTCTGAAATAGATAATTCATTACCTATTGAGTCACCTAAAGTACCTAACTGGGTTTCTAAAGATCATCCCATAAACAACATAGTTGGTAACCCTAGTGAACCAGTACGTACAAGATCCCAACTTAGAAATTATGCTCTCTATGCATGCTTTGTTTCTCTCTTGGAACCAAAGAATGTAAATGAGGCATTGAATGACACTCACTGGATTTCTGCTATGCAGGATGAACTTTTACAATTTGTCATTCATGATGTTTGGTTTCTTGTTCCACGTCCTGATCACAAAAAGGTTATTGGCACTCGTTGGATTTTCAAAAATAAAACTGATGAAAATGGGATGATAATTAGAAATAAAGCTAGACTAGTTGCTCAAGGTTATTCCCAAATAGAAGGACTTGATTTTAATGAGACGTTTGCTCCTGTTACTCGTTTAGAATCAGTTCGTCTGCTTCTTCCTATATCTTGTCACATGCATTTTACATTATATCAAATGGATGTTAAATCTGCGTTCCTTAATGGAATACTTGCCGAGGAAACCTATGTAGAACAACCTAAAGGGTTCATTGACCCTAATTATCCTAATCATGTATTTCGGTTGAAAAAGGCTTTATATGGTCTTAAGCAAGCTCCTAGAGCTTGGTATGAGCGCCTGTCCAGTTTTCTGCTGGACAAAGGTTTCAAAAGAGGTGGAAATGACCAAACCTTATTTGTCAAACATTTTGGCAAACACATTACTATCGCTCAAGTCTATGTAGACGATATCATATTTGGATCCACTTCTACCTCAGAAGTAAAATCTTTTGCTGAAATTATGAGTAAGGAATTTCAGATGTCCCTTATGGGGGAGTTACAGTTCTTCCTAGGTCTCCAAGTCAAACAACAACCAGATGGCTTGTTTCTTTCGCAGACTAAGTACGCATTAGAGATAGTTAAAAAATTTGGCCTCGAGAGTGCTAAAAGTGCTAAAACGCCTATGAGTACTACAGAGAAATTATCTAAAGATGAAAATGGAAAATCTGTAGACTCTACCTTATATCGTAGTATGATTGGCACATTACTCTATCTAACTGCCTCGCGTCCTGATATCATGTATGCTGTTTGTGTTTGTGCGCGTTATCAAAACAACCCCAAGGAGAGCCATTTAAACGCTGTTAAACGCATAATTAAGTATGTTAAAGGCACTCTAAATTTAGGAATTTGGTACACGAATGACACACCTAGCACTATTATTGGGTACACTGATGCTGATTGGGCTGGGTGTACTGATGATAGTAAAAGCACTTCTGGCGCATGTTGTTATATTGGTAATAACTTGGTAGGATGGAGTAGTAAAAAGCAGAACTGCACATCTCTCTCGACTGCTGAATCTGAATACATAGCCGCCGGTAGCTGTTGTGCCCAATTGTTGTGGCTTAAACAAATGCTAAGTGATTATGGTATTTTAGAACCCACACTTCATCTCTATTGTGATAATCAAAGTGCGATTAACATTTCTAAGAACCCAGTTCAACACTCGCGAACTAAGCACATTAAAATAAGACATCATTTTATTCGTGAATTAGTTGAAACCAAGGAATTAGAAATCAATTATCTTTCTACTGATCTACAACTTGCAGATTTATTTACCAAACCTCTTGATTATAATAGATTCATTTCTTTACGTAAATCTATTGGTATGATTTGTGTTGAGTAAATACCTGTTATATTTGCCAAGTTCTTTCCCTTTGTCCATTTGAGACAAAATGGGGGAGAAATTTGAGTCTACTGCATATACTAAAAAGCTTGATCTTAGTAATTCTTTGCAGGTATTCTTCTTGTACAGTCATTCTTTATTGTAATAATAGGATGTTAAACTGTATATAGTTGAGTTATGTAATTTTTGCTTTCTAGGATTTGGGTAGATAGATCTTTTATAGGAATAGGATTTTCTTATTTGTTGTAGCCCTACGAGTTGAGATGACTCAAAGGAGATTTTGTCTCATATTTCCAAAGGGGGAGATTGAAGCCCTTATGCTTTTGACTCATTTGAGTCTAGACTGTATAAGAGCTCATCTAGTTTGGAAATTGTGACAAAATAGTGTCCATCCTAGAAACCAAAGAGCTTCAGAGATTGGGTTGCTTATGATCCTGAGACTATAGCCATCACTCACACACTTAGAATTTCATTCTTGCATTTCATATTGCACCACTATGTGTATTAATGTTGTGAGTGTGTTTAAATCCCTCAATTTGATTTTTAATAATTTTTTGGGAATTTAAAACATATTTTAAACAAGGTTTTATTTAATTAAAACTTGATTTAAAAGGTCTTGGGGTTAATGTATAAATATGGATTGTTGTGTTTATTGGCCTAAAGTTACTCTGGGTAGAAACCGAAAGCGCTAAAGACTTTAGGGTTGGCTTTGCAATTATTTTGGGACGCGCGTTTACATTCATCCTCAGGACTACACCTGCTGTCCTCTGATTGGTCTGAATTGTGTTTCTTTACTGAGACAAACCATCGCGTGCTTTCAGCCCTTAGATCAACCCTTATCGATGGCCTGCATGTCTTTTGAGTGAATCCCCGTGTAAACCCTTTAGCCAATCGCATCCAGTTTAATCCACCGCCTGTTATGAGCCCTTAGATTGTAGTCAAAGGAGCTTGACTCAATCAGAGCCCTTGATTTTGAACGAAGCTCTGGAATCTTCTTCCCTTCCTATTTAAAGGCCTCTCATCTCAGCCTTCGAAAGCTTTTGCCATTTTGAAAAGTCTCAGAGAATAGAGAGAGGAGAGAGAAGAGAGAAGAGATAAGTTAGAGAGAGAGACCAAACCCTAGTTAGAAACCCTAACTTCATCAAAAAACCTCTAAACCTAAACCACTAACCTCTCCATAAACACCATAACCAAATAAACACCATCCTTAGTGTTTCTTGAGTTATGAGAGTTCGAGTTGAGTGATTTCTGGTTTGCTGAAATCCTTGTGTTCATAAATCTTATTTCCAACTTAGACATAGACTCAGATCTTGTTTCTCTTTCAATAGAAATCATAGATCTGAAGTTTTGCATGTCACAACACACTTAGTTGCATTTATTTCTCATCTTGAGAATTTCGTTGTTGATTGTTTTCTGATAAAACATTTTCTTACTTCAGAATCAACAATAGATGTTTTTCTATTTCTGTTTTTACAAAACCTAACCTGACCTAGTGGGATTCGCACTTGGAGGGTTCTCAATCCCCATAATATTTTCAAAAGTGATTGAGAAAGGTCTTGACCGATTTCTTAAGCAAGATCTCCGTGGAATCTGGGTTATTTTGAAAGGTAAAAAAGGTTCTTGGTTTTGTAAGAAAGAAAAATAACAAATACACTGCATATAGACTTTATATGTGATTTGTTAGGATCGTCTGTAACTAATAAGTGTGTGTGTGTGCATGCATGTGTTTTAGAACACCATTCACAAACATCTTCACACTACAAACACTCAAAGTGTTGGCTATAAGATTTGGTGAACATAAGTCGACATAAAGTGCTGAAACAAAGAAGAGTTGACAAACTGAGACAACTACATCAACAAACAAGATCTGCAGAAAAGTTAAGGACGCCAGAGGGTACAATCCTGAACTTGTATAGATTTGTTTTTGTGTGCATGTTAGTTAAATAGGTTGTAACTCATATATTTGTTTTAGTGATTGTTTTTGTTTTACTCCGTAGAGGGAGTCGTGGATGTTTCCTCAAGGTTGAGGTTTTACCACGTAAAAAATTCTGAGTATCAATATTTCTACATCTTCTCATCTCATTCTGATTGTGTGCTGAGTTTAAAACATTTTAAACTGTTTACTAAAACTTGTTATCAAATCTTATCCATATCTCGTACATATTTTTTGTTAACACATCTTGTGTTCAAATCATTTTGATTTAAGTAAAGAGTTTCTTCAACAAACTTTCGGAGTTGCTTAAATAGTTTATTTTCATAAACGGCTTTGGCAACGCTATTTCATCTGTGCCCCTCACAGGGCCGTTCAGGTGTTACTTTGGGTTTTCCCTACTAGGGGAATGTTTTCAAGCCTATGCTAGCTTATTTGCATATTTTAGTCATATCCACAAAATAGGAGATTTGTGACTATGTGGTCAGTTCCTATGAGTTACATTGGTTCTGTACGAGGTGTCCGTTCGCCTCACAGTGCCGTTCGGGAACTATTTTGGGTTTTCCCCTTGGGGCATATTTTTAAACCAAACTCTCATAATTTGAAAATTTAATCATATTCCTGAATTGGGAGTCTTATGACTACGCGGTTAGTTATTACGAGTTATATTGGTTCCATGCCAGGTGTTTGTGTCCCGCATGGGGCCATTCAGGGCTATTTTGGGTTTTTCCCTAAAGCATGTTATCATGACTAAGATTGATAATTTCAAAATTTGAGTTATATTCCAAAACTGCTACTTTCGTGACTACGCGATTAGTTCCTACGAGTTACATTCATCATGTGCAAGGTGTACATACCCTTCATAGGGCTGTTCGGGGGCTATTTTGGGTTCCGCGCCCCTAAGGGAATATTTTTTAGCCTAAGTCTACTTATATGCAAATTTTAGTCATATTTTGAAATTGGGAGTCCCTTGAATACGTGGTTATCTCCAACGTGCCACATTGCTCCCATTCGAGGTGTCCGTACCCCTCATAAGGTCATTCGGGGGCTGCTTTTGATTATCCCCTAGGGGCATGTTTTTAATCCGATGTCGACTTATTTGCAAATTTTAGTCCCATTCCTAAACCGGAAGTCCCATGACTATGTAGTTAGTTCCTACAAGTTACATTTGTCCCCTGCGAGGTATCCGTATCCCTCACATTGCGGTTCGGGGGCTATTTTTGTTTTTTCCCCAGGGGTATGTTTCTAATCCAAAATCTTCTTATTTGTGTACTTTAGTCCTATTCATAAATTAGGAGTCCCGTGATTATGAGGTTAGTTCTTATACGATACATTAGTCTTGTTCGAGGTGTCCGTACCCCTCACGGGGCAGCTCGAGGGCTATTTTGGGTTTTCCCCTGGGGGCGTGTTTTCATGCCTAAGTTTTCTTATTTGAAAATTTTATTCATATTCCCAAACCAGGACATTGGTCCCATGCGAGGTGGTTGTGACACTCACGGGGCCGTTCGGGGATTGTTTTGGTTTTCCCCTAAGGTGATGTTTTTAAGCCTAAGTCTAGTTATTTACAAATTTTAGTCATATTTCAAAATCGATAGTCTTGTGACTATGCAGTTAATTTTCACAATTTACATTGGTCCGGTTCGAGGTGTCTTGCACCTCACTGGGCCGTTCGAGGGTTGTTTTGAGGTTTTCCCAAGGGCATGTTTTCATGCCTAAGTTGTCTTATTTGCCTATTTTATTCTTATTCACAAACCATGAGTTACTTGACTACACGGTTAGTTCTTACAAGTTATATTGTTCCGTACAAGATGTTCATGCCCCTTACGGGGCCATTTAATGGCGGTTTTTTATTTTCACCTCAGGGGAATTTTTCAACCTTAAATTTTTTTATTTGCCTATTTTAGTCCCATTCCAAAAGTAGGATTCCCTTGACTTCTTGATCAGTTCCTACGAGTTACGTTGATCCCATGCGAGGTGTTTGTTCCCCTCACGAGGTCGTTCAGGGGTTGTTTTGAGTTTTTCACATAGGGGCATGTTTTCAAGCCCATGTCTGCTAATTTTACTATTTTTGTCCTATTCCCAAACTAGGAGGCTCATGACTATGCGGTTATATCTCATGAGTTACATTGGTCCCGTGCAAGGTTTTCGTGCCCTTAATGGGGTCATTCAGGGATATTTTGGGTTCCCCCTAGGGGAATGTTTTCGAGCCTATGTCTGATTCTATGAAAATTTTAGTCCTATTTGCAAATGGGGAGTCCTGTAACTATGCAATCAGTTTATATGACTTATATTGGTTCCGCGAGAGGTATCCATGCCCCTTACGAGGCCATTAGAGGGGGGGTATTTTGGATTTTCCCCCTTGAGGGGCATGTTTTCAAGCCTAAGTGTACTTATTCACCTATTTTAATCATATTCCCATATTGTGAGTCTCGTGGCTATATGGTCAGTTCCTACAAGTTATATTGCAAGGTGTCTATGCCCCTCATGTGGCTGTTCGGGGGCTATCTTTTGTTACCCTTAAGGGCATGTTTTAACGCCTACGTCTTCCTATATAAAAGTATTAGTCATATTCCCAAATCGGGAATCCTGTGACTACGCAATAAGTTCCTATGAGGTATTATGGTCATGTGCGAGGTATTCTCCCCCTCACGAGGTTCTTAAGTGGCTTTTTTGGGTTTTCCACTTCGGGGAAACTTTTAAGGACTAAGTCCGTTTATTTTCCTATTTTAGTTTTTTACCCAAATCGAGACCCCCGTGACTATGCGGTCAGTTCCTACAAGTTACATTCGGCATGTTCGAGGTTTATATGCCCCTCACAGGGCCGTTCAGGGGTTTCTTTGGGTTTTTGCTACTTGGGGAATGTTTTCAAGCCTATGCTAGCTTATTTGCATATTTTAGTCATATCCACAAAATAGGAGATTTGTGACTACGTGGTCAGTTCCTACGACTTACATTGGTTCTGTACGAGTGATTAGGCATAAATGCTTCCATATTTATCCCTTTAATTTAGTTACTTATAGAACCTCGAACAACGTAATTGATTTGATTTTATCTCATAATCTTGCTACTGACTTATCCTAACGAGTACACCTAGTTTCTGGTATTTCGTACTAATTTTGCACGTATTTAATGTCAATAACGAACGAAAGAAACTGGAAGAATCAAGAAAGAAAAGAAGTAAAATTCAAAAGGGAAAAAGTGTAATTTTTACCCGGAATTCGGATGAGGCATCTAAAGAAAATTGAAGAGCCTTCGATTACGAGTACATAGGAAGAAACGGCACCTCAATCGGAGCTCCGGTGTGAAAGTTATGAGCAGTCAAAGTTTGAGGAAAAAGTCAAAGGAGAGCCAGACTGATCCGGCCCGGACCGATCCGCAATGTCACATTCCAGAGTACCCCGGACCGAAAATGGATCAAAGCTGAAGAAAGACAAAATAACCAATCTGCACCAGACCGATACACCCAAGAAATAAAAGAACCGATCCGGATTCCAGTCAGACCGAATCGTAGGAGGACCGGACCGGTTCGACTGTCGAATTTTGAATTTTTATCTTTCTCTAGTGGAGAGTCCTTGTGCAGATAAAACTCTTGGATTTTTGTAGGGTATTTAAACCCGAGTTATTATCGTTTTTAGTATGGAGAATTAATATAATTTTCCATTTTTTCTGTAAAAACCCTAGTTTGAAGGTTGATTCCAATTTTAGTTCCATGATTGAAGATTGCTCAGATTTATATCATTGCAAGTATTTTTAATTGCTGCTTTTAGTGATTTGGTAAGATTAGTAGTTAAATTCTTTTGTCCAAATTCCTTTTTACATCATTCTACAAATTTTTCTTAGTTTAATCATGGTTTTCTGCAAATAAAAAATTATTTTCATTAGTTTCAGCATGTTAGACTAGATTTTCTAAAGTCGGGATACATGAACAAACCTAATATCATAGTTGCATGTGTATAACAATAATCCTCTGAATTTAGTGATTTATTATGACCGAATTGCGTAGTAATACGACAATTGTACATCTTTGGATCTCGTTTGCTTCCGGGTAATCGGGATGCTTTAGAATGCAATTGAAGTGTAATTATTGCAGTACCGATTTACTCGTCCTCTGATTAAGTATGGTGCAGGCTTGAACCTCACATACTTAGTGCTTGGGAGTACTAAATTATGGGTCTAATTAATAATTTAAATTTACGATTAGTATTATACCTGCAATACACTAGGGTTGGGGGATTGTATTCCCGTCCTGTTTTTCTCATCATATAGTTTAAAGTTTTAAATCATTCTTCATTAGTATTTTAGGTAATTTAGAATAGTTGCACATTTCATAATTTCGTAATTGCATCTAGTATATCTATTCCACAAATCCAATCATTTTTTCTTTCCCTTTAGAGTCAGAGTTAGGATTTCCTTATCTATCCAACGTCGTTACAATTTCATTGTCATATTTCCCTGTGGATACGATCCTGACTTACCGGGTTTATTACTAATGCGACATGCTTGCACTTGAGCCTAGAGAGAACGCACATTAGAGACACTTTCTGAGTCGCGTCGAGTTTTTGGCGCCGTTGCCGGGGAATTAGGTAGACTTAGGGGAATTAGGTAGACCAACATCTTCCATATAGCCCAACATACGGGGGAAGAAGATGATCTTCATGTGGTGAGCTTCATAGATGAGATCGTAGAGGATTAATTTGAGGAGAACTATTGTGGAGGTGCCTTAGGGTCCTGTTTAGTATCGAGACACGAGAGTGAGGGTACGTACATCGAATTCGAGAGGGAGGTTGAGGAGTTGAGAGAATTACTTGATGAGAGAGCGTCGAACGAGGACGCGAGAGATGTAAGTTGGGTTTCTAGATTCGAGGAATTACCACCGAGGGATACACGCATGGTTCCCTACAGCAATAAATTTCCAACCCTCGAATTGAAGAAACTCCCCTCCCATATTAAATATGCATACCTAGGAGAGGATGAGACATTTCCTGTTGTTGTCTCCTCTAGCCTAGACGAAGAGCAGGAGGGTAAACTGTTGAAAATTCTGAGAAAGCACCAAAGTGCTTTTGGTTGGTACATTGCTGATTTGAAAGGGATAAGTCCTTTGATTTGCATTCACAAGATCCATCTCGAAGAGGATGTCAAGCCCTCAAGAGAAATGCAAAGAAGGCTAAATCCCAATATGAAAGAAGTGGTGAGAACCAAAATTATCAAATTATTGGATGTCGGGATTATCTACCCAATCTCAGATAGCAAGTGGGTGAGCCCTATTCAAATTGTCCTGAAGAAGTCGAGCATGGAAGTGATTGATAATGCTAAGGGAGATCTAGTTCCCCAATGTACCACCATCGGGTGACACGTTTGCATTGATTACCGGAAACTCAATGCGGGAACTAGGAAAGACCATTTCCCCTTGCTATTTATTGATCAGATGCTTGAGAGAGTAGCGGGTCACCCTTACTATTTCTTTCTTGACGGTTATTCCGGATATAACCAAATTGAGGTAGATGTACTTGACCAAGAGAAAACGACCTTCACTTACCCTTTTGGTACGTTTACCTACAAACGTATGCTATTTTTCTTGTGTAATTCACCCGCGACCTTTCAAAGGTGCATGTTGAGTCTATTTAGCGACATGGTCGAGAGAGGACTCGAAGTGTTCATGGACGATTTTAGTGTTTTTGGCACCTCTTTCGATCTTTGTCTAGAAAAACTGGAACATGTATTTGCCTGGTGTGTGGAATAGGACTTACTGCTGAATTGGGAGAAATGTCATTTCATGGTCACTGAAGGAATAGTTCTTGGCCACATAGTATCATCCAAAGGGATAGAAGTTGATAGGGCAAAGATAGATGTCATAGCTGATCTTCCCCTACTAAAATCGGTCAAAGATGTGCGCTCCTTCTTGGGCCACGCGGGGTTTTATCAAAGGTTCATTAAGGAATTTAGCGCCATCGCTAGACCCTTAAGCAACCTACTCATGAAGGACACCACATTTGAGTGGACGGAAGCATGTCAAATCTCTTTTACAAAACTGAAAACCATGCTTGTGTCCGCTCCCATCATGCAAGTTCCGGATTGGTCTTTACCATTCGAACTTATGTGTGATGCTAGCGATTATGCTATAGGGGCTGTTTTGGGCCAAAGAAAAGATAAGCAGGTTCACGTCATCTAGTACACTAGCCGGACTCTGATTGGACCACAACTCAACTAATCTACCGCGGATAAGGAGTTGTTAGCAGTAGTCTTTGCCCTTGATAAATTTTGGTCATACCTTATAGGTTCACCCATTACTTGCTTCACCGACCACGCGGCATTGAAATACCTACTTGCAAAGAAATATGCCAAGCCGCACCTCATAAGGTTGATCCTACTTATACAAGAGTTTAATATCTCCATTAAAGATACGAAAGGAGTAGAAAACGTCGTTGTCGACCACTTATCACGGCTTTCGTCCGACGTACCTAGTGATCCCATACCCATAGACGAATACTTTTCGGATGAGCAACTCTTTGCTACCTCTTCTTTGCCATTGTTTGCGGATATAATGAACTACCTTGTCACGAGAGTCGTCCCTCCCGACTGGACATCGCAAGATAAGAAGAGGTTTATTACTTGTTCGCGCATGTTTTTCTATAACGATCCCTTCCTGTTTAAATATTGCGCCGACCAAATCATCTGATGATGTGTGCCGGATGACGAGATCCCCAAAGTCATCTAATTTTGTCATTCAGAAGCTTGTGGAGGTCACTTTTTGACAAAAAAGATGGCTACTTGTAAATCTTGCAATAGATGCCAACGGATGGGAGCTATTACCCGACGAGATATGATGCCTCTTACCCCCATTCTCATTATTGAGATCTTTGACTGTTACGGTATTGACTTCATGGGTCCTTCCCCCCATCCTTTTGTTTCCTATAAATCCTTGTCGTGGTAGACTACGTTTCTAAATGGGTGGAGGCCATATCTACCAAGACAAATGACAACAAAGTGGTGATTAAGTTCCTGCAGGAACACATACTTTCCCGCTTCGGTGCACCGAAAGCGATAATCAGCGATAATAGCACGCACTTTTGCAACAGGCCATTCGAGAATCTTATGAGAAAGTATGGAATCGTTCACAAGGTTGGAACGACTTATCACCCACAAACGAATGGGCAGGCCGAACTAGCGAATCGAGAAATTAAGAACATTCTTAAAAAGACCGTCAATCCTACCCGAAAAGATTGGTCACTTAGATTGAACGATTCGCTATGGTCCTATCGTACCGCATACAAAAATCCACTCGGCATGTCCCATTTCCTCTTTGTGTATGGCAAACCTTGCCATCTTCCCGTGGAATTAGAACACAAGGCGTATTGGGTAATTAAGAAATTGAACTATGCCATAGATAGGGCCGATGAAGCTCACAAGCTTCAATTAAATGAGTTAGAAGAGCTACGCAATGACGTATATGAGAACGCTAAAATTTCCAAAGAAAGGATGAAACTTGATCACGATAACATCATTCGATGCAAAGAGTTTCTTCCTGGACAAAAAGTGCTTCTCTATAACTCTCAGCTTCATCTCTTTCCGGGCAAGTTGTGGTCACGATGGTCTGGGCCATTCGTTGTGAAGAATATTTTCCCTCACGGAGCTGTTGAGTTAGATGATTTAAAAGGGGGAAATACATTCAAAGTAAATGGACAATGCCTAAAGCCATATCTAGAGGCGTGTGTGGAAGAAGTCGACACCGTTTGGTTGTCGGGCCTCATTTACGGGGTATAGTGAGCTGCTACAGTGAGGTCGTCGCACCCCCGACGCGTATGGGGTGAATTCTTGTGTATAGTAGATGAGAGTCGTGTTCATAGTCGTGTTCATAGTGCAGAGGGGTGAATTCTTGTGTATAGTAGATGTGAGTCGTGTTCTTGTGTATAGTAGATGAGAGTCGTATACAAGAAATGCAATAATGAATGGTGAGTTTATCATGTTAAATAAGTAATGCTTAGTATTTATTAGGGTTATTTGCAATTTAGGGCCCAGTAATAGGGCTGCAAACGAACAGAGTCAAAACAAGCCGAACTCGAATCGAACCGAGCTCGAGACGATCCTATGGAACTCAATTCTTAAACGAGTTTGAGATCACATTAAAGCTACGTGCCAAGCTCGAGCTTTAAACGAACCGAGCCCGAGAAACTCGATTATGAGGGGTCTAATCGAATTGGTTTATGCCTTGACAGACTAACGGGCCGAAATCGAGCCGAGCTAATCGACCTCATTTGTTTAAACGAGCTCAAGGTCGAGATCGAACTCGATTCTTCTACTTAATAAACGAGCAAAGCTTGCAGCCCTATCCAGTAGTTATGGGTAACTTTACGTTGGGATCTGATGTTTCCTATACTGTGACATTGAGGTGCATTTTCACTTTTTGAGATGCTTTTTAATATTTTTGTGAAAATGACCTCAAAATGCAAATGTGCACAACTTCATATCCCAACCTAAAACTACCCATAACTATTGGAGCCCAAAGTACAAATAACCATATTTATTATAGGGTGCACAAGTGAGAGAGAGAGAGAGAGAGAGAGAGAGAGATCCATTACCCGGATCCGAATCGTGAGGTCCTGGAGACGCTTCGGGATGGTATTGGAGAGACATGAGCTTTCGCTGAGGGAATGCGAGACCAGCACAGCTTCCATCATTCAGATTTACATGAGTCACTTCCACGCCCTCGGGTAGCGTTGCAGGGTCAACAGCATAATTGTGATTCTGTCATGCGATAAGTTAACAATGAAAAATTAAATCAAACAATTGGGAAATGAGGATTAGTGAACATCAATAACTTGGCTAAAGAGTACGTAGGCAATACTTATATCCAAAAATATATAGTGTTCTAAAAATCCCTCTGCACCATCAAACATAGATCCATATATGTATGGCTATTGTTTTGGTATCAATATTTAAAAAAGTGCTTGAGGCTTACGCCTCGTATCGTGGCGTGGAAAATCTGGCCCGAGGCTTAAGCCTCAAGGCCTTTTGAAGAGGATTATGCCTCACTCACTAGAGGCTTAAGCCACGGAGTTTAATAATTGACCTCATATAAGTCCTATTCTCTTTCACTCTTTTCTTTTCTTCCCTACTCTTCAACCCTCTCTTTTGGACTAACATCTAAGAGCAGCCCTTATGGGTATGCTAAAAGTGTAAAAACGGTGTTTTGAAGGATGCTATGAGTATGCTATAGGGCCTAGGGCTCTTGAGAAATTGGAACCTGATTTTGTTGCATTTCTCGGACCTCAGTTTGGAGGTTGTCAATCTTGGACACTAGCTGAGCTAGGACTGTCATTAGGTCCGGCTATATGACTGGTACTTGATCTGTATTCTCCATAGAAAGTGGACGGATTTCGGACTCGAAAGAAGTAGTAGAGGAATGGACGAAACTCCGAGGTGATTTGACTGAAGACCGAAGCCAATAGGGAGCCAGGCCAAGGGCTTGCGATCGACCTGAGAAGGCATAGGATGAGATTTATTTTTGGAGAAAAAGGGAAGAAACTATTTTTGGAAATAAGGGAGAAATGTTTTTGGATTTTTGATAAAGAAGGAAAAATATTTTTGGATTTTTTTTGATAAAGAAGGGAAAAATGTTTTTGGAGACGGAACTCAGCATGATTATTATGTTCTCACTTGTATTTAATTCTCCTAAATGCAATGCCGGATGGGACCCGAGCCTGGAAAAGTGGGGGTTTTAATATATGCAAAGCCACGTTTTGGACTTATAACCAGGCTCACGGACAGGGTCCCGTTTTAAAAATGCGTGAAAATTGGGCGGCAGGCCGACCCAAAATTTCGGTAGAGTTTCGGGTTGAAACCGACAATCTAAAGTGCGTGTCCTAGGTTTGACACCTATATGCGGGTATGCAGTTGGTTGGGTGAATCGGCATAGGTTCCCCCCTTTAGCGTGACTTCGACGATATACGTCTTGCTCTTGCGGGCAATCGGTATGTGTGGACAAGCCATTTGATATACCTGAGTGTGTACGTGAATTGCCTCACCATATACCTCGTGGGGACGGTACGTGTGAGAGAGAATTTGATATACTCAGCGTACGTGAACGAATTCCCTACGATATACCTCCCGTCATGACTTCGGTCAAGCGGTACGATACGGGGGAATCGTTAGATATACGTCGAAGGTACTTGGCCAATGGAAGGTGAGAGTCATATCTCTTAGGCTAACTGCGACTTGCCGGACCAGCGCCCATCATGAAGTGACCCTCCAGTTACTGGGTAAAATTTGGTCAATAGCAATGCCCATTGGTGATATTGTGTGAATCATGCATGATTCTCTTATTAGTATCTTATGATGAGAATGCCTTTCTTGATTATGCCAAACAGGGAGCAAAGTACAAGTACCCAAGGTACACCAAGTATGGATATGTGATGCGTGCAACAAGCGAATATATGTGATCCTAGGTGCACGTGGTGTGAAGTGTACATGGAGAATTTTCTACAAATGTGTGAACATAGGCATAAGCATGGGATACATATGGAAAGGGGAACATGCATATATAGGGGGAATATAAACAAATATAGCATCCATGCAAATAGAGGCAAGCCCTCAAAACAAAACACATATCCCCAGCGGAGCCGCCACTATGGCCATCCCCGATCCTCGCCAAGGAGGGAGGGCTCTTGGAGGAAGGATACTCGGGTCCCGCGCATCCCTCTCGGGAGCGCTTCGGCCAGCGTCGTTTGAGATGTGGTGTAAAACTGTTGAGAGATTCAGAGTCGCCAGTCTATTTTACTCAAAACAGACAAAAGAAAAATGGGAAGCCACCCCGAGGGATGGCATCCAAAGACATACTGGTGCATGCGAAACCAAGATGATTCGAGAAGGGTTCGGAGGCTTAGTTACGAAATGGGAAGGTGTTAGGCACCCATTTTGCCCTTTCGGTCTCTCATGGTTAATTGCTATTTTCCTTTATATTTCCCCCCGTGATATGTGTGCATGTGTATATATATAATGGAGGTAGGAATCCTTGACTTGTATCATGGAAAAGATAAAGCGAGTCATCTGTTGGAAGGTATAAGAATAATATTAGAAAATAAGATTTACGCGATTACCCTTATGTTGATCGTTATAACGGAATGATAACACATATGGAGTAATACGTCACTAAGAACAAATATATAATATAAGAAAATTGAATTTATAGAAAATGAGAGAAAAAGCCGGAAAAAGGAATCGAGTCTCGGGTTTTACCTAGAGATGCCTATGTAGCCTATAAAGGCATCAAAGTCCACGTAGTTCTCATACAAAACGAGGGGTGGGGTTTATCCCATAAATCCAAACGGGGGATCTCTTATTTGCGAATTTGTGTGTGTGTAGAAAAAGTGTTTTAGTTGTGAGAAAAGTGTGGGAAAGGTATGAGAATCACAATTTGGAATTTATGAGCAAGCCCTCTTTTTCTTATTTTTGGGGCTTTTTTATTTATATGAAAATAAGAGATATGCAATAATAGTAAATAAAAAGTATATTAGGATGTGTGAGATGAGATAATAATTAGTGCTAAGAAATAAGACAAGTTATTGCGAATTTAAGAGAATTTGAAGAGAAAGGTGAGAAAGATGGACCTTCTTGAAGATCTCGAGCTTGATCTTAAATGTGGGAGAACAGCCCTTGCACTTGGATGATGATGGATAATGAAATATTCACCAAGTTTGATGAAAAGGATGATGAAAAGTTGAAGTAAAAAAGGGATTTGGAAATTGAAATCACGCTGCCTTCGAGAGAGGTTTCTAGGATTCGTTGAGAGTGAATTTTATCAGATCTGGGCTCCCCATGCAAATGAGGTGAAGGCCTCCTTTTATAGGCTCAGGTCACTATCGATCGGCATAGACCTGTTCCTGCCTATCGACAGGTGCCGATAGGCAGGGTCTGGAACCTGCCATTTGGTAGTATGCTTTAGACTTTTTCGAAAAATCGACTGCCGAGGGAAAACCGTTGGTCAGAATCACGCACAGGGCATACCGTTGGAAAGGTAATTCACAGACCTTAGAAAGTCCTTTGTACCACTCCTGGGTTCAGGAGTTGACTTTGGGTCAAATATGGCTCGACAGCGTTTGTCGGTCCATTGGACGGGGAATCGCTCGGACGCAAACGGATCATTCGTCCGTATAGTAAGTCCAAATAGCACACGGGGCGGACCGTTGGAAAGGTTAGTAGATGTACTGTGACATTCCAAACAGTTTGACCCAGTTTGGGGAGTTGACTTTGGTCAACCGGGCTCGGGAAGCATTCGGTAACCTCTCGGAGTCAAACGGATCGTTCGTCCGCATGGAAAGTCGGAATCGTGCACGGGAAGGACCATTGGAAAGGGGATTCAGTGCCCTTCGAAGATTCATTAAGCCTCGATCGAACTGAAGAGTTGACATAGGTCAAACAGAGCTTGAGAGTGCCCGGTGGCCTCTGGGTCAAGTTTCGAACGCAAACGGATCGTTCGTCCGCGTGGTAAGTCGGAATCGCGCACGGGACTAATCGTTGGAAAGGGTATTTAGTGCCCTTCAAATATTC
Organism: Sambucus nigra; assembly: GCA_949130495.1. Taxonomy (NCBI): domain Eukaryota; kingdom Viridiplantae; phylum Streptophyta; class Magnoliopsida; order Dipsacales; family Adoxaceae; genus Sambucus; species Sambucus nigra. The sequence goes on from OX422212.1 coordinate 264,058,240, forward strand.
ATTCAGTCTCAGTCGAGATGAAGAGTTTGACTTTTTGGTCAAACTGAGTCGGGGAGTGCTCGATGGCTTCTAGGTCAGTACTCGGGACATGACCTAGGTTTGTGGTGATGAAGAGAGGTACTAAGGACCTAAGGAAAGTTTGGGGGGTAACGGAATGGGGTGTCTACAGTACCACAGTCTTGTTTTATAAACATCTGCATTTTCTCCATTTGTTTGTTTGTTTATTGCACTTCTTATTTTGCCTTGTTTAGCTTTTAGTACTTTTTGATTGAGGACAATGCAAATGTCTAAGTTAGGGGGGGGTGACAAGTGCGTATTTCTAAAACTCCACAAATTTTCAAAAATGCTCAGAAATTTCCAAAAAAGTCATAAAAATTTGAAAAACCCAAAAATATATTTGTTCAAAATAAATAAAAATTGGAATTCAAAATTTTCAAAAATATCATTAAATGTCGGATTGAAGTCTCAAGTTGTAAAATTCAAATACACAAAGCCGAAATTGACCAAAGATGGAAATTGAGCAAAAATTGACGACTTAACGAATAAGTGTGCAGATTAACAAACCCGGTGAGATTCGAGCCTTTCATCTTTGTGAAATTTATAAATCAATCCGAGCTAATTGTTAACTCAAAGTTATTTTCAGCGCCTAAAAAGTCATTGAGGATCTCAATCCTTTCATTTTGATCGGTTATGGAAAACGTGTGTGATATTGCCTTAAAAAAAGAGCGCTCACTACACCAAAATGGGCAAATTATCACCTTTCAGCCGGCCAGCCTTGTCAAGGTCATTGACCGTGACAAAAAACATGCGTTTTATGTCACGGTCATTGACCTTGACACGATCGTGACAATAATTTAAAAACTTGTCACGGTCAAAGACCTTGACACGACCGTGACAATATTTGCAGCAAAAACCCTATCCCCCTTCTTTTTTCCCTCCCGCGCCGTTCCCTCCATCTCTCTCTCTCTCTCGACGCTGCTCTCTCTCTCTCTCTCTCTCTCTCTACTTTCAGGTCCATTTTCTCTCTCTCTCTCTCTCTCTTCCATTTATATATATATATTTGTGTGTATATTTATGTGTGTATGTGTATATATATATATATGTGTGTATGTGTGTGCGTGTGTGGGGGGTGGGGCAGGGGGTGGGGGTAGGGGGTGGGGCAGGGTGGGGGAGGGGGTGGTGGAGGGGGGCAGGGGGTGGGGTGGGGTGTGTGTGTGTGTGTGTGTGTGGTGTGTGGTGGGGGAGGGGGTGGTGGAGGGGGGGAGGGGGTGGTGGAGGGGGGCAGGGGGTGGGGTGGTGTGGTGTGTGTGTGGTGGTGGTGTGTAGTGGGGGAAGGGGAGGGGGTGGAGGGGGTGGTGGAGGGGGGAGGGGGTGGGGTGGGGTGGGGTGTGTGTGTGTGTGGTGGTGTGTGGTGGGGGAGGGGGTCGTGGAGGGGGGAGGGGGTGGTGGAGGGGGGCAGGGGGTGGGGTGGGGTGTGTGTGCGTGTGTGGGGGGTGGGGCAGGGGGTGGGGGTAGGGGGTGGGGCGGGGTGGGGCAGGGTGGGGGAGGGGGTGGTGGAGGGGGGCAGGGGGTGGGGTGGGGTGGTGTGTGTGTGTGTGTGTGTGTGTGTGGTGTGTGGTGGGGGAGGGGGTGGAGGGGGGGAGGGGGTGGGGTGGGGTGGGGTGGTGTGTGTGTGTGTGTGTGTGTGTGTGTGTGTGTGTGTGGTGGAGGGGGTGGGTGGAGTGGTGTGTGTGTGTGTGTGTGTGGTGGTGTGTGGTGGGGGAGGGGGTGGTGGAGGGGGGGAAGGGGTGGGGTGGGGTGTGTGTGTGTGTGTGTGTGTGTGTGGTGGGGGAGGGGGTGGTGGAGGGGGGGAGGGGGTGGGGTGGGGTGGGGTGTGTGTATACATAATCAAAAAATTCTAACTCAGATTCAACTAGAAATAAACCAAACCAAAGAAAATTGCCACCAATTTCAACTCTATTAGTTAAATTATAAATGTAATAGAATTAATCCATATAAATCAGATTTTAATCACAATTAGGTTTTAGAGTTACATAGATAGGCATAATCTAAATCAATTTCAGTCCTACAAATATTCTAATTAACTTGCCTCAAATTTGATGAATAACAAGGGCTAAAAGTAGGTGCGTGTGTGTGTGACGGGGGGAGGGGGGCAGGGGGTGGGGGTGGGGCACCCATTTAATAACTCTTTAAATATTTGAAAAAAACATAATATTACAAAATTGAAACGAAATGGTATTGACGGAACTTACACATATATTATGTACTGTGCTCTTACGTTGAAAATTATTAGATAGAAAAAGAAAAATATAAATTGAGATAACCTTAGAATCTAATTACGCTAAAAATATAATGGCATCAACTAACATATATACACAACACTAAAAGTAGACATCAATTTTATAAATAATTGATAATAGTTGGATAATAATTGGATAATAAACATCGGGAGGGGGTGGGGGTGGGTGGGGTTTTGAATATTATTTACATTCAAAATAAATAATTGATAATAGTTGGATAATAATTGGATAATAATTGATATTTTCATTCAAAATAAATATTTCATTCAAAAATATTGGATAATAATTGATATTTTCATTTAAATTGATAATAATTTTATTCATGAAATTAATTCAATTAGGTAAAACCCATGATAATGAAATTTATGCTACAATTATAATTATCTCATGTCATAATTTTATTGATAAACAATATATGTAGTTGTCACGGTCGTGGTGGGGGGAGGGGGTGGGGGTGGGGTGGGTAGGGGTGGGGTGTGTGTGTGTGTGTGTGTGTGTGTGTGCGTAGGTGTGCGAAATGGTATTGACGGAAGTTACACATACGTTATAATATAGACATAACATTTTTTTATCTGTACTATTAATTCAATTAGGTAAAACGAAATGTGTACTATTAACATTTTTTTTTTATCTGTACTAATAACATTTTTTTTACAGCAAAAATGTCTCCTTCAGATGTTAGGGCAAAGATGATGACGCTGTTTATGATGATGTCGTCTGGGTTCGGTGGTAGCGGAGGCGACGAGGGCTCCTCCGCCCCTAGGCTCCCCAAATATGGAAAATTTGGGATTACCGTCGAAAACAAGTCGGAGCTTTTAGCGAGATCCCTCGAGCTGCTAAAGACGGTCATCGGCCCGGGGTTTATGAGTTGGAAGGAGGTGTCGTATGAGCTCAAGTTAGCTTTTTGGGCGGCACTACAGGTAATATTTATATGAATATTTCAATTTATATTTATATTTATATTTATATTTATTCGCAACTAACATTGTATTTGTTGGACAGGAACAATTCAACTTGGATCCAAAGCTACGCGATTCCGTCTTGGAGCAGTTGAGGGAGCAACACAAGACGTGGAAGAAAAATATGCGGACACGGTACTTTGGAAAAACACGAGAGTCCATTTTACAATGGCGCGGATCCGTCAAGCCCAAGGAGCCGATCTCATTGGCACAATGGCAAAAGTTCATTGACAATGAGATCGAGGATCGACAATTGGCATCTCGCCAATCGGGGAGGGAAAATCGGGCTAAAAAGACGGACGTGCACTACTCCGGCCGGACCTCTTACGCTGAGGTGGAGCATAGGATGCAGGTAAGATTTAATTTATCTATAACTACGAAAATATATTATTGGATATTATTTTACTTTGCGGGGCCGATACTAATTTTACTTTACTTTATTTTATTTCAGGGGGTAGGGAGTGGGCCAGGGGGTAAGCCACATAGGCTCGATACTTATGTGGCTCTTCGGACGAAGAAGGGGAAGGACAAGGAGGTGTCTCCGAGCGTCGCGGCCACGATTGTAAGTAATCCGACAGTTTAATTATTGTTAATTACGTTATAATTTTTTTGTTTACTTATTTTACTAATCATGTGCTTTTTTTCGTTTCAGGCAAAGCTTAAGGAAGTGCATGAGTCGCAGTCTGATGCCGACAAGGCATCTTTGTCCACAAACGCACTCAGCCAAGTGCTTGGCTCTGATCGCAAGGGGAGGACAAGGGGAGTGAGCTCGCGGGTGGACAAATCTAGGATCATCGGATTGGAGACGAGCGACACCGGCTTGGCTCGAACGGTGGATTCACACGACGCGAAGCTGTCCCGTTTGGAGGCGACGGTCCAAGATATGTACGCATTCATGAAGCGTACGTTGGGTGGAGACCGTAAAGGGAAAGGGAAAGGGAAGGAGAAGGCGGTGGAGGAGGAGGTGCGGGAGGACGAGGCGCAGGATGACGAGGATGTGGACCTCGCTGCTTCATCACCGACACGTTCGTACTTCGACGATCCACTTCCCTATTTGACGCCCTCCAACAGACCATTGTCGACAATTGGTTGGCCGAGCGTGTTCATATTGGACATATTTGATGGCCAGGGGATAGGGCGGGGGTTGAGGGACCCGAATATCGTCGAGGGTGGAATAGTCCATGGACGTGTGCTTCAAGAGATGGAGTCCAGGGTGCTCGTCACGCATGTCATACCCGGGAAGGAGAACTCCCTATTATGGTTGCGCGAACAATGCGGCACGACGTATATTAGTGGGTGCGTCAATTCGTATGTCGTGTGGCCTACTCACCTCCTCAGTTTTATCCAAGACATGCAGTAACATTATTTTCAAGTTTGTCCATTTTAATTATATTTGGATTATATCGTCATGTATATTATTTTTACTTTGAATATTTGGATTATACTGTCATGAATATATATTTGCATTATCTTTAGTTTGTGTTGGATATATGATGTTTGGAACAGGTACAAAGCTGCTATAACAGGTACAAATATACTGCTGGGCAGTGGCAGTGGCCATACTGCCCAGCAGATTTTTTTAAAATTCTGCCCAGAATTGTCGTCATTGACCGTGACACATCCGTGACAACTTTTGTCACGGACGTGCCACGGTCATTGACCGTGAAAATTATGGGCAAGAGGGGTCACGGCTTAGTCACGGTTTATAACCGTGACAAACGTGTCACGGTTATTGACCTTGACACGACCGTGACACGACCGTCACAAAAAAAGTTGTCTCGCCTCGAAATGTCACGGTCATTGACCTTGACAATGTGGATTTGTCAAGGTCAATGACCTTAAAAAATGGGCAGATTTGGTGTAGTGGCTATAAATCTCTAAATTAAATTCATCTCGAAACGCATATGGTAACGCAATTAGTATTTTGGTAACGCATATGGTAACGCAATTAGTACCCAAAAAAACCCAAGTAGCCTGGAATTGCGAAAAGAGAATATTCAATAAAGTCCAGAAAGTGCATAAAAGGGGGTAAGAAAAAAATAGATATGCTCAACAAAATAGCAAGAAAAGAAAAGAAGTGAAAAACAGAAAAAAAAGAAGAGAAAAAGAAGAAAAAAATGAGCAATAGCCCGGAAAAAGCACAAATGGACATCATAAATGACTTTTCCAATTCCAACCTTCCCTACCATTTCCATTTTACCCCATATACCTTAAAACCCGAAAAAGTCCTAACCGAGTCTAAATTGCGAAATTGGTTACCGCATGGAGAGCTAATATACCAAAAGATAATAAAAGAGATTGAATGCATGAATAAGAGGCAATGTTCCCGTTTTTAAAACTGTATTCCATTGATGAGATCCTATCACTATAAAATTTTCGTCTTTCTACTTGTATGCGTGACTTTGCATCCATTACATTTACTCTTTATATCACACATACCGAGAGATTAGCCACATTCCGAATGATTCGTTTGAGAGAGCATTCTATGAGAAGTTGAAATCAAAATGAATTTTCGGATAAGTAACGTAATGGTCAATCGGTGGAAATTCGCGGTTATATTTCTGGCTTTGCACACACGCACTATGATTTGAGACTGGTAAATATGATTTGATGATGACTATTTTCTAGGAAAGTTTGAATTATACAATTTTTATGTATTTTGAATTTTTTTTAGTCGAATTTTGTGGGTATATTCTCTGTAAACCCTCACGAGACACAACTCATCCTACTAGGGTGACCTAGGGGTTTAAAGGCTTGTTGCATACGCTAAATGCAATCGCTTGCCCGCAAAAAAGGTATTTTATCCCAATAAAATGTTTTTCAAGAGTTGATCCTTGGTAGGATTCTTTTACATTGCTCGGGATGCGCAAAGTTCTAAGTTAGGGGGATTTGATTAGGCATAAATTCTTCCAAATTTATCCCTTTAATTTAGTTACTTTTAGCACCTCGAACAACGTAATCAATTTGATTTTATCTCATAATCTTGATATTGACTTATCCTAACGAGTACACCGAGTTTCTGGTATTTCATACTAATTTTGCAGGTATTTAATGTCAATAACGAAAGAAAGAAACCAGAAGAATCAAGAAAGAAAAGAAGGAAAATTCAAAAGGGCAAAAGTGTAATTTTTCTCTGAATTCGGATGAGGCATCTAAAGAAAAGTTAAAGAGATTTCAATTATGAGTACATAAGAAGAAATGACACCTCAATCGGAGTTCCGGTGTGAAAGTTATGAGCAATCAAAGTTTGAGGAAAAAGTCAAAGGAGGACCGAACCGATTCGGCCCGGACCGATCCACAATGTCACATTCCAGTGAACCCCAGACCAAATACAAATCAAAGCTAAATAAAAACAAAAGAACCGATCCGCATCGGACCGATCCTCCCAAGAAATAAAACAACCAATCCGGATTCCAGCCAGAACATACCGCAGGAGGACAGTACCGGTCCAACTGTCGAGTTTTAAATTTTTATCTTTCTCTAATGGAGAGTCCTAGTGCAGCTAAAACTCTTGGATTTTTGTAGGGTATTTAAACCCGACTTATTATCATTTTTAGTACGAATAATTAATATAATTTTCCAATTTTTCTGTAAAAACCCTAGTTTGAAGGTTGATTCGAATTTTAGTTCCAAGACTGAAGATTGTTCAGATTTCTGTCATTGCAAGTATTTTTAATTTTTGCTTTTAGTGCTTTGGTAAGATTAGTATTTAAATTATTTTGTCCAAATTCCTTTCTACATCATTCTACAATTCTTTCTTAGTTTAATCATGGTTTTCTGCAAATCAAAAATTGTTTTCACTAGTTTCAGCATGTTAGATTAGTTTCAGCATGTTAATTTCAGCCTGATGTGATAGTTGCATGTGTATAACATTAATCCTATGAATTTAGTTATTTATTACAATCGTATTGCGTAGTAACATGATAATTGTAGATCTTTGGATCTCGTTTGCTTCCAGGTAACCAGGATGCTTTAGAATGCGATTCGAGTGTAATTATTGCAGTACCGATTTACTCGTCCTCTGATTAAGTATAGTGCGGGCTTGAACCTCATATACGTAATGCTTGAGAGTACTAAATTCTGGGTCTATTTAATCATTTAAATTTACTATTAGTATTATACCTGCAATACACTAGGGTTGGGGGATTGTATTCCCGTCCGGTTTTTCTCATCATATAGTTTAAAGTTTTAAATCATTCTTCATCAGTATTTTAGGTAATTTAGAATAGTTGCACTTTTCATAATTTCGTAATTGCATCTAGTATATCTATTCCACAAATCCAGTCATTTTTTCTTTCCCTTTAGAGTCAGAGTTAGGATTTCCTTGTCTATCCAACGTCATTACAATTTCATTGTCCTATTTCCCTGTGGATACGATCCCGACTTACTGGGTTTATTACTAATGCAACAGGCTTGCACTTGAGCCTAGAGAGAACGCACATTAGAGACAATTTCTGAGTCGCGTCAACGAGATGTCCGTTTCCCTCACACTATCGTTCGGGAACTATTTTGGGTTTTCCCCTTGGGGCATATTTTTAAACCAAACTCTGATAATTTCAAATTTTAATCATATTCCTAAATTGGGAGTCTCTTGATTACGCGGTTAGTTAATACGAGTTACATTGGTTCCGTACGAGGTGCCTATGTCCCTTATGGGGCCATTCGAGGGCTATTTTGGGCTTTCCCCTAAAAGCATATTTTCATGACTAAGTTTGATAATTTGAAAATTTGAGTTATATTCCCAAACTGCTACTTTTGTGACTACGCGATCAGTTCCTACGAGTTACATTCATTATGTGCAAGGTGTACATACCCTTCACATGGTTGTTCGGGGGCTATTTTGGGTTTTGCGCCCCTAAGGGCATGTTTTTTAGCCTAAGTCTACTTATACGCAAATTTTAGTCCTATTTCTAAATTGGGAGTCCCTTGACTATGCGGTTAGTTCCTACAAGTTACATTGCTCCCGTTTGAGGTGTCTGTACCCCTTATAGGGCCATTCGGGGGCTACTTTGGATTATCCCCCAGGGGAATGTTTTTAATCCGATGTCAGCTTATTTGCAAATTTTAGTCCTATTCTTAAAACGTAAGTCCCCTGACTATGTAGTTAGTTCCTTTAAGTTACATTGGTCCTCTGCAAGGTATCCGTATCCCTCATGTTGCCCTTCGGGGGGTATTTTTTGTTTTTGCCCCAAGGGTATGTTTTTAATCCAAAATCTTGTTATTTGTGTATTTTAGTCCTATTCCTAAAGTGGGAGTCTTGTGACTATGAGGTTAGTTCTTATAAGGTACATTACTCTCCGTGTCCCTTATGGGGCCGCTCGAGGGATATTTTAGGTTTTTCCCTAGGGGCGTGTTTTCATGCCTAAGTTTTCTTATTTGAAAATTTTATTCATATTCCCAAACTAGGAGTTTTGTGACTACGCGGTCAATTCCAATGCATTACATTGGTCCCATGCGAGGTGCTTGTGACACTCACGGGGCCGTTCGGGGATTATTTTGGATTTTCCCCTAGGGTAATGTTTTTAATCCTAAGTCTGGTTATTTACAAATTTTAGCCGTATTTCAAAATCGAGAGTCTTGTGGCTATGCGGTTAATTTTTACAATTTACATTGGTCCAGTTCGAGGTGTCCTGCACCTCACTAGGCCGTTCGGGGACTGTTTTGAGGTTTTCCCAAGGGCATGTTTTCATGCCTAAGTTGTCTTATTTTCCTATTTTATTCTTATTCCCAAACCATGAGTTCCATGACTACACAGTCAGTTCCTACAAGTTATATTGTTCCGTACAAGGAGTTCGTGCCCCTCACGGGGCCATTCAGTGGCGATTTTGGATTTTCACCCTAGGAGAATTTTTCAACCTTAAATCTTCTTATTTGCCTATTTTAGCCCTATACCAAAACTAGGATTCCCTTGACTTCTCGATCAGTTCTTACGAGTTATGTTGGTCCCATGCGAGGTGTTTGTTCCCTTCACGAGGACGTTTAGGGGTTGTTTTGATTTTTTCAGATAGGGGCATGCATTCAAGCCCATCTATGCTAATCTAACTATTTTAGTCCAATTCCTAAAATAGGAGGCTCATGACTATGCGCTTAGTTCTCATGAGTTACATTGGTCCCGTGAAAAGTTTCCGTACCCCTCATGGGTTTATTCGGGGATATTTTAGGTTTCCCCTAGGGCCATGTTTTCAAGCCTATGTCTGATTTTATGAAAATTTTAGTCCTATTCGCAAACTGGGAGTCCTGTAACCACATAATCAATTCATATGACTTATATTGGTTACCCAGGAGGTGTCCGTGCCCCTCACGAGGCCATTCGGGGGGGGGGGTTGTTTTGGATTTTCCACCTCGAGGGGCATGTTTTCAAGACTAAGTCTACTTATTTACCTATTGTAATCCTACTCCCATATTGCGTGTCTCATGGCTATATGGTCAGTTCCTACAAGTTACATTGCAAGGTGTCTATGCCCCTCATGTGTCTGTTCGGGGGTTGTTTTTTGTTCCCCCTAAGGGCATGTTTTAAAGCCTAAGTCTTCTTATATAAAGTTTTAGTCACATTCCCAAATCGGGAATCCTATGACTACGTCGTAAGTTCCTATGAGGTATTATGGTCCTGTGCGAGGCATTCTGCCCCTCACGAGGCTGTTTGGTGGCTATTTTGGATTTTCCCCTTTGGGTCATATTTTCAAGACTAAGTCCATTTATTTGCCTATTTTAGTTTTTTTAACCCAAACCGATAGCCCCGTAACTATGCGATCAGTTCCTACAAGCTACATTTGGCATGTTCGAGCTATCTATGCCCCTAACATGACTGTTCAAGGGTTGCTTTGGGTTTTCCATATTAAGGGAATGTTTTCAATCCTAAGCTAGATTGTTTGCATATTTTAGTCATATCAACAAAATGGGAGAGGTTGTCAGTTCCTATGAGTTGCATTGGTTTTGTACAAGGTGTCCGTGCCCCTCCCAGTGCCTTTGGGGAACTATTTTAGGTTTTCCCATTGGGGAATATTTTTAAACCAAACTCTGATAATTTGAAAATTTATTCATATTCCCAAATTGGGAGTCTCGTGACTACGTGGTTAGTTATTACGAGTTAAATTGGTTCCGTGCGAGGTGTTTGTGTCCCTCATGGGGCCGTTCGGGTGTTGTTTTGGGTTTTTCCCTAGGAGCATGTTTTTAAGACTAAGTTTGATAATTTGAAATTTTCATTTCTATTCCCAAACATTTACTTTCGTGACTACGCGATCAGTTCCTACGATTACACTCATCATGTGCGACATGTACATACCCTTCACAGGGCTCTTCGGGGGGCTATTTTGGGTTCCGCGCCCATAAGGGCATGTTTTTTTACCCTAAGTCTACTTATCTATAAATTTTAGTCCTATTTCCAAATTTGGAGTCCCTTGACTATGCGGCTAGTTCCTACTAGTTACATTGCTCCCGTTCGAGGTATCCGTACCCCTCATAGGGTCGTTCGGGGACTGATTTGGGTTATCCCCTAGGGGCATGTTTTTAAACGGATGTCAGCTTATTTGTAAATTTTAGTCCTATTCCTAAACCGGAAGTCCCCTGACTATGTAGTTAGTTCCTACAAGTTACATTGGTCCCCTGCGAGGTATCTATATCCCTCATGTTGACGTTCAAAGGCTATTTTAGATTTTTCTCCAGGGGTATGTTTCTAATCCTAAATCGTCTTATTTTTGTATTTTAGTCCTATTCCTAAATTGGGAGTCACGTGACTATGAGGTTAGTTCTTATAAGGTGCATTAATCTTGTTTGAGGTGTCTGTGCCCCTCACGGGGCCGCTCGAAGGCTATTGTGGTTTTTCCCCTAGCGGCGTGTTTTCATTCCTAAGTTCTCTTATTTGAAAATTTTAGTCCTATTCCAAAACCGAGAGTTTTTTTTCTACGCGGTCAATTCCAATGAGTTACATTGGTCCGATTGGAGATGCTTGTGATACTTACAGGGCCGTTCAAGGATTGTTTTGGATTTTCCCCTAGGGTAATGTTTTTAAGACTAAGTCTGGTTGTATAAAAATTTTAGTCGTATTTCAAAATTGAGAGTCTTGTGACTATACGGTTAATTTTTACAATTTACATTGGTCCAGTTCGAGGTGTCTTCCACCTCACTGGGCCGTTCGGGAGCTGTTTTGGGATTTTCCCAAGGGCATGTTTCATGCCTAAGTTGTCTTATTTACCTATTTTATTCTTATTCCCAAACCATGAGTTCCATGACTACACGGTCCGTTCCTACAAGTTATATTGTTCCGTATAAGGTGTTCATGACCCTCACGGGGCCATTCAGTGGCGGTTTTGGATTTTCACCCCAGGGGAATTTTTCAACCTTAAATCTTCTTATTTTACTATTTTAGTCCTATTCCAAAACTAGGATTCCCTTATATTTTCGATCAGTTACTACGAGTTACGTTGGTTCCATGCGAGGTTTTTGTTCCCCTCACGAGGCCGTTTAGGGGTTGTTTTGAGTTTTCACATAGGGGCATGTTTTCAAGCCTATGTCTGCTAATTTTACTATTTTAGTCCTAATCCCAAACTAGGAGGCTCATGAATACGTGGTTAGTTCTCATGAGTTATATTAGTCACGTGCAAGTTTTCCTCGCCCCTCATGGTGTCATTCGAGTATATTTTGGGTTTCCCCTAGGGGCATATTTTCAAGCCTATGTCTGATTCTATAAAAAATTTAGTCCTATTCACAAATTGTAATTCTTGTAACTATGCAATCAGTTCATGTGACTTATATTGGTCCCACGGGGGGTGTCCGTGCCCCTCACAAGGCCATTCGGGGGGTGTTTTGGATTTCCCCCCCGAGGGGCATGTTTTCAAACCTAAGTCTACTTATTTGCCAATTTTAGTTCTATTCCCAAATTAAGACTCACTAGACTACGCGGTCAGTTCCTACGAGTTACATTGTTCCGTGTGAGGTGTCTGTTTTCACACAGGGCCGTTTAGGGACAATTTTGGATTTTCCCTATAGGGGCATGTTTTCAAGCTTAAGTGTGTTTGTTTGCCTATTTTAGTCCTATTTCGAAATCGGGAGTCCCGTGACTATGCGATTAGTTCTTATGAATTACATTATTCCCGTGCAAGGTCTTCATGCCCCTAATGGGGCCGTTCAGGGGATATTTTGGGTTTTCCCCTAGGGGCATGTTTTTAAGTCTAAGTAGGCTTATTTGAAATTTTTAGTCTTATTCCCAAATAGGGATTCCTGTGACTACGCGATCAGTTCCTACGAGTTATATTGGTCTCGTACGAGGTGTTCGTGCCCATTATGGGGTTGTTTAGGGGTAGTTTTGGGTTTTCTCCCTAAGAGAATGTATTTAAGCCTAAGTATGTTTATTTGAAAATTTTAGTCCAATTCCAAAACCAAGAGTACCGTGACTACACGGTCAGTTCCTATGAGTTACATTGGTCCCAAACACGGTGTTTGTGCCCCTCATGGGCTGCTCGGGGGCTGTTATAGGTTCCCTACCCATAAAGGATTGGTTTTAACCCTAAGTGTTCTTATTTGAAAATTTTAGTCCTATTTCCAAACCAGGAGTTCCATAACTACGCGACTAGTTCTTACTAGTTAAACTGGTCCCGTGTGAGTTATCCATGTCCCTCGCCAGTCTATACGAAGACTTTTTTATGTTTCCCACTGAGCCATACTTTTAAGCCTAATTATGCTTATTTGTAAATTTTAATCCTATTACCAAATCAAAATTGTTATGACTATGCGGTCAGTTCATACAAGTTACATTGGTCCCGTACGAGGTGTCCATGTCCCTCACAATACCGTTCAAGGGGCTATTTTTATTTTTCACCCAAGGATATTTTTTCAATCCCAACTCTTCTTATTTTTCTATTTTAGTCATATTCCTAAATCGGGAGTCCCTTGACCATACGATCAGTTCCCATGGGTTACATTGGTTCCGTTGGAGGTGTCCATGCCCCTCACAGGGCAATTGGGGGGCTGTTTGGGGTTTTCCCCCTCGGGGCATATTTTAATGCCTAAGTCTCCTTATTTTCAAATTTTAGTACTATTCCTGATTTGAGGGTCCTTTGACTACATGATCAGTTCCTAAGATTTATATTGGTTTCCTGCGAGGTGTTCGTGACCCTCACGGTGCCATTCGAGGGCTATTTTGGGTTTTTCCCCTAAGGTAATGTTTTTAAGCCTAAGTCTCCTTATTTTCACAATGCGAACTTGGATGCGGATGCAAAGAAAAACTGTGAAAAGTTGATGAAAGGGAAGAGTAGGGCTCGCAGAAGTAGGCTTCATCAATATTATTTGCAATTTTGATCAACGGAGGATGCACTGGAAAATATCCCTTTTGGTACCTCTGTGATAAATTGGAATGAGTTGTGCGATTTATATGTTAATCCAAAATACGAGGTTTAAAGTTATTTCAATGATTCTCAAGTCTGTAATACATAGACGATTTTATTCACTATGGAGATAGGCTGACTTGACAATATATGTTTTAGCGACGATGTGACATAAACAAAAACAATAAAATAAAGAAAACTGTAAAAAACAACAAGGGGTCTAAGGCATTCATGGTTGTTCATCATGAATTGGTAATATATAGCGATTTTAGATTCGAATTTTCTCTTATTAATAATTGCGAGTAAAACAAGATAATTAAACTGAAATTATTGTAAAGTAAAGTAGTATGAAAAAATATATCTAAACTAACTGAAAATTGAAGTAAATAAAGTGAGTAGAGTAAATTTAAATTAGAAGATGAGTAAAGTAAATGAAGAACTAGACATTAATCTGAAGCTACTAGATTAAAGTGTAGAAAATTAAGTGCAAGTGTTGGTAAAGTAAATAAACAATAGAATAACAACCTAAATTTCAGAGAAAAGGTTTAAAACATAATCTAAGAAAGCAAAAAATTAAGTAAAAGTACAGGATAAAGTAAAATACAAGGTAAAAGATAATTTAAAATATCCATTCTCACATGGCTTGTTTGTTGCTACAAATCCCTACTTTATCTGTTATTCATAAATATATTATTCAACTCCTAATTTGAAATAAAAGTCAACCCAAAATCTCCTTTCTTCTACACATGTCCATGTATGCAAGTTGAGTTATCAATTGCTGAAACCTCTTATGTTGAATTGTTGTCCCATTACCAGCGTGCTTGAATTTATCCCAAAACATATGTCACAAAACCTCACCAAAACACGTGTCCAGTAACATTTAATGATGCGTAGCGTTGTTGGAAAATTAGACTTAAAGTTAGAATAAAAGAGTTGTCCAGATTTTTTGGACAAAAATTATGAGCGAATTTGAGCTCAAATTTAGATGGAACTCACACTATGATAATTGTAGGACCATATACGAATTCGTTCTCCTCCACTAGGAGATTAATGTAGTATATTCACATGTCCAATTACATTAAGTTATGAATGATAAATATGTCCCCAAATTGACTTAAAAACAATGAAAGTAAATGAATTAGGTATGCTTTAACTCTTGTCCCACATTGGAAGAGTAGTGGAAAGTTGATGAGTTAATAACACCCCAAGTATGGACTAAGTCTTGGACGCGTTGGGGTATCCCAACTCTTTGAAGGGGAGATGACCTACACTATGCATGTGTTGGGTTTAGGCCAAAAGCCCACATGTGCGTGCGTCTTTCGTCCGTTCGACCGACTCGGCTCAGTTCGACTCGGCTCGGGCTCGGGCTTATAAAAATCTCCTATATATTTCGGATCATTTCTAATTAACTTTATGGGTTTTAATTTAATTAATTAATTATGAAATTAATTAAATTACCAACAGTCAGCAGTTAATTAACTGTTTGATGACAATTAATTAACTGTCAACAGTTAAAAAATGTTTTGGTTGTTCCCAACGGTCAAAACCAAGGCTATAAATTAAAGTCATTCCCTCCAGTTTAAAATTGCTATCAACATAACCCCTCCAAAAAAAATCCGAAAATGTCCTGTTTTCCAGAAAAATGTTTTCTTCATTTTTGCATATCATATTACTGTTCTGGTTGAGTATTAATACATATTTGTGTTCGTTGGGATTAATTGTTGTGCTACATAATGAATTCGAAAAATCCGTTCTATCTTGAAAGACAATTATTTTGAGCACATTGGAGGGAATAAATTTGCCTTAAGGAGACTGTTCTACAGGGATCGGATTTATCTTTAAATTCTGTTATTATTTCTACAAATTCAAGTAAGTATTAATTTCTGTAATTTCGTTTTATTTCTGTAATTATATTAATAATTCATATTTCTGTACAATTATATTTAATAAATAGTAGACATAACAATCTTAAGGCAAATTTAGTTTCTTCTACTGTTTTGTAGTGTACACCAATTTTTTTCATTACAGAAATTTATTCGTAGAAATAAATTTGTTTTAACATAAAACTTTGAATTAAAATATTATTTTATTATAGAAATTTAATAAAACAGTTATTGTTACAAATTTTAATTTCTGTACAGTTTATATATTCTGTTTTAGAAGATAAAAATTTTATTTGTATTTTTTTGTTAAAATCTGTTTATGTAAAACTTTTAATTTTAAAATTATAATATTGTTTTGTACGGAATTCTTTTTATTATTAAAAAATAGTGTGACACATATTTTTTTTTGTATAAACTTCTGTTTATATTTTAGTTTAATTCTGAATATTATTTAGAATTCTTTTGGGAATTCATTAATCGTGAATTATATTTGGAGGAAATTGGTGCACAGAATTTTGTATTCTGTTTTGATTAATTCATTCATATATGAATATTATCATTGACAAAAATTCTGTTTTTGTAACAGAAATGGAATCGCAAAGTACGAACATTATTCCTGCTAATGTGACTATCACTAACACAAATGTGACTACCACTACATGAAAAACAGGAATTTGGCACGGTTTAAAACTGTACCAGATCAAATTTGGCACGATTTTGAACTGTGCCAGAATCAGGTGTTCTAAAATGGCCATTTTTTCTGGCTCGGTTTAAAAGTGTTCCAGATTTGACCAAACATGAACACTTATGGCACACTTTTAAACCGTGCCAGAATTTGATATTTCTGGCACACTTTTGGCACAGTTTTGAATTGTTCCAGATTGAGCACATTTTGATAAACTTTTGGCACAGTTCAAAATCATGCCAAAATTTGATACACTTTTGGCAGGGTTTTGAACTGTGCCAAATTTTTTGGATAAAAGAAAAAAAATTATTTTTTTGAAAACTAGAAAATTCACAAATTGCAAATCTTGGACGTTGATAAACTAATGTACATACAAGCTTCAAAATATTACAAATCTTTAGTTGTTCACAGACAAAAAAAAATTGGGAAGAGTTTCCTCTATTTTTTGGACATTCTAAAACCTGCTAATATAAAATTAGGATAACATAAATCCCGCACGACCACAAAATATAAAAAATAAACTTACAAAAGCCCGCACGGCTATAAAAGGTTACAATAAAACTACAAAAGACTGCACGACCATAACACCCAAAAAATAGAATCATGAATAAACCCCTTGTTGTAAACCCTTGAGTTCTTTGTGTGTTCCCCATGAATAAATGCTAACGATAAAATGTTATCCTGTAAAAAAAAATAGGATACAAAAAAGATACGATATTAGTAACCAAGTAATTTATAAAAAAAAGTTTACTCAAGCTAAAAAATTACATATAGGAGTGGCAATTATTATTATATTCTAAAATTGAAAATCTTTCGCAAGTTATGACTACCCGAGAGGTCTGTTACTACGCTGTCAGTTCGTACAAGTTACATTGGTCTCGTGCGAAGTGTTCGTGCCTCTTACGGGGCTGTGTGGGGGCTGGTTTGAGTTTTCACCCTCAAATGGGTTATTTTCAAGCCTAATCTACGTATTTTAAAATTATCATCATAATCTCAAACTAGGAGGCCCGTTACTACACTGTCAATTCATACAAATTACATTGGTCCCGTGTGATGCTGCCAGAAATAGCACCACCCTTCAAGGTGTTTGTAAGATTAATTCAATGTTAACAATGGAAGTATAAGAGTATTTGAATATATAGTAGAATGAGGTGAGGAGAAGAGGATGAACACAGATATATAAGTGGTTCAGCCAATCAGGCCTACGTCCACTGTGCAAGTGAATGAGAAAGGTCACTGGAATAAGGCACTAATGGCCATGGATACAATCTCTCAAGCTTTCTCTCTCTACTGTATATTTGGATAAAGTTTCATCTAGGGTAGTGATTTCGGATCCCCCTCCATGTAGGAGAAGGCAAGTATATAGAGTGTGGGGGGGTGTAATGCACCCCCTATGCATGCAATGAACATGTGTGTGTTGATCTAGACAATCTGATGAAGACATCTGTCACTGTCACATGTAGAGAATGATGATGAAATATTCCCCCACGTGAGGGGATTGATTTTTTACAATTGATTTTAGTACACGTGATCCCAGCCACACATATGCGAGTAAAGGCTCGGCTGTCTTTGGTTGGTACCAACCTCGGCCTGGAAGAGTATGAGGTTGGTGTAGTATGGAGGTTGCCCAATCCAAGATTATTCATGATGGCCACGACTCATATAGAGCCGAGGTAAGACAAGTGGAGTCATAATGTCGGACTAGGTCGGGCTTATGCAGGAGCAGTTTGGAACATCGACCGATTCTCAATCGAGCTTGGTTATGATGATGATGCAGTCTATGCTTCCTCGGCTTATACCCAGCCGAGGTTGCTGTATTAAGGTAAACATGATGTCGGCCTTGGGAGACCTCATCTGACTGAGGCAACTAGTAATGTCGGCCATGGCCGACCTTGCTTAAGACGAGACCGCTGATTACCAATCTGGGGCCCCTCTGACCTCGGCCATCTCCTTGGTCGAGGTTGATGTCTCTGAGCTGTTGGGTACATATAGGGGATATCAATCACCCCCTAGACCTTAGTTGCCTATGTAAACAGGTGACTAAGGGGTATGCATGTCCGAGGCTGGATTTATGTAAGTGCCAATACTTTCTTGACAAGTGTCAGCTTCTGAAGTAGACACTACACCAAAAATAGGAATCTGGCACGATTTAAAACTGTGCCAGATCAAATATGACATGATTTTGAACTGTGCTAGAATCAGGTATTCCAAAATGGCCATTTTTTCTGGCACGGCTCAAAAGTGTGCCAGATTTGGCCAAACAGGAACACTTCTGGCACACTTTTAGATCGTGCCAGAATTTGATATTTCTGGTACACTTTTGGCACAGTTTTTAACTGTGCCAGATTGAGCACAGTTTGAAAAACTTTTGGCACAGTTCAAAACGGTGCCAAAATATGATACACTTTTGCCACGGTTTTGAACTGTGCCAAATTTTTTATAAAAAAAATTATTTAAAAGCACAAAAACTCACAAATTGAAAATATTGCACGTTGTTGATAAACTAATGTACATACAAACTTCAAAATATTACAAGTCTTTAATAATTCACAGGCAAAAAAAAAATTGGGCAGAGTTTCCTCTATTTTCTGGACATTCCAAAACCTGCTAATATAAAACTGCCTAACATAAAGCCCGCACGGACACAAAATATAACAATTAACTTACAAAAGCCCACACGACCATAAAAGTTAACAATAAAACTACAAAAGCCTGCACGGCCATAACACAAAAAAATAGAATCATGAATAAACCCCTTGTTGTAAACCATTGAGTTCTCTGTGTGTTCCACGTGAATAAATGCCAACGATAAAATGTTATCCTGCAAAAAAAATAGGATACAAAAAAGATACGATATTAGGAACCCAGTAATTTACAAAAAAAACTTACTCAAACTAAAAAATTACATATAGGATTGAAAATTATCATCATATTCTGAAACCGAGAGACCCGAGACTACGCGGTCAGTTCGTACGAGTTACATTGGTCTCGAGCGAGGTGTTCGAGCCTCTTACGGGGTCGTTTGGGGGCTAGTTTGGGTTTTCACCCTTTAACGGCCTATTTTTAAGTCTAAGTATCACTTTTGTAACTTTTCGTCATATTCTCAAACTAAAACTCGTGACTAGGCGGTCAGTTCCTACAAGTTACATTGGTCCTGTGCGAGGTGTTTGTGCCTCTTGTGGGTCCGTTTGGGGGTTGGTTTAGGTTTTCACCCTTTAACGGTCGGTT
This sequence comes from Sambucus nigra, assembly GCA_949130495.1. NCBI lineage: Eukaryota > Viridiplantae > Streptophyta > Magnoliopsida > Dipsacales > Adoxaceae > Sambucus > Sambucus nigra. Next base: position 264,077,614 of record OX422212.1, read on the forward strand.
TTTAAGTTAAAGTATTTATTTTTGCAAATTATCGTCATATTCTCAAACCGAGAGACCCGAGACTAAGCGGTCAGTTCGTACAAGTTACATTGGTCCCGTGCGAGGTGTTTGTGCCTCTTACGGGATCGATTGGGGGCTGGTTTGGGTTTTCACCCTTTAACGGATTATTTTTAAGTGTAATTGTTGATTTTTGCAAATTATCGTCATATTCTCAAACCGAGAGACCCGGGACTATGCAGTCAGTTTCTACAAGTTACATTGGTCCCGTGCGAGGTGTCTGTGTCTCTTACGCGTCCGTTTGGGGGCTGGTTTATGTTTTCACCCTTTAACGGCCTATTTTTAAGTCTAAGTGTTGATTTTTGCAAATTATCATCATATTCTCAAACCGGGAGAACCAGGACTACGCGATCAGTTCGTACAAGTTACATTGGTCCCATGCAAGGTGTTCGTGCCTCTTACGAGGTCGTTTTGGTGCTGGTTTGGGTTTTCACCCTTTAACGACTTGTTTTTAAGTCTAAGTGTTGATTTTTGGAAATTGTCATCATATTCTCAAACCGGGAGACCCGGGACTACACAGTCAGTTCCTACAAGTTACATTGGTCCCGTGCGAGGTGTTCGTGCCTCCTACGGGGACGTTTGGTGATTGGTTTAGGTTTTCACCCTTTAACGGCCTGATTTTTAAGTTTAAGTGTTGATTTTTGCAAATTATCATCTTATTCTCAAATCGGGAGACCCGGGACTACGCGGTCAGTTTGTATAAGTTACATTGGTCCCGTGCAAGGTGTTCATGGCTCTTACAGGATCGTTTGGGGGCTGGTTTGGGTTTTCACCCTTTAACGGCTTATTTTTAAGTCTAAGTGTTGATTTTTGCAAATTATCATCATATTCTCAAATCGGGAGACCCGGGACTACGCGGTCAATTCCTACAAGTTACATTGGTCCCGTGCGAGGTGTTCGTGCCTCTTACGGGTCCGTTTGGGGGCTAGTTTAGGTTTTTACCCTTTAACGACCTATTTTTAAGTTTAAGTGTTAATTTTGGCAAATTATCATCATATTCTCAAATCGGGAGACCCGGGACTACGCGGTCAGATCGTAAAAGTTACATTGGTTCGGTGCAAGGTGTTCGTGCATCCTACGTAGTCGTTTGGGGGCTGGTTTGGGTTTTGACCCTTTAAAGGCTTATTTTTAAGTCTAAGTATTGATTTTTGCAAATTATCGTCATATTATAAAATTGGGATACCCGGGACTACGCGGTTAGTTCCTACAAGTTACATTGGTCACATTGCGAGGTGTTCGTACCTCTTACGGGTCCGTTTGGGGATGGTTTAAGTTTTCACCCTTTAACGACCTGTTTTTAAGTTTAAGTGTTGATTTTTGCAAATTATCTTCATATTCTCAAACCGGGAGACCCGAGACTACGCGATCTGTTCGTACAAGTTACATTGGTCATGTGCAAGGTGTTCGTGCCTCTCACGGGATCGTTTGGGGGCTAGTTTGGATTTTCACCCTTTAACGGCTTGTTTTTAAGTCCAAATGTTGATTTTTACAAATTATCGTCATATTCTAAAACCGAGAGACCCGAGACTATGCGGTCAGTTCCTACAAGTTACATTGGTCCCGTGCGAGGTGTTCGTGGCTCTTACGGGGCCGTTTGGGGGCTGGTTTTTGTTTTCACCCTTTAACAGCCTATTTTTAACTCTAAGTATCATTTTTGCAAATTATCATCATATTCTCAAACTGGGAAACCCGTGATTACGCGGTCAGTTCCTACAAGTTCCATTGGTCTCGTGTGAGGTGTTCGTGCCTCTTACGGGTTCGTTTGGGGGCTAGTTTAGATTTTGACCCTTTAATGGCCTATTTTTAAGTTTAAGTGTTGATTTTCACAAATTATCATCATATTCTCAAATCGGGAGACCCGGGACTACACGGTCAGTTCGTACAAGTTACATTGGTCCCGTATGAGGTGTTTGTGCCTCTTACGGGATCGATTCGGGGCTAGTTTGGGTTTTCATTCTTTAACGGCTTGTGTTTAAGTTTAATTGTTGATTTTTGCAAATTATCGTCTATCGGTCAGTTTCTACAAGTTACGTTGGTCCCGTGCGAGGTGTCCGTGGCTCTTACGGGGTCGTTTGGTGGCTGGTTTGGGTTTTCTCCCTTTAACGGCTTATTTTTAAGTCTAAGTGTTGATTTTTTCAAATTATCATCATATTCTCAAATCGAAAGACTCGGGACTACGCGGTCAGTTCCTACAAGTTACATTGGTCTCGTACGAGGTGTTCATGCCTCTTACATGTCCGTTTGGGGGCTGGTTTAGGTTTTCACCCTTTAACGGCTTGTTTTTAAGTTTAAGTGTTGATTTTTGCAAATTATCATCATATTCTCAAATCGAGAGACCCGCGACTACGCGATCAATTTGTACAAGTTACATTGGTCTCGTATGAGGCGTTTGTACCTCATACGGGGCCATTTGGGGTCTTGTATAGGTTTTCACCCACTAACGGCATGTTTATAAGCCAAAGTCTAGATATTTTTAAATTATCATCGCATTCTCAAACCATATGTCCCGTGACTACATGGGAAGTTCCTACGAGTTACATTGGCCACGTGCGAGATGTTATTGCCTCGTACAGGGCCATTTGGGGGCTAGTTTGAGTTTCCACCCTCAAACGGTATGTTTTTAAGAATGATCTAAATATTTTTAAATTATCGTCATATTCTCAAACCGGGAGACCCGTGACTACACTGTCAGTTCCTATAAGTTACATTAGTCCCATGATAGGTGTACATGCCTCTTACGGGGCTATTTGGGGGTTGGTTAGGATTTTCACCCTTTAATAATAAATTTTTAAGCATAATCTAGATATTTTTGAATTATCAAGATATTCTCAAACTAAGAGTCCCACGACTACGCGGTTAGTGTCTACGAGTTACATTGGTCCCGTGCAAGGTGTTAGTGCCTCTTACGGGGCCATTTTGGGTTTTCATCCTCTAAGACATGTTTTTAATCAATTTAGAATGTTAACTGATTTTAGAAAATTTTAACATAGTTTCATTTGTTTATTCATTAAATCCAACCTGTTTTAACATTTAAAATAAACTCAACAGCAGCAGCAAATTCCAAAACCAAACCACCAGCAAATCCCTTCGACCAATTTAACTAAAAAATCTCATAAAGTAAGCCATTTTACGTTTGTCTACTTGTTGCCGCTATTTCAGGCCATTTTTCTATTTAATGGTTCAAGTTTTAAGAGAATTTGAGACTTTGAGACTAACCATATTTCATTTGAATTTTTATAGCCACCCGATGAACTCTTCGCGCCATAATTTCTCAAAATTATCCCATTTTGGTCCAACAATGTCTGAAAATTCTCAAAGCTTCTATTCTGAGCGGCATTTAGTTGTTCATGAGAAGATATCTTATCTTTCAAGTTTCTTTGCTCTTCATTATGAGACCAAGAATGTGCTATGACTATTGAAGTGTCAGAAGACTTATATTAGAAGGTTTGTCTTATAAAATACAAAAAGGATAAAATGGGGAAAGAACTGAAATATACATGTGTATCTTTGCACAGATCACTCATCAAATCACCCTTTCTCTTACTCCAATGATATGTCTTGAGAATTCCATGATACTAGGTTTCATGTAAGTTTCATGCTCCTGAATTCAAAATCAGTTAGAAATAATAACACAAGTCATATTCTCAAATCGAAAGACCTGTGACTACGCGGTCAGTTCCTACAAGTTATATTAGTCCCGTGCGAGGTGTTTATGTCTCTTACGAGGTCGTTTGGGGGTTTCAGTTACATTGGTCCCGTAGTTATTGATATGTTTTTAAGTCAAAGTTTAGATATTGGTTTGGCTGTTGTGTAACTCAAAACATTAATAAACATTGTATTGAAACTAAAATTCCACAAAGCTAGTTCTTTGTATATAATGGAGTTTAAAGGAATGCTTATAATTAGGGTTAACCTACATCTGATCATCTGATCATCTGATAGTCCCCCTGATTTTGTTGTTGGTTCTGCATGATGATGAAGTAAATAAGATATTAGAACTTGTCTACGAGAAAAGTTGTAGTAAAGGAATTCTTACCACAAGCTTTAATAATAATAAGCGAACATCAAACATCAATAATATCGTGTTTGGATTCCAATGTATGCACATCAATAATATTTCTCTCAGATGATCGATTCAAATCCTAAAGAACATCTTAAATTCAAAGTAAAACAAACCAATATCTTGATCATCCATAATTATGCAAGTTAAAATCATTAACACCAATCATACCACCTATTGTGTTATAAAAGTGAGCAAACATCAAAAACACGCTACAGAAACATACATTGTCATCATTTTTTTTTTATTATATTATAACCAAAGGTTCACCATACATTGTCATCAAAATTTTGAACTACTATGGTTCCGATTACAATTTGAAGGCACGAATTCCATACTCCCATACATGGAATTTCTACCTTTCATTTTAATGAAAAATAATTATCTATAATAATCACATCAAATGAAAATTCCCATAGCTATTTATGTGTAACTCAAACACAAATTGCTAGTTTCGAATGATTACCCAAAACAACTTAAATATATACAATTCCTAGTGTTGTCAGATAAATAAGCTAGTAATTACACCACAACATAAAGACAAACAGTACATACAAAACCATACATACATATATGCTAGTTCATGGATCATTTTATGAATGTTGTACGCACACATACTAAGGTAGCCTTAGTCATGGAAAGGACTGAGATCATGGAAGCGACAAGAAAAACCATGGAAACCTTAGTGTCGATGATGGGCTCAGAGAAAATGTGTTGTGTTAAAACATAATTAGAATTATTCTCTCTTTGGGACACAAGGATTCACTAATTCTCATTAGAAGTTTCACAATAATAATAATAATAATAATAATAATAATAATAATATGAATGAGATCGAGATGATACTAGGTTTCCCAAAAGATAAAATATGATTAAGAAAGGAAGGATAAAGATGAAAGAATGATGTTGATTTCTCGTAGTGATCTCTCTCAAAAGTAGTGCATGTCTCTCCAGTACACATTAATCGATGCTCGTTCTTCAATAGATATCTAAAGAAATAAAATAAACAAACCAAATTCAGAAACTCAAGTATTCACCAATTCTCATCAAAAGTTTAAAATCATAAAGCAATGGAGATTCATGGGTTACTGAATATGTAAATCACATCTAAATTTGTGTAATACTTGCTTTATTGTATTAGTGGACTTTTTCCAGCAAGAGTAACTACAATAAATATGGCTAATAGTTAGGAAATATGGCTAATAGCTACGGAAGGATAATTACATGCTTTTAATTACTCATAATAATCCTCAAACTCTATCTATTTATCTTCATCTCTAATCAACCTACCCAAAAGAGAGTTCCATAATAATTTTGGCCACATCACAAACACTAGCATATAAGAATAAAAAGTGCATAGTACAAAAACACCACTAAGCACCCTAGCAATTTCATTCCCAAATCACTACACCACGGCCCAACCCAAAGCTCAACAAACACAAAAAAAGGATCTGAGAAGCAAACCGGATAACAACGTTAAACTTGTAACCAGTAGGTAAATAACCCCCACCAGGAAGACCCAATAACCATCATCGGACCGGTGATCGAAACCACAAATGATCGTTATTTATCCATCCAAACAAGGGTGAAACAACAAGCTCCAACTGCAACCTCAGCAAGGTTGAACCACAAACACCGTGGTGTGAAAAACCACCCAACACAACACAAGAATCACCACAGCCACCCAAAAGGAGCATTAAAATGTAAGTCCAACCAATGCACATGACACAACCATGTAACATAACATCAAGACACCAAACGGTCAGATCCATCGCCAAGAATACGCACACACTAAAACCAGCCAATTATCGAAGACATCACCGTCGACCTGACATGAAGCTTACCAAGAAAAAGTAGCGGTCTCAAGTAGAGGTAGAAGAACATGGGTATTAAAGAAATCGGTGACGCCGGGGGCCAAAAGACCTGACCCCTGCAACAACATGGAACTGAAAATCCACCCAGATTCGTCTGATATAGAGACTGAGAGAAGGGGTGGGATCCAACATCAAGACGAAACCATTGTGAGGGGCCGAAAACCACCCTCGTACAACAAACACAACCCATAATCGATCTCATAGAAGCGTACAGAGAGGGTTTGGGTTTGGGCGGGAGTAGATTGATGAGGGAGGGGTTAAATTGGTCTCTAAAAAATGGGAAGGATTATTATTTTTTCACACTATTAATATTTTACTTAAGTGTGTTTAATTTTGGCACACTTTTAAACAATGCAAAATTTTGTCACGGTTTTAAAGTGTGCCAGATTGTTATTAAATCGTGACAGATTTTGGCACAGTTTTAAGCTGTGCCAAATTTTTAATATTAATGTGTGCCAAATTGTTGTTTTTGGTGTAGTGAGATTGTGTGTTTGGCAAGTGAAATGATTATGGTCTTTTGGGCTTCCCAAGGCAATGATGGACCTTGGGGTACGTGCAGGTGGATTTCAAGGGTTTTAACCCCTTTCTCTCTCTTTCTTCTTCATTTCGTCATTCTTCCCGCCTGAACTTCCTTGGCTTTCTCTCTCTTCCAGAGCTTGAACAAGAGTGCATGTGTGGATTTCTCTTGCCAATCTTTCCCTTCTTCTCCTCATCTTTCATCAGGTATTGTCCATTACCTCTTCTTCTTCATTTTTCCAGCCTTTAATTCTTGTTCTTCATTTTTCGGTGAGTTTTTTTAGGTTTTTCGACTACTATTTTGCATTTTCCGGTGACTATTTGAGTTTTCCAGTGGACCTTGTTCTTAACTATTCTTAGTTGTTCTTCTTTCAAACCCCAGTTTGATCCTTAGGCAGTTCCAGTCAAGTTGTTTGTTTTTAGCTTGAGTCTTTCAAGTGTAAGGTCTTCCCCATATGCTCAGACCCCTTTATCAACTCTTAGAGGAATTCCCTTCTCTTAGGGAGAAAACCTTAGATAAGATTAGGCGAATAGAACAAACCCAAGAGGAAGCTCGTAGGGCAGAGGCATTCCCTCTCAGGCCTATATTTCCACCTCCTTTGAAAGTGATATACCCTGAGCCCTCTGTGACTATAGAGGTCCCAGTAGAACCCTTTCCTATGTCTGAGTTTAAGCCGTCAACCTCAGACCCTATATCCGTGGATTCTTCTCAAGAAGCCATGGATTATTCTATCAGGATGGATCATTCCCTTAATCAAGCCGAGGTTTCTAGCTGGTCCTCTTCTAACAAGAGTTCTAGCACCTCGCATTCTTCCTCTTATGTTGAAATTATAGGACCTAGTGTGGTTGTTCCACCAATCTTTGACGCTATTCCCTTGTCAACCGCCACAGGGGCTGAGTTTTCTCAGAGGTTCCCCGATGGTAATCCCTTGTTCGCTCCCGCTGACGTTGATCGAGATGAGGATGATGATAGCGAGAGCGATGTTGACACCTCAGAGGTAGCCGAGATAGAGAGAACTATCAGGGAACTTAACCTCTTACCCTTCAGACATCTATATTCCATAGGTCCCTCCATATAACATAGGAGACCTCTAAGGGATGAGAGGGCTTTCGGCGGCCGAGATGGTGAGATATGCTTGTATGAGCAGATGTTCAAGTTAGGATTTCGTCTTCCAATTCATCCCATAAGTAGGGCCATACTTTCCTATATTAACTTAGCTCCTTCCCAGTTATCCCCCAATGCCTGGAGGGTGATAATTGGAGCTATAGTCTTATGGAGGGCAGTCCACCATTCAGACCTTCCTGTCCAGATCTTCACAGGGTTCTACGTCCCCTCCTCTGCAAGGAATCACCCGAGTTATTACCATTTCTTAGCTTGGAAGTCAACAAAGAAGATGTTGTAGGTTACCCAGACTTCGAACCACAACTGGAAGCCGCGATACTTTTTCACCTTAGGATCATGGGAGTTTGGTCCTTATGCCCCCTCTTCATCTTTAGAGCCGAGGATGCCCCTGAGATGGGGAAAGGTGTCAATGGCTGCTAGGGCCGACCCTAGGTTAAGCCAGAATAATATTCAAAAGGTAAAAGACCTTCAGGATCAGGGGGAACATGGTCTATTGGTCAAATACGAGCATTTGATGACCCCCTACTACCTCTCTGAAACTGGCCTTAGGGGGAGTCCTCTGACCGAGCTCCGTAAGTTATTTTATTATTTTAACAAGTTATACCTCTGACTTTTTTATGTCTCTGATTTTCTAACTCAGACCTTTCTGTTTGCAGAGCACCCCAAAGGAATTTCTGACGACCTCTGGGAGGTGGCAACCCCTAGCCTTACCAAGCTCGTGAAGAAAGAAGGTCTGACTGCACCTCCTCCTCCTCCTACAACTTCAAAGGCTGAGGCCTCCAAGAAGAGGAGATCTGCTGACCCTGCCCCTGAAGATCAGAGGCAAAAGAAGAAAACTCCAAAGGGGGATCGTGCTATCCCCATATCCTCTGAGGATGTATTGGTTGCTCGTCTGGAGCAACTGAAGATTGGTGATAGTCTTATCGGCTAAAGTCTGAAGGCCCTGGACGCTATCGTCTCTGTCATGACCGACTCTGATAAACGCTTCTACCATTTAATGGACACCCCTATGCTGGCCGAGTTTGGTCTCCACCGATCCATCCAATTATTATTATTATTAACAAGTCTTGAACTAACATATCTGCACATGTTCTGTAGGGTCTCCTCACCATGCACCAATTTAATGACTAGACTCTTAGGAAACTTCCTCTGGTTGAGAAGGGCAAGGAGGCTGAGAAAATCAAGGTTGCCTTGAATGCCGAAGTGGAGCGTCTGAGGGCTTATTTAGAGAAGTCTAAGGCTAAGGTCAAGCAGCTAGAGAAGGATATGAACAAGATAAAAAAGGATCATAACACTGCCCTGAAGACGCAAGCCGACTCTCTCTAACACAAGGTTGACGTTGTTGTGAAGGCTGCTTTGTAGGATGCCTCAGAGAAGATCTTAGAGGATTATAAGGTCTCCAATGAATTTGTCAGCTTCGGCTTCGAATAACTAGAAAAGAGTGTCAAGGCCACTAGCAGATGGGCTGAAATCAAGGAAAAAGAATCAGGGAGCCTGGCAGACTCTGACTTAATTGGTCTGGGCTATGTCGATCCTCGGTTTTCTTAGGCCTTGTAAGAGGTAGAGGAGGAGGGAGGTGCCGCTCCTGCTGAGACTATTCCCCAAGATGATATTAGGACTGAAGATGTTGGCCTTCAGGATGATGGGGTGGAAGTGACCAACCTCGGCCAGGGGGATGGGGGCATGGAAACTTACCCTGAGGCTGCAGACACTTGACCATTTTGTGAAGCTCTTTGTAATTTTTAATTTCCCATTCAAACTGTTACCTCTGATGACAAATTATGTTACTTTGTGGCTTGTAACACTTAACTTTATTCTATATTAACCTCTGAAGAGGGTTTATTTCTTTAGTTGCTGAATGTTCTTTGAATGATTTTCTATGTCATGAAATGTGTTTGTGTTAAGGTTTGAAGTCTCAATATAATGGGGTTTCATAAGCCTGATAATACTGTCTCAGGTCTGAGGTCATCCAAGTATGATGTTATCCCCATAAACAATGTTTTCACCAAATTAATGATGTTTAAGGTGTGAGGTCATCCATGTATGATGTCTTTCCTCAGACATTGTCACCAAATTATGATGTTATAAGGTCTGAGGTCATCGACTAAGGTGTTATCCTCATAAATAAGTTTTCACCAAATTAATGATGTCTAAGGTTTAAGGTTATCCAAGTATTATGTCTTTCCTCAGACCTTGTCACCAAATTATGATGTTATAAGGTCTGAGGTCATCAACTAAGATGTTATCCTCGTAAATAATGTTTCACCAAATTAATGATGTCTAAGGTCTGAGGTCATCCAAGTATGATGTCTTTCCTCAGACCTTGTCACCAAATTATGATGTTATAAGGTCTGAGGTCATCCAAGTATGATGTCTTTCCTCAGACTTTGTCACCAAATTATAATCTTATAAGGTCTGAGGTCATCAACTAAGATGTTATCCTCGTAAACAATTTTTCACCAAATGAATTGATATGCCCCAAGTGTCACCTCGGCCTAGAGACATCAACCTCGACCGAGGGCATGGCCGACGTTGGAAAAGCCTTGAATCAGTGACTCGCAGCCTCGGACATATTAGGGTCGTCCCTGGCCGACACCACCACCAACCTCTTACAGAGATCAGCAGTTCATCAACTCACTCGGGAATGACAACCTCGGCCGGGGGTAGGCCGAGGTTACAAGGAGACATACCTCTACTAAGGTCAACCCCACCAGTGAATCGGCCGATGTTCCAAGCACATGCCAAACTAACCTCGGCCCAGGCCGACCTTAATTCCTTACCCCGAATTCGCTTAAGCGGGGACCATAATGACTCGTCTTGGATTGGATGGACAACTGGACCTCACCAGTCTCGGCCCCTTCCAGGCCGAGGTCATGACTAAGCATCGAGGCCGAGCTCTTATTGGCATATGTGTGGACAAGGACACGTGGACACAATTCAGTTATAACAAATTATTCCCCTCACGTGGGGGGAATATTTCATCATCATTCTCTACCTGTGACAGTGACAGATGTCTTCATCAGATTGGCTAGATCAACACACACATTCTCATTGCATGCATAGGGGGTACATTACACCCCCAAGGTACAATATATAGAGGTCATCCTCTACCTTGCAAAGGATCCAAAGTTAGCAACCCTAGCTAAAACTTTTTTCAAATACACTGTAGAGTGATAAAGCTTGAGAGTTTGTATCTATGGCCATTAGAGCCCTCATACAGTTATACACATCATACACTTGCACAGTGGATATAGGTCAGATTGGCTGAACCACTTATATTCCGGTGTTAATCCTCTTCTCCTCACCTCCTTCTACTATATGTGTATGTACTCTTATCTTGCCATTGTTAACATTGAATTGAGCTCACAAACACCTTGAAGGGTGGTGCTGTTTCCAGTATCATCATTTTGGTGTCGTCTGTATGAACGAGAAGCTGCCTCTTCCTCTTTATTCGCTCAACCTCACCGGAGACTCTGGTGGTGAACCAGGCCTCCCCCTTGTGCGGAGCTATTTCACCATTGAAAGAGGTGCTGTAAGGTATTAAGCTCATCTGCTACTCAAACTCTTTAGTGTTAAACATATGGCACCAGAATTGCCACCGCCTCTTCCGCTGCCTGGTGGGGGAGGGCCCAGTTCCAGCCAGTCACCGCCTCAGTTCGAAATGGCGGAGGTGGTCACAGGTTTGAGGTCTTTGGCTGCAACACAGCAAGCTATGCAGGAGCAGTTTGCATAGCTCAGACAAACCATGATGAGGCCACCTGGAGTTTCACCGAAAATGATCACTCCAGCGACGGTCCAGCCTCATCCTAATGCCAGGGGACCACCCCAGGCACCAATGAAGGACCAACCTGCACCCCAGTGGAGGAGGGACGTTGCTGACCCTAGGCGCTTACGCCTGGGAAGGCAAGGAAACCCTTGCCCGGAGGACAGGTATGATGACCTGGAGGCAAAAGATGCGCCGGAAGAATGTTGGGAACCGTATGAGGTTTCAAATAATATGGTACGTCCTTTTCAGTAGAGCCGAGGTTGTGGCGACACAAGAGGTGAAGAGGCCCAACAGCGAGGATCAGCTTTTGATCGATTGAGTAGAGGGTTAGCCTTTGAGAGGTTGGGCCCAGTAAATGACCTAAGATAGAGGTTATCAAGGTCGAGAAGTGCAGCTAGCTCGCAGAGAGGAGACGGATAACGTCGGCCTCACCAAGGCCGACCCCGAGAGGGAAGAGGCAGAGATCAGGAAGAGGTCAACAACAGACGTTGTGCTGCGGCTGGGGAACCCTCACTCCATCCCTTGGAGGTGGCTGGGGATAACCTTGGCTAGGCCGATTGTAGGAGACCATGGAATGACTCTATCCAATGTCTTGAGGAGAAGATAGGAGACCTCATTAAGAGCCGAGACCCATTGCAAAGAGGTTTCTCAGAGGGCTCTCCATTTGTGGCTAAGATAGTGAGCTTCCCGACCCCTGCTAAGTTCAAACCACCCGTGGTGTCTCCCAAGTATGACGGTAGCACCAATCATGTACATCACATTGAGATGTATCAGTCAGCAGCGGGCATCTACTCGATACCTAATGAGATGAAGTGTAGGGACTTCTCTGGGACTCTGACAGGAGTAGCACACAGCTGGTTTACTTCTCTTCCGAAGAATTCAATTGAGAACTTCAAGGGCGTAGCCGAATGATTAATTCACAACTTCTACTTTGGGGTAAGACCTCAAAAGAAGACCACTCATCTACTGTATGTCAATCAAGGCAAGGACGAGTGCCTAAGAGACTACATCGCCAGGTTCAACAAAGAGAAACTTGAGGTTGAAGATTACGAAGAGAATATATCCATGACCACCCTCATAGGAGGTCTTCAGAAAGGGAAGTTGTTGTGGAAACTCGCGGAATACCCTCCCAGGTCAATGGCAGAGCTACTGGCAACTGCGGGAAAAGTCATGAATGCCGAAGAGGCAATGGCCGCCAAGTATGAGGATGAGAACCGCGGTAGTAGCGATAAGTACTAAAGAAAGAAATATGGAAAGAAGAGATCACCCGATAACAAGTTTGCTCACTATACTCCTCTAACCGTGAGCTGTGAGCATATTCTCAACGAGATCAAGAATGATAAGACTCTAAGATGGCCAGAGAAATTGAAGGCCCCTCCGCATAAGAGGAACAAAAACTTGTGGTGTGAGTTCCACCAGGACCATGGCCATGTTACAGACAGGTGCTTCGCCTTGAAGGATGAGATTGAGAAGATGTTAAAATCCGGGAAGCTGAGGAAGTATGTTGATGGCAAAGCTCCTAAGGGGGAAGAGATGACCCTAAGAAAAGGAGAAACGACAGATGCCATGATGATCCCCCAGCTAGAAGAGGCAATGACTTGAAAGATGATGATGAAGACGATCCGGACCTTCCGTCGAAAGATGACAACACCCCGGTGAAGAGGGTTGGCATGATCTCCTTTGGTGTTGACACCATATGCGGAGGACTTGCGGGAGGTGGCTGACAGGAAAGCTCATGTGGCAGAGGCCAAGTCAGTGGCCAAACTTGAAGCTGTAAATCTAACGTCTTTTGATACAGCATAGAAGAGAAAGAAGGTGGACATGGACACTCTTATAGTTGGGTTTTCTAGGCTTGACTTCAAAGGTATCTTAGCCCCGCTTGATGACCCTTTGGTAATAACAACAAGGGTGCATGGATGTGAGGTGCAGAGGATCCTCGTGGACGGGGGGAGTTCAGCAGACGTGATGTTTTGGCCTTGCTTCAAGAGCCTAGGTCTTAGCAGAGCTAGGCTGGTACCCTATTATCATCCTTTAATGGGCTTCAGCGGCGAAAAGGTCCACCCATTGGGCATGTATGAGATGGACGTACGGATGGGTGACGAGTGGCCTAAGAGGTTGACCCGGAAGATAAATTTTTTCGTAATGGACAAAAATGTCTTCTCAGCCTATAACCTCATCATAGGAAGAGTAGCCCTTAAGGAGTTTGAAGCTGTGCCGTCGACGGTCCACCAGATGCTAAAATTCCTGACCCCCTATGGGGTAGGGGAAGTGCAAGGTGACCATACCATAACACGAAAATGTTACTTCAAATCGGCCGAAGAGAGAGAGGCACATAAGAGGGCAACCACCAATTATAACATTGATACATTGGACCCAAGAGATGAAACAAAGTTGAAGAAGGGAGAGGCCACGGAAGAGGTAGAATCCATCGTCCTCAATGAGGACGAACTAGAAAAAACCATCCAGGTCGGCAAGGCCCTAAAGACAGAAATCAAGGAAGAGCTGATAAACTTCCTCAGTAAGAGACAGAGTGTCTTCGCTTGGAGTCATGCAAACATGCCCGGTATCAACCCTGAGGTTATGAGTCACAAGCTCAACGTGACCAAAGAGGCCAAGCCTATCAAATAAAGATGAAGAGTTTACTCCAGAGAGAAGTACAACGTCATCCGGGAAGAGGTAAAAAAATTAGAAGAGGCTGAGTTTATAAGAGAAGTCATATACTCGGAGTGGTTGTCAAATGCAGTCATCGTGCCCAAAACCAATGGGAAGTGGAGAATGTGCGTTGATTTCACTGACCTGAACAGTTCTTGCCCAAAAGACAGTTATCCCTTGCCTCGGATAGATCAGATGGTAGATGCTATTGTAGGGCATGAGCTCATGAGCTTCATAGACGCGTATTCAGGCTACAATCAGATCTTCATGGATACATAAGACTCAGAAAAGACAACCTTCATTACCAACAAAGGGACGTGCTGCTACAAGGTGATGCCCTTCGGTCTAAAAAATGCAGGGGCAACGTACCAACGTCTTGTGAATAAGATGTTCGAAGACCAAATAGGTAAGACCATGGAAGTGTATGTAGATGATATGCTGACGAAGAGCTTAAAGACTTACACTCATATGGCATACCTTGAAAAGACCTTTGATACCATGGACTTGTACAGGATGAAACTCAACCCATCGAAGTGAGTATTCGGGGTAGGAGCTGGGAAGTTTCTGGAGTATCAAGGACGTCCAAAGACTCACTGGGAGAGTGGTCGAGCTCAACAGATTTGTTTCCAGAGCAACGGACAAGTGTCTTCCGTTATTTAAGGTGCTCAGAAAGCCTTCCAGTGGGACGAAGAGTGCGAAGAAGCTTTTAACCAGCTCAAGTCTTACCTTGGGTCTCCCTTGTTATTATCTCAGCCCATAGTAGGAGAGAAATTGTATGTTTATCTAGCGATCTCTGAATCGGCTATCAGTGCAGCCATAGTGAGGGAAGACGTTGGTATCCAAAGGCCTGTGTATTTCAACAGTAAAGCCCTTCGAGGGTCTGAACAAAATTACCCTCGTATGGAAAAGTTAGCCTACGCCCTGATACATGCTTCGAGGAAGATGAAGCCCTACTTCCAAGCCCATTCTATGGTTGTCCTCACCAACTCCCCACTAAGACAGGTCCTACATAAACCTGAGAAGTATGGAAGATTGATGACATAGGACATTGAGTTGGGGGAGTATGACCTTACCTACCAACCTAGGATAGCCATCAAAGGGCAGGCCCTCGCAGACTTTATCGCTGAGTTCACATGGAAAGAGGCCGAGGCAGAAAATGACCTAGAGGATGCTTAAGGGTCAAACAACAAGGTCTTCCAAGAACTGGAAGAGGTTGCACCAAACGTCTTCCGAAACCAGGTAGAGGACGTATCCAAGAAGATAAGGAGCGAAGTAGCAGAGAACGAGGAGGATCAATACCTCTTCAAACAAGGAGTCATGTTAGAAGGGGCTTTCTCATCGGACACGGACATTTGGAACCTCTTCGTTGATGGTTCTTTTTACGACAATGGAAGCGGTGCAGGGCTGATACTTTCAGCTCTAGATGGTGCCAACATTGAATACGCTTTGAGGTTCAACTTCAAGGCATCTAACAATGAGTCAGAATATAAAGCCGTGATAGCAGGTCTCTCATTGGCAAAGACTCTGGGCGTGAGATGACTACTACTTCATAGTGACTCAAGGTTAGTTGTCAATCAAGTATTGGGAGTCTGTGAAGCCAAAGATGAAAGGATGTCTAAGTATCTTAAGAGGGTGAGAATGATATTAGAATATTTTGAAGAGACAAAACTGAAGAGAGTGCCTCGACAAGGTAATAGCCACGCAGATGCATTGGCAAGGTTGGCCTCGGCGTTAAAGACAGACGTCAAAAGGACAGTTTTGGTCGAGGTCTTAGAAAAAGTGACCATTGAGGAAGAAGAGGTATGCAACCCTTGTCTCAATTTGAACCTAGGAGACTCATGGATGGACCCCCTTGTCAGATATATCAAAGAGGGAGAGCTACCCGAATCCAAGCTAGAGAGGAGGAAATTGAGATATAGGGATGCCAAGTTCTCCATAGTAGGAGACGTCCAGTACAAGAAGGGATTCATGTTGCCTCTCCTCAGATGTGTGCATCCCGCCGAAGTTCAGCGGGTCCTACAGGAAGTTCATGAGGGTTCTTGCTCCAGTCACATAGGAGGAAGACCTTTAGCCAAGAGAATCATTACCCAGGGATACTGGTGGCCAACCTTGGCCAAGGATGCTGCAGCTTATGTAAAGAGGTGCGATAAATATCAGAGATTTTCCACTATTCCTCATCAACCTCATCAACCTATGACGTCAATCACCTCTCCATGGCCATTCGCAGTATGGGGAATTGACTTAGTAGGACCCCTACCAAGAGCTGCCAACAGTTATCGATTCCTGATAGTAGCCATTGACTACTTCTCAAAGTGGGTGGAGGCAGAGCCAATGATAACGATCACAGAGCAGAAGACCTTCCAATTTATTTGGAGGAACATCATATGCAGACATGGCCTACCAAACACTCTC
Organism: Sambucus nigra; assembly: GCA_949130495.1. NCBI lineage: Eukaryota > Viridiplantae > Streptophyta > Magnoliopsida > Dipsacales > Adoxaceae > Sambucus > Sambucus nigra. The sequence goes on from OX422212.1 coordinate 264,094,074, forward strand.
ATCTCAAATAATGGAACCCAGTTCAAGAACTCCTTTTTATAAAAGTATTGCGTAAGAGTTAGGATAAAGCAGTTCTTCTCATCTCCTGGCCGACCTCAGGTAAACGGTCAGACCGAGGTCATGAATAGAATAATCCTCGATGAAATAAAGAAGAGGTTAGAAGAAGCGAAGGGAAGATGGACTGAAGAGGTTTACGTTGTGTTATGGGCCTACAGAACCACGACAAGGACACCAACAGGAGAAACCCTGTTCATGCTCGCACATGGATCAGAGGTCGTCATACCAACAGAGGTGGGACTCCCTACTCATAGGGTTCAGACCTATGACCCTGATAAAAATGGGGAAGAGAGGAGACTAGACCTAGATCTGATTGAAGAGAGAAGAGAAGACGCACAAATAAGACAAGCATCTTACCAGCAGAGAGCAGCAAAATTCTACAATCAAAGGGTGAAGTCAAGGCCCATCATCGTGGGAGACTTGGTATTAAAGAAGACCTTACAGAAAATAAACAAAATCCACCCAAACTGGCATGGCCCCTACAAAGTGACAGAAGAGGTTGTACCCAGGACCTACAGGCTAGAAAACCTAGAAGGGGAACCTTTCGCTAACCCATGGAATGCTGATCACCTAAAGAAGTATTACATATGATGTTGCAAAAAGTTATGTAAATGTGTCATCTTATGAAGAGGTTATCAATAAAAGATCAGTTCCCATGTCGATTATGCTCTAATGGTAGGAAGTATTACATATGATGTTGCTTCATTATGCTCTAATGGTAGGAAGTATGAGGATAACATTTTAGGTGATGACCTCAGACCTTACAACACCATTAAGTGGCGATAAGGTTTGAGGTCAAACACCATACTTGGATGACCTCAGGCCCTTAACATCATTAATTTGGTGAAATTAATTACGAGGATAACATCTTAGGTGATGACCTCAGACCTTATAACATCATTAAGTGGTGACAAGGTCTGAGGTCAGACACCATACTTGGATGACCTCAGACCCTTAACATCATTAATTTGGTGAAATTAATTACGAAGATAACATCTTAGGTGATGACCTCAGACCTTATAACATCATTAAGTGGTGACAAGGTCTGAGGTCAGACACCATACTTGGATGGCCTCAGACCCTTAACATCATTAATTTGGTGAAATTAATTACGATGATAACATCTTAGGTGATGACCTCAGACCTTATAGCATCATTAAGTGGTGACAAGGTCTGAGGTTAGACACCATACTTGGATGACCTCAGACCCTTAACATCATTAATTTGGTGAAATTAATTATGAAGATAACATCTTAGGTGATGACCTCAGACCTTATAACATCATTAGGTGGTGATAAGGTCTGAGGTCAGACACCATACTTGGATGACCTCAGACCCTTAACATCATTAATTTGGTGAAATTAATAAGAGGATAACATCATAGGTGATGACCTCAGACCTTATGACATCATCATATGGTGACAAGGTCTGAAGTCAGACACCATACTTGGATGACCTCAGACCCTTAACATCATTAATTTGGTGAAATTAATTACGAGGATAACATCTTAGGTGATGACCTCAGACCTTATAACATCATTAAGTGGTGACAAGGTCTGAGGTAAGACTATTGATTGAACTAAAAAACATCACATGGCAAACAAGTATTCAATAGAACAAATGAAGTGAAAATCCTCCTCAGAGGTTGTCATACAATTGTAAGATTAAAAAAATATGAGTTAATGATGTTCTTCAGTGATTACAAACAGTCAGGGGTTACAAAATAAAGCTTCACAATTAAGCTTAAGGAATAAAAGGAAGAGTGCTGGCATCCTTGGACTGATTTTCTTGGCCAATGTTTGTCACCACGGCCTCGTCATCTCCGTGATTAGCTCTCCCTGTCTCTGTACCATCCAGGGGCACAGTATCTGTAGGGGCAGCGACCTCCTCTTCAACCTCCTGAAGTGCTTGGGTAAACTGAGGGTCAGCAAAACCCAGACCTACGAAGTCAGAGGCCTTCAGACTCCCTGCCTCCTTCTCCTTAGCAGTCGCCCATTTGAAAGTAGCGTTGATATCTCTTTCAAGGTATTCGAAGCCAAAGCTCATGAACTCGTTCGAGACTTTGTAGTCTGCCAAAATCTCCTCAGAGGAATTTTCAAGGGCTGCCTTCCCCGAAGAGTCGACCTTTTGCTGGAGCACATCGTCCTTAACCTTCAGAGCCACAGTATGGTCCTTTCTAAGCTTGGAGATCTCTTTCTCTAGCTCCTTCACCTTCTTATCAGACCCATCAAATGCAGACTTCAGGCGGTCGACCACTGCATTCAGAGATTTTTGCACCTTCTCGGCCTCTTGACCCTTCTGGATGAGGGGTAACTTCCTTAGAGTCCAATTGGCGAGATGATGCGTGGCAGCCAGGACCTGCAAATAATGTGGTCGTGTATATGAGTTGAAATTCAAATCAGAGGTTACACTTTGAAGCCATACAAAAATCTGAAGTCATACTTGAATAGACCTGTGGAGGCCGAACTCCATCAGCAGAGGTGTGTCCATAGACCTGCAAAAATGTTTGTCAGTCTCGGTCATGGCAGAGCTGATAGCATCCAGTGCCTGCAGACTGTGGCCTATGATGCTGTCATTGATCTTCAGTTGCTCTATACGAGCCGCCAACACATCTACAGAGGATATGGGGATAGCATAATCCCCACCTTTCTTCTTCTGCTTCTGATCTTCAGGGGCAGGGTCGGTAGCACCTCTTTTTTGTGTGGCCTGAGCCTTTGAGGTTGAAGGAGGAGGAGGAGGAGGAGGAGGAGCATTCAGACCTGCCTTCTTAGCAAGCTTCATCAAACTCGGTGCAACCATCTCCCAAAGCTCGTCTGATATCCCCTTTGGGCGCTTTGTAAAATAGAAAGGTCTGAGTTAAAGAGTCAGACATGCATGAACTCATAGGTATAACTTGAATAAAAAACACTTACCAAACTCTGTAAGAGGACTTCCCCCTAAACCAGTCTCAGAGAGATAGTGGGGGGTCATCAGGTGTTCAAATTTAACGAGCAGACATGCATCCCTTGATCCTGAAGGTCTTTGACCTTCTGAAGGTTTTGCAGACTTAGACCAGGGTCGGCCTTGGCAGACATTGTGACCTTACCCCATTTTATGGGCATTCGTGGCTCAAGTGTGGAAGAGGGGGCACATAGACCAAATTCCCATGGCCCTGAGGCAAAGAAATAACGAGGCTTCCAGTTGTGATTAGAAGTCTGAGTTATCTGGAGCATCTTCTTCTCAGGTTTTTTACCTACAAAGTGGTAATAGCTCGGATGATTTTTAGCAGATGAAGGGACCTAGCAACCCATAAAGACCTAGACTGGAAGGTCTGAGTGGTGAACAACCCTCCATAAGACGATGGCCTCAATTATCACCCTCTAAGCATTAGGTGACAACTGGGAGGGGGCCAAATTGATGTAGGCTAGGATGGGCCTAATGATGGGATGGATGGGAAAACGAAAGCCCAACTTGAACATCTGCTCGTACAAATAAATCTCACCTTCTCGGTCATGGTAGGCCCTCTCTTCCCTCAGAGGTCTCCTGAGCTTTATGGGGGGGCTGATGGAGTATAGATATCTGAAGCAACGAAGGTCGACCTCACTAACTGTACTCTCAATCTCGGACGCCTCAGAGACATCGACATCATTCTCAATATCATCATCATCATTATCTAACTCAGTGTCGGCCTGAGCAGACATTGGGGGATTACTGGGGAACCTCTGAGCGTACTCAGCCCCGGTGACGGCCGATAGCGGAATGGCATCAAGTATTAGTGGAATGGCCACGCTCGGTTCAACAATCTCAACCTCTGATGAAGAGGATGATGTGATTGAATTTTTATGGGACGAGGCCCGACTGAAGACCTCGACTTGATCAGGGACCTGATCTGGTTGATTTAAGAAGTCAATGGCCTCTTGGAAAGAGTCCACAGACATAGGGTCTGAGGTGGAAGACTCAGACTCAGACATCGGTGAAGTTTCAGCAGGGACTTCGTCTTGGCTAGTGGGTTATGCTGGTTCAGGGTATACTACCTTCAGGGGTGGGGGAAAGATAGGTCTGAGGGGGAATTCCTCTGACCTACGAGCTTCCTCTTGCGCTCTTTCTATTTGCCTAATTTTCTCTAAAGTCTTGTCCCTGAGAGAAGGGAGCTCCTCTAGAAGTTGGTAAAGGGGTTTAAGCATCAGAGGCCGACCCTACACTTGCAACTCTCCTAAACTACAAACAAGACTGGCTAATGGAATAATGCGATTTAAAGATCAAACTGTAAACCCTAGAGCAGGAACAGCTCGCCTGAAAATATGGGGACCTCACCGAAAATCTCCAAGAACTCACCGAAAAATACAAAAGTAAAGGGAAAAATAGTGAAAATGAAGGAAAAGGAATGGAAGAGGATACCTGAGGATGAAATGGTAAGAGAGAAGGAAGAAAAAAGTGAAGAATTTCCACCAAAAGCTTCAAGCCAAGATCTTTCTAGAGAGAGAGAGAGTTCTGCTGAAATGAATCGCGCCAGGAAGGAGAAGTGAGGAAGAAAGAGGGAAAATGAGGGTTTAAACCCTTAAATATGGATGCACGCTTCCCAAGGCCCATCATTGTCTTGGGAGCCCTAAAGGACGGCTGACATCACATGCTTGTTAGGCACGCTTCACTTCAGCAATGGACAAGTGTCAAATGAACACTGGCACATAAAAGAAAGACCTCGGAGGTGTAGAGATCCCACAGTCACCTGCTCTCACATGTAACTAAGGGCTGGGGGGTGATTGATATGCCCCAAGTGTCACCTCGGCTGAGGGCATGGTCGACGTTGGAAAATCCTTGAATCAGTGACTCACAGCCTCAGACATATTAGGTTCGGCCCTGGCCGACACCACCACCAACCTCTTACAGAGATCAGCAATTCATCAACTCACTCGGGAATGACAACCTCGGCCGGGGGTAGGCCGATGTTACAAGGAGACATACCTCTACTAAGGTCAACCCCACCAGTGAATCGGTCGATGTTCCAAGCACATGCCAACCTAACCTCGGCCCAGACCAACCTTAATTCCTTACCCCGGCTTCGCTTAAGCCGGGACCATAATGACTCGTATCGGATTGGATGGACAACTGGACCTCACCAGTCTCGGCCCCTTCCAGGCCGAGGTCATGAATAAACATCGAGGCCGAGCTCTTATTGGCATATGTGTGGACAAGGACACGTGGACACAATTCAGTTATAACAAATCATTCCCCTGACGTGGGGGGAATATTTCATCATCATTCTCTACCTGTGACAGTGACAGATGTCTTCATCAGATTGGATAGATCAACACACACATGCTCATTGCATGCATAGGGGGTACATTACACCCCCCAGGTACTATATATAGAGGTCATCCTCTACCTTGCAAAGGATCCAAAGTTAGAAACCCTAGATGAAACTCTATTTAAATACACTGTAGAGAGAGAAAGCTTGAGAGTTTGTATCTATGGCCATTAGAGCCCTCATACAGTGATACACATCATACACTTGCACAGTGGACGTAGGCCAGATTGGCTAAACCACTTATATTCCCGTGTGAATCCTCTTATCCTCACCTCCTTCTACTATATGTGTATGTACTCTTATCCTGCCATTGTTAACATTGAATTGAGCTCACAAACACCTTGAAGGGTGGTGCTGTTTCCAGCATCATCATTAATGATGTCTAAGGTCTGAGGTCATCCAAGTGTGATGTCTTTCCTCAGACCTTGTCACTAAATTATGATGTTATAAGGTATGAGGTCATCAACTAAGATGTTATCCTCATACATAATTTTCACCAAATTAATGAGGTCTAAGGTCTGAGGTCATCCAAGTATGATGTCTTTCCTCAGACCTTGTCACCAAATTATGATGTTAGAAGGTCTGAGGTCATCAACTAAGATGTTATCCTCATAAATAATTTTTCACCAAATTAATGATGTCTAAGATCTGAGGTCATCCAAGTATGATGTCTTTCCTCAGACCTTGTCACTAAATTATGATGTTATAAGGTCTGAGGTCATCAACTAAGATGTTATCCTCGTAAACAATTTTTCACCAAATTAATGATGTCTAAGGTATGAGGTCATCCAAGTATGATGTCTTTCCTCAGACCTTGTCACCAAATTATGATGTTATAAGGTCTGAGGTCATCAAATAAGATGTTATCCTCATAAATAATTTTTCACCAAAATAATGATGTCTAAGGTCTGAGGTCATCCAATTATGATGTATTTCCTCAGACCTTGTCACCAAATTATGATGTTATAAGGTATGAGGTCATCAACTAAGATGTTATCCTCATAAATTCTACCACTAGAGCGTAATGAACCAAGAATTGACACGGGGACTGATCTTCTCATTAATAATCTCTTTGTAAGATGATACATTTACATAAAAAATCTTACAACATCGATTGGATAAAGGTTCTCCTTTGAGGTTTTCTAGCCTATAGGTTCTGGGTACAACCTCCTCAATCACTTTGTAAGGACCATGCCAATTTGGGTGAAGCTTGTTTGCCTTTTGCAGCGTCTTCTTCAGCACTAGATCTCCCACGGTTATGGGTATTGATTTTACCCTTTGATTATAGAATTTTGATGTTCTCTGCTGGTAAGCTACCTGCCTAATTTCCGCGTCTTCCCTTCTCTCTTCAATCAAATCAAGGTCAAGTCTCCTCTCCTCCCATTCTTCTCAGGGTCATAGGTTTGAACCCTATGAGTAGGGAGACCAACCTCATTGGTATGACGGACTCTGAGCTGTGGGCTAACATAAATGGGGTTTCCCCCGTTGGTGTCCTATCCGTTGTTCTGTAGGCCCATAGCACAACATAAACCTCTTCGGTCCATCTTCCCTTAGCTTTTTCTAACCTCTTCTTGATCCCATCGAGGATTGTTTTGTTTGTGACTTCAGTCTGACCGTTTGCCTGAGGTCGGTCAGGAGAAGAGAAAAATTGCTTTATCCCAACTCTTTCATAATATTTTTCCAAGGAAGAATTCTTGAACTGGGTTTCGTTGTTCGAGATGAGTGTATTTGGGAGGCCATGTCTGCATATGATGTTCTTCCAAATAAATTAGAAGGTCTTTTTCTTTGTAATCGTTATCATTGGCTCAGCCTCTACCCATTTGGAGAAGTAATCAATGGCAACTATTAGAAATCGATAATTATTTGCATCCCTTGGCAGGGGAACCACTAAGTCAATCCCCCATACTGCGAATGGCCAAGGGGAACTGATTGACGTCATAGGCTGATGAGGTTGATGGGGGATAGTGGAGAATCTCTAACACTTGTCGCACCTCTTCACATAGGCTATAACATCCTTGGCCAAGGTCGGACACCAGTATCCTTGCGTAATAATCCTCTTAGCCAAAGGTCTTCCTCCTATGTGACTGGACCAGGAACCTTCGTGTACCTCCTGTAGGATGCGGGGAACATTTGTGGGATCAACACATCTGAGGAGAGGTAATAGAAATCCCTTCTTATATAGGATATCTTCTATTATTGAGAACTTTGCAGCTCTGTACCTCAGTTTCCTCCTCTCTAGCTTCGATTCCGATAGTTCTCCCTCTATGATATATCTGATAAGGGGGTCCATCCATGAATCCCCTAGGTTCAAATTGAGGGAGGGGTTACTGGCTTCTTCTTCAATGGTTGCCTTGGGCAGGATCTCAATTGGGACTATCCTTCTAATGTCTGTTCTTATCGTCGAAGCTAACCTTGCTAATGCATCTGCGTGACTGTTATTTTGCCGAGGTATTCTCTTCATCTTTACCTCTTTGAAACCTTCCAGTATCATTCTCACCCTCTTCAGGTATTTGGCCATCCTTTCATCCTTGGCCTCATACACCCCCAACACTTTATTAACAACTAACCTTAAGTCACTATGAAGTAGGAGTCGTCTTACCCTAAGGGCCTTTGCCAAGGAGAGGCCAGCTATCATGGCCTCATATTCTGACTCGTTGTTTGATGCCCTGAAATTAAACCTCATGGCGTATTCATAATTGGTACCATCTGGAGCTGAAAGTATTAGCCATGCATCACTTCCACTTTCACAAGAAGACCCATCGACAAAGAGGTTCTAGATATCTTTATTTGATGAGAAGCTCCCTTCTAACATGACTCCGTGCTTGAAGAGGTACCGGTCTTCCTCATTCTCGGCTATTCCATTTTTGTCTCTCTTAGATACAACCTCTTTCGTTCCTCGAAAGACGTTGCTGTTTGACCCCTCTACAGTTTCTAGGTTATTCTCAACCTCGGCCTCTTCCCATGTGAACTCAGTAACAAAACCTGTAAGTGCCTGCCCTTTGATGGCCGCCCTGTGCTGATAAGTGAGGTTATACTCTCCCAACTCAATGGCCCATGTCATCAGTCTACCCGACTTCTCAGGTTTATGGAGGACCTGTCTTAATGGGGAGTTGGTGAGGATGACCATAGAATGGGATTGAAAGTAGGGCTTCATCTTCCTAGAACCATGTATCAAGGTGTGGGATAACTTTTCCATCCGGGGATAGTTCTGTTCAGACCCTTGAAGGGCCTTACTATTGAAGTATACAGGCCTTTGTACCCCAACGTCTTCCCGTACTATGGCTGCACTTATAACTGATTTAGAGACTGCTAGATAAACATACATTTTTTCTCCCACTATGGGTCGAGATAAGAGCAAGGGAGATCCGAGGTAGGACTTAAGTTGGTTAAAAGCCTCATCACACTCTTTATCCCATTCGAAGGCCTTTCTATGTACCTTAAAGAACGGAAGACACTTGTCCGTCGCTCTGGAAATAAATCTATTGAGTGCAGCTATTCTTCCAGTGAGCCTCGGAACGTCCTTGATACTTCTTGGTGTCTTCATGTCAAGCAAAGCCTTGATTTCCTTAGGGTTAGCCTCTATTCCTCTCTGATTGATGATGAATCCAAGAAATTTCCCAGCTCCTACCCCGAAGACACACTTCGCGGGATTAAGTTTCATTCTGTACAAGTCCATGGTATCGAAGGTCTTTTCTAGGTCTGCCACGTGAGTGCGGGATTTTAAGATCTTTGTCAGTATATCGTCTACATACACCTCCATAGTCTTGCCTATTTAATTTTCAAACATCTTATTCATAAGACGTTCGTACGTTGCCCCCGTATTTTTCAAGCAGAAGGGCATAACCTTGTAGAAATATGTCCCTTTGTCAATAATGAAGGTTGTCTTCTATGAGTCTTCAGTATCCATGAAGATCTGATTGTAGCCTCAATACGCGTCCATGAAGCTCATGAGCTCATGCCCTGCAGTGGCATCTACCATCTGATCTATCCGAGGTAAGGGATAGTTGTCCTTTGGGCAATACTTGTTCAGGTCGGTAAAATCTACGCACATTCTCCATTTTCCGTTGGCTTTGGGCACAATGACTGCGTTTGATAGCCACTCCGGATATATGACTTCCCTAATAAACTCAACCTCTTCAACTTTCTGACTTCTTCCCAGATGACGTCATACTTTTACCTAGAGTAAACTCTTCGTCTTTGTTTGATTGGCCTAGCATCCTTGGTCACGTTGAGTTTGTGGCACATAACCTCAGGGTTGATGCCATTCATGTTTGCGTGACTCCAAGCGAAGACACTCTGCCTCTTCCTCAAGAAGTTTATCATCTCATCCTTGATTTCCGCCTTTAAGGCTTTGCTGACCTGGATGATTTTTTCTGATTCATCCTCGTTGAGGACGATGGATTCTACCTCTTTAGCGACCTCTCCTTTCTTCAACTTCGTTTCATCTCTAGGGTCAAGTGTATCAATGTTATACATGGTAGTTGCTCTCTTATGGGCCTCTCTCTCTTCGGCTGGGTTGAAGTAGAATTCTCATTCTATGGTTTGGCCACCCTACACTTCCCATAACCCATAGGGGATTGGGAATTTTAGCATCTCGTGGACCATCGACGGCACGGCCTCAAACTCCTTAAGGGCTACTCTTTCTATGATGAGGTTATAGGACAAAAAGATGTTTTTGTCCATAATAAAAAAATTGATCTTCCGGGTTAACCTCTTAGTCCACTCATCGCCCATTCTCATGTCCATCTCATACATGCCCAATGGATGGACCTTTTCACCACTGAATCCCATTAACGGATGATGATAGGGTAGAAGCCTAGCTCTGCTAAGGCCTAGGCTTTTGAAGCAGGGCCAGAACATCACATCTGCTGAACTTCCACCATCTACAAGAATTCTCTGTACCTCACATGCATGAACTCTTGTTGTGATTACCAAAGGGTCATCATGCGGAGCCAGGATGCCCTTGAAGTCGAGTCGGGAGAACCCGACTATAAGAGTGTCCATATCCACCTTTTTTCTCTTTTGTGTTGTCTCGGAAGACGTTAGACTTACCACCTCATGTTTGGCCACTGACTTAGCCTCTGCCACATGAGCTTTTTGGTCAGCCACTTCAGAACCACCCCCTGCGAGTCCTATACATATGGTGTTAACACCAATGGATATCATATCAACCCTCTTCACTGGGGTGTTGTCATATTTTGGTGAGAGGTCTGGATCGTCTTCATCATCACCATCCAAGTTATCACCTCTTCTTAATTGGGTATCGTCACGACATCTGTCATTTCTTTTCTTTTTAGGGTCATCTCTTCCCCTCTTGGGAGCTTTGCTATCAACATATTTCCTCAACTTTCCAGATTTCAACATCTTCTCGATCTTATTCTTCAAGGTCAAACACTTGTCTGTAACATGGCTATGGTCTTGGTGGAACTCGCACCACAAGTTCTTTCTCCTCTTATACGGAGGAGCCTTCAGTTTGTCTAGCCATCTCAGAGACCGGTCATTCTTAATCTTATTGAGGATGTGTTCGTAGCTTACAGTTAAACGGGTATAGTGTGCAAACTTGTCGTCAGCAGACCTCTTCTTTTGGTCCTTTTTTTCTTTGGAACTTCCCGCTGCTACCACCATTTTCATCCTCATACTTTTCGGCCATGGCCTCTTCAGCGTTCATGACCTTCCCCGCAGTTACCAATAGCTCTGCCATGGACTTGGGGGGGTCTTCCGTAAGTTTCCACAACAACTTCCCTTTCTGAAGACCTCCTATGAGGGTGGTCATGGCTATATTCTCTTCGTAGTCTTCAACCTCAAGTTTCTCTTTGTTGAATCTGGCAATGTAGTCTCTTAGGCTCTCATTCTTACCTTGTTTGACATATAATAGATGGGTGGTCTTCTTTTGAGGCCTTACCCCAAAATAGAAATTGTGAATGAACCATTCAGCCAAGCCCTTGAAGTTCTCAATTGAATTCTTTAGAAGAGAAGTAAACCAAATGTGTGCTGCTCCTGTCAAAGTCCCGTAGAAGGCCCAACACTTCATCTCATCTGGTATTGAATAAATGTCCGCCGCTGACTCGTACATCTCAATATGATGTACAGGGTTGGTGCTACCATTATACTTAGGAGACACCATGGGTGGTTTGAACTTAGCAGGGGTTGGAAAACTCACTATCCTGGCCATGAATGGGGAGCCTTCTGAGAAACCTCTTTGTAGTGGGTCTCGACTTTTGATGAGGTCTCCTATCTTTTCTTCAAGATGTTGGATGGAGTCATTCCAGGGTCTTGCAATGTCGGCTTGGCCGAGGTTGTCCCCATTCACCTCCAAGGGGTGGATTGAATATTAAAGAGTTTGTGCCTCTTTGGGGTTATTTGGAGGTGGTTTTGGGTTTTCGTCCCTTTTATGAGTATAATATGGATATGTATCGGTATATATTAACACATTTGTGCATATAGTGAATACTCTACCTTTGATTGTGCTTAAGATGTATTGAATTGATCTAGAGATCAAAGATTGTGATGGAAGATGATCTTGGTTAATATTTTTAAGAAAGTAGTCTATGAAAGAACTTGGGATCTCCATTCAAGGTGCTCAAAACAAGAAACGCCATTCTTTGTATGGTTTTGCCTTCAAATAAAAACTTGGGATCTCCTACCTACTGACAAAAATCCACATGTCCATTACATATAAGAACATATTAAAAAGGCAAATGGTTCAATATATAATGAAATAAATAAATATTCACATTAATTTTTCTCTCACGTGTAAATCAACAATGGGAGGCACTTCAATCTCCTCGATTTTTGTTGCTAGCGAGAAACATGCCACAGCTAACAATTGGACTATACAAGATTTACCCCTCTATGTGCACATTAACAATGTCACAAACATGAACAGGCACAATCAGCATTAAAACACTTAAATATTAATATGAGATTATTATGCCCTAAAATGCATTTTGTGCACATTGAACCATTTTTGTGCCAAAAAAATGCATTTTGTTGCAAAACAAAAAACCCATTCTAAAAATTAATATGAGAAATAACTCAGAGGTGCGGCAACAGCCTTGGAGGTAATGTGCCCTGAGTGGGCCTTTGAAAACACAATCACCTCACGTGCTTGAAAATCTCATCATTCTCATCAGATCTTGACAAGAAAACACAATCACCTCTTATATCACCCACCCCAAGACTGCAAATGTTAGCGGCACATGGCTTTCTCTTTCCTAAACTGGACTATTGAAAAGTTATCTCCACATGCCATAAATTTCATATCTTGATGCAAATGATAAGACATTATTAAAAGTTATTTGTATTCACTAATAAGACATAGAACTCCAAAATGATTACATTACCCTTTTAGCATATAAAAACAAATCACAACTTCAAAACTAATCAAGACCGAGAATTAGAAACTATACAATTTATTCAAAGTCTTAGCTTCACAAATACTTCAACTCATATATTGTTCACAACACACACACACACACACACACACACACACACACACACACACACACATATATATATATATATATATATATATATATATATATATATATATTATTTTATTTTACAAAAGTTCAACTTAGAGGGTATAACTAGTTAGAGGCACAAACCAAATATCTTTATCCCCAAATAAATCAAATGAGATTATAAAAATAAAATGAAAATATGTGACACAAAAAAAATGTCTTGATAACAAAGTGTACACACAAACTGAAATGGGTGTAAATAAACTCTCCAAACCAAACACCCAAACAATTTCAAATTTTAATTCTAATTTAAATCAAATTAGATTTAAAATAAAATAAAATAAAATTATTTATTAAACACATTAGTGTATATATATATATATATATACACACTCTAGAATTAAATCTAGAGTGTAGAGTATATATAAGATAAAATAATACTTATAAAGAAGGAAAGAAATTACCTCAACTCAAGATCCCAAAACAGCAAAAAAAATGATGTTGCCGGAAACATAGGCCGAAAACCCCTTCAAGATCGAAACTCCCAAATCGAGAAATGGAAAACACGAGGTCACCGAAAGGGACACCACAACACCGAATAAACAAAAACTCGGAACCACACCGGAAAATAAGGGCGACGGCAGCGGATAAACCCAAGGGGGGGAGGTGACGCGAGGAGGAATATGGGCGACGGCAGCGGCAGAGAGAATGCGAGGGGTAGGGCTTGGGTTTTTGTTTGAGAGAAAGGGGGAGCGGGGGAGAAGATGAGGGAGGAGAGAGAAGAGGTAAACTAAAGTGTGCCAAAATTTTAAGGTATTTTATACCCTAGTCAAGTGTTCTTAATTGTGGCACACTTTAAAACAGTGCCAAAATTCGGCACTGTTTTAAAGTGTGCCAAATTGTCATTAAATCGTGCCAGAATTTGGCACATTTTAAAACAGTGACAAATTTCAAATATCAGGGTGTGACAAATTGCTGTTTTTGGTGTAGTTCACACCCGTATCTATGCCACATGGAGAGAAATAGAAAAAGTTCAATGGGAATGACTTCAAATGTAGGCAAGGACAAATGTATTTCTATCTCACTACCTGCCAACTGGGTAGGTTTGTATATGAAGAATGTCCCTCTATTCAAGAGGGAGATGACTCGAAAGAGGTTGCTATTGTTGATGCTTGGAAGCATTCTGACTACCTGTGTCGGAATCATATTCTGGCCTACTTGGAAAAAATATTATATCATGTCGACTGCACGATCAAGACATCCAAGGAATTATGGATTTTTTTGGAAAAGAAGTACAAAATTGAAGATGTTGGGATGAAGAAATTTATCGTCGGGCATTTTTTGGACTTCAAAATGGTTGACTCTAAACCAGTGATCTCGCAAGTGCAAGAACTCCAAGTGATCGTCCATGACATTCATGCTGAATGAATGTCCCTTAGTGAAATTTTCTAAGTTGCTGCAATTATTGAAAAATTGCCACCATCTTGGACTTTATTCAAAAGTTATCTCAAGCACAAGCGAAAGGAGATGAATGTGGAGGAGTTGGTGGGTAGGCTGAGAATTGAAGAAGATAACTGTGATCCTCAAAAGAAAATTGGGAAGAATCCAATGGAAATGAAGGTCCATATTGTTGAAGGTCCTAAGAAGAACAAGAGAAAGCATGATGGGGAAGGCACTTCCAAACAGAACAAGAAAAAGTTCAAAGGCAAATGGTATAACTGTGGTAAACCTGGACACCGCTCAAACGAGTGTCGTAAGCCTAAGAAGAAAATCGGAATAATCCTCAAGCAAATGTAAATGAGGGTGAAAACATCGCCAATGACTTAGCGGATATGAATCTTTCTACCGTGGTCTTTGAATGTAACTTGGTTGGAAATACTAAGGAATGGTGGGTGGAAACTGGGGCAACACGACACATTTGTACAAACAAATGGATGCTTTCTACCTATAAGCCTTTGGAAAATGAGGAGACCCTCTTTATGGGGAATTCTTCCACTTCTAAGGTGGTGGGATAAGTAAAGATTGCTCTAAAAATGACTTGTGGAAAGGAACTTACCCTCAATAATGTTCTTCACGTGCCTGATATCCGAAAGAATCTGATTTCTAGATCTCTCTGACTAAAAATGGTTTCAAGCTTGTGTTTGATCTCTTAGTGTTGTCAAAGAATGACATGTATGTAGGAAAGGGCTACCTAAATGAGGGGCTCTTCAAAATAAATGTTCTTACTGTAACCCCAAAAATATCTGTTTCATTTAATGAAATTACTAGTTCTTCTTACTTGATTGAGTCATCTAATATTTAGCATGATAGATTAGGACATGTTAATTTTGATACATTGCGTAGATTAATTAACTTGGATTTTTTGCCAAAATTTAATATTGATAAAAATCACAAATGTGAAATTTGTGTGGAATCTAAATTAGCTAGATTACATTTCCATTATGTTGAAAGGATAACTTAACCTTTAGATTTAATTCACACTGATATTTCTGATTTAAAATTTGTTCAAACTAGAGGTGGGAAAAAGTATTTTATTACTTTTATTGACGATTGCACAAAATAATGCTATGTATATTTATTACATAGTAAAGATGAGGCTATTAATGCATTTAAACAATATAAGAATGAAGTTGAGAATCAATTAAGCAAAACGATAAAGGCTATTAGGAGTGATAGAGGAGGTGAATATGAATATGCATTTGAGGAATTTTGTTTTGAAAATGGAATTATTCATCAAACAACCGCTCCTTATTCTCCTCAATCGAATGGTGATGTTGAACGCAAAAATCGTACTTTGAAAGAGATGATGAACTCAATGTTATTAAGTTCAGGAGCTCCGTAAAATTTATGGGGGGAAGACTTACTTTCTGCTAATTACATTCTCAATAAAGTACCTCACAAGAAGACTCACAAGATTCCTTATAAATTATGGAAAGGTCGAAGACCTTCCTATAAATATTTACGAGTGTGGGGGTGCTTAGCCAAAATGATGGTTCCTAAACCTGAAAAGGTAAGAATAGGGCCAAAAACTGTGGATTGTGTGTTCATCGGTTATGCTACTAATAGCAGTGCATATCGATTTCAAGTTTGTAAATCTGAGATTTCGTATATTCATGTAAATATGGTTATTAAATTGAGAGATGCTTCATTTTTTGAAAATGAATTCCCGTATAACATGACCCGAGAATCAGGTCCTTCTAAAATGACAAATCAAGCTACTGTAAGTGGTACTCATCAACCTATTGAATCAATAGAGGATGAACCAAGACGTAGTAAAAGAGCAAGAACCTCGACTTCTTTCGGTCCGGATTTTCTAACATATATGCTAGAAAACGAACCTCAATCATACAAAGAAGCCATATCCTTACTCGATGCTTCTAATTGGAAAGAAGTAATTAATAGTGAAATTGAATCCATATTACAAAATCATATGTGGGAACTAGTGGATCTTCCACCAGGTTTAAAACCGTTAAGTTATAAATAGATCTTCAAAATGAAGTAAATCCCGATGGATCAATTAGTAAATATAAAGCTAAACTTGTAGCTAAAGGCTATAGGCAAAAGGAAGGGTTGGATTACTTCGACACATATTCACCGGTAATAAGAATAACATCTATTCGGATGTTAATAGCAATAACTGCTATTAATGGACTTGAAATACATCAAATGGATGTAAAAATCGCATTCTTAAATGGTGAACTAGATGCGGAAATTTATATAGAGAAACCTGAAGGGTTCAAGGTTCCCGAACAAGAAGGAAAAGTATGTAAGATTGTTAAATCACTTTACGGATTAAAACAAGCACCTAAACAATAGCGTGCAAAATTTAATAACGAAATTTTATCAAATGGTTTCAAAATTAATGAATATGATAAATGTGTTTACTTTAAATACATTCAAAATGGATATGTCATTGTATGCCTCTATGTTGATGATATGCTTATCATGGTTAGTAACTTAGAAATTGTCAAAACTACAAAACAAATGTTGAGTAGTCGATTTGACATGAAAGATTTAGGAATCACCGATTTCATATTAAGAATTAAAATTTCTAAAATATCGGATGGACTTATATTATCTCAATCTCAATACATAGAGAAAGTATTTGAAAAATACAAGAAGTATGATATTAGTCCTACCAAGACACCTGTAGATGTAAATTTACATCTAGCAAGAAATAATGGTGAAAGCATATCTCAACTAGAATATTCTCGTATTATCGACAGTTTAATGTATATCATGAACTGTAAACGACCGGAGATAGCATAATCAATAAGTCAGTTAAGTCGATTTACGAGTAATCCAGGGAGAGATCACTAGAAACCAATATTGCGAGTTTTGGGTTATTTGAAATATACTCAAAATTATGGACTGCACTACTTAAAATATCTGGCTGTTCTTAAAGGACATTGTGATGCAAATTGGATATCCGATACAAAAGACTCTAAGTCTATGGGTGGGTATGTATTTACCCTTGGAGGTGCAGTCGTATCTTGGAAATCCTCAAAACAAACGTGCATTGCTAGATCGACAATGGAATCCGAATTCATTTCACTAGAGAAAGATAGAGAAGAAGCTGAATGGCTTCGAAATTTCTTAGAGGATGTTCCAAATTAGTCTAAACATGTGCCCGCGATATGTATACATTGTGATAGTCAATCAGCGATTGGAAGGGCACATAATATCACGTATAATGTAAAGTCACAACATATTCGTCGTCGAAACAATACCGTTAGACAACTTCTCTTAAACGGAATTATCTCAATTGACTATGTAAAGTCAAAAGATAATATAGCGGATCCACTAACGAAAGGTTTAAACCGAGAGCAAGTTGAAAGATCATCGAGAGGAATGGGTCTAAAGCCTATAAATAAATAAGAATCAATATAGTGGCAACCTAACCTAGCTGATTGGAGATTCCAAGATCTAGGTTCAATGGACAAATCGAACTATATTGTATTCGATAAGCTTTGGAGGATATTTAATCATATCCATTCCAAAGATGAGACAGTGCACATCTGCCGTGAAATTAGGATAAGTTATGCTTTTAATGACATCCATATCTTAGTATGTCTAAGTGGGGTATTGCAGGATACCCTTTATGGAAGTCACCTACGTGAGTAAAAAGGGGGACACTTCTATGAGAATAATGAAAGGCATATTCTCTAAAAATATTCACGAAACCAAGAGGTGTTCATGGACAAAATGAACACCAACCTGAGAACCAACTGTGTTGAAGAATTATTGTGTGAATACTATTGTCTAGGTTTACAAAAACGGTTGACGGTTCAAAGAATTGAAGTCTACTGATTAACCAAGTAAATCCGATCATATATCACTAAGGAAAGTTCAAGGCCACTAGGCTACTTCTTCCAATGCAATAAATCTTAAGTTTTACTCAACTTGTGTCTGCATCTGCATTAGCATCTGTTATGTTTTTTTAGAGCGATATATCATTCATGTGGGAAATTGTTAGAAAATTGGACTTAAAGTTAGAATAAAAGAGTTGTCCAGATTTTTTGGACAAAAATTATGAGCAACTTTGAGCTCAAATTTAGGTGGGACCCACACTACGATAATTGTGGGATCATATGCGAACACGTTCACTACACCAAATAAGCCCATTTGTCAAGGTCATTGACCTTGACAAATCCAACTTGTCAAGGTCAATGACTGTGACATTTCGAGGCGAGACAACTTTTTTTGTCACGGTCGTGTCACGGTCATTGACCTTGACACAAAACTCGCATTTTGTGTCACGGTCGTGTCGCGGTCAATGACCGTGACACGTTTGTCACGGTTTATAACCGTGACAAAGCCGTGATCCTTTTTAAAAAATTGTCACGGTCATTGGCCGTGACACATCCGTGACAACAGTTGTCACGGACATGTCACGGTCAATGACCGTGACAATTCTGGGCAGAATTTAAAAAAAATCTGCTGGGCAGTATGGCCACTTCCACTGCCCAGCAGTATATTTGTACATGTTATAGCAACGTTGTACCTGTTTCAAACATCATATATCCGAACAAACTAAAGATAATGCAAATATATATTCAAATAAGAAACTATTTAAAAAGAAAAAACATCACCATCATTTTATCTCAAATCTACAAACTATTTGCATGGAAAAGAGATTTTGTACCGCGACGCTCGGGAACACCTCCTTATCCTTCCCTTCTCGTCCAAATATCCACATAAGTATAGAGCATATGTGGCCTACCCTTAGGGCCACTCCCTGTCCCCTGAATTGAAATAAAGTAAAATTAGTATCCGCCCCTCAAATATAGATAAATATAAATCGTAATTGAAATCGAAATAGAAATTGACATATAAATATAAATACATTACCTGTAGTGTCACTCTAACAGCTAACTTGAGCTCATATGGCACCTCCTTCCAACTAATGTACCCCGGACAATCGTGTCAATTATAATTCTCTTCATATCTAAACACTAAGGAATACCATAATCCTATGGAGTTATGCGTTGCAAATTCCTTCCAACCGTTGTGTAGCCAAAAATCAGCAGTTGAAGTTGTCAATTCCACCTTTCAATGGTCTCCCATGTTTTGCTAGAAGTTCCAAGTGGTGGGGTATGGAAAGTGGAATTGACAACTTCAACTGGTGATGTTTGGCTACATAACGGTTGGGAGGAATTTGCAGAGCATCGCTCCATAGGATTATGGCATTTCTTAGTGTTCGGATAGACGAAGAGATTCAGTCTCCTCTCCACCAATAGAACACCCCACATAACTATGTACTAATCACCTATTAAAGGTAAGTAGCGTATATTCATGGATTAGTATAAACAAAACTTAGATGTAGTTGGAATATTTATGTATTAATCTCCTCTCCACACACGCACACTACACAAGAGTGAAAATGATAAAGTGCATATCAAGTAAAAGCATTAAAAATGGATGTTTCGATACAAATTGAAATATTTATTACAAATTTATAAATTGTTTCAAATTCGGGTTATCATAAAAAATGGATTGATATTTGGTAGGAGCAGCCAAGTCATCCACACTACTATTTAGACGCCTTGGCGCGTGTTGGACAATTGACCACGGCTCGTTGTTGATATACTCCGAGTAAAACACTTGCTTAACCTTTTGAAATGCACAAACAAACGGCTCATCGCTCACGTGGTCGTTGCTCTTCAACTTGGACAAGTCAACCATGATCAAATTGGTGACAGGATCAACTTTACAAGCATTTTTATCCTCAACTCTTACCCATTCATAGTAAAATACAACCTCTTTGAATCTTATATAATCCAATTCAAATATATTTTGGATTACACCATAGTAAGTCATTTCAACTTCAACGAGGTTTTTATCTTTTGCGCTCGCTCGAAAGAAAGTAAGAGCCTTGTATGAAATTCCCGAGTTCTGTACATTTGTACTTTACTCGTACACTTTAGCGCCGAAAATGTAACCGTTCAATCGATACTTTTTGTACTCTTGTGCCACGAACAAGGGTCCAGTGGCTAGACGAGCAAGCCTTGATGTCGCATCACCCATCTTTAGGAGCTAAGAATACAGATAAATTAATTATATTAGTGGTAAAATTTTAGTGTAATGTAACGTTATATAACGACTGTTTTCATTATAATTACCTCTTGTGTCAACCATAGCCTAAATTCGCTGTCTGATTGTACCATTGTTTTTCGTCTTTTATTGTTCTCACAGGCTTCATATTTACTGATATTACAAAATTAATCATGTATAAAATAATCTAAAATAATGTTAAACATTATAATATTCGAAACTTACTTTTTCCATTCTTCGACATCTTCATGTGTGTCAAATAGATAACGAGCTACTTGTTCATGTTGCAAACTCGTTAATTTCACTCGTTTTCCCATCACATTACCACCATCATCGAGGAATTCATCAGTGTCATCAACACTGGTCGAGTCAGGTATATATTCCCGAGTATATATTGATGACTCCACGGTGATGTATTCCTCTGCAATTGATCCTGCAATATATCGCGTATTCTTGACGTAATCTTTAAAAACTTTCATCAACCTTTCAAACGGATACATCCACCGATATCTAACTGGACCACAAAGAAGTGCCTCGTCGCATAGGTGTACCAACAAGTGAACACTTATGTCAAAGAATGCTGGGGGAAAGTACTTCTGCAATACACAAATCGCTTCGTTCACAGCCAATTTTGCGGCCACTATGTGTTCTCGATTCACTACCTTCTCACACAAGAGGGAGAAGGTAATACTAATTTGCATAATAGCCCTACGCAAATCCTTGTGCTTGGAGAAACAGTGCTTAAACAATAGAGGAACCAATTGCATGATCACATGCCAATCGTGGGACTTACACTTATGTAAATCATGAGTAACATAATTCACAATCCTTTGCAAGTTGGACGAAAAAGTAGATGGTCCCTTCATATTATATATTATGTCTAGAAGCACCTTCCTTTCCTCACTCGTCAAAGTAAACGCACCAGGGGCAATTATTGTCCTTCCCCTACTATCTTCTTTCAACCATAGTTGTGGTTTAAGTTTTAACGTTTTAAGGTCTTTTCGTGCATTTCTCCATCCTTCGAATGACTCCCCTCAAGGCAAGTACCCATAATATGTTCAGCGAAGTTCTTCTCTGCATGCATCACATCCAATACATGGCGCACCGGGTTTTTCTTCCAATAAGGCAAGTCAAATAAAATTGACCTCCGAGACCATGCCTTTCTTATCTCAGTTTAATTCCCAGTTGGGGTCTTCTTATGCTTGACATTCTTAAATTTGGTATTCTTACCTGGCATATTTGGGCCACATTCAGAAGATTTACTTTCAATTTCTGAACCCGAAAGTTGTCTCGGAGGTAGCCTATGTTCAACTCCGCCCAATAAAAAATTGGAACCTTTCTCAAATCTGAAACTATGAGCTGGGGGTAAAAACCTCATGTGTCAATGGTATACATTTTTTAAGCTAGAGGATAGACGAAGAGATTCAGTCTCCTCTTCACAAATAGGACACCCCAAATAACCATGTACTACACATCTGGATAATGTCCCATAAGCTGGAAAATCATGAATTGCCCACATCAACATAGCTTTCAGCGTAAACTCTTCTTTTCTAAAAGAGTCAAATGATTGCACACCCTCTTCCCACAACTCATTTAATTCTTCTACCAAAGGAGCCAGGTAGATATCAATGTCTTCACTTGGTGCCTTTGGCCCAGGTATCAATAAAGCCATCATCAAAAATTCAGGTCTCATACACTGTGAAGGAGGGAGGTTGAGTGGGGCTAGGATCACTGGCCATACACTCTGATTGGTGCTTAGATTTCCAAATGGATTGAAACCATCTGTTGATATAGCCAAATGAATGTTGCGTTGTTCTCGAGCAAAATCGGGATACTCAAAATTCATCCTCCGCCAGGCAGTAGAATCAATAGGATGACGCATGATATTACCCCCTACTTCTGCCCTAGCATGCCAAGTCATTGCCTCTGCAATCCATGGTACTGTGAAAAATCGCTTTAATCTAGGCCCAACGGGAAAATATTTCAATACTTTTTGAAGCACTTTTGAGCTTGTGCCTTCCTTACTAGTAGATTGGACATATCTAGGTTCATCGCATACCAGACAACGATCGAGATTTTCATACTCCTTTCGGTATAGTATGCAGTCATACACACAAGCATGAATCGATTTATACTTCATTCCCAAACCTTTCAAACTGTTCTTCATAACAGGATAGCTATTTGGAAGTGTATTCACCTTGGGTAATAAGCCCTTCACCCATTTCAGAATTCCCGTCACGTTATTGCCAGACAAACCGTACTGCGTCTTCAAACTGTGCAAACCAACCATGGCATGTAAAGTTGTTTGATCTTTCTCACAGCCAGAGTATAACGGTTGGGTCGCCTTAAATTTTAAACTTTGGTAGTCATCGTCAAGTTTTATCGTGTTATCTTCACGAGCACTTGAATCTTCTACATCATCAGTAACCTCATTTTCCTCAGCTTCATAAACTCCGTACGCATCATCAACTAAATCCTCTAACATATTATGATCTACGTCGTCCCCTTCTACATCTATTCTACTTGTTGAAGGTTGTTGTGAAGGTTGGTCGGGGATAAAAGGAACTTTCAATTCACCGTGAAAACTCCAAAATCGATAACTATCTTGCATACCCGATCTTAACAAATGTAGTTCAACTGTTTTCCACTCAAACACCTTACCATTCTTACATCTAGCACACGGACACGGAAACTCTTCATCATTACGACATCTCTTTGCATATTTCACAAATTCGTTAGCACCTCTGTGAAACACATCCCCCATTCTATTAGTCTCATCCATCCACTCTTTGTATTTCGGATATCCCATCACAGCTACCACAACTAAACACCTATTAAAGGTAAACAAAACTTAGATTTATAGTATGTTTTATTTAATTATCCCATCATTTAATTATCCTATTAAAGGGTAAGTGGTCCTATCCCATTCAAGAATGCATTTTTCTGTAATATACATAACAGCTCATGCACATTGTTACGATTTGAAAAAAATTCGACACCATATCCCCTTAGTTCTCCAAGTACACGACGTAGATTGGTAGGTGTGAGTGTTATTTCAATTGGTCAATTGAAATAACAGTCACACTTGTCAATCTAGTATGTACCCAGAGAACATTAAGATACGACTGCAGAACTTCGTCCAAAAGTAACAACTTTAAGCCAATAAGAATATTATACAGAAATTATACAGTCTCAAATTGTCCAAACGGGACAATTCGAGAGATCTCATTACAGGGGTAATGACTCTCGAACGGGTCTAAGGGCTATTGAATGCGTATGCATAATAACTAGAATACTAGTATCTATGCGCACTATATTTAATTTCAAGTATGTTTCATATAATGGGTTAATTCAAATACAAAAATAAATTCATGGGTTAATTCAAATACAAAAATAAATTCATGGGTTAATTCAAATACAAAAAGTAATTTAAAAAATAATTTAATGACTAAAGTAATACTTTTTTTAACTTTAGTTATTCACCACAAATCTTAAAAAATATTTTATTTTTCATGCTTTTTAAACTTCGGATGCTTTTAGCAACTTCAGATGACAATTACTACAAATTTACATTTTTCGATATTATTTTTGGATATTATTTACATTTACATTTTTGGATATTATTTTTGGAAATTTATAGAAAATTACTTATTTATTTAAATTTTTAACCCCCTACTCCCTACCCCCTACCCTCACCCTGCCCCCACCCTGCCCCACCCCCTACCCCACCCTGCCCCACCCCCCACACATGCACACACACGCACATATATACACACATACACACATATATATACACACAAACATATATATAAATGGAAGAGAGAGAGAGAGAGAGAGAGAGAGAGAGAGAGAGAGAGAGAGAGAGAGAATTAAACCTGAAAGTAGAGAGAGAGAGAGAGAGAGAGAGAGAGGGAACGACACGGGAGGGAAAAAAGAAGGGGGAAAGGGTTTTTGCTGTTAACATTGTCACGGTCGTGTCAAGGTCATTGACCGTGACAACTATTTAAAGAATTGTCACGATCATTGACCGTGACTAGTCCGTGACAAGTAAATTTGTCACGGACTTATCACGGTCAATGACCGTGACAATTTCTTGTCACGGTCGTGTCAAGGTCAATGACCGTGACAAAAAACGCGTGTTTTTTGTCACGGTCAATGACCTTGACAAGGGTGGTCGGCTGAAAGGTGACAATTTGGCCATTTTGGTGTAGTGGTTCTCCTCCGTAAGGAGATTAAGGTAGTATATTCACATGTCCAATTTCATTAAGTTATGAATGATAAATATGTCCCCAAAGTGACTAAAAATAATGAAAGTTAATGAATTGAGTATGTTTTAACTCTTGTCCCAGATTGAAAGAGTAGTGGAAACTTGATGAGTTAATAACACTCAAAGTATGGACTAAGGCTTGGATGCCTTGGGATATCCCAACTCTTTGAAGGGGAGATGACCTACACTATGCATGTCTTGGGTTTGGGCCGAAAGTCCACACACACCGTCCGGCTGGCCGGCTCGGGCTCGGGCTATATATTTTGGGCTATATCTAATTAACTTTCTGGATTTTAATTTAATTAATTAATTACGAAATTAATTAAATTGCCAACAGTTGTTGACAATTAATTAACTGTCAATAGTTAAAAAAACGTTTTGACTGTTCTCAATAGTCAAAATCAAGGCTATAAATTAAAGTCATCCCCTCTAGTTTAAAATTGTTGTCAACATAACCCCTCCAGAAAAATTTCGAAAATGTTCTTTCATCCAGAAAAATGTTTTCTTCATTTGTGCATATCATATTACTCTTCTGGCTGAGTATTAATACAGATTTGAGTTCGTTGGGATTAACTATTGTTGTGCTACATAATTAATTCGAAAAATTCGTTATATCTTGGGAGACAATTATTCAATAACCTTTGAACACATTGGAGGGAATCAATTTGTCTTAAGAAAACTTTTCTACAGGGCTCGGATTTATCTTTAAATTCTGTTATTATTTCTGCAAATTCAAGTAAGTGTTAATTTCTGTAATTTCATTTTATTTCTGTAATTATATTAATAATTCATTATTCTGTACAATTGTATTTAATTAATAGTAGACATACGTATTTTAAAAATCATGTCTCCAGCTTAATATTAATTTTTTATGAACCTTTGTTTTTATTCATTACTAGCATGCAAACCCCGCGATGCGAAGTCTTTTTTTTTAACAAAATTGTTAAAATATAGGATCAAGTACCAAAAAAATATTTTTTAATACACATTTATTTCAAGCGTTTTTTATTTTGTTTCAAAAATCCTCTCAAATACTCTTTTAAGTAATATTTTCTTCTTTTTAAAGTTCGCGCCAGTGGTATGTTGAGAGACTTTTTGAAATAAATGAAAAGATTTGGACTAAACATGTATTAAGAATTGTTCGAGAGACTATTTGATATATTCCCCTCAAATATATACTAAAAATAAATAAGAATTTTTTTTCATGAAATTATAAAAAAAAAATTACTCAATTATAGAGTATACGATAGATCGAAAGCGTATTGCATATGAAATAGGTTGTTAGGAGAATATAAGAAAACAAAATGAAAAAGAGTAAAATTTTAGGGTATGGTAGGAAATATTATTTGCTTTTGTTTTTAAAGCTATAAAAGATTTTGTCAATGTTTGGTTCTATGTCTCCCTAAATATTTATATTAGACTTCAAGTGCTTATGTTGGTTGTGAACACGTATTAATTTATTAAATTTTCAAGTAATAAAAAAAGCGCTTGTCTAATCAATAACATAACACCATTCACATAACCTCACATAAGTTAAGAACCTGATGTGCCATACATCGTATCCAAGGAAAGAACAAAGAGCCTGGGCATCGATTTCACACCTCTTGAGGCGAGTCTTAAGGACACCGTTGAAATCTTGGAGAAGAATTTTATGAGTTTCTAAATTATAAATTTTAGCAAGTAAATGAAAATACATATAAATGGACGGGGAGAGAGAGAGAGAGATTAAATGGACGGTGAAGAGAGTCCAAAAGGTGGAATGGAAAAAGACAGAAAATAAAAGATCATCACCGAAAACGTTTATTGGTCTTTTGAGAAATTTCAAGAACTTTAAAAGAAGACAAAGAAGGTATCGAATTACAAGATCAAGTGGTTGTATATAGTCTGGACTCTTTGCAAGGTAAAACTCAATGTTTTTTTTTTAATCATTAAGATCCATACAAATATATAAAGAGAGACATCATAACTGTATGCATGAAATGGGGTAGATGGTTACAAGAGACGTGTGTATAAGAAGTGGGTTACTTGAGATGTGTGTACAAGTAGTGGATGAGTATGAGTAACAGTAGGATCTGTTTGCTGAAGAATAGGAACAACAGGAGCATGAGGACGTGAGTTAACATGGTTCCTATCATCTCCATAATTAATATACTTAACACTCCCCCTCAAGTGAAGCGTGTGGTGAGGCACCACACCGAGCTTGAACTGACCACTACACACTACATACATGCATAACTGACCATCATTTAAAACTGTCCAACTGGTGGATTGAACTGTCCAACTGTCAAACTATTGTCCTGAGATTTTTCTAGGTGAGAGATAACTCCAACGGGTGAATGTATACGTTTATCACTCCCCTTCAAATTGGAGGGTGGTCAGTTTGGTCAGAAAATATTGAGAAGGTATAATCTCATGGATTTGAATTAGTAATGAGATATTAATGAGATTGACACATGGAGTTGTAGAAAGGTTTTAAGGATACAGTTTTATATATGAATAATGATATGTACGTTTACTTTTAGTACCAATCAAGTACCGAATGTGTTTTAAATAACTGTACAAAAGTTTAGATTTCATGTATTAAAGTATAAATCCCATGATAATACAATGCATTTAAAGCACAATCGATACTGAGTTGATATTGAAAATTGAGTATTTGTAGCATTGTCCTTTATATATATATACATGGAGGAGATGGTATAATCTCATGACGTTAATTGTGGCAGTGAAGGGCTCTTGGTGATGTGATTGATTGTGATTTTGTTACAGAGATTTCATGATTGACCCAAGATAATGAAGAAGTTTACTTCTAGAACCACACATTCTCCCTGCCTAGCATCATCTTTTGTAGCTTCATGAGACAAAAACAACAACCCAATAGAAACAACTTCTTATCGCTGTCAATTAATATGAAAATTACAAGGGCCCTCTTCATCTTATTAAAACTAAATTGATTGAGGTTTCATCACCGGAGAGGCTTTCCCAATCTCAGTAACAACATAACTAAACTTAATAATAAAAAATCCTTATTAACACAATTATGAAAGCATACTATTTATCAAATCACATATAATAATTCTAAAGAAACATGCGTTTGGTACAAAACATTACATTATACTTGACACATCGTAAAACAAAAGGTTGGGGCAAACAATTCAATTTTCAGAGTGAGGACATCACGCGGGTGGAGTTGATCATCATTACCACTCAGCATACCATGAAGCACCTTCACAAATCTTTCCATGGCCGGGGCGGGTAATGAAACGGGCACCACAATTCCACTCTCACCTTTTTTGTTTTTAGAGATTGCATAGAAACTAACCACTTCTGGGATATCATCCAGCCTACCCTTGGCTGGTCCACCGTAAACCGCCTTGCCCCACCCAAAATCAACCTCTCCAATTCCAGCGCGTGTCAAATCCGACACGAGATAAGCACGCGTGACCGCGAAGTATTTTCTACCACTAGTTACCAAGAGGTCCGATACAGATTTGACGTAATCTTGTGTAACATATGATTTGGGCTTCATCACCAGCTCCAATGCGTATCCGAGTGATCTCTGGCTGAGTTCTCCGGCGGTTGTTAGTACAGCCGGGAACACAAAGGCATTACCGTAATAACCCGCTGGTAATGGTGGGTTAAACCTGGCGCGTGTGCTTACGTTTAATAAAAAACGAACCTCCGCGTGTGGGTTTAGCTGGAGGGCGATGGTACGACATCGCCAAACGCAGGCCATCACCACATTAAGTGTGGAACAGGCTTGCAACTGGGGTGGTATGAGTCTGCAAAGAGTGGACACCTCAGTTGGACCGAAGAAAAAAGTGTTGTGGGTCATGTTTATGTTATTGCTGTCGATGGTTTCATTCTTAGTGTCGCCGACAAAGTTGTACTCGTGGTGTGGGAATGTTACGTGCGGTGGATTTCTGGCGTTGAAGAGCTCTCTCTGCCACACTGGCTTCACAGACGGTGCATGTGCTCCACGTGCGATTTCACTTATGGCGGTCATGAATTGTACCAGCCCCGAACCATCGCTCATAGTGTGGTTCAATCGTAGTGCAAAGATGAAACCTCCGCACAAAAGACGAGTTACCTGTTAAATTTGAAACAACATTTCTTAGTCAGCTTCTTTTTTAGCTTGTGGAAACAACTAGTAAACTTCGAAGCATCAGGAGTAGGTTTCGCACTGGTCCGAATAATTTATATTCTGTGTTTTGCAAAGAAAATTGAATTATGTATTACACAAATTTAAGTCGGGAAACAAATACTCTAAGTACTTGGATATAATTATAGAAAGTCATAAATTCGTCAAAATATTTATTTTATATTTGACTTCAAAATTAAAAATTGCATTCATAGTGTTTATAAGAGTAATTCTAAATATACCCTCTAATTATACCAATTAAACAAATTCAGATCAGTTGTCAAATTTATATCGGTTGATGTATAAGATTTACATTGAATCCATTAAAAATATTAACTAATACATTTTTAACGAATCACGGAGATTATTTTGGGAGTATAGTTAGACTCGCTCTCTAAAATTATAGTTTTTATAAATAGGTATCAAGTAATCTTAATATCAAGACACTTGCGTAACCTACTTTAGTATATAATACCTTGAGGCCAATGGCCCACAGTCTGAAGTTCATGTCGACAAAGCACAAGGTTTAAAGAATAAAGTATATTAAATATAACCCCATGCATGATTGATGCCAAACCAAGTAAATGGCTTTTAAGAAGAAAATGAAATGAAAATGGTATGCGCTCGCCAATAACCGTATATTATGGTGATTTTATTTGGGCAATGAGTGTTTCGTCGCGCAACCAACCGTTGTATAAATTGTTTTGAGAAACAAAATCAATAGTCCCACATGCAAGTAACACTTTCTTAATATTGACTCAATTTACAAGTGCCACTCCAGTTACTAGATTTGTAGTAGAGAATTACCATTTATTGTAAGTAGAATGAAAGTAAAAGAAACTTGAGATACAACTCAAAATTTTGAACTTAGTTGAAAATCTGGGACTCCTTCGCCTCTCAAATATTGATATCTCTAATAAAGAATCGCAAAGCATATTTATATATAGTTGTTCGTTACAACTAATAAGCCCTTTGAACAGAGAATGTCTATTTATATGCTATGTTTTACTTTTCTATTAATTGAAAGTTAATATATGATTAAAAACATAATTATTTTCGTCCCCTATTTGGTACAAAAACTCAATCCATATATGTTGCAGGATTGCCTATTGCAGGATTGGTAATAGTAAATAGTGATGAACAAATATAATAAAATAAAGAGTAGTTTTATTGTGACTACATTTTTGAGAGAATTTTCATAGATAAATTGATATGGCAGGATTTTGTTGGTTGGTTTCTAGGTCTCATTGGCGTGGATCCCAAAAACTAATCAATAAAAGTCCACCACGTTAGTTTGTCCATCAAAATTCAATCAAAAATTTAAGCACAATAGTATTTTTGTAAAATAAAGAATATGGTCACAGAATAAGTATCTCAAACTCCTTGACAACTCAAAATTATGAAAAATTCTTATAAACTTGTCATCACTCTATCACCATGTCCTAATACAATTCCTTTGGAGTTTGAAAAGAACTCTAGCATTTAGAGTACTCCAAATCTAAGCCCTTGGTTTCAAACAGAGGGTTCACGTGTTTAATAGCCTAAACTACGTCATTTACAAAAA
Source organism: Sambucus nigra (assembly GCA_949130495.1). Classification (NCBI taxonomy): domain Eukaryota; kingdom Viridiplantae; phylum Streptophyta; class Magnoliopsida; order Dipsacales; family Adoxaceae; genus Sambucus; species Sambucus nigra. The sequence continues at coordinate 264,124,404 of OX422212.1, forward strand.
CATGCATATAACATTGGTTGCCGCGAACAAGAAACAGCAAGAAATGGGAAAATAAACCCTAGCCGTCGCCTAAGGTCTGATAGGCCCTCCGACCACGCACACCCCAAATCAACACTATAAACTACCTTGTATGATGTCCAGCCATACCCCTGAACCTTCCATTTCCCTCTCCTTGCTTCTCCCACCACCAGAACCACCAAATACCATACCCACTGTACCTGGTATAAAGTCGATCTTATCGGCAGGAGTATCCACGCAACAACACCAAACTATCTGGTCCAGCTTTGTGTTGTTGCCCTTGTATAAGGTCAACTTGATTAACTTCCCTCCCATGAATCCGGCTGCCATCGGGTCTTAATTTACTGGAACCCACACTTAAGCCCAATCCGACGCAGCTCCTTGTTTATTCCCTTCTTGGGATACAGATTCATATGTTGATGATTACGACTCGGAGGACAAAACCTTGAATGATGAAATTAATCTTGACAGTATTCCTACCGTGACCATTTCGAATCAGGAACTTCAAATCCTCAAAAAAATGGCAATCGTCCCTCATCGTAAAATTGATGGGTAAGTTTTTATCTTTTCAAAGACTTTCGCTTCGTCTGTCATGCTTGTGGAAACTACAAAATGGATTTTTTATTATGGATTTGGGAAATAATTTTTTCCTTGTTAAATTTTCTTCCCAAAAAGATTACACCTCTATCATTTCTGGAGGTTCATTATTTCTAGAGGATCATTATCTATCGGTTCAAAGATGGCAAAAGAATTTTCGACCGTCTACGGCGACTATTATGAGAACACACTATATGGTTGACTTACTTGAGTCTGTGTCATATAGGAGTTCCAACTAGTTTGGATATCGAGACAAAATGGGATTAGATTTTTTTGAGTTACTCTATCTCAAAAAGGCTCCAAGGAATCCTAGTCCAAGTACTCCAATGCGACACAAAGAGGTAAATACATCTCTTGAACCACAATTAGGACACATATACTGCATATACATGTTTATTATGTGTGCATATTTTTTTGGGGAAAGTACTCTTAGGTCCCTCACGAACAAATTTTAAACACTAAAAGAATTTTGACAAATTTTAAATACTTAGGTCCACTAATTCCCTTCTTGTAGAAGTTCACGCAAGTGGCATAACCAATGGGCCTAATTGTAAATTGTCCTTAAATATTTAAAAATTGTTACCAAGGGACCCCATTATAAATTGTCCTATTTTTTTATGGTGGTGGTGTTGCTTCAAAATATTTTTTTTGGAAAAAGAAATTCATAAGAATAATTTCTTATGATAAAAAATTGATTGGTTCAATTTTTAATTGGTTAATATTTTTTTGAGTCGAAAAATTTAATTTTCCAAGACTTTAAATTTTTTAATAAGGCTTTTTGTGTTTGTTTAGTGTCTTGGTTTTTAGACTCATTTGTGGCCCTAGATTGAGTGGTTATCAATGATCCATATTATTAGTGCCTCAATCCTAGTGAATACCCTTTTAGCCAATCACATTACTTATTCCACTTTCTTTCTACACCCTTAGATCTTGAAGATTTGATCTAGACCCTCAATTTGTAACCAACCCTTTTTCCCCTCATATAAAAGATATCTTAGGTTTTTTTTTTTATCTAAAGACGAGTTAAGAGAAAAGAGGGTTAGAGAAACAAAGAGAGGTTGGCGGCTATAGAACCAAGAGAGAGAGAAGACGATGTTGCCGCTCCGGAATCATCTCACCTCCGAGAACATGACGGCGTCTTGAGTGAAAATGAAGAGAACCCGAGAGTTATAAGAGAGCGTAGGTCGGCGCAGTAGAAGAATACAAGAGTTAGAGAGAGAAGGAGATAGTTGCATCGCCGATCAGAGTCAACGCCGGAATCTCTTTGACGCCGGTTATAACTCATCACCAGAACCAGAGCCGTCGAAACCGTCAGATCCAAGACCCTGTTGCCGACGCTGTAAAGAAGGTCAGATCGAAAACGAGAGAGAGGTAGAAAGATCGCTGTCAAAAAATCGAAAGGGAGAGAGAAAAACATTTACACCACATCTTTTATTATTTGTCCAAAACAGTAAACCAATTTCTTTGTGTGTTAATTTGTTGGGAGTTTGTTTGATATTGGGGTATTTGCTGGTTTGATGTGTGTTGAAGACCTCTTCAACTTTATATCTCCTTAAGAACCATTTAGTTCACACTAATATTTTTAGGGTTCTTTATTTGTTTTCTTGGATCTTTATTAAATTTGTTGTTGTTGAATTCAAGAATATAGTTTCAAATAAATTTGAAACACAATACTTATTGTTGGGATTATATTCAGATTTGAGAAACTTTTGGTTTCAAAAATTAATTTCACAAATTGGTGAGATAAATTTTGGACATAAATAATTTTGAAACAAAACTTGATTTGAAATTTTTTATTTTGAATCTGAAATTTTTGAAGTCTTATATTCAAATCACATTTTAGATGATTTTCATTGCATATAGAAGTTGCTTGTAATTCATAGGATATTGCTTGTATGTTGATTGAGAGGGTGAGAAGCATTATTGCATTTAGTTTAATTCACAAACACTATCACTCTCACACGAACACTTAGAAGTTGTGGTTCTTGGTGAGATATTTTGTTTGCTGGAGGTTGCTATAATCAAAGAGGACAAGGAAAAAGCAAGGAAGCTGCGGGAAGGAAGACTACATCAAGTCAGAAGCCTTTGAGAGTGGAGGAAACTCGTGTAGGTAACGTTCTGAACTTAGGTTTAGGTCTTGTATTTGCATGCTTAGTGTTGCAACTTGTGTCGTGCAATTTTAGTGGATTTTGTTTTGCTCCGTAGAGGGGGCCGTGGATATTTCCCTTATTTTAGGGTTTTACCATGTTAAAAATCACGTGTCAAATTTTCTTTAATTTTCATACCTCTTATATGCTCAATTTCATACAAAAGGACATAGTTTTGGGTTTTATCCTTAAAACCTGAAATTTATTGACTATCGAATTCAACATCCATAAGTCAAGATTATTGAAAAGAGTTTCGTTCAACAAGTTAATTCGGAGTTTACTCAACTTATAACTTTTTGTTATTAATCTTGTAAACAAGTTTTTCATTTAAACATATGAGTTTATGGTTTCAAATTCACGAATTACCCATGGAATACTATTATTTGAATATTCGACATCGTATCGCTGCGTCCTTGGGAAAACCTCTCAAGATTGATATCCATACTGAGTCAGTGGGATGGGCTAGGTACGCTCGAATCTGTGTGGAATTTAACATTGAAAAATCGCTACCACAGAAAATCAAGATTGGTCGAATACTCCGTTATTTGGTGTATGAATTAAAAGATGGGATTTGTTTCTCATGTGGGATTGTCGGTCATAATCTTCACAACTGTCCTCGTAAGAAATTCACCACTGCCTCTACTTCTCACTCACCTCTACTGGTGCCACAATGGTGTATTCTTACGCGGCGTCCTCCCCACCGTCGGGCTCGTACTTCGAAGACTGAAACCATCACTAATTATATACATTCTCCTGGATGCTTTGACCTGACTATTCTAGTACATGGCAATGATTTACCTGAGCCACAACCCAACAAACAACGTATTTGGAAACCAAAACATGAAGTGTTGCCTCCCACTTCTCAAGGACAAGATGAGTTCATTGCCCACCATGAAGAGAGAACCCTATCAACCCCTATAGTTCACCTCCACTCCAAAATCGCATGAATATCGAAATGTATCGCACAACCTCTAACTTCCTCATCCATCATGATATGCCAAGAAATTGAACACTCCACTATATGTATCCCACCATCTCCTATTCAGGAACCCTGTCCATCTATTTGTGAAGGATTTATTTTCCCTTCTTCGTCAGCGTCTCCTTATGTTTCTGCTTTAACCCCTGTCGTCGTACCTACTTCTCCTCAGACCTTACCTCCACAGGCATAACAAACCAGAGTACTTAACCACCGAGAGCAACCAATACCAAACACCCCACCCCATGACCCTGCACCCTCACCTCCAGAACAAACCTTACCACCAGGATTTGAATTTTCTGTGCCACGGTCTCCCACATCCTTTGCTCAACAGCTTTTGAAGTTCCCTAATCGGCAGGGCTACACTCAACAACTAAATCAGCAGTGCACACTCGAAAGAGACATGCTTATTAAACAAGGGCCAGGCTCCTTATTACTCCATCCTCTCTTTCAGGCACTAAATGCCTCTCACCCCCATATCCTAAGAACCCACGTACCTTTCGCAGCCGCATAAGTCAGTGTTCGGCTGACCACAAAGATAACCGTGGTTTAAATGCTACCCATTCACCCCTCCCCAAACGACGGATATTGTCTGCTCAACCCCAGCTCCCTAAATGAATTAGTATACAGCGGTTGGGGGTGCAACTGGAGGATAACTCACCCAAATCTGCACCTCATGAAGATCCTACTTAGGAATGCTAGTGAGGCCGATAATCCAAATTTTTATACATAAATCATGACGTTTGTTCGTTCACATCAGCCTCACATATTGGTTATCCTGAACACTCGAATGGATGCTCAAAGATCCACTCGTGAGATTCGTCGTCTACCTTACCACAATCTTGTCGTCTTTTCGACTATAGGTCAATCAGGTTGGATTTGGGTGCTCTGGGCGGACGGTCTGATAGTTACTCATGACATTGTCATTTCGAGTCGCTTCATTCATATGCTCCTTGAACATGACCCTGCAGTGGATCCTTCTGAGTTTACTTCTATTTACATGCCACCCCATCCTACTGAGCAAACTCAGGTATGGAACTCCTTTAAACACATCCACACTTTTGTCCAACATCATTGGCTTCTTTTGGGAGATTTTAATGCTATTTTAGGTCAACATGAAAAATGGGGGGGGGGGGGTCCTTTTCAATCTACGCGGTCACGACATCTTAAGGATTTTATGCATGCATGCAATATCCAAGATCTAGGGTTTACTGGGCCTAGTTTCACCTGAAAAGCTAATAGTGTTCTCGGTCACCATGTTAGAGAGCCACTGGACCGGGGACTTGGTAATGAGGGTTGGATGTCCTTGTACCCATCTACCCAAATTTCTCATCTTCCAAATGCTGGGTCTGACAATTGTCCTTTATTATTAGACACTCAACCTTCTCTCTCCACACCTCCAGCTTGATTTATTTACTGCCCTGAGTGGGCATCATATCTGTCTTTTCACTACACCAAAAACAACAATTTGACACACCTTGATATTAAAATTTTGGCACAGATTAAAATCGTGCCAAAATTTGACATTGTTTAAAAGTGTGCCAAAATTGAGCTCACTTAACTGAGATATAAATGCCCTAAAAAATACTATTCCTCCAAATTGTTTGGAGACCCATAACCATTCCCTCTCAAACCCCCTCTCGTGCATTCCCTCTCTTCTCCCCTCATTAACGTGTATGCCCTATCTCTTCCCATCACTCTCTCTCATCGGCCATTTTCCATCACATCTTCTCCATCACGTTGCGCACCTCGGTGCTCTCTCTCTCTCTCTCTTTCTATATATATATATATATATGTGTGTGTGTGTGTGTGTGTGTGTGTGTGTGTGTGTGTGTGTGTGTGTGTATGTATGTATGTTTGATCTGAATATGGGTTTCAGGTGAATTTTTGTTGACGTTTTGTATGAGGTTCATTATTTAAGGTTTAAGATGTTCATGATTTGAAGGGTATATGAATCGATGGGTTCTACTTTGTTTATGTGATTGCAATATATAATATTTGAGGGGGTTGCAATGAGGGTTTAGACTTGGGGTTAATTTGGGTTTAAATTAGGGTTTCTATCATGATTATTTATGATTTCTATTTGGGTCAATTTGGGTTTCAATTAGGGTTTATAGTCAGATTGATTTGAGTTTCGTTTGGGTGTCGGTGGAGTTTGAGATTCAAAAAAGTAATTTCAATGTGCTATGATTTATTTCTTTACACATATGCCTTATGAATAATTCTACTCGTACCAAAAACAAGAACCAAATCCAAACTAATTACATATGTGTCAAAAGAATGTGCCCCTTGTTTACTACAAATTGTGAATTTGTGTTGTAAATGGGGTTAGCTTGGATTAACACGTGGGTGTGCCGTTTGAATTTGGTTCAGAGATATGGCTTGAATAGAAATACTCATGCCTTCTTGTATCCATTACTGCTTGCCTGAATGAATTTAGTTTAATCCTATTAGGGACTTATTGGAGTATTAATTCTTTGATATCACACAACCTATTTATCTAACATTTTGTATTATCTATTGATCCTATGATTATATAGGAATTTTTTTGGAGCAGTGTATGAAGTCAATCAATCTTCTGTTATTTTGGGCTTGTTTATGGTAAGAAAATAAAATAATTCCCTATGGTAGGACATAGCGTTAGAGACTACTAAAATGTGTTGGGAGATTTCCCTTTAATTTTATAGGGCTCAACTCCAGAGAAAAATACACTGATTGGCTTGTACATTCATTGTCAAAGTCACTACTGTGATTAAGAACAAAGGTACGCTACTGTAATTGGGTTCTACAGTTATGTCTAATTTCTGCATCTATTAAGAGCAAAGGTACATTACTAGCAATATGAAATTTATTATAGTTTTGTGTATGGGGGGTTTGTTTATTATTCAGTTAATATCACACATACAAGTTGAATTAAACATCAAGTAGGTATCTTAGGTTGTCCATTTGTGGACATAAATAGTGAGTCGTTACATATTCTTTAAGCACGTGTGTATTTTAGAAAGTTATCATTCCATATTAAAGCCCTCAATTAATAAATTCTTATGTTAAATGATGTTTACTCTACAAAAATTATAGTGCATATTAGTTATGACTTAACCCTCAACTTCTTGAATCCAGGCTTGCTATTTCACATCCTTGTGAAGTTAGGTCTAATATTATCAAACATCATCTTAATTATGACAATCCAAATCACGTACATTCCATAGAGGATTGTCGCCTTCTAAGTATTAGTGAGTTGAGGACCAAACACTTGTTTAATGATAAAATGTTTAAACTCTACAACACTGGGGAAGTTAGGAAATTTATATTGAATAAAGAAACAATACAAATCCATAATCTTTTTGCAAAATTGCACTATAAAAATAAATCATTTATAGTTTCCTCAATTTGATTACACAATAAGCAGGTTGAAACAAATGGAATGCCACATATTTTGAGCTAATCATCAATGGGAAGACTACTATGAATATATTTCCAAGAGATAATTGAGATTTTAGGGGGGACTAAGTTTTGCCAAATTCATTTAAAAATATCAGTGATAGGAGTATGTTTCCTCTCACAATTGTAGGCTTTCGCAAATAATAAATCATTTTTATTGGAGGTTTCCCATATAATTTGGTCCTCCCTATTGTCAATGGAAAGGTATTCATTGGAAATCCTATGACATAGGCGAGGGAAGTCAGAGCTCATACATGGTGGGGTCTCCTACTTACCATTCTTTATAAGATCAGAAACCGTAGTTGTTAAATAATTATGCTATTGAGTATCAATGCTCAGGTCTTCAAAAATAGGTTTCCCTAACTAATTATCCCGCCAAGGATACCATCAAACCATCCAGAGATAGACATATGTTGATCAGAATTGGAATGAACACTAACCCAGAAATGGACACCTGTTGGTCCATAGATCAGAGCTGAAATGAACACTGAATTGAGTAAATGAGAATAACTCTCATTGGGCATTGTAATTTAAGCTTTGTAAGATAAGTACAAATTCCCAATTCCTCCACATTTGATACACTTACAAGGGGCATTTTCATATTTAACAATGACATAACCCCCCTCCCAAATTGTCGTTCAATAACAATGAACTTTGACAAATACTTATCATGATCTATTTCAACCAAAACACAAGTATAAAGACCAAAATCACGTCTCCTGGTAGCATTTTACAATTACAGGGGTATAACAATCCCTAGATGATAATTATACGTTGGTGCTTGGGAGTAGATCATACAAATATATACTTAATTATATATATTACCCATAAATTTTGAGAACATCAAACTCAAGTCCCACTGAAAATTTAACATATATATACATAATGAAACATATGTAGAACATTCAATATACATACCTAAAGTTTAATGTTGATTTAAAGCAGCTTTCCCAATGGATTTGTAGTCCTACAAGTAACAATCATCCTCTTGTTGAAGTCTTCAATGGTGGTTATAATTTGAGGTAGATTTCGTGGCCTTAGCAATTATATGCCAATCTCTTTCTATTCTTCAATTCTCCCAAAATAGTGTTTGATAAAACATGCGCTGTGTGTGTATATATCTAATGCGCTTTTTTTTTTTGGCAACTATTCTATTTGATTCTTCATTTCAATAGACTTTCCTTTACAAATCTTGTATGTCACAAAATGGTCTTAAAGTAACAACTGCCATTGTTAGGATGAGGACCAGAAGAATTTGAAGAATATGGGACAGAGCTCGATGAGTTGGAAACACGTACAAATAGAAAATTCATCTCATTGTCTATGTGTGAGGTTGCCAACTGACTTCGAACCAAAAGAGGTATGATTTATAGCTTTTTGTCAGTGATTCACATCTTATTTTTTATAGGGGATCATTGTCGGTGAACACATACTGAACTTAATGGTACTGATAAGGATGAACGTACATGGAAATTACTCTTCATCTAAACGTGGAATGTTTCTCAACTTTATTTTCGTCATGATTTAGACATTTGTTTCTTATCTGTGCAATTGAATTTTTTCATGATATATAATATCTACAGAATAATCTAACCATCGTATATCTCTCAAATTTCCGAAAACATTGATCTTTATGTTTCTTACAATTCTTACTTTTATTGTTTAAGTTCCATTGTTGACAGTACTATAGCCTTTTTTGGGCAAATCTGTCAACTGTGGGGATGGGGGGTAAGGCTATTTTTTGAACTTCTAAGGTGTAAATTTAAAATACAAAATTATCTCAGGGCGTAAATTAAAGAGCGTCGACACAGGGAGCCAAGTATAATATATTTGTCGTTATTTCTATTTATTCATTTATCAAATACCCAAGCTAATTGACAAATTTAACTCATTCAATTGCAAGTATGCAATCTGGTATGGAGTAAGAATGTAAATGAAATTGTTAGAACTCACGGGTATTCCCAGAATCAAATTATGGTGTGGAAATATCCATCATTGTCAAAGGTAATTCTACCCTATTGATTTAGTTCCATAAATAGTCTAGAGTGTGTGTTTGGGAAATTTCGATGCCAAAGCATGGATCAGAGAGTATAATATTTTCTGGACATACATAAATTATATAATTTCCTTCGGGATGATTGATTTGTCGATAGATTGCTACACTAATGGGACATAGTTTGCGAGTACTCTATCTTGCCATGTATCATGATGGTCAGGTAAGCTTTCACAGTTTAAGCATATGTTTATAATATGTTTGTTACTCAGTTGGAAGATTAATTGTTCAACTGAACTTTGTTTTTACAGACAGTAGTAACTGGAGCAGGGGACGAGACACTAGGATTCTTGAATGTCTTTCCATCCGTCAAAGCATCGGTAAGTGAAGTCATCAAGTGTCATTTGGTTCTAGTATAATTGATATCGTAATGGGGGAGTCTGAAATTTTAAGGAAGCCCAAAAACTCACAGAACAATAATACCTTGAATGTATCATTGTATATTGATATTTATGGGTCTCTTGCTAATTAATTTTTTCCCATCATTTTTTCTTCCAGGAAACAGTTAGGGATACGGGGCTATGGTCATTGGGAAGAATTCACATCCTATTTCCTGGATGAATTTCTAGAAGAAGGTCAATTATCTCTTCTTCTTTAGGGATGTCTTTCTGAGATAGTTTCTCATATTCATTTGCTTCACTTTTTGTTTTTCTTTGTTCCTTTCTTATATATTATTGATTAACGAATTAATGCCTTTTTTGTTTTCGTATGAACGAGGTTATTTTTGGTTGCAAGGATGGAAAGACATACGGATGATTTATTGGTAATTTGATTTAATTTCAGTAAAATAGTTATATACTTGCCCCCCCCCCCCCCCCCCCAATGCAATATCATTTTTGAAACCAATAAGACACGTTTATCATGCTTATATTTACTAAAAGATAGCATGAAATTTCAAAACATATTTTCTCTTCATAAATCTCCCAGTGAAGTCTAACTTATTCGTGAGTAATATGACTGTTCTACTTTGGACTGTGTTTTGTGTGTGACAGATTAATAAGAAACAAACTTTATTGATAAAAGAAAAGGCGATACAAAAGGGAGACAAAAAATCCACCTTGAACAAAAGAAGCTGAAAAAATAGCATCTTCATAATCAATTACAGAATAATCTTTTCCAAGAATCAATAATATTTTCAAAGGTCCCCTGACCACTGTGTAAACATGAGATATGCAGGAGGTCCGATTGTCTATTATCCATCTTTTCAATCAATTGTCTTGGCCTCTTTAAAATGAATCAATCTAGTCCTTAATATAATGGTCTCATTGCATAAAATCTCCCAGAAATTCATCAAGAAATTCATTTTTGAATTGTAAGTTCGATTACGTTAACAAGTATTGGTTTTGAATGATTGTTGAACCGTCGAAGAGGAATTGCTGAGGACATTGAGAATGGCATAATAAGCATTGATTGGCCTCGAACGAAACTAGAGAACTTTTTCCAAACAACACTCTATATATATATATATATATATATATATATATATATATACACACACACACACACAACACTGCTGCTAAGCACAACGAAAGGCACCGACCTCACCTCCAAATGAGATCGCAGCCTCAGCTCTCAGCCAACTCGATCCAGAGAAACGAAGTCTATGCCCAGGTTAGTAACAAGATTCTGTAATTTAGGAAAATGCAAAACATTGAAAATTTTTGTAGGATTTCTTCCCGCGTACTTTTTGTTTGAACTTTTCTACTTTAGAGACATTATCCTTGCACTATATAAAAGCAATGATTTTATTCTTGATAGATTTAAATTACATTTATGGATTCTATACTATATATTAGGGATGGATGTGTACTTTCTAGGTCAGTTGAATGTCTATCTTTTAGAAGAATAAGGCTCCAATTTTATATAATTAGTTTGTTTATACATTTGATATGCACTATTCTCTAATGTTTCATTTAGCCCCGTTTTAAATTACAAGATTGATGTGTAGAAGTGAATACCTTTTCGGCATCATTTTTAATCGTCCAATTTCGCCGTAATGTTTTCGGCATCATTTTTAATTGGTTTGAGGTTATGAGAAATTTTAGTGAAACTTGGAAATTTAATGGTAGCCACCTATTGGCTCTTTATTTGTTACGCACACACACACGAATCGTGTATTTTACTACAAATTATAAGCTCATTGTTGTTGTTTGGTGATGTAATTAGTGCTTTTGATGCAATTATATGCATTAGAAATGGTTATCAATCGTGTTTAATTTTATTACTTTGTTCAATTGTTGCGACATTAGACCTTAATATAAGCTCATAGTTGTTGGATAATGTTTAGCCTGACATGAGGATCACATGGGAGGGCCCATTTGGGCCCGTTTTACCCGTCATTAGGATCAGTTCAATTGAAGAAGGAATCCATCACTGCAATCCCAATAATTTTGGCCTTCATGAACAAAATTTATCTCCCTTGCAGGCTTATCCATGTCCATTTGCATTTGGGGTAAAATTTGAAATAAAATAAATTAAAAAATCGCTAAATTATCGCTTCGATTGCAAACACCCCTTCACATCACAAATAGTTCTAAAGTGTTTTGTCATATCAGTATTAAACTTCTTGGTAATGGGGGTAATTTCAAAATATGTATATTATGCTTGAAAACAAGCCGTTTGAGGGTGAAAACCAAAATCAGCCCCCAAACGGTCCCGTAAGAGGCACGAACACCTCACACGGGACCAATGTAACTTGTACAAACTGAACGCGTAGTCCCTAACCTCTCGGTTTGAGAATATGATGATAATTTCAAAATACACAGATTAAGCTGGAAAATAAGATGTTTGAGGGTGAAAACACAAATCAACCCCCAAACGGCCCTGTAAGAGGCATGAACACCTCGCACGGGACCAATATAACTTGTACAAACTGACTACGTAGTCGCGGGTCTCCCGATTTGAGAATATGAAAATAATTTCAAAATATGTAGATTAAGCTTAAAAATAAGCCGTTTGAGGGTGAAAACCCAAACTAGCCCCCAAACGGCACCGTAAGAGGCACAAACACCTTGCACGGGACCAATGTAAGTTGTACAAACAGACCGCGTAGTCGCGGGTCTCCCGATTTGAGAATATAACGATAATTTGAAAATATATTGATTAAACTTAAAAACAAGCCCTTAAAGGGTGAAAACCCAAACCTGCCCCCAAACGGCCCCGTAAGAGGCACGGACACCTCGCACGGGACCAATGTAACTTATACGAACTGATCGCGTAGTCGCGGGTCTCCCCGTTTGAGAATATGACGATAATTTTAAAATATATCGATTAAGCTTAAAAACAAGCCATTTGAGGTGAAAACCCAAACCAGCCCCCAAACGGCCCCGTAAGAGGGACAAATACCTCGCACGAGATCAATGTAACTTGTAAGAACTGACAGCGTAGTCACGGGCCTCTCGATTTGAGAATTTGATGATAATTTCAAAATATATCGATTAAGCTTAAAAACAACCACTTAAAGGGTGAAAACTCAAACCAGCCCCCAAACGGTCTCGTAAGAGGCACGAACACCTCGCACGGGACCAATGTAACTTGCACGAACTGCCAGCGTAGTCACAGGCCTCTCGGTTTGAGAATATGAAGATAATTTCAAAATCTATCGATTAAGCTTAAAATGAGCCCTTAAAGGGTGAAAATCAAAATCAGCCCCCAAACGGTCCCGTAAGAGGCATAAACACCTCGCACGGGACCAATGCAACTTGCATAAGATTTTCAATTTTAGAATATAATAATTACAACTCTTATATGTAATTTTTTTAGCTTAAGTAAGCTTTTTTTTTTTATAAATTACTTGGTTACTAATATCTTTTTTTTTTGTATCCTATTTTTTTTGCAGGATAACATTTTATCGTTAGCATTTATTCACGTGGAACACGGAGAACTTAATGGTTTACAACAAGGGGTTTATTCATGATTCTATTTTTTTGTGTTATGGACATGCGGGATTTTGTAAGTTTATTGTTATATTTTGTGATCGTGCAGGCTTTATGTTACGCAGGTTTTATATTAACAGGTTTTAGAATGTCCAGAAAATAGAGGAAACTCTGCCCAATTTCTTTTTTGTCTGTGACCTACTAAAGACTTGTAATATTTTGAAGTTTGTATGTACATTAGTTTATCAACAACGTGCAAGATTTGTAATTTGTAAATTTTCTTGTTTTCAAATAATTTTTTTTTTCTTTTATCCAAAAATTTGGCACAGTTCAAAATTGTGCCAAAAGTGTATCAAATTTTGGCACGATATTGAACAATGCCAAATTTTTATGAAAATGTGCTCAATTTGGCATAGTTCAAAAGTGTGCCAGAAATATCAAATTCTGGCACGGTTTAAAAATGTGCCAGAAGTGTTCCTATTTGGTCAAATCTGGCACACTTTTAAACCGTGCCAGAAAAAAATGGCCATTTTGGAACACCTGATTCTGGCACAGTTCAAAACCGTGCCAAATTTGATCTGACACAATTTTAATCCATGCCAGATTCCTGTTTTTGGTGTAGTGTTTACTAATCTCTTACTCTTTTCGTGTAAGGCTCAGTCCTTTAGTAGGGCTACTCGGCGTTGGAAGCAAACTGTTTTTGGTAATATGTATCATTCAATATCTTCATTAAAACAGGAGCTTCATAACCTCAGAATGCGTATTAACACTAATCCGGATCCACTGTTGGTCTTCCGTGAGACGCACTTACAATTTCAGCTTATGCACTGTATGACTTTAGAATGCCAGTACTATTGCAATAAGAATAAGAATAAGAATAAGTGGCTGCTAGGTTGGGACCAAAATACTAAATATTTCCATGCTTCGGTCATGCAACACCGATGAAATAATTCAATTTCTGCTATTTTCCACCCGAACACGGGATGGCATACTATTGTCCAGGATATTCATGGCCAATTCCAGCACTACGAGATAATTTTTACTACCACCAACCCCCCTTATCCGCCTTCTGACGATAATTTTGTTCGTGTTAACTCTGATGACGTTACTCATTTACTGGCACATATCACGGATACCGAAATTTTGCAAAACTTGTGTACAATGGGGAGGAATAAGAGTCCAAGAGCGGATGAGTTGACTTACGAATTTTTCAAAAACCATTGGGATATTGTGGGACCCTCAGTCCTTAATTTAGTTAAAGCCTTTTTCACCTCTGGTCGACTCCTTCGTGCCCTTAATAAGACCCTTATAATATTTATCCCAAAAATTCCTCGCCCTACTCAAGTTAAGCACTTTCGACCTATCAGTCTATGTAATGTTATTTATAAACTTATTTCTGCAATCCTAGTTGCTCGCATGAGACCCATCCTTCAGTATCTTGTGTCTCCTTATCAAAATGCATTTATTGCCAATCGTCATATCCAGGATATTATCCTAATCACCCATGAGATTTTACATACCATACGTAAATCTAAATCTATAAAAGGTAGTTGTTCCCTTAAACTTGATCTCTTTAAAGCCTACGATCAAATGGAATGGCCATTTATCCAATAGGTTCTCCAAAGCCATGGATTTCCACACATTTGGATTGGATACCTTACGAAATGTATTTCTTCTACATCGTTCACCACTCTCATTAATGGCCACATGGGGACAACTTTTTCTCCAACTCGAGGCCTCCTCCAAGGGGATCCCCTCTCACCTTACTTATTTATATTGGCATTAGACGTCCTTCTACGGCGTGTGGAGTCATCCTGTAGTCTAAAACATATAACGCCTCTTCGACCCTCTCGCAAGGGTCCCCCTATTCTTGGGATTGCTTTTGCTGACGATTACATTTTTTTCCTCCAACCTATGACAGCTTCTGTGACTCACTTCCATCATATATTAACTACATTTGGCAATATTTCGGGTTAGACCATTAATAAGGATAAATCTATCGTTACTTTCAGCCCTTCTACTACTCGTGCCATTAAACACGTTACTTTACACCAAATGGGAATTCATGGGTCTCATGGACCGAATAAATATCTTGGATTGCCTCTTATTATAGGTAGGGTTACGCGCCAAATGTTCTCTGAGCTTACGAATCATATACTGGTCGCACCACTTTAATTAATGGAATGTGTACTTCACTTCCATCTTATTACATGTCTGCATATCCGATTCCTCCTCATATTCTTACTATGTTATCCAATAAAATTAAATCATTTTTCTAGAATGCTTTCAAAGTTTCTCATAAAACAGCTAGAATACCCTGGGATACGACCACCCTTCCCAAATAACTTGGTGGTTTGGGCATAAAAAATTTACACTCGTTAAATAGAGCCCATATGATCAAACTTCTTGGAAACTTTTTAATGAGCCCCACAACCTTTGGACTAAAACTATGACACATAAATATTTTCTTGGTAAACATTTATTGGCGGCTAATAATAAGGCCACGGACTCGTGGTTCTGGATCTCTACTTTAATCCCTTCCTTATCCGCTACAATTAAATGGTGACTTGGTTCGGCTTCTATTTCGTTTGGCAATCACATTTGGATATAGCAGGAGTCTTTCAATCACATCTACCCGCATATTCCTCCTCATATTTTAGATGCCCCCTTAACACTTTCATCTCTCATGGGCAGTGGGACGTTCCGGCTTTAGCGCAGTGGCTACTGTTGGATGTTATTCAGCATATTCGTGCCCTATATGTCCCATCCCAAACATCGTCGGATGTTTCGTATTGGTGGCGTAGTCCTGACGGTACTTTTACTCTTAAATCAACCTATCATTTGGCTTCAATGCCAACTATATGCCCAGAACCTTCCCGCGCTTCCTTGGAGGTGTTTATGGAAAAGTGTTTTTCCCCTTAAACTGCAATTTTTCTCGTGGTTTCTAATTCATAGGGCCTTACCAACGACGGACCTACTCTTTCATTACCATAAAGTACCGTCTCCTCTGTGCAGTCTTTGCGAATTGGATGACTGCAACACGCATATTTACTCTGACTGCCCTGCGTTTTTCCAACTCCGACAGTCACTGCATCTGTTTGACCTTAGTCCTATAACTATCTTTTCTCAGCTCTCTCACATACAGTCCACGGCTCGGGTCGCAGTCAACTAGCTCCGACCTTTTTTCCTTATTTGGCTATTCTGGTTCACACGCAATGAGGCGATTTTTTGACATACACCCATAACTTTGTCTTTTTTGAAGTCCACCTTGTCTCATCGCATCCGAAACTATTACCAGGCGCGTAAATTAGTACGACCACGTATATCCCCCCCTCTTTTGATTTTCCTATTGCTTGGTCAACACCGACGCCTTCATTCTTTAAGTGTAATACAGATGGGGAAAAATCACATACTACGGGTCATGCTGCAATTGGTGGGATTATTCAAAATTCTCAAGGGGAGTTTATCTATTCTTTCTCCAAACATATCGAGTTTGCATCATCAGTCCTAGTGGAGATCTGGGGCATTAAACTGGGTCTCAACCTTGCCTTTACTCAAGGTATTACTTGCATCGATTTGAAAATCGATAGCCAAATTGTCTTCCATATGATTCACATGAATAATGCCTAGCATCCAGATCACTTGAATTTGATACAGGCCATACGTGATGGCTTCATGAGATTTCACCATGTTACCTTATGCCTATGTTTCAGGGAAGCTAATACATGTGCTAATGTTCTCGCTACTCACTCAGTCTCTAAATTATTTTCTTCTACGGTGTATGTTCAGATTCCACGTTTTATACTCCATGAGTTGATTCGTGATATGTGTCATATCACGAAAGTACGATATGCACTGTGTAATATTACTTGTAAAATTCCCATAGTTTAATAAATTTCCTGCTTTGACAAAAAAAACATTGGTTTCCTTTCGTGATTCAGACTCCTCTAGAGTGATAGAATAACTTAGTATAGTTATGCAAATTCCAGTCATTCATTTAAAACTGAATGATCCTAGTTACACCACATCGCTATATTCTTTTCAAAATGAACTATTTTTAATTTTTTTTAAAACTGAATTAATCTTGATTTATTATTTTGAAATCAAAGACTGAGATGATTATTCAAAATGGTGCAGTTATTCCATCACTCTATGGGAGTCGGCCCGCCTTTTGTTCCTAATATATTCCTTCTCTTTCCTTAATTGGTAGCTTTGATGTTGACTTTTTTTTACTCTCTAATGATGGATGAAACTTCCGGAACATTTTCAATTTCTTCTCAAGTTGTCCATCCAAATTATTTAAACCATGAAAACACAAAATTAAATTTAAAAAACGATAAATAACAATACATATTAAATTTCATATATTATAATTATTTTTTATTCAATTTTTTTATAAATAAAAACATGAATACTTCTAGCTAACTTTTTCATTTTTTTCAAGTTGTCCTTTCAATTTTTGATAAAAAAATTATATTTAAAAAGTTTTAATTTCAAATTTTTGATAAATAAAAAATTGAAAGGACAAAATTAAAAAAGATTTGATATATACAAAATAAAAAAATAACAAACATATATTTGATATTTTTTATTTATCAAAAATTTGAAATTAAATATATATATTTATATATATAGCTAAAACAAAAGAACATATTTTTACAGTGTTCAAATATTTTTGTGTACAAAAACTAAATAAGGTTCTTAGGATTTAAATCGTAGATTTATTATATTCTTTTATATTCTTTATTTATTTACCAAAGTGTTTATTATTTTTATTTTTTACTTTACAAAAAAACTTTAAAGGTGTGTTTATTGCCTAATGCATAACCTGATTATGCAAATTTTCGTATAAATATTTTGGGTCATTTTGGCATAACCCCCATTTTTTAATGTATAATTTTATTTAACTTCTTGTTTTCATAATTCTTTGACTTTTCCTTTAACATACGGACTTAAGTCTAATTTCACTATATAAACGGGGGACAAAATCAAATAAATATTTTGACTTAATTCCCTATTTTTATTCGATATTTTTAGATAACCTCTGGTGCCGGAGGTTATATCAAAGAAATTAGCAAACTGGGAGTTAAGTTAAATAACACATTAAAAAGTGGGGGTTAAGCCAAAAAAGCCCAATTTTATTTTTAAGAGGGATTGAGTACAGTTAGATAGTGAGTGGAGATGTAAAACATTTTTTTTTAAAATGGGAATAACACAATATTGGGGTAAAAACAAAATACCCAAAAATATAGGGACCTTCAAAAGTTCAGTACATAGCCAAGCCATTAAAAAAAATCACTCAAAATTAAAGACATATTTTTCAGCACTAAGATCCCTCACTCTTGATGTATAATTATTTTATCATCATAAACCTTACACATGCATTTAAAAAATTTTGGTACACATTACAAAAATGTACTTGTACATTTCAAAAAAATCATGTGTGCATTACTATACAGGATTGCATTGAAATACAATAGAATATTGCTGGAAATTATTGCTTTTTTTTCATAGCCCCCTAAAAAAAGAATATATACTGCAAATTAATTTTTTTTGTTGAAATTACTGATATATATATATATAAGTTTGGTTCAAATTTATTCTCTATAAGTTTAGCATGCAATTATTATTTCAAAGAATCTTAACAAAATTTAATATTTCAAAAAATGAAAATTAAACCTGTTAGCCACGAAAAAAAGAGAAAAAGATAACATCTCAACCGGGTCTGTTTGAAACCAAGGGCCTGGATTTGGAGAACTCTATACTGCTAGAGTTCTTTTAGAACTCTACAAAAGTTGTATCATTTTTGTATCCTACCATATCTCCCATCCTTTGGGTCCCGATAACATGGGCAATAAGGGAACACGAGTAAGAATAAAGTGTCGATATATAATTAATAAAACATAGATATTCTGACAAAACTCTCATACTTACTATTTTAAAGCTCAAAACATGTGTTCGACACATGTTTTCATTTTTTATTTTGAAAACATGACCTAAAATATGGTCACTTGAGTAATAGGTATGTAGGGTCTTGTTTTGGAGAATTTTTTAAAGACACAATTCTATGTGCATATCATTTGTCCAAAAATTGTCCTTTGTTTTTAATGTATTGGTAAAAGGCGCGTCAACAAAAGATTCTCCTATATAATTACTTTTTTTAATTATTATTTTTACTCTCTCACGAAAATAATATTGTATCCCTCAAAATAACTTTTGAGGCCTAAACATTGCTCAAATAACATTATATCTTACAGAACAACGGCGTGCAACTACAAAATAGTGACGCTAGAGAAACATTGTAACTTATAAGAAAATAATTTCAAAAGAACATTAAGCACCGAAGCTAAAGTTTCTTAAAATACATCGTGTTCATTAACCAAGTCTTAGCACATTAGTCTAAATAAAATTTAATTATAAAAAAATAAAGGTAAATTAAACTTTTTTTTAACTTTACTTCATTTTTCATTTTACCACTTGGACTTTTAATTTCGACATTTAACCCCTTCAATTTTAGAAATGACTTCAAATTACTCCTTCCGATAATGCCGTTGGATAGAAAAGTGGCGTGTGAATCCCATGTGACTTTTTTAAATGGGTATTTGTGTCTTTTTAACTTTTAAATAGGAAACCTGTAATCTTCTCTCTTCACCTTCTGTATTTATCTTCAACCTTCATCTTCATATATCTTATACACACACACACACACACACACACACACACACACACACGTACGAACACATACACGAATTCACATACACATACAAATTGGATTTGCACACACACACAACCATAACACATATGAATCGATTTGCTTGTGGGGTGGATTTCAGCCAGTGGTGGGGGGCGAGTTTTGGTCAATGATGACTGGGGTGATTGAGATTTTTTTGTTGTTTTATAGTTTGGTTAGAGATTTTGGATTTAGATCTGATAGGTTTGAGGTTGGTTTGTTGGTTTAGAGTTTGGTTTGCGATTTTGGAAAAAGATCCGATTATATTTTAGATTATATGGGTTTCATTTTTACGGATTTAGATCTGACTGTTTTTGAGTTTTTGGACTTAGCTCTGATGGTTTGAGATTTTGAATTTCATTTTTGTGGAAATCAAATTTTTTTCTTTGAAATAATTTTTGTATGTTTTTTATGCAGAAAATAATTTTTTTTGTTGGAAATTATGTTTTTCTAGAAAACACTTTTTTTCTATAGAAATTACTTTTTCATTTCAATTGGAAATAATTTTTTATTTGTTTAAGATCAATTTCTATTAATAATTTTTTATTGTTTTATGATGGAAATCAAAATGTTTTGTAGGAAAACATTTTTTTTAAGGAAAATAGTTTTTTTTTTTTTTTGTGAAAACCAGTTTGTTTCTAATAATGTCCTTTCTTTTTTTTTTCCATTATTTTTGTAAACTTTTTAAAACATAATATTCTTACTTTTTACATGTTCTTTATATTATTTTTAGAATTTCCAAAAGTTTTTTTCCCAGTATATTCAAAGCGTTTAAATGTTTTTATATTATTTACAAATTCTTTTAAAGTTTTTTTTTCAATATATTTCATATTTTTTAAAACTTAGTTTTATTTAAACTTTATAAATGTTTTTACATAATTTTAAAATGTTTTTCTGTTATTTGCATAATTTAAAATCGTTATTAAGTTTTACTATAATTTTAAATTTTTTCTCTTATTTTCAGATTTCTTTACTTTTGATTGGGTGTCATTATTTTTTGTATAACTTTTGGGGGGCTATTTCTCACGAAAGTCGTTAGAATCATTGAGAGAAGAGTTTGACAATTGATTTGGAGCAAATAAAATGATCATTTTGCCTCGCAAAACTATTTCAATTTTGAGATAATTGATAACATTTTGAAAATAGACTTAAGTGGCACAAACATGTATTGCGCAAACCAGTAGATGCTCCTATAACAAGAAGATTATTGAAAACACAAGGTATAGAGGAAGGGGTTGCCCTAAGCTATCGTGAGAGGAAATTATTAAGAGGGCTTAAGGATTTAAACTTGAATGATAATATTGCATATAATTGATTAGAATAAAAAAGGAGAATCCATGTGGGCCACCCCATATGATGGGATTAAGGCAAGGACGATGATGATGATGATGATGATGATGATGATGATGCCATTTTAAAAATTTTAAGAAATCATAAATTCAGCAAAATTTAAAAAATATAATATTCTAGAAATTAAAGAATCATGATATTTGGACGTTACAAAAAAAATGTTTCGTTAAAAAAAATCGGACATTATTTTATAAAGAAAACGGACCTTATTTTTTCTAAATAGTTGGACGTAAATTTATGTAAAATCTGGATTTTTTATAACCCATTTTATAAATACAAGGTTTATTAAAAGTTTATAATATTTTTATAAAAATAATAACTAGATGTTGTTTATAACATTTTTAAAAAAATGTTACAAAAAGTTGTTTTGTAAAAATGTAAAAAAAACATATTTTTTTTAGTTAAAAAAATAGATAGAAGTTACTTTTTTAGAAACTAAAAGGTTTTATAAAAAGATTATTAACATTTAAAAAAAATGGTTGGACGTTTATAACGTTTTTAAAAATAAATGTTATAAAAAAAATTGTTTTTGTTATTATATCTGCTAAAATCTTATAAAGAGTAATTTTAAACAACTAGAACAAAACAAGAAAACTAAATCACACAATCACACAACATAAGAATATATGTGATTCAGCAATGTGCTTACATCCACGAGGTGTTTCTTTCTTTCTTATTAATTAGTTCGCAATAACAAGAATTACATGCCCCTTTTTCAAGGGGGTGGGGTTTATATTTATAGGGAACAAATTGTGAAGGAACCGCATAGGACTTAAGAGCTCTAAATGTAGTTGCAACTAGAGTGAACTGATCTTACTCCCAAGATCCTCACTAATCATACTCCCTTTGTTCTTATCTTTAAGTCCCAATCCTTATCTATGCTATCGGGTAGCTGTCACCTAATCTGAATAACTTGGATTATTCGGATAATTCCCCCCATAATTGCCCCCAAAGCTTTTGCGCCTGAGAAGGGTGAAGGGGGTTGATCACTGGTAAGCCTTGATTCTGATCGGCGGAGGTTCTTGATCATTAGCTAAGTTTTGATTTTGGAGTATGCAAATACTATGAAATTTTTGGAGCAAAACCTCTTCTTGTTCTTCCCATTGAGTGCTGGATGGAACACCCATAAATTTGACCAAACGTTGGGATACGCGGGCCAACTGTCACCTTGGGTCTTGTTTCAAATAATGAATTTCTTTGGGAGTTGAACCACACAATTTCAAAGTTCCCCCTACCCCCATTTCACATTTTTTAACTATTCAAGATGCTAGGAGCTTCATCTTTCTTAACTTGTAAATTTTATTCATTGTTCATTTTCCTCCATAATTTATTTTTCAAACTGCCAATTATTTTTTTTGAATATTCTTGTGCCCTTTCTTTTTTAATTTCAAAAAATGGTGTGTGTTGTGAACACCAAAAACCTGTGAGAGTTTAAGAAAAAATTTCAAACCCCGATTGGGATGTGCTAAGGAACCCGATAACTGCTACAACATTCCTGATGGCCATTAGATACACACCCAGAGAGCGTTATCACCCTTCCTCCAAACCAATTATTTTCGAAGTTTTATAAATTCCTGATGGCCTTTACAAGCTCAGACCAATTAACGTGAGAAGCTACAGGTTCCTTGTTCTTTGAATTCTCTACAAATGGAAAAAAGAAGAGTTAGTAGGCATCTCATATAACATCTAGTCATCAACGAAGAAGAAG
This sequence comes from Sambucus nigra, assembly GCA_949130495.1. Lineage (NCBI taxonomy): Eukaryota > Viridiplantae > Streptophyta > Magnoliopsida > Dipsacales > Adoxaceae > Sambucus > Sambucus nigra. The sequence continues at coordinate 264,147,299 of OX422212.1, forward strand.
ACCTGGTCCAACAGATGCAAAGAGAATCCCGACCTCATATCTAGCGATGAAGCTACATGCATGTGCATTCCATACTGCCCTTAAACCAAGTCAATCCCCTACAATCTCGTGGAGATATTCAAGGGATTCATGGATCATCATGGGCATCGTGGATTTACTTGAACAATTAGTATTCCACATATATAAATTATAACCCCTAGCCCAGGGTATAGCGGCATGTAACTAAGCATATTGAGAAATACTTAATAAAACAGTAGACCTCTCTGTGGACGTAGGCAAGTTTCCGAACCACGTACATAGTTGCGTTATGTGTGTGATTTTCCTCTTTCCCTATTGATTGTGATTGTTCTTCGTATAATCTCTATTGTGATATTTTTTGATACAATAACTATGAATAAACTTTCAATTCAAATGTGTTGAAATTAAAAAAATAATTAATTTTGCACGTGATTCTTTTATTTATTATTTTCTAAAGTTCTTATTTCCATGAAAATGTATCAAGTAATACACATTAGAAAATTAATTTTTCGAGTTATAATATATTCAATGAAAGAACAAACATAGCGTAGCAAATATATTTTTGTGTGTAAATTCTATGTATTGTTAAAATGATTTACCGAAGAAATGAGACCTTGAAATTTTTCGACTGCCACTAGCGGCAAAATCAATAAATACATAACAAATTGATTTTAGCACATAGTCTATCTATTTTTTTTATGACCATGAGTTTTTGGACCAGCTTGTGTGAACCTTGACTAATCTCACGAAGCCCTGAAGTTAACGATCGAATATAGCCTCTAGCAGCCCTAAGGGGACTCGAACTGGTGACTTTTGCAAAACAAACTCAATGGATGACCAATTTACCTAATCCTCGTGGCGCGTAGTCTATCTATTAGGATTTCTAAAAATCAATAAACAATTTCTTAGAAAATTTATCTTTCGATACACTTATTTTACTCTAACATACTGAAACCAAACCAGTGGGAATAAAATAAACCAACCGACACTAACAACTATCCAACTTACTGAGAGATCAAATCAGAATGTATATATTGAAGTAATACTTATATCTAAAAGTAGTTCAAAAACTTGAACATAAGTTTTTGCAAACTTTCCATACAATTAAGAATAATAATACGCTTGATTACAAGAAATTTTGAAATAAGATTTCCATAACTACTTCACTCGTATGTGTAAATCGTTTCAGTTGAGATTGCCATTCGTTTTCTAAATCCTTTTTCCATTTATGTGAGGCTATTTTGGTTATATACTTGGTGTACTATTAAGAATTGCCCTGAAGTGTTAAAATCGTTAATTAATTTGTAAGGTGTTTTTTTTTTTTTTTGGGCAAGTATAGGATTTTGAGGTAGGGCTGTCAATGGACCGGATCTATATCCGGACCCGATTCGGATCTGATCCGTTTACCCGGATCTAGATCATATTTTAAAATTCAATTACCTGATTACTCGATAATCCGTTTAACTGATTATTAAATGGATCGGATATGAATATAGTCTAATTCGATCAGTTAAGGACCTGATCCAATTAAATATATAACATATACATATATCTTTATCAATATAACATGTAAGTATTTTATATATATATATATATTATTTATATTAATCATATCCTATAATAGACTACCAAATATTTTAATCTAAGATTAAAAAATAAAAAGGGTTTAAAATAAAAACAAATATAAAATATATGTTTATATATGGTTAGGCCCGAATACAAATCCGATCCGAAACGAATCTGAATTCGAATTTAATATTATAAATCCGATTAAAATTTGATCCGAATTCAAATCCGATTAAGTGTTCATTAAATGAAATTGAATCTCTGGATTCCGTTGATAGGGCATATTTTGAGGTGATTTGAAAATATAAGAGGTGTTGTTTTATCCAATCTATTGCATATACATAAAACATAAGCTACAATTCTTAGTAGAGTTAGACGTGTCTTGCTCCTTAATTACACGGAGCTTCACACACCTCTCCCACTCATGTGATTCTTTAATTTACCAAGGAACAGACATATAGAAACTCAATGGCATACCAAGGGTTGGTTGGCATACCAAGAGTTTGCTGCTATGTTATTTCATTCTTTGTTTACTTCATTCCACTTGGTTCCTTTTTTCTTGCTCCACTTTACCGGTACGCACATTATTAACCTCCTCTCTCTCTCTCTCTCTCTCTCTCTCTCTCTCTTGCTTTGTTTATCTATTCACTTTATTCTTGTTATTTTATTTTAGTTTAAAATGAATTCACATTGTCTAGAGTTTTGAATTTTGTATTTATATTCACCTAATTTATGATCCACATGTCTTTCTATTTTTGATTGATTAATTTGGACTTTGTAACATGTTTAGAGTTTTGGATTTGGGATTTATTTTGTATTTTCTGTTTATGTTCACCAATATTTTTTATCCTTAGTAGTTCACTTTATTCATCTAATTATGTTTTCTAATGAAAATATTAGAGCTATAGTTTGTAATTGATATTTTCTGTTATGAACAGCAAGCTGGACCAAAAAATTGAGTTAGAGTTATCTTTGACCAATTTCTTTACGCACTAATTTATTTTTTACTCAATAAGAAGTTTACTGTGATGATATTAGAAACACTTTTTTTATATTTTTAGTGTATATTTGTAATAATAATTTATTTGTCACCACTCCTAAAGTTTTATTTTTTTAGTTGTTGGTCCTATATGAGACAAATGTCATTATCTACAAAAAGAAAAATGAGTGATCACAGGAAAGTTATAGGTGATTTTGGGTGGTTATAGAAATTTTTACAATTTTAAAAAACACATGGGAGTGAAGTCTAAATACATCTTTATATATTGGACTAAAGTCAAAAAATTTATTTTATAATACACATTTAGTCAAAGCGTTTTTATTTTATTCCAAAAAGTCTCCCAAACATCTATTTAACTAAGAATAATGATAGGCACACTACCGGGTAGTACCGGTACTCTTTTATTTACTTGTACTATGGTATGGTTTGCTTATTTTATGATGTGTGTCTCGTCAAGGTACAAACCATTTAAAGCACATTTGGTACTATCACCCTGTAAAAATATCATTACTCTTTAACTAACATTATCTTATTTTTAAAGGATCGCACTCGCTCTACTTATTATATGTCATTTTTAACAATTTATCAAAAAAAATCTCGCGTTGCTAAGTTTACATCCTAGTTAAATTAATAAAACAGTTGACAAGAATAGAACTCTCTCTGTTTCCCTGGCGGGACCCGCACCACATGTCAATAGATGACAGACAAATGAAAAAATGATGTGGCGTCCACCTACAATTTGGGGGAGATTTGGGAGAATTGTTTGGGACTCAAAGCATTTTCCAAAATAAAAACAGGAAAGAAGATAAATAGAAACCTGAATAAGGATTAGAGCCTAGAGGAGAGTTGAGAATCCCAGCAGAGCCGGGAATATCGTAAAGGAGTTCCTCCATCCACGGAAACGGGGGATGAAGAGCGTCTTCAAATTGAGTAAACTCAACGTCGGCATCAGCCTCAATGAACAAAACACCCTCACCGGTGCAGTCTACAATCAGCTTACGTCCAGCTCCTTCACGGAGACGGCCAGCAAACGGGTAGTACAGCACCAGCGCATCCGCAAGTGCTTGTCTGATAACCTTCACCGGGTCTCTTTCTCTCAATTTCAAATCATCATTCCTACGGTAAAACTGTATGAAGGGAGTCTGAAAGCGGAGAGTGTCTTGGTCGTCGATGTCGGACAGCTGTTTGTATTCACGAGGGGTGGGCTTCGACGGAGCTACCAGCTCTGCCTCACGCCTTCTTACTGTAAACACCAAACTTGACTTGGGTAGCTGTGCCATTTGTACGTCTACTCGACAGAATGGTTGATAAGCTTGAGAGTTTCCTACGCCAGCCAGCTATTGGCTTTTTATATAAGGGTCGAGATAGCCTGTATCGGACGTACATTTAAGAGGATATTTAAGTGAAATTCTAATAGTTATTATTTTGAAGTTCACAATATATACCCTAAATGACGAGCTATCCTTTTGCTTTTCAACCATGCAATTCATATGGGGATGGTGGGGCATGGGGAAAGGTTTTACCTCCACACATTCGTGATCTTTTTTCTGATTATGTTGATGTATCAAACATCGATTGATTAGTGTTTGTAATTTATTTGAAACATCATCCAAATCACACACAAACAAAAAAAAGCTTACTAGAAAGAATTTCTCTAATGTTACTCGTATAGCAAAGGTATGACTTCAGGCAGTAACTGTCGTGAATCATTTTATCAGCTCATCCACTTTACAATATGATTAATTTTGTTGTGGGTTTAACTCAGATTTGAATTGTGAATCTTATCAAACCGAAGTGAAGTAATTCGTTTTTACAAGTTTTAATTTTTGTTATATAGCTTGTGCGAAGTTATCAACTTTGAATAGAGTAATGATACTCTTATAGTATCGATCTATTACTAAATGCGCTTTAAAGGACTTGTACCCTGACGAGATCTACACCATAAAACAAGCAAACCACACCTTAGTACACATAAATAAAACAGTAGCAGTATTAACCCGGTACCACCACCCGGTGTGCCACCACCCGGTACCATCACCCGGTGTGCCACCACCCGGTACCACCACCCGGTGTGCCTATCCCCATTCAATTGAATAGACTACTCCCACGACAGTGAAACACTCCTATTTTGATCATTTTATTTTTATATTTAAAAATTTGAAAAGTTAAACAAATTATCTGTCACTTTCAATTACAAAGTGGGAATTACTTGCTCCCAAGTTCCGAACCACATTGTATGCGGATTCATACTTATTATATTATGTCAAGTAATTCACACTTCCTAATTGGAAAAGACCCTTCTTATTGCTACTTTTAACGATACGAAACACAGAGGTGGGGGGGCCTGGGAAAAGGTCTCCCCTCCACACATTCTTACTTGCTTTTTTATGCGGATCAAATATAGCAAAAGTATGACTTTACGTTAAAAAATGCTATTTTGTCCGAATTTTTGATGGATAAACTGGCGTATTGAATTTTTATTGGTTGATTTTTGGGATCCATGCCAGTGAAACCTAAAAACTAATCAATAAAAATCTTCCACGTCAATTCGTTTATGAAAATTCTGTAAAAAATTTGGTCACAATAGAACTACTCATTTACATAACAATTGTCGTGAATCCTTTTATCAACTTAACCCGTTTACTATATGGTTAACCACTTTCCAATATGATTAATTATGATGTGCGTTTAACTCGGATTGAATTTTGAATTCTGGTAAAATAGAGGTGAAGTAATTTATTTTTACAAGTTTTGATATAATTTCTTTTCTTGTTATATAACTTATGTGGAGTTATCGATTTTGATTATTATTCCTATGATAGTGATTGGGTCTGAATCGGATATATCTATATCTGTATTCGATTCGAATATTTTTAGCGAGTCGGGTCTTACCTGATTACTCGTCGGGTCTCAAAAAATTTGTCTAGGCCTGAACCTGTTAAGGATCAGAGAATCCAAACTTGAATACCCGAATTGCTGGAACTAAAAAATGGATAAAAAAATCCAATTTAAACAAAAAATTGTTTATATTTCATGTTCTGCCCAAAATATGTATATATAGGGACTTATATATACATATATATCGGGTTTCATAAAAGTGCATAAACCCGGGTTTAACGGATTGGGTCCGGGTCCAGACCCGATCTATTGACAGACCTATAGTGAACCACTCGTATTTTTATTTTTCATATTTATAAATTTGGAAAGTTAAAGATTTTTATTCTAATTTTAATTACGAAGTGTGAATTACATACTCCCAACGACATTGTATGTGGATTCATACTTATTGTATTATGTCAATTTTGCCTTTTGACGAAAGAAATATTGTCTTAAAGTATCTCTAATAGAAGTATATTTGTTAGTTTAGAGTGAAATTATATTGTGTATATTTCCCCTTGGTCCAACATATTCGAAATGTTATATATGTTATATTACATGTTTAGGAATGATATAATTATTATTTTTAAAACATCATTCAATATCTTTCAAACAAGATCTATATTAATATTAATCTTTTATAAATATTAAATAGATTCATTTAGCCTTTTGTTTCCGAGTGTTGCGTCTATTTAATAATTTGATATCTATGTTTTACTCATAGTTCCATTTGACAAAATAAGTTAGTCAAATTTATAACCTTTAAATTTCATTTAAAAAATTTATTACATCGTTGATTATTAAGTGCTAGAATGCGAAAGAGACAGATTAATGGCTTAACTACTACACTCTGGTAGTTGCAGTTGGCATTTTGTAACTGTTATCTTGCCTCGTACTAGAAAGGTTTTCTTTTATGCCATCACATTTATAATTTCATCAAACCAAGATGAACATTTGGGGCTTTTCTTCCTTTGTCTGGTACTTTCTCCTTTCTTTGTTCCAGTGTATTTTTTTTTACTTGCAATTGTCATTTCGCATTAAGCTTTTTGTATGTTTAGTACAAGGTTTGGCCAATCATACTATCTTGTAAGTTAAAATATATGGCATGCACCTTAATTGTTGAAATAGCCTACTAAGAAAAACGTGTTTTAGACGATAAAAAAATGCTACCACATGCACAATAAATAAACTCAATTTAAGTGTAACACATTCGGTTTTCAACGCCTAGTTATCAGGCTGAAACGCCAAACACAGAGAGCACTATGCAATTTATATCATTCTCAGCATCAACGTAAACATAAAAATGAAAGTAAATAAAACCATCCCGAATAAAAACTCAATAAAGGATGACAATAAGAAAACTAAACTGAAATAAATGAAATATAAATAACTGAATCCACTATATAAAATTTCATTATACAAATGCCTCAATTGAATAAAAAGAACAATAGTAACCACCTCGGATCAAACTCCTGAAATATAAGTGACTACAATAAAGATTCAGCGACTCCTACTCTAAGGATACCGAGATGAATTTTCACAACTGCAAGTCTGACCGCTCAACCCTACTAAACTTGTATATAACAATGATGATACATGTGGGGAGAAATATTTACCAATTTGTGTGAGAGCCCAAAAGTTACAAGAAATATCTCCAATAATAAAAATGTAAATCATGCAACTCATTTATAATAAACATGCAACCTGTCGGCACTCACATGTAATGAATACCTCACCTATAATTTTGTACAAGTAATACAAGCATGTCCCAACCTAAGTCATAAACTATACTGAGAGTTTTTATTATAAGACTAATAAACAAATGCCAAATGGATGTAACTAACTACTCATGTAAAAAATATAACCCAATATCCACATTTTAGTCATTTAATATCGTAACGTAACATTTTAGTTTGTCTTAACATCTCAATTGAATGGGTTCGTCACTAAACTATAATGTATGTACATGATACGATCCCATACTAATTGTCCCTCATGCCACCCAATAGATAGGATATACATAAGCCCACAACAAAGAACACAATGTGGGGTATAGATTAAATCAAAATTTCCACCACCAGACTAATGTCATATACGCGGATATAAGTCTCATAACAACCATATGAAGGCATTTACCTTTGGGGGACCTTTTTGTGCTTCTATCAGTAAATCGATAGGAGTTCTTCACTTAACGGATTTCAAAACAACATACACCCAAATTATAAGAATGGGGAATCACTGTGCAATCACACCATCGGGTAGTCCCCTATCACAACTCGACCGATGAATCAGATCATCAACCTCTTTCATCACGAAGTCTAGACCGACTGAATGTATGATCAAAGTATATATAATCACGCAATCCCACACCACTGGCTATTATAAATCTCGCCCAATGGATTAGGTTGTCATATCTCTCACTCATGAAATGATAATCGATTGAAAGTGTTATATCGGCCTCCATAAATTTCTGCGTCAATAGTCAGTCGTGTGGTACACAGTTACAACCAGTTGAATCACACACCCCGATCGATAAATTCATCACGAGTAACCTGTATATTCATGTAAGTACATAATTTATACACACACACACATAAATATATACATACAAAACTGCTCTTGTGCATACCAGTCCGCATTTTAAGAGTGAGGACCGAATATGTGTCACCTGACGGTGAGCCCAGAAAAGAGAGAGAAAGTGCCTATAATTTAGCCTATAATTTCTAGGTTCAACGCCAAGTGACACATGTCCGGTCCGCACTCTTAAAATGCGGACTGGTATGCACAAGAGCAATACTGTATGTATATATATATATATATATATTCTCTCTCTCTCTCTCTCTCTCGTAATATACATATGTGTCTTCTCATTTATTCACTCCTTTAATCGCACGACCTAAATCAACCTCTAAACACTTTAACCCGTTCCTCTCTAATCTCAATTTATACATACAACTATAGGATATCTCTCACTCGAATATCTACCCCAAAATCTACCCAATCCCCTAGCATCAGATTATATGATTAATTAAATTTCATTAATTTCCCACCTTAATTAAAGCTAACACGTTTTAGTCTATTGTATAACACCTTAATAAACCTAACTATTTCAATAAACTGATCACTATTCGGGTAAATAAAGATCTAACCACTCGAATCAATTCGAAAAAAGTCCCACCATTAAACTTACAAAGCTAATTGTAGACTGTCTTAAAAGTCGTTAGACTCAATCAATACAAAAATCTAATTTGAACGAGCCCAGCCATATCATTTGAACGATATTCAAATCTTGTTTAAACGAGTTTGGCAAAATTATCATCTTCATTCCCAGATGCGTATTTTAACTTAAAATCCTACATTAATAAGTCTCAAAGCTCCAAAACTACAACCCGACATTATCAAAATCAGAATTAAACACGGGTAAAAGATTTTAAACAATTTCTAACCATTATTTAAGATTTGAAATGTCATAAAAGGGGTTTATTTCATCAAGTCCAATGGTTAAGACTATTTTACTATGACCATGAAAAGGTCCTAATATATCTTTCAATTTCACACCCAAACTTTCAATTAAAGTGGGGATTTAACTTAAAAATGTGGTTTAATAGTGGAGAATTTTTCACAAGCCTAATTCGCCTCATGGGTATACTTTTATATGCCAATCCCACTATGCATGGTCCATGTCTTACACATAACCATATGCTGCACAAAACCTACCCCTGCACATGACCATGTCATACACATAACCTACCCTTGCATATGATCATGTCCTGTGCATGACCTATCCCCTATACATGACTATGTTTCGGTCATGACCTACCCATACACATGACCATGTCATGGGCATGACTAACCCCTTGTACATGTCCATGTACTGCACATGACTATATCCTTCACATGGACATGTCCCGCACAAGGCTATATCCTTCACATGACCATGTCATGTACATGGGATACCCTCTGCATATGATCATATCCTGTGCATGACCAACTCTTTTCATGTACTGAAGATGATCATATCTTTACATGTCCTATACATTTCCTACTCCTTACATATCCTGCACATAACTAACACAACTCAACAAGGAATCCATAATCACTTGTCTAAGGCCTCACTTACTAAGATTATAGCACTGTCGCATAGCCTCGGGTGACACAATTAATACATGACAAGTCCTCAAAGAAGGTGATAAATAAGGGCTCTGACAGGTCCTCAAAGAAGGTGAACATGTGGCTTTAATATAACCTCGAAGAAGGTGAGCATTAATACCTCCCAACTACCATAATTGATACACTTTTCCCGCTTAAAGCTCAAGCAAGTTCACTTTAAGGCTATAAATACCCAATAATTCTCTAATGAAAGAGGGAGGTCAGTAGTGGAGTTCATTTACTAAACATTTATATTCTATGTGCCTCTCTCTTACTCTATTATTTACTCATAGCCTCTAGCACATAAAGTGTTTGGCCTTAGAGAAATTGTAATTCAGCCTATGGGAACTTATAATTCGGCGTAGAGAAAAAGGAGAGCCTTCTAACCATGAACGCAGACTCAACCCCTTAGGATGAACCACGTTAAATACTTGTTTCAAAATAATTTATTTCTTTTATTTCCTAATTCCAATGCACATATATTTTATACTAGGTGAAGTATAAATTTTAGCATCATCAACTGACATCATTTGTGGAAAAGACTTATCACTTTCCTAAATCCCCCTTTAATTAGCAAGTTGGATTCCCACCCCATGGATCCCACAATGATGTTTTAAGGAATGAACAAATGCTCAATAACCATGTTGCACACTATCCCAATTTGTAGAACTGCTACCTAGGCCTAATAACCAAGGTCCTCCACTAAAGGGAAACCATGAAGAGAGGATGATTAAGGTGGAGGGGTCCTTGTAAAGGTGACTGGTATATATCCTCTAAAGGCTCTCACTAAACCATAAATCGGAAATGATCATGAATATGGGCCGTGACCATGGCTCGAGGTCACGGATGGCATTCGTGACTATTTCGGGTGTGACTTCATCCATAACCCAAAGACACAATCACGACCTTGTGCATGGGATATTATTTGGGTATAGAGTCAGGGGCTTGGCTCGTGACCCAATGGTCATGACCTGAGCCTTAACCAATTGGGGGCAGTGGGTTACGGGCAGTCCATAACCAATTTTGGTTAAGGATGACTAATGGTCATGGCCCTGAGCCGTGACCCCCATTTTAAAAAAAATAAAAAATAAAAAATAAAAACATGGTCACGATCTTGGACCGTGACTATATATTTATTTTTTATTTTTTAAAATATAGGGATCATGGTTGTGGGCCATGACCATTTGTATTTAATTAAAAAAAATAGGCAGAACTGAAGAAATTACTTGTATTCAGTAAACCAGGAGTCCCATGACTACACTGTTAGTTCTTATGTGTTACATTTGTCCCCTGAAATGTGTCCGTGCCCCTCATGGGGCCGTTTGGGGACTGTTTTGGTTTCCCCCAGTAGGGGCTTGTTTTTATGGCTAAGTTTACTTATTTTCATATATTAGTCCTAGTCCCAAATCGGGAGTCCTGTGACTACGCGGTCAGTTCATGTGAGTTACATTGGTCCTGTACGAGGTGTCCATGCCCCTCAGAAGTCCATTCGGGGGATATTTTGACTTTTTCCTTGGGGCATGTTTCCAAGCCTAAGTCTTCTTATTTGAAAATTTTAGACCTATTCCCAAATCGAGAGTCTCATAACTACGTGATCAGTTCCTACAAGTTACACTAGTCTGGTGCGAGCTGTTTGTGCCCTTTACGGGGCCATTCGGGGGCCGTTTTGGGTTCTCCCATAGTGGCATGTTTCGAGGCTAAGTCTAATTATTTGACTATTTTAGTCCTATTCTCAAACAGGTAGTCCCATGAGTACACATTCAATTCCTACGAGTTATATTTGTCCCATGCGAGGTATTCATGCACCTCATGGGGCCGTTCAGGGTCTATTTTGGATTTTTCCTAAGGGCATGTTTTCAAGGGCAAGTCTTCTTATTTGCCTATTTTAGTCCTAATACCAAACCGGGAGGTCTGTGACTTTATGATCACTTTCTATAAGTTACATTGGTCCATGCAAGGTGTCCGTGCCCTTTAAAGGCTTATTTAAGGACAGTTTTGGGTTTTCCACCTACGAACATATTTTCAAACCTAAGTCTTCTTATTTGCCTATTTTAGTCATATTATCAAATTGGGAGTCTCATGATTACATGGTTAGTTCCTACGAGTTACATTGGTCTCGTGTAAAGTGTTCATGCCCCTCAAAGAGTTGTTCGAAGGTTATTTTGGGTTTCTCCCTAAGGGCATGTTTTCAAACATAAGTCTTCTTCTATGAAAATTAAAGTCGTATTCCAAAACTGGGTGTCCCGTGACTACGCATTCAATTCCTATGAGTTACATTAGTCCGATACGAGGTGCCCGTACCTCTTGTGGGGCCGTTCAGGGGCAATTTGGGGTTTTCCTCTAAGGGTGTGTTCTCACGCCTAAGTCTGTATATTTGCCTATTTCAGTTCTATTCCCAAACCAAAAGTCTCATGGATATAAGGTCAGTTCTTAGAAGTTAGATTGGTCCCGTGAGAGGTGTTTATGCCCTTTATAGGGTCGTTCGGGGACTATTTTAGGTTTCCTCCACAAAGGCATGTTTTCAAGCCTAAGTGTGCGTGTTTGCCTATTTTAGTCTTATTCCCAAACTAGGAGTCCCATAACTATGTGGTTAGTTCTTATGAGTTACATTGGTCCCGTGTAAGGTGTCCGTGCACCTCATGGGGCCGTTCGGAGGTAGTTTTGGGTATTCCCTAGGGGAATGCTTTCAAGCTTATGTCTGCTTATTTGAAAAGTTTAGTCCTTTTCCCAAACTAGAAGTCCATTGACTATGCGGTCAGTTACTACAAATTACATTGGTCCCGTGCGAGGTGTTCATGTCCCTCACAGGGCACCCAAAATAGCCAAGGGAAAAGCCAAAATTTCCCCCCTAAGAGCATATTTTCAAGCCTAAGTCTACTTATTTTAAATTTTTAATCCTATACCCAATTTGAGAGTCTCGTGACTACGCAACGACTTTCTATGAGTTATACTGGTCCAACGCAAGGTGTTCGTACCCCTCACGGGACTGTTTGGGGGTTACATTGGGTTCCCCAACCCTAGGTGTATGTTTTCCGGCCTAACTCTTCTTATCTATAAATTTTAGTTCTATTCTCAAATCGGGAGTGCCGCAACTACGCGATCAGTTCCTATGAGTTACATTAGTTTGGTGGGAAGTGTTCATGCCCCTTATGGGGTCGTTCGGGGGTCGTTTAGTCTTTCCCCTCTTAGGGATATCTTTTCGATCCTAATTCTGTTTATTTACCTATTTTAGTCCTATTAACAAATTGGGAATCCCGTGACTATGTGGTCGGTTCCTACGATTTACATTGGTACGTGCGAGGTGTTCGTACCCCTCATGGGCTATTTTGGATTTCCCCCTAGGGGCATCTTTTCAAGCCTAAGTCATATTATTTGCCTATTTTAGTCCTATTTCGAAATTGGGAGTCCCGTGAATTCTCGGTCAGTTCTTACGAATTACATTGGTTCCTTTCGACATTTTCCTACCCCTCATGGGGCCAATTGGGGGCTATTTTGGGTTTTTCACCTAGGGACATATTTTCAAGCCTAAGTGTGCTTATTTGCCTATTTTAGTCATATTCTCAAATCTCGAGTCTCGTGACTATGCGGTCTGTTCCTATGAGTTACATTGGTCCCATGCAAGGTGTCTTTGCCCCTCATAGGGCCGTTCGACGGATGTTTTAGGTTCCTCTATAGGGGCACTTTTTCAAGCCTAATCGTTCTTATTTTCCTATTTTATTCCTATTACTAAACTGAGATTCCTGTGATAATGCGTTGATCCCTATGAGTTATGTTGGTCTCATGTAAGGTGTCCGTGCCCCTCATGTGGCCATTCGAGGGATTATTTTTGGTTTTCCCTTGTAGGGAAATATTTTTAAGCCTATGTCAAATTATTTTTCCTATTTTACTCTTATTCCATAGCCGAGAGTCCCGTAACTATGCACTCATTTTCTACGAGTTATATTAGTCTCGTGCGAGGTGTTCGTGCCCCTAATGGGGCCATTCGAGGGTTGTTTTGGAATTTATCCTAGGGGATAATTTCTTGAACCGAGAGTCCTGTGACTACGCGGTCAGTTCTCATAAGTTACATTCGTCCGGTGTGAGGTGTGTGCCCCTTACGAGGCCTTTCGGCGGCTATTTTAGATTTTCTCCCTAGGAGCATATTTTCAATCCTAAATCTACTTATTTTTCTATTTTTGTCTTATTCCCAAATTGGAAGTTCCGTCACTATGCGATCAATTCCATGTAGTTACATTAGTCACATACGAGATGTTCGTGCCCCTCATATAGCCTTTTAGGGGCTATTTTGAGTTTTCCTCCTAGGGGTATGTTTCTAAGCCTAAGCCTTCTTGTTTGCCTATTTTAGTCGTATTCCCAAACCAGTAGTCTCGCGATTTAGCGATCAGTTCCTATGAGTTATATTGGTTCCGTGCGAGGTGTCCGTGCCCCTCACGAGGCCATTTGGGGGTTGTTTGTATTTTTTCATATAGTGACATGTTTTTAAGCCTAATTCAGCTTATGTAACTATTTTAGTCCTATTCCCAAATTCGAAGTCTCATGACTAAGAGATTAGTTCTTACAAGTTACATTTGTCCCATGCAAGGTGTCTATGCCCCCAGGTGGCCATTCGTGGCTGTTTTGGGCTTCCCTATAAGGGCATATTTTCAAGGCTAAGTTTTCTTTTATGCAAATTTACTTCATATTCCCAATTCGGGAGTCCCGTGACAATACAGTTAGTTCTTATGAGTTACATTGGTCTCTGTGAGATTTTCGTTCCCCTCACGAGGCTAGTTTGGGGATATTTTATTTTTTTCCCTCGAGGGGTATGATTTCAAGCCTAAGTTTGCTTATTTTCCTATTTTAGTTCTATTCACAAACTGAGAGTCTTGTGACTATGGAGTTAGTTCCTACGAGTTAAATTAGTCATGTACGAGGTGTTTGTGCCCCTTACAGGGTTGTTTGGGGGCTATATTTGATTTTCCTCCATAGGGGCATGTTTTCATGCCTAGGTGTGCTTGTTTGCCTATTTTATTCCTATTCCCAAATTGACTACGTGGGGCATGTTTGACTACGTGGTCAGTTTCTACGAGTTACATTAGTCCCATGTGAGATGTCCGTGCCCCCACCGGGGCCATTCAGGGGTTTTTTTTGTGTTATTCCCTAGGGGCATATTTTAAGCCTAAGTCTTCTTAGTAGAAAATTATATTCCTATTCCAAAATTGAAAGTCCCGTGACTACGCGATCAATTTTTACGAGTTACATGAGTCCCGTGCAAGGTATTATTGTCCCTCACAAGGCTGTTCGGGAGCTATTTTGGGTATTCCCTAAGGCGCATGTTTTCAAGTCTAAGTGGGCTTATTTGAAAATTTTAGTCACATTCCCAAATCGGGAGTCCCTTGACTATGCGGTTAGTTCCTACGAGTTACATTGGTTTCGAATAAGGTGTCCGTGCCCTTCGCGGGCTGTTCCAGGGATGTTTTTGGATCCCCGCCCTTAGGGGCATATTTTTAAGCCTAAGTCTCTGCTTATTTTCAAATTTTAGTCCTATTACCAAACCACATGTCCCGTGACTACGCGATCAGTTCCGACGAGTTACCATTACACCAAAACTAGGCAAATGGTCACGGACTTTATCCCTGACCAGGAAGGGTGGGTCCTGGATTTTGTTTGTGACCAAATCGGGCGTAACCAATTTTGGAGGTCACAACCCAAATCCCTGGCCCAGAGTCTGGTCATGGATCCCTCATAGTCATAGATGTGGTCTCGACCCATAGCCCTGACCCTAATTTTATGTGCGGTCACGGACCAAATCCGTGATGACATCAAGATTAAAGACTAGTTGGTCATAGACTTCCACCGTGACCAGTTTTCTGTGCCATGCATATTTGGTACGGCTTAAGATCGTGACCAGCTCTTTGTTCCATCCATATTTGTCACGGCTAAAGACCGTGACCAAACTAATTGTATATATGATATTATCACGGCTTAAGGCCGTGATCATCCTTATTGTGCATAAAATATTGTCACGGCTTTGGGCCGTGACTATACTTACTATGCATAAAATATTGTCACGACTTTAGGCCGTGACCAGTTTTAATAATAATAATAATAATAAAAATCCCCAAATTGGGAGGCTAATCGGTTAGTTGCTGCAACTGCTCCTTGGGTGACCTCGAGGAGGGCATGTGCTCTCAAATCGTGGGTCCCATGCTCTCAAATTGAGGGGTCCCGTCACCACGTGATCATAGGACCCGTGTAGGCATTCTGAAATATGGGTCCTGCTCTCAAATAGGGAGTCTTGTGGCCACGCGATTGGCTCGTACAGGCTACGTTGGTCTCGTGCAAGGTGTTGGTGCCCCTCACGGGGCCGTTTGGGGGGCACTAAGGGGTTTCACCTCTTGACGACACCTTTTGAAGCCTAAGTGTGGACATTCTCTATTATGGGACATGCTCTCAAACCGAGGGTCCCGTGGCCACGCGGTCGACTCGTGCGAGCTACGTTGGTCCGGTGCGAGGTGTTAGCACCCCTCAAGGGGCCGTTCGGGGGCTATTTTGGGTTTTCCCCCTAAAGGTATATTTTCAATCCTAAGTCTTCCTATTTTCCTATTTTAGTCATATTCCCAAACTCGGAGTCTTGTGACTACGTGGTCAGTTACTACGAGTTACATTGATCCTGTGCGAGCTCTTCGTACCCCTTACGGGACTGTTTAGGGGTTGTTTTGGATTTTCCCATCGCGGAATGTTTTTAAGCCCAAGCGTGCTTGTTTGAAAATTTTAGTCATATTCCCACGTGTGACTTCACAAAATTTTCCTTCGAGTTTCATTAGTCTCATGCGAGGTGTCCGTGCCCCTCAAAGGGCCGTTTGGATGATATTTTGAGTTTTCCACCTAAGGGGATGTGTTTAAGGCTAAGTCTTATTATTTGTAAATTTAAGTCCTATTCCCAAACCAAGAGTCTCGTGACTATGTGGTCAGTTCCTACGAGTTACACTGCAAGGTGTCCGTGCCCCTAATGGGATTGTTCGGGGCTATTTTTGTTTCCCCTAATGGCTTATTTTTAAGACTAAGTCTACTTATTTGACTATTTTTGTCCTATTCAAAATTCAGAGTCCGGTGACTACACAATCAATTAGAACGAGTTATATTGGTCCCGTGTAATGTGTTAGGGCCCCTCACGGGTCCATTCATAAGAGATTTTGAGTTTTCCTCCTAGGGGCAAGTTTTTAAGCTTCAGTTTTCTTATTTGCCTATTTTAGTCCTATTCCCAAACCAGGAGTCCTATGATTTCACGGTCAGTTTCTACGAGTTATATTGGTCTTGCACGCGACGTCTGTGCCCCTCACAATATCGCTTTTTTATTTTTCACCTAGTGACATGTTTTTAAGCCTAAGTTTTCTTATTTGCCTATTTAAGTTCTATTCCAAAATTGGGAGTCTCGTGACTACATGATCAGTTCTTATGAGTTACATTGGTCTCATGTAAGGTGTTTGTGCCCCTCAGGAGGCCTTTGGGGTCTGTTTTGGGTCCCCTAGGGGCATATTTTGAAGTCTAAGTCCGCTTATATGAAAACTTTAGTCACATTAAAAAAATTGGGAGTCTCGTAATTACGCAGTTAGTTCATATAAGTTATATTGGTCCCGTGAGAGGTTTTCGTGCCCCTCACGGGCCATTCGGGGGCTATTTTGGGTTTTCTTCCTTAAGGGGGTATGCTTGCAAGCGTAAGTCTGCTTATTTTCCTATTTTAGTTCTATTCCCAAACCGTGAGTCCCGTGACTACGCGGTCAGTTCCTACGAGTTACATTTGTCCCGTGCGAGGTGTTTGTGCCCCTCACAGGCTCATCGAGGGCTATTTTTGATTTTCCTTCATATGGGCATGTTTTCAACTCTAGATGTGCTTGTTTGCCTATTTTAGTCCTATTCCAAAAGTGGGAGTCCCATGACTACGCAGTAAGTTCCTATGAGTTTCATTGGTCCCTTGCGAGGTGTCCGTACCCCCCCTAACGGGGCCATTCGAGGGTTGTTTTGGTTTTTTCCCTAAGGGCATGTTTTCTATCCTACGTCTGCTTATTTGAAAATTTTATTCCTATTCCTAAATTGGTAGTCCCGTGACTTTGTGATTAGTTTCTACGAGTTACATTAGCTCGTGTGAGGTGTTTATGTCCTTTATTCGGGTCATTTATGAGCTGTTTTGAGTATTCCCCAAGGAGTGTGTTTTCAAACCTATGTGTGCTTATTTGAAAATTTTAGTCCTATTCCCAATCGGGAGTCCCTTAACTACGTGATCCATTTTTATGAGTTACATTGGTCCCGTGCAAGGTGTACGTGCCCCTCACGGGACTGTTCGAGGGCTATTTTAGGACCCCCGCCCCCAAGTGAATATTTTCAAGTATAAGTCTTCTTATATAAAAAATTTAGTCCTATTTCCACTGAGTGTCCCATGAGTACGAGGTCAATTTCTACGAGTTATATTGGCCTGTTGTGAAGTGTCTGTGCCCCTCACTTGGTCGTTCGGGGGTTATTTTGAGTTTTCCCCTTAGGGCATGTTTTCAGTCCTTGGTATACTTATTTGCCTATTTTAGTCCTATTCCTAAACCTGAAGTCCTGTGACTAGGCAATCAGTTCCTACGAGTTGCATTGGTCCCGTGCGAGCTTTTTGTACCCCTTACGTGACCTGTAGGGGTTCTTTTGGATTTTCCCATGGGGGAATGTTTTAAGTCTAAGTGTTCTTATATGAAAATTTTAGTTTTATTACCAAAAGGGGAGTCCAATGACTTCACAGTTAGTTCATATGAGTTACATTGGTCTCATGTGAGGTGTTTGCGCCCCTTACGGGTCCGTTTGGGGGGATATTTTGGATTTCCCCCCTAGAGACATGTTTTCAAGCCTAAGTCTACTTATTTACCTATTTTAATCCTATTTCCATACCGGGAGTCTCGTAGCTATACGGTCAGTTCCTATAAGTTACATTGCAAGGTGTTTATGCCATTCTTGGGGCTGTTCGAGGGTTGTTTTGTGTTCCCCATAAGGACATGTTTTAAAGCCTAAGTCTTTTTATATAAAATTTTTAGTCATATTCCCAAATCGAGAATCCTGTGACTACGTGATCAGTTCTTACGAGGTATAATGGTCCCGTGCGAGGTATTCTTCCCCACACGAGGCCATTCGGGGGCTATTTTGGATTTTCCCCTTCGGGGCATATTTTTAAGCCTAAGTCTGTTTATTTACCTATTTTAGTTTTTTATCTAAACATATAGCCCCATGACTATGCGATCAGTTCCTAAAGTTAGATTTGGCACGTTTGAGGTATCTATGCCCCTCACAGGGCCGTTCAGGGGTTACTTTGGGTTTTCCCCCATAAGGGAATGTTTTCAAGCCTAAGCTAGCTTATTTGTATATTTTAGTCCTATTCATAAAATAGGAGTTTTGTGACTACGTGGTCAGTTCCTATGAGTTACATTGGTTTTGTACAAGGTATTTGTGCCCCTCATGGTGCCATTCGAGAACTATTTTGGGTTTTCCCCTTAGGGCATGTTTTTAAACCAAACTCTGATAATTTGAAAATTTAATCCTATTCCCAAATTGGGAGTCTTGTGACTATCTAGTTAGTTATTACGACTTATATTGGTTCCATGCGAGGTGTCTGTATCTATCATGGGGCCGTTCAGAGGCTATTTTAGGCTTTTTCCTAGAAGCATGTTTTCAAGAATAAGTTTGATAATTTGAAAATTTTAGTTCTATTCCCAAAATTCTACTCCCGTGACTACGCTATCAGTTCCTACGAGTTATATTCATCTTGTGCAAGGTGTACATACCCTCCACGGGGCTGTTCAGGGGCATTTTGGGTTCCGCACCCCTAAGGGCATGTTTTTTAGCCTAAGTCTACTTATTTGCAAATTTTAGTCCTATTTCCAAACCGGGAGTCCCTTAACTATGCGGTTAGTTCCTATGGGTTACATTGCTCCCATTCGAGGTGTCTGTACCCCTCATAGGGCCGTTTAGGGGCCGATGTCATCTTATTTTCAAATTTAATTCTATTCCTAAACCGAAAGTCCTCTAACTATACAATTACTTCCTACAAGTTACATTGGTCCCATGTGAGGTGTTCGTATCCCTCACATTGCCGTTCAGGGGCTATTTCGGTTTTTACCACAGGGGCACGTGTCTAATCCTAAATATTCTTACTTGTCTATTTTAGTCATATTCCTAAATCAGGAGTCCCGTGACTGTGCGGTTAGTTCTTATAAGGTACATTAGTCTTGTTCGAGGTGTCCGTGCCCCTCACGGGGCCGCTCGAGGGCTATTTTGGGTTTTCCCCTAGGGGCGTATATTTAGGCCTAAGTTTTCTTATTTGAAAATTTTAGTCCTAATCCCAAACCGGGAGTTTTGTGACTACATGGTCAATTCCAACGAGTTACATTGGTCCCATACGAGGTGCTTGTAACACTCACGGGGCCGTTCAAGGATTGTTTTGGATTTTCCCCTAGGGTAATGTTTCTAAGCGTAGGTCTGATTATTTACAAATTTTAGTAGTATTCCCAAATCAAGAGGGTTATGACTATGCGGTCAATTTTTACAATTTACATTGGTCTGGTGCGAGGTGTCTTGCACCTCACTGGTCCATTCGGGGGTTGTTTTGGGTTTTACCTAGGTCATGTTTCATGCCTAAGTTGTCTTATTTGCCTATTTGATTCGTATTCCCAAACCATGAGTTCCATGATTACACAGTCAGTTCCTACAAGTTATATTGTTCCGTACAAGGTGTTCGTGCCCCTCATGGGGCCATTCAGTGGCGATTTTTGATTTTCACCCTAGGGGAATTTTTCAACCTTAAATATTCTTATTGGCCTATTTTATTCCAATTCCAAAACCAGGATTCCCTTGACTTCTCGATCAATTTCTACGAGTTACGTTGGTCCCATGTGAGGTGTTTGTTCCCTTCACATGACCGTTTAGTGATTGTTTTGAGTTTTTCACATAGTGGCATGTTTTCAAGCCCATGTCTGCTAATTTTCCTATTTTAGTCCAATTCCCAAAATAGGAGACTCATGACTACGCGATTAGTTCTTATGGGTTACATTGGTCCCATACAAGGTGTCCGTGCCCCTCATGGGGTCATTCGGGGATATTTTAGGTTTCCCATAGGGGCATGTTTTCAAGTATATGCCTTCTTATATGAAAAATTTAATCCTACTCCCAAACCGGGAGTCCTGTAACTATGAAATCAGTTCATATGACTTATATTGGTCCCGCGGGAGGTGTTTGTGCCCCTCACGAGGCCATTCGGGGGGGGGGGGGGGGATGTTTTGGATTTTCCCCTCGAGGAGTATGTTTTCAAGCGTAAGTCTACTTATTTTCCTATCTTAGTTCTATTCCCAAATCGAGAGTCCCATGAATACATGATCAGTTCCTACGAGTTACATTGGTCCCGTGTGAGGTGTTTGTTTTCTCAAAGGGCAGTTCGGTGACAATTTTGGGTTTTCCCTATAGGGTCATCTTTTCAAGCTTAAGTGTGTTTGTTTGGCTATTTTAATCCTATTCAGAAATTGGGAGTATCGTGACTAAGCGATCAGTTCTTACGAATTAAATTATTCCCGTGCAAGGTGTTCATGCCCCTAATGGGGCCATTCGGGGGATATTATAGGTGTTCCCGGGGCATATTTTTAAGTCTTAGTCTGCTTATTTGAAAATTTTATTCTTATTCCCAAATCAAAATTCGCATGACTATGCGATCAGTTCCTACGAGTTACATTGGTCCTGTACGAGGTGTTCGTGTCCTTTACGGGGTTATTCAGGGGATGTTTTGGATTTTTTCGCCAGGAGAATGTATTTAAGCCTAAGTTTTCTTATATGAAAATTTTAGTCCAATTCCAAGACTAAGAGTACCGTGACTACGTGATCAGTTGCTATGAGTTACATTGGTCCCGTACAAGGTGTATGTGCTCCTCATGGGCTACTCGGGGGCTGTTTTAGGTTTCCTACCAATAAGGGAATGTTTTCAACCCTAAGTGTTCTTATTTGAAAATTTTAGTCCTATTCCCAAACCAGGATTCCAATGATTACGTGACTAGTTCCTACTAGTTAAATTGGTCCCGTGTGAGGTCTCCATATCCCTTGCAAGACTGTATGGAGACTTCTTTAGGTTTTCCACCGAGCCATGCTTTTAAGCCTAATTCTGCTTATTTGCAAATTTTAGTCCTATTACTAAATCACAATTCTTGTGACTATGTGCTCAGTTCCTACAAGTTACCTTGGTCCCGTGTGAGGTGTCTGTGTCCCTCACGAGGCCGTTCAAGGGGCTATTTTGACTTTTTCCCTAGGGATATTTATTTTATACCAACTCTTCTTATTTTCCTATTTTAGTCCTATTCCTAAATCGGGAGTCCTGTGACTATACGATCAGTTCCCATAGGTTACATTGGTTCCGTTCGAGGTGTCCATGCCCCTCACGGGGCCATTCGGGGGGCTGTTTTGGGTTTTCCCCCTTGGGGCATGTTTTAATGGCTAAGTCTGCTTATTTTTAAATTTTAGTACTATTCCTAAACTGAGAGTCCTTTGACTACTCAATCAGTTCCTACGATTTACATTAGTTCCCTGCGAGGTGATCGTGACCCTCACGGGGCCATTAGAGGGTTGTTTTGGGTTTTTTCCCCTAGGGACATATTTTCAAGCCTAAGTCTTCTTATTTTCACAATGCAAACTTGGATGAGCATGCAAAGAAAAATTGTGAAAAGTTGATGAAAGGGGGGGGGGGGGGGGGTAGGGGTCGTAGAAGTAAGTTTCGTCAATATTATTTGCAATTTTGATTAACGGAGGAGGCACGGACAAATATCCCCTTTGGTACCACTACGACAAATTGGAATGAGTTGTGCAATTTATATGCTAATTCAAAATATGAGCTTTAAAGTTATTTCAATGATTCTAAATTCTAAAATACATAGACAATTTTATTCACTATGGAGATAGAATGACGTTATAATATATGTTTTAGCAGCGGTGTGACATAAACAAAAACAATAAAACAAAGCAAACTGTAAAGAACGAGGAGGGGTCTAAGGCATTCATGGTTGTTCGTCATGAATTGGTAATATATGACGATTTTAGATTTGAATTTTCTCTTATTAATATGCTTGATAATTATTTACTTTCTAATTACGCAGAGACGTGGAAATGATGATGCTGATCCTAATAAGATCGAGTTCTTTAAAGTGACCCATTGAAAAGATAAGAAATAGACATCTCTTGAATCTGAAGCACTATACGTAAGTAATTATCATTAATACTTTACCATGTACATGGCCATGCGGGTCAATGATTTGGAATTTTTTATTTTAAATATTTTGAACTTGGACTTGAGTTAGATAAAACTAGTTATTGTGCTGAAATATTAGGTTAGAACTCATATATATTGATTTGAATGTCGAGATTGGATATATTGGATTATTATTGTGGTGTGCTTTATATTTTAATGAATTGAATAGGTTGGTTTTTATATAAAAACAAAGGAGACACTGTAGAAATTTTTTAAGACTTAAAATATTTTCAAAATGATTAACTAGTAATTTCATTTATTGTTTTTAGGATGAGAGGAAACGTCTCGAGTCACAGTCTACATTTGAGGGAGGTACATTATTGAGCCCAAACAAGATAGCTAATCAATTTCTCGGCACGAGACCAGGGTAAATCAATGGTCTTGAGAATGGTTCCAAAGCCATCTAATTCAAAAATAACTTTGCAATAAAAAATGCACAATTGGAGGAGGATCTTAAGGAATCTTCTAGAATTCAATAAAATTTGACGGAGCGCCTGCAAGTTATTATGGTAAAGTCAGCAGTTCAGCATGGGGAGGCGACATCTCAATGCGCAACCATAGAGGTTATTTTAGCTAGGCAAGCTGAATATAATAAGCTCATTCAAATCTTACTCGCTTTAAGAGGAGTTAATTCCACATCTTTTGGTTACTACTATTTTATTGGCCAAACTTTGATGGCACACTCTTTTATTAACAAAATTTTGTGCCACACTTCTTTTTTGGATTTTAAATAGACGTATTTTGTGAATTTCACTTAATTTTTAGAATTAATGCTAAATGTTTAGAATGTTAATGTTTATTGTTATATGTATAGATTTATCAAATTTCTGAATGCATAACTTATAGAAAATTTGATATGATGTAATCATTTGATAGATAATAGTTATAAAAAAGGGTGACTGACATTATTAAATTTGTTGTTGATTAAATGATAATAACATTACTCAAAACATGAAAAAATAAAAATAATACTATTATCATTAGCCAAGATTTTTGTTTGTTGCCAATTGTGCTGAAACTTTTTGCTTATTGGCCACGAAATTTGATATTTTTCAATGAAAATAATGAACAAATAGGAACAATAAATTTCGCTGATGAAGAGAAATATTAGACCATTATAATTTTGTTGTTAATAGATATACAATTGTCCATGAAATGTAATTTCATTGCAAAATACATTTAGCCACTGAGTATTTACTACGAGTGTGCAATGAAAGTAATTTTGCGGCCAAAAACATATAGCCACAGATTTACTCATTTTTACCAAGATTTTTTTTGGGAAAATCAAACGATTTGTTGGGATATTATCTGTGATATTATTACCAAAAGTCTTCTCTAAATTCTTAAGGCATGCATTGGTTACATAGTCAACTTCTGCTTCTAATCGAAAATTGATTAGTTTGTGTTTCTCAGCTGCACAGTGATCATCTTCCATATTTTTTTAACTTCCTTGTTCCTCTTCCTCATCCATAAGATCTCCATGTAAACTGGAACTCTAGCGAAATGACCAAAATATTTGATAAGAGTTAGCTGATCCATGTTGATAGGATGTCCCAAACATCTAGTGATCAATAAGAATTATAGGCCTCCAGTATTCAATACCCAACCCCGTAAAGCGAACCCAAATAGGAACTGAAGTAGTTTTTTGTTCAGATGGGTTAAATATGGGTGACCACTGTGAAAGCTTAAAGATTCTCGACTCCATATTCACAACACCAGCAACCCAGATTTTCCTCTTTATCTCTTTGGAAGGAAACAGGAAAGTGAAATATTTCTTGCCCATAGGGATGACTTTCCATTCTCCTACTATATTACATGTATTATGTAGTCTATCTTTCACCTCCTTAGTGGATAAATTTTTATCTCCTTTATTTAACATATGCCTACCAATAAAAAACGTCTCAGTTTCTTTCATGTATTCATTCTCCCAGATTTAAATGGCCATAAGATTAGCAAAGAGAACGGGAATATGACATTTGGATTTGGAATCATGAACGAATATATCTTTCTTAAGCGCATTAGCACAAGAGATTGTAAGGTTTACCTTCAGTTGTGTTAGGTTATCTTTAACATGAGAATTTCCTTCCCATGGGTGGAACTAGGAGAGGGACTGGGTAATAGGCAAGCCGACGCTGAGGAAAATTTAATTTATTAGACCCCGTTTGATGTATCGTATAAAAAGAACGTATTGGATAAACAATATTTGGTGTAATATAGGATAGGATATGAGATGTGAAAAGTTATCCCAAGTGAGCTCCTTATCCCACAAGAAGTGAGATAAAAAAATCCCACCTCGACGGTGGTATAAAATTATCCGGTGTCAAGATTTGATTGAAAATTACTACCATGCCCTTATTAAGATAAAGAAAACTCACTCAACTTGTACTCTCTTAAATATTAGATAGTACTTGTTGATTCCTTTCATTCACACAACCGTACGTTCACATTTTTTCATCACAATAGGTAACCTTCTCCTTTTTTTTCCTTCTATTTTTTTTTTATTTTTGTTGCTTTATCATGAACTACTGTTTAGGTTTAAATTAATGCAAATATTATATTAACCCACTTTCTAGATAAGTTGAAAGTTACGTGTTGTAAACCTATCGCTAATATGTTGTTACAAATATTATTTTTTTATGTGTTGTTAACCCACCTGCTAGACAAGTTGAAAGCTATGTACAATTCAATTTGTTTGTTTTCTTACATTTCTGGCGGCTATTTTGGGTAAAATCGATGTTTCCAAGTTGTGGCTTCAAGAAATTTTTCGACGAGTAGTTTGTTATGAATTGAAAGAGAAGATAGTAAATAAACAATTATGCTCTCTCATTATTTCCGATGGTTGGTTTGTGTGTACATAATGTTTGTATGCTAATGGTTGACTGTGTACAAATTATGAATACATATGTCCATATCATTATTAGCATCTCATAATATTATTCTTGAACATCTCGCGTTGAATTAAATACTATGTTATTGAGTTAATATATATGATAACAATATATTTTTGTATTTTTAAATATTAAATACAAAATAAAGGTGTTTTTGGGAAACTGAAGATAAATTAATCGTATCCGGAGCATTTTAACCACATGATTGTATTATTATATCCCATTCCATCGTCTTATTCGAAACCGTTCCAAACGTTGTATTGAAATAAGTCTTATCCGTCCCATACTTATCCTATCCAATTAAACTTTTATCCTATCTTATTCACCCCCCTTATATGGCGCACCAAATGAGGACTTAGTGTAAACTCAATCCAAAATAATTATTTAGTTCACCCCAAAATATCAACCAATTTAACTTTAAGTAAGCAACCTTTTTATTCAAGTAAAGGAGTCCATCAACTTAATATTATAATTTATAATATTAATTGTTAGGCATTTATAGAATCGTTAAGTAACATTACTTTTCATTGTTTTTAAAGTAATTATTTGGTAGATACTCAAATATAACATCAAAAGAATTCGGTTTGAGGGCTCCTGCCCCCAAACCCCCAAAAATCGCAATTAAGTTGTCCCGCCCAGGTATAAAATCATGGCTCCGCCACTATTACTTCCCATGCATAAAGTTGCACCAAAAAAGTTGATTTTTTTTTTACTTCATATTTGTGCCATGGAATATAATCATGAAGAGGGAGATGATTATTATGAATCAAACCATAAGAGAAAAATAAGTAGTAAAATAGGAGTAAAAAAGAAATATCTAGAAATCCTAATTCCACCCAAGTTTTTCTCTTAGCATCCTTCTCATCCCATTCTCACACATCTCAAAAAGTTTTTTTTATTGAAATGGAGGTGCGGGGTATCCAGTGATTAAAAGGCATTTTAATTATCATTTATATTATATTCAGGTAAGAATTTTAAACATAATGAAATTTAAAAACATTTCCACAAATTCTTTATCTTAAGGTGTGTGCCCCTCATTTCTTTTATAATTATATAACCAAAATTCAGCACAATTAGGTCAACGACTTACTTCTTTTGGAAATTCTCTAAGGCTCGTGAATAACCATAATGACCCGTGTTATGAGTGGTATTTCAAACAAAATTATCTCTCATATTTCGTTCCATTTCATAGATGTTTATATGATTGTGTAGTCCCATTGTCACAAAAAACTCATAATCCTCACTTTTAACGTTTTTAGAAAGTTTCTTTTCCATTCCATAACATCACAGCCGGAAGAACCCATGAATTGCACTTAAACTTTTTTGAAGCATCATTTTCTTTTCGCATGTAGATGTTTCATTAACTTCTCTTCATATAAAAAAATTCAGCCTATAATAATTTATAGAGTTAGGTTTCTTCTTAATAAAATATAGAAAATCTTTAAAACTAGGACTGAATAGTTGTTCACCTTATCAAAAATATCTAGTATGAGACAAAGTGAAAGACAGTGGGATATGTGTTCTTCCAAGGTCTGCCAACCTAGTTGAGGGTTTATCCTAATTGTCTCCTAACGAAAGGCCATTTTTATAAAGTTTCAATTTCTTTTGTGAAAATCTATCCCTAACTACTGAAGAACATTAAATGGTCTTCCACCGTAGGTTGAGCCAGTTGTTCGATTTATTGTCACATCTGAAGTATAACTAACATGAGGCATTCTCCCAACTCTTGTTCGGGGGTAAACTAGTTGTATCTAAAGAAATTCAAAATGTTATTGTTGTTTTAGAAATTCAAATTGGTATTAGTATTGTTGACATAAAAATTCAAATTGTTATCATTATTATTATTGTGGATTCCATTGTTGTTATAGCATATATATAATAAAAATCCGGTATGAAAAAATGGAGACAATAATTATTAATGTTTTTATGGCATTACAAACAATTATGATATGGTTTCAAACTATTTGCATGCCTCCTGATTATATATTATTTTTTTATTTGTTATGTATTGAAACGGGGTTGCTATATTATATAGATTGTTCAGGATATTTTTTTAACTTTCTTCTTTAGAACTAAAAATATTAATGAGATGAATATTAACATGGAATGTTATTAATAGGGTTGATAATCACCCAAAACGTCTAAGTTTATACCCCTAAATGTCTACTTTTTATAGATAGTTATGGTTAAAACTAGTCTTATATATTATTGATGTCTAAAACTAACATGGGTCCAATTTTATAATCACATATAAATATAAAAGACAAGTAAACAAAGTAAGAATGACAACCAAGATTTTAAACATGGTTTAGCTAGATAATAAGCCTACGTCCACGATTATAGTATTATAGTTACCAGGCCCATATTACGACAACGGAGATATTGAGAGCATAGTTATGATTAAGATCAAACTTAGAGATTTCTTCCTCGGAGAAGGAGAGCATTCTAGTAGAGGTTAAGGATCTGACTAGGTTCACTTATTTTTTTGGAGTGGTGGAAGGAGGGACTGTGGGCCCGGTAAGTAATTTAATCAAAGCATTTCGGTGTACTTGAGAAAACATGAAAAGTCCACACAAAGTGATGTTAGCATAAGTTTTCTTCAGCTGGTTGAGTATCTTGCTATCCTCGATGGTCATTTACGATATGGGGAGTTTCCTGACAACACCCTTTCCTTTATCATTTGTTGCTTATGGAAGGTTCGAACCCTGGTAGTGCATCCTAGATCTTGTCATATGGTTTATTGAAGAGGGTAAGAACAAGAAACCTATTTTTTTTATCTATCTCGGGTTATTCAGACACTTTGTTGATCTCTCCTAGGAAATCTTCAAATGATATCATCCTATATACACTAATCACTGGGCTAACCTTTTCTTACCTTGGCTCTTTATCTGAACTTTCAAATTCACCCCCCATTCGGTGGTAATGATGTCATACTTCTACGAGAAGTCAATGCATTCTACAACCTCAATGGTTTCTTCACATAGATCCTCCAACTCAATAGGGAGGTATAGAAGTGAAGGGACCAACCACCCTTGTAGCTTCAAGGCATCGAGCAACTCAGATATATGAAAAATCTCATTGGTCGGTTAGAATAAGCCTGCCATGATCTAAACTTCATCGTCTAAACTTACTTCGTCAATGGGGACTACCAATTTAGTAATGTGTTACAAAGATGAATATAAATCCAAACTCCAAGAGAATTACTAATGTGTTCCGCTCCACTCCAAAATGAGGTCGCCTCAATGATAATCTTCTCGGCCAACCTACTTGGCATCCGTCTCATCCGTGTAAATCAAGTTGGACACACCGTACATTCCTATGAGCGCCTACAAACAAAATGTCCCTTATTAATCATATGGTAATATAAGAACCTGGTTGTTGCAAATTAATCACCCATGCACTTATCCATATTGTCATCCCATAATCCAAGGAAAATTAGGTTGCCATTCTGATAAGCATGTATATTCAAGTGTATCTACTCAACTTATAAGGTAAATCTATCTCTCTCCATAATATTCTCTATAAATAACCTATAAATAGGGCACTAATCCACTTAAGAAGGGGAATCTCGCTAAAATTCTATCAATCATCGAGTTATAACAATAACCCTAATTGTAACCTTGATAATAACGAAGTAAAAGCCTAGAAACACTGTGGACGTAGGTTTCCTTGAAGAGACGAACCACGTAAAACCCATTGTGCTTTCTCTATCTCGCATCCCCAGTCTCTATTATAATTATTTCTCTCTTCATTTATGTATTTATTATTTATTGTCTCTAATTATAGACATCAACAAATTGTTACCGTCTATGGGTATCTTGTGATAACTCATTGTAATTCCTACCTAAATCCATTCATTCAAATACCCAGCTAAGACAATCTTGAATGGCGGATAATCTCGAGAGTAGCTACATGACAGAAGTTCATACGTCATCCACCTCTATTAGAAAGGGCAGTCTACACAACATATTATTGAGGCTGGCCAAGGGGAAAGAGGGGATACAGGAAAGTGCCAAGCAGTGGACAAACACCCTCCAGGTAAGACGGGTGTAGCCCAATCTTAAAGTTGTAACCCCTGGACTAGAGGTATCAAGGAGCGGTGAGGGGCGATTTCCCCTAGCACCTCATAAGGAGAGGAATCAGTAATACTGTAGGAAATCAATGCAGAATCCCATGAGGATATACCTAGAACCCCATGGAAACACCAGCTCCTCCCGAAAAATTGCGTCACAGCGGGACCGGTCCTATCACCTCGAGGACACCTCCTCCATCCAGTTTCCCAGCCATTTTGATCACCAATCATACTCGGAGGAGCGCCCTAGTGTGATTCAAAGGTTGAGAATGGGCTCAGCCTTTTATCAACTAGAACCATGTTTCAACTAATGGCGAGCAGTGGAGGCCTCACGAGATAACTCTAGGGGGGAATGAATCAGGCAGGTGTAATACCCCATAATTTTATTTTTATTTATTTAAGGGATTAATTGAATTAAATGAGAATTAATTGGGAATTAATCCGGATATAAATTCTAGTGAGATGTAAGTTGGTATTTGATTATGATGTTAAAATTGAAAATTTCATGAGTATTAAAAATATTAAAATTATCACGAGGCAGAAATACGACAATTTGGAGATTTAGTTGGGACGCGCGTGTCAGTCGCGTCAGGAATGAAATTAATTGAATTAAAAAGTGAATTATATTTTTATCAACCGAATGGTCATTTTGAGTGTTCCAACGTGTCCAGAAGGGTCGAAATAGTCAGAAAACACTAGCCAGGGGTTTAGTTTGGGTCCCGGGCCATTTTTAGGCCATACCGGCAACCCAAAAGGGTAGTTTGGTAATTTTAAAAATAGTGGAATTAAAACCCAAGAATTTTAGAGGTTAATTTTATATTAGTAATGAACCCATTAATTCCATTATCAGCATTTATCAAGTAGTAGGCTACGGGAGTTAAAGGGAGAGTCCTAAGAGGTTCCAAAAGAAACCCCTAGCCACTATCACCATCTTTGGGAGAAATCTGTAGAGAGAAAGAGGAGAATCAACCTTCATCCTTGAACATCAAATCAGAACATCTAAGGCAAGTGGTTTAATTACATGAATTCAAGTGAATGTTTCCTCCATGCTTAGAATTGAATATATGTCTTGTATTGAAAGTTTGATGAAAAACCATGAAATTGAAGATAGAAATTGTAATCTTATATGAGAATAGCATGTAGAATAGCTTATGGACGAATTTCATATCCAAAATACATCTATTAATGATTTTAAAAATGGATTTATAAGAAGTAGTTGTAACACTAAATTATGTGTTCATGTTTATAGGGTTTGGGACAAGATTTGGGAATTATGATAATTACATGTTGATTTAGGAGGTATTGTCCCCATATATATGTGAAAAAGTGACCTAGAAGGACTTAGTGTAGTTTAAACACATTAAAACTTAGTTTGGATGATCATAGGATGGATTTAGAGAAGAGGAGAAAGAAGAAAAATCGAATTTGGAAAATTTTGGGCGCAGTTTGCCATCTCGTTAGAAGACCTGCCCATGTCGTTCGAACGACCTCGTTCGAACGAGCTTCTAACGAGATGACAGTATCCCTTCTAACGAGTTGGTATTTCATTCGAACCCTTTCGTTCGAACGAAACTCGTTCGAACAACCTCGTTCGAACGAGACTTCTAACGAGTTGACGGAATGACCTTTTAGGCTTGATTTTATTTCAAATGTTCCGTAGACTTATTTAATGGAGTAATAACCTTCCCTTATTGACCAGTGAGTATAATGGAGAGATTGGAGTACGTTGAGGAGTAAAACTTAGAATTTTGGAGTAAACTGGATAACATTTGTGGATTAGGAAATGAGTACCTAATTACTAGGTGAGAAGAGTTGACAACTTTAATGTATATAAATCGGGGACTTATAAGTGTATAACATTAAATGATGGTATAACAACGAGAAGTATGCCTCTATTAATATTCTGAGATATCTAAGATGTACGAATGCTTAGTATATGTGGTTATCTGTGTATAACATACCTACCATACTTGCTATCATGGGAGGTCGGCGTTCGATCAGGACCATCTAATCTTTGTGTGCCTATGAGGGGATTTAGATGGGTACCTTGAGGACATAGGTCAAAGAAGGACTTATTGAGAAGTTAATAAGTCTGCTGATCATGGGAGAGTATGTATGTCCGTGACCCATGTGATGTGAACTTTTTTCGCCTCCATTGTTTGTGATTGTTCTTTATTGAAACGATTCTTGAAAGATTCGGAATGCGTGGTCCTTATGTACGCGATGGGACAGGATTGGATAGCAGAGTATGTGTGCACCACAGCTTAGTCTTGGGGTGCTAGTATTGTATATTTATGATGAGAATAATATACGATTAATTGAAATGAACTGCCATGTATATATGTGAGTATAAATAATAGCAACGTTATGTAAAGATAAGATGGAAGATCTCTAGTAAGTAGTATTACTAATATGGGAAACCGAGAATAAATGTAAAGCTCTTTGTTTAAATGAAGATGACAAAATTAAATCGTGAGTCGTATAGTAATGTTAGATTTTTGTATTGGACTAGTTAGATTTGGGAATAACTAAAATGGGAATGGATACATTAGGAGTGCATAGATAGTCGAGAAGTGAGTATTTCATGTGAGAGCACGTCCTAACATGTATTTTTCATTCATTGTTTAATGTCATTAAAACACTTGCTACTTTTTTAAACTGTTTTCACAATCGGGCTCTGACCCGTTTGCTTCCAAATCTATTTTTTTTGTAAAAACTTTTAGGTGCCCAACCACAAGGACACCATGCATAGGAGTTCCATTCCGGTGATGTACTATAGCTGGTGGAAGTTACAGGACCTTGACAGTAGATGCCTCCACTTCCATTATTGACTCTATATTATCAGATTTTCTCATGTTGGGCATGTATCCCCATTTCTTTTAGAGACATTTTATCTATTCAGTTATTTTAGATTTTGGGTTGTAATTAATTTAGTGATGCATACTTGGTTTTTGTTTATTTCAGTATTCGGATTATTGTGAGGAGTATTCCTCCAGATTCATTATTATTTATGGTTATTCTATTGTGACTATGTTGTCGTGGTTATGTTATCATTTCTTAATCTACTTGTTGCATGTTAATCGGATTTAATTAAAATTGATAACACTTTATAAATATTACGTGGCTAGTAATTGTTAAAATGTTTTCGACAGTGGTGCTACGAACTGAACCAACTTGACATTTTGAATTAATTTGAATAAAGGAGTAGCTTCCCGGTATTTAATTAGTCGGGGTGTCATAGGTGGTATCAGAGCATCAGGTTCTAGTGTCCTTAGTATCTGTAGGGCTTGTTATGTTTCCGCTGAGCTTTCTTTGATGTAGAGCCCTATATTTTAGGAATATTGTATTCTTTTGTGTATGTTTCACTCTTCAGCTATTTTGAGATAATAACTACGAACTTATAGACTTTACTCTCATTTTAGTTGCCTCCACGATGTGCACATCGGGTTTCTAGGGATGCTCAGCCCGAGCCACAGCCTGCACCAGTTTAGGGCACCATGAATGCCATCGAGGTTGCAGCTATTATATCCCAAACAGTGAATGTCGCCCTAGAAGTTGTAAAACAGGCACCACCCCAGGCGCCGGTAGTCACGCCAGTTCAGGCTCATGCATTACCGTTTGCATGGGAACGCGTTCATGATGCTTTTCAGAAAGCACACCCTCCGGAGTTTGCAGGTAGCTCCGAAGTTGTTGTGTCCAGTCAGTGGAGGAAGGACATTCAAAGGCACATAAGGATGTACAAGTGCACGGATGTTCAGAAGCAGATACTGACTACTTTTAAGCTAATAGGATCAGCATTGCAGTGGTGGGAGTCCATTACCACCGTGGAGGAGAGAGACGCCCTTTCTATTCAGGAATTCTGGGTGCGGTTCGACCGTAAATATTTTCCATCAGCTATTCACACTAAAATGAGGAGGAAGTTAATGAACCTCAAGCAGGAGGGGAGGACCGTGGCCGAGTATGAGGACGAATTTACTAATCTCTTGAACATTGTTCCCGATGAGATTCCGACTGAGGAGAAAAGGATTTAGAGGTTCATGGACGGATTGACTTGGAGGATCCGACAACACTTGTTGGGAAATATTTCGTTGGACACTTACTCTGACTTGGTTAACGCAACACTGCTTCACTGTCAGGATCACCGCTTTCACATGTCTGAGAGTAAGAGATCAGGAGAGTCCAACCATCAGCGTAGGACAAGGGGAAATGGGGCAAGCGGGGCACAATCTGCTCAAGGTCAGCATAGGTAGGGAGATCAGGGTTCCCAGCAGGGGGATTCTAAGAGGTTCAGATCTGGGGGATTCAGAAATGGACGGGGAGGTTTTCATCATGGCCATCAGGGTCAGAACGGCCATCAGGGCCATCAGGGCCAGAATGGTCAGCAGCAGCAGTTTCAGCAGGGCTAACATGGTCAGGGTAGGAATGGCAACGGCCATCAGGGCCGTGGGCAGCAGGGAAAGCGAGGGGGAAACTTCCCAGGGAGGTGCTTCGCTTGTGGCAAGATTGGCCACAAATGCCAAGATTGTCCTGATAGGGGCAGGGCCCCACAACAGCAGCAGCAGGGTGCTCGACATGAGCCACATAGGCCTATGTTTCCCGCCGCCCTCCCAGCACCACCACAGATGGAAACATTACCACCCATTCCAGCGGTCCCAATCCAACAGGGACAACTTCAGTATGGCAGAGTGTATCAGCTCCAGCATGCCGCAGTCCCACAGGATCCACCTACTTTTGAGGGTATGTTCTCTATTCAGGGGACTATGAAGCATATTTTATTTGATACGGGGGCCACACATTATTTCATTACCACGAGATTTGCACGCACTATTGGGTTGTTAGACATCGCAGAGAGCACGATTACTTGTGTAGATTCACCGTTGAGTAGGGGTTCCGTGATTTCCCTTATTTGTAGAGGTGTGGTTATAGACATCGGGAGATTTACTTTACCCGCTGATATGTTAGTATTAGAGATGACTGAGTACGATGCGATTGTTGGTATGTATTGGCTAGTTGCGTACCGAGCCATGATTGATTGTTTTAGTAGGAGTATTATATTTGCCATTCCCGGGCAGGAGATGTTTTTAGTGGCGATGCCTCGCCCTGAGGGAGGATCGTCCACCCATTTGTATTATATAGAGGAGGAGACCTCTAAGGAAGTGGTAATACCACTCGATTCAATTCCAGTTGTTAGGGAATTTGCTGATGTATTTCAGGATATACCTGGACTACCTCCGAGTAGAGAGATAGATTTTGTGATCGATTTGACGCCGGGCACTCGACCAATTGCCCGCGCACCGTACCGTATGGCTCCAGCGGAGATGAGAGAGTTAAAGGATCAGTTAGAGCAGTTGTTGGGTCAGGGGTTCATCTGAAGGAGTACTTTGCTGTGGGGTGCCCCTGTGTTATTCGTAAAGAAGAGGGATGGGTCGTTGAGGTTGTGTGTAGATTATCGGGAGTTGAATAAGTTCATGATACGGAATAAGTATCCGTTGTCCCGAATCGATGGCTTAATCGACCAGTTGAGAGGAGCTTCCTTCTTCTCAAAGATTGACTTGCGATTGGGATACGATCAGTTGCATATCAGGGAACAGGACGTCTCGAAGACCGCTTTCTTGATGCGATATGGTTCCTATGAGTTTCGAGTTATGCCTTTTGGCTTGACCAACGCTCCAGCCGTGTTTATGGACTTGATGAATAGGGTGTTCAGAGAGTTCCTAGACCAGTTCATCATCGTCTTTATTGATGAAATTTTGGTTTACTCCCAGACAGAAGACGAGCACGCCGAGCATTTGAGGCAGGTTTTGCAGACGCTACGCCAGAACGAGCTTTATGCAAAGTATGATAAGTGTGGGTTTTGGCTGAAGGAGGTTCAATTTTTGGGGCATATCATTTTAGACCGGGGGATATCTGTTGATCCGGGGAAAGTATCCGTGGTGAGAGAGTGGGGACAGCCCGTGACACCGACTGAGATATGTAGTTTCTTGGGCCTAGCAGGATACTACAGGAGGTTTATTCGGGATTTCTCAAAGATAGTGGGTCCTTTGACACATCTGACTCGCAAGGGTGTGCCATTCATCTGCAGCGATGCCTAACAGTTGGAATTGAATGAGTTGAAGGATAAGTTGACCTCAGTGCCTGTGTTATCATTGCCCAGACCGGGAGTTGAGTATCTAGTCTACACCGATGCGTCCCTACAAGGACTTGGAGGTGTGCTGCAATAGGAGAGTCAGGCCATAACTTATGCTTCCCGTAAGCTTAAGCCTCACGAGAGGAATTACCCCACCCACGACTTGGAGTTAGCGGTAGTCGTATTCGCTCTTCGAATTTGGAGACATTATCTCCTAGGGGAGAAATTTTGGTTGTTCACATACCACAAGTCTCTACAATACCTCTTCACGCAGAAGGAAATGAATATGCGTCAACGACGGTGGCTTGAGTTTGTGAAGGATTATCAGTTTGATATCCAATATCACCCAGGGAAGGCTAACGCGGTAGCAGACACGTTGAGCCGTAGGCCAGTAGATGAGGTGGTCGAGGTGTGGAAAGATAAGTGGAGGGAGTTAGGACACCAGGATACAGTGGACCGATCGTTCATGTCTATGATGACTGTTACACCTCAGATTGTTACGAGAGTGATAAAGGCCCAGGAAATTGACTCGTTCTGTCAGTAGAAGATAGTTCGATTACTAGCAGAGGGAGCTGAGTCCTATACCATTAGTTCAGACGGGGGATTACGCTTCAACGGGAGACTGGTTGTTCCGGAAGGGGAAGACTTGCGACACGAGGTGATGGCAGAGTCGCACGGCTCATGGTTCGCGGTACACCCTAGTGGGGACAAGATGTTCCAAGACATGAGACGCCAGTATTGGTGGAGCGGGATGAAGAGATATTTCCGTGTTCATTTCTAAATGCACCACTTGTCAGCTAGTAAAGGTGGATCATCAGAAACCAGCAGGACTTCTACGGCCGTTAGAGGTTCCGACATGGATATGGGAGAGCATATCCATGGACTTTATCACGGGTTTACCTACGTCACAAAGGGGTCACGACTCCATATGGGTAATTATGGATAGGTTGACCAAAGTTGCTCATTTTTTACCCATGAGGATAGATTACACTACGGGACAGCATGCCCAGATTTTCATTGCAGAGATAGTGAGACTTCCCGGGGTGCCTCTAAATATCGTGTCTGACCGAGACAAGATATTTGTTTCACGATTTTGGGAGAGTTTCCAGGAGGCCATGGGTACAGAGTTGCGGTTGAGTACGACATATCACCCGCAGACTGATGGTAAAACAGAGCGTACAAATCAGATGTCGGAGGACATGTTGCGTATGTGCATCCTAGACTTTGGAGGTAGTTGGGAGAAGTACCTTCCACTGGTGGAGTTTTCTTAAACAACTCCTACCAGTTCACCATTGGCATGGCTCCATTTGAGGCGTTGTACGGTAGACCTTGTCGTTCCCCAGAATGTTGGTTAGAGGTGGGGGATAACAAACTCCTTGGACCAAAAGTGATTCAGGACACTTCGGCAAGGATAGATATGATACGGAGCCGCATTTGGGTAGCTCAGGATTGGCAGAAGAGCTATGCTGATGCCAAGAGGTTCTTTAGAGAATTCAAAGTGGTGGACCAAGTGTTACTCAGAGTATCTCCTATGAAGGGGATTATGCATTTTGGGAAGAAGGGGAAACTGGCACCAAGGTATGTGAGGCCATTTCCTATCATCGAGCGTATTGGGCCAGTTGCATATAGACTTGGGCTACCAGAGCACTTGCATAATATTCATGATGTGTTCCATATTTCCTCGCTAAGGAAATATCTTAGGGATGATTTGGACCATACCCACATTGCTTTAGAAGACATCGATCTTCAGCCTAATAGTTCCTACGAGGAGGGGCCGATTGCTTTTTTGGACCGAAGTGAGCGGAAACTGAGGTCAAAGATAGTACCATTAGTACGTGTTCAGTGGCGGCATCATAATGCCGAGGAGTCCACATGGCAGTGCGAGGATGAGATGCGTGAGCATTATCTAGAGTTTTTTTTACTAGGTACTCTTTAGTTCCGAATTTCGGGACGAAATTCTGTTATTAGGGGGGAAGTATGTAATACCCCGTAATTTTATTGATATTTATTTAAGGGATTAATTGAATTAAATGAGAATTAATTGGGAATTAATCCGGATATAAATGCTAGCGAGATGTGAGTTGGTATTTGATTATAATGTTAAAATTGAAAATTTCATGAGTATTAAAAATATTAAAATTATCGCGAGGCAGAAATACGACAATTTGGAAATTTAGTTGGGACGCGCGTGTTAGTCGCGTCAGGAATGAATTTAATTGAATTAAAAAGTGAATTATATTTTTATCAACCGAATGGTCATTTTGAGTGCGCCAACGTGTCCGGAAGGGTCGAAATAGTCAGAAAACACTAGCCGGGGGTTTAGTTTGGGTCCCGGGGCATTTTTAGGCCATACCGGTAACCCAAAAGGGTAGTTTGGTAATTTTAAAAACAGGGGAATTAAAACCCAAGAATTTTAGAGGTTAATTTTATATTAGTAATGAACCCATTAAGTCCATTATTAGGATTTATCAAGTAGTGGGCTACGGGAGTTAAAGGGAGAGTCCTAAGAGGTTCCAAAAGAAACCCCTAACCACCATCACTATCTTTGGGAGAAATCTGTAGAGAGAAAGAGGAGAATCAACCTTCGTCCTTCAACATCAAATCAGAACAGCTAAGGCAAGTGGTTTAGTTACATGAATTCAAGTGAATGTTTCCTCTATGCTTAGAATTGAATATATGTCTTGTATTGAAAGTTTGATGAAAAACCATGAAATTGGAGATAGAAATTTGAATCTTATATGAGAATCGCATGTAGAATAGATTATGGACGAATTTCATATCCAAAATATATCTATTGATGATTTTAAAAATGGATTTACAAGAAGTAGTTGTAGACACTCAATTCTGTGTTCATGTTTATAGGGTTTGGGACAAGATTTGGGAATTATGATGATTACAGGTTGATTTAGGAGGTATTGTCCTCATATATATGTTAAAAAGTGACCTAGAAGGACTTAGTGTAGTTTAAACACATTAAAACTTAGTTTGGATGATCATAGGATGGATTTAGAGAAGAGGAGAAAGAAGAAAAATCGAATTTGGAAAATTCTGGGCGCAGTCTGCCATCTCGTTAGAAGACCTGCCCAAGTCGTTCGAACGACCTCGTTCGAACGAGCTTCTAACGAGATGACAGTATCCCTTCTAACGAGTTGGTAGTTCATTCAAAGCCTTTCGTTCGAACGACAGTCGTTCAAATGACCTCGTTCGAACGAGACTTCTAACGAGTTGACAGAATGGCCTTTTAGGCTTGATTTTATTTCAAATGTTTCGTAGACTTATTTAATGGAGTACTTCCCTTATTGACCAGTGAGTATAATGGAGAGATTGGAGTACGTTGAGGAGTAAAACTTAGAATTTTGGAGTAAACTGGATAACATTTGTGGATTAGGAAATGAGTACCTAATTACTAGGTGAGAAGAGTTGACAACTTTAATGGATATAAATCGGGGACTTATAAGTGTATAACATTAAATGGTGGTATAAGAACGAGAAGTATGCCTCTATTAATATTCTGAGATATCTAAGATGTACGAATGCTTAGTATATGTGGTTATCTGTGTATAACATACCTACCATACTTGCTATCATGGGAGGTCGGCGTTCGATCAGGACCATATAATCTTTGTGTGCCTACGGGGGGATTTAGATGGGTACCTTGAGGACATAGGTCAGAGAAGGACTTATTAAGAAGTTAATAAGTTTGGTGATCATGGGAGCGTAGGTATGTGCGTGACCCATGTGATGTGAACTATGTTCGCCTCTATTATTTGTGATTGTTGTTTATTGAAACGATTCCTAAGAGATTCGGAATGCTTGGTCCTTATGTACGCGATATACCGGGATTGGATAGAAAAGTATATGTGCACGACAGCTTAGTCTCGGGGTGCTAGTATTGTATATTTATTATGAGAATAATATACGGTTAATTGAAATGAACTGTCATGTATATATGTGAGTATAAATAATAGCAACGTTATGTAAAGATAAGATGGAAGATCTCTAGTAAGTAGTATTACTAATATGGGAAACCGAGAATAAATGTAAAGCTCTCTGTTTAAATGAAGATGCCGGAATTAAATCGTGAGTCGTATAGTAATGTTAGATTTTTGTATTGGACTAGTTAGATTTGAGAATAACTAAAATGGGAACGGATACGTTAGGAGTGCACAGATAGTTGAGAGGTGAGTATTTCATGTGAGAGAACGTCCTAACATGTATTTTGCATTCATTATTTAATGTCATTAAAACACTTGCTACTTTTTTAAACTGTTTTCACAATCGGGCTCTGACCCGTTTGCTTCCAAATCTATTTTTTTTGTAAAAACTTTTAGGTGCCCAGCCACAAGAACACCATGCATAGGAGTTCCATTCCGGTGACGTACTGTAGCTGGTGGAAGTTACAGAACCTTGACAGTAGAGGCCTCCACTTCCATTCTTGACTCTATATTATCAGATTTTCTCATGTTGGGCATGTCGCCCAATTTCTTTTAGAGACATTTTATCTATTAAGTTATTTCAGATTTTGGGTTGTAATTAATTTAGTGATGCAGACTTGGTTTTTGTTTATTTCAGTATTTGGATTGTTGTGAGGAGTATTCCTCCAGATTCATTATTATTTATGGTTATTCTATTATGACTGTTAAGGTGGTTATGTTAGCATTTCTTAATCTACTTGTTGCATGTTAATCGGATTTAATTAAAATTGACAACATTTTTTAAATATTAGGTGGCTAGTAATTGTTAAAATGTTTTCGACAGTGATGCTACGAACTGAACCAACTTGACATTTTGAATTAATTTGAATAAAGGAGTAGCTTCCCGGTATTTAATTAGTCGGGGTGTCACAGGTCCATCACTAGAGGATCCCGTTGCTCTACTAGAGCATAGGATTAAACCGAGGAGACTTCCAAGGAAGAGAGCTCGGTTGAAAGCTGAGGACGAGTAGAAAAGCCAATTGAAGGAGATACCCAAGGTGATAACAGACCGTGGAAAGGCTCTATCTAATGCCTAAAAGACTTCTTGGGAGAGATGACTAGGTCAAAGAATCCCCTACGTAGGGATTTCACAAAAAGGATCCCCCTTTATATCTTATATCGTGGCATATCCCACTCTAGCGAAATTCAAGCCATCGGTTATCACACCAAAGCACGATGGAAGTTGGATCCTATTTTGCATATCGAATAGTACCAAGTAATTGTGAACATTTATTCCATCCCAGTTGAAATGAGGTTCCAAGCATTCTCCAATAATATAACTGGCTCTGTCCAAATCTAGTACAATAGTCTACCTAGTGGGAAAATAATTTTTTTTAGCAACTGGCCGACCAGTTTGTTAGCAATTTCTCCTTCGGTGCAAAATTAGGGAAACAAGTCACCCATTTTCTCGGCATTTAATAGAGGGTAGATGAGAGAACCCGAGATTATATTACCAGATTTAGCATCGAGAAGCTGGAAGTGGTGGATTACAATGATCCAACTGCCAAACGGCTCTAATGCGTGGACTGCGACTAAGGAAGCTATTTTGCGCATTAGCTAAGGTTCCACCCAAGACTACGACTGAATTACTGGCAAACGTAGAGAAGATTATGAACACCAAAGAGGTAATGACAACCAAAGAATTCAACAACCCTAAGCCACCGGCTGGCACAATCTCCAGTAAATAAGAGAAGAAGGATAAAAAGGCTGATAAACCAAGAAAATATGATGAATACACACCACTCACAGTTGGCGTCCACCATATCCTGGAGGAAATCTAAAAAAGCAAAGACCTCAGATGACCGATAAAATTGAAGATGCCTGCAGACAGGAGGGACAAAAGCAAGTAGTGCGAATTCCACAAGGACCACCATCACAACATAGACAGTTGTATACATTTAAAGAATGAAATTGAGAAATTAACCACGAGGGTCAAGCAATTAAAGTATGTGGATGGAAATAATTAATCAAATCCTAAAGAAAATAAAGTCGGGAGACGATCAAAATCACCCTGCCGGAGGATGAATGACAAGAAGAGGGATAAGGACGATGACCTAGATCTCCCTAAAAAAATTAAAGAACCCATGCGTGATGTCGACATGATATTTCTTTACTATCATTTCATCCTGGGAGGAGGAGATAGTGGGTGAGAAGACCCTGTAGAAATAAAAGCCTACCTGAAAGAGGCCCAACTTGCGTCCATATGCAAGTTAACATGACCTCCAATTTGGACAAATAACCCCGCAAGATAAACAAAGATAAACTAATCATTGGCTTTTTAAAAGACGACCACTACAAGAATTTGCACCATTATCAACATACAAATTATGTCGCTAAAGTTATAAATATGCTGCTAAAAGGTATTGGCAACATATTTTGCTATGTTGCCAGCTTGTTGCCTATTGTCTGTCTAGGAAACCTTTTGGCAACACATCAAGCCTGTGTTGCTGAAGGTATACTTTTGGCAACACGCAATTGTGTTGCCAAAAGTATTTTATAATTTGTCAAATTTATAATAAAAATATTATTTGTGTTGCCAAAAGTCACTCAATAACAACAAAAATAGTTGTGTTGCAAAAATCTATACCTTTTGGCAACATAAGAGCTGTGTTACCAAAAGGATATACCTTTGGCAACACAGGTCTTGTGTTTCCAAAAGCAATATCTTTGGCAACACAAGAGTTGTGTTTCCAAAGGCATAGCCTTTTGACAACACAACTCTTATGTTGCCAAAAGCTATACCTTCGGCCAAGAATCTCTTGTGTTGCCAAAAGTTATCTTTTTGCAACCAAATACTTGTTGCCATATCCAAAGTGATAGATGTAGATGATAACTTTTGACGATAAAAAATTGTGTTGCCAAAAGTAATAGATTTTTATTTATTACCTATTATTTTTTTCGCAATTGGAAATATTTTTAAAATTGCACTTTTTTCATCAAACGTACAACCTTATAATCCAAAATAACATTGCATATTTGTCATACAATCATAAGTAATACAAAATTCCACAATTTTCAACCAAATCTCATTAATATGAATTACAAAATAATATTTCATCACAATCCAAGTATAAAGGTACAATGCCTCCCAAATACGAACATAACAAATCCTAACACATCAAAAGATGTAAACATGATATAACCTCATACATTAACACATCAGAAGATGTTAAAAAAGTCCGCATAAAGTAAAATGACGGCTACAATATGGCTCCTCTACACTATAAGAAACCCAAACTCCAAGCCACCACGAACATATTAACTCCAAGCAAAATCCATCATCAACCTGCACAAAATACAAAAATAAATGACTACATGAGTTTTATAACTTCAAATGCATAAGAATCTAGACATCCAATTTTATAGGCAACAAAATAATCACATGACCCAAAACTATTTAAGTCTAACATCTTATGTAATATAATGTAGGTACAAAAT
Source organism: Sambucus nigra (assembly GCA_949130495.1). Taxonomy (NCBI): domain Eukaryota; kingdom Viridiplantae; phylum Streptophyta; class Magnoliopsida; order Dipsacales; family Adoxaceae; genus Sambucus; species Sambucus nigra. The sequence goes on from OX422212.1 coordinate 264,190,696, forward strand.
CCTAATTCTAAAAGTTAGCAACTTAAAAACCACATAGATGGAGAGAGAGAGAGAAATAAACTCCAAATCAGAAAACGTGTATTAAAAATAATAACTAGTTAAGAGCGAAAAACATGTATTAAATACCTCACCTGTTGAATCGCATCAACCTTAAGGCGAGGGGCCTATAGCAACATGTTGAAATGTTGAATCTGCTCAAATGTTGAATCTGCCCAAATGCTTAAATGCAATTATCAGATTCAACAAATGCACTTGGCATACCTTAAGGCGATGGGAATAAGTGTACTTAAGGGGAGCGTCGTGACTACGCGGCTGGTTCCTACGAGTTACATCGATCCCGTGCGGGGCATTCATGCCTCTTACGGGACCATTTTGTGCTTGTTTTACGTTTTCACCCTTCGATGACATGTTTTTATGCTTAAGTCTAATTTTTTTACAAATTTATGTCGTACACTTAAACCGAGAGCTCTGTGACTACTCGATCAGTTCCTACAAGTCACATTGCACCCGTACGAGGTGTTCGTGACACTTACGGGACCGTTTTGTGGCTATTTTATGTTTTCACCCTTCGATGGTATGTTTTTATGCTTAAGTCTAATTTTTTGCAAATTTACGTCGTACACTCAAATCAGGAGCCCCGTGACTATGCGGTCGGTTCCTACGAGTTACATTGGACCCGTACGAGCTGTTCGTAACTTTTACGGGACCGTTTTGTGTTTGTTTTACGTTTTCACCCTTCGATGACATGTTTTTATGCTTAGGTCTAATTTTTTGCAAATTTACGTCGTACACTCAAATCGGGAGCCCCGTGACAATGCGACCGGTTCCTACGAGTCACATTGGTCCCGTGCAAGGTGTTCGTGACTCTTAACGGATCGTTTTGTGTTTGTTTTATGTTTTCACCCTTCGATGGCATGTTGTTATGATTAAGTCAATTTTTTTGCAAATTTATGTTGTACAATCAAACCAGGAGACCCTTGACTACGCGATCGGTTCCTACGAGTCACATTGGTCACGTGCAAGGTGTTCGTGACTCTTACGAGGCCGTTTTGTGGCTATTTTATATTTTCACCCTTCGATGGCATCTTTTTTATGCTCAAGTCTTTTTTTTTGTAAATTTACGTTTTACACTGAAACCGGGATCCCCGTAACTACCCGGTCTATTCCTACAAGTCACATTGGTCCCGTGCGAGGTGTTCGTGACTCTTACGGGACCATTTTGTGGTTGTTTTATGTTTTCACCCTTTGATGGCATGTTTTTATGCTTAACTCCAACTTTTTGCAAATTTACGTCGTACACTCAAATTGGGAGCACCGTGACTACGCGACCGGTTACTACGAGTCACATCGATCCAGTGCGAGGCGTTCGTGCCTCTCACGGGACCATTTTGTGTTTTTTTATGTTATATACAGCTATATATATATATATATATATATATATATATGTGTGTGTGTGTGTGTGTGTGTGTGTGTGTGTGTGTTACAGCTATATATGTAAGCTATATATATAACTATATATATGTTATATATGTTACAGCTATATATATGTTATATGTAAGCTATATATATAAATGTTATATATAGATGTAACAACTATATATATAACTGTTATATATATAGCTATTACGACCATAAAGAACAGTTATATATATAACTGTAATATCTATATATATAATAATTATGTAACTATATATATAACAGAAATATATAGATGTTATATATATAGTTATAACATATATACTTAACTGTATAACTATTACATATAAGATCTAACTGCTATATATAACTTTTAAGGCCTTATTAGACACACACCTTACACAACACACAACACGCACACACTGCTAAAAGAAGATTTTACTTTGGTAAAGGTTCAATACATAAAAAATCTTTTATCATCAGTATAAAATACTTACCAAATTGGTTCGCAACTGGAGATCCTCCGGATATGCTCCCTCGTTCTTGATCCTTACGTATTTTTGTAAACATTTGCATCGTGTATTCCTGGAAATCATCTATTTTTTTTTTATCTTAGGCCTCTATCTTCTGTTGTTGAGCATCTATCTTCTGTTGTTGGATATCATTTCTCTCCTCGACTGAAGACAAATTCTTTCTTAGTAGCCTCACCTCTTCATCACGCGCCCTCAACTGTCCTATTGTACTTGAAGCTTTAGAGGGCTTCGGACTTACCCCCCATCCAATAATATGGCCCAATCTTTTTCCAAAAACTCATATCGACATCTCCTCTTCTGACATAAAGGGTGCGTTTGGTTGCGAGGATCTCTCTTTAAGCTCCACAAACTTCTCTTGCCATATTTAAAATAGTATAATCTCACAACATAATTAGTCAAAAAATTTTAAAATAACAATATAAATAAGTCAGCAATATGGGATCTCTCGCAATATAATTAATTAATCAAAGATGTACATACATATTTTTCCTTGCACTTTGGATCCACTCAATCATTATTTTTCTCACTCCAATGAGATGATTTAGAGAAGTCAGTAATATCTGGTCTCTCACCACCCTTTTCTTCAGACTATTCATAAATGGAACCAATGAGAATATGATTTTACATTGATAAGTAATTAAATTCATAAATTACATAACACATCACCTCGATTGATACGGAAGCTACAAATGATCGCGACCCATAAGTATGATTCCAAGTCAAACTAGCATGTGCTAATTGACCTTTTAGTGACCTTGCTAATTAAAAACATAAAAAATACTAATTGGATCTCCAATAATGAAAATTTCAAGGAATAGATAAATTACAAACATAATGAAATACGAATTAGTTACCTTCAACTTCTCACCCCTCCAAACATCATCTATCATGTACTTCCAATCCATTGGTTTAACCCTCTGTGTGAATTCTTTTTAGGGTCGACTCCATCCTTCAATAATTTCGTGTAATGTATGTATATTTTACTCCTCCAACCACTGTACCTCCGTGCACACTTCCTATGAATAGCATGTATTACAAACTCATCCTCATCATAGTTAACAATATCGAATTTAGCCTGCAAATTTCCTTTAATTAGAAATACACACAATAACATTGAAAGAATATATAACTGAAAGAATCAAATATAACTACCAGAATCCTGGCGATTACTGCATGTTGTGTCCCAGAATCAATTTCCCCCCAACGAGTCACCCCTTGAAAAGGTGTCGTATTTCGAACCTCAACTCCGATTTGCTGTCCTAGAGAAGGAGCATTTACACCCATAGGTTCCCCATCACCCTCCAATACATGCACTTCACGTTTTCCATGTATTTTTACCGTTTTCTCAACCTTCATTCCACGTGTTAATCCTCGCACTCGTTTTTTGGTTCTAGTAGATGTAAAAAAAGAAAGATTATAAAGTAATATAATAAATTTCAAGTATTACACAATAAACTACTAATAAAATAATCAAAATAACTTACATATCAAGGAAACATCCGGAATATCGACATGTATATCTTCAACATCAATATTGATTGACGTTCTTCGTTGGAGACGCATCGAGGAGTGACTCGAGTTTACTATTTTAATAAAAAATAAAGACAATTATATATACAATAAGTAAATTTAAACAATCTAAACAAAAATGACTTACGCATCATGGAAATGTCAGGAACAGTAACGTTTATATCTTTGACGACATTATCATTTGATGTTCTTTGTTGAAAGCGCACCGAGGAGTGACTCGAACTTCCTATTTTAATGCGAAAGTAAGATAACTATATACACAAGAAGTAAATTTTAAAAATCTAAACAAGATTTCGATGAAAAATAAATAAGTTTATATATAAACAATTATATATTATAGTTTGTATATAACTGTTTATATATAAACTGTTATATATAAACTGCTATATATAAACTGTTATATATAAACTGCTATATATAAAATGTTATATATAAACTGCTATATATAAAATGTTATATAAACAATTTATATAGAACCAGTTTATATATAAACTGTTATATATATAACATTTTATATATAAACTGCTATATATAAACTATTTATATATAATAGTATATATATATATATATATATATATATATATATATATATATATATATATATATATATAATGCTCTTGTGCGAACTAGTCCACATTTTAAGAATGCGGACTAGACATGTGTCACCTAACGGTGCGCCTAGAAACTATCGCCTAATTTATAGGCACACTCTCTCTCTTTTCTGGGCTCACCGCCAGGCGACACATTTCCGTTCCACACTCTTAAAATGAGAACTAGTCCGCACAAGAGCAGGACTGATATATATATATGTTTATATATATTATGTTACCTGCATTGTTGCTCACTGGTGGTACTCGTGACATATTGATTTGGGTGTTGAGTGCCTCCTTAAATGAGGCTTCTCTCGTCGGGGGGGGGGGGGGGGGGGGAGGGAGAACGAAGAAATAATCGTCTTACGAGTGCCATGTTCGAGACCTGCCAATACAAAATAAAGTTTAATTAGTGATGCAAAAAAGGTATAGAATATATATATGTACTTTAAAGTAAATTGAGGAAATGTACATAAACTTAATTTCAATTACACTACCATGCATGCATTACCTTATCCATTTGAGGATTAGAATACTCATTATTATCATCACTGACATCATCACCAATGGACGAACTAAGATCCTCCTCACCATCCGACAATCTATACTCGTCATTATCTCGTACATTTACATTAAAATTTTGATTCTTACTGAATTTGATCTCGTTAGGCACCAAAGCATTCAGTCGCAATTGATTCTTCTTAATATTATCGAGCCTTTCTTTCCCATATGCTAACATCATACGACCCGCATGTCTAGGTTGAAGCCATATTTTTTCCTTTGGAGGCATATTTTTCGACTAAAAATAAAAATAAAATAAAATAAAATGAACATCACACTACATAACGAATTACGCTAGATGTAAACATATAACTTGATTAATAATATTTGATAAAACTAATTTGACACAACACATAACAAAATAGGAACAAACATTTAACATTACATATCAATATCAATATCATAATCCATTTTCTCCCCATTTTCTTCGTTATATCCATTCTCTAATTTGATAAAACTAATTTGACACAACATGTAACAAATTACACTAGATAGAAACATATAAAGTTTGTCCACATACAAAAAAAATAAGAACAAAACATTTAACATTACATATCGGTATCGGTATCAATATCATAATCATAATCCATTTTCTCCTCATCTTATTCGTTATCTCCATTCTCTAACATTATTTCATCACCAACGACATCACCATCATCATCATCATCATCATTAATGTTTTCCCCCATTGGATGCATAACCCTATCACTAGGGATAACCTCAGGAATTGCATCATTCCTATGAAATTGAGTAGTAGTATCTTTAAAAACGACTAGGATAACATTTGTTGTCTCGACTTGTTGGAACACGTCACCAGATCCATGCAATTCTGCTGCCCCGGCATCATCGTCATCCAACTCCGGTAGATCCCAGGTTCCCCGATGTTGGACTTTTTGTATGATATTCCATTTTGCACCTAACTTTATATCATTGACATAGAAAACTTGTTGAACCTGACTAGGAAAATGAAATGGATCGTCTTTATACCACCGACTCTTGACATCAATACTAATAAAATATGAATCAGTGCGCACTATCTTCCTACTACCGGTGTTGAACCATTCACATTGGATCAAAATGACTTTATTCCCGTAAATATATGTCATCTCATAAATTTTTCACAAGTAACCGTAAAAGTCTATCTCACGACCCTCGTGTTCCCCTTTGGATACCAACCCACTATTCTGACTCCTACAATGCATGTCTCGATCCCTAGTATGGAATCGAACTCCATTGAAAATGCAACCCGAATACATATTCACTATCACGTTAGGTCCATTTGCTAATGGCCAAAGCTCATCATTTGCTTTGGGGGACCCTTGTGCTCGTAAAAGATTCATCTACATAAACAACATATGAAAGTCGTATTAAATTAATGTTAAAGTGATGCAAAGTAATTTTCTTTATATATCTTACCCGTTCTGTAAACCACTTCGGAAATTTTTGGCGCTGAATTTGAATTATGTTAGGTCCATTTGGAATTTGAAGTAGGCTTTTGTGTTTCCTAATTAGAGAAATTTAATATATTAATAAAATGGATAATCAAATAAAAATATGATGAATATTATAAATTTGAAACACTTACTCTAGATACGGCTCAACCTCAGCAGTGTTATACAACACAAACCACTTAGTCGTATTGAGCTCTTTTTCAGACACATCAGGAGCCCTGGAGATACATCCGAAAGGATAAACATTTTGGTTAAAGATAGCTAGCCCTAAGCCACGCTCTCCACCCTCAAAATTGTGTTCTTCTCTGTTAAATACGATTTCAACATGGCTCAAGTACATTGAGCAAAAAGTCAAACACTCTTCATGATGTACGTCTCCGTAATGGAACCTTCCGGCGTGGCTCGGTTAGATACAAATTCTTTCAAAGTTCTAAGAAACCTTGAAATTAATAATTGTTAGATGAATATTACACATTTTTCAAGATATTAAACTAAATTAACGTTATAATAGTTGCATTTACCTTTCAATTGGAAACATCCATTGATATTGTATTGGTCAAACAAGTTTGTCCTCACGTGCCAAATGAACCACCAAAAGGACCATTACATCAAAGAATGCCGGGGGGAAAATCTTCTCCATTTCGCAAAGTATCAGAATTATGCGTTCCTCTAATTTCTCCAAATCCGTCCGAACTAATGTTTTGGAGAACAACTCCTGAAACCAGTCACCCAACTCAGCCAGTGTAGTACAAATATCTTTAGGAAGGTATCCACACATCCCAATGGAAAGAATTCATTGTAACAAGACATGTCAATCATGGATTTTAAGGCCCAATAATTTTCCAGCCTTTGTAGTCACACATCTTGAGATGTTTGCAGCATAGCCATCTGGATACTTAACTGATTTCAAAAAATTATAAAAATACTCCTTCTCCTTTGGGGTTAATGTATATATTGCGGGAGGCTTGACATAAGACCCATTAGGACGCTTTTGTAAGTGCAATTCCGCCATTATGCCCATATCTTCTAGATCAAGGCGTTCTTTTTCTGTGTCCTTGTTCTTCCAATCAATGTTCAATATTGTTCCAAGTAAATTGTCACATATATTTTTCTCAATGTGCATCACATCAAGGTTGTGATGAAGCTTTAGTGTTTTCTAATACCGGAGCTCGTATAAAACGATTTTCTTTGTCCAGTTCAATTCTGTTGGGTCACGAGGCCTTTCCTTATTGCTCGGATGCTTTCCAAACTTGGAATTTGGTAAGAAATTGAATTTATTTAGTACTTTTTCCACTGATAACTCCAAGGATCGAGTTTGATTCTCAGACATATCATTAAATGCCTTACTCTTTCGCCAAGTATAGTCCTCGGGAAGGTAACGTCGATGGCCTAAGTAGCCAACCTTACTTCATAGACATTGAGATAATGTATCCTCATTACATGGGGGACAAGCAAGATAACCTTTCGTACTCCACCCGGATAAATTACCATAGGCAGGAAATTCATTTATCGTCCACATTAAAGATGCATGCATTCGAAACATTTGTGAGTAGACGCATCATAAGTTAGTACGCCATTTTCCCACATCTCGTTCAACTCATCGATCAATGGTCGCATGTAAACATCAATTTATTTATCTGGGACATTAGGCTCAGGAATAAGTAAATTCATAATGAAAAATGGATCCTTCATGCAGTTCCAGGGTTCCATGTTATATGGCATCATTACCATAGGCCACATGCTATAAGAGGTGCTCATGTTCCCAAAAGGGTTAAACCCATCGGTGGCGAGGCCTAGCCTCACATTACGAGGATCCTTAGCAAAATTAGGATAACATCGATCAAAGTCCTTCCACTCCTCACTATCAGCTGGATGCCTCAATATCACATCATCCACACGCTTATCACTGTGCCATCTCATTCCTGTAGTCGTCTTCCTTGACATAAATAATCTTTGCAACCTAGGTGTCAATGGAAAGTAGCATAGTACCTTTTAAGGGATCTTATTACCATTTCTAAAATTGGGCTTGTATCTAGACTCCCCACATATCATACAGTTATCAAGAGAAGTATTCTCCTTCCAAAAGAGAGCGTAATCATGTTGGCATGCATGGATTGTCTTATATCCCAAGTCCAATTCACGTAGCAGCTTTTTGGTTTCATAAATTAATTTTGAAACCAAATTCCCTGCAGACAGAAGATCCAATAATACCTCCATCAACATGTCAAATGACTTATTACTCCATTTACCCACAACCTTCAAATGAAACATTGTAATCATAAATTTCAATAGTGTATATGTTTTGCAGCCCGGGTACACCTCACGTTGGGTAGCCTTTAATATTTTTTTGATATTTTGCACATCTTTCGTTTTGGTGTTATCATATGCTTTACCTGTCCCAAAATCCCCTAAATCACTCCCCGTATAAGTCCCCCCTACAATAGTCTTCTAATAATTCAGGGAAATCGTCATCCTCGTCTTTATTATCACCAATTTCAACATCCATGTCATCTTCAGATTCATCGATTTGGTGTTGCAAAATAGATTCCCCATGATGAACCCAGATCTTATAACTTTCCGTTATGCCATGTCGTACTAAATGATACATCACAACATGGTCAATGTGCCAATAATGATTACATCAATTATTACACGGACATTGAATTGTACCATTTTGGCTCACTTTGGCCATTGCTCTGTCAACAAAAGACTTAGCGCTCTCACAATACCACTCACCTACTCTATGCTTAAGTGTCATCCAACTCTTGTCCACTTCTTCCATATCTGTTTATTGAGAGATTATGTAAACAACAATAGATGAATTAAATTTTACTTAAAAGTTACCTTTTTTCCTTGTATATTTCATACAAAGTAATATAATTTAAACTCTTATTGACCCCCTACATATTCGCTAATTGAGAGAGTTCATAAGTAGCAAATGAGGAATTAACTTTTACTTAGAAGTTACAATTTATTTCCTTGTGCATCTCGTAGAAAAAAATATAATTGTATCTCCTCCATCTCCTCTAAAAGGTGAGTGGTCCTATCCCATTCAAGACCGCATATTTCTGTAACACACTTAGCAGCTCATCCACATTGTTTCAATCTAAGGAAATTTCGGCAGCATATCCCCATAGTTCTCCAAGTACACAACATAGATTCACAAGTGTTCGTGTTATTTCAATTGGTGTCAATTTATCAATTGAATTAACACTCAACACCGCAACAATCTAGTATGTACCAAGAGAACATTAAGATATGACAATAGAAGTTCCCCCAAAAGTAACAAGTGTACGCCACTAAGTACATTATTATACAGAAACTCTGCAGTCCCAAACTATCCAAACGGGACAATTCGAGAGATCTCATTACAAGGGTAATGACTCTCGAACGGGTCTAAGGGCAATTGAATGCATACGCGTAAGAACTAAATGGCTAGTATCTATTCGCACTATGTGTAACTTAAGAGGTTTATTACTATGTATAATTTACCCTACTTTTAATTGATGTTTTAATAGTTATATTGCTCACCACATTAAAACAACCAATCAGATAATAGTATTTATACTTTACTTTTAAATTCTTAGACCACAACTAACCCCTTGCAAAAATACTATTAAAACTATAATTAAAGAGTAATGTACATATCTTCTAAACATTAATTTGAATATATAAACTGAAAAAAGCGAAATAACATAAATTATAACTTTAAAAAATTCTTGAAAGGAAATATAAATCAAAATATCATTCAAATTTAAAACCAATTATGTCAAATTAAAAACAATGATGGATGAGTTAACAAGTTACCAGCAAGTTGGAGCCGAAGTGAGGAAAAATGGAGATGGAGTCGGAGAGGTCAACCAGAAGTAGGTCTGAAGCTTGAACGCTTTTAAATTATAACTGTTAACAAAAAAATGACTCATTACAAATATGTAACTGAATATTATAATGGATACTAACGTACTACCTCAAACGACGTAGTTTTGGGGTGTTTTGAGATGATGTGAGTGGTTTTCTTGTAATCTCACCCTCATTTTCACACCAAAACTAAGTCGCTTTGAGGTGGTTCATTAGTAAACCTGTTATTGGGGTCCACACCTGATCGGCTATGTGTGTATATTATATATATAAATTGAAAAAATAAAGAATAATAGATTTCATTACACACAATCCGCAAACTAAGACCTGTATATCCCATATCCAATCCATAAATTATCTCTAGTAAAAAACCCACAAAAATCAAAGCTTAATTAAGTGCAATCTATTTTCAAATACTAAAAACAAACCAAATTAAATAAATTTAAGCAACTACACATATAATGAAGTAGAGAACACCATAATAAATAGTCTCAATCATCAATGAATGGAACTACAGATTCGAACCCCAATCTAAAAAAAGTAGATCAATAAACATAATAATAATAAATAGAAACTTAATTACCTTAAATAAACATTGTAAACCTCTATTATCTCCTTTTTTCTCTCTGTACCAATCATGAATAGCAATTTCTGGAATTTGATTGTATTTACAATATAGGAAAACCCAAATGAACTTTTTTTTCTAAATTGGGAGACAAACCATAATTAAAAACACAAGGTCCCAATTTCAGGGAAAAATAATTTTTTTATTAAGAAAAAAGATAATCAAACGTTTTTTTTCTGAATCATGAATAAAGAGCACTGTTTTAAGTATACTCAAACTGAAAATTAATCACTATATTTCCCACATCCAATCAATTAATTAGCTCTAGTAAAAACCCACCAAAATCAAAGCTTAATTAATGATATTTTGTTTTCAAATAATAAAAACAAACCAAATCAAACAAATTTAAGCAACTACACATAAAATGAATTAGAGAACACTATTTTAAAAATTCTCAATCATCAAATGAATGAAACTAGAGATTCAAACCCACCAAATAAATCAAGAATACTATTTAATGTATTCTGAATCTACAAATGAATGGAAAGAAATAAGTGAAAAGAAACTTACAAGGGTGGGAGGGAGAGCAGAGGCGGAGTGAACCGAGGTAGCCGAGGTCCTATAGCCGAGGTAGTAGAGGTCTTAAGGGGTTTATAACCAGAGGGAGAGAGGGAGAGCAGAGTCAGGTGTCGGAGGGAGAGAGGGAGAGTAGAGGCAGGTGTCCGGAGGGAGTGCAAAGGCAGGTTTTTGGAGGTGACGCTGAGCGGAGAGGTTAGGGAGAGTAATGGTTTTTTTAGCTTTTCAGTTAACACACAACGAAAATAAGTAACAAGTGAAATACTTTTGGCATAACACTTTTCTTTGTTGCCAAAAGTATGATATTTTTCTCAACATACTCCTATATTGCCAAAAGTTAAGTCATGTTTGGCAACAAATAAATATGATGCTAAAAGCTAAAATTTCCCCCCTTTTTATCTTGCTAGTTTCCCGCTTGAAATTTTAACTTTTGGCAACAAGTTTTATTTTATGTTGCCAAAAGTACAATGTAAAATGGCCTTTTGGCAACATAATTAAAATTTTGTTGCCAAAAGGGTATCTTTGACAACAAAGATAGCTTGTGTTGATAAATATTGTTGCTAATGGTGCAAATTATTATAGTGGACAATTCTGGAGTATTGTACCCCCACGATGATCCTCTGATTGTCACCATGGTCATCGAAGAAGGTCGAGTGGTCGGGGTTTTGGTGGAAAACGGCATCTTCGTAGATGTAATATTCTATAACTATTATAAAAATTTGAAGCTTTAGGATGCAGAGCTAACGCCTTATCACCAACCTCTAATAGGGTTTTCAGGTGAAAAGGTGTACCCACTAGGGACGGTGGAATTGGAAATCATAGTGGGCACTTGGCTGATCAACCAGGCAGAGAAAAATATGTCTCTTCATCCTCGATAAGAATGTACTTTCGGCCTACAACATGATATTTGGGATCGGCTTAAAGAAGTTTGAAGTCGTCCCCTCTACAGTGCATCAGTACTTGACGTTCCCAACCCACTTCGGAGTAGTAGTCATCAAAGGCAATCAAAAGTTCGTGCGTGAATGCTATCTCATCTCACTAGATCGGGAAAAACAAAAAAAATTAATGACCACCTATCACATCGAAACTATTGATCCTCAAGACGAAGAGAAATTAGTCAATGGGCAGCCCGCAGAAGAAACTGAAATAGTCCCACTCCACTTTTGAAGTAAGAGCTCGTAAAATTCCTGTAAAAGCGTAAGAATGTATTTGTATGTATCCATGAATACATGCTCGACAAAGATCCTGACTTCATGTTCCACAAGTTAAATGTGAAGGAAGCATCCAAGCCAGTCAAACGGAAACAAATGGTTTTTGACGTCGATAAGAACCTTGTTGTCCAGGAAGAGGTGCACAAACTATAGAAAACCAACTTCATGGATGACATCAAATATTCGAAATGGTTGGCTAACATGGTCATGGTTGTCAAGAAGAATGATAAATGGAGGATGTGCATCAATTTTATCGATCTGAACAGGGCGTGTCGAAAATATTATTTCCCTTTACCATAGATTGATTAGATGGTCGACCCCATTATGGGCCACAAGCTCCTCAGCTTTATGGACTCCTACTCCAGTTATAAAAAATTTAAGATGAAGTCTTATGACTAAGAAAATACATCATTTATAACCCACAGAGGTACTTACAATTATAATCTTGTGCCATTTGGTCTTAAAAATGCAGGAGCCACCTACCAGAGACTAGTAAAAAAAGTATTTAAAGACCAAATTGAGGTCAACATGGAGGTTTACGTGGACGACATGGTCACTAAGAGTAAGGTAGCCGCCAACCATATTAAAGATCTAGGGTCTAACTTTGACAAGTTAGAGAAGTACTAAATCAAGATGAACCCAACAAAATGCATCTTCGGGGTAAAGGAAGGCATATTCCTAGGTTTTATTATCAATTAGTGGGGTATTAAAGATAACCTAGACAAGATTCAGGCTCTGCTCAACATGAAATCTCTCACAATGAAGAAGGACGTGGAAAGGCTAACATGATGAGTGGATGCACTTAACATAGTTTCTAGAGCTACCAATAAGTGCTAGACTCTCTTTAAGGTGTTAAGGAAGTCGTTCGAGTGGAATGAAGAATGTGAAAATGCGTTCATAGAGCTGAAGCATTATATGGGTTCCCCATATCTCCTATCACGCCTAGTTGTTGAAGAAAAACTCTACATATACCTCACAGTGTCCAAATTAGCTATTAATTCGATACTAGTGGGGCAATAGGAAGGAGTCCAGAAACCATTTTAATATACTAGCAAAGCATATCAAGGAGTTAAACTTCGATACCCCCGAATGGAGAAATTGGCATTGGCATTCAGGGAAGCTTCACGAAAGAGAAAGTCATACTCCTAGTCCCGCACCATTGTGATCTATAGAGACCTACCTTACGGGATGTCCTATATAAATAAGAGAAATCTGGTCACCTCATTGATTGGGCGGTTGAACTGGGTGCGTATGATATACAACACGAACCTAGAATTGTGATAAAAGGTAGGTGTTAGCAGATTTCATTATTGAGTTCACCTACGAGGAGAAATCATCCGAATAGACTCCCCCTCAAGAGAGTTTGATTTTTAATGATGAATATTCCCCCTAGAGGAAACCATATATTCTAGGAGCACCGATCAGACTCCCAAGGGAGGGAGATCCCTCAAAGAGGCCAAGGGATAGTGCGATAAATCCCGTAATAAGCTCTTAAAATTTGGCAAAATGGAAGAAGCAGACTTCAACCAAGAAAGTGTTATTTGGAAGTTATATGTTAATGGATCATCTTGTTTAGTAGGAAGTGGCGCGGGCATTATCGTCGCCACACCAGACGAAATAAATGTGGAATACGCTTTTCATTTTCAATTTGAAGCCTTGAATAATGAAGCGGAATATGAGTCTATTATTGCTGGGCTAAGTTTAGCTTCATCCATGGGAGATGGCCGTATTTTGTCACATAACGACTCCCAGATAGTTGTCAACCAGATACTAGGGGTTTATGAAGCTCGGGAGGAGTTCATGGAAAAAAATGTCTATTGTACGATAAATATTGGAAAGGTTCACATAAGGGAAATTTATAAAGATTCCCAGGTTGGAGAATATCCGAGCAGATGCCCTACCTAGGCTAGCCTCAATGACCAGAACGTCTTTACGAAGTATGATACCAATTGAAGTACTGGCTCATAGGAGCAGATATGGGAATAGTCTAAAAATAATGGAGGTGAATCTAGGGCCATCATAGATGGATCCCATACAAGCATACATTGAATCCGGCAAACTCCCTATAAATTCGAATGAAGATAGAAAACTACACTATAAGGTATGTGATGGATGCTGGAGTACTGTACAGAAGGGGATACATAAGATCACTATTGAGGTGTGTTCACCCGATGGAAGTTAATAAGATTATTAAGGTGTTACATAAAGGATGTTGTGGATACCATTCCGTCGAAAGGTCATTGGTCAAGTGTATAGCGACTCAATGGTAACCACGAAGGATGACTGCGTGAATTACGCAAATAAATGTTATAAATACTAGAAGTTCATAAAGATCCACCATTCCCCCGGAGCCCCATTGACTCCAATCGTATCACTATAGCCATTCACGATGTGGGGAATCCATCTGGTCGATCATTTACCAAGGATGAAAGGGTGATATAAAAACCTAGTGGTATTAGTGGACTACTTTACGAAGTGGATGGAGGCCAAGCCCCTGGTAGAAATGACCTACGAAAGGGTATTCCAATTTAATTATAAGATGATCATATGTCGTTACGGCATGCCCATTGCATTCATCATGGATCACGCACACAGTTTGATAACCAAGACTTTGATGACTATTGCACTAGGTCAAATATCTAGAAACTCCACTCCACTCTAGAGTATCCAGAATTCAATGATCAAATTGAGGTCACCAATAGGACACTCTTAGACGGGATTAAGAAGAGACTCGATTACGCAAAAGGGAATTGGATTAACAAACTCCATAGTGTGCTTTGGGCGTACATAATCACTCTACGAACAACTATAAGAGAAACTCCATATATGCTCACCTTTGGCACTAAAGCGATCGTCCCCACCTAAATTGGACTGCCCAGACACAAAGTCCTTAATTTTGATTCCCCAAGAAGTGATCTGGCAAGGAGACTAGATCTTGATTTATTTGAAGAGATTAGAGAGAATGCATCACTATGGGTGACCACCTATTACCAAATGGCCTCACGTTACTACAACCGTAGTGTGAAGACAAACAACTTGAAGGAGGGGCACTACGTCCTCAAGAAGGTGATACATAAGAACAACAAGATCGACCCTAACTGTCACAAGCATTATTGGGTAACAAACATCGTAATGCCTAGAACTTACTGCATTAAAACTTTAGAGGGCGAACAATTCAATAACCCATGGAATTCAAACCACCTTAGGAAATGCTATCAGTAATGTTTTAGTCATTTCGTTTATATAATTTGCATTATCACAATTAATAAAATTATCCTTCAGTTTATTGTTTCCTTTCATGTATAAGATCTAGTGAAATATATGAAAACATATTCAAACTTCATTGTTCTGCCAAAAACGGCAGACTCCGAGGAAAAATACTCTCCTTGCGCAGACTTGTTCTTATAAGTTAAAAACAAAGAGCTCGACTGAGCCCTTATACGACCTTACAGGTCGTGAATGAGGTGGTTGGCCAAAAGACTGTACGACCTTACCGGTCGCGAATAGTTGAACTTGTACAAACTTGTTCTTACATGTTTACAAAGCCCTTATACAACTTCACAGGTTACGAATGAGGTGGTCGACCGAGAGACTGTACAACCTTACCAATTGCGATAGTTAAACTTGTACAAGTTTACCAAACCCTGGTATAACCTCACAGGTCGCGAATGAGGTGGTCGTCCAAAAGACTGTACGACCTTACTGTTCACGAATAGTTGAACTTGTACAAACTTGTTCCAATAAGTTTACCAAATCCTTGTACGATCTCACAGGTAGCGAATGAGGTGGTCAGTCATGAGATTGTACAACCTCATGGGTCGCAAACATTTTAACTTCTGCAAACTTATTATCATAGTTTATGAACAAGGTGATCAGCCTAATCACTCTATACTAATTTAAAGGAATAAAAGTTGTATCATTTATAACAAGAATTTAGCAACAATATATATCCAAGAAGATTGATAAACCACATTGAAATAAAGATATTTTGATGCAACTAATAATAACACTTACATACATACGGTGTAAAAAATATAAAACCATAACTCGAAAAATATAAGGTAACATAAGAAAAAAATTAGCAGAGTTCAATCAAACATGATAGGGTACAAAACCATCAGCTGGGGGTTCACCTCCTTCTTCGCTGACTAGAACTGTAGCTTCTTCATCATCCCCTTGCCTTTCATTTACTGTCTCGACGATGTGAGGATAATGGGTCGCCACCCTCTTCTTTAACTCCTCGTACCCATCCAGAAAGTAACCAAGTCACTCATTAGTGAATTCGGTCAAGGACTTATAAGCTTCAATAATTATGGCTCTCGTAGAGGTAATTATGTCATGAGCGACTTGTAACTCCATAATAAGGGCAACCTTTTCTTGATCAAACTTCTCTTGCTTGGAAATAAGATATTCATTTAAACCCTGAATCTTAGCATCATCATTGTCAAATTTTTCCTTAAGGGAGACATTCAGTCTTTCCACTTTCCTCAAGTCCTCAACCCTAGTCATCAATTGTTCATCTCTCTCCTTTATCTCAGCAGATATCATATAGTTCCCAGCTTCTAGTTTCTTATTCTCTTCGACCTAATCATTATAGTCCACATGATTCACTAACGTCTTCTCTCGCAGAATAGTGCAGGCCGTGGACGCCTAGAACAAAAATAGAAAGTTCTTAAGACAAAAATAATTAACACTAAGTCACAGTAAAATGTAAAGAAATGATCATACAACTGACAACCTATGCTATACCAAAGTCCATAAGGAATTTGGGTCAGAGCATATCAGGAACTTGAAGTCCTTCACATGGTCGCGATAACTAAGAAGATTAATGGCATTCTTAGCATGGTAGAATATGGAGTCCTGGTCAAGCTTCAAGTCTTCATAAGTGACCTTATGTTCATAATCAAACTCAAACTTACGAAATTTACCATATCGAAAAGTGTGACACAGAAAAAAAGCGTGTCCAAACTCAAAAGTACGACCAAATATCCTCAATAACTTATGTAGAGGCTATCTATCTTTATCTTCGTCATGAGATCTTTTATCTCCAGCTGCAAGATGCATGGGAGATTTGTCCTTCTCCTTGGTAGCAGCTTTAACCTCCTAGTGAGTATCTTGTTCGACTATCTTAGAAGAAGAAAACTACTCGGACCCAGTGTACTTTTGGCTAAAACTAACTATTTTTTGCCTAGCTAAAGGCGGGGCTTTGCTATCAATGAGACGAGGAGAAATTCCTAGTCTCTCTTCTGATAGATGCTCCTCTACACCTAGAAAAATGACGAGCAAATGCATCACTATATAGAGTTAAAGCATTTAATGATAAAAAAATAGGGGCACCAGTATGACTTGCCTGCTTCAAATCTTCCTTCCCCATCTACAGGAAGATCACCCGTGTCAAGATGGGTCTCCTGCACCACACAACTTTCCAAAGGAACCTCAAACTCTAATCGGGAATGACCCCCAAGGGGAATATGTTACTCGACAGTAATAAATTTCTCAATAGAAAATAAATCTTCAAACTTTAGAGGCTTCTTCTTATAGTACATCGCAATAATGTAAACCAAAGACTTGGCAAGCTTGGGGGCTTATTTCACTAAAATGAGCAAATAGAATGGATATATCAGATAATAAGATGGCCAAAAAGGAGATAACAAATGGCATTTTTCCCTATGTCATTGGGTTCATTCCATTCCCTGGGGAGCCTACATGATCTATCCCCCTCCTGGGGAATAAATTCCCAATCTCCTTTAATGAACATACACTGGCCCTTCCATCTATAATTTTTAGTCTGGATTATATAACCATCCTATATTGAGGCTTCTAGGAAGGAAAGTTATAATACTCGGGGTCTTTAGCATTGTCTTTTAAACTATGAACATATATGATGATGTCCACTATCAAATCAAAGCCTGTTTTGGGTTTCTAGAATATCATGGCCCCTCTTATAGCCCTATAGGCATTGGGGGTATTTGGGTTAAATCACACCGTAATCCCTCAAAATAGAACAAATGGTAGGATGAAGAGAAGCCTTAACCCCACTTGGAGAGCCCACAAGGGGAGGAAAATCTCCTCGGCGTCCTTCACCGTAAAACACCTCTCAAAGACACTAGGCAACCTAGTTTGGATGGCTATGGTAAGGGAAATTTTTTCTCTCATCACAGCAAGCTCCTCCTCAATGATGGTGAACTGATACTATCGAGCATCAGTCTCGGAGGGATCATAAGTGTTAGAGGACCCAATATGGCCCTCTTCCTCCTCATCTATAATCTCATCATATGACCCATCAACAGGGAAGCAGATAAATGGGGCCAAACAGTATCAGGCCTAATATCCTTGACCCTGTCAGTAGCAGCTTCAACAAAAAGGGAATTAAGATCAATGGGGTCCATAGAGATGTTATTCACACAATCACCCTCAAGCAAAGGAGGTATAACAGGGATAATAACATAAGTATCTAAAATAGGGGAAGAAATATAAGGAACCGAGGATCAACAAAATAACCATAACTAAAGGAAGTCCTAGGTGTGTAATAAGGGTGACCTGGATCTTCCTCCGATCTAACCACCTGTAATGGGAAGGGAAACCTCCTCTCAGTAATACTAGGGTATTCTGACTCATGTTCGCAAATAAAGTTATAAATTCTTTGGACATGTGGGGGAATACTCATAATAACTCTTATTGCTATTTGCTAAACCTAGGACAACCAACACAATGGTCGTCTAAGGCCATAATCTCCAAACAATAGCAAAATTCCATCCAAACAATTGAAGAATGGAGAAATCCTAGCAAAAACAAGGACGACCTACCTATTAAAATCAATTAATGGCAAGGTAATCTATGCAATATAGGGAATAAACTAGAGAAATATTTTTAGCGGTAAAATAACGGAGCTCTAAAAGATGCTCATAGTAATGCTTGAATCTCTCTCTCTCTCTCTCTCTCTCTCTCTCCACATCTCTATTTAGCTCTATGGAAGTATCAAAGTGATGATAAATGGGATATGTGGCATAAATTTATTCTTTTGAAAATGGGAGTGAAAAGACGTAGTAGACTAAACGTTAGCAAATCAGTAGAGATTGGGGTCTTTATGTTATACCCATATAGTCCAAAAGTTGAATATAAATCCAAAAGCCAAGAGAATTAGTAATGTGTTCGTCTCAATTCCAAAATGAGGTCGGCTCAGTGATAATTTGCTCGGCCAACCTACTTAACAGGTGTCTTATTCGTGTAAATCAAGTTGGACATACCGTACATTCCTATGGGCGCCTACATATTGAATGTCCCTCATTAATCACGTGGGAATATAAGAACGTGGCTGTTGATGTAAAAAATTAGATTACTCTAATTATTCAATCACAGATAAATAAATGAGACAAAGAATTTTAAAGTGGTTCAGCCTTATATGAATGGCCTACGTCCACTGTTATGTTATTGCTGAGTGTTTGGGAATTCTCGATTACAAGTTCTACCAAGAAATTCCGGTCCCATTGAATGAGGGTAATACAATGTATTTATAGCCATGAGGCCATAATCTGAAAGGGTGATACATTAAATGATATACATATGAAAAGGTAACTCATTTAATGCTCTTCAAGCGTGTGTGTCAAGATGATAAGCAGTCAATGAATAGTTGAATTGTTGATTATCTGGCAATCAATGTTGTGGTCTAGATGCAGCTCGAACCGCCTTAGTTGCTCGTCGTTCAAGAGTTCCTCGGAGCGCTGGAGTTCCTCGGAGTGTTGGAGTTCCTCGGAGCGCTGGAGTTCCTCGTCGCTATTGTGCCACGTAGATTAACACGTGTCTTCTTTTTATTCGTCCATATCAGCATACTAATTTTGGTATCAACAGAAGCCCCCAATGTTTTATATTTCGAACTTTGAGGAGTATGGAACATTCTTTCTCGGTATATGGCAATATTGAATGACCTTCCTGGGTTTTAAGAGCATTTTCTTTCTTATTTGAATTTCTTTCCAAATTCGCAGAATCCGCCTTTTTGAATTTTTATAAGCGCTTCGATCTTTGTGCACTTTTTGTCCTTTTAGCCATCGGTGGCGTAATAGTTTCTTTTTTGTAATCATTTCTTTCGCCGTTTCCCAAGGTAAAGTATTTAAGCTTTTTAGGCAATCATACCGTCTTCTACCTTTTCCAATTTTCTGCTTTCGAGTTTTCCATAGCCTTTCTTTCTCTTGTGCGTTCATCCTTGTTTTCGTTCGTTGTCAATAGATCTCCTTTTTTCCCTGTAAGATCTTCGTCCTTCTTCTTTTATTCATCATGGTTTATATTATTGAATCTCTTGAGAAATTCCGGTCTGATTTCTCTATTCCTTCTTGGGTAACTTTGGAGGATCTTTCTGAGCCTTCAAATTACTTTCGTTTGGCTGAGGGACATTGGTTTCCCAGTCTCTTTATTGTTGAATGTGGATTTTCTTTTCCACCAAACCCTTTGTGTTTAGAGTTCTGTCATCATTTTGATGTTGTTCCTGCAAAAATAGCCCCGAATACATGGAGAATAGTTAATGGGGTGCATAGGTTAAATCAAACTCATGGAACTCGTATAGGAATTCCTGAGATTATGTACTGTTATAGATGGGCTATTCTAGACAATGTTTATTATTTAAAAACTAGATTTTTGAATAGGGCTTTAGTAGTCAATCTCCCTGATGCTAACAGGGATTATTTTGAACATGGGGTAGTTATAAAAAATTGGCAACATGCCCCTTTGGTTGGAGATGAAGTGTATGAAGGTCCCAAATGCCCTCCATATGGCAAAGGGATAGGTTATTTTCATTTTAGTTTATTTCTGAAATTGTGATTTCATTATGTTTGAATAAATGCATGATTGATATTTCAATATGTTTTTGTTTGCAGTTGACAGCAAAAGAAAGACTCCCAAAGAATCAGAAGTTAATATAAAGCATTTGAAACATATCTGGAGTTTGCATCAAAAGGTTGCAGACGAGCATGTCAGGTCTGCTTCATACTTGTTGAAGTACAGGAGCTATACATCGTCCTTTACTGCTCGTCCTGTGGTCATCATTAGTGAACCATTGCCAGCTTCTGAGGATTCTTCACCAGACTCTTACATTCCTCTGAGTCAAAAAATGGGTAAAAGAAGAGTTCCTGCTATCTTCGAGGAGACTTCCTCTGCTGTAGATGGGAAAATAAACAAGACTGATGTCCAGAAGGGGACGAAGAAAGTAGATGCCACCCCTTCTTTTGCTCCTCATAAGGCCGCCGAGAAGCCCCCAGTGGCTCCTGTGCAGAAGGATGCACCTGTGGAAGTAATCACCATCTCTCCAACCAAAAGTTCTTCTTTGGTTGAGGTTGTTGAAAAGGAATCGAGGAGACTGAAGAAATCCTCCTCGATTAGTTTTTCTGAAACCATTCCTCAGCTCCAAGATAGTGGAGCTGGTGTTCCAACCGTTATTCCCCCGAGTTCTGCAATGAGCTCGGTAAAGACTTGGACCATTCCTGAAGTCCAAGGAATTGAAGAAAATATGTCTAGGGATATGCTGACATCCCTAGCTACTCGACACATTGCTTTAGTAAGTTTCTCTTATCCTGAATTTTTCTTTCTTTCAGTCAACATATATATCTCGGCACTGACTTATCATTACCTTCTTTTTCAGCTGGTGAGTTGCTTTAACACCATAGTGAAGAAAGACGAAGCAATCAAGGCTTCTAGTTCCTCGTCTGGAGTAGAGGATGCTTTACAGGGCTTGGCCCAATCTCTGAAGGATTCTCGTCAAAAATATGACGAGGATAAGGTTGAATGGGAGAAGAAGTTGATTGCAGCTGAAGCAGAGAAAGTGCAGTTGGGAAATAAAGTGAAGGATTTGGAGAGAGAGAATAAAAAATATACCGAGAAGCTCACAAGCTTTGGGGAGCTTGAGAATAAGTTGAAATCGGTCGAGGAAGATCTGACCCTTCTGCGAGAAGTAAATCGCCAGAAGGAGGAGTTGGAGGCCAAGTTGAAAGCCTCCGAGGATCTTCTATCCGAGAAGCTCTCCTCGGAGAAAATGAAAATAAGAATGGCTGTGAAAAAATCATTTCGAACTGGTTGGGACAAAGGATGGGATAGGGGGGTAGCAGTGATGATGACCCAGGTCAAGTATGGGAGTTTGAAATACTTCCGAGATGGTTGGGTTGTTGCCCTGCAAGAATTGAAAGTTAATGAGGACTCAGAATTGTTTCAGCAACATCTCCCTGGTCCTGCCCCAGTTATTGAAGATGAAGAAGAGGACGAAGCTGCCTCCGAAGAATCTTCAATGGTGGTGGGTGATTCCATCCTTACCCAGCCTGCTGACGAGGAGCTTTCATCTCTGCCTTCTCCTCCTGAACAAATTCCAGCTCCAGCCGACCAACTCGCTATTCCCACCGAGCAACCGAGCTCCTCATCCCAGCCTCCCAAGAAAGTCTTGGGAGACAAGGAAAAGGTGTGAAGTTGTTCGGTATTATCTTTCTATTTTTCTTCTTTTTTCAAGTGTAACCCAGATCTTTGTAACTTTGCCTTATGATCTAATAAAATTTGAGTTCTTTTCTTCCATATGATTGTCTCTTCTCTATCTGCACTCTGTCTTGATCCTCTTTTTGATGATTACTTTTTCTTTCTCTGTTAGTTTCTGGCCAGGATGGATCTGCTGTCTGTTAATGACACAAAGTTGATGCAGCAATGTCATGAATATTATAAGGCTGGTCACACAGAACTGAGTGCATCAGAAGTTGCCAACATCCTTGGTCATGGTGCTTCAGAGCAGGCAGTTGAAGCTTATCAGTACCTGAAGGATTTACTTGATCGAGCTGTGGCCAATAACATGGCTTATTACGAAATGATCAAAGATCTTCAATGTACCTTAGAAGACCTTCAGAATCAGTACAAGGAATCAACTGCCCTTTTGCATGAGGGGTATGAGAAGAGGTATCAACAGCTTTCTGCCGAGATAGGCCACAAAAAGATCCTTACTGGGTACGATGTCAGGGAGAGAACCCTAAAGGGTGAAGTTGAAGCTTGTAGACAGATTGCCGAGCTGCTAGAGCAAGAAAATAACAATTTGCAGAAAGAGCTGGCACAGTATAAGTCTGCAACATCTTCTTCAAAAGCTGTAATCCCAGTGACTGACGAGGGATTTTCCTTTCTAGAGGTTGAGAATGCCAAATTAAGGCAAGAGTTGGATACCTTGAGAAGGTCGGGTACCTCTACTTCTACTCAAGGACGAGGAAGAGGTTCTCGTGGACGAGGAAGAGTTGCTCAGGATGTGGTTGAGGAACAAAGTACTCCACCTTCTCGGGGTTGATCAATAACTGTTCGTCGTACTGTTGAAGAAGCTCATACTCAGTCAACATTGGAGACTCAAGCGTATCAATTGAATGCAAAAGATCGGGCTTTGTCTGAATTGTCCAAGAAAGTTGGAGAATTGGAACTACAACTCTCTGCAAAGGAATCAGTGTTGAAGACTAAGGAACTTTTCATCCAGAGTATTCATGAGAAGTTTGAGAGGTTAACATTTCAATTCCATAAACAGCCCAGGGAATTTTGGATGGCTGGATACAACGAGGCACTATTCCATTTAGATGCTCGTATCCAGAATGCCAATAATGAGGGCTACAAACAAGGCTGGCTGAATGCCTTATGTGTGTTAAAACTTGAGCAGGGACATTATTTGTGGGACTACTATGAGCCTGGATTGCTCGACTTGCCTGTGCCACCATTTAATTTGGACATGGAATGGATCCCAGCTCATGCCATTCCTCGGAGATTACTGGCGAAGTATCTTGGTGACTACAGTTTGCATTCTCAGTTTGAGGTATCTCATCCTGAGCATCTCCTAGATCGACCTTCTGTGATGAAAGTTAGGATGCTGAAGGACTTGAACTTCATTAATTCTCCTCAGACTTTAAATGATCCACCTGCTGGCGAGGAACCTGTATCAAAGGTTGAGGGGAAAAAACCAATAGAATAGGAGATTCTTATGTAACAGTTAGTATACATATCTCATTTATCAATGTAACTTGTAAATTACTTTGAATTTTAATGAAAGACTTTCATTTTTATTTGCAAATATGTATTGTTATTGTCTTGTATTTGTCAAACACTTTATATTTGTTCTTGCATAACAATATTGTGTGGTTCATCGACCAACTTAGTAATAAAAAGTTACAAGTATCAATAATGTTGCTCGATCACTTAATAATAAAGTAATGAGTATAAACCAATTAAAAAAAATTTCCAACCAACCAAGGTTGTTAAATTGTGTTTGTCGACCAACTATGTTTAGTGAGAGTTTATCCCCGATTAACCATACTTGGTAAATTTTTGTCTTTTTCATAAAATGTGCCCGACCAACAAAGGTCGATGAATTTTCCTCGTCGACCAACTACAGTTAGTGGGTTTTTATCCCCGACTAACCATACTTGGTTCAGTTTGGAATATTTTGTTCTACGAGGAACTTTTGTATTTTCTGTGATAATCTTACCTCCCGACCAACATAAGTTGGCATTTGAGAGCATATCTTGTTTCCACTAACTCTTGTACCAACCGGAGTTGGTCTGAGCTAATGTATGCCTCCTAACCAAAGGAGTATTGGGTGTTCTCGCTCTTTTACCAACCGGAGTTGGTCTGAGTTCGAACTATCATGTCCACTAGCTCTTTTACCAACATGAGTTGGTCACGCTAGTGTACGCCTCCTAACCAAAGGAGTATAGTTTGTTCTCGCCCTTTTACCAACCGGAGTTGGTCGTGGGTTTGAACTATCATGTCCACTAGCTCTTTTACCAACCTGAGTTAGTCACGATAGTGTACGCCTCCTAACCAAAGGAGTATAGTTTGTTCTCGCCCTTTTACCAACCGGAGTTGGTCGTGGGTTTGAACTATCATGTCCACTAGCTCTTTTACCAACCTGAGTTGGTCACGCTAGTGTACGCCTCCTAACCAAAGGAGTATAGTTTGTTCTCGCCTTTTTACCAACCGGAGTTGGTTGTGGGTTTGAACTATCAGTGTTACTTTTATTGCTGAACAGCGTAGTGTTGTACACTAGTATTCCCCAAAAAATTTTTGATAAAAAGAAAGAAGATTGAGAAACATCATCATTTTATTCATATTGATGAAATTGCTTTACATTTTACATCACTGATAATACTTGCGTAGGTGTTCAGCATTCCATGCATTCTTAAATTCCTCTCCTTCTAGAGTTGCTATGCGGTAAGTTCCTGGTCGAACAACTTCTGTAACTCGGTAAGGTCCATGCCAGTTTTCTTCCAATTTATTGTGCTTCTGAATGACCTTCTTTAGCACGTAATATCCTTCTTTTAAGTCGCATTTCTTCACCCTCTTGTTGTAGAATAGAGCTGTTCGTTGTTGGTAAGCAGCATTCCTAATGGCTGCCTCTTCTCTAACCTCCTCGAGCATATCCAAATCCAATCTTCTCATTAAGTCGCTGACTGGGGAATTGAAATTCAGTACTCTATGTGTTGGAAGACCCAACTCGGTAGGTATTACAGCTTCACTTCCAAATGCCAGCATATATGGTGATTCTCCAGTTGCTGCTCGGGGAGTTGTTCGGTAAGCCCACAATACTGACTGTAGCTCATTAATCCAATTAGCTTTAGCTTCACTGAGCCTCTTCTTCAAACCATTTAGTAATGTTCTGTTCGTCACTTCAGTCTGTCCATTGCTTTGAGGATGGCCTGGTGATGAATGAGTCTTTAAAATATTTGATTGTCAACAATAGGCAGCAAACTCCTCGTTATCGAATTGTGTTCCATGGTCTGTGATGAAGGCATGAGGGAGACCATATCGGCAGATTATATTCTTCCAAACTAACTGGTATACCTTCTCGTACGTCATATCAATAAGTGGCTCAGCTTCTACCCACTTAGTAAAATAATCCACTGCCACGACGAGGTACTTGAATCTTCCTCGGGTTGTTGGCAGTGGTCCAACCAAATCCATTCCCCACATGGCAAATGGCCAAGGGGAAGTTATGGGTGTCAACAATGCTTGTGGAGTACGTCGGATGGAAGAAAAATGTTGGCATTTATCACATCTTTTGGCATAGGCTATACAATCAGCCCTCATCGTTGGCCAGTAGTACCCTTGCGTCATCACTCTTTGTAAAAGTGTCCGACCTTCTACATGTGCTCCACAAGACCCTTCATGGATCTCTTCAATCAATTCTTTCACCTCGGAGGGATTCACACATCTCTGCAAACCTACCATAATTCCTCGTCTATACAAAACACCATTAGTTAGTACATACCGACAGCTTTAAACTTTAATTTCTTTGCAGAGAGCTTATCCTCCTGAAATTCTCCCTCCTCAATATATGCCCTGATGGGATCCATCCAAGATGGTCCTAAATCAAGGGTAATAACATTCATCGTCAAGTCTTCATCTATGCTTCGATTTTCTAAGACTTCAATTGGTATCGTTCTTCGCAGCTCGGTACGAGTAGCTGATGCTAGTCGGGCCAGTGCGTCTGCTTGCGCATTTTCCATTCTTGGTATTCTGATCAACTGAATGGCTTCAAATTCTGCCAACAACTCCATCACCTTTGCATGATACTTGACCATTAATTCTCCTTCAACTGCATATGTTCCCATCATCTGATTCACAATTAATTGAGAATCACTGAATACCACCACTTGTTGTGCTTCCATAATCTTTGCTAAATTAAGACCTGCTATCATTGCTTCATACTCAGCCTCATTATTGGAGGCTTTGAATTGGAATCGCAGGGCATATTCCATGTCAATCTCGTCTGGGGTTTTCAAAACAATCCCTGCTCCACAACCTGTTGTGCAAGATGACGCATCTACATACAATCTCCATGTAGGTAATTCGTCTTCAAATTTCTTATCTGAAAGAGTTCCTCGGTGAAATATCTGTTGTTTTCTTTCATCCTCCCCTGGTAATTTTTGCTCCTCGTCGACCATCTCTTCTCACCCTTTTACCAACCGGAGTTGGTCTGGGTTTGAATTTGATGATATTTCTACATCCACAAGCCCTTTTACCAACCGAAGTTGGTATGGACTTATGTCTGTTGACCCTGTAACATCCACAGGTTGGTCAGCGAGCAACTTTTGTTCCTCGGGGGTATCAGGATATGTAAACTCTGCTATAGCCTGCCCTTTTAATGATGATCTGGGTTCATACACAATATCATATTCACCGAGTTCTATTGCCCAGTACATCAGTCTCCCTGATTTTTCTGGCTTATGAAGGGCTTGTCTTAGTGGCATGTCGGTATACACGATGATGGTATGGGCCTGTAAATATGGCCTCATTCTTCTACTTGCTTCAATTAATGCCAATGCCAATTTTTCCAGCTTTGGGTACCTGATCTTTGCACCTCGAAAAGCCTTTCTTGTGTAATAAATTGGGTTTTGGACTCCATTCTCCAATCTGATCAATGCCGAGCTGACTGCATTCTCTGATACTGCCAAGTATAAGTATAACTTTTCTCCCATTACTGGCCTGGACAATAGTGGAGGTGCTCCCAAATATTTCTTCAAGTCTTGAAAGGCTTTCTCACATTCATCATTCCACTCGAAAGTTTTTCGAAGTGTTTTGAAGAATGGAAGGCATCTATTAGTTGCTCGGGATACAAATCTCTTGAGCGCTGCAACTCGTCCTGTAAGACTCTGCACTTCTTTCTTCGTCGTTGGAGATCGCAACCTTAAGAGAGCTTTAATCTTTTCTGGATTTGCCTCAATGCCTCGTTGGTTGACAATGTACCCAAGGAACATTCCTTCTCGTACTCCAAATGTGCACTTCGTCGGGTTGAGCTTCATTTGGTATTTATCCAGTTGATCAAAGGTCTAACCTAAGTCAACTAGATGATCAACAGCTTTCTTGCTCTTTGTCAGCATATCATCGACATAGACCTCCATATTGCAACTGATTTGTTCGGTAAAAACCTTATTCATCAGCCGCTGGTATGTCGCTCCTGCATTTTTCAAACCAAAAGGCATAACATTATAGCAATAAGTTCCCCTAGGGGTAATAAAAGAAGTACTTTCCCTGTCATCAGGTTTCATTTTGATCTGGTTGTATCCAGAGTAAGCATCCATGAAGCTGAGCAGCTCGTGTCCCGAGGTGGCGTCCACTAGTTGATCAATTCTGGGCAATGGAAAGTGATCCTTTGGGCATTCCTTGTTGAGATCGGTGAAATCAACACACATTCTCCATTTATTGTTTTTCTTTTTTACCATCACCACGTTTGCTAACCAGTCTGGATATTTCACATGTTCAATGAATTGGGCTTTCTGGAGCTTCTCGACCTCCTCTTGTATAACTTGATTCTTCTCGGGGCTAAATACCCTTCTTCTCTGCTTTACAGGCTTGATCTCCTTATTCACATTGAGCTCATGACATAAAAAGTTTGGATCTATTCCTGGCATGTCTTCATGACTCCATGCAAAAGTTTTCTTCCTGTTTCTCAAGAAAGTTATCAACTCCTGTTTTATTGAAGCATCCAACGTTGAACCTATCTGGGTTACTCGTTCAGGGTGCTCGTCGTCCAGAATAACATTTTCTGTAGATTCCACCACCTGTCCTTTTAAAAGTTGGGATTCATCTCTGGGATCAAGTGTTTCAATTTCTGTACCTTCATCCACCTGGTAGGTAGTAGTCTTTTTCCTTGACTCTTCAAGTTCCTCTTGCTCGGCAGATGAATAATAGCATTCCCGAGCTACTTTTTGATCACCTTTCACCACTCCCACTCCGAAATTTATTGGGAATTTTAAGCATTGATGTACTGTAGATGGAACTGCTTCGAACTTCTTCAAACCAACTCTTCCCATGATGATGTTGTAGGCTGACTGCACATTCTTATCCATCACAAAGAAGCGTATTCTCTCTGTTCGACAAGCAGGCCAAGTTCCAATGAATATATCCAACTTGATCGTCCCAAGTGGAAAAACTTTCTCGCCATCAAAACCCATAAGAGGTCTGTGATAAGGTTCCAATTGAGACAATTTCAAATTTAAACTGTCAAAGCATGAATAGTACATGATGTCGGTCGAACTACCATTGTCTACCAGCACCCTTGAAATCACTACTTCTTTCATCCTCATTTTTATCACCAAAGGGTCGTCATGAGGGTAAAGAACACCTGCCAGGTCGTTTTTTGAAAAGCCAATGACCAGCTTCTCTTTGTTTACCTTCCTCGGACGATCCTCCTCGGCCAAATTTATTCGCTGAATGTACGAGCAAGCTTGGGCCTCTCCGAGGTAAGCCTTTCTTTCTGCAGTAAGGTCTCCTCCTCCTGCATCTCCTCCTGTAATAACATTATAATCAAATGACCCAAAACATATGGAAAATACCTCTCGTTCTGGCTGCCTTGGTTTCTTAGGAAGATCGGGGTCCTCATCTGGATCATCTTCATGATTTTTCTTCTTTTTCTCCTGTGCTTGACGAGGAGATCTAGACCTCTCTCTAGTTCGATCATTATTTCTTCTTTCCCCTCCCCGATCAACATACGTTGCTAGCTTTCCTCTTCGGATGAGTGTTTCAATCTCGTTTTGAAGAGCTATGTAATTTTTGGTCATATGACCATGATCCTTATGGAACTCGCAATATTTATCCCTGTTCCTCGTATCAGGGTCTGACCTCAGTTTCTTTGGCCACTTTACCTCCTCTCTATTCTTGATTTCTTCCAAGACATGATTAATACCCATTTTCAAAGGAGTATAATTATCAAATTTCTTCAGGACTTCCCATGACGTTTTATTATTCTTGGAATGCCTGTCACAGCCATTGCCCTTATGCTCTTTCTTCTTAGATTTGTCGACTTCCACCTTGGTTTCTTTATCCATATTCTTCTTCGCAGCCATAGCCTCCTCGGCATTCATGATTTTGGCCGCTTTTGCCATCAACTCTGACATAGTTGTAGGTGGATCTTTGTCCAAAGTGTAGTACAACTTGTTAGGCAACAACCCACTCATCAAGGCGGTGATTGCTGTCTTTTCTTCATAATCTATGACTTCTAGCTTCTCGTTATTGCAATGAGTTATGTAATCTCTAGTACTTTCGCCAGGCTTTTGTCTAACACTTAACAAGTGTGCTACTCGTTTTACTGGTTTTGCTCCAAAATAGAAATTTCCAATGAATAACTCGGCCAACTGAAAGAAAGTTGAAATCTTACCCCGAGGAAGATTGTTGTACCATATTTGGGCAGATCCAGTAAGAGTTCCAGAGAATGCTCTACATCTCATCTCGTCGGGGACAATATAGATGTCGGCAGCAGCCTGATATTGCTCTATGTGAAGAACATGATCTATCTTTCCATCATACTTGGGGGTCACCACGGGCGCTTTAAATTTCGACGGTGTAGGAAAATCCACAATGGCCTGTACAAAAGGTGTCCCTCGAATAAAAGTTCGTTGTAGGGGATTCTTTGCCTTAGCCATTTATCCTAAACTATCCTCCAACCGCTGAATGGAACCTTTCCACGCATCATTTCCCTCCTCGGGCCTATTAGTTCGAGCAATTGATTGTTCTGAAGTAGCCTCCTGAGATCTATCTTGACGAGCAACTGGTCGTGATTGTGCTGATCCTTCTCTTAGATCTGATGGTTGTCGAAAACTCCTCGACATGGCTTTAGGTGGACTCTTATTCCTCCTAGGGCCTAATCGACTGGAATGAGACACCCTGCTCAGTCTTTCCATGGCACTGGTCCTCTCTGGAGAGAGAGTAATACGCTGCTCAGTATCTGTGGCCCTTATCGATGAAGTTTGCCCAGATTGATAAGAGAAATCATCAGATTCCTCATTATGATACCTCTCTATACGCCTGGATCGTGCAGAAGGTGCACGGGTATTTCTTTGCATGTTTCGTGATCCAGGATGGGTTGGTGTACCGCCATGGAGAGTTTGGATGAGTTACCGCACTGTCTCTTGCATGGCGGTTTGTCCTTGAGCCAGATTCGTCATAATTCCAGCCAGATCTGGAGGTGTAGAAGGATTTGGAAGATTTCCAGCATTTCCAGCGTTTCGATTGCTGGACTCTGGATTATCTGCCATTGATGATGAATGATTTTTGGTGAAAAACGATAACAATAGTCGTTTCCCACAGACGGCGCCAATCTGTTGATGTAAAAAATTAGAATACTCTAATTATTCAATCACAGATAAATAAATGAGACAAAGAATTTTAAAGTGGTTCAGCCTTATATGAATGGACTACGTCCACTGTTATGTTATTGCTGAGTGTTTGGGAATTCTCGATTACAAGTTCTACCAAGAAATTACGGTCCCCTTGAATGAGGGTAATACAATGTATTTATAGCCATGAGGCCATAATCTGAAAGGGTGATACATTAAATGATATACATATGAAAAGGTAACTCATTTAATGCTCTTCAAGCGTGTGTGTCAAGATGATAAGCAGTCAATGAATAGTTGAACTGTTGATTATCTGGCAATCAGTGCTGTGGTCGAGATGCAACTCGAACCGCCTTAGTTGCTCGTCGTTCAAGAGTTCCTCGGAGCGCTGGAGTTCCTCGTCACTATTGTGCCACGTAGATTGACACGTGTCTTCTTTTTATTCGTCCATATCATCATACTAATTTTGGTATCAACAGTGGCTATTGCAAATTAATCACCCACACACTTTTCCACAACGTTAACCCATAATCCAAGGCAAACTAGTTTGTTATTCTGACAAGCATATATGTTCAGGTGTAACTTCTCGAATTACAAGGGCAATTCACCTATTCCCATGATATTCTCCATGAATCACCTATAAATAGGGCACTAATCCACTTAAGAAGAGGAATCCGGCTGAAATCATCTCAATCATCGAGTTATAACAACCCTAATTATAACCTTGGCTATAGTGCAATAAAAGCCTAGCAACATCGTGGACATAGGTATCCTTGAAGGGACGAACCATGTAAAACACATCGTGTTTTCTCTATCTCTCATCCCCATTCTCTATTAGAATTATTTCTCTCTTTATATATGTATGTATTATATGTTGTCTCTATTTATTAATGCCAATAACATTCTACAACCTCAATGTCTTCTTCATATAGATCCTCCCACTCAACAGGGAGATAAAAAAGTGAATGGACCAACCGCCCTTGTAGCTTTAAGGCATGGAGTAACTCGAATATACTTTCAATATCAATGGGCTATTATAATGAGCCTGCTATGATCTGAACTGCATCATCCAAACTTAGTTATTCAATGGGTACTACCTAACTATCTGACTCGCGATCCCACTTTAGGGCTTCCATAAATAGTGTACTGAACTTCTGACAGACAATGATCATTTATGAGGGAAATTTCAACCCAAACTATAGAAGCTGGTTCAGTACTATTGGAAATTCCATATCCTTCCCTCCAGACCGAGTGCGAACGACAATGCATGCTCTTATAAGAAGCGGCAGGGCCTAATCGATAAAACTAGTGGGGTGTAGGAGAAAATATAGGCAAACTTTAAGGGGTTTGGGTGAATATATGGGTATAATGGGTGATTTATAAGATACAATATGGGTAAACAGGTTGAATTCCAGATCATCTTCTAGGAAGATGGCAATTGCATGATTTTGGAGTGGATTGTGAATGGTGTTGGGCTTAGGATTGGCTAGTGGGGCGGTAACAACCTAGTCAATCAGACCTTGGATTACATTTTGGATATGGAGGAACTAATTAGTGGTATGGGTGTCATTTTTATGGAAATCAAAATGGACATCGGGTTTGAAATTTTTGGGAAGTGGGTTTGGTAATGGATGAGGGTCCAATGGCTTGATGAGATTTCAGCTCAATAGTGATTGATAGACTTTAGAGAGGGGAGCATGGAGCTCAGTGTATTATTTTCTGATCGGGTTGGCATAAATTTATGAGGGCTAGGAGGTAGCGGGCTATGTGATGTTGTTGATGGTTGAGACTAGAGCATGCTTCTCATATTTTCTTAGAGTGAACTGTCCGGATACGCTCTTTAGCTCAGCTTTTATCTTGGCAAGACTTTCTTCAATCTCCACTCTTACTTCCCGAAGGACTCAAAAAGGGGGGGGGGGGGGGGGCAATATTGTCTTCCCATTGTCTCTCAGACATAGGGTAAGAAGTTTTTATTTACAATACTAGCTTTCTCCTCATCGCAAGGCCTGATAGTTATGGTGTCCACTTTCTCTTTCCACCTTGCTATAAAATTACTGACAGGTTCTCCGGGAGTTTACTTGAGAAGTTCTAAATCATGACTTATAACCTCTAAATCCTCATTGTACTTGTACTGCAACTTGAATTGATGGGCAACATCCTCCCAAATGCAAATTTTGGATTCCTCAAGTGATAGGAACTAGTGAAGAGCACTGTCCTTTATAGTCTCTTGGAACATCTGTGTCATTATTTCCTCGGGGAAACTTAGGAGATTCATGGCTCGGTGGTAATGTCAGAGATGAACAATTGGGGGCCCGCTGCCCCTAAACTTATCAATATTTGGCATCTTAAATTTTTTTAGTAACCTTATTTTAGGGTAGGGAGACATATGGGTGTAATCCTTGTAGTTCCCAGAGATTTGGACTTAGTCAAACTTCTTGGTAAATAGCTTAAGGTCCTACTTGACCTTGTTTAAATCTTCTTCTTTTGGATCTGCAGGTATTGGTAGGTTAGCCCCTGGCTAGAAAAGATTAGATATAGGGGGAAGAGCTGGCAGTGGCCCATTAGCAGAATAGGCACGTGGAGCATGCTGACATTCTTCTAGGATCTAAATAGGGTCAAGTGCGTGCGGAATCGTATCATGAGGGAAGAGGCCTTCAGGCTCCTCGAGAAAAGGGAATCGATTTTGCTGTATCTCATGAAGCTCGATTTGAACATTGTCAATATTAGTGATAAGTTGGACTAGAACCGTCATCAAATTAGGCTGCACATTTGGTACTTGGTCTGCGTTCTCCATAGCGAGTGGGTGGATGTGGATTCCAAACTTAGAGGAAGTAGCAAGAGAAATAACGGAGCTTTGGGGCGGGTCGACAAAAGACCGAAGCTAATAGGGAGACAAGCCAAGGATTAGGTGTCCAATTGACTAAAAGGGCAAAATGATTCGAATTTATTTTTTAAAGAGAAAAGGAAGAATCTTTTAGAACAAATAGTAGAATGTTTTTGATATTTTTTGGAAAGAGGAAGAGAAAATGTTTTTGGTATTTTGATAAACGAGGAGGGAAAGTGTTTTTGGTATTTTGATAAAAAGAGGACGGAAAGTGTTTTTGACACTTTTGGTAAGGAAGGAGCAAAAATGAGAGGAGTTTCAACATTATTATTATTGTTGTTGTTATTATTATTATTATTATTATTATTATTATTATTATTATTATTATTATTATTATTATTATTATTATTATTATTACTATTATTATTATTATTATTATTATTATTATTATTATTATTATTATTATTATTATTATTATTATTATTATTATTATTATTATTATTATTATTATTATTATTATTATTATTATTATTATTATTATTATTATTATTATTATTATTATTATTATTACGTTTTCACTTGTATTAGGTTTACCTAAATGCAAAAGAAATGATGGACAGGATCCGAGCCTGGGGAAAATTGGGTTTAAAAAATATGTAAAACATGGTTTGACTTATTGCGAGGCTCATGGACAAGGTTCTATTTTGGAAAAAGACAAAATTGCGCGAAAATTTAGGTGGCATGCCAACTCAGCATTTTCGACTGAGTTTCGAATAATAACTTACAATTTAAATATGAGTGCCCTAGGTTTGACACCTGTACGAGGGTCTGCAATTATTGGGTTAGTGGAAATGTCCCCCTAGTATAACTTCCACGATATACGTCTTGCTTTTGAGGGCAATCAGTACATGTAGACAAGCCATTTGATATACCTGAGTGTATGCGAATTGCCTCACTATACACCTCATGGGGATAGTATGTGTGAGAGAGAATTCGATATACTCAATGTACATGAACCAATTCCCTACTATATATCTCCTGTGTTCAATTAGATAAAAGAAAAAGAAGATTCTCCTTCAAGTAGAAGCCCTCAAGTGATGGGCTAACTTCTCAAGCAACGTCTACCTCAAGTATATACATTCAAGCAACATCTTCCATTTCATAAGACAAAATAATAGCAAATTTATCTTTTAATGATTTGTTCTCCTAGGCGCTTGGCTTTATCTTGCTTAGAGGACATGGCTCTTAATAGTCTCTCAGTGACAGGATGGAGAAGTCTTCGAATAAGGGCATCAAGGCAATCAAGATTGAAATGGTAGTAAGTCTCTGAGTTTTTGATGGCTGCCAAGAAGTGCGAGCAACATAATTGGTAATTTCACTTGGAGGAGTGGAAGTGAAATGACGAACATAATTGGCGAGCACCTTCAGGTTGAGAACAGTCAGGCTATTAATATTTCCAACACTACTCGATGTAAAAGTCTCAGGGTGAGGCTCAAACATTAAATCCAGAACAACATGATCCTCTGCAAGAAATCTATATGGGTGGCACTCCCACTTATCCTTTATAAATACATCGGGCGCATCCATCTCTATGGCGTCAAAAATAGTGCCCATGGATCTAGAATCATAATGGGAATAAGACTCCTCACTGGACTACTCACCCTTATCCCAATTATAATGGGTGGTGTCAGATCCCTGCTTGTTTCATCAATAACCTCGTCTACCTTGTTCATTTCCACCTATAAAATAATAAAGAGGAAATGATTAAAATAAGTAAATTTTTTATGGAAATACAAAAAGTAATAGTAAAAAGACTTACTCACATGCCAAATAGGAGTTAACATGCTACCAAAACCTATGTTGCTCCATTCGTCCATCCACAATCACAGGAGCACTCATGACACTAACCTAAAAATAAAGGAACATGAAGTGGTCATTCAAGGGATTACACAGTAATAGAAAGTAAAAGAATAAACGAAGGTATGAAAGATTAATATCTGAGTCTCCACAGTTCCTGGAGCACTCAGGGAGGTGTTATTTGAGCACTTGAACAATAAAAGAAAGTTATTAATAGTTAGGTATAAAATAATAATACTTGGAGAGAACTCACAACTATGCTCAAGAATGTTCCATAGTTAGGGGAACTCACGTAGAACTGACCTGAAAATAAAGATACACAGAGCTGGTATTTGATAAATTTTACAATAAAATCAAGTTAAAAAAGTGAATTATAATAGAATACTTGGGCAGCACTCACAATCATGCTTATAGAATGTTCCACAGTCAAGGGAATGCTTGAATCGCTAACCTAAAAATTAAGGAAACATAAAAAAATCTTATTTGAGCACTTTCATAGTAAAATAAAGTTATAAAAGAGCTAGGTGTGACATAATAATACCCGAGGAGAACTCGCAGCTATGCTTACTTGAAGTTCCACAAAGCGGGGAATGCTCGTGATGCCAACCTAGAAGAATATATAAAGGAAAAAATAGCCATTTGAGTGATTACACACAAAAAAAAGGGAGAGAGTTTGGCGAGTAATAAATCAATTAATGTTAAGTTAATACTCAAGGTGGCATAGGTGATAAAGTACTTATAATAATGCTTGCTAAAGATGCAACAGACAAGGGTACACTAGAAATGCTCGCCTAAAATGAAAGAAAAAAGATAGAGTAAATAATTGTTCAAACACATGTAAGGCAAAATGTGATCTATGAGAAAAAGTATAAAGGTCAGACATTTCTAGTACTTGAACTCCAACAGGAGGGGAAAAACTCAAGTCTATAATAGTTGGCGGAGAGATACTCACACTAAACTATAAATGAAAAAGTTATCAAAAGCAAGAAATTTATATAACTAGTTACCTGTATTGAATAAGTGATGCGAGCAACATGCCCACTCGAAGCCACACTAAAGATAGGATGATCAAGAAGTGTTTGGACTTGGGGCCTATTATCTAAAGGAAGACAAACCCTGGAACAGATGGAGGCAAGCCAGGGATGATTACCCCTGTTGGCAAAAGTATGCCCCATTAATGAGGGGATCACTCGTGAGAAAATCCTATAATAAAATGTTAATGGAAAAATAGTCATATTTTGATCATTAAAATAAATATTTAAACAAAGAAAAATGAGGTGCTTGAAGAATACCCATTCAGAGCTAGTTATAGCACTATTTGGGGGCTAACCTGATGAACCTCTCGCCACAAAAGAAGTTTGTGACCTACTGGTGCGAGGGGAGCCAAAGGCACCTATCAAAAAATAAAAGTTAGCATATAATGACAACAGAAGCCTTAAATAAGATTTTTATGAATTGATGAATACATGAACTGAGCGAGCAACTATAAAAGAACTCCCAACGGTGATGGAACATATAGTGGATATCTACAAGAGAAAGAATTGGGGATTTACTTTACTAGAACCAAAGTCTAAAAACTCAAAATTAAAAAGGCAAATGAAAGACATGAATGTGCCTAATATATCACCAAACCTATTCTACTAAGACTAGAGAAGACACTAACATAGAGTTCCTCTCGCATTGAAATGGTGGCATGAGTAATAGTTGGGGCGATAAGTGAAGGAACTACCCTCACCCCTGAGGGTCCACTCATCCCTGTATAAGAAGCATACTAAAAAATGGTGGAGAGTTAGTAACAAGATAAATTATAACTCACATAAAGATATAAAAAAGGGAAAAGTAAGCAATTGAATTAAACACTTATAGGCTCATCATGATGAGTTTTCCCATAGGGCAAAGGTCCAGTAGTTAGGAGTATATCATAGTGTCATCATGATCACTATTGGGCTACTCTAAGTCTAGAGCCATACCTCTCATGGCTTAGAAAAAATGAGAAGCATTAGATAAGTGACCTTTATTGATGACAAGTCAATATTGTTTGAAAAAAAACTATGATAATCATAAAAAGGAGTACTTCCATAATCAACAAGTTCCTCTTCAGATGAGAAATATGAAATCCGAGTGCTCGTAGTTCCATTACTTATATTTTTACTAGGTAAAAGAGGAATAACTAGAGTACCTTCCATTAAGGGAGTAGAAAGTGGAGTAGAGTGTTGAGGAAAAGTGGCTTTAAGAGCATCATAGCCTTGCTCAAGAACGGTCTGAAATTTCTCCTCAACTCCAAAGGTGCCAATATTTGAACCTTGATCTTCTACAACAGAGGGGACAATTGGATTGGATAATTTTTTACAGTCACATCGTTCCTATACTTAGTGGATAAGGAGAGGAGGAAGTCCACCAACTGTGGCAAGAATATGTTGGAGACATCATCATTTGGATGCTTCCTCTTCAAAGGAAACTTGAGCTTGCCTTTACCCTTAGACTGTTAGGGTTTTACCTCTAGGTGTTTTGAATAAATTCTTTACTTGCGAAGAGGATTCACGAGGACATGAATAGCTTTCTTGAGGGGAGTCCTTTCAACTTATCTATGATGCCAAGCCTCTTTGCGAGTACACTTTGACATGTACATAACAGATGAGGAGATTCCCTTAATAAAATATTCACGGGACCATCTTTAATGCGATTCTTCATTAACACAATCTAACGCTGCCATAGAGAAAACCACGAACGGTTGAATGAAGGAAAATAGTCTCGAGCAGGTATAAAAAATTTCCTAAAACAAGCAGTACTTTGCACTATCCCCTCGGGCCTAAAGTTAGAGTAAGACTCCAAGTATAAATCTTCAAGCGAGAGGCTGATAGGGAAATATAGGGTGTAAATGCCTTAATCATAAACAAATTATCTCCTCACTCGCTCGAAATGATAAAACTCAATCCCTTAATCCAATTCAATTAAGGATAGAAGGATGCATTGAAGAATGAATGTCATCACAGAAACATGAGGGTAATCATTGTTTGGTCAGCAGTGGATGGAGAAAAAAAGTACGAGGAGAAGTAGAGAAAAAGGCCCAAGAAAATATACCCCAAACTCATTTTGTATAGAAAAAAATAAGAACTCATCAATACTGTCCAAAAACAAACTAAGTGATTACTTAGGGGTTTTTATGCCACCTAGCAATCCAAACAGTCTGGCAATGGGGCGAACGGGGCTCAGGAGACCAATTTGGGAACCGATTGAAAAGGAATACCATTAATACAAAAATGTTAACAAAATTTACCAGGTCAAAATGACCATGCGAGTGCGCTATATCAAAGTGAATACGATCAAGCTATATGTGTGTGGATCCAAGTGTAAGAGTAGGAAGGGGAATTCTCCTTCCACGAGAAAGTCTGGCCATCAAATGAAAGAGTAACTCATGAGAAGAGTCATTTGGCATCCATTGAAATGAAAATCTATTGAGTAATGTGATGAAGAAAGCAACCCAATGGGTCTTTAATCCCAGTTTTGGCCCATCTCGACTCCTAGGTACTTTGGTCTTGGCGTCCTCCTTAGACAATGGTTCGAAGACCTAAAATTAGTATCTTTGCTATTTGGTAAAAGTGTACTTGATTGTCCAATTTTGGGTAAGAGAAACGTAGCAAGAATAGTCTGTCAAATCTTGATGTAGTTCCTCACATATCTCTCATTCTGTTGAGTCCTCGTATCCATCTGTGAAGACATGGTTTATAAAAACTGGCAGACTAATTAATTCACAAACATCCTCAAGATTAATAGAAAATTATCCCCATCTCATGAAAAAAGTATGGGTATCCACACTCCATCGATACACATAAGTATTGAAAGAACTTGCAATTTTAGTTATAGTGCAAGCTTTCAAATTGGTAATAATTCGAGAAAGACCTAACTCATTAATTGTGACATGATAGTATGAAATATTAATGATATAATCTATTAACAATTCCCACTCTTCTAGGGACCCTCCATAGACAACAACATTCACATTTTAAAAGGAGAAATCACGCTTACCCCCTGGATTTTGTAAGATGCTGTCAGTGAGCACCATAAGGGTATCTTTGAACTCAGGAAAGCCCAACAGCAACTGGTCGTTTATCTTCTCAATAAATTTAACCTCAAATATTTCTAGTGGGGCATGAAATCACCTGTCTTGCCCAAAAAAGGGTCAAGGCGATAGATTAAAAAATTCCTTTTGGCCGTAAACTCCCAAAATTGTCTTTGGCCATTGGGCATGGCAGTAACCCCACTCGCTTACCCTTGAGAAGACCCAATGCCACCAGTTGTGGTGGTATAGAAGAGGAGATAACAATAAAAAAGGCAACAGAGGTGGAACTGGTGGTAGCAGAGGTGGTGATGTTGACGTGGATGGGAAAAGAGCCCACCAAAATGTCACTCACAGAGATTAAGGAAGCAAAGGAAGTGTTTGTAAAGAAGAAACCATTGGTCACATAAGAATGAAAGATGAATGGAGATGGAAAAAATGGGTTATTGAACAATGAAAATCCTCTTAAAATTTCTCTCTTTAGAAAGGAAAGACAAATAATGGTGAAAGTTTAAAAAAGATGAGGCAAACAGTATTTATAGACGAGGAAAGGCACGTCTGATAGTTCAAAATAATTCGAAATTTTGAAAATGGGGAAAAATCCATTTTAGCCAAAAATTATTTAAAAAGATCGTTAACGAAATAATTTATCGCTTTGGCTCAGATACCAATTTGTAAAAAGCGCAAGCTCGTCTAATTTCCTTTTTATGTGTAAAACAACAAACGCGATGCGGAAGCGTTGAATGATGGTTCACAATTAAACAAAGACAAATTTTAATTTCATAAACAAAATAAAATTGCAACCAAGTGAAGTAAGATTAATACAATTAAAATATTCACTTAAATCAATTCATTGATCCAAGTCCTAGAATTTGCCTAAGTCATAATTATCAATTATCCAAAGTTAGGCAAAACCAATTTTAGCAAATGACTTGAATAAACCAAATTTACCCAATATTTAATTTAGTCCCAATTTGAATGAGTGTGATAATTTAAACCAAATTTTATCTTGAAATTATCCTAAGCATGTGTTCTAAATTATGATGCAAGATAAAATAAACAATATCACACTACGCCGCGATGTACGAGGAAAAACCCAAGACGGGAAAAAACCTCGGACGGCCCTAGCCACAAGTCCACTAGATATGGAATTACAATTACAAGACAGATAGACTTACAACGACTGACTCGATCCCTCTCAAGCCTCGACGCTTCTTCTTGTAGACACCTCTTCCTAGCGGACAACCTCGGAACTCCACCGCGGTCTCGGAATCCACCGATGGGGCTTTCTATGGTCACCGTCACCCGAGCAAGGAGCCTTTCTCCAAGTGGGTAGAATCGCAACATTTTCCTAAACCATTTTTGCTCTCAAAAACTCTCTAAGAGATGGAAATATTTTGAAAATGTTTAGTTTGGAAAATGTGATTCCCGTCCTTCATAAAGTCTGAAAAAATTAGTTAAGAAACAAGTGGGAAAGTGGGTTAAAAACTGCCAAAAACTGCCTAAAAACTGTTCCCGCCTAGCAGTTCCGTCGAACGACATTTCGTTCGAACGAACTCTCGTTCGAACGAGACTTCTAACGACGCTCCAGTTTGGACTCGTTAGAATCTCGTTTGAAATCTCGTTAGAACGAACAATCTCATTCGAACGACATTTCGAACGACGGACCAGTTTAGACTTGTTGGCAAACTCGTTCGAACGAAACATGGTTCGAACGAAAAACTCGTTCGAACGAAACATGGTTCGAACGAAAAACTCGTTCGAACGACATTTCGAACGACTTCCAGAATTTTTTACAAAATTCAATTTTTGGCCCAGAAACTTTATATACTTTATTTTTAAAGTTCTAATTAAATTTTTCTGAAAGTAAACATAGTTTTAATTAAACCTAACACCCAACAAACTTTGTTCCAAGCTCCTATATAAACATAATTGCATTCATACCTTGGGAGCATGGAACTATAGTTGATGACGTAGAAACGAGGCACGCAAATCGGCATATTTGATGAAGCTTTATATTCTTTGCCGCTACGTCTTCAACAAACACTTCATAGGGTTGAGAGTATTACAATTACATACTTTTCTATGAATAAATGTTTTTGTCCGGAATTGAGCCAAAACTATATATGGACTCAATTGGAAATTTGTGTCCTTACAAATCTCCCCCTTTGGCTATTCCGGGACAAAAACCAAAACAAAAAT
Organism: Sambucus nigra; assembly: GCA_949130495.1. Lineage (NCBI taxonomy): Eukaryota > Viridiplantae > Streptophyta > Magnoliopsida > Dipsacales > Adoxaceae > Sambucus > Sambucus nigra. The sequence goes on from OX422212.1 coordinate 264,233,027, forward strand.
CCTAAAGGGCCATCAAGCTCACTAGACTCAAAACATAACCCACCCAAACTTGACTCAACCCAAGGATCAAACGCTTTGCCATTGAAAGATACCGCTTTAGAATAAATCCTGCACACTTAAGCAAACTCATCAAATGCATAAGGAATATCAAAATATTAAATACACTTAAGTAATTACTCCCACTAAATTAATTCTCCTCTTTATCAAACAACTGACATACTTAGAAAGACGTCTCCCCCTAAGATAAATCTCCCCCAAACTAAGATATGATAATAATAGGATTAGATACCATTACTCCCCCTATCATTTCTCCCCCTTTTTGTTCAGGAATAGGCAAAGGATAAAGAACTAATAAACAACATGTTGAAGATTAAAGTGATAAGACATGAAAGCATATGGGCAATAAAAGCAAGGCAAAGACAAACAAAATATACCAATAGAGTACTTGCATATATATATATATATATATATAGATATAAACACACATATAACACAAAATACAATAAGTTTGCACATTCATATGGCAAAAATGTGTCATATAGAAACGGAAGTGTAGGGGTGTGAACTAGCAACAATTAAATTTATACCCAAACACTTAATAAACATTCACGGAGTTCTCATTTGATTGCAAACTTTATCACATTTAAATATAACCTCATGTGACAATATGAAGATTGAACTCAATGAACAAACATACACAATGCATACAAGCCTAGCATGATGATGATTCTACAAACCAAATAGAGTCATGACATTAAAGACAACTAGGATAAACGGACACTGTGCAAACCATTGATATACCATCCAATTCTCCCTCAATAAGCAGATATATTCTTTTTCTTTTGAATGAATATATCAAACAAACATAGGCCTTGGCAATTGTGTTCTTTTTAATGCCAAATATTCTATTTTTAGGCTTTTGGATCACGTATTTCTTTTAGATCCAATAAACGGTGGCTTACTATCGCAAAGGATTTAATTCATCCTTTCGAAGCCCTTCGCCGTCCACATTTAGATATATAATTTTTTATCTCACAAAGCTCACGTGCAACGGATTTTGACATGCACTAGTCCTCCTAGGTCATAGATATGTAGATGACTAGATTGGTAGGAGAACACCTCAAAAAGCTCAAATATAACATGTGACATTTAGATTTCAAAAGAGCTCGTGCATGTGTGAATAGAGGCATATAAAAATATAATCCATTTAAACAACACAAAATCCAACTACTCCATATAAAGCATGGTAAAGAACATTTTAAGGATTGAAAATCTAAACCAAAAGTTCTAGCCACCTGGGAGCGTTAAAGGATGGGATTCAAACACAAATATATGCAACATAAAGTGTGTCAAACTAAAATACACACAAAATAAAATCTTTTTGAGTTTTTAATATTTTTCACCAAAAATAAATATATATACTCAAAAGGATAAGCAAAAATCATTTGTAATTTTCATTAAGCTTAAATGAAATAAAGAAAACACAAATGATAAACAAATTTTTTTTTATATTTTTCAATTAATTCAAACACAAAATATAATACAAAAAGATAAACAAGTCATAATTTCTAGCATGTGATATGAACTAAGGTAATGACTAGAAAAAGACTAAACAAGCATACATTTAGCATGTGAATATAGCATGAAGTACAAAAGCTAAAGTATGCAAACACTAACACATTCATCCTTTAGATTTAGCAAGGGAGGAAGCATGTGAAAGTAAATGAGAATCAAAAACCCTATTTTGCAAGGAAACCAAGTCGGATTTCCTAACCCAAATTAATGAAGAATGATTATATTGGGGTATTGGAACTTTAACTACCGTGGTTACTTTACTATGGGGTTTTCTAGGAATTCGTTTAAGATCAAAACAAAATTTCCTAAGATGACCTTGTCGACCACAATGTGTACAAGTGAGAACTTGTCGAAAAGATTTACTTAAGGAGTGGTCTTTAAATGTATTCCTAGTTGATTCTCCTAAAACATTGGTTTGGGCATTATGAGTAAATTCATTACAAGTATTGAAGCCTAAACCACAAGTGTCATTTTTAATTTGGACCGTTCATAACATTTTATCTAGTTTTTCCGAACGACACTCCAAATCAAATTTGACATTACTAGAATCTTTTAATTTATTTTCCAATTCTACAATGTTAGATTCTAGTAAAACATTTCGCTCTTCAAAAGCAAGAAGCTCCTTTTTCAAGGATTCCATTAAACCCCTAAGGCTATCTCTTTCTCCTTCTACATATTCAAGCTTCTCTTGAAGAGTCTTCACATGTGTCCTAAGGTCTTCTATTAAATCATTTTCATCAACGACCTTGACACTCTTTCTTAAACTAGCTTCTAACTTCAAATTAGCTCTTTTCAATTTAATAGATTCTTTATAAAGATCTTGAAAAGCATTTTGAAGTTCACTCACATTAACCTCTTCTTCATTTTCACTCTCTCTTTCTTCTTCACTCTCACTATCATCAAAAACAAGAGAATCATGTACAATGACCTTGGAAGTGGCATGTGCTATCGTTTCATCAATCGATGAGTTCTCACTATCACTCACATGACTAGCCATAAAAGCCACAAAATTTTTCTTAGTGGGGGAATCGGGCTTCTCTTCCTTATCACTATCACTAAGGGTCGCATTATATGAAATGGGTCGCTTACCCTCTTTCCTTAGTTTAGTGGGGCACTCATAAGCCCTATGGCCATAACCTTCACAACCAAAACACTTATTAGACTCGTCCCTATATAAATTGTCATTGCTAGGTTTAGGGATCTTCTCGGCTTTAGAAATCTTGTTACTTTTATCATGTTTAGAAGTATCAAATTTCTTAAAATCATTTTTAAATTTATCTTTGTTAATTTTAAGAAATTTTCTAAATTTACGAGCAAACAAAGCCATGTCTTCCAAGTCACTATCACTATCGCTCTCTACTACTTGTTTGACCTCTTTCCGGGCTTTTAAAGCAACCCCCTTTTCAATTTTCTTTTCAGTTTTAGAGGGAAAGATATCTAGTTCATAGGTTTGTAAATCACCTACAAGCTCTTCTAATTTTGTAGAGGCTAAAGTGGGTAAAGAATTTAAAACGGTCACTTTTGGAATAAATCTATCGGGTAGGGACCTTAAAATTTTCTTTACAACACGGTCGTCAGGTATTTTCTCTCCCAAGTTAAAAGATGAATTAACAATATCAGAAAGTCTAGCATAAAATTCATCAAAAGTTTATTTTTCATTCATTTTGATAGTTTCAAATTGAGTGGTGAGCTTTTGGTGTTTTGAAGCTTTAATGACACTAGTTCCTTCATGAGTTAATTGTAAAATATCCCAAGCTTCTTTAGCGGTTTCACACGTCATAATACGGCGGAATTCATCCGGTGTGACAGCGCTAAACAAAGCATTTAAACCACGGGAATTGAAATTAGCAAGTTTAAACTCATTTTCAGTCCATCTATCGGCGGGTTTGATAACACGTTCATTTTTAACTAAATAAGTTGGTGGGGACCACCCGTTAACAACAGACATCCAAACTCTTTCGTCGATAGATTTTAGTGCCGATCTCATACGCGCTTTCCAATACGCGTAGTTTGAACCATCGAAAATAGGAAATTTTGAAAATGGGGAAAAATCCATTTTAGACAAAAATTATTTAAAAAGATCGTTAACGAAATAATTTATCGCTTTGGCTCTGATACCAATTTGTAAAAAGCGCAAGCTCGTCTAATTTCCTTTTTATGTGTAAAACAACAAACGCGATGCGGAAGTGTTGAATGATGGTTCACAATTAAACAAAGCCAAATTTTAATTTCATAAACAAAATAAAATTGCAACCAAGTGAAGTAAGATTAATACAATTAAAATATTCACTTAAATCAATTCATTGATCCAAGTCCTAGAATTTGCCTAAGTCATAATTATCAATTATCCAAAGTTAGGCAAAACCAATTTTAGCAAATGACTTGAATAAACCAAATTAACCCAATATTTAATTTAGTCCCAATTTGAATGAGTGTGATAATTTAAACCAAATTTTATCTTGAAATTATCCTAAGCATGCGTTCTAAATTATGATGCAAGATAAAATAAACAATATCACACTACGCTGCGATGTACGAGGAAAAACCCAAGACGGGAAAAAACCTCGGAAGACCCTAGCCACAAGTCCACTAGATATGGAATTACAATTACAAGACAGATAGACTTACAACGACTGACTCGATCCGTCTCAAGCCTCGACGCTTCTTCTTGTAGACACCTCTTCCTAGCGGACAACCTCGGAACTCCACCGCGGTCTCGGAATCCACCGATGGGGCTTTCTATGGTCACCGTCACCCGCGCAAGGAGCCTTTCTCCAAGTGGGTAGAATCGTAACAAAAAGTCTTCTTCTTTGATGGATGTAGAAGCAAACCAAAACTTCTCTTCTTGAATTCGGTAGAGATAAACCGGTGCCAAAACTCCAAGCAATTTAATATGTAAATAAGAACTTGGACTAAACACAATTGGGTGTAAACTAGAGTGTGAAGGATTTTCTCTTTGAAAAAATAACACTCAAAACATGAACATTTTCCTAAACCATTTTTGCTCTCAAAAACTCTCTAAGAGATGGAAATATTTCGAAAATGTTAGTTTGGAAAATGTGATTCCCGTCCTTCATAAAGTCTGAAAAAATCAGTTAAGAAACAAGTGGGAAAGTGGGTTAAAAACTGCCAAAAACTGCCTAAAAACTGTTCCCGCCTAGCAGTTCGTTCGAACGACATTTCGTTCGAACGAACTCTCGTTCGAACGAGACTTCTAACGCTGCTCCAGTTTGGACTCGTTAGAATCTCGTTAGAACGAACAATCTCGTTCGAACGACATTTCGAACGACGGACCAGTTTAGACTTTTTGGCAAACTCGTTCGAACGAAACCTGGTTCGAACGAAAAACTCGTTCGAACGACTTCCAGAATTTTTTACAAAATTCAATTTTTGGCCCAGAAACTTTATATACTTTATTTTTAAAGTTCTAATTAAATTTTTCTGAAAGTAAACATAGTTTTAATTAAACCTAGCACCCAACAAACTTTTTTCCAAGCTCCTATATAAACATAATTGCATTCATACCTTGGGAGCATGGAACTATAGTTGATGACGTAGAAACGAGGCACGCAAACCGGCATATTTGATGAAGCTTTATATTCTTTGCCGCTACGTCTTCAACAAACACTTCATAGGGTTGAGAGTATTACAATTACATACTTTCCTATGAATAAATGTTTTTGTCCGGAATTGAGCCAAAACTATATATGGACTCAATTGGAAATTTGTGTCCTTACAATATGTTATTTTAATTAGCGACATCACATGTCACTCCAGGCACATATATTCATAAATAATAAATTTCACCACTTATAAAATGATGGGGTATTACATTCTTTCACCATAAAATAAGTAATTTCACCCTCGAAATTTGAATTCATTAACTCCTACTCAGAATTCTAAGGATATCTTGAATTCATACTCTATACAGATTTTACTCATCTTAGAACGAAATATACGCTACGGCCTCTTATCATAACTCACATTCGGTTAACCCTCAGTCAACTAGTCCACCTGTTGGAAGCTTAACATGTCCCCAATACTTCCTCTATTGTATAACCTTAGCAACATCGTGTCACCACTGATGGTGATAATGATAGATCAAATGATATTATCCCCACCTTGTCCACTAGTATGGAAGATGACTCATTCATTGAAATGTCACTCCCTTTAAAATCCTATTTTGCAATTTCCATCCTCGAGGAGGTATTCAAAAGTACTTATCATACCTCTTTGGAACCCCAAACCATGTCTTCATTCTTTACAAATTCTCTTTTGTCCACTATGAAAATCTTCAAACACCCTATTATGAACATTACTTATTCTTAAGTATCATGAGTACATTCTCATACAGTAACTTGTTAGCTCTTAGATCTTCATCCACTTGGTCAATTTAACTCTAATGATTACCAGTAATTACTTGTCCTAAGTGAAAATCATGTACCCTAATGAAACATGGTTATACCCTCTTACGTCTAAAATTGGGTATGAAACACTACAACTCTTAGAATGTCTCTGGTTCTCTACTATTTCTACTGTCTCAAATTGTAACTCACATTCGACTTGTCCAAATATGCTTTTCGTAGATAGAAATCTTTCGGCACAGCCAATTTCTCTTGGAAATTTAACTTTATACATTCGTTAACATAGCAAGGAACACTTACTAGTCAAAACCTGTATTCCTTCCTTCGATAAAATCACCTACTTAATCCTTAACCTACCTTTACCCAAATTTGAGTGTAACGGTCACCACTATTACAAATTATTCCTCTTCATCATAAGGTCATAATTAAAACCTATGACTAACTTATCATGGTAAGACACTTCTCTTCACATGACCAAAGAGATTATTGATATGCGATAAAGAGAATTTGTTTCGTATCATAACCTTATCAATTCCATTTGAAGTTAAAAACACAGGCCTGAAGCATATCTTGTATAAGGACAAAGATTATCCCTACCAAATCCAAATTATGAATGGGAACATTTTCCTTATGAGGATTAAGATTTTCGAAAGTATAAGCTATAGGTCTCTCAACCCGCATTAACACGCCTCCACATCCTTGGATTGATGCTTTTCTATATATACTAAGTACTCTATACCAACTCATGATAAAAGCAAGGACATGCGTGGCAGTGGGTTCTCCTTGATATCCTCAAATGCTCTCTAAAAATATGCACTCTAAACAATGTTACCTTCTTTTGGTTAAGGTAAGTCAAAGACCCATACATCTCCAAGAACCCCGGAATTAACCACTTATACTACCCCACTAAACCTAAAGACCTCCCACCCTCTATAGGAGATGTAGTTTGTCCCCAGTTCATAACTACAAAAACCTTAATATGTGTAGACACCACATTCTAGAACCCCCTAAGTCTCTCCATAGGTCCCTAGTACCTTCCCATTTCACTACAAATCCTAGGTCATACTCTGAGTACCGATTTAGAGGTCATTGGGACCTCCCGGGCTCCATTTAACTCGGGTAACTCTATCTTCAGAGTGAAAGATCAATGAATCTTTGAAGGAATCTGAATCCACTTTACAACGGTCCATACCGTGTGCAAATGGACATAATGGTTTGGACGAGCGAACCATTTTACTATCGAAAATTGATTTAGAGGCCACCGAGCGCTCCCGGGCCCCAATTTGACTCCAATCAACTCCATCATCAGAGTGAAAGACCTTTGAATCTTAGAAGGTCACTAAAACCCCTTTCTAATGGTACACCCTGTTTATAAAATGGAATAACCATTCAAAAGAATGATCCATTTTCTGCCGAAAATTGATCTGGAGGCCATCAGGTTTTCTCGAGTTTTGTTTGACCAAAGTAAACTCTTCAAATAAAATGGTACTAAATGAATATTCAAAGTGAATTAAATACCCTTCCCAATGATCCACCCCATTGGAAAATATACCTTACTATACGGATGAATAACCCATTTTACTATGAAAGGTCACTAGGCACTTTTAAGCCCCGGTTGACCAGAGTCAACTCTCTGAACCGAGCGAAGAACTTTGGATTGTCGAATTACCTTGCGTAACCTTTCCAACATTTTCCCTATGCTTGATTATAACTTACGGTTTCAACAAATGATCTATTATCGTCCATTATCGTCCGACGATCTCCTATCCAAAGGATCGATGAGCGCTATTGAGCCTCGTTTGACCCGAAGTCAACACCCAGAACTGGGAGCAGCCTGAAGGACTGTTGAATTTATTTGAATTAACTTTTTAATGGTATGTCTTGTGCATGATTTGGATTTATATATTGCGCTCTATGATCATTTTTATGGGAAAATCTGCATGACATTGTCGATTGGCAGGTCTATTTACCTGCCTATCAGTAGTGTGTCTAGGGTTACCTGACAATTGGCAAGGATATGGCTATGCCAATCTGAAGCCTTCCCACCATATAAATAGAGGGAATGAGCTCACTCTCAAGTCAGACCTCAGATCCATCAATATTAATGATCTCAACAACATTCTCTTGCAATCAGTGAAGTTTCCTTATGTGAAATTCCTTTTCATCTTTCATTCCCATCATTTTCATAGCCAATTTAGAAAAATTTCATTCTCTCTCATCCAACATTCATCTCAACATTCATGGGATCTCATCAAGGATCAAGATCAAGCCTCAATTCTCCAAAGAATTTCCAAAAATCTTTCTCTCGCTTTAAATTCTTTTTTTTTTTGCATTAATTACGTAAATTCTTAATCTAGCTCTTACTTTAGCCCATACACATTAATACCTCATCCTTTATTAGTTATATTTCACATCATTTATTTTCTATAAAAAAACTCAAAACAAAGAAAAAGAGGGTTACACCTATAAATTCCAACGGGATTATCCACCATAATTTCTCAAAACTAAAAATTTATTTTCTACACACACGCAAATAATAGATTCCTTTTCAAATCTATAGGATAAACCCCACCCTTACATCATATGTGAACAACGTGGACTTTGATGCCTTTATAGGATACGTGGGCGTTTCATATTAAACTCGAGACTCGAGTCCAATTTTTCAATTTCTCAATTTTCTAATTTTTCACATTTGCATCCTTTTCATCTATACAATATTTTAATATATATTATATTTGTGATCCATATTGGTGTATAATCTAACATATATTATCGTTTCATCATAAAGATTAATATATCGATAAACGCATATATTGTATTTTCTAGATATTATTTTGAGAACATTCCTACGGATGACCTCACTCTATCTTTTCCATGATATGAGTCGGGTGATTCTGATCTCCATTTATATATACACGCGCACACACTTCATGAAAAAATTAAGAAAATTGTAACACAAGCCCATGACATACCAAAAGGGGGGATGGGTTCCTAATACCTTCTCATTTTGTAACTTGTCCCATGAACCTCTAAACTATTGGTTTCATAAGCATCAGTTTGTCTTTGATGTCGCTCTCTCGAGGCGATGACATGTTCTTTTGCCTGTTTTGTGAAAAATAGGCTAGCGACTCCATCTTTTTACATCACCCCACATCGAGGATGGTCGAAGCGCTCTTAGAGGAAGAGGGCACGAGACCTTCTCCCTCTCCCCCCACCCTGGGAAAGGTAGGTATGGGTATGGCCACAGTGGCGACTTTGATGGGGAATTCTTAAGAGGTCTAGACTCTGTTTGCATGGGTGTTACAGTTTTCTACTTTTGTGCGAATTTACACACCTATATGTTCCTTTTTCTCCTCTACTATTTCTTGTACATATCTACCTCATGTTTATATCACATCTCACTCACACACTTGTAGATACTCTCCATGTACATTTCACACTACTTACATGTAGGATCACTTATACTCAAACGCTTCACACACCACTTAGAATATCCATGCTTAAGTGTCACTAACACACACCTCCACTTATCACACTTGCACATATCCATGCTCACTCACACTTGTCATACACAATGTGTAGTTGATCCATGTTTAGGTTCGCTACCACACACTCACTTATAGATATTCACACATCACTCACTCTCGCATATCCATGATTAGTATAATCTTCATGCTCTATGCTAGATTTAATATTTACACTTGTACATTCTTCTCTATTAGTATAGTGATCATCATGCAAAATAAAATACTCTTTCCATAATATACTAATAAAGAATCATGCATTTTGCTCACCACATCACTAAAAAGCATGGCTATTGACCAAATTTTGTCCCCTAATTGGAAGGGTCACTGTGTGATGGTCATAGGTCTGATAAGTCACAATTAGCCTAAGAAATATGACTCTCAACTTCCATTGGCCAAGTACCTTCGACGTATATCTAATGGTTCCCCCCGCATCGCACCGCTTGACCAAAGTCATGATGGGAGGTATATAGTAGGAAACTTTTTCACGTAAGTTGAGTATACCGAATTCGCTCTCACACCTACTGTCCCTATGAGGTATATAGTGAGGAAGTTCACGTACATTCAGGTATATCAAATGGCTTGTCCATGCGTACCGATTGCCCTCAAAAGCAAGACGTATATCGTGGAAGTCATGCCAAAGAGGGAAACCCTTCCAATTAACCCAAAAACATCATACCCTCATATAGGCGTTAAACCTAGGGCAATCATATTTAGTTTTTCGGTTACTACCCAAAACTCTGTCCAAATGCCGGGTCGGCATGCCCCTAAATTTTTGCAGAATTTCGTCTTTTTCAAAACGGGACCCTGTTGATGAGCCTGGCAACAAGTTCAACCATGCTTTACATTTTTTGAAACCCAATTTTCCCAGGCTCGGGTCAGGTCCAACATTTCTTTCTGCATTTAGGTAAACCTAATACATGTGAGAATATAATAATAATATTAATAATATTAATTATTATTATTATTATTATTAATATTATTATTATTATTATTATTATTATTATGCTAAGACCCTTTTCTTATTTTTCCTTTTTCTTTCCCAAAGGGTCAAAAACATTTTTTACCTCTTTTATCAAAATACAAAAAGCATTTTTCCTTCCTTTTATTATAAATATTTTCCCTCCTTTTTACCCAAAAACATGTTATCCTCATACTTTTTAAAAATGTCAAAAACATTTTTCTGCTATAATAAAAGGATTTCCTTCTTCTCTTTCAAAAATAAATTCGAATCATTTCTCCTTCTCAGGTTGATCGCATACTCGACCTTTGGGTTGGTTCCCTATTGACTTCGGTCTTTCGTCGAACCACCCCAAAGCTACATTAGTTCTCCTACTACGCCCTCCGAGTCCGGAATTCACTTTCACCCACTTTCCATGTAGAACAAAAACCTAGTATCGAATGTGCAGCCATATTTGATTACAGTTCTAGCCTAACTCACTATCGAGATTGACAACCTTCAAATCGAGGTTCATGAGATACAATGAAATCGGGTCCCTATTTTCGATGAGACCGAGGTCGTCTTCCCTCGCGCTATGGGTCCATTTGCACCTAAGCCCATTTGGGTCCCAGAAGATTATGAGCACGCTCCATGTGCCTCTCATGTCAATGGGCCACCGCCAACTAAGCTCCCTATGCCAAATCTTTCCCAACTAGGGGCTAACCTGCCTGTAACCATTGATTTGTTAAAGAAGAGTTAAACAACATCAACGAATACCTTAAGAAGTTAACTAAAAGTTTGACGAAGTCCGAATCTCTGGGAATTACATGGATTACACCCATATGGTCCCTATCTGAAAGTAAGGCTGCCGAAAAAGTTCAAGATGCCTAGCGTTGAAAAGTTTGGGGGTAGTGGGCCCCCAATTATTCATTTCCAAAGTCACCAACGTGTCATGACTCTCCTAGGTGCCTCCGAGGAAATAATGGCCCAGATGTTCCAATAGATTTTGAAGGATAGCGCTCTTTGATGGTTCTTATCCCTCTAAGAATCCAGAATTCATAGTTGGAAGGATTTTTTCCATGAATTCTTGTCACAATACAAATACAACGAGGATTTGGAGGTTACCTATCGTGATTTGGAACTCCTCAAATAGAATACTGAGGAAACTGTTAGTAATTTCATAGCAAGATGGAGAGAGAAAGCGGCTACCATGACCAACTGACCTTTCGAAGTGGAACAAGTCAGTATTGTGAAAAATAACTTCTCACCCCATGTTCGATCGACGATGGGAGGACAATACTACCCCCATTTTCGATCCCTTCAAGCAGAAGAAGTGGATACTGAAGAAAATCTTGATAAAATAGAAGTTGAACCAAACAAAGTATCTTGACAGTTCACTCCAATAAAGTATTAGAAGCTTGCCAATATGATAGTTTTAACCATCAATAACATCTCTCAGCATGCCACTTTATGGGCACCTGAAAGCTGCCTTAACCCAATTCATGCCCCCCTTTTCAAAGTTTACTAATCCTTTTTAATCTGAAATTGTATTAAGCCATTCAACCCTCATCCATTACTAAACCCACTTCCCAAGAATTTGAAACCCGATGCCCATTGTGGTTTCCATCAAAATGCCGATAATACCACTAATTAGTGCTTCCATCTTCATAATATAGTCCAAGGTGTGATTGACCGGGATATCATCACCCCACCATCAAATCCTAAACCAAATACTACCCATAATCCACTCCCGAATCATGCAAAGGTTATCTTCCTAGAAAAAGACCCAGAATTTTATCCATATACCCAAATTATACCCAATAAATCGCCCATCGTACTCATATATTCCCCTAAACCCCCCAAAGTTTACCCACTTTTTATCCTTTAATCAGGCTCTGTCACTCCTTACTAGAGCATGCATTGTTGTTTGTACCCGTTTCGAGAGGGAAATATATGGAATTCTCAGTAGTATTGAACTAGCTTCTAAACCTCGCACTGAAATTGCCCTTAAAAATGACCATTGGTTGCCACAGATTCAACAAATTATTCTAGAAGTGGGTTCGAGAGTTAGATAGTTGGGTGGTACCTATTGATGAAGTCAGTTTAGATGATATCGTCTAAATTATGGCAGACTTATTTCGAAAGACCGATGAAATTTGCAGTATATCTGAGATACTTGATGCTTTGAAACTACAAAGGCGCCTAGTCCCTTCACTTATGCATCTCCCCGTTGAGTCGGATGACCTATACGAAGAGGACATTGAAGTTATATAATGAATTGACTTCTCGTGGAAAGATGATGTCGTTGCCACCATATGGGGGGACGAATTCAATAGTTCAGATGAAGAGAAAAACCTAAAAAAGACTAGCCAAACAGTCAGTTTATATGGAACAATATCATTTGAGGTGCTTCTAGGAGAAATCAATAAAGTGTCCTAACAGTCCGAGATAAATGAGGTAGTAGGGTTTATATTTTTCCCATCTCATGTGAATCATATGACTAGATTGGGGAGGCATTACCAAGTTCTAAGCCTGCAATTAGCAACGATCGATAAGGGATAAGGGGTTAAGAAACTTCTTATGTCAAAAATGACCCTAAACGAGAGCAGGATCCCCAATCAATTGAAGAAAACTTATGCGAACATCACTTCAAGGGGACTCTTAAGGTCTTCTCAACTTCACTGAAATTCTTTGAATAAAATACTTACGAGGCCCACAGTCCCTCCTTCAACCATGCCAGAAGAAACCATGAATCTAGTCGGATCTCTAACCTCTACTATAATGCTCTCCTTCTCCGAAGAAGAAATCCTTAAGTTTGGTCCAAATCACAACTATGTTGTCAACATCTCTGTTAAAGTCATGGGAAAGACCATCCCACTTTCACTTGTCGATAATCAATTATCACTTAATGTTTTCCCATTAAGAATCCTCAATTTCTTAGGAATGAAAGTAAGCGATCTTGATCCAACCTCTATCGCAGTGCGTGCATATGATAATACTCATCGAGAAGTAATGGGATTCATAAAGTTTACAATGGGGGTTGACCCTATAAATCATGTTAATGAATTCCATGTCATTGACATCTTTTCTTATTTTAACCTATTGCTCGGATACCCATGGCTCTATAGTATCAAAGGCATGTCTTCTTCCCTTCATTAGAAACTCGAATTCTTCACCAATATGAAGGTCATCACCATCTTACGTAACAATGATAATACTGAGAATGCAAGCACCAATAATACGACCCTAGAGATACAACATAGGGCAAATAATATGCTTCCATTCGGTTTTCGAGTCGAACCACTACCACTCCCAGTAGGGGATGATTTCAAAGATAGAGTTTTGTCCAGAACACAACCCCATAAGAATGTCAATGTGATACAAATGTTCAAAAATATGCACTTCATGCCCAGACTAGGGATGGGAACACGATAACAAGGAATACTAAAACCCATAGTATTGAAGAAAGCCTTTCCTCCTTGTGGCCTGGGTTATCAACCATCAGTAGAGGAACTCAAGATGTTTCGACAAACTCAGTTGAAGAGAATACTAGAAAGTGGCTAGACTATTTCAGGGGATTCCTTGAACATAATATTCATCAAAAAGGCTGAAGATTTTCCTTTTTATAGCTTTTCCAAATCGTGGTATGATTATGTGGACAAGAAAATTAAGCCAGTAATGTAGATCTTTTTCCAAGATATCTACTCATGGGCCAAAAGTTCCCATCATCATGTGCAACCACTCTTTGAGAAGACTATTACTACTACCAGAGATTCCAAGGAAAGTGACTCTGAGGATTCATTCGATCTGCAGACACTAGGGTTGACACTCTGCACGATCCACTCAAGAGCTACCTCATGAGATCCATCCCACACGATCAAAGATGCTGATTCACCGTTCTTCAATTAGAATGTTATGCCAATTCTACCCACTGAAATGCAACCCAACCCATATGTTTATCCGATTTCCTCTTCCTTTGTTGTTCTTCCCTGTTATGATCATAATGTGATCGAGACCTCCATCGATGAGGTTCTCAATGCTATATTTCCTAAAAATGAAATAAATGAAGATTTTTAGTATCTTGTTGTGCCTTACATTAATTGTCTTAATTCTAATGAAACTCTCGATAATGATGATTTTGAAAATGAGCAATTATTAACTGATCTTAGTAAGGTTAATAACAAACAACATAATCGTGTTCAAATTAATGAAGATCAAACTTTTATTATTACTCTCGGTTCTTATAGCCAACTGTGAAAGATTAAGATAGGGTTTACCTTTGAAGAGTAAGAGCACGCGTAACTCGAGGAATTACTGAAGGAATTTGTGGATGTCTTCGCATGGTCCTATGACGACATGCTCGACATTGATCCCAAGATATCTTAGCATGAGATTCCAACTCTACCAAAATGTAAACCGGTCAAACAGAAACAACAAAATCTTTTCACCGAATGGTCACTCAATGTTAAGGAATAAGTGGTCAAATAAATGAACGTATGCTTCATTTGGGTGATAGAATATCCCATATGGCTAGACAACACTGTACTCATGCCGAAATGCATAGGAAAGGTTCGCATGTATATTGATTACTGGGATTTCAATTTAGCCTCTCAAAAGTATGATTATACGCTAACCAATATCGATATGATTGTAGATAAAACATCCAGTTACGCTCTCAAGTCATTTGTTGATAGTTTTACCGGATACAATTAGATCAAGATGCACCCGGATCATCAAATGAAAACCGCATTCATCACCCCTTGACGAACCTTCTATTAAACCATTATGCGATTTGATCTAAAAAATGCAGAGGCTACTAAAGGACTGCCACAACTATCTTGCATGATCTGATACATAAAGAAGTTGGGGTCTACGTGGACGATATGATCATCAAGTCTAAAACTCGATAAGGTCATGTTTTAGCTCTCTGAAAGTTATTTGAGCGACTATGGAGATACCAGATGCAACTTAACCCAGAGAAATGTGTTTTTGGCATTACCAAAGGAAAACTCTTGGGATTCATAGTTAGCAAGAAAGGGATTGAAGATAATCATGCCAAACTCAAATCCATACTCGAAATGCCACCACCCCGAACGGAGAAGGAATTATGGTAATTCTTAGGAAAATTACAATATATCAGTCGGTTCATCATCTAGTTGACTTCCATTTGTGAAACCACATTCAAACTCACCAAAAAATATTCCACTACGGTTTGGAATGAATCTTTCCAGGAGGCCTTTGACTGAATCAAGCAATATCTAACCCAACCTTCGATACTTATGCCACCGTAACCTGGTCTACCCCTACTCATATTCCTGATAGACACCGCAATTGGGGATTTATTGGCCCAATACCTCGAAGAGTCCGATAAAAAGAGAGACATCTACTATGACAATCGCAAGTTGGACGGGTACGAAGTTACATTGCCTTGGATAAAGCATGTGTTCCCTCGTCTGGGTCATCAAAAAATTACGACACTAAATTATCATTTTTCCCATCAGACTTGTATCCTGAATGGATCCTATAAAATACATACTCAAAAAACCTACCTTATCTAATTAAATAGCCCAATGGTTAATGATGTTAG
Organism: Sambucus nigra; assembly: GCA_949130495.1. Taxonomy (NCBI): domain Eukaryota; kingdom Viridiplantae; phylum Streptophyta; class Magnoliopsida; order Dipsacales; family Adoxaceae; genus Sambucus; species Sambucus nigra. Next base: position 264,249,017 of record OX422212.1, read on the forward strand.
TTAAATTTGATGTTGTGCATGCCATGCAAAAAGCCATGAAAGTAAGAGCCATATCTTATTACCTTGATGACCACCCTATGGAAGAAGCCAATGTCCGGATCTTTAAATTCTCGAATGAAGATATCCTTTGTACTTCCTAAGAAGACCTCCGATGGAAAATGTTCTTTGATGGCACCACCAACTGAAAAGTTAATGACATTGGGATACTCCTAATAGCCCCTGATGTCTCTCACACTCCCATTACCATCAAGCTAGATTTTCCCTGCCCCAATAATATGACCGAATACAAGACATGCAAAGTAGGCCTCAATATCACTCTCAAGAAAGGAATCCGATGCCTAGATATCTACAGGGATTCAACCCTCATCATCATCCAAGTCCTCTAATGCTAAAAAGTTAAGGATGAGAAACTTTTACCCTTCCATGCCTACCTAGAAGAATTGGCCTCACAGTTCCAAGATATCACCTTCCATTACCTTCCTCGAGTAAGGAACAGTTTAGCCAATGACCTTGGTACCATGTCCTCCATGTTCGTCATGCCTGAAGGAATAACGATGGCCCCCTTCCTGGTCTGAAAGAAAACTAAACTTACCCACTGCTACCACATTGATCTCCTGATATAGTCGATTGCTGGTACTATGATATTTGATGCCTCCTCAAGCACGGTAGGTATCCCTAAGATTCTAACAAGAAAGATTGAGCAACACTTCGCAAACTGTATGCCCAGTACATTATCTACGATAAAGCATCGTTCAAGAGAAACTTTGATGGAACCCACTTACAGTTCATCGCAGGGGCTAAAATTAAGGAGATGATGTAAAAAATCTACAACGGGGAATGCGGACCCCACATGAATGGCCATATGCTTGCTAAGAAAATCACCCCACAGGGTTATTATTGGACTACTATGGTTCAGGATTGCATTGACTATGTTCAGAGATGTTTCAAATGCTAACAATTTTCCAATCTCGAAGATTTGCTTCCACAAGAATTATACAACATGACCTCTCCCTAGCTGTTTTCCACATGGGACATCGATATCATGGGGAAATTTACACCCAAGGCATCAAATGGACTTGAATTTATTTTGGTTGCTAGTGATTACTTCACCAAATGGGTTAAACCCAAGTCATACGCAGTGATGAATGCCAAAAGGTGGTCAAGTTCATCTGAAAAAATATCATCCACCAATATGGGGTACCACATGAGCTATTATCGGATAACGAGTTACATTTTGAGGTAGAAGTCACGAAATTGGCCAATGAGTATAGGATTCAAAGACACAAATATTCTCCCTACCAATATCAACCCAATGGTATAGTCAAAGCCACTAATAAGAACCTCAAAGCAATCATCAACAAAATGATCGAGAGTTGTCGATATTATGCTGATCGGATCCTTTACGACCTTTAGGGCTATCGCACTTCAGTTCAAGCATATATTGGGGTTACCCCTTACTCTATGGTATACGGCATGGAATAAGTCCTACCCGTTGAACAAGAAATACCTTCATTACACGTCATTCTCGAAAGCAAAGTCAACAAAGAAGACTAGAATCAAAGCCATCTTGATGAGTTATCGTTCTTGGATAAAAGGAGGTCAAAATCTCTATATCATATACAAGGGTACCATCATCACATTGTACGATCACTTATTAAGAGAGTCAAGGATCGTGATGTCCGAGAAGGGGATTTATCCCTTAAAGAAATCATAGAACCCGTCTAGGACCCTAGAGTGAAATTCAAGCCCAATTAGAGAGGCCCCAACATTGTGAAGAAGATCCTGCTCGGTGGTGCCACTATGCTCACTACCCTTGATGGAGGAAGATATGTCCCGTCCAGTCAACCTAAACTGTCTCAAGAAATTCTACCCTTAGTCCAAAATCTCAGCGCACACAACTCTTATAACCCCCCTTCTATTCTAAAAAAATCTTCATTTCCCTCTACTCAGAAGTACGTGGGACCTAATCTTCTAAAAATATTTTTTCTTTAAAAAATGAAACTCCAAACATATTTCAAAACCCCCAGAGGTACATAGGAAGCTCATACACTTTACATGAGCATGACCCCCTTCTTTTTCACAAAATGCTATTTTTTTCATATCCTATAGAATGACAACTCATTTGATCATTTAAATGAACAAAAGGATTATGTATGCCTTAGCAATTGGTATAGATAATTCAAATGAAAAAACTCATCACGAATCACAATAATATAATTAAAATATTTTTTATTCCATTGATGAAAAATTTCACTACGATTACAAATATCATCATAGGGAGTCAAACATCTTCCCCCGCCAACCTAACCTTATTGTCCTAAAAAAAACTATTTCTAAACCTCCTAAATTTATTCCCAACAAACAAACACATAACCATCATAAAAGTTTCACAAAAATACCAATGATACCAGCTTCATAAAAAGCCCTACCCACAACTGCCAGAAGAACCAACCCTATCATTATCCACATCTTGGGTTCCCCAAACTTCCCTGCTTGGATGGAATAATGAAGGCACTCCATGAAACGATAAGCCTAGACCAGCTAAGGGACATGGAAAGCCACCTCTGCCCGGTCTTCTCGATCAACATCTTTGCCACTACCCTCCTGCACAACCATTTTATGAAGTATCCAGAAACATGACAAACTTGGCCAACTGATTGAGAATTAGGGGTCAATGACTGACGATTCTCCCACAAAGAGCGTAGGCGCATGCGCATTCCTTTCGTCAAATTGTCCATGGGAAAGAAGTCCAGAACACGAGAAGGCACAATATGTTCCATACAAATTGACGCAGAGTGGCCAGGGAAAGTATAAAGAGGTCTGTCAGAGGTCAACCAATCGAACGTACTAGTATCCCCCCCAGTCCTAGAATGGGCTGCAACTCCCACCACCAAGGTACTGACCAGCGCAAACATCGAGCCCCGTGATCCACAAACTAGTTTTCCTAGTTTTTGACATTCAGACCGAAATTGATAAAGTAACGAGAGAAAAAATTTAGCATAGCTTCTAAGGGATATTCAGGGGGACCGCCAAATGGAATCTCTCAGACAACCACATAAACAACATAAAGGGGTTGCCTCTCAGAAAGTAATAACGACCTTCTAGCCAAGCATCTAGTCCATTAGGGTCTCTACCAGTATATCCACTGCAGGGTTATGGCGATATGACATCCACGTAGTGATGACAGCAAGTTGAGGGTCCACCCACAGGTCCCCAATCACTAATAGTAACATTGAAATTACACCAAGGGTGACGACTCCGACATAACTTGTATCACCAGCATCCTGTAGATGCACATAATACAACACATCTAGGAGAGAGATCATTACTCCTATAACCAATGATCGAGCCGTCGAGGGTGATACATGAAGAAGTAGCTCTAACATCTCCCGAGGAGACTGAGAGAATTTAGGCATGGCCACCATAACACTGGGATTTACCCCTAACATAGCGATAACTCCTCGTAAGTCATCCAGACTTCATCTAAGCCAAAGCGAAAGACATGATCCTTTTAGTACTAGAATTGTACCACCGCCATCAACATATTCCATTCAATAGGACGGTTACACCATAAGGAAACCTTACATAGGTTGAAGGCATCATAGTTTATATTATATGAGAATATATCCTCTAAATTCTTGAGGTAAGATGAAAATTCAACGCTTACACGAAGAGCCATTTTGGAGAAAACAAAACACAAGCAAGAAATAAGCAAGCGAAGCGAAAATGTGGATGGGTGAAGAAAAATCCTCCACATTACCCCCTTGAAAAACTTGGCTAAAGGAAAATGTCCTGAAAAATTCGGATGAAACCCTACCCCATTAAGGATAAAGTAGTTGAAGAAAGTGAAATCAAGCCTTGGGGTTGTTAGACTTGACTGACCTGTTGATAGGTAGGACAAGGTGTATGCCGATCGACATCCCCTCATTTTTAGAAAATTCCCTTTTCCTATTTTGTTAAAATAAAAAAAACTCAATAAACTTTTAATTCCAAGAGAATTCAAAATCTTGTTCTCCTTATATTCTTAAACTTATCATGTTTTAAAATAATAATCCCAATCCTTTTTACGGTCTTAAAAAATAAAGAAAAAACTGCATTAAATCATTAAAGTGATATATAAATTAATAAAATCCCATTCCATTCCATATATATGTTGTTTTTATTACATCTATTTTCCAGAAAATAGAAAAACAACAGGACTGAACCCAAAACCCCCACAACATTCTCTCTCTCTCTCTCTCTCTCTCTCTCACATACACACACACACACACACACACACCCCTTCTTTCCTTTTATCTCCTGCTCTCTCTAAGATCCCCCATCCTTGCAGCATATGCGCTTTCCCTAGCGACAAACTGAGGAACCCCCACTACCCGATCTAGACCCCTCCTCAGACAAAGAAGATGGCACCAAGCAGGAATAAACCAGGATCGGATCTCGAATATGAGCTGTCGTGGAAGCCACCCAATTCCAAATGTCTCTCCGCCAGGTAGTTGACACACAAATGTGTTGAAGGAAAAATAAGAAAAAAGCAAATCAGTGAGTCTAAGGCAAAAAAATAAATCAAAAATATAAAAGTCAATGGAATGAAAGTCATACTTCTGGACAAGGACATCCTTAGTCAACTGAATACCTTCAGGTCCATCGTATTGGGGTGATGAAGCATACCCAGTGATCCTCCCTCAAGTCATCTGATGTTGTAAGAGGGAGGATCCAGCTGCAGAAATGGAACCTCTGACATTGTCTCCACTGCTGATGCCGATGCACCACCTGCACTGTGGACATACCCCATTGGCCGACTCATGCCCCTATCGGAAACCGTAGGATGAAGAGGCATAATGTCATATATGTTGGTTGGCATAATCCAAATTAACACAAAATCCAAATAATCATAAGTCTCCATCATGTCAGTATATAAAGAGTAAGGCTCACCGACCATCACCACAACCCTCGCCTCCTCCGGCATCTCCCCCACCAGCCTCATGCATCTTGGAGGCATCACAAGTGGAACCATAACCTCATTATCCACCACCTGTCAAACTAATCACTCCCCCAAATACTAACAGTAGCTGAATTCATGCGCCAACAGCCGAGGCAACTGTACGTTCCTTCCAAACACCCCGTGTGATGGATGGTTGTCCCTCTGGGATAGACTGTGACAACCCGAATATAATTATGATAAATTATGTTTAAATCATGATTAGCTTATGTAATATGGATAATATGTTATTAGTATATATAATGTTAATTCATTATGTTTAGTCTAATCCTACCTTCATAAAGCATGAAATATCGAATTAGTTACAAATGTGAAATTTTGAAGTTTTTGGTAGGAATGTTCTTGTTTAAGACTAGTTTTGAGATTTATGACATAACAATTGACTTGAGGTGAAAAACAGATAGTTTTAGACATCGGAGTTATGGTTGTAACACAATAAACAGTGTGAGAAACGGAGGTCCGAGTAAGAAGTTATACCGAAATTACTAACCACGGGCAAATATGTCCATCCGTTTAAGTGGTAATTTATCCTTTATACCCAATAAGTGCTTTAAATTGATTGGTTGGAGGTGGACGTTGTTTTGGCAGACTTAAACCCTTGAGATATCCTCCTTTCTTCAGCAAACTCAGTTTGGGAGAGTTTTAGGCTGAGGAAAAACAATTGTGAAGGTTAGGATGAAGAAAGAAAGGAGAAAAATTCATAGAAAATTACGTAAAATCCCTTAACGTAATTCCACCCACGAATCTTGTTATTTTTATTGTATTTGTGATTTATATGATATAATTACTTGATTTTTTATTGACCTTTCATTCTTGGGTGCATATGTATGGATATACGGAAGTTTAAACAAAGTTGAATGTGTAAACCCTTAAATTGCTTCATTTAGTAACCTTGTTTATTCAAACTTCCATATCTTTTTGTATGATTACTAAAATGGATTAATTCCAGTTGTAGATTAACATAGATAAATATATTCATAACATATCCGAAAATTATGTAAATATAGCAAGAAATGACCTTGGGTGATGGTTCGAAGTTCGGGTATAAAATCTTCCCCGAAAGAGTAAATATGCATACCATATGTATGATGCTTTAATTGACATAACAAATGAACTCTGAAAATTATGAAATTTTAATATTGTATTATTCAGTATGTTTAATAAAATTTCATGAAATATGATAGAAATTTATGAAGTATAAAAATTATGAAAATTCTTGGAAGATGACAGAATGATAAAGGAGCCTATAGGGCGAATTTGCTACGTAGTAAAGAAATGGGCTTATCTTGCTCTAGGAAACTTGGAATGATGTGTCGTCTTTTGTGTTGGAAACCTAATATGATAATATTTGGACTACCAAGAAGAATTAAAGTAGTTTTGGGCTATAATTTGAATACGTTAGATATCATAACCTGAATGTAGATGAGACTTCATTTATGATGAATGATTTGAATAGAATCATATGATGCGTATGAATTGAGTTATGTTGAAGTTATTCTTTGAATTTTTAATATTTTTATGATGATACTAACATTGTAAGAATGATAGGAAGATAAGAAGAATAGACTGAACACGAGCCAGACAGAGGAAAAGGGAAAGCTTGTTAAATTTCCAAGGTAAGTGTGCTTCTGATTGTTTCGCATATAGATATGAAAATAATATGATGGTTATGAATATAGCTCTAAGAGAAGGATTTGTTTGGATATTAAATTATCTAGGACTGGTTCGAATACTTCAATATTCAGGATTTGTTTGGATATTCAAATATCCAGGATTTGTTTGGGTCTTATGATATAGGATTGGAATTGGACAATGATCCAATGATTTGTTAGAACTTATGTTCCATGATTTGTTATTGCCAATGGGCATGATTGTTTGGATTTTATATCCAAATATTTTGATATATAATTGTTAATTCATTGCAAGGAAGGAGTACCTCACTAAGCTTAATGCTTATGGTTTATATTTTAACATTTTCAGGTTTGTATGCTGCCAGCTCGGATACCGTATGATCGGTGATTTTGAGAGTTTCACCGTCAGAAAGAGTTGGGGTTTAAATATGGGGATTTTGTTATTGTCACAAGGAGGATTTTGCTACACTCACACATGGTATATATTGAGTTAGTGTGAATGGATTTGATGATTGTAAAATTTAATCGTAGTTAATCACAGTATTGTATAATATCTAATTGTGACTATGATGTTGACTTCGTTATGGCACAAGAACAATATTATGTTCATTATGTACATTATGCATGAAAATATTAATAAATGAATTACTTTTCAAATGGACTGAAGATCATGATTTAATTGTTATGAAAATAATTGATTAGAATGGATTTGGGTTCGGGGTGTGACAATTAGAATTAGTGGTATCAGAGCGTCTAGGTTATTAATTCTCGACGCGTGTGACGATTAGATTGAAGTCATTGAGTTGATTTGATATTTATGAATATTTTTTTCTACTAACCAATAGTTTAGTATTATAAACTGTTTATATTGGTTACCAGATCTTTGTTGTATTATAGATAATTCCAGATTGAACTTGGGAATGGACAACATAGAGAAGAGGGAGTAGCTTCTCGTATAGACAATACTGAAGTAGAGTAGAGTATTACTGGAAGGAATAGAGAGCATGAGAAACCTACAAAGATGCAAATAATGGAATATGCAATAATGAGGATGGCAGAACAATAGGAAAGAAATATGGCATTAATAGCAGAGCAACTGACTAAATATCTAGAATAAAAAATGGTAGCTAGAATTGAGAAAGAGGAAAGGAAGGAAATGAAAGATTCCATCCATGTGAAGTTCCTGAAGTTGAATCCTCTAGAATATTCAGGGTCAATGGAACCTACAGAAGCTGGGATGTGGGTTCGAGATATAGATACCATCTTTTCAGTGATGAAAGTTCCACATAACAAGAAAGTAAATTTAGCTATGTTTAGGCTGAAAGGGGAGGCCAAATATTGGTGGGAAGCCAATAACCATTTAGTGCCCAGGATGGAAGGTACTGATGTTATTACTTGGACTGAATTTATTAAAGCATTGTATGTTAAGTATTTTCTTAAAGTCTATAGGAGGGAGAAAGTGAAGGAATTTATAAACTTGACCCAAGGGAAAATGTCTGTGAGGGAGTATGAGCAGCCTTGTCTAGATTTGCTACTAAATATGTGGAGGATGAAGAAGAGAAATGTAGTAAGTTTCAAGAGGGACTAATTTGGCCCATTGGAAATAGAGTGGCTACTTATGAGTTAGAAGATTATGATTCTCGGGTGAATAAAGCCACGATAACAGAAAGGCAAATGAAACAAGGGGTGGCGAGTAGAGAGAGTTTTAAGAAAAGTAGATTCGACGCATGTAAGTCTAAGGGAAGTGAAGGTGGAAGTGTTAAGATGGAACCTCATAAATTTCAGAGAGGCCAGGGGAGATTTGGTAGAGATACTAGGGGTAGAGAATCTTCTAGTTTGGTTAGGAGGTCAGGAAAAGATGAGGAACCAGTGAGAGTGGTTATATGTTTCTTTTGTAAAGAGGAGGGGCATTATAAATCTGAGTGTCCTAATCTCAAAGAAGTGGAATGATACCATTGTTATCAAGTGGGGCATGTTAAGAAGAATATTCCGCGGTTGGCAGAGACTCCAGCAGAACCTAGTGAAGCAGCAACTAGAGTGTTACCTCCAAGCAGTGGAGCAAAAAGTGTGGGTAGAGGACAAGCAAGTGGTTCCAGTCAAGGTGGACGAGTCTTTACGATGAAAGAGGCTCATATTACCCCAGATGTGGTGATAGGTACACTTTCTGTTACTGATAGAAGTTCTTATGTTTTGATTGATCCTGGTTCCACACATTCTTTTGTGTCCTATGCTTTTGCTGTATACCTGAATAGACCATGTACTCATGCAGATGCGGGGTTGGGAATTTATATGCCTATGGGGGATATGGTTGTATCTGAATATGTTTTTCGTGATTGTGTTTTTACTGTGGGGGTTAGAGATACAATTATAGATTTACTTCCATTGGATATTTCTGATTTTGATATAATTCTGGGAATGGATTGGTTGTCTAAATATCATGCATCTAGGGATTGTTTCTTTAAGGAACTTGTTTTTAATATGCATGGTGAGCCTGAATTTAAATTTGTTGGGGAAAGGAAAATTGTTCCCAGTTGCATCATTTCTGCTATTCAAACAAGGAAATTGTTAAGTATGGGTTGTGAGGGTTTTATTGCATATGTTCTTGACACTATGATGGGGGCTTTACAGTTAGTTGATGTTCCTATTGTACGAGATTTTCCATAAGTGTTTCCTAGTGAGTTGCCTCGGTTACCTATAGAAAGAGAAATTGAATTTAGTATTGAATTAGCACCGGGGACATACCCTATTTCTATGGCACTGTATAAAATGGAACCTGTTGAATTGAAATAACTTAAGATTCAATTGCAGGATTTACTTGGTAGGGGGTTTATACAACCTAGTGTATCTCCACGGGGTGCACCGGATTTATTTGTGAAAAATAAAGATGGTACTATGCATTTGTGTATTGATTATAGACAATTGAATAAAGCTACGTTTAAGAACAAATACCCTTTACCTCGTATAGATGATTTGTTTGATCAGTTAGAGGGTGCTAAAGTGTTTTAAAAAATAGACTTGTGATCGGGTTATCATCAGTTGAGGGTCAAGGAGAGTGATATTTCTAAAACTTCTTTTCGTACTCGGTATGGTCATTTTGAATTTCTAGTGATGCCTTTTGGGGTGGCTAATGCTCTAGCTGTATTTATGGATCTTATGAATCGGGTACTGCATCCTTTTGTTGATTCATTTGCGATTGTTTTTATTGATGATATTCTGATTTATTCACATGATATGGTTGAACATGAAAAACATCTCATAACTATTTTGAATATGTTAAAAGATTAGAAGTTGTATTCTAAGTTTAGCAAGTGTGATTTTTGGCGATCATAAGTTGTATTTTCAGGCCATGTTATTTCTAGAGATGGTATATGTGTTGATCCTAAAAAGGTAGAAGCTATTGTAAAATGGGAGAGGCCCAATAATGTGACTGAGTTGAGGAGTTTTCTGGGTTTAACTGGGTATTGCAGAAGGTTTATTAAGGGATTTTCTTTGATTGCCTTGCCAATGACTAAACTAACCCGAAAAGGTGTTAAGTTTGAATGGAATTCTGATTGCGAAAATAGTTATGATGAATTGAAAAGGAGGTTGGTAACTGCACCTGTTCTTACTATTCCGCATGGTGGAGATGGTTTTGTTATTTATACTGATGCTTAACATCAGGGGCTGGGTTGTGTTTTTATGCAACATGGTAAAGTTATTGTTTATGCTTCTAGGCAGTTGCGTACACATTAACGTAATTATCATACACATGATTTGGAACTTGTTGCTATTGTGTTTGCTTTGAAATTATGATGTCATTATCTATATGGTGAGGTATGTGAAATTTTTACTAACCATCAAAGCCTCAAGTATTTATTTACTCAGAAGGAGTTGAATTTGAGGTAGAGGCAGTGGACGGAGTTAGTTAAAGATTATGATTGTACAATTCACTACCACCCAGGGAAGGTAAATATAGTTGCAGATGCTCTGAGTAGAAAGGCTTCGAGAAAGTTATATTGTATTCGGTGTGCTAGAGTTGCCCACATCATGGCGTTGAGATTGATGGGAGTAGAATTGAAGCTAGAAGATGGGGACAGGTTCTTTTCCCATGTAAGCGCGAGGCCTTTGTTAGCTACCCATATTCATAATTTGCAAAATCAAGATCCTTTTCTTGAGAAGAAATGGCAAGATGTTCGAGATGGTAAGTCTGAAGATTTTTCGTATTGTGAATGATGGCACTTTATTGTATAAGTAGCGGTTATGTGTGCCTAATGTGGGTGGATTGAAAGAGGACATTTAAATAAGGCTCATAATTCCATTTATACTATGCATCCTGGTAGTACTAAAATGTATAGGGATTTAAAGGAGCATTATTGGTGGAATAACATGAAGAAGGAAATAGCTGATGTGGGTACCCAAAATTATTATCATAGGCCCAGACGAGTAGCCTAAAAATAATGGCCCAAAGTTCGGATCCTTAGTACGTTAATTAAAATCAGTTATGACTTAGTCCTCTCCTAAAATCTCGTATAGAGATATTCTAGGAGAGAAAGATGGACGTGGGGGAGTCTAACACCCCCACTCCTCGAAGATAAGCATGTATATAATAAACCCTAAGCCTGGGGTAAGAGGAACACACTCTATTCTCTGTAAATGCTCCCCGGAGTACATAGAAATAATACTGACTGCACCACTGTGGACGTAGGCATTCTTATTGAACCACGTACATACTGTGTTGTGTGATTGGCATTTTATATTCTTTATTTTTCTTGGTGATTGTGCTTTTAAAATATATTTGTGTTGAATATAATTGTCTCCATTATGCAAAGACCACAGAATCAGGCACCATTTCAGCTTAGTGGCCTATCCTCAGAGCAACGGTCAAGCCTAAGCTTCCAACGAAACGGTGATCGATGGGTTAAAGAAATGATTAGAGGGAGCCAAAGGCACATGGGTGAACGAACTAGCGCATATTCTGTGGGCTTACCGCACTACCCTATGTCGGGAAACGGGGGAAATCCCATTCTCACTAACGTATGGAATGGAAGCGATCATCCCATTGGAAGCAGGCCTACCAACTATGAGGTCCAGCCTTATCGACCAGGTCTAAAACGATGAAGCATTACTCGCTGAACTCGACCTAGCCGACGAAAGCAGAGAAATTGCCTTAGTAAAACTAGCGAGCTATCAACAACATCTCGCAAAACACTATAACAAGAAGGACAATCGAAGGGATTTTGAGTTGGGGACTTTGTCCTAAGGAAAGTCCTTGGCAGCGCAGTAAAACCGTCAGACGAAAAGTTGGGGCCAATCTGGGAAGGACCATTCAAGAAAAAAAGAGATGATTCGCGAGGAACCTATCACTTAGAAACGCTGGAAGGCAGAGAGATACCTCGAGCATGGAATGTAACCAATCTTAACAAATTCTATTTCTAGTTTTTCTTTTGTCCTTTATAAGATTTATGAATCAGGAAGCTCATTTACTTATGATTAATAAAAGTTGTTTAACATTTTCATTCTATGAAGTGTCAATTAACTAGTATATGAACTTTATAACTTGGACACCCTTTCCAAGTGACAGGCACACTACTCAGTACACTATAGCAGGGAAATCACCCTCCTCAGGTTTTCATTATGAAGCACGAACAACCTCTTAGCATTACCCCTGGAAAATATGAAGCCCTATAGGAGATCCTTAGGCAATATGGCCAAGTCAAGATTGGTCACCAAACAATGTTTGGTTAACAAAATCCTGATCGGATAGAGCATCCAACGCTATGTGTGTCCTTGCCAATTACCACACTTAGGCCTAAGGAAGTGTGACGACACGACCTAAAAGGTAAAGTGGGGGGCGTAATGGTATCTCATAAGCATACTGGACTAGAGGGACACTTACTCAACAAAGAAAGCCTACCAATATAGTCAACCACGAGAGGCCCAAGATTATTAATCAAAGAATAAATGACGTAACAAATACATAACACATGTTTAGTCGGCGAGATTGCCCAAAACATAGATATTATATTACTTCACCACAATTATAACAAAAATGTACAACTCATATTTAGTCGATGAGATCGCCCAAAACATCATTATTACATCACTCCATTACATGTATATACAAAGTGATAACTCGTAAAATCCTAATGAGGCTGAGGCCTCTGAGCAAGATAATCATCCACTTGAGCTCTTCAACCGTCATCCGAATGAGGAGCTAAAACCTCCTCGACCTCATTAGCATCTGACTCCAACAGCTGCCGAGGGATGGAGTCAATAGGGATCCACTGATCATCCCTCCTGAAGGGATTAGGCCTCAACGATGAAGGGGAGATCTGATGACGGTACCAGAGTACAGAGTTTCTTGGGACCTGCAGCTCCCTAAGAGAACTCAGCCTTCCCCTGACAAAAGACAACTCTTCAAACTCTATCAGCCTCGTTGGAGCGTCTGCCCAACCTTGGTCGTAACCATCAGCCCACACCCTCCGAGGAACTTTCTTGAACAGATGTCTCAGCCGTGTAACATCCCTTTGGAGTTCGACAGCAATCACGTATGCTTGACGGACATCTTCTCAGAGCTCGTCCATTTCTCTAGACGAACCACCTGTGTGTGGACCTGCTCATGGAGAAGCCAATGAAATAGATCCTTGAAAGGCCGGAGGAGCATCACTCAACTCTATGGCAACTCGCGGAATAGTCGACGAAGAGGAACCTTATAGTACAAGAGGGGCGATGCTCGGCGCATGTTCCCTAAGTCGCAAAACCTCCTTCCTCAGAGCCTCATTCTCTCGTTAAATAATTTCTCCATCCTGGTTGATCTCAGAGGCATCCAAAAGCCTAGCCCTTATAGTATTCACCTCTTCCTGGACTGAGGCACCAACTTCCTCCATCTCTTAAAGTTGAAGGCCCTATATAGAGCACACCTAGGATTTGTTTTTGGTGCTTTAGCTATATAGGACTTCATCTAGTTGGACTTGAATTTTGACAAAATATTTTTGTAATTTAGGATTGCGTGTCCCCATATCGACTCCAAGCTCTCTTTGTCCATCTACATCAAATGTGCACTCCATTCAGTCCGCCATCTCCGAGAAAGGTAATCTTATGGCTCATAGGAATTTCTGTCACATAGGACACGACACCATGTTGCATTTTGCATTTTTATCATATCTTATGATAATATTTTGTTTCGTCATAATAAAATTATTTTTGAGTTCAAAAATTTTAATTTGAAATTTTTATAAAAAAAATGTTTTTGTGAAAATAAGTTTGACACTAAATATTTTTTTTTTAATAAAAGTTGCAGAATTATTTTTTTTGAAGGTAAAAATACTTTTTTTGAAATATGCATGTGCGTGTATATAATATTATATATGCATGCGTGTATGTTAGTATGCTTATATATTATTATTATTATATATATATATATATAGATATGTTAGTATGTTTATATATTATTATATATATATGTATGTAAGATATATTATATATGCATATGTGTCCCTAAATGTGCGTATATATGTAAATGCTGTAAATGATTTTTCATTTAATTTTTATGCCGTGGCCTTATATAACTCATGGCCTAAACCTTAGCTGACGATCTGACCCCATTTACATATAGCTGTTGGCATGTAGCTTTTATAGCATATGTCCATAGACTTTTTCATTAGCCTTAGACCTGCATTTGTTTTGACCATTGCCTTGTAGGCTTTAATAGGCTTTAATAGTTGGCAGTAGCCTTATGCGTAATATACATATGTTGATTACATGCATTTATTGTGCCATGCCGATTTGACCCTATTTGATGTGACCGCCCCTGACTGATCACGTTTTTATTCAAAAACCGGAATTGGTTTCCCCTTTTCCAAAACGACGTCACTTGGTTTCCATTCTATTAAAATGTCACCGTGCCACTCTAGTTTCAACGACAATTTTTTGTACAACTGGCTTCCATTTTTTATAAACGATGCCTTTTTATTTCTATTGACAACGGTAATTTTTTTATGCGTTCCAGCTGTCTTCCAAAATTGGTTTTCACTTTATTAAAACGCCGTCGTTCATGATATGTTACAACGGTAATTTTCGTAATTGCTTTACAGCTGGATCTCAGTCCGGTTTGTTCGCCCACGGTATTTCTAAAACCAGAAATGGCTTTTGAATTTTCATTTAAAACGACGTCGCGTGGCTTTTATCTCTCAACGGTAATATTTTGTAGCGCTTTTTGCTACGCAATGTTTGTTACAGCTGGCTTTTGCAATCTGATTAAAACGACTGTGTTTTAATAAACGTTTTGTTTATTATTCTGTTAGTGTGTAACAGCTTGCACTATACGTGTCATTTTTTTTAACACATCACTTTGTGTTTCTTTGTGAACCCTCAGATTATATTTTATCTACGGTTGTGTGTAATTCTTTGGTAATCCATGTGAACCTATTGTACACCAATCTGCACACACTTGTGCACTCTATAAATAGAACCCTTTGGGTATTCATTTTAATAGAGCTGAGAAAATAATTTTGTAGCAAAACTCTGTCAAAAATTTTTAGAGAGAGAGAGAGATTAAACCAGATTATTTTTGTGTCATCTTCAATTATTGATTTCTGTCAAAACTAAACTGAAGATTGGACTTCTCTCTTCTGAATCTGCACTTACGATTTTCTAGAGTGTATAATCTTTGTAAGTGAGTTCTCTCATTTGTGTGTATTTTTTAGATCAGTCTTTAGATCTAATTTTTGTACACAACACACACTATTCACGAAATTAATTTTTGTGTGAATATTCTGCTTGTGACTTATTTGTGAGATCTTGTATGGTTTTAAAACGTTTTGTTTTAAAACAGATTTTTCAGAAAATATTTGTTAATATTCAGATTTGCACTGTTTGAGGTTTAGAAAGTTAAACCTAAGATTTTTGAAATCTGATTTGTGAAGATTTAATATCTTGACTGAATATTATTTGTTTGTGTGTTTAAGACTGTTTTGATTTAATCTGAAATATTTGTGAAAATAGTCTTGATAAGATTTTAGATTAAAATCTGATTTAATCTAATAGTTGTTTTCTGAAAAACAAGATTGTGAATATTTGACTGTCTGAATTTATTGAATATATTTGAAGTCATTATTCTGTGAACATGATTACTTGATTGTTTAAGTGATATTCAGAAATTGTTTGCATCTCATATCACTCTCATATAATCACTCACGTTGTATTCACGTAGACACATGTTTGTGTAATATCTGAACAAGTCTAGTGTTCGAGATTTAAAGAAAGATTTAAAGAAAGCTTTTCAAAAGCGCATTCAAAGTCAAGATGACTTGATTTGAATAACACAAGACTTGCAAAGATATAGGTGATATATAGTCTGTTGCATCACACACACTTCACTAGAAAGTAAATAATAGGCACTGAGCCAACCAACGCTTAAAGAAGTTAGAGGGGAGGCTGAGAAGTGAAGAACGCAAAAACAAGTGAGGACAAGTTAAAGAGAGAACTGAATAAGCAACCAGGGTAGAGACTTGGTCGTGTGGGGTAATAGCTAGATCATTCTTCTTTAATTGTTAAGTTTGTTGTTTGTAACTCGTTCCTGTTGATTTATTGTTTTAGTGGAAGTAGATTAGGTAACTCCTAGAGGAGTTCGTCGTTTTTCCGGGGGAAGGGTTTTTGCGACGTTAAATAAATATTATGTGTTGTACATTTTTCGCATTTCACCTCACACGAAAAGGTAGGGCTAAATAAATAGAAAATCGCCTAAAATTGAATCTGTTTTGGACTATAATTAACTTTGAAAATTAAAATTATTTTCATAAAAGTTAATCAAATTAAGTAAAAGTTTAATTTGTTCCCCTTTGCATCATTCATATAAACTCGTAGGTTTAAGGTGTTTACTCAACAATAGTTTACTTCCGCATATAAAGTCTTTGCGCATCGACCCGCATTTTCGGGGTCTCCTCAAAAGCATGTCCTTCAGTTTGGCCACGAGCTCAGACTAGTCCTTAAACTTCTCATTCCTTGACCTAAGGGACTTGCAGATTTTAACAAAGGCCCATCGAACTTGAGATCTCGCTTTAGGGCCAAGAGTTCTTCTTAGTTGAGAGGTGGCAGGTATATACTCTTCTACATTAATCAACTACAAACCATACAAGCAGTGAAAAAGTAGAAGAATCAATGTACAGGAAGGAAAAAACTCTCACTTCATTGAAATAAAAGGGTACAATTACATCGATTTGTTTGAGAAAAGTACAAGTAAAGATACAGAGAAAACCTAAGAGAAAATGAGCTAGCGACCTCAATTTGTTTAGAAGAAGCTGGTTGCTTCCCCTTATCAGCAGCAGTAGGAGCATCTCCCTCAGAATGGACAGCTTCTATTCCATGAGAAGGAGGAACACCAGCAGGAACAGTCTGGGAGACAGGGGCAACACCTTCGATGATTGGGGCAGGGGCTTCATCTACAATAGGCTTTAGGCCTGGATCATTCTCATTAAACAGAGGTGAATCAGTATCCACCCTAGTAGCCAGAAGATCCTTGCTCCAGCCCTTCTTGAAGTTCAGTCAGCTGATGTAGCCAATATGAACATCGGCATCTTCATACACCACGACCCAACCATCGTTATAAGAACTATCCTTCAGAGAAGCTTCCTTAGATTCCCCATCAGTACTGTATTCTCCTCCACCACCGCTAGCTTACTCGAGCAGACTAAATCGTAAACCTGCCACAGTTCATTAAGTTCTTTGACCATTGCCTTCTTCGCCCGATTGGCTTAAAAAAGGGCTAAATCAGAAGACACTCGAGCAGCGTCAACAATCTTTAGGCTGGCCTCGAGCTCGGTACTTTTCCCTTTTAAAGCAACGTTCTGCTTCTCCAGCTCATCACTCTTATTCACTAGCTCATCACGAGAGCGATAGAGCACAGCGAATTCAGTCACGAACTGCGAATAAAAGGAAGTCATTAGAAGAGAGCAACAAGTAGAGTTTTACCAATATTAAAGAGAAGAAATAGACTTACTAAGGCTAGCCTATGACTCACTTTCAAGGCTAAATAGTCAGTCCCCATTGCCCTTTGGCGATTAGTGGGCAAGACTGCTCTTTCGAGCAGCGCAGGTTCTAGTTGGGGAGAGATGGCAACCGAGTCCCCCTCTGGCAGCATAGATACGAGAACTAGAGCCTGCCTAACTTTCATCCTCACTTTCGTTATTATCCTCTCTTCCTATCTCTCCTTCTCCTTCTCTACCCTCTTCCTCGCCTCAACCTTCTTTCTCTCTTTAGCTTTCTTCCTCTCCTCTCCTCTTCTCTCTTTCTTTCTCTCTCTTTTAACTGCTCTTCTTCTTTTCTCTTTTTCTCCTACTCATGAGAAGAAGAATGAGAACCAGCGGAAATAGCCCCACTGCTGGACTTTTGCTTCTTCGACCTCTGAGCAAGGAGCACATGATCCTCGTTATTATCTTCACGAATCAGGTTCCTCCTGGGGGGAGCCATTTCCTCGCTAGAACTGCTGGATGTACTTGAATATTCTCAAGCCTCAGAAACCTCTTCTGAGCTAGATGAACTTTCACTACTGGAGATCGCCTCACCAGAACCACCTTCAGCACCCCCTCTGATATCACCTTCAGAACTGCTCTATTCCTCGTCCAACTGAATGGGATCAGCAGCAGCTTCTTCAGAAATATCTAAATCAGGAGTGCTGTCCACAGGCTTCCCAATGAAACTGGACCTGATGTTCCCGTACTCGAGCAGGAAAGCAGCGGGACGAGGATGTTCATCGTCAACCAAGGATTCCATAATATACCAAGCTTTAATCAGCTCGGCAACTTGAACCTTGCTAAGGCAGGTTCCAAGTTCTTTGTCCTCGGTGAAAAGAAAATAGAAAAGTATTAGAAAAATTACACATTAACAAGGATATTGAAAGATCAGAGTGAAGAATACCTATGTACTCTTCCCCATAAAAGGGAACATTGAATCTATCATACCTCGCCCCCTCAGTCTGAGGAGTGAACTTCCAATTCCAAGTAAAAAAGCCATCGTGCTAGTAGTGCTTGTGGGAATCAGTTAAATTTACTACTAATACCCTATCAGGAATCCTAGACTTGAGGTAAAGAAGACCAGAACTCATTCGAGAGAAGGAATAACAAAAACAAACTTCAGAAAGCCCTAATTTAGTGCCATAGAGTTGATTTATCCGATGGACACCATTGACTATTTTCCAGACGTTAGGCGAACACTATGCAGGGATAATGTTAAAATAACCAAAGAAATGCAGGAACAAATTGTTTGGAGGAAAAGTAAGTCCCCCTTAGGAAAGCAACATGACGTGAATCCAACGAGCGCCCTTTATTTCTCTAACATTCATAGGGAGAGAGGCGCACTCAATCTCTACCCATTCTGGGATGTTATAAAACTTCCTAAACTCAGAAACTAATCTATTACCTATCTTTGTCATTTGTATACCCTAAATTATAAATTCAAGGAAAACTCACTAGAGAAAGCACAAAGAGAGAGCGAAGGGGACTTACTAGATGAAAATTTGGCTTGGACGATGCTGAAATAGCGTTACTAAAGCCGTTTAATATAAAATTAAACTATTTAAATAACTCCAAAATGTTTTTTGAAGAAACTCTTTTCTTAAAAACCAAAACTAATTAATCACAAGATGTGTTTAAAAAATATGTACGAGATCTGTTCAAGATTTGTTAACAAGTTTGATAAATCAGTTTAAAAAACTTTAAACTCTGCACAACCAAGAATTAGATGAGGAGATGTAGAAAGATTAAGAACTAGAATTTTTTATGTGGTAAAACCTCACCCAACTAAGGAAACATCCATGACTCCCTCTTTGAAGTAATAAAAAATTCCACTCAAATAAATTATAACATTTACAAACAATATAACACACATGCACATAAATCAGACCTATACAAGTTTAGGAATGTACCCACTGGTGTCCTTATAACTTCTCTGCAGTTCTGTTTGTTGATGTTGTTCTCCCAGTTTGCTAACTTCCAATTTGTTCAAGTTCTTTACGTCGACTCTTGTTCTTGAGATCTTATTACCAACACTTTTATTGTGATAGGGTGATAGTGTTTGTGGAGGTTCTTTCAAACACATGCATGCACACACACACACACACACACACATTTTATACAAAACAGTCCTATCAAATTACGTATAAGATCTATATGCTGTGATTTTCTATTTCTCTCTCCTCAGAAAACTTAACCTTATTTGACCTTTACAATAATCCCAGAATCCACGGTTATCTTGCTCAGAAGACGTATCAAGATCTTAATCAATCTCACGTTTCAAAAATATTTTTGAGATTGAAAATCACCAAGTGCGATTCCAAACTCGGTCGAAGGTCTTGTTTCAAGAGAACTAGAAATAGAAAAGGATTTTATTGATTTTGAAGTTAAAAACATTTACAGAACCAAATCAACAAATATTTTCTCAAGATGAGAAACTAAAAATGTAGATCTATGTGTAATATAACATGCAACATTTTAGATCTTAGGTTGCTATAAAAGAAGAAACAGATCTAAGAATATGTTTAAGTTGATAAAAAGATCTGGGAACGAAGAGGTTACAGCAAAAAAACTAACAAACCAATCACTCAAAATCTCTCAAACACATAAGGTAGTGTTTGGTATATACTAGTTTTGAAAGAGGGTAAGGTTTGAAAATAGTTTTGAACGAATTAGGGTTAGGGTTTCCTAACTCTGGTTTCTCTCTCTCTCCTCTCTTCTTTCTTCTCTCTCTTCTCTTTTCTCTCTCTACCTCACTCGACTAAACAAAGTGGCAAAAGTCTCAGATGGTTGAGGGTAGGGGTCCTTTTATAGGAGGCTCAGAAGATTCGAGAACATAGACCAAAATAAAGGGCTAGAATATGGTCTTATATGATTGACTTTGATCCAATGGTTTAAACAGAGGCGGTGATTATAACACTCCTGATTGGCTCAAAAGAGGTTCACATGGATTATGTAAGAGCACATGCAGATCGTTGATAAACATGATCTAAGGGCTTTTAACATTCGTTGTTTTACTCTCTTATAAGAAACACAAATTCAACCAATCAGAATGCAACATATGTTGGGCACAAAGAGGTTAACAAACGCGCGTCCAAAAATAATTTCAAATGCACCCAAAAGTCTCTGCCACTTTCGGATTCTACCCAAGGGAACTTTCAACCAATATAATAAACAAACCATAATTGAAGAATGACCCCACAACTTTTTAAAACAATATTTTATTTAATAAAATCCTTATTTTAGAAGTTTAAAAAATTCCCAAAATTTATTGAAAAACAATGTTTGGGATTTAAACACACTCAACACATATATATACACTTATATACAATATAAAATGTATGAATGCAATTCTAAAGTGGGTGAGTGTTGGTAAAGGTATCTAGATCAATCAATCAAGAGGAATAAATTAAAAATCCAAACTCTGAGGTTCTTTGGTTTCTAGGATAGACACAATTTTGTCACAATTTCGAAACTAGATGAACACTTATACAATATAGACTCAAGTGAGTCAAAAGTATAAGGTGATTCAATATCCCCCTTTAGAAATATGAGACAAAATCTCCTTTGAGTCATCTAGGACTCGTAGGGCAACAAGAATAAGGAGATCTATTCCTAAAAAAAATTCTATCTACCCATTACCTAAAAAACAAAAGTACGTAACTCAACTATTTACACTTGAATACCCTATTAGAACTGTTGAATAACTGTACAGAATCCTGCAATGAGTCACTAAGATCAAGTTGTTTAGTATATGTAAAACGATTCATTAGACTCAAATTTCTCCCCCATTTTGTCTCAAATAGACAAAGAAAAAAAATATAGAGACCAAAGAGATTAATCAGCACACACCATACGTATTGATTTACGCAAAGAAATAAATCTATTGTAATCTATAGGTTTGGTAAATATATCTGCGAGTTACAAATTAGTAGGAAGATAATTGATTTCTAATTCCTTAGTTTCAACTAATTCGCGTATAAAGTGATGCCTCATTTTTATGTGTTTTGTTCGTGAGTGTTGAACATGATTTTTAGAGATATTGATCGCGCTTTGATTATCACAATAGAGATGCAATTGGTTTTCTTGAATACCATAATCACTTAGCATTTGTTCAAGCCAAAGTAATTGAGCGCAGCAGCTACCAGCGGCTATGTATTCAGATTCAGCTGTTGAGAGCGATGTGCAATTTTGTTTCTTACTACTCCATCCTACCAAATTATTACCTATTTAATAACATGCTCCCGAAGTGCTTTTACTATCATCAGTACACCCAGCCCAGTCAGCATTAGTGTATCCAATTATAGTGCTAGGTGTATCACTAGTGTACCAAAGTCCTAGGTTCAGAGTGCTTTTTACATATTTAATAATTCTTTTAATAGAACATAGATGCCTCTCTTTAGGGTTATTTTGATAACGAGCACATACACACACAACATACATTATATCAGGATGCGAGGCAGTAAGGTATAGCAAGGTTCCTATCATACTACGATATAGAGTTGAATCTATAGATTTTCCAGTTTCGTCTTTAAATAGTTTTACCGTAGTACTCATGGGAGTTTTAGCATCTTTAGCACTCTCAAGGCCAAATTTTTTTACTATCTCTAAAGCATATTTAGATTGCAAGACAAATAATCCTTCTGAATTTTGTTTGACTTTAAGGCGTAAGAAAAATTTTAACTCCCCCATAAGAGACATTTGAAACTCTTTATGCATAATGTTAGAAAAAGATTTAACTTCTGAGGGAGAATTTGATCCAAAGATAATATCGTCAACATAAACTTGAGCTATAATGATGTGTTTGCCAAAATGTTTGACAAATAAAGTTTGATCATTTCCACCTCTTTTAAAACCTTTATCTAAGAGGAAGCTGGAAAGACGCTCATACCAGGCTCTAGGCACTTGTTTAAGGCCATACAAAGCCTTTTTACGACGAAATACATGATTTGGATATTGAGGGTCAATGAACCCTTTTGGTTGTTCTACATAGGTCTCTTTAGTCAATATTCCATTAAGGAATGCAGATTTGACATCCATTTGGTAGAGTGTAAAATGCAAGTGGCAAGCTATGGCAAAGAGATGACGAACAGATTCTAAATAAGTAACAGGTGCAAAAGTTTCGTTAAAATCTATTCCTTCAATTTGAGAATATCCTTGAGCAACTAATCTAGCTTTGTTTCTAATAATTATCCCACTTTCATCAGATTTATTTTTAAAAATCCAACGTGTGCCAATAACCTTTTTGTGATTAGGCCTAGGTACAAGATACCAAACATCATGAATGACAAATTGAAGAACTTCTTCCTGCATAGCAGAAATCCAGTGAGAGTCATTCAATGCCTCATTTACATTCTTTGGATCCATGAGGGAGACAAAACATGCATAATGAGCATTATTTCTTAATTGAGATCTTGTACGCATAGGCTCAGTAGGATTACCAACAACGTTATCTATGGGATGGTCTTTAGAAACCCAGTTAGGTACTTCAGGTGTCTTATTTGGTAATGAGTCATCTATTTCTAGAGAGTTATTTTCTAAAACATTTGTGGGCTCTTCCACAATAGTTGAGTCACCAGTCTTACTCTCTACAGTAGTGTCAATTATAATTAAATTTATGGATTCCATCAAGGTTTTAGTGCAAAGATTATAAACACGGTAGGCTCTACTGTTAGGTGAGTATCCTAGAAAAATAACTTTATCTCCCCGACTCTCAAATTTGGACAAGTGTTCCCTATCTTTGCATACATAACAAGTACTACCAAAGGTTCTAAGGTAGTTAAGATTGGGCTTTTTCTTATACCATAGCTCGTAAGGATTTTGTTAAGAATTCTTTCTAAGATAGACCCTATTGATAATGTGACACGCAATACGAATAGATTCTACCCAAAAATATTTAGGCAAATTCTTGGCATGTAACATAACACGTGCCATCTCTTGAAGTGTACGATTCTTTCTCTCAGTGATACCATTTTGTTGAGGAGTCTTAGGGGCACTAAACTCATGTTTGTAACCATTATAGTCACAGTACTCTATTATACCAGTGTCTTTGAATTCTCCACCTCTATCACTACGAATTCTATTTACTTGAGTGTCCTTCTCATTTTCAATCCGAAGAAGTATTTTTAAGAAAGTTTGAAAAGTGTCAGACTTTTGTTTTAAGAAGGCTACCCACGTAAATCTAGTGAAGTCATCAACCATAACAAGAATGTAACTGTGTCCACATAGACTAACAGTTTTGGAGGGACCCATTAGATCCATATGGATGAGCTCTAAAGGGTTAGAGGTAAGGATATCTTTAACTTTCTTATGAGGTGCTTTAATAATTTTTCTTTCATGACAGGAACCACAGACAATATTAGAAATGGATTTGATTTTTGGAACTCCTCTAACTATTTCTTGAGAAGTCAATCTACTAAGATTTTCGTAATTTATGTGACCCATCCTGTTATGCCATATCTCATTGTCATCCATTCTGGCAACATTACAGATTTCAGAATTATTCATAACAGTATAACAATTGTCAGGATTCCCGAATCCTATAATTATGCATTCTCCCTTTTCATTTAAAATTTTGCAATTGTTCTTTGAAAAGGTAACATTATGATCTGAGTCACAAAATTACGAGATACTGAGTAGATTGGCCTTAATACCTTTGACTAGAAGAACATTTTCAAGAATAGGAAGTCCTTCTTCTTGAAGAGTTCCTTTACCTATAATCTGAGATGATACTCCATCACCAAAAATAACTTTTCCCCCAACAAAGCTGGTTTTGTTAAAAAGTTTTGTATCATCACCAGTCACGTGCTTTGAATATCCAGAATCTAAATACCGACTAGAAGATGTGTGTTCAGATTTTAAAGCAGTAATAACAATATTACACTTCATCTGGGGTAATAAATCCTCTTTTCTAACCCAAATTGCTCTTATTTTCATTTTGCACTTATTTGCTCTCAACTGATAAAATTTGCGAGCATTCGATTTTTGCTGAAAAATATTTTGCGCATGATTTTGAATTTTATGAAACACATGAGCATATGGTTTAGGAAAGTGTTTATGAATCCTTCTAGGAAGTGTTCTTTTAGGTTTGGTCTTTCTCTTCCTATAGTTAGAGTTTTTGTCTGGTTGTCTAGACAGAATATAATTTTTACGGCTTCTCCTAGAATAGTTAAATTTTTTATAGATTGGAGGAT
Organism: Sambucus nigra; assembly: GCA_949130495.1. Classification (NCBI taxonomy): domain Eukaryota; kingdom Viridiplantae; phylum Streptophyta; class Magnoliopsida; order Dipsacales; family Adoxaceae; genus Sambucus; species Sambucus nigra. The sequence continues at coordinate 264,273,825 of OX422212.1, forward strand.
TACAGACAGGTTTACCAAGTCTTCTAGCAAAGTAACCATCAAAACAATGGGTGTATATATCGCAGTAAGAGCAATAAATATTGCTCAAGGTAGGAGTCTCCTTACGAAAATCTCTAAACATTGGCTTTAAGGAATTTTGAGGTTGAACCATATTCCTAGATAAAACAGGTTTGAATGTAGATTCACTCTTCCTAATGAAGGGGGTTCATGTTTAGAGTAACTTGATTCCCCAATGTCAAAATTTTGATGTTTTATGTCAAACTCAGTTTTTAGTGAATGAAAGTCTGGGCAGGTTTCAATAGGTCTTTTACCTCATGACACAAACTTAATAGGTTCAAAAGATTTTGTTTGTGTCTTCAAATTGGGGCAAAACCCTATTCCAGTTCGATCATCAGAATTGGTTTTTGATTCAGCAACAAATCCATCAAAACATTTTGAGTTATTTTCAAATTTTGTAAATTTTTCGAAAACAGTTGCTGTTTTTTCTTTAGTTTGTTCAATTCTAACAATGTCCCTTTGTATTTTTTCTCCAGAGTTTCATTTATTTTAGCCAAAATTTTCAATTTTTGATCAAACATTTTGATTTCATTTTCATGAGTAAGACATTGGGTAGTATACTCTTCAGCATTAAGTTTGACCATTAGGCTTAGATCTTCTAGCTTCTTAGTGAGATCTTTCACAATCTTCTCTAGTCTTGTGCTTTTCTTGAGAGTTTTAGCATAAAGAGTGTGAATATCAGGAAGGTCTTCATTGTCCGAGTCACTAAGTGTAGTGTGTGAAGTGACCCCTAAGGCTTCATTTCATAGACTCACACACCCATTGACATCGTCATTATCGCTTTCCCTTTGACTCACACACCCCGTGGTAGAAATAGCAATGTTCTCAGTAATTAAAGCATCTAAACCAGTAATAGCATGATTCAACACAATAGTAGTAGAATTACTAGATTCATCCTCACTAACAAGGATAGGCATATCATCATTATAGATGATCTTGGCAAAGAAAGACATGCAAGGATAAAAAATATTAGATGACTCAGGTTCCTCATTTTTAGAGTCACTTGAATCATCCCATGTCTTGCAGATGTTGGGCCTAGTTTGTTTATTTTGAGTGTTCAAGTTAACTCTACAATCTTGTGCAATGTGTCCTAGTTTTCCACATCTAAAGCATTCAGTCTTCTTAAGGTCTCTCTTAGGTATAGTGTGAAAGTCCTTGTGATGTTCGTCTTGACTTTTCTCATGAGATTTATGATTAGAGTGAGTTGGATAATTGGACTTGCCTTGTTTATTAGCCATGTTGTTTCTAAACTTAATAATTTTCTTAAACTGTTTTGACATTAAGGCAATCTGATTGTCCAAACTCTCTATATCACATTCCTCATCAGAGTCGTCATTGGGAATGTTAAACTCCGACTTAATCAACTTAGAAGAAAGCTCAGATTGGAACTAGTCTATTTCCTATGGGACTGGGTCAATTGTTTCTTAAATTCTAATTCCATTTCCACAGTTCTTAATTTACTACTGAGTAATTCAGGAGTGAGATTTATGTCACACATTTCCTCAATAGCATATCTTTTGTTGTCAAATATTTGTGGTAATGATCTTAGAATTTTAGATACAATTTCATGTCTGTCATATGTTATCCCATTAGCATGCAGTTTGGTCACAATATCAGTCATGTTCATATAGAAGTCATCAAATGACTCAGATTCAGACATAATTAAAGAGTTATACTGTTGAATGAGCATTTGAGTTTTAGCATTCTTAACTCTAGTGTCTCCTTCATGAGCAATAACCAAAGTGTCCCAAGCTTCCTTAGAAGTGGTACAAGATGAGATTTTTTTGAACTCATGTTGATTTATGGACATAAATATGGCATTCTTTCCTTTGTTATTATTTCAAGAAACTTTCTTCTCTTCTTGTGTGAATTCACTTAACACTTTCTTAACCCTCTCATTACTTCATTCAATGGCTGGTTTAGTACGAAAAATGTATCCATTTTCAACAATGTCCCTGACATCATCTCCCAAAGTTCCTTGAATGAAAGAAATCATCCTTACTTTCCAGTAAGCAAAATTAGTTCCATCAAAGATAGGAGGTCTGGTCAAGTTACCAAATCTTTCATTTGCTCGTCCATGTTTGATTTTCAGAAAACAATTTCAGAAACACAGGATCTATTAAAAGAAATTTACAAAGCTCTGATACCAATTGAAATAACGTTACTAAAGCCGTTTAATATAAAATTAAACTATTTAAGTAACTCCGAACTGTTTTTTGAAGAAACTCTTTTCTTAAAAACCAAAACTAATTAATCACAAGATGTGTTTAAAAAATATGTACGAGATCTATTAAAGATTTGTTAACAAGTTTGATAAATCAGTTTAAAAAACTTTAAACTCAGCACAACCAAGAATTAAATGAGGAGATGTATAAAGATTAAGAACTAGAATTTTTTACGTGGTAAAACCTCACCCAACTGAGGAAACATCCACGACTCCATCTACGGAGTAACCAAAAATTCCACTAAAACAAATTATAACAGTTACAAACTACATAACACACATGCACAAAAATCAGACCAATACAAGTTTAGGAATGTACCCACTGGTGTCCTTATAACTTCTCTGCAGTTCTGTTTGTTGATGTTGTTCTGCCAGTTTGCTAACTTCCAATTTGTCCAAGTTCTTTACGTTGACTCTTATTCTTGAGATCTTATTACCAACACTTTTAGTGTGATAGGGTGATAGTGTTTGTAGAGGTGCTTTCTAACACATGCATGCACACACACACAAACACACACACACACTTATTTTATACAAAACAGTCCTATCAAATTACATATAAGATCTATATGCTGTGATTTTCTATTTCCCTCTCCTCACAAAACTTAACCTTATTTGACCTTTACAATAATCCCAGAATCCACGGTTATCTTGATCAGAAAACGTATCAACATCTTAATTAATCTCAGGTTTTGAAAATATTTTTGAGATTGAAAATCACCAAGTGCGATTCCAAACTAGGTCAAAGATCTTGTTTCTAGAGAACTAGAAACAGAAAAGGATTTTGTTGATTTTGAAGTTAAAAACATTTACAGAACCAAATCAACAAATATTTTCTCAAGATGAGAAACTAAAAATGTAGATCTATGTGTAATATAACATGCAACGTTTTAGATCTAAGGTTTCTATAAAAGAAGAAACACAGATCTAAGAATATATTTAAGTTGATAACAAGATCTGGGAACAAAGAGGTTACAACAACAAATCTAACAAACCAATCACTCAAAATCTCTCAAACACATAAGGTAGTGTTTGGTATATACTAGTTTTGAAAGAGGGTAAGGTTTGAAAATAGTTTTGAACGAATTAGGGTTAGGGTTTCCTAACTCTGGTTTCTCTCTCTCTCCTCTATTCTCTCTTCTTTCTTTTCTCTCTTCCCTCTCTTCCTCACTCGACTAAACAAAGTGGCAAAAGTCTCAGATGGCTGAGGGTAGGAGTCCTTTTATAGGAGGCTGAGAAGATTCGAGAACACAGACCAAAATCAAGGGCTAGGATCTGGTCTTGCATGATTGACTTTGATTCAATGGTTTAAACAGAGGTGGTGATTATAGCACTCCTGATTGGCTCAAAAGCGATTCACATGGATTATGTAAGAGCACATGCAGATCGTTGAGAAACATGATCTAAGGGTTGTTAACATTCGGTGTTTTACTCTCTTATAAGAAACACAAATTCAACAAATCAGAATGCAACAGATGTTGGGCACAAAGAGGTTAACAAACGGGTGTCCAAAAATAATTAGAAATGCACCCAGAAGTCTCTGCCGCTTTCGGATTCTACCCAAGGGAACTTTCAGCCAATAGAATAAACAAACCATAATTGAAGAATGACCTCAAAACTTTTTAAAACAATATTTTAATTAATAAAATCCTTATTTTAAAAGTTTAAAAAATTCCCAAAATTTATTAAAAAACAATTTTTGGGATTTAAACACACTCAACATATATATATATATACACTTATATACAATATAAAATGTATGAATGCAATTCTAAAGTGGGTGAGTGTTGGTAAAGGTATCTAGATCAATCAAGCAATAGGAATAAATTAACAATCCAAACTCTGAGGTTCTTTGGTTTCTAGGATATACACAATTTTGTCACAATTTCCAAACTAGATGAACACTTATACAGTATAGACTCAAGTGAGCCAAAAGTATAAGGTTCTTCAGATGCAAGTTCACAAGCCCGGATGACGAGGGAGATTGGAAGCGAAGAAAATGAAGACCTGGAGAAAAGGGCACAATAGCTAAAACTCGCAGAAGATGAAGGAACACTCAAAAGTTTGAAACGACAACTACGGAACGCTACTCCAAATAACTTTTAAAATGTTCCCAATCATCGCGCACATGACTCGAAGGAACTGCCGCCTAAATCAGTTCTCAGCTTTGGGAAGAGTTACATAACTTACCAAAGAGTCATTATGGTAAATCATTTAAATTTATTGAGACCAAATTATGTCCCAATAACTGTAGGGGCAATTGCGGGTACCCGGAATTATCATCATGTACCAATTCTACGGGTCAAAGCCGAATCTGTGGGCTTAGGGTGAAGATCTAATAACAAGGTCAAATCTGACCTATGAGTGGTGACAACCGAGGACCGAGGTCAATTCTGACCTAAGAGTGGTGACGACTGAGGATCGGGGTCAATTTTGACCAAACTCAGGTGACGATCCAAGATCGAGGTCAATTCTAACCTAAGAGTGGTGATGACCAAGGACCGGGGTCAATTTTGGACCAACTCCGGTGACGATCTATGATCGAGGTCAGTTCTTACCTAAGAGTGGTGATGACCAAGGATCGAGGATTCTGACCCAACACAGGCGACGATCCAAGACCGAGGTCAATTCTGACCTAATAATGGTGACTACCGAGGTTCGAGGTCAATTTTAACCCAACTCAGGTGACAATCCAAGACTGAGGTCAATTTTGACCTAAGAGTGGTGACGACCGAGGACCGGGGTCAATTCTGACCCAACTAAGGTGACGATCCAAGACCGAGGTGAATTCTAGCCTAAGAGTGGTGACGACCGAGGATTGGGGTCAATTCTGACACAACTCAGGTGACGATCCAGGACCGAGGTCAATTCTTACCTACGAGTGGTGACGACTGAGGACTGGGGTCAATTCTAACCCAAATCAGGTGATGATCCAAGACCGAGGTCAATAATGACCTAAGAGTGGTGATGATTGAGGACCGAGGTTAATTCTACCTAACTGAGGTGACGATCCAAGACTGAGGTCAATTCTAACCTAAAAGTGGTGACGACCAAGGACCAAGGTAAATTCTGACCCAACTCAAGTGACAATCCAAGACCGAGGTTAATTTTGACTTAAGAGTGGTGACGACTAAGGATCGGGGTCAATTTTGACCCAGCTCAGGAGACGATCTAAGATCGAGGTCAATTTTGACCTAAGAGTGGTGACGACCGAGGAACGGGGTCAATTCTGACCCAACTCAGGTGACGATCTAAGATCGAGGTCAATTTTGACCTAAGAGTGGTGACAATCAAGGACCGAGGTCAATTCTGGCCCAACTCAGGTGACGATCCAAGACCGAGGTCAATTCTAATCTAAGAGTAGATGAAGATTGGAGAAACTGTCTTTTGATTTGAGCTGGGGAACTGATAGCTAGGGAAGCTTTTGTTTCTTTAGGAGAACTCGCGAGGGGAACAACCTATTTTGGTACTGTTAGAAAATTCCATTGGGAAGTGATCGGGCGATCCTTAGAGATCCTTTGGAGCGAATATGGTTGACCGTTGATGACTGGGCGAATATGGAGTGGAGGGCCAGGGAACCTCTTACTTTGGGGAGTGAGAACTCCTTTGATGCTTTTGATCCTGTTGCAGATGAGCGGACCTTGCTACGGGAGCCATCGCATCATCGCTCTTCGAGAGTGATACCCGACGGTTATGTAAGTAACCCGACCTTTGGCATTCCTTTCCTTTTGGTGATTTTTCTTGCTTTCTTGACTTTTTATGAGACTTTTCCTTTTTTCCAGTATGGTATTTCTTTGAAGAACATGTGCGCCCGTAGGACAACGGGGCTCAGGGACATCTGGGAGCATCTCCCCCCTGTGTTGCGTTGGTTGCCATCATCAACGGGTTTTGGGAGGTTGGCATCTGTGCTGGATGAGACACCTGATTCGGCAGCGGTCTTGTGTGCTTTGGTAGAGAGGTGGTGGGATACTACCCACACCTTCCATTTCAGCTTCGAGGAGATGACTGTGACTCCCAGAGACGTGCAGCAGCTGTTGGGACTAAATTATGAGGGAGAGAAAATAGAGGTGGATCGCTCTTTGTGGGTGAGACCGGAGGCTGTGCGTGCGGCACTTGGTGATGAAGGGAGGATAGTTTCTGGGGATTCTATCCGGTTGTCCCTACTGAAGGATGTTCTGCTGAGCAGGGTGATTGATGTGGAGGACGGGTTGCAAGTTAGGCAGATGGCCCGGTTATTTATTCTGCTGGTATTGGGAGGTTTCATGGTGGCATCGAGCGGAGACATTGTCCATTTGTGGTTCTTGCCGTACCCGAGGATGTTTTTGAACATCCCTTTCTATGATTGGGGGAGTCTGACTTTGGCGACCCTTAACTCTTCTCTGGATGCATTCAACCAGTACTGCCGACAGACCTTTACGGGATCCACATACCTTCTCGAGGTATTCTTTAGTTTGCACATTCCTTTTCATGCATTTGATTTTCCTTTCATGCATTCGCATTTTCCTTATGCATCTCCTTTATTTTATGAATTCAGACTTGGTTCTATGAGGTGATTGGGTGCAATACCCCGCTGATTGCTTTGAAGGATGACACTGTTGGGGACTTTCATCGATTGTATCGATGGCGTAAGGCCAATCGATAATCGAAGGGATCTCTCTCTCTGGAGGCGATGCGTCAGGTCTTGAATGACCTGACTAGTGGTAGGGTAAGACTCTTTCCATTTCAGTCTTGGTTTTTGCACCTTCTGATCTTATATTGATTTATGCTTCCTTAGAGATTTTTAGGTGACCTTTTATCCCTGGGGGATAACTATTCAGGATGTGGGGGCGACCGGGGTGAACGTGCGGATGAGGCATTTGCTGGCGCATCAGTTCGGCCATTCCTGGTACCTTGGGGAGAGGGTGGTTCGTCAGATTACTAAGGAGGAGGTGGTGGTGCCACCTGCGCAGCCTCCTACGTCTATGAGGCGGGAGCGACTGCTGTCAGAGGATGAGAGGATCAAGGCGATGATTGGCGAGCCCTACTTGTTGTACACTGATACGCTTGCGCCGTATGACTCTATGGACTTTATGACGAGCTGGTTGATGGCGCACAACATATATGATGCCCTGCCTTTCCCTCCTACGGGTTCCAGTCGGACGGTGGGATCTTCCTACAGTGGCGGTTATTCGACAGCATCTACGGCGGCGGCGACTTCAGAGGTTCTTTTTGCGCGGTTGCACACTCCTTCGTACAACATTCGACGGGATGATGGAGGGATGGTGCCTATGTTGCACCATCCTCATGCGATGGATCCATAGGAGTTGGGTTTGATAAAGGAGGTCCTTCGACCTATGGTACACCTTTTTGTTCCTATCTTTCTTTCTTTTCTGTTTTGCTCATCCCTGCTTTGATACTGATTTTGCCTTTTTTCTTGCAGCAAGTCCCGGTGTCGACCATTTGGCTAAGGGACATCAAAGATTGGATATCTTCGGTGACTGTCTATAATCGGGACGCGGTTCATGTTCCTTCTTGCTTAGTGTCGTCGGCTTCATCCGGAGAGGACTCGAGCTCGAGTAGTGGTGGCACATCATCTCGCCGTAGGGGGAAGAGAGCACGTCGCAGGGGTGGAAGCTCTTGAGAGATAGAGAGAGAGAATGTGGGTTCGGGCTAAGTCCCGTTGTTTTTTCTTTTTCTTTTTATTTCTTGCAAAAGATGATATAACACAGAAAATAGATATATGCAATGTAATGGATTTTTTTTAATTATCTTTTATTTAATGATGAATACATGCACATGCACTTTTTACTTTGCTGTTGAGACCATAAAAAGCAATATTTTTGGAATATTTTGTTGGAAAGTTTTTATTTAAAATGGAAATTATATAAGGAGGAAAAGGGATTTTGAAATTTTGTTGAGAATATTAATTTATTTTTATTCAGTTTCCTGATTTGATAAAAGAGGGAAAAGGGAAATTTCTAAAAATGGGGGGTTGCCGATCGGCAAGCACCCTGTCCTGCCTAGCGGCAGTTCAGTCCCGTCCCATAAATTCAAAGCTTTGAATGGTACCCTCTTCATCTTTTTTTACTTTGTGGGGTAGGATTCCCTCCGATTTCTGTAGGGATTATGTCTCTTATGAGGGTTCTCAAGTATAAAAAGGGGTAAGGGTGGAGTGTTTTCATCACACCTTGGCATTTTCACTTACTTGCCCAGTATCTCTTAGCCTTGCAAGATGGATCTCCCTAGTAGCATTGCGTTTGCTAACTACCTCGTAGCCTTGGAAGCAATGTTCTCTTATAATCTCGACTATGATACTTTCAACATGCGTCGAGTCTCCCTGTGGCGCAATCAGCCTCTTGAGTGGAACGTGCTGATGGCGACGGTATAATTATGGTACCCCGAAGACCACGTATTCCGCTTTGAGTTGGATGAAGTTTGTCCTACCTACGAGGAATTCTCTGTCATGCTGGGTGTAAATTTCAGTGTTGCTGCGACTTTGCCCGAATTTTCCCGTTCTCCCAGGGATTTATTGGCCGGGCTTCTTCATATTTTGCCTTCGGTGGCTAGATCATTGGTTGTTGGAGGAATGATCTCCCTCTCGGCGGTGCTACAGTCCGTGCTTTTTTGGGAAGTAGGTGATACTGGCTATGCTGGAGCCATTATTCTGGGCCTCGTTTCAAAATTACTGCTGGTGACTGGATAATTGCAGGTGGATCCACAACTTGCGGCCATTACGTCATGGATGTCTTATCATCGCAATCCTGCGGCGGTGATATTGGTGGAGACCCTCAATGGCCTCGATGCCTGGAGAGAAGGTCGTTCTGACTTTTTGAGGAGTAGCCCCGCGATGCTGTTCATGTGGTTGTCTGAAAGATTCCGCTTGGCGACTCCTCCAGAATATCCCTTGTCAGCCGTACCCAACTTCATTTCACGCTACTTCATCCGTGTTGGTTTGTATGTTGAGAACTTGGAGCATTGGCTTGTGGAGAATGGGGCTTGTGGTCTGTATTGGTCACTGCCTTGGCGGGGGCAATTGCAGCCTATTTTGGAGCTAGGAGAGTATTCATATGTCTGGCTGGTTGGTCTCAGGCAGACCTCCTTTTTATTTCCCTTGGCGGATTCTTCTCCAATTTGGCTGGGCACAGGTCGTGCCACCTCGGACCTCAAATTTATTTCCGGTAGAAGATTTGACTGAGCGCCTGCGTCTATTGCTTGGATCTCTGTGTGAAAGTTGGCGTTTGTCGACCTGTCCCTCCCAGTCTCTCGAGAAAGTTTGGCATGTCCCCAAAGATTATATGTAGTGGTTATGGAGGAAAGTAGTTAGCAAGATGTTGACAGTGGAGACTAGAAAAAGATGGTTTGTTTTATCTAACACCATGGAAGGGGGTGTTGTGGTCTTTTCGAAGATGGTTCAGGCTCATCGGTCCATAGAGTGTTTACAGCACTCTATTCAGGTAGGGGAAACTTGGGGACCTCAGGATGTAGATGATGAGGGTGTAGGCTCCTCTGGTAGCTGTGGGTAGGACTCTTGGAGAGTTTATTTGTGTAATAGGGAATATATGTGGGGATTTTATTTGGCTCTTATGGTAGTAGGTTGAAGGGAGTTATATGTTCCTTTTCTTATCTAATTCGTACTGTAATTTCTTATTAATGAAATAAATAAGTTTTTGATCATCCAGCTGTGGCTTTTGATGAATTTTGTATTTTGAATTATCTATACTGATCGTTAAGGCATACATAATCCTTTTGTTCAAGTATTTTTTAGAATAAACTGCCATTCTCGGAGGTAAGAAAAGAATAGTATTTTGTGAAAAAGAAAGGGTCGCACTCATGTGAGGTGTATGAGCTGCCTACGTACTTCTGGGATTTTGAAAAGTTTTTTATCTATTTGAAAATAGTTTTTGCAGAGGATCAGGCCCACGTAGTTCTGGGTAGAGGGAAATGAAGAGTTTTTTTTTTAGAATAGAAGGGGGATGAGAAGAGTCGTCGCGCGCTGAGATTTTGGACTAGGGGTAGAATTTCTTGAGATGGTCCAGGTTGACTGGACGAGCCATCTCTTCCCCATCTAGGTCAGTGAGCATGGCGGCACCGTCGGATAAGATTTTCTTCATAATGTAGAGGCCACTCCAATTGGGCTTGAATTTCCCTCTAGGGTCCCAGATGGGTTCTATTATCTCTTTAAGGGCTAAATCCCCCTCCCAAACACCGCCGTCCTTGACTCTTTTGTTGAATGATCGTGCTATTCGACGATGGTACCCTTGTATGTGGTAAAGATCTTTTGATCTTCTTTCATCTAGGAGGGTCAGCTCATCAAGACGACTTTGTCAGCAGTCTTCTTTGCTAACTTTGCTTTTGAGCATGACGCGTAGCGAGGGTATTTCCAGCTCCACAGGTAGGACTGCTTCGATAACTTAGACCAGAGAGTAAGGGGTAGCCCCGGTAGAGGTTCAGATTGAGGTTCAATAGCCCTAAAAGGCGTATGGGATCCGGTCGGCCCAATCTCTATAACTTCCGGTCATCTTACTGATGATAGCTTTGAGGTTCTTATTGGCGGCTTCAACTGCACCATTGGTGTGAGGTCAGTAGGGAGAAGATTTGTGTCTCTAAATCTCATACTCGTTCACTATTTCTTGACTTTTGCTTCGAAGTGCAACCCGTTATCTGACACTAGCTCGTGCGGGACCCCATATCGGCAGATGATATTCTTCTTAAGGAATTTGGTCACTTTCTTGGCTTTTAATAATGCATATGACTCAGCTTTGACCCATTTGGTGAAGTAATCAATGGCAACTAGGATGAACTCATTTCCATTTGAAGCCTTTGGCGTAACCTTCCCAATGATGTCGATACCTCGAGTGGAGAATGTCTAGGGAGAGGTCATGTTGTATAATTCTCGCGGAGACAGGTGTTGAAGATGGGAGAATTATTATCATTTGAGGCATGTACGGACATAGGCGGTGCAGTCCTGGGTCATGGTGGTCTAGTAGTAGCCCTATCGGATGATATTCTTGGCAAGCATGTGACCGTTCATGTGGGGTTCGCATTCCCCGCTGTGGATTTTCCGTATTATTTTCTCAATCTCAGCCCCTGCGATATATTGTAGATGAGTTTCACCGAAGTTCCTCTTGAGTAGAGCTTTATGACACATGATGTACTGGGCAGCCAGTCTTCGAAGGTTTGTTTGGTCTTTCTTGTTGTAACCCTCGGTATGCCTACCATGCTGGAAGAGGCACCAGATATCATAGTACCATCAATCGGCTGGGTCGGGATCTTCGGTGGAGACAAGCTCAATATGGTAGGAGTGGATTGGTTTGTCTTTCTTTTGGACTAGGAAAGGGGTCATTGTTATTCCTTCGAGCATGTCGACCATGGAGGCCAAGGTGGTGAGAGCATCGGCTAGGTTATTCTTTGCTCGGGGTAGGTAATGGAAGGTGATATCTCATAATCGGGAGGCTAACTCTTCTAATTGGGCATGAAAGGGTTGGACCTTTTCGTCCTTCACTTTCCACTTTCTGAGCACTTGACCGATGATGAGGGCAGAATCCCCGTAGACATCAAGGTATTGAATCCTTACTTGACATCAACTTTAAGGCCTACTATGGATGCCTCGTATTCTTACATGTTGTTGGTGCAAGGGATATACAATTTAATAGCAATGAGAGTGTGGGAGTCATCTCGGGCGATCAGAAGTATCCCAATGCCATATCCCTTTTTGTTGGCAATGCCGTCAAAGAACATTTTCCATCGAAGGCAGTCTTGAGCGGTGCAAAGGATATTTTCATCTGGGAACTCGAAGATCCAGACATCTGCTTCTTCTACAGGGTAATCAGTGAGGTAGTTAGAGATGGCTCTTCCTTTAACAGCTTTCTGTGTGACCTACACGATATCGAACTCAGTTAGGAGCATCAACCATCGGGCCATTCGACTGGATAAGGCGGGTTTCTCGAGCAGGTATTTGTTGGGGTCCATTAGGGATACAAGTTTAATGGGGAAGGCGAGCATGTAGTATCACAACTTTTGGGTGACCCAGACAAGTGCGACACACACCTTTTCCAAAGCAGTGTAGTTGACCTTGTACCCAACTAATTTGCGACTGGCATAATAAATGGCTCTTTCTTTGTGGGAGTCCTCAAGGTATTGGGTTAGCAAAGCCCCAACTGCAGTGTCGGTTATGGTTAGGTATAGGATCAAAGGGAGACCAGACTGTGGTGGCATGAGCACTGGAGGTTGGGTCATATATTGTTTGATTCGGTCAAAAGCTTCTTGGCAGGCCTCGTTCCAAACTTTGGTTGAATCTTTTTGGAGGGTCTTGAAGATTGATTCACAGATGGAGGTTAGCTGGCTGATGAACCGATTGATATATTGCAATTTCTCGAGGAAACCTCGGACTTCTTTCTCTATTCGAGGCGGTGGCATCTCAAGTATGGCCTTCAGCTTTGTAGGATCTTCTTCTATCCCCTTTTCGCTGACCATGAGTCCCAAGAGTTTTCCCTTTATAATGCCGAAGACACACTTCTGTGGATTATGTCTCATCTGATACTGTCGCAGTCGTTCGAAGAACTTTCGGAGAGCGAGAAAATGACCTTCTCTAGTTTTGGACTTGATAATCATATCATCCACATAAACCTCGACTTCCATGTGAATCAGATCGTGCAGGATGATTGTGGCAGCCCTTTGGTAGGTAGCCCCAGCATTCTTGAGACCAAATGGCATAACGGTGTAGCAAAAGGTTCCCCATGGGGTGATGAATGCGGTTTTTTCTTGGTGGTCTGGATGCATCTTGATTTGGTTGTATCCGAAAAACCCGTCGACGAATGATTTGAGAGCATGACTGGCTGTGTTGTGCATAATCATGTCGATATTGGGTAGAAGATAATCATCCTTTGGAGAAGCTTTGTTTAAATCTCGGTAGTCTACATACATTCGAACTTTCCCTCCTGATTTCGGTATAGATACTATGTTGGCTAGCCATGTGGGATATTCGATCACCCGAATGAAGCCCATGTTTAACTATTTGACCACCTCTTCTTTGACCTTGAGCGATCATTCGGTGCGGAGCTTTCTCAATTTTTGTTTAACCATCTTGTAATTTGGGAGAGTGGGGATCTCGTGTTGAGCTATTTCAGGATCAATGCCGGGCATATCATCATAGGACCATGCGAAGACATCCATGAACTCCTTCAGCAATTCTTCGAGTTGTGCGCGCTCATGCCGCCAAGAGTGGCCCATATCCTAATCTCGCGCAGTTGGCTACTAGAACTGAGATTAATAACAACAGACTCTTCTTCATTAACTTGGACGCGGTTATGTTATTTATTATTAACCTTATTTAGACCAGTTAAGAATTGTTCATTTACAAAATCATCATCATTAAATTCGAGCAGTTAATGTAAGGCACAGCAAGATACTCAAAATCTTTGTTTATTTCATTGATAGGAAAAACAGCATTGAGAACCTCATCAAAAGAGGTATTGATTACATTTGAACAAGGATAGACAATAAAAGAAGAAATAGGGTAAACATTGGGGTTAGGGGGATTTCAAGAGGTTGAACTGGCACAGCATGCTAGTTGAGGAGGGGTGTATCAACATCTTTAATCATATGGGATAAATCCATTGATTTAGTGCCTGAATGAACCATGCAGAGTGCCAGCCCAGTGTCTGTAAGTTAGAAGAATGTTCGGAATCACTTTCCTAAGTCTCTTTGGTATCTTTGATGAGCGGTTGTACGCGGTGTTGGAAACTTTCGGCCCATGGGTAGATATCTTTGAAAAAGATCTCCATTCCAGGCTTCATCTTCTTATCTGTGTGGTCATACCATGGTTATGAAAAATCGCAAAAGGCGAAGTACTCGCCTTCTTTGATGAATCGTCCATTCAAGGAGTCTCCTGAGATAGTCATGATGTAGTCTAATCTTCTCTTCGGACGAGACTGGTGGATCATTCTGAGCTCTTGTTCTGATGGTTGATACCTCAAGCCACAAGGAGGGAAAGATTTCTGCAGTTTGATGGGCTCAAGTATCCCTTGATTCCTTTGCCCTAGTCCCAGTTTGAGCATGAAATGCATGTTTCTGAACATTTGAATCACATCGACATTTCCATAAGGGTCATATTCTGGAAAAACCATTTATTTGAAACCATCCCCTACCGGGAGTAGGAGTGGCTCAACTTGGAATCTTGATAGGAGCATATCATTTGACCCGTGCTGCATCTTAAGGATTGGACTGCTGGTACTTGCACCCTCGACATTTTCGTTGACGTCCAAAATGGTGATAACTCGCCCGTCGGAGAAGAACTTCAATTTCTGATGGAGTGAGGAAGACACACCCTTGATATTGTGGAGCCAAAGTCGTCCGAGCAATAGGTTGAAACAAGCTGGGATGTCTATGACTTGGAATTCAACGACACGGTTTATAGGGCCAACCCCTATTACAAGTTTTATGGATCCCATCACCTCATGACAGGTATTATCGTAGGCACGTACAACGGCGGAGGTTGGAACGAGGTCGCTTTCTTTCAAGCCTAAACACTTGAAGTTCCCAGAGGGCAAACATTCAAGGTGAATCCATTATCGACAAGTGAGAGTGGCACAACCTTCCCCATGACTTCGACGTAGATGTTGAGTGCCTGATTTTGATTTGGCCCAACTCTGGGGATTTATTTTTCCGAAAATGATAGCATTCGGGTAGAGGTCAAAGATCCGACCAGATTTATCGCTTCTTCTGGTGTGGTAAAAGGAGGAACTATGGGTCCAGTGAGTATCTTGATTAAAGCATTTCTGTGTAATTGGGAAGGCATGAAAAGTCCCCATAGAGTGATGTTAGCTTGATTTTTCTTCAGTTGATCGAGGATCTTGCTCTCCTCAATGGTCATCTTGGGCATAGGAAGGTTTTCAACGCCCTTCCCTTTGTCATTTGCTGGTAGTGAGCTTGGAACCTGGTAATGTCTCCCTGATCTGGTCATGTGATTTACTGAAGAAGAGAAGAACATGAATCCCATTTCCTCATCAATCTCAGGTTATTGTACCACCCTATTTATCTCTCTGAGGAGCTCTTGAAATGATATCATCCCACATATGTCGGCTACTGGGCCACCTCTTCCTGAAGCTTATTCTTCACTCGAATCTTCGAATTCTTCCCCCCATCCGGTGGCAATAATTATGTCTTTTCCTGTAAAGTCAATGCATTCCACAACTTCAACGGCTTATTCATAAAGGTCCTACCATTCTGTGCGGATATGTGTGATTGAAGGGACAACACACCCTTGTAGCTTCAAAGCGTCAAGTAACCCAGTGATACTGCAAATGCTCTTGGTTTTCTAGAATAATTTTTCCATAATCTGGACAACATCATCTAGGCTGACTTCGTCGGTTGGTACCACCCACTTGTATGAATCTCGGGCCCATTTCCGTGCTTCCAAGAACAGTGTGCTGAACCTCTAGCAATCGATGACCATCCATGAGGGAAATTTCAGCCCGAACTCTAGGAGTTGGTTCAACACTTATGATAATTCCATACCTCCATTTTCAGAATGGGTATGGATAGCGATGCATGCTCTGGTAAGGAGTGACAATGCCTGATCAGTGAGGCTAGTAGGGTGTAGTAGGAAATATGGGCAAATTGAAGAGGTTTAGGAGAGTATATGGGTGTGATTTGAGTTAAGGGATCGAAATCTTGGTTTTCTTCTATGAATATGGCATTGGTATGATTTGGAAGTGGATTGTGAGTAGTGTTTGGCTTAAGATTGGCTGGTGGGGCGATGGTACCCCGGTCAATGAGATCTTGGATTATGTTTCGAAGGCGAAAGCATTGGTCGGTGATATGGTCAGCAGTTTGGTGAAAGGCACAATGAGCCTCGGTCTTGAAGTTTCTTAGGACTGGATTTGGTAATGGACGGGGATCCAAGGGTTTGATGAGGTTTCAGCTCAACAAGGCTTGGTAAACTTTGGAGAGGGGAGCATGTAACTCAGTGTATTCCCTTCGGATGGGGGAAGGGAGAATTTCTAGTTCCCATGATGTGGTTGGTTGAGAGATGTTGTTGATGGTTGAGACTGTAGCACTGGCAGGTTATTATACTTTCTAGGGGTGAACTGTCCATACACCTTCTTTGGTTCAACCTCTGCTTTAACAAGGCTTTCCTTGATTTCTACTCCTGCCTCTTTGAGAGCTCGGAAGTGGGGATAGTATTGTCCTCCCATCGTCGCTCGGACATGGGGCAAGAATTTATTCTTCACTATGTTGACATGTTCTTCCTCAGATGGCCGACTGGTCCTGGTAGCTACTTATTCCCTCCACCAGGTTATGAAGTTACTGACTGGTTCCGCAGGGTTCTGTTTGAGCAGCTCTAAATCACAACGGGTGACCTCAAGCTCTTCATTGTATTTGTACTGTGACATGAATTCTTGGGCTACATCCTCCCAGTTGTGGATTCTGGATTCCTCAAGAGATAAAAACCATCGGAGGGCACTATCCTTCATAGTTTGCTGAAACAATTGGGCCATCACTTATTCAAAAACCCCTAGTAGAGTCATGGAACGATGATAACTACGAAGATGAACAATCGGGGGTCCACTCCCTCCAAACTTCTCGATATGTGGCATCTTAAACTTCTCGAGCAATCTCGCTTTAGGATAAGGAGACATGTGAGTGTAGTCCATGTAATTCCCAGAGATCCTGACTTGGTTGAACTTCCTGGTGAGCATCTTCAGATCCTCTTTGACTTTATTTAACTTCTCCTCTTTTGGATCAATGACCACAAGCAGGTTAGCCATAGGCGGGGCAATATTTGGCATCGGAAGCTGGGAAGGTGGAGGCCCATTGACAGGAGGGACACGTGGAGCATGCTGATATTCTTTCGGAACCCAGATAGGCTCAAGTGGACCAATAGCACGAGGGAATAAGGCCTTGGGCTCTTGAGGAATTGGAACCTGGTTTTCTTGCATCTCTCAGACCTCAGTTTGGGGGTTGTCAATCTTGGACACGAGCTGAGATAGGACTATAGTCAGATCTGACTGTATGACTAGTACTTAATTTGTATTCTCCATGGAAAGTGGATGGATTCCAGACTCGGAAGAATTCGTAGAGGAATGGACGAAACTCCGGGGTGATTTGACTGAAGACCAAAGCCAATAAGGATCCAGGCCAAGGGCTTGCGATCGACTTGAGAAGGCGTAGGATGAGATTTATTTTATTTTCATTTTTTTGAGAAAAAAGGGCAGAAACTTTTTTTTTATTATTTTTGATAAAGAAGGGAGAAATGCTATTGGAGACGGAACTCGGCATGATTATTATGATTATTATGTTGTCACTTGTATTTAATTCTCCCAAATGCAATGTCGGATGGGACCTGAGATGAAAAAGTAGGGTTTTAATATATGCAAAGCTACGGTTGGACTTGTAACCAGGCTCACGGACAGGGTCATGTTTTAAAAATGCGCAAAAATTGGGCGGCAGACCGACCAGGAATTTCGGCAGAGTTTCGAGTCGAAACCGACAATCTAACGTGCGTGTCCTAGGTTTGACACCTATATGCGGGTATGTAGTTGGTTGGGTGAATCGACATGGGTTCCCCCCTTTGGTGTGACTTTCACGAGATACGTCTTTCTCTTGCGGGCAATTGGTACGTGTGGACAAGCCATTTGATATACCTGAGTGTACGTGAATTGCCTCACCATATACCTCATGGGGACGGTACGTGTGAGAGAAAATTCAATATACTCGGCGTACGTGAACTAATTCCCTACGATATATGTCCCGTCATGACTTTGGTCAAGCGGTACGATGCGGGGGAACCATTCGATATACGTCGAAGGTACTTGGCCAATGGAAGGTGAGAGTCATATCGCTTAGGCTAACTGTGACCTACCGGACCAGCGCCCATCACGAAGTGACCCTCCAGTTACTGGGTAAAATTTGGTCAATAGCAATGCTCTTTGGTGATGTCGTGTGAATCGTGCATGATTCTCTTATTAGTATCTTATGATGAGAATGCCTTTCTTGATTATGCCAAACAGGGAGCAAAGTACGAGTACCCAAGGTACACCAAGTATGGATAGGTGATGCATGCAATATGTGGATATATGTGATCTTTGGTGCACGTGGTGTGAAGTGTACATGGAGAATTTTCTACAATTGTGTGAACATAAGCCTAAGCATGGGATACACATGGAAAAAAGGGAACATGCTGATGTAGGGGAAATATAAACAAATATAGCATCCATGTAAATAGAGTCAAGCCCTCAAAACAGCACACATATCCCCAGCAGAGTCGCCACTGTGGCCATCCACGATCCTCGCCGTCTGGGTGAGCGCACGGAGGAAGGATCCTCAGGTCCCACGAATCCCTCTCGGGAGAGCTTCGACCGGCGTCATTTAAGATGAGGTGTAAAAATGTAGAGAGATTCAGAGTCGCCGGTCTATTTTACTCAAAACAGACAAAAGAAAAATGGGAAGCCA
The DNA here is from genome assembly GCA_949130495.1 of Sambucus nigra. NCBI lineage: Eukaryota > Viridiplantae > Streptophyta > Magnoliopsida > Dipsacales > Adoxaceae > Sambucus > Sambucus nigra. Next base: position 264,292,537 of record OX422212.1, read on the forward strand.
CCCCGAAGGATGGCATCCAAAGACATACTGGTGCATGAAAAACCAAATGATTCGAGAAAGGTTCGGAGGCTTAGTTACAAAATGGGAAGGTGTTAGGCACCCATTCCGCCCTTTCGGTCTCTCATGGATATTTGCTATTTTCCTTTATTTTTCTCCGTGATGTGTGTGCATGGGTATATATATAATGGAGAGTGGAATCGTCGACTTGTATCATGGAAGATATAAAGCAAGTCATCCATAGGAAGATATAAGAATAATATTAGAAACTAAAATTTACGCGATTATCCTCACGTTGATCGTTATAATGGAACGATAACGCATATGGAGTAATACCTCACTAAGAGCAAGTATATAGATTATAAGGAGATTGGATTTAGAGAAAAAATGAGAAAAGGAATCGAATCTCAGGTTTTACCCCAAGATGCCTACGTAGCCTATAAAGGAATCAAAGTCCACGTAGTTCACATACAAAACGAGGGGTGGAGTTTATCCAATAAATCCAAATGGGGGATCTCTTATTTGTGAGTGTGTGTGTGTGTAGAAAAAAATGTTTTAGTTATGAGAAAAGTATTAGAATCCTTATTTGGAATTTATGAGCAAACCCTCTTTTTCTTGTTTTTGGGGTTTTATATTTATATGAAAATAAGTGATGTGCAATAATACTAAATAAAAAGTATATTAGGATATGTGAGATGAGATAATAAAAATGGTAAGTAATAAAACAAGTTATTGCAAATTTAAGAGAATTTGAAGAGAAAGGTGAGAAAGATGGACCTTCTTGGAGATCTTGATCTTGATCTTGAATGTTGGAGAGCAGCCCTTGCACTTAGATGATGATGGAGAGTGGCTAATTCACCAAGTTTGATGAAAATGATGATGAAAAGTGGAAGTAAAAAAGAGATTTGGAGGTTGAAATCACGTTGCCTTCGAGAGAGGTTTTTGGGATTCGTTGAGAGTGAATTTTAACAGATCTGGGGCCCCTGTAAATGAGGTGAAGGCCTCCTTTTATAGGCCCAGGTCACTACTGATCATCATAGACCTGGTCCTTCCTATCGACACATGCCGATAGGCAGGGTCTGGAACCTGCCGTTTGGTAGTGTGTTTCAGGCCTTTTCAGAAAATCGGCTGCCGAGGATAAACCGTTGGTTAGAATCGTGCACGGGGCATACCGTTGGAAAGGTAATTCAGAGACCTTTGGAAATCCTTGGACCTCTCCACGGTTCGGGAGTTGACTTTAGGTCAAATATGGCTCAGAAGCATTTGTCGGTCCATTGGATGGGAAATTATTCGGACGCAAACGGATCGTTCGTCCGCATGGTAAGTCCAAATCGTGCACGGGGCAGATCATTGGAAAGGTTAAGAGATGTACTTAGACATTCCAAAGAGTTTGACCTGGTTTTGGGAGTTGACTTTGGTCAACCGGGCCCTAGAAGCGTTTGGTGACCTCTTGTAGTCAAACGGATCGTTCGTCCTCATGGTAAGTCAGAATCACGCACGGGACGGACCGTTGGAAAGGGTATTCAGTGCCCTTTGAAGATTCATTTAGCCTCGGTTCAGGTAAAGAGTTAACTTAGGTTAAAAAGAGCCCGGGAGTGCCCGGTGGCCTCTCGGTCAAGTTTTGGATACAAACGGACGGTTCGTCCGCACGGTAAGTCGGAATCGCACACGGGATGGACAGTTGGAAAGGGTATTCAGTTCCCTTTGAGCATTCATTCAGTCCCAATTGAGATGAAAAGTTTGACTTTTTTGTTAAACTGAGCCGGGGAGTTCCCGGTGGCTTCCAGGTCAGTACTCGGGACATGACCTAGGTTTGTAGTGATGAAGGGAGGTGCTAGGGACCTAAGGAGGGTTAGGGGGTAACAGAATGGCATGTCTACACACGCGACTAATGTAACTCGTAGGAACTGACTGCATGATCATGAAAGTCCCCATTTAAGAATACAATGATTGTAGACACCCCATTCTGTTACCCCTAACTCTCCTTAGGTCCCTAGTTCCTCCCTCTATCACTACCCAGGTCATACCCCGAGTACTGATGTAGAAGCCATCGGGCACTCCCAGGCTCCGTTTGACCAAAAAGTCAAACTCTTTAGCTTGATCGAGGCTGAATGAATCTTCAAAGGGCACTGAATTCCCTTTCCAACGGTCAATCCCGTGCGGGATTCTGACTTACCATGCGGATGAATGATCTGTTTGAGTCCGAAACTTGATCCGGAGGCCACCGAGCGCTCCTGGGCTCTGTTTGACCTAGTTCGACTCTTCATCTCGATCGAGGCTGAATGAATATTCGAAGGGCACTAAAACACCATTCCAATGGTCCGCTCCATGCATAATTCTGATTTTCCATGCGAACGAACGATCCATTTGACTCCAAGAGGTCACCCAATGCTTCCAGGGCCCGGTTGACCAAAGTCAACTCCACAAACCGGTTCAAACTCTTTGGAATGTGAAGTAAATCTCCTAACCTTTCCAACGGTCTTCCCCGTGAACGATTCAGACTTACCATGAAGATGAACGATCCGTTTGTGCCCGAACGATTCCCCATCCAATGGACCGATAAAAGTTTCCGAGCCATATTTGACCCAAAGTAAACTCCCGAACATGGGAGCGGTCCAAAGGACTTTCAAAGGTCTCTAAATTACCTTTCCAATGGTCTTCCCTCGTGTACAATTCTGACCAACAGTTTGCCCTCGGCAGGCTATTTTCCAAAAAAGCCTGAAACACACTACCAAATGGCAGGTTCTAGACCTGCCTATCGGCAGGTGCCAATAGGCAGGAATAGGTCTATCCCGATCGGCAGTGACCTGGGCCTATATAAGGAGGCCTTGACCTCATTTTCAAAAGGAGCCCAGATCTGATACAAATCGCTCTCGGCGAATGCCAAAAACCTCTCTCGAAGGCAATGCAATTTCAACATCCAAATCCCTTTTTCACTTACACTTTTCATCATCCTTTCCATCAAAATTGGTGAATTATCCACTCTCCATCATCATCCAAGTACAAGGGCTGCTCTCCAACATTCAAGATCAAGCTCAAGATCTTCAAGAAGGTCCAACTTTCTCCACTTTCTCATCGAATTCTCTTAAATTCGCAATAACTTGTTTTTATTACTTAGCACTTTTATTATCTCATCTCACACATAATAATATACTTTTATTTAGTATTATTTCACATCTTTTATTTCCATATAAATAAAACCCAAAAAATAAGAAAAATAGGGTTTGCTCATAAATTCCAAATAGGGATTCTCATACTTTTCTCACACTTTTCTCACAACTAAAACACTTTTTTCTACACACACCCACACTCACAAATAAGAGATCCCCCATTTGGATCTATGGGATAAACCCCACCCCTCGTTTTTTATGCGAACTACGTGGACTTTGATGCCTTTATAGGCTACGTAGGCGTCTCGGGGTAAAACCCGAGACTCGAGTCCTTTTTCTCACTTTTTCTCTCATTTTCTATCCTCTCTAAATCCAATTTCCTTATATTATATATACTTGTTCTTAGTGACGTATTACTCCATATGCGTTATCGTTCCATTATAACAATCAACGTAAGAGTAATCGCATAAATCTTATTTTTGAATATTATTCTTACACCTTCGTATGGATGACTCGCTTTATCTCTTCCATGATACAAGTCGAGGATTCCCATCTCCGTTATATATATACACATGCACACATATCACAGGGAAAATAGCAAATATCCATGAGAGACCGAAAGGGTGGAATGGGTGCATAACACCTTCCCATTTTGTAACTTAGCCTCCGAACCCTTCTCGAATCATTTTTGTTTCGTATGCATTAGTATGTCTTGGGATGCCATCCTTCGGGATGGCTTCCTCTTTTTCTTTTATCTGTTTTGAGTAAAATAGTCTAGCGACTCTAAATCTCTCTACATTTTTTACACCTCATCTCAAATGACGCCGACCGAAGCGCTCCCGAGAGGGACGTGCGGGACCCGAGGATCCTTCCTTCACGCGTCCGCCCGCAGGCGAGGATCGGGGATGGCCACAGTGGCGACTCTGCTGGGGATATGTATGTTTTGAGGGCTTGACTCTATTTACATGGATGATATATCTGTTTATTTTTCCCCTATATCTGAATGTTCCCCTTTTCCATGTTTATCCCATGCTTATGCTTATGTTCACACACTTATAGAAAATTCTCTATGTACACTTCACACCACATGCACCTAGGATCACAGATATCCCCGTGTTGCACGCATCACCCATCCAAACTTCGTGTACCTTTGGTACTTGTACTTTGGTCCCTATTTGGCATAATCAAGAAAATCATTCTCATCAGAAGATACTAATAAGGGAATCATGCATGATTCACATGACATCACCAAAGAGCATTGTTATTGACCAAATTTTACCCAGTGACTGGAGGGTCACTTCGTGATGGGCGCTGGTCCGGCAGGGCGTAGTTAGCCAAAGCGATATGACTCTCACCTTCCATTGGCCAAGTACCTTCGATGTATATCGAACGGTTCCCCCTCATCGTACCGCTTGATCGAAGTCATGACTGGATGTATATCGCAGGGAATTCATTCACGTACGCCGAGTATATCGAATTTGCTCTCATACGTACCATCCCCATTAGGTATATGGTGAGGTAATTCACGTACACTCAGGTATATCAAATGTCTTGTCCACACGTATCGATTACCCGCAAGAGCGAAACGTATATCGTGGAAGTCACGCCAAAGGGGGGAACCCATTGCAATTCACCCAACCAACTGCATACCTGCATACAGGTGTCAAACCTAGTACACGCACTTTAGATTGCCAGTTTTAACCCTAAACTCTACTGAAATTACGGGTTGGCCTGCGGCCCAAATTTTTGCTCATTTTTAAAATGGGAACCTATCCGTGAGCCTAGTTACAAGTCCAGTCATAGTTTCGCATATATTAAAAACCCATTTTTCCAGGCTTGGGTCCCGTCTAGCATTGCATTTAGGGGAATTAAATACAAGTGAGAACATAATAATTGTAATAATCATGTTGAGTTTCGTCTCCAAAAACATTTATTGCTTCTTTATAAAAAATCCAAAAATAGTTTCTACCCTTTTTCTCAAAAATAAATCCCATCCAACGCCTTCTCAGGTCAATCACAAGCCCTTGGCCTGGCTCCCTATTGGCTTCGGTCTTCAGTTAAATCACCCCGAAATTTCATTTGTTCCTCTACTACTTCTTACGAGTCCAGAATCCATCCACTTTCCATGGAGAATACAGATCAAGTACGAGTCATACAGTCGGATCTGACGATAGTCCTAGCTCAGCTCGTGTCCAAGATTGACAACCTCCAAACTGAAGTTGGAGAGATGCAACAAAACCAGGTTTCTATTCCTCAAGAGCTCTAGGCCCTATTCCCTCGTGATATGGGTCCACCCGAGCCTATCTGGGTTCCTGAAGAATATCAGCACTCTCCAAGTGCCCCTCCTGTCAATTGGCCACCACCTGCCCAGCTTCTGATACCAAACATTGCCCAGCCTGCCTATGGTCGTTGATTTAAAAGAGGAGGAGTTAAATAAAGTCAAAGAGGATCTTAAGATGCTCACCAAAAAGTTTGACCAAGTTAGGATCTCTAGGAATTACATAGACTACACCCACATTTATCCTTATCCTAAAGCAAGGTTACCCGAGAAGTCCAGGATGCCAAATATCGAGAAGTTCGAAGGAAGTGGACCCTCGATTGTTCATCTTCGCAGTTACCACCGTTCCATGATTATAGTAGGGGCTTCTCAAGAAGTGATGGCCCAATTATTTTAGCAAACTTTGAAGGATAGTTCCCTCTGATGGTTTTGATCTCTTGAGGAATCTAGAATCCGTAGCTGGGAGGATGTAGCCTGAGAATTCATGTCACGGTACAAATACAACGAAGAGCTTGATGTAACCCATCGTGATTTAGAGATTCTCAAATAGAATCCTAGGGAATCAGTCAGTAACTTCATAAATTGGTGGAGGGAGCAAGCAGCTAACATGACCAATCGGTCATCTCAGGAAGAACAGGCCAACATAGTGAATAAGAACTTCTTGCCCCATGTTCGAGCGAAGATGGGAGGACAATACTATCCCACTTCCGAGCTCTCAGAGAAGCTGGAGTGGAAATTGAGGAAAGCCTTGTTAAAGAAGAGGTTGAACCGAAGAAGGTGTCCAAACAGTTTACCCCTAGAAAGTATGACAAGCCTGCCAGTGCTACAGTCTCAACCATCAATAACATCTCTCAACCAACCACATCATGGGCACCAGAAAGTGGCCCTTCTCCCATCCGAAGGAATACACTGAGCTCCATGCTCCCCTATCCAAAGTTTACCAAGCCCTGTTAAGCCGAAACCTCATCAAACCCTTTGATCCCCGTCCATTGCCAAATCCACTCCCATGAAACTTCAAGGTCGATGCTCATTACGCCTTTCACCAAACTGCTGGCCATACCACCAACCAATGCATTCACCTCCGAAACATAATCCAATATCTCATTGATCGGGGTACCATCGCCCCACCAGCCAATTTTAAGCCAAACACTACTCACAACCCACTACCAAATCATGCCAATGCCCTCTTCTCAGAAAAAAAAACCCAGATTTTGATCCCTCAACTCAAATCAAACCCATATACTCTCCTAAACATCTTTAAATTTTCCCATATTTCCTTGTACACCCTAGTAGCCTCGCTGATCAAGCACTGTCAGTCCTTACTAGAGCATGCATCGTTGTCCGTACTAGTTCTGAAAATGGAAGTATGGAATTATCAGAGGTGTTAAACCAACTCCTAGAGTTCGGGCTAAAATTTCCCTCAAAGATTGTCATCGATTGCCAAAGGTTCAGTACACTGTTCTTGGAATCATGGAAATGGGATCGAGATTCAGACAAGTGGGTGGTACCAACCGACGAAATCAGCCTAGATGATGTTGTCCAGATTATGGCAGAGTTATTCGGGGAAACCAACAGCATTTGTAGCATTACCGGGTTACTTGACATTTTAAAGCTACAAGGGTGATTGGTCCCTTTAACTATACATATCCCCATGGAATGGGAAGACATGTATGAAGAAGCCATTGAAGTTGTGGAATGCATTGACTTTACATGGAAAGACATAATTGTTGCCACCGGATGGGGGGGAGAATTCGAAGATTCGAGTGAAGAATAATCTTCAGGAAGAACTGGCCCAGTAGCCGACATATGTGGAATTATATCATTTGAAGAACTCCCCAGAGAAATAAATAGGGTGGTAGAACAACCTGATATTGACGAGAAAATGGGATTCATGTTCTTCCCTTCTTCAGTAAATCACATGACCAGATCAGGGAGACATTACCAAGTTCCAAGATCACTACCAGCAAATGACAAAGGGAAGGGCGTTGAAAACCTTCTTATGCCAGAGATGACCATTAAGGAGAGCAAGATCCTCAATCAACTGAAGAAAACTCAAACTAACATCACTCTATGGGGGCTTTCCATCTCTTCCCAGCTGCACAGGAATGCCTTAATCAAGCTTCTCACTGGACCCATAGTTCCTCCTTCTACCTCACCAGAAGAAGCGGTAAATCTGGTCAGATCCTTGACCTCTACACAGATGCTATCATTTTTTAAAGAAGAAATCCCCAGAATTGGGCCAAATCACAATCATGCACTCAACATCTCCGTCGAAGTTATGGGGAAGGTCGTGCCACTCTCTCTTATCGATAACGGATCCTCCTTGAATGTTTGCCCACTGAGAACCTTCAATTGTTTAGGCTTGAAAGAAAGTGACCTCGCTCCAACCTCCGTCGTTGTACGTGCCTATAATAATACCCGTCGGGAGGTGATGGGATCCATAAAACTTGTAATAGGGGTTGGCCCTATAAACCCTATCGTTGAATTCCAAGTCATAGACATCGCGGCTTGTTTCAACTTCTTGCTCGGATTACCCTAGATGCACAGTATCAAGGGTGTGTCTTCCTCACTCCATCAGAAATTGAAGTTCTTTACTAATGGGCGAGTCATCACCATCTTGGGCGATGAAGAAAATGTCAAGGGTGAAAGCACCAGTAGTCCAATCCTTGAGAAACAGCACGGGTCAAATGATATGCTCCTATCAGGATTCCGGGTTGAACCACTCCTACTCCCGGCAAGGGATGGTTTCAAATAAAGGGTTTGTCCGGAATATGACCGTCATGGAAGTGTCAATGTGATTCAGATGTTCAGAAACATGCATTTTATGCCCGGACCGGGCTAGGGCAAAGGCAGTAAAGCATACTTGAGCCCATCGAACTGAAGAAAGCTTTTCCTCCTTGTGTCTTGGGGTATCAACTATCAGAACAAGAGCTCAGAATGAACCACCAGTCTCGACCAAAGAGAAGATTAGACCGCACCCGAACTATCCCAGGAGAATCCTTGAATGGATGATTCATCAAAGAAGGCGAAGACTTCCCCTTTTGCTATTTTCCAGAACCATGGTATGACCACACAGACAAGAAGATGAAGCCTGGAATGGAGATCTTTTTCCAAGATTGCTACCCATGGGCAGAAAGTTTCCCACACCGCGTATAATCCCTCATCAAAGATACCAAAGAGACTGAGGAACGTGATTCTGAAGATTCCTTCAACTTACAGACACTAGGGTTGGCACTCTGCATGCTTCATTCAGGCACTACATCAATGGATCCATCCCATCTGATTAAAGCTACTGATACACCCCTCCTCAACTGGCATGCTGCGCCAGTTCTACCTCTTGAAATCTTCCCTAACCCCAATGTTTACCTTATTTCTTCTCCTATTATATATCCTTGTTCAAATATAATCGAGACCTCTTTTGATAAGGTTCTCAATGATGTTTTTCCTATCAATGAAATAAACGAAGATTTTGAGTATCTTGTTGTGCCTTACATTAACTGCTTTGATTCTAATCAAACTTTTGATGATGATGATTTCGCAAATGAACAATTCTTAATGGATCTAAATAAGGTTAATAATAAACAACATCACCGCGTTCAAGTTAATGAAGAACAGACTGTTGTTATTAATCTCGGTTCTAGTAGCCAACTACGCGAGATTAGGATAGGGGCCACCCTTGACGAGCATGAACACGCACAACTCGAAGAATTGCTAAAGGGACTCACGGATGTCTTCACATGGTCCTATGATGATATGCCTAGCATCGATCCTAAAATAGCTCAGCACGAGATCCCCACCCTCCTAGATTACAAGCCAGTTAAACAAAAATTGAGAAATCTCTGCACCGAATGGTCGCTTAAGGTCAAAGAAGAGGTGGTCAAACAGTTGAACGTGGGCATCATTCGTGTGATCAAATATCCCACATGGCTAGCCAACATAGTACCTGTGCCGAAATCTGGAGGGAAGGTTCGAATGTGTGTGGATTACCGAGATTTAAACAAAGCTTATCTAAAGGACGATTATCTGCTACCCAATATCGACATGATCATGTATAACATAGCCAGTCATGCTCTCAAGTCATTCGTCGATGGGTTGTTCGGATACAAACAAATCAAGATGCACCCAGACCACCAAGAAAAAACTGCAATCATCACCCCATGGGGAACCTTTTGCTACACTGTTATGCCATATGGTCTCAAGAATGCTGGGGCTACCTACCAAAGGGCTACCATAACCATCCTGCACGATCTTATTCATAAAAAAGTCGAGGTTTATGTGGAATGATATGATTATCAAGTCCAAAACTAGATAAGGTCATGTTCCCGCTCTCCGAAAGTTCTTCGAACGATTGCGGTGGTATCAGATTAGACTCAATCCACATAAATGTGTCTTTGGCATTACGAAGGGAAAACTATTAGGATTCATGGTCAGTGAGAAGGGGATAGAAGCAGATCCTGCAAAGATAAAGGCTATACTTGAGATGCCACCTCCCCAAACAGAGAAAGATGTCCGAGGTTTTCTTGGGAAATTACAATATATCAGCCAACTAACCTCCATCCGTGAACCGATCTTCAAGCTCCCACGAAAGGATTCAACTAAGGTTTGGAACGAGGCCTGCTAAGAAGCTTTTGACCGAATCAAACAATATCTGACCCAACCTCCACTGCTCATGCCACCACAACCTAGTCTCCCTTTACTCCTATACCTAACCATAATCGACACTGCATCTGGGGCATTGCTAGCCCAATACCTTGAAGTCTCCCACAAACAAAGATCCATCTATTACGCTAGTCCCAAATTAGTCGCAAATGAGGTCAACTACACTACTTTGGAAAAAGGCGTGTATCGCACTTGTTTTGGTCACCCAAAAGTTACGACACTACATTCTCACCTTCCCATCAAACTTGTATCCCGAATGGATCCCATCAAATACCTGCTTGAGAAACCGGCCTTATCTAGTCGAATGGCCCGATGGTTGATGCTCCTAACCGAGTTTGATATCATGTACGTCACGTAGAAAGCCATTAAAGGGAGAGCAATCTTTGACTACCTCACCGATTACCCCGTAGAAGAAGCAGATGTATGGATCTCCGAATTCCCAGATGAAAATATCCTCTGCACCGCTCAAGACAACCTTCGATGAAAAATGTTCTTTGATGGCACTGCCAATAAGAAGGGATATGGCATTGGGATACTTCCGATCGCCCCAGATAACTCCCACATTCCCATCGCCATCAAATTGGATTTCCCTTACACTAACAACATGACGAAATACGAGGCATGCACAGTAGGCCTCAAAGTCGCTCTCAAGAAAGGTATTCAATACCTTGATGTCTACAGGGATTCTGACCTCATCATCGGTCAAGTGCTTAGAAAGTGGAAAATCAAGGACAAAAAGATCCAACCCTTTCATGCCTAATTAGAAGAGATAGCCTACCATGACAAAGAATAACCTAGCCGATGCTCTAGCTACCTTAGCCTCCATGGTCGACATACTCGAAGGAATAACAATGACCCCCTTCCTAGTCCAAAAGTAAGACAAACCAACCCACTGTAACCATATTAAGCTTATCTCCACAGAAGATCCCGAACCAGCCGATTGCTGGTACTATGATATCTGGTGCCTCCTCAAACATGGTAGGTATCCCGAGGGTTCCAATAAGAAAGACCGAAAAACCTTCTGAAGATGGGCCGCCCAGTACATCATTTGTCATAAAGCTCTATTCAAGAGGAACTTCGATGGAACTCATCTACACTGTATCACAGGGGCTGAGATTGAGAAAATAATGTAGAAGATCCACAACGGGGAATGCGGACCCCACATTAACGGTCACATGCTTGCCAAGAAGATCATCCGACAGGGCTACTACTGGACCACCATGGCCCAGGATTGCACCGCCTATGTCCAGAGATGCCTCAAATGCCAACAATTCTCCCATCTTCAACACCTGTCTCCGCGATAATTATACAACATGACCTCTCCCTGGTCGTTCTCCACCTGGGGTATCGACATCATAGGGAAGGTTACGCCAAATGCTTTAAATGAACATGAGTTCATCCTAGTTTCCATTGATTACTTCACCAAATGGGTCGAAGCTGAGTCATATGCAGTATTAAATGCTAAGAAAGTGGCCAAATTACTCAAGAAGAATATCATCTGCCGATATGGGGTCCCGCATGAGCTAGTGTCAGATAATGAGTTGCACTTCGAAGCAGAAGTCGCAGAAATAGTGAACGAGTATGGGATTCAGAGACACAAATATTCTCCTTACCGACCTCAAACCAATTGTGCAGTTGAAGCCGCCAATAATAACCTCAAAGCTATCATCAGTAAGATGACCGAAAGTTGTAAGGATTGGGCTGACCGGATCCCGTACGCCCTCTGGGGCTATCGAACCTCAATCCGAACCTCTACCGGGGCTACCCCTTACTCTCTGGTCTAAGGTATGGAAGAAGTCCTAACTGTGGAGCTGGAAATACCCTCGCTACGCATCATGCTCGAAATCAAAGTTAGCGAAGAAGACTGGCACCAAATCCGTCTTGATGAGATGACCCTCCTAGATGAAAGAAGATCAAAAGCTCTTTACCACATACAGGGGTACCATCGCCGAATAGCGCGATCATTCAACAAAAGAGTCAAGGACGCCGGTGTTTGGGAGGGGGATTTAGACTTTAAAGAGATAATAGAACCCATCTGGGACCCCAGAGGGAAATTCAACCCCAATTGGAGCGTCCCCTACATTGTGAAAAAAATCTTATCCGGCGGTGCCGCCATGCTCATTGACCTAGATTGAGAGGAGATGGCTCGTCCAGTTAACCTGGACCATCTCAAAAAATTCTACCCCTAGCCTGGAATCTCGACGCGCTACAACTCTTGTCATCTCCTTTCTATTCTTAAAAAAAAAAAAATCTCTTTATCTCCCTCTACCCAGAACTATGTGGGCCTGATCCTCTGCAGAAAACCATTTTTCAAGAAAAATAAAAAAAAATATTTCAAAAACCCCAAAGGTACGTAGGCAGCTCATATATCTTACAGGAGCACGACCCTTTCTTTTTCACAAAATACTATTTTTTTCTTATCTCCGAGAACGACTGTTCATTCTAACAAATACTTGAACAAAAGGATTATCTATGCCTTAGCAATCGGTATAGATAATTCAAAAATATAAAATTCATCGAAAGGCACATCTCGATGATCATAAACTTACTTATTTCATTAATAAGAAATTACAGTACAGATTACATAAGAAAAGGAACGGATAACTACCTTACCCCTACTACCATAAAAAGCCAAATAAAACCCCCACATCTATTCCCTATTACATAAATAAACTCTCCAAGAGCCCTACCCACAACTACTAGAGGAGCCTGCACCCTCATCATCTACATCCTGAGGTCCCCAAGTTTTCCCTGCCTGAATAGAGTGCCGTAAACACTCCGTGGATCATAAGCCCGAACCAGCTTCGGAAAGACCACAACACCCCCTTCCATGGTGTTAAATAAAACAAATTATATTTGTCCAGTCTCCACTACCAACATCTTGTTGACTACTCTCCTCCATAACCACTTCATATTATCTTTTGGGACATGCCAAACTCTCCCGACAGACTGAGAGGGACGATTCGACGGACACCGATCTTCCCACAAAGATCCAAGCAACAGACACATGCGCTTAGTCAAATCTTTTACTGAAAAGAAGTTTAGTGTTTGAGGTCGCACGACCTGTGCCCAGCTAAATTGGCACAGAAGCCTCCAAGGGAAGTAAAAAGAGGTCTATCTGAGACCAACCAGCTTCACATATGAGTACTCTCCTAGCTCTAGAACAGGCTGTAATTGTCCCCACCAAGTCACTAATAAGAACAGACTCCGAGCCCCATGCTCCATAAGCCAATTCTCCCACCTCTCAACATACAGGCCAATGATGATGAAGTAATGCAAAAAAAAGTTGGGTACATCCGACAAAGGATATTCTGGAAGAGTCACCAATCGGAGTCTTTCAGACAACCACATGAACAGCATCACGTGGCTACCCCTCAAAAAGTAAGAATGACCTTCTCTCCAGGCATCCAAGACATTCAGGGTCTTTGTCAGTATCACCGCCGTAGGATTATGATGCTATGACATCCATAAAGTAATGGCTGCAAGTTGTGGATCCACCAAAAGTTCCCCAGTCACCAGTAGCAATTTTGAAACCAGGCCCAGAGCAATGGTTCCAGCATATCTAGCATCACCTATGTCCCGTAAATGCACAGACTGCAGCACCGTTGGGAGGGAGATCATTCCTCCAGCAACTAATGATCTCGCCGCCGAAGGCGAGATATAAAGAAGCCTGACTAACAAATCCATGGAAGAATGAGAAAATTCGATCAAATTCGCAGCAACACTGGGATTTACACCCAGCATGGCAAAAAACTCCTCGTAGGTAGGACAAACTTCGTCCAACCCAAAGCGGAATACATGGTCTTAGGGGTACCAGAATTGTACCGCCGCCATCAGCATGTTCCACTCAATAGACCGATTACACGATAAGGAGACTCGACGCAATGTTGAAAGCATCATAGTCGACATTATAAGATCACATTTCTTCCAAGGCTTCGGGGTAGTTAGCAAACTCAATGCTACTAGTGAGAGCCATCTTGCAAAGCTAAGAGATAGTGGGCAAGTAGGTAAGAAATGCAAAGGTGTGATGAAAACACTCCACCCTTACCCCTTTTTATACTTGAGAACCCTCACAAGAGACATAATCCCTATAGAAATCGGAGGGAATCCTACCCCACAAGGTACCAAAGGCTAAAAAGAGTTTTACCCTACCACTGGCCAGGTCATTCAAGACCTGACACACCGCCACTAGAGAGAGAGATCCCTTTGACCGCCGATTGGCCTTACTCCATCGATACAATTGCCAGGAGTCCCCAATCATGTTGTTCTTCAGATCGATCAGTTGGGTATTGCACCCAATCACCTCATAAAACCACGTCTGTTAAAGATAAGAATTCACAAATAAAGAGAGACGCAAAAGGAAAATGCCAATGCATGAAAGGAAAATGCGAATGCGTGAAGAATACCTCAAGAAGGTACGTGGCTCCAGTAAATGTCTGTCGGCAGCATCGGTTGAATGCATCCAGAGAAGAGTAAAGGGTCGCCAAATTCAGACTCCCCCAATCATAGAAATGGATGTTCGAAAACATCCTCAAGTACAACAAGAACCACAAATAGACGACGTCGCCGCTCGACGCCACCATGAAACCTCCCAACACCAGCAAAATAAATAATCGGGCCATATGCCTCACCTGCAGCCCATCCTCCACATCAATCATCCTGCTCAGCAGAACATTCTTCAGCGGGGACAGTCGGATAGAATCCTCATAAACTATCCTCCTTACATCACCAAGTTTTGCACGCTCTTCCTCCGGTCTCACCCACAAAGAGCGATCCACCTCTATCTTCTCCCCATCATAATCTAGCCCCAACAGCTGTTACACATCTATGGGAGTCACAGTCATCTCCCCGAAGCCGAAATGGAAGGTGTGGGTAGTATCCCACCACCTATCTCCCAAAGCGCACAGGACTGATGTCAAATGAGGTGTCTCATCCAGTACAAATGCCAACCTCCCAAAACTCGTTGATGATACCACCCAATGCACCACATGTGGGAGATGCTCTCAGACATCCCTGAGCCCCGTCGTCCCGCGGGTGCGCATGTTCTTCAAAGAAATATCAGATTGGCAAAAAGGAAAAACTATCATCAGAAGTCAAGAAAGAAAGAAAAATCACTAAAAAGAAAGGAATGCTAAAGGTAAGGTTGCTTACATAACCGCCGGGATTCACTCTCGAAGAGCGATGACGCGACGGCTCCAGAAACAAGGTATGCTCATCTGCAACAGACTCAAACGCATCAAAGGAGTTCTCACTCCCCAAAGAAAGAGGAGCCCTGGCCCTCCACTCCACATTCGCCTAGTCATCAACGGTCAACCACTCCCTGTGGACTGTAGTGCTCACAAAAGTGGTCATTTCTTAAAGATCGGAATGCTAGAACGATTTGTAGAGAAATCACAGAAAGAGAGAAAGCAAAGAAGCTGTGAAAAAATGAAAGGATTCGCCCCCTTTTATAGAATGGCAAGCGCCATGCCGATCGGAACTGACCCCAACCATACTAATCGACACTGACTCCTTACCTTCCCGAGGTAGTCCAAAAGTCTGTGCAACTGCCGAATGGCACCCCTCATACCATGTCGATCGGCACCCCCAAAAATTCCCAAAAAAATACCAGCAAGCCCCAAAAAATCCTCAAAAAATTCCTAAAAATCCCAAGAAGGATTTAGAACATTTTCACCAGGAAAATTTCTCATTCCCTCAAGCGAAACCCCTCTTTCCCAGTGAAATCCTCAAAAACCAACTGAATATCCTCTCGGCAAAACCCTGGAAGATCTCTAAGGATCACCTGATCACTCCCCCAATGGAGTTTTTATAGCACCAAAATAGGTTGTTCCCCCCTGCGAGGCCTCCTAAAGAAACAAAAGCTTCCCCAGCTATCAGCTCCCCAGCTCAAATCAAAATCACAAGGCACTTTCTCCAGCAGAATAAAAATCCAATATTTATCCACTCTTAGGTCAGAATTGAGCCTCGGTCTTGGATCGTCACCTGAGTTATGTCAGAATTGACCTCGATCCTCGGTCGTCACCACCCTTAGGTCAGAATTGACCTCGGTCTTGGATTGTCACCAGAGTTAGGTTAGAATTGACCTCGGTCCTCAGTCGTCACCACTCTTAGGTCAGAATTGACCTCGGTCTTGGATCATCACCTGTGTTAGGTCATAATTGAACTCGGACCTCTGTCATCACCACTCTTAGGTCAGAATTGACCTCGATTATTTCTTCACCCTAAGCCCGTAAAATTTGCTATTACCCACAAAATTGATCATCCCCAGCACCACTGTAGGTCCTCAGAATTGACCTAAACCTCTGATCATCATTCCATTCCTATCACACCCCTCAGGTCCTCAGAATCAGCCTCGACCCTCTGAATCGACCATACTCCCTCAAAAGCATCATGTGGTGTCTATTCGATGGTTATCAATTTTTCCAAACTCACCCATCGAGGGGTTCTATAGACACCCTATTATGTTACCCCTAACTCTCCTTAGGTCCCTAGTACCTCCCTTTATCACTATAAACCCAGGTCATACCCCGAGTACTGACCTAGAAGCCATCGGGCACTCACAGGCTTTGTTTTACCAAAAAGTCAAACTCTTCATCTTGACTGAGGTTGAATGATTCTTCAAAGGGAACTGAATTTCATTTCCAACGATCCATCCCGTGCGCGATTCCGACTTACCATACAGACGAACGATCCATTTGCGTCTGAAACTTGTTCGAGAGGCCACCGGGCACTCTCGGGCTCTATTTGACCTAAGTCAACTTTTAGCTCAATAGAGATTGAATGAATCTTCGAAGTGAAGTGAAACCCCTTTCCAATGGTCCACTCCGTGCATGATTCTAACTTTCCATGCAGACGAACGATCTGTTTGACTCCAAGAGGTCAACGAATGCCTCCAGGTCCCGGTTGACCAAAATCAACTCCCAAAACTGGGTAAAACTCTTTGGAATATCGAAGTACATCTCCTAACCTTTCCAACGGTCTATCCCGTGTGCAATTCGGACTTACCATGCGGACGAACGATCCGTTTGCGTCTGAACGATCCCCATCCAATGGACCGATAAATGCTTTCGAGCCATATTTGAACAAAAGTCAACTCCTAAACTCGGGAGAAATCCAAAGGAATTTGAAAGGTCTCTAAATTACCTTTCCAACTGTCTAACCCGTGCACAATTCTGACCAACGATTTTCCCTCGGCAGCCAATTTTTCAAAAAAGCCTGAAATACACTCCCAAATGGCAGGTTCCAGACCCTACCTATCGGAAGGTGCCGATAGGCAGGAACAGGTCTATGTCGATCGGTAGTGATCTGGGCCTATAAAAGGATGCCTTCACCTCATTTTCAAAAGGATCCCAGATCTCATACAAATCGCTCTCAGCCAATCCCAAAAACCTCTCTCAAAGGCAACGCGATTTCAACGTCTAAATCCCTTTTTCACTTCCAGTTTTCATCATCCTTTCCATAAAATGGTGAATTAGCCACTCTCCATCATCATCTAGGTGCAAGGTCTACTCTCCAACATTCAATATCAAGCTCAAGATCTTCAAGAAGGTCCAACTTTCTCCTCTCTCTCATCAAATTCTCTTAAATTCGCAATAACTTGTTTCATTACTTAGCAATTTTATTATCTCATCTCACACAAACTAATATACTTTTTATTTAGTATTATTGAACATCTCTTATTTTCATATAAATAATAACCCAAAAAATAAGAAAAGTGGGTTTGCTCAGAAAATCTAAATAGGGATTCTCATACTTTTCTCACACTTTTCTCACAACTAAAACATTTTTTTCTACACACACACACCTAAGCTACCAAATAAGAGATCCCCCATTTGGATCTATGGGATAAACCCCACCCCTTATTTTGTATGCGAACTACGTGGACTTTGATGCCTTTATAGGATACGTAAGCATCTCGGGGTAAAACCTGAGACTCGATTCCTTTTTCTCACCTTTTCTCTCATTTTTTATCTTCTCTAAATGCAATTTCCTTATATTATATTTACTTGTTCTTAGTGACGTATTACTCCATTTGCATTATCGTTCCATTATAACGATCAACGTAAGAGTAATCGTGTAAATCTTATTTTCTAATATTATTCTTACACCTTCCTACGGATGACTCGCTTTATCTCTTCCATGATACAAGTCGAGGATTCCCATATCCACTATATATATACACATGCACACATTTCACGGGGAAAAAAATGAAAATAACAAATATTCATGAGAGACCGAAAAGGGCGGAATAGGTTCCTAACACCTTCCCATTTCATAACTTATCCTCCGAACCCTTCTCGAATCATTTTGGTTTCGTATGCACCAGTATGTCTTGGGATGCCATCCTTCGGGATGGCTTCCCCTTTTTCTTTTGTCTACTTTGAGTAAAATATATTAGCGACTCTAAATCTCTCTACATTTTTTACACCTCATCTCAAATGACGTCGGCCGAAGCGCTCTCGAGAGGGATGCACGAAACTCGAGGATACTTCCTTAATGCACTCGCCCGCAGGCGAGGATTGGGGACGACATATTTCTAGACTTAGGCATAAAACATGGCGTTAGTGGGTGAAAACTCAAAACAACCCCCGAACGGCCTGTGAGTGGCACCAAAACCTCGCACCGAACCAATGTAATAGGAACTTAACGCGCAATCACAGGAATCCCGATTTGAGAATACGATGATAATTTATATATTTCTAGACTTAGGCTTAAAAACATGGCGTTAGGGGGAAAGGCCGAAGCAACCCCGAACGGCCCCGTGAGTATCACTAACACCTCACATGGGACCAATCTAACTCGTAGGAACTGATCGCTTGATCAAAGGACTCTCGGTTTGAGAATACAATGATAATTTGCATATTTCTAGACTTAGGCATAAAAACACGACATTAGAGGGTGAAAACCCAAAAACAACCCCTGAACGGCCCATGAGTGGCACCAACACCTCGCACGGGACCAATGTAACTCGTAGAAACATATTGCATGATCACCCAGTTTGCGAATACGATGACAATTTAAAAATAACAGGACTTAAGCAAAACATGGCATTGTGGGTGAAAATTTAAAAAAGCCCTCGAACGGCCTCTGAGTGGCACCACACCTCGCACGGGACGAAATTAACTCGAAGGAACTGACCGCACGATCACGGGAGTTCCCGTTCCTGAATATGATGATAATTTTCATGTTTCTAGACTTAGGCTTAAAAACATTGCTTTAGTGGGTGAAAACCCGAAACAAGCCCCGAACGGTCCCGTGAGTGGCACCAAACCTCTTGCATGGCCAATGTAAATCATAGGAACTTACCGTGCAATCACGGGAGTCCCAGTTTGAAAATACGATGATAATTTGCATATTTCTATACTTAGACATAAAAACATGCCTTTAGTGGGTGAAAACTTGAAACAGCCCCCGAACGACCTATGAGTGGCACCAACACCTCACACAGGACTAATGTAAACCGTAAAAATAGACCGCACGATCACGGGAGTCCCCATTTAAGAATATGACGATAATTTTCATATTTCTTGACATAGGATTAAAACCATGGAGTTAGTGGGTAAAAACCCAAAATGTCCCCCGAACGGCCCCGTGAATGTCAACAACACCTCGCACAGGACCAATGTAACTCATAGAAACTTACCACGCGATCACGGAACTCCCAATTTGAGAATACGATGATAATTTGCATATTTCTAGAATTACACACAAAAACATGGTGTTAGTTGGTCAAAACCCAAAACAAACCCTGAACGGCCCTATGAGCGGTACCAAAACCTCACACGGGACCAATGTAACTCATAGGAACTTATTGAATGATCACGGGAGTCCCCGTTTACGAATAATTTGCATATTTTTGGACTTAGGCTTAAAAACATGACGTTAATGGGTGAAAACCAAAAACAACCCCCGAACGGCCCCGCGAGTGGCACCAACACCTCGCACGGGGCCAATGTAACTCGTAGCAACTTACCACACGATAACGGAACTCCTTATTTGAGAATACGATGATAATTTGCATATTTCTAGACTTAGGCATAAAAACATGACGTTAGTGGGTGAAAACCCAAAATAGCCCCTGAACGGCCCCGTGGGTGGCACCAACACTTGGCACGGGACCAATGTTACTCGATGGAACATACCGCACGATCACGGGACTCCCAGTTTGAGAATACAATGAGAAGTTAAAAATAGAAGGACTTAAGCAAAACATGGCGTTAGAGGGTGAAAACTCAAAAAATCCCCCGAATGGTCTGTGAGTGGCACCACACCTCGCACAAGACCAATGTAACTCAAAGGAACTGACCGTACGATCATGGGAGCCCCCTAACGGACCCATGAGTGGCACAAAACCTCGCATAGGACCAATATAACTTGTAGGAACTTACCGCGCGATCACGGGACACCCAGTTTAAAAATACGATGATAATTTGCATATTTCCATTCTTAGGCATAAAAGCATGGCGTTAGTGGGTGAATACTCGAAACAACCCCTGAACGGCCTGTGAGTGGCACCAACACCACGCACGGCACCAATATAACTCGTAGTAACTGACCGGATGATCACGGGAGTCCCCATTTAAGAATACGAGGATAATTTGCATATTTTTAGACTTAAGCTTAAAAACATGGCGTTAGTGGGTGAAAACCCAAAATAGCCCTCGAACGGCCCCGTGAGTGACACCAACACCTCGCACAAGAGCAATGTAACATGTAGGAACTTAACGCGCGATCACGGGACTCCCGATTTGAGAATACGATGATAATTTGTATATTTTTAGAATTAGGCATAAAAACATGGCATTAGTGGGTGAAAACATAAAACAGCCCATGAACGGCCCTGTGTGAGCGGCACTAAAACCTCGCACGGGACCAATGTAACTCATAGTAACTTACCTCATGATCACAGGGCTCACAGTTTGAGAATATGATGATAATTTAAAAATATCAAGACTTAAGCAAAACATGGCGTTAGTTGGTGAAAACCCGAAAACAACCTTCGAACGGCCTGTGAGTTGCACCAACACCTCGCACGGGACCAATGTAACTCGTATGAACTGACCGCGCGATCATGGGAGTGCCCATTTGAGAATACGATGATAATTTTCATATTTCTAGACTTAGGCTTAAAAATATGGTGTTAGTTGGTGAAAACCCGAAACAACCCCCGAACGGCCCCGTGAGTGGCACCATCAACTCGCACTGGACCAATGTAACTCGTAGGAACTTACGGCGCTATCACATGAATCTGAGAATATGATGATTATTTTCATATTAATAGACTTAGGCATAAAAACATGGTGTTAGTGGGTGAAAACGAGAAATAGCCCCTGAACGACCCTATGAATGGCACCAAAACCTCGCATGGGACCAATATAACTCATAGGAACTTATTGCACGATCACGGGGCTCCCAGTTTCAAAATACGACTATAATTTAAAAATATCAAAACTTAAGAAAAACCTAGCATTATTTAGGGTTAACTCAAAGGAACATGGCGTTAGGGGGAAAACCCGAAATAGCCCCCGAACGGCCCTGTGAGTGGCACTAACACCGCGCACGGGACCAATCTAACTCATAGGAAGTGACTGTGCGATCATGAGACTCTAAATTTGATAATACAATGATAATTTGCATATTTATAGACTTAGGCATAAAATACTGGCGTTAGTTGGTGAAAAGCCGAGATAGCCCCCGAACGGCACTGTGAGTGACACCAACACCTCACACGAGACCAACGTAACTCGTAGGAACTGACCACGAGATCAGGGGACTCTTAATTTGAGAATATCACAATAATATGAATATTTCTAGACTAGGTCATAAAAACTAGGTGTTAGTGGGTGAAAACCCAAAACAGCCCCCAAACGGCCCCTTGAGTGGAACCAACACCTCGCTTGGGACCATTATAACTTGAAGGAACTTACCGGGTGATCACGGGACTCCCAATTTGATATTACGATGATAATTTGCATATTTCTAGACTTGGGCATAAAAACATGGCGTTGGTGGGTTAAAACTCAAAATAGGCCCCGAACGGCCCCGTGAGTAGCACCACCACCTCGCGCGAGACCAATGCAATTCATAGGAACATACCGCGTAATCACGAGACACCCAATTTGAGAATACCACAATAATTTGCATATTTCTAGACTTAGGCATAAAAATGGGGCATTAGTGGGTGAAAATAAAAAATAGCCCTCAAACGGCCCCGTGAGTGGCACCAACACCTCGCACGGGACCCTTGTAACTCGTAGTAACTTTTTGCGTTATCACGGGACTCCTGGTTTGAGAATATACTGATAATTTAAATATTTCTAGACTTAGGCATAAAAACATGGAGTTAGTGGGTGAAAAAACAAAACGTCCCCTGAACGGCCGCGTGAGTGGCACCAAAACCACGCACGGGACATATGTAACTCGTAGGAACATATTGCACGATCACGGGATGATCAGTTTGAGAATACGACGATAATTTAAAAATATCAGGACTAAAGCAAAACATGGCGTTAGTGGGTGAAAACTCGAAATAGCCCCCGAACGGCCTATGAGTGGCACCAACACCTCGCATGGGACCAATGTGACTCGTAGGTACATACCGCGTGATCACATGACTCCTAATTTGAGAATACGACTATAATTTTCATATTTCTAGACTTAGGCATAAAAATGGGGCATTAGCGGGTGAAAACGAAAAATAGCCCATAAATAACCCCATGAGTGGCACCAACACCTCGCACGGGACCAATATTACTCGGAGTAACTTATCGCGCGATCACGGGACTCCTGGTTTAAGAATACGCTGATAATTTGCATATTTCTAGACATAGGCATATAAACATGGAGTTAGTGGGTAAAAACCCAAAACATCCCCTGAACAGCCCTAGGAGTGGCACCAAAACCTCACACGAGACATATGTAACTCGTAGGAACATACCGCATGATCATGGAATGACCGGTTTGAGAATACGACAATAATTAAAAAATATTAGGACTAAAGAAAAATATGGCGTTATTCTGTGAAAACTCGAAACAGCCCTCGAATGGCTTGTAAGTGGCACCAACACCTCGCACGGGACCAATGTAACTCGTAGGAACTGATCGTATAATCACTGGAGTTCCCATTTAAGAATACGACGATAATTTACATATTTTTAGACTTAGGCATAAAAACATTGCGTTTGTGGGTGAAAACCAGAAACAGTCCCCGAACGACCCCGTGAGTGGTACTAACACCTCGCACCGGACCAATGTAACTCGTAGGAACTTCCCGCACGATCACGTGACTCCCGATTTGATAATAAGATGATAATTTGCATATTTTTAGACTTTGGCATAAAAACATTGCGTTAGTGGATGAAAACTCGGAACAACCCTCGAATAGTCCCCTGTTTGGTACCAACACCTCGCACGGGACCAATGTAACTCATTGGAACTTACCACAAGATGATGGGTCTCCCAGTTTGAGAGTACGATGATAGTTTAAAAATATCAGGACTTAAGCTAAGCATGGCCTTAGTGGATGAAAACCCAAAATAACCCCCAAACGGCCTGTGAGTTGCACCAACACCTCGCACGGGACCAATGTAACTCGTATGAACTGACCGTGCGATCACGGGAGTCCCCGTTTGAGAATACGACAATAATTTTCATATTTCTTGACTTAGGCTTAAAAACATGGTGTTTGTAGGTGAAAACTCGAAACAGCCCCGAATGGCCCTCTGAGTGGCACCAACAACTCGCACTGGACCAATGTAACTGGTAGTAA
Organism: Sambucus nigra; assembly: GCA_949130495.1. Taxonomy (NCBI): domain Eukaryota; kingdom Viridiplantae; phylum Streptophyta; class Magnoliopsida; order Dipsacales; family Adoxaceae; genus Sambucus; species Sambucus nigra. Next base: position 264,316,349 of record OX422212.1, read on the forward strand.
CTTACCGTGCGATCACAAAAATCTCGGTTTGAGAATACGATGAAAATTTGCATATATCTAGACTTATGTATAAAAACATGGTGTTAATGGATGAAAATCCAAAACAGCCCTCGAATGGTACCGTGTGTGGCACCAACACCTGGCACGAGACCAATGTAACTCGTAGGAACTTACCGACCGATCACTGGAATCCCAGTTTGAGAAAAAAATGATAATTTTCATATTTCTTGACTTAGACTTAAAAACATAGTGTGAAATGGCAAAAACTCGGCATAGCCCCCGAACAACTGCCGAGTGGAACCAACACGTCACACGTTACCAATGTAACTCGTAGAAATTGACCGCGTGATCAGGGGACTCCCGATTTGAGAATACGATGATAATTTACATATTTCTAGAATCAGGCTTAAAAACATGGCGTTAGTGGGTGAAAACTCGAAACAGCCCCAGTGAAAAGGCACTAAGACCTCGTTCGGGATCAATAAAACTTGTAGGAACTTATTGTGCAATCACGGGACTCCCGGTTTGAGAATACGACATTAATTTGCATATTTCTAGACTCCCGGTTTGAGAATACGATGAAATAGCCCCCGAACGGCCCCCTGAGTGGCACTAACACCTTGCACGGGACCAAATGTAACCCGTAGGAATTTATCACGCGATCACGGGACTCCCGGTTTGAAAATACAATGATAATTTAAAAATATTAGGACTTAAGCAAAACATGGCATTAGTGGGTGAAACTAGAAATAGACCCCGAACGGCCCTGTTAGTGGCATCAACACCTCGTACGGGACCAATGTTCCTCGAAGGAATTGTCCGCGCTATCATGGGACTCCCGGTTTGAGAATACGGTGATAATTTGTATATTTTCTAAACTTTGGCCTAAAAACACGGCATTAGGGGGTTAAAACCCGAAACAGCCCCTGAACGGCCCCGTGAGTGGCACCAACACCTCACACGGGACCAATCTAACTCGTAGGATCTGACCGCGCAACCACGGGACTCCCAATTTGAGAATATGACTATAATTTGTATATTTCTAGACTTAGTCCCAAAAACATGGCGTTAGCGGGTGAAAACCTGGAACAGCCCCCAAACGACCTCGTGAGTGGCACCAACACCTCGCACGGGACCAATGTAACTCGAAGGAACTTACCGCGCGATCATGTGAATCCTAATTTTAGAATACGATGATAATTTGCATATTTCTAGACTTAGGCCTAAAAATGTGGAGTTAGGGGAAAAACACGAAACAGCCCCCGAACGGCCCCGTGAGTGGCACCAATACCGCACACGGGACCAATGTAACTCGTAGGAACTGATCGCGCAATTATGAGACTCTCAATTTGATAATATAATGATAATTTGCATAATTCTAGACTGAGGAATAAAAACATGGCGTTAGTGGGTGAAAACCCGAGACAGCCCCCGAAAATCCCTATGAGTGGCACCAATACCTCGCACGTGACCAACATAACTCGTAGAATTGACCGCGTGATCAGTGGACTCCCGGTTTGATAATATGATGATAATATGCATATTTCTAGACTAACGCATAAAAACATGGCGTTAGTGGATGAAAACTTGAAACATCTCGCGAACGGCCCCGTTAGTGGAACCAACACCTCGCTCGGGATCAATGTAACTTGAAGGAACTTACCCCGCGATCACGGGACTCCCAGTTTGAGATTACGATGATAATTTGAATATTTCTAAAATTGGGCATAAAAACATGGCATTAGTAGGTGAAAACTCAAAACATGCCCCGAACGACCCCGTGAGTGGCAACACCTCGCTCGAGACCAATGTAATTTGTAGGAACATACTGCGCGATCACGGGACTCTGGATTTGAGAATACGATGATAATGTGCAAATTTCTAGACTTAGGCATAAAACGGGGTGCTAGCGGGTGAAAACCCAAAACAGCCCCCAAACGACCCTGTGAGTGGCACCAACACCTCGCAGGGGCCTAATGTAACTCGTAGAAACTTATCGCGCGATCATGGGACTCCTGGTTTGAGAATACGTTGATAATTTGCATATTTCTAGACTTAGCTATAAAAACATGGAGTTAGTGGGTGAAAACCCAAAACATCCCCTGAATGGCCCCGTGAGTGGCACTAACACCTCGCACGGGACCAATGTAACTCGTAGGAACATACTGCACAATCACAGGAATCTCGGTTTAAGAATACGCCGATAATTTAAAAATATCAGGACTTAAGAAAAATATGGTGTTAGTCAGTGAAAACTCGAAATAGCCCCCGAACGGCCCCGTGAGTGGCACCAACACCTCGCACCGGACCAATGTAACTCGTAGGAACTTCCCTCACGATCACGAGCCTGTCGATTTGAGAATTCGATGATAATTTGCATATTTTAAGACTTAGGCATAAAATATTGCGTCAGTGGGTGAAAACCCGAAACAACCCTCAAACGGTCCCATGTGTGGCACCAACACCTAGTACGGGACTAATGTAACTTGTAGGAACTTATTACCCGATCATGAAACTCCCGGTTTGAGAATACGGTGATAATTTTCATATTTCTTGACTTAGTCTTTAAAACATAGCGTAATATGACAAAAACCTAACACAGCCCCCGAACAGCCCCATGAGTGGCACCAACACCTCTCACGTTATAAATGTAACTCGTATGAACTGAACGCGAGATCACGGGACTCTTGGTTTGAGAATACGATGATAATTTGCATATTTCTAGACTCGGTCTTGTAAACATTATGTTACTGGGTGAAAAACCGATACAACCCCCGATTGGCCCAATGAAAAGGCACCAACACCTTGCACGGACCAATGTAACTCGTAGGAACTTACCGCATGATCACGGGACGCCCGGTTTTAGAATATGATGTTAATTTTTCTTATTTCTAACTTAGGCATAAAAAAATGGCCTTAGCGGGTGAAAACCCAAAACAGCCCCCAAACGGCCCCTTGAGCAGCACCAACCACTAGCACGGGACCACTTTAACTCGTAGGAGATTATCGCGTGATCACGACACTCTCAGTTTGAGAATACGATGATAATTTTCATATATCTAGACTTAGACTTAAAAACATAGAGTTAGTGGGTGAAAACCTGAAATAACCCCCGAACGACCCCATGAGTGGAACCAACACCTTATACGGGACCAATGTAACTCGTAGGAACTTACCGCGTGATCACGGGACTCCTGGTCTAATAATAGTACAATAATTTGGATATTTCTAGACTTTGGCATAAAAACATGGCGTTAGTGGGTGAAATCCCAAAATAGCCCTTGAACGGCCCTGTGAGTTGAACCGACACTTGGCTCGGGGCCAATGTAACTCGTAGGAACTTACCGCTTGATCACGGGACACTTGATTTGAGAATACGATGATAATTTGCATATTTCTTGACTGAGGCTTAAAAACATAGCGTTAGACGGCAAAAACTCGACACAACCCCCGAACAACCCCGTGAGTGGCACCAATGCCTCGCACGTGAGCAATCTAACTCGTAGGAATTGACCACGCGATCAAGGGACTCTCGATTTGAGAATACAACTATAATTTGCATATTTCCAGACTTAGTCATAAAAACATGGTGTTAGTGGGTGAAAACTCGAGATAGCTCCCCGAACGGCCGTGTGAGTGGCACCAATACCTCGCACGAGACCAATGTAACTCGTAGGAACTGACCACGCAATCAGGTGACTTCAAGATTGAGAATATGATGAAAATTTTCATATTTCTATACTTTGGTAAAAAAACATGGCGATAGTGGGTGAAATCTCAAAACAACCCCCGAACGACCTAGTGAGTGGCACCAACACCTCACTCAGGAGCAATGTAACTCGTAGGAACTTACCGCGTGATCACGGGACTCCCAGTTTAAGAATACGACAGTAATTTGAATATTTCTAGACTTAGGCATAAAAAAAAGGCGTTAGCGGGTTATAACCCAAAACAGGCCCCAAACGGCCTCGTGAGTGGCACTAACACCTCGAACTAGACTAATGTAACTCGAAGTAACTTACTGCGCAATCACGGGACTCTCGGTTTAAGAATACGATGATAATTTTCAAATTTCTAGACTTAAGCATAAAAACATGGTGTTAGTGGGTGAAAACCCAAAACAGCCCCTTAACGGCCCATAAGTGGCACCAACACCTCGCAAGGGATTAGTGCAACTCGTAGGAACTTACCGCGCGATCACGGGACTCTCGATTTGAGAATATGACGATAATTTGTGAATTTCTAGACTTAAGCATAAAAACATGGCGTTAATGGGTGAAACCCCAAAACAGTCCCTTAACGGCCCCGTGAGTGGCACCAACATCTCACAAGGGATCAATGTAACTCGTAGGAACTTATCGCACGATCACGGGACTCCCGATTTGAGAATACAATGATAATTTAAAAATATCAAAACTTATGCAAAACATTGTGTTAGTGGGTGAAAACCCCATACAGCCCCCGAACGGCCCCGTGAAAAGGCACAACACCTCGCACGGGATAAATATAACTCGTTGGAACTTACCGTGCGATCACGGGACTCTCGGTTTGAGAATATGATGTTAATTTGCAATTTTCTAGACTTAGGCTTAAAAACATAGTGTCAGTGGGTGAAAACCCGAAATAGCCCCCGAATGGCCCCCTAAGTGCCACCAACACCTCGCACGGAACTAATCTAACACATAAAAACTGATCGCACAATCGAAGGACTCTCGGTTTGAAAATACGATGATAATTTTCATATTTCTAGACTTAGGCGTAAAAACATGGAGTTAGTGGGTGAAAACCCAAAACATCACCCGAATGGCCCCATAAGTGGCACCAACACCTCGCAAGAGATCAATGTAACTCATAGGAACTTACCACGTGATCACGGGACTCACGGTTTTAAAATACGAAGATAATTTAAAAATATTAGGACTTAAGCAAAGCATGGCACTAGTGGGCGAAAACCCGAACGTCCCCTTGAGTTGCACCAACACCTCGCACGGGACCAATGTAACTCGTAGGAACTGACCGCATGATCACGGGTCTCTCGATTTTAGAATACAATGATAATTTGCGTATTTCTATATTAAGGCATAAAAGCATGACGTTAGTGGGTGAAAACCAAAGACAGCGCCCGAAATCCCCTATGAGTGGCATTAACACCTCACATAAGACCAATCTAACTTATAGGAACTGATCGCGCGATGACGGGACTCCCAGTTCGAGAATACGATGATAATTTTCATATTTCTAGAGTTAGGCTTAAAAACATAGCGTTAGTGGGTGAAAACCCAAAACATCCCACTAACGGCCCCGTGAGTGGAACCAACACCACGCTAAGGACCAATGTAACTCGTAGGAACATACCACGCGATCACGAGACTCCTGGTTTGATAATACGATGACAATTTGCAGATTTTTAGACTTAGGCATAAAAACATTGCGTTAGTGGGTGAAAACCCAAAATAGCCCTCGAACGGTCCCATGTGTGGTACCAACACCTCGCACGAGACCAATATAACCTATAGGAACTTATTGCGCGATCAGAGGACTCCCAATTTGAGAATACGATGATAATTTTCATATTTCTTGACTTAGGCTAATTAACATAGCATAAGAAGGTAAAAATGTGACACAGCCCCCGAACAACCCGATGAGTGGCACGAACACCTCTCATGTTATAAATGTAACTCGTAGGAACTGGTCGCGCGATCACGGGACTCCCGGATTGAGAGTACAATGATAATTTGTATATTTCTAGACTCAGGCTTGTAAACATTATGTTACTGGGTGAAAACCCGATACAGCCCCCGATCGGCCCCATGAAAAGTCACCAAAACCTCGCGCGGACCAATGTAACTCTTAGGAACTTACCACACGATCACGAGACTCTCAGTTTTAGAATACGATGTTAATTTTTCTTATTTCTTGACTTAGGCATAAAAACATGGCCTTAGCGAGTGAAAACCCAAAACAACCCCCAAATGGCCCCTTGAGTTGCACCAACCACTAGCACGGTTCCACTTTAACTCGTAGGAAATTACCACGTGATCACGGCACTCTCGATTTGAGAATACGATAATAATTTGCATATATCTAGACTTAGGCTTAAAAACATAGCGTTAGTGGGTGAAACCCTGAAATAACCCCCGAACGGCCCCATGAGTGGCACCAACACCTTATACGGGACCAATGTAACTCGTAGGAACTTACCACGTGATCACAGGACTCTTGGTCTGATAATATTACGATAATTTGCATATTTCTAGACTTTGTGATAAAAATATGGCGTTAGTGGGTGAAAGCCCAAAATAGCCCTTGAACGGCCCTGTGAGTTGAACCAACACCTGGCTCGAGGCCAATGTAACTCGTAGGAACTTACCGCTTGATCACAGGACTCCTGGTTTGAGAATACGATGATAATTTGCATATTTCTTGACTGAGGCTTAAAAACATAGCATTAGACAGAAAAACCCGACACAGCCCCCGAACAACCCCGTGAGTGGCCCCAATGCCTCACACGTGAGCAATCTAACTCGTAGGAATTGACCACGTGATCAAGGGACTACCGGTTTGAGAATACTACGATAATTAGCATATTTCTAGATCTATGCATAAAAACATGGCATTAGTGGGTGAAAACTCGAGATAGCCCCCGAATGGCCTGTGAGTGGCACCAATACCTCGCACGAGACCAATGTAACTCGTAGGAACTGACCATGCAATCAGGTGACTCCCAGATTGAGAATATGATGAAAAATTGCATATTTCAATACTTTGGCATAAAAACATAGCGATAGCGGGTTATAACCGAAAATAGCCCCCGAACGGCCTCGTGAGTGCCACTAACACCTCGAACGGGACTAATGTAACTCGTAGCAACTTACTGTGCAATCACGGGACTCCCGGTTTGAGAATACGATCATAATTTGTAAATTTCTAGACTTAGGCATAAAAATATGGTGTTAGTGGGTGAAAACTGAAAACAGCCCCTTAACGGCCCCATAAGTGGCACCAACACCTCGCAAGGGATCAGTGCAACTCGTACGAACTTATCGCGGGATCAAGGGACTCTCGGTTTAAGAATATGATGATAATTTGCGATTTTCTAGACTTAGGCATAAAAACATGGCGTTAATGGGTGAAACCCCAAAATAGTCCCTTAACGGCCCCGTGAGTGGCACCAACACCTCTCAAGGGATCAATGTAACTCGTAGGAACTTATCGCACGATCACGGGACTCCCGATTTGAGAATACGATGATAATTTAAAAATATCAAGACTTATGCAAAACATTGTCTTAGTGGGTGAAAAACTGATATAGCCCCCGAACGACCTCGTGAAAAGGCACAACACCTCGCATGGGATAAATATAACTCGTAGGAACTTACCGTGCAATCACAGGACTCCTGGTTTGAGAATACGATGTTAATTTGCAGTTTTCTAGACTTAGGCTTAAAAACATGGTGTTAGTGGGTGAAAACCCGAAATAGCCCCCGAATGGCCCCCTAAGTGCCACCAACACCTCGCACGGGACCAATCTTACACGTAAGAACTGATCGTGAAATCGAAGGACTCTCGATTTGAAAATACGACGATAATTTTCATATTTCTAGACTTAGGCATAAAAACATTGAGTTAGTGGGTGAAAACCCAAAACAGTACCCGAACGGCCCCAAGAGTGGCACCAACACCTCGCAAGAGATCAATGTAACTCATAGGAACTTATCGCGCGATCACGGGACTCACGATTTTAAAATATGAAGATAATTTAAAATATTAGGACTTAAACAAAATATGGCATTAGTGGGCGAAATCCCGAACGTCCCCTTGAGTTGCACCAACACCTCGCACAGGACCAATGTAACTCGTAAGAACTGACCACGTTATCACGTGACTCTCGGTCTTAGAATACAACGATAATTTTCATATTTCTATATTAAGGAATAAAAACATGGCTTTAGTGGGTGAAAACCTAAGACAGCCCCCGAAATCCCCTATGAATGGCATTAACACCTCGCACAAGACCAATCTAACTTGTAGGAACTAACCGCGCGATGACGGAACTCCCAGTTCGAGAATAGGATGATAATTTTCATATTTCTAGACTTAGGCTTAAAAACATGGCGTTAGAGGGTGAAAATCCAAAACAATCCACGAATAGCCCCGTGAGTGGAACCAACACCACGCTAGGGACCAATGTAACTCGTAGGAACATACCACGCGATCACGGGACTCCTGGTTTGATAATGCGATGATAATATATTTTTAGACTTAGGCATAAAAACATTGCGTTAGTGGGTGAAAACCCGAAACATCCCTCGAACGGTCCCATGTGTGGTACCAACACCTCATACGGGACAAATTTAACCCGTAGGAACTTATTGCGCAATCACAGGACTCTCGATTTGAGAATACGATGATAATTTTCATATTTCTTGACTTAGGCTTATAAACATTGAAATACCGTTAATAAACCGTTTAATATAAAATTAAACTATTTAAGTAACTCTGAACTGTTTTTTGAAGAAACTATTTTCTTAAAACCGAAACAAATTAATCATAAGATGTGTTTAAGAAAATATGTACGAGATCTATTCAAGATTGGTAAACAGGTTTTATAAATCAGTTTAAAAACTTTAAACTCAGCACAACCAAGAATTAGATGAGGAGATGTAGAAAGATTAAGAACAAGGGATTTTTTACATGGTAAAACCTCACCCAATTGAGGAAACATCCACGACTCCCTCTACGGAGTAACTAAAAATTCCAGTAAAATAAATTATAATAGTTACAAACTATATAACAAACATGCACACAACTCAGACCTATAAAAGTTTAGGATTGTACCCATTGGTGTCCTTACAACTTCTCAGCAGTTCTGATTGTTGATGTTGTTCTCCCAGTTTGCTAACTTCCAATTTGTTCAAGTTCTTTACGTCGACTCTTGTTATTGAGATCTTATTACCAACACTTTCAGTGTGGTAGGGTGATAGTGTTTGTCAAGGTTCTTTCTAACACATGCATGCACACACACACACACACTTATTTTATACAAACAGTCCTATCAAATTAAAAATAAGATCTATATGCTGTGATTTTCTATTTCTCTCTTCTCACAAAACTTAACCTTATTTGACCTTTACAACAATCCCAGAATCCACGGCTATCTTACTCAGAAGACTTATCAAGTTCTTAATCAATCTCATGTTTTGAAAATATTTTTGAGATTGAAAATCACCAAGTGCGATTCGAAACTAGGTCAAAGGTCTTGTTTCAAAAGAACTAGAAACAGAAAAGGATTTTGTTGATTTCGAATTTAAAAACATTTATAGAACCAAATCAACAAATATTTTCCCAAGATGAGAAACTAAAATTGTAGATCTATGTGTCATATAACATGCAAAGACTTAGATCTAAGGTTTCTATAAAAGAAGAAACACATAGCTAAATATATGTTTAAGTTGATAACAAGATCTGGGAACGAAGAGGTTACATCAACAAAACTAACAAACTAATCACTCAAAATCTCTCAAACACTCAAGGTTGTGTTTGGTATATACTGGTTTTGAAAGAGGTTAAGGTTTGAAAATAGTTTTGGACGAATTAGGGTTAGAGTTTCCTAACTCTTATTTCTCTCTCTTCTTGCTCTTCTCTCTCTCTTCTCTCTTTCACACTCGAATGAAAAAGTGGCAAAAGTCTCAGATGGCTGAGGGTAGGGGTCCTATTATAGGAGGCTGGGAAGATTCGAGAACACTGACCAAGATCAAGGGCTAGGATCTGGTCTTGAGTGATTGACTTTGATCCAATGGTTTAAACAAAGGCGGTGATTATAACACTCCTGATTGGCTCAAAAGAGATTCACATGGGTTATGTAAGAGCGCATGCAGATCGTTGATAAAAATGATCCAAGGGTTGTTAACATTCGCTGGTTTACTCTCTTTGAAGAAACACAAATTCAACCAATCAGAGTGCAACAGATGTTAGACAAAATAAGGTTAACAAACGCGCGTCCAAAAATAATTACAAACGCACCCTGAAGTCTTTGCTTCTTTCGGATTCTACCCAAGGGAAATTTTAGTCAATATAACCAACAATCCATATTTGCAGAATGACCCTAAAACTTTTAAAACCAAATTTCAATTAATAAGAACCTTATTTTAAAAGTTTATAAAATTCCTAAAAAAATGTTAAAAATCAATTTTAGGGATTTAAACACACTCAACATATATACACACAATTATATGCAATATGAAATGTATGAAAGCAATTATAATGTGTGTGAGTGTTGGTAAAGGTATCTAGATCAAGCAAGCAAGAGGAATAGCAAGCCAAACTCTGAGGTTCTTTGGTTTCTAGGATAGACACAATTTTGTCACAATTTCCAAACTAGATGAACACTTATACAATACAGACTCAAGTGAGTCAAAAGTATAGGGTGATTTAATATCCCCCTTTGGAAATATGAGACAAAATCTCCTTCGAGTCATCTAGAACTCGTAGGGAAACAACAATAAGGAAAACCTATTCCTATAATAATTCTATCTACCCATTTCCTAGAAAACAAAAGTACATAACTCAACTATTTACAATTGAATACCCTATTACAAATTTCAACTGTTGAGAATAACTATACAGAATCCTATAATAAATCACTAAGATCAAGCGGTTTAGAATATGTAAAAAGATTCATTAGACTCAAATTTCTCCCCCATTTTTTCTCAAATAGACAAAGGGAAACAAATGTATAGAGACCAAAGAGATTAATCAGCACACACCCTACCTATTGATTTACGCAAAGAAATAAATTGGTTGTAATCTAAAGGTTTGGTAAACATATCTGCGAGTTGCAAATCAGTTGGAAGATAATTTATTTCTAATTCCTTAGTTTCAACCAATTCGCGTATAAAGTGATGTCTTATTATTATGTGTTTTGGTCACGAGTGTTGAACTGGATTTTTAGATATATTGATCGCAATTTGATTATCGCAATAGAGATGTAATTGTTTTTCTTGAATACCATGATCACTCATCATTTGTTTAAGCCAAAGTAATTGAGCACAGCAGCTTCCAGCGGCCATGTATTCAGATTCAGATGTCGAGAGCAATGTGCAGTTTTGTTTCTTACTACTCCATCCTACCAAATTATTACCTATATAATAGCATGCTCTTGATGAACTTTTACTATCATCAGTACACCTAGACTAGTCAGCATCAGTGTATCCAATTATAGTTCTAGGTGTATCACTAGTGTACCAAAGTCCTAGGTTCAGAGTGCCTTTTACATATTTAATAATTCTTCTAACAGAAGAAAGATGGCTCTCTTTAGGGTTGTTTTGATAACGAGCGCATACACAAACAACATACATTATATCCGGACGTGAGGCAGTAAGTTATAGCAAGGTTCCTATAATACTACGATATAGAGTTGGATCTATAGATTTTCCAGTTTCATCTTTAGATAGTTTTATCGTAGTACTCATGGGAGTTTTAGCATCTTTAGCACTCTCAAGGCTGAATTTTTTTTACTATCTCTAAAGCGTATTTAGATGGCGAGACAAATAATCCTTCTGAATTTTGTTTGACTTGAAGACCTAAGAAGAATTTCAACTCCCCCATAAGAGACATTTGAAACTCTTTATGCATAATTTCAGAAAAGGATTTCAATTCTGAGGGAGAATTCGATCCAAAGATTGTATTGTCAATATAAACTTGAGCTATAATGATGTGTTCGTCAAGATGTTTGAAAAATAGAGTTTGATCATTTCCACCTCTCTTAAAACCTTTATCTAAGAGGAAATTGGAAAGGCACTCATACCAGGCTCTAGGCGCTTGTTTTAGGTCATACAAAGCCTTTTTAAGACGAAAAACATGATTAGTATATTGAGGGTCAATGAACCCTTTTGGTTATTCTACATAGGTCTCCTCAGTTAATATTCCATTAAGGAATGAAGATTTGACATCCATTTGGTAAAGTGTAAAATACAAGTGGCAAGCTATGGCAAAGAGAAGGCGAACATATTCTAAACGAGTAATAGGAGAAAAAGTTTTGTTAAAGTCTATTCCTTCAAATTGAGAATATCCTTGAGCAACAAGTCTAGCTTTGTTTCTAATGATTATCCCACTTTCATCAGATTTATTTTTAAAAATCCAACGTGTGCCAATAACCTTTTTGTGATTAGGCCTAGGTATAAGATACCAAACATCATGAATGACAAATTGAAGAAGTTCTCCCTACATAACAGAAATCCAGTGAGAGTCATTCAATACCTCATTTACATTATTTAGTTCCTCAAGGGAAACAAAACATGCATAATGATCATAATTTCTTAATTGAGATCTTTTACGCATGAGTTCACTAGGATTACCAACAACGTTATTTATGAGATGGTCTTTAGAAATCGAGTTAGGTACTTTAGGTGTCTCAATTGGTAATGAATCATCTATTTCTGGAGAGTCATTTTCTAAAACATTTGTAGGCTCTTCCATAATAGTTGATTCACCAGTCTTACTCTCTACAGTAGTGTCACTTACAATTACATTTATGGATTCCATCAAGGTTTTAGTGCGAAGAATATAAAAACGGTAGGCTCTACTATTAGGCGAGTATCCCAGAAACACAACTTTATCTCCCCGACTCTCAAATTTGGACAAGTGTTCTCTGTCTTTGCAGACATAACAAGTACTCCCAAAGGTTCTAAGGTAATTAAGATTGGGATTTTTCCTATTCCAAAGCTCATAAGGAGTTTGTTTAGAATTCTTTTTAAGATAGACCTTATTGATAATGTGACACGCAGTACGAATAGATTATGCCCAAAAACATTTAGGTAAAATCTTAGCATGTAACATAACATGTTCCATCTCTTGAAGTGTACGATTCTTTCTCTCAGCGATACCATTTTGTTGAGGAGTCTTAGGATCACTAAACTCATGTTTGTAACCATTATAGTCACAGTATTCTATTATACTGGTGTCTTTGAATTCTCCACCTCTATCACTATGAATTCTATTTACTTGAGTGTCTTTCTCATTTTCAATTCGAAGAAGTATTTTTAAAAAAGTTTAAAAAGTGTCAGATATTTGCTTTAAAAAGGCTACCCAAGTAAATCTAGTGAAGTCATCAAACATAACAAGAATATAACTGTGTCTACAGAGACTAACAGTTTGGGAGGAACCCATTAGATCCATATGGATGAGCTCTAAGGGGTTAGAGGTAAGAATATCTTTGACTTTCTTATGACGTGCCTTAACAATTTTTCTTTCCTGACAGGAACCGCAGACAATGTTAGAAATGGGTTTTATTTTTGGAACTCCTCTAACTATTTCTTGAGAAGTCAATCTACTAAGATTATCGTAATTTATGTGACCCATCCTGTTATGCCATATCTCATTGTCATCCATACTGGCAACGTTACAAATTTCAGAAGTATTCATGACAGTATTACAATTGTCAGGAGTCATGAATCCTGTAATTATGCATTCTCCCTTTTCATTTAAAATTTTGCAATTGTTCTTTGAAAAGGTAACAGTATGAGCTGAGTCACAAAATTGCGAGATACTAAGTAGGTTGACCTTAAGCCCTTTGACTAGAAGAACATTTTCAAGAACAGGAAGTCCTTCTTCTGGGAGAGTTCCTTTACCTATGGTTTGAGATGATACTCCATCACCAAAAATAACTTTTCCTCCAGCAAAGATGGTTTTGTTTAAGAGTTTTGTATCATCACCAGTCATGTGTTTTGAACATCCAGAATCTAAATACCAACCAGAAGATGTGTGTTCATCTTTTAAAGTAGTAATAACAATATTACACTTCATCTGGGGTAATAAATCCTCTTTTCTAACCCAAATTGCTCTTGTTTTCATTTTGTGCTTATTTGCTCTCAATTGATAAAATTTGCGAGCATTTGATTTTTGTTGAAAAATGTTTTGCACATGATTTTGAATCTTATGATAGACATGAGCATTTGTTTTAGGGAAGTGTTTAGGAATCCTTCTAGGAAATGTTCTTTTAGGTTTGGTCTTTCTCTTCCTATAGTTAGAGTTTTTGTTTGGTTGTCTAGGCAGAACATAATTGTTACTACTTCTCCTAGAATAGTTAAAGTTTTGATAGATAGTATGATTACAGACAGGTTTAACTAGTGTTCTTGCATAGCAGCCATCAAAAGAATGACCGTATATATCGCAGTAAGAACAATAAAGATTGCTCAAAGTTGGGGTCTCCTTAGGAAAGTCTCTAAACATAGGTTTCAAGGAATTATGATGTTGAACCCTATTCCTAGATAGAGAAGTTTTGAATGTAGATTCATTTTTCCTAATTGAGGGGCAGACATATTTGGCCTCAGGTGAACTTTCATGTTTAGACTAACTTGATTCCCCAATATTAAAATTTTGAAGTTTTGAATAAAACTCAGTTTTTAGAGAATGAAACTCTGGGCAAGTTTCAATAGGTATTTTACCTCATGACACAAACTTGATAGGTTCAAAAGATTTTGTATGTGTCTTTAAATTGGGGAAAAACCCTATTCCAGTTCGATCATCAGAATTGGTTTTTGATTCAGCAACAAATCCATCAAAACAGTTTGAATTATTTTTAAATTTTGTAAATTTTTTGAAAATAGTTGCTGTCTTTTCTTTAGTTTGTTCCAATTCTAACAATGTCCCTTTATATTTTTTCTCCAGAGTTTCATTTGTTTCAGTTAAATTCTTCAGTTTTTGATCAAACATTTTGATTTCACTTTCATGCGTAAGACATTGGGTAGTATACTCTTCAGCATTAAGTTTAACCATCAGACTTAAATCTTCTAGTTTGTTAGTGAGATATTTCACAATCTTCTCTAGTCTAGTGCTTTTCTTGAAAGTTTTCGTATAAAGTGTGTGAATATCATGGAGGTCTTCATTGTCCGAGTCACTAAGTGTAGTGTGTGAAGTGACCCCTACAGCTTCAATTCTTGGACTCACACACCCATTGACATCGTCATTATCGCTTTCCCATTGACTCACACACCCCGTGGTAGAAATAGCATTGTTCTCAGTAATTAAAGCATCTAACCCAGTAATAGCATAATTCAGCACAACAGAAGTAGAATTACTAGATTCATCCTCACTAATAAGCACAGGCATATCATCATTATAGATAATCTTGGCAAAGAAAGACATGCAAGGATAAAAAACATCAGATGACTCAGGTTCCTCATTTTCAGAGTCACTTGAATCATTCCATGTTTTATAAATTTTGGCCCTAGTGTGTTTATTTTGAGTGTTCAAGTTAACTCTACAATCTTGTGCCATGTGTCCTAGTTTTCCACATCTAAAGCATTCAGTCTTCTTAAGGTCTCTGTTAGGTCTAGTGTGAATTTCCTTATGATGTTTGTCTTGACCTTTCTCATGAGGTTTGTGATTAGAGTGTGTTGGATAATTAGACTTGCCTTGTTTGTTTGCCATGTTATTTCTAAACTTGATAATTTTCTAAAACTGTTTTGGCATTAAGGCAATCTGATTGTCTAAACTATCTATGTCACATTCCTCATCAGAGTCATCATTGGGAACCTTAAACTTAGGCTTAATCAACTTATAAGAAAAACTCAGAGTGGAACTAGTCTGTTTCCTATGGGACTGGGTCAATTGTTTCTTAAATTCTAATTCCATTTCCACAGTTCTTAAATCACTACTGAGTAATTCATGAGTGAGATTTATGTCACACATTTTCTCAATAGCATATCTTTTGTTGTCAAATTTATGTGGTAATGATATCAGAATTTTAGATACAATTTCATGTATGTCATATGTTATCCCTTTAGCATGCAGTTTGGTCACAATATCAGTCAAGTTCATATAGAAGTCATCAAATGACTCAGATTCAGACATAATTAAAGAGTTATACTGTTGAATGAGCATTTGCGTTTTAGCAGCCTTAACTCTAGTGTCACTTTCGTGATCAGTAACCAAAGTGTCCCAAGCTTCCTTAGAAGTGGTACAGGATGAGATTCTTTTGAACTCATGTTCATTTATAGACATAAATATGGCATTCTTTCCTTTGTTATTGTTGCGAGAAACTTGTTTCTCTTCTTGTGTGAACTCACTTAATACTTTCTTAATCCTCTCATTACTTCCTTCAGTGGCTGGTTTAGTAGGATAAAAGTACCGATTTTCAACAATGTCCCAGACATCATCTCCCAAAGTTCCTTGAATGAAAGCAATCGTCCTTACTTTCCTATAAGCAAAATTGGTCCCATCAAAGATAGGAGGTCTGGTCAAGTTACCAAACCTTTCATTTTTCTCGTCCATGTTTGATTTTCAAAAAAACAATTTTAGAAACACGAGATCTTTTTAAAAGAAGTTTACAAAGCTCTGATACCAATTGAAATACCGTTACTAAAGCCGTTTAATATAAAATTAAACTATTTAAGTAACTACGAACTATTTTTTGAAGAAACTCTTTTATTAAAACCAAAACAAATTAATCACAAGATGTGTTTAACAAAATATGTATGAGATTTGTTCAAGATTGGTTAACAGGTTTGATAAATCAGTTTCAAAACTTTAAACTCAGCACAACCAAGAATTAGATGAGGAGATGTAGAAAGATTAAGAACAAGGGATTTTTTACATGGTAAAACCTCACCCAATTGAGGAAACATCCACGACTCCCTCTACGGAGTAACTAAAAATTCCAGTAAAATAAATTATAATAGTTACAAACTATATAACAAACATGCACACAACTCAGACCTATAAAAGTTTAGGATTGTACCCATTGGTGTCCTTACAACTTCTCAGCAGTTCTGATTGTTGATGTTGTTCTCCCAGTTTGCTAACTTCCAATTTGTTCAAGTTCTTTACGTCGACTCTTGTTATTGAGATCTTATTACCAACACTTTCAGTGTGGTAGGGTGATAGTGTTTGTCAAGGTTCTTTCTAACACATGCATGCACACACACACACACACTTATTTTATACAAACAGTCCTATCAAATTAAAAATAAGATCTATATGCTGTGATTTTCTATTTCTCTCTTCTCACAAAACTTAACCTTATTTGACCTTTACAACAATCCCAGAATCCACGGCTATCTTACTCAGAAGACTTATCAAGTTCTTAATCAATCTCATGTTTTGAAAATATTTTTGAGATTGAAAATCACCAAGTGCGATTCGAAACTAGGTCAAAGGTCTTGTTTCAAAAGAACTAGAAACAGAAAAGGATTTTGTTGATTTCGAATTTAAAAACATTTATAGAACCAAATCAACAAATATTTTCCCAAGATGAGAAACTAAAATTGTAGATCTATGTGTCATATAACATGCAAAGACTTAGATCTAAGGTTTCTATAAAAGAAGAAACACATAGCTAAATATATGTTTAAGTTGATAACAAGATCTGGGAACGAAGAGGTTACATCAACAAAACTAACAAACTAATCACTCAAAATCTCTCAAACACTCAAGGTTGTGTTTGGTATATACTGGTTTTGAAAGAGGTTAAGGTTTGAAAATAGTTTTGGACGAATTAGGGTTAGAGTTTCCTAACTCTTATTTCTCTCTCTTCTTGCTCTTCTCTCTCTCTTCTCTCTTTCACACTCGAATGAAAAAGTGGCAAAAGTCTCAGATGGCTGAGGGTAGGGGTCCTATTATAGGAGGCTGGGAAGATTCGAGAACACTGACCAAGATCAAGGGCTAGGATCTGGTCTTGAGTGATTGACTTTGATCCAATGGTTTAAACAAAGGCGGTGATTATAACACTCCTGATTGGCTCAAAAGAGATTCACATGGGTTATGTAAGAGCGCATGCAGATCGTTGATAAAAATGATCCAAGGGTTGTTAACATTCGCTGGTTTACTCTCTTTGAAGAAACACAAATTCAACCAATCAGAGTGCAACAGATGTTGGGCAAAATGAGGTTAACAAATGCGCGTCCAAAAATAATTAAAAACTCACCCTAAAGTCTCTATGGCTTTCGAATTCTACCCAAGGGAACTTTTAGTCAATATAACCAACAATCAATATTTGCTGAATGACCCCAAAACGTTTAAAACCAAATTTCAATTAATAAAAACCTTATTTTGAAAGTTTATAAAATTCCCAAAAAAATGTTAAAAATCAATTTTAGGGATTTAAACACACTCAACATATATACACACAATTATATGCAATATGAAATGTATGAAAGCAATTCTAATGTGTGTGTGTGTTTGTAAAGGTATCCAGATCAATCAAGCAAGAGTAATAGCAAGCCAAACTCTGAGGTTATTTGGTTTCTAGGATAGACACAATTTTGTCACAATTTCCAAACTAGATGAACACTTATAAAATACAGACTCAAGTGAGTCAAAAGTGTAAGGTGCTTCAAACATAGCTTAAGATGGAAAAAACCTGACACAGCCCCCGAACAGCCCGATAAGTGGCACCAACACCTCTCACGTTATAAATGTAACTTGTAGGAACTGGCTGCGCGATCACGGGACTCCCGGTTTGAGAATATGATGATAATTTGCATATTTCTAGACTCAGGCTTGTAAACATGGTGTTACTGGGTGAAAATCTGATACAGCCCCGTACGGCCCCATGAAAAGGCACCAACACCTCGAACGAGACCAATGTAACTCGTAGGAACTTACCGTATAATCATTGGACTCCCGATTTGAGAATACCATGTTAATTTTTCTTATATCTAGATTTAGGCATAAAAATATGGCATTAGCGGGTGAAAACCCGAAACAACCCCCAAACGGCTCCTTGAGTGGCCCCAACAACTGGCACGGGACCACTGTAACTCGTAGGAAATTACCGCGTGATCACGGCACTCTCAGTTTGAGAATACTATGATAATTTGAACATTTGTAGACTTACGCTAGAAAACATGGCGTTAGTGGGTGAAAACCCGAAACAACCCCCGAATGGTCCCATTAGTGGCACCAACACCTTATGTAGGACAAATGTAACTTGTAGGAACTTACCGCGCGATCACGGGACTTTTGGCCTGAGCATATTATGATAATTTTCATATTTCTAGACTTATGCATAAAAACACAGCGTTAGTGGGTCAAATCCCAAAACAGCCCTTGAATGGCCCGGTGAGTTGCACCAACACCTGGCTCAGGGACAATATAACTCGTAGGAACTTATAGCTTGATCACGGGACTTCCGATTCGAGAATACGATGATAATTTGCATATTTCTTGTATAAGGCTTAAAAACATAGTGTTAGATGGAAAAAACCCGACGTAGCCCCCAAACAACCCCGTGAGTGGCACCAATACCTCGCACGTGAGCAATCTAACTCGTAGGAACTGACCATGCGATCAAGGAACTCCCGATTTGATAATACAACTATAATTTGCATATTTCTATACTTAGGAATAAAAACTTGGCGTTAGTGGGTGAAAACCCGAGATAGACCCCGAACGGCCCTGTGAGTGTCACCAACACCTCGCACGAGACCAATGTAACTCATAGGAACTGACCGCGCAATCAGGGGACTCCTAATTTGAGAATATGATGAAAATTTGCATATTTCTATACTTCGGCATAAAAACATGGCAATAGTGTGTGAAAACTCAAAATACCCCCCGAACAATCCCGTGAGTGGCACCAACACCTCGCTCGGGAGCAATGTAACTCGTAGGAACTTAGCACCCCATCACGGGACTCTTGGTTTGAGAATTCGACCATTATTTGCATATTTCTAGACTTAGACATCAAAAAAAGGCGTTAGCGTGCTATAACCAAAAATAACCCCCGAACGGCCCCGTGAGTGGCACCAACACCTCCCACTGGACTAATTAACTTGTAGTAACTTATCGCGCAATCACGGGACTCCCGGTTTGATAATATAATAATAATTTGCAAATTTCAAGACTTAGGCATAAAAACATAGTGTTAGTGGATGAAAACTCAGAACAGCCCCTTAACGGCCCCATGAGTGGCACCAACACCTCACAAGGGATCAAGGTAACTCGTTGGAACTTATTGCACGGTGATGGGACTCCCAGTTTGAGAATACGACGATAAATTTCTTATTTCTAGACTTAGGCCTAAAATCATGGCGTTCGTGGGTCAAAATCCAAAATAACCCCGTAACGACCACGTGAGTGGCACCAACATCTCGCAAGGGATCAATGTAACTCATAGGAACTTACCGCATAATCATAAAATTCCTGGTTTGATAATACGACGATAATTTAAAAATATCAAGACTTAAGCAAAACATGTTATTAGTGGGTGAAAATCCGATACAACCCCCAAACGGCCCGTGAAAAGGCACCAACACCTCGCACGAGACAAATGTAACTCGTATGAACTTATCGCGCGATCACGGGACTCCCGATTTGAGAATATGATGTTAATTTGCATATTTCAAGACGTAAGCTTAAAAAATGGTGTTAGGGGGTGAAAACCCGAAAAAGCCCCCGAATGGCCCCCTAAGTGCCACCAACAACTCGCATGGGACAAATCTAACACGTAATAATTGATCGAGCGATCGAAGGACTCTCGGTTTTAAAATATTATGATAATTTTTATATTTCTTGACTTAGGCATGAAAACATGGCATTAGTGGGTGTAAACCCAAACAGCACCTGAATCTCCCCGTGACTGTCACCAACACCTCGCAAGGGATCAATGTAACTCATAGGAACTTATTGCGCGATCACATGACTCATGGTTTGAGAATACATTGATAATTTAAAAATATCAGGACTTAAACAAAAAATGGCATTTGTGGGTAAAAACCCAAAACAACCCCCGAACGTCCCCTTGAGTTGCACCAACACCTCGTACGGGACTAATGCAACTCGTAGGAACTGACCGCATGATCACGGGTATCCCAATTTTAGAATATAATAATAATTTGCATATTTCTAGAATAAGGCATAAAAAACCTGGCATTAGTGGGTGAAAATTCAAGACAGTCCCAAAATCCCCCGTGAGTGGCATTAACACCTCACACGAGACAAATATAACTCGTAGGAACTGACCGCACAATAACGGGACTCCTAGTTCGAGAATACGATGATAATTTGCATATTTTTAGACTTATGATTAGAAACATGGCTTTAGTGGTTGAAAACCTGAAACATCTCACGAATGGACCCGTGAGTGGAACCAACACCTCGCTAGGGACCAATGAAACTCGTAAGAACATACTACGCGATCACGGGACTCCTGGTTTGAGAAGACGATGATAATTTTCATATTTTTAAACATAGGAATAAAAACATTGAGTTAGTGGGTGAAACCCCAAAATAGCCCTCAAACGGTCCCGTGTGTGGTACCAACACCGCACACGGGACCAATGTAACTCGTAGAAACTTATTATGCGATCACAGGACTCCCGGTTTGAGAATACGATGATAATTTGCATATTTCTTGACTTAGGCTTATAAACATAGCGTAAGACGGAAAAAACCTGACACAGTCCCCGAACAACCCCATAAGTGGCACCAACACCTCTCATATTATAAATGTTACCTGTAGGAAATGACTGCGCGATCACTGGACTCCCAGTTCGAGAATATGATGATAATTTGCATATTTATAGACTCAAGCTTGTGAACATGGTGTTACTGGGTGAAAACCTGATAAATCCTCTGAACGACCCCGTGAAAAGGCACCAACACCTCGCATAGGACCAATGTAACTCGTAGGAACTTACCGCACGATCACAGGACTCCCGGTTTGAGAATACGACGTTAATTTTTCTTATTTCTAAACTTAGGCATAAAAACATGGCATTAGCGGGTGAAAACCTGAAATAGCGCCCATACGGCCCCTTGAGTGGCACCAACAACTAGCACGGGACCATTATAACTCGTATGAAATTATCGCGTGATCATGGCACTCTCAGTTTGAGAATACGACGATAATTTGCACATTTCTAGACTTAGGCTTAAAAACATGGGGTTAATGGGTGAAAACCCGAAACAACCCCCGAACGGCCCCATAAGTGGGACCAAGGCCTTATACGGGACCAATGTAACTCGTAGGAACTTACCGCGAGATCACGGGACCCCTGGTCTGAGAATATTATGATAATTTGCATATTTCTAAAACATGGCGTTAGCGGGTGAAAGCCCAAAACAACCCTTGAATGGCCCCGTGAGATGCACCAACACCTGGCTCGGGTCCAATATAACTCGCAGGAACTTATCGCTTGATCATGGGACTCCCAATTTGAGAATACGATGATAATTTGGATATTTCTTGACTGAGGCTTAAAAACATAGCATTAGATGCCAAAATCCCGACATAGACGATGAACAAACCCATGATTGGCACCAATACCTCGCACGTGAGCAATCTAAGTCATAGGAACTGACCACGTGATCAAGGGACTCCCTGTTTGATAATACAATGATAATTTGCATATTTCTATACTTAGGCATAAACACTTGGCGTTAGTGGGTGAAAACCCGAGATAGACCCTGAACGGCCCTGTGAATTCCATCAACACCTCGCACGAGACCCATGTAACTCGTAGGAACTTATCGCGCAATAAGGGGACTCTCGATTTGAGAATACAACGAAAATTTGCATATTTCTATACGTTGGCATAAAAACATGGCGATAGTGGGTGAAAACTCAAAACAACCCCCGCACAACCTCGTGAGTGGGACCAACACCTCGCTCGGGAGCAATCTAACTCGTAAGAATGTACGGCGGGATCACGGGACTCCCGGTTTGAGAATACGATAATAATTTGTATATTTTTAGACTTATGTATCAAAAAAAGGTGTTAGCAGGTTATAGCCCAAAACAGCCCCCGAACAGCCCTATGAGTGGCACAACACCTCCCATGGGACTAATGTAACTCATAGTAACTTATCGCGTGATCACATGACTCTCGGTTTGAGAATACGATGATAATTTGCAAATTTCTAGACTTAGGCATAAAAACATGGTGTTAGTAGGTGAAAACCCAAAACAGCCCCTTAATAGCCCCGTGAGTGGTACCAACACCTCGCAAGGGATCAATGTAACTCGTTGGAACTTACCGCATGATCACGGGACTCCTGATTTGAGAATATGACGATAATTTACAAATTTCTAGACTTAGGCATAAAAACATGGCGTTAGTAGGTGAAAACCTAAAACAGCCCCCTAACGGCCCCGTAAGTGGCACCAACACCTCGCAAGGGATCAATGTAACTCGTAGAAACTACAGCATGATCACAGGACTCCTGGTTTGAGAATACGATGATAATATAAAAATATCAAGACTAAAGCAAAACATGGTGTTAGGGGGTGAAAACTCGATATAGCCCCCGAACGGCCCCGTGAAAAGGCACCAACACCTTGCATGGGACAAATGTAACTCATAGGAACTTACTGTGAGATCACGGGACTCTCGGTTTGAGAATACGACGTTAATTTTCATATTTCTAGACTTAATCTTAAAAACATGGTGTTAGTGGGTGAAAACCCGAAACAACCCCCGAATGGCCCCCTAAGTTCCACCAACACCTCACACGGGTCCAATCTAACACGTAAGAACTGATCGCGTGATCGAAGGACTCCCGATTTTAAAATACGATGATAATTTTCATATTTCTAGACTTAGGCATAAAAACATGGCGTTAGTGGGTGAAAACCTGAAACAACACCCGAACGGCCTCGTGAGTGGCACCAACACCTCGCAAGGGATCAATGTAACTTAAAGAAACTTACCACGCCATCACGGGAGTCACAGTTTGAGAATAAGATGATAATTTAAAAATATTAGGACTTAAGAAAAACATGTCATTAGTGGGCGAAAACCCAAAACAGCCCCCGAACGTCCCCTTGAGTTGCACCAACACCTCGCACCGGATCAAGGTAACTCGTAGGAACTGACCGCGTGATCACGGGACTCCCGATTTCAGAATACAACGATCATTTTCATATTTCTAGACTAAGGGATAAAAACATGGCGTTAGGGGGTGAAAACCAAAGATAGCCCTCAAAATCCCCCATGAGTGGCATTAACACCTCGCACGAGACCAATCTAACTCGTTGGAACTGACCGCACGATGACGGGACTCCTACTTCTAGAATATGACTATAATTTGCATATTTCTAGACTTAGGCTTAAAAACATGGCGTTAGTGGGTGAAAACCCAAAACATCCCGCGAACGTCCCCGTGAGTGGAACCAACACCTCGCTAGGGACCAATGTAACTCGTAGGAACATACCGCATGATCACGGGACTCTCTATTTGAGAATAGAATGATAATTTGCATATTTCTTGACTTAGGCTTATAAACATATCTTAAGATGGCAAAAACTTGACACAGCCCCCGAACAGCCCCATGAGTAGCACCAACACCTCTCACGTAATAAATGTAACTCGTAGGAACTGACCACGCGATCACGGGACTCCCGGATTGAGTATACGATGTAATTTGCATATTTCTAGACTCAGGCTTATAAACATGGTGTTACTGGGTGAAAACCCGATACAGCCCCTGAACGGCCCAGTAAAAAGGCATCAAAACCTTGCACGGGACCAATGTTGAAACCCTTATACTTTTGACTCACTTGAGTCTATATTGTATAAGTGCTCATCTAGTTTGGAAATTGTGACAAAATTGTGTCTACCTAGAAACCAAAGAGCCTCAGAAGTTGGATTGCCTATTCATCTCTCTTTCTTGCTTTGATCAAGAACCTATTGCCAACACTCACACACAGTAGAATTCATTTTTTTGCATATCATATTGCATAATTATGTGTGTACATGTGTTGAGTGTGTTTAAATCCCTAAGTTTGATTTTTAATAATTTTTTGGGATTTTTTAAAACAATCTTTAAACCATGTTTTATTAATTAAAACTTGATTTATAAGTTTTGGGGTAAATCTCTTAATATTATTTTTTGTGTATTATGGCCTAATGTTACCTTGGGTAGAATCCAAAAGCGGTAGAGACTTCAGGGTATACTTTGTAATTAGTTTGGACGCGCATTTTATATCCCTTAACTGGCCAACACCTATTGCCCTCTGATTGGTTAGAAGTGTGTTTCTTTACTGAGACAATAGACGCGTGTGTTATCAGCCCTTGGATCATTTCTTATCAATGGTCTGCATGTTGCCTTGATGAATCCCCGTGTAACTTTTTAAGCCAATCAGCGTTCGTTTAAGCACCGCCTTGTGTGAGCCCTTAGATTCAAGTCAATTTAAATTGACTCGATCTCAGCCCTTGGTTTTGATATGATATCTCGAACCTTCTCCTCCCACTATAAAAAGGACCCTTCCCTCAGACTTCGAAGACTTTTGCCATTTGCATTCTTCTGAGAGAATAGAGAGAGAAGAGAGAAGAGAGAGAAGAGAGAAACTAGAGAGAGAAGAAAGTTAGAAACCCTAACTTCGTTCAAATCCTCTTCAAACCTAACCCAAACACTTCTTTAAAACACCATAACCAAAAACACTACCCTGAGTGTTTTTGAGTGTTTACGTGTTTGAGTTGAGTTATTTTTGTTGCTGTAACCTTGTGTTCTTGAGATCTTGTTTCAAACTTAGACTTTTACTTAGATCTAGTTTCTGATTTCATAGAAATCTCAGATCTGATTTATTCATGTTACATTACACTTAGTTTTTTTTTATTTCTCATCTTGAGAAATATATTGTTGATTATTTTCTCTAAAACGTTTTCTTACTTTGAAATCAACAATAAATGCTTTATTTTCTTGTTCTTGTAAAACTAAACCTTTGACCTAGTTTGGAATCTCACTTGGAGGTTTTCAATCTCAAAAAGTTTTTGTTTTAAATTATGAGATTGATTAAGACCTTGTCTGTCTTCATAGCAAGGTATTCGTGGATTCTGGGAATGACTTAAAGGTCAAATAAGGTTCAAAGTTTTCTATGAAGAAAGAAAAGGAAAAGATCACAGCATATAGTGTTATTTTAATTTGTTAGGACTGTTTGTACTTAATAAGTGTGTGTGTGTGCATGCATGTGTTAGAAAACACCTCCACAAACACTTACACCCTACAACACGAAAAGTGTTGGTAATAAGATCTTGTGAACAAAAGTCGACGTAAAGTGCTGGAACAAATCAGAAGTTGACAAACTGAGAGAACTACATCTACAATCAGAACTGCAGAGAAGTTTAAGGACACCAGAGGGTACATTCCTAAACTTATATAGGTCTGAGTTGTTTGCATGTTAGTTATATAGTTTGTTACTCATAAATTTGTTTTAGTGGATTTTTCATTTTACTCCGTAGAGGGAGTCGTGGATGTTTCCTTAATTGGTGAGGTTTTACCACGTAAAAAATTGTGAACATAAGCCTTCTACACTTTCTCATCTCATTCTTGGTTGTGCTGTATTTAAAACTTGTTTAAACTATCTTTTAAACTTGTTGCCCAAATCTTGAATAAGATCTCGTACATACTGTTTTATTAAACACTTCTTGTGATTTATGCTTTTTGATTTAAGAAAAGAGTTTCTTCAAAAAACAACTCGGAGTTACTTAAATAGTTTATTTTCAATAAACGACTTTAGTAACGAATTTTTCAATTGGTATTAGAGATTGATAAAACTGCTTTTAAAGAGATCCTGTGTTTCTGAAATTGTTTACTAAAAATCAAATATGGACGAGAAAAATGAAAGATTTGGTAACTTGACCAGACCTCCAATCTTTTATGGAACCAATTTTGCTTACTGGAAAGTAAGGATGATTGCTTTCATTCAAGGAACTTTGGGAGATGATGTCTAGGACATTATTGAAAATGGTTATACTTTTCCTACTAAACTAGCCAACGAAGGAAGTACTGAGAGGGTTAAGAAAGCTCTAAGTGAGTTCACTCAAGAAGAGAAACAAGTTTCTCGAAATAATAATAAAGGAAAGAATGCTATATTTATGTCTATAAATGAACATGAGTTCAAAAGAATCTCATCCTGTACTACTTCTAAGGAAGCTTGGGACACCTTAGTCACTGCTCATGAAGGAGACACTAGAGTTAAGGCTGCTAAAACACAAATGCTTATTCGGCAATATAACTCCTTAATTATGTCTGAGACTGAGTCATTTGATGACTTCTATATGAAACTGACTGGTATTATGACCAAACTGCATGCTAATGGGATAACCTATGATAGACAAGAAATTGTATCTAAAATTCTGAGATCATTACCACAGAAGTATGATAACAAAAGATATGCTATTGAGGAAATGTGTGATATAAATCTCACTCCTGAATTACTCAGTAGTAAATTAAGAACTGTGGAAATGGAACTGGAATTTAAGAAACAATTAACCCAATCCCATAGGAAACAGACTAGTTCCAATCTAAGCTTCTCTTCTAAATTGATTAAGCCTGAGTTTAATACTTCCAATGATGAATCTGATGAGGACTGCGATATAGAGAGTTTGGACAATCAGATTGCCTTAATGACAAAACAGTTCAAAAAAATCATTAAGTTTAGAAACAAAGTGGAAAATAAACAAGGCAAGTCAAATTATCCAACTCCTTCTAGTCACAGACCTCATGAGAAAAATAATGACAAAAATCATAAGGACTCTCACGCTAGACCTAATAGAGACCTTAAGAAGAATGAATGGTATAGATGTGGTAAACTGGGGCACATTCCATAAGACTGTAGAGTTAATTTGAACACTCAAAACAAACACACTAGAGCCAACATCTGCAAAACATGGGATGATTCTAGTGACTCTGAAAATGAGGAGCCTGAGTCATCAGATGGTTTTGATCCTTGCATATCTTTCTTTGCCAAGATTACTTATAATGATGACATGCCTATGTTTGTTAATGAGGATGAATCAAATAACTCTATGACTGATACTTCGAATGTGGTTATTACTGGTTTAGATGATTTGATTACTGAGAATGTTTCATGTTCTACCTCGGTGTGTGTGAGTCAAAGGGATGGCGATAATGACGATGTCAATGGGTGTGTGAGTTTAACAAATGAATCGTTAGGGGTCACTCCACACACCACACTTAGTGACTCGGACAATGAAGATCTCCCAGACATTCACACACATTACACTAAGACTCTCAAGAAAAGCGCTAGGCTAGAAAAGACTGTTAAAGATCTTACCAAGAAATTGGAAGATTTAACCCTGATGGTTAAACTGAATGCTGAAGAGTACACTACCCAATGTTTAACTCATAAAAGTGAAATTAAAGTTTTTGATGAAAAACTGAAAAATTTGACTGAAACAAATGAAATTCTGGAGAAAAAGTACAAAGGGACATTGTTAGAGTTGGAACAAACCAAAGAAAAGACAGCAACTGTTTTCAAAAAATTTACAAAATTTGAAAATAATTCTAACTGTTTTGATGAATTTGTTGCTGAATCTAAAACCAATTTTGATGATCGAACTGGTATAGGATTTTATCCCAATTTGAAAACACAAACTAAACATTTTGAACCTATCAAGTTTGTGTTAGGAGGCAAAAGACCTATTGAAACATGCCCATACTTTCATTCTCTAAAAACTGAGTTTGATTCAAAAAATCAAAGTTTTAACATTGGGGAATCAAGTTGCTCTAAACATGAAAGTTCACCTAAGGCTAAATACGTCTGTCCTTCTATTAGGAAGAGTGAGTCTGCATTCAAGACTGTCACACCTAGGAATAGAGTTCAACCTCAAAACTCTATAAAACCTTTGTTTAGAGACTTTCCTAAGGAGACCCCCATCTTGAGAAATCTTTATTGCTCCTACTGTGACATATATGGCCACTCTTTCGATGGTTGTTATGCTAGGAGACTTGTTAAACCTATCTATAATCCTCGTACTTACCATAACTTTAACTATTCTAGGAGGAGTCGAAACAATTATATACTTCCTAGACAGCCAGATAAAAACTCTAACTATAGAAAGAGAAAGACCAAACCTAAAAGAACCTTTCCTAGAAGGAATCCTAAGAACTTTCCTAAACCAAATGCTCAAGTCTTTCACAAAATTCAAAATAATGCCAAAACATTTTTCAGCAAAAATCTAAAGCTCGCAAATTTTATCAGTTGGGAGCTAATAAGCGCAAGATGAGAACTTGAGCAATTTGGATTAGAAAAGATGATCTATTACCTCAGATGAAGTGTAATATTGATGTTACTGCTTTAAAAGCCGAACACACATCATCTGGTTGGTATTTAGACTCTGGATGTTCTAAGCACATGACTGGAGATGAATCTAAACTTTTAAACAAAACCAGATTTGCTGGTGGTAAAGTCATTTTTGGTGATGGAGTTTCATCTCAAATCATAGGCAAAGGAACTCCCCAAGAAGATGGGCTTACTATTATTAAAGATGTTCTTCTAGTTAAAGGTCTAAAGGCCAACTTACTTTGTAAGGACACAAATTTCCAATTGAGTCCATGTATTGTGTTGGCTCAATTCCGGACAAAAACATGTATTCATAGGATAGTATGTCATTGTTATACTCTCAAGCCTATGAAGTGTTTGTTGAAGACGTAGCGGCAAAGAATATAAAGCTTCATCAAAATGCCGGTTTGCGTGCCTCGTTTCTACGTCATCAACTATAGTTCCATGCTCCCAAGGTATGAATGCAATTATGTTTATATAGGAGCTTGGAACAAAGTTTGTTGGGTGTTAGGTTTAATTAAAACTATATTTACTTTCAGAAAAATTTAATTAGAACTTTAAAAATAAAGTATATAAAGTTTCTGGGCCAAAAATCGAATTTTGTAAAAATTCTGGAAGTCGTTCGAAATGTCGTTCGAACGAGTTTTTCGTTCGAACCAGGTTTCGTTCGAACGAGTTTGCCAACAAGTCTAAACTGGTCCGTCGTTCGAAATGTCGTTCGAACGAGATTGTTCGTTCTAACGAGATTTCAAACGAGATTCTAACGAGTCCAAACTGGAGCGTCGTTAGAAGTCTCGTTCGAACGAAATGTCATTCGAACGAACTGCTAGGCGGGAACAGTTTTTAGGCAGTTTTTGGCAGTTTTTAACCCACTTTCCCACTTGTTTCTTAACTGATTTTTTCAGACTTTATGAAGGACGGGAATCACATTTTCCAAACTAACATTTCCAAAATATTTCCATCTCTTAAAGAGTTTTTGAGAGCAAAAATGGTTTAGGAAAATGTTCATGTTTTGAGTGTTATTTTTCAAAGAGAAAATCCTTCACACTCTAGTTTACACCCAATTGTGTTTAGTCCAAGTTCTTATTTACATATTAAATTGCTTGGAGTTTTAGCACCGGTTTATCTCTACCGAATTCAGGAAGAGAAGTTTTGGTTTGCTTCTACATCCATCAAAGAAGAAGACTTTTTGTTGCGATTCTACACACTTGGAGAAAGGCTCCTTGCTCGGGTGACGGTGACCAAAGAAAGCCCCATCGGTGGATTCCGAGACCGCGGTGGAGTTCCGAGGTTGTCTGCTAGGAAGAGGTGTCTACAAGAAGAAGCGTCGAGGCTTGAGAGGGATCGAGTCAGTCATTATAAGTCTATCTGTCTTGTAATTGTAATTCCATATCTAGTGGACTTGTGGCTAGGGCCGTCCGAGGTTTTTTCCCGTCTTGGGTTTTTCCTCGTACATCGCGGCGTAGTGTGATATTGTTTATTTTATCTTGCTTCATAATTTAGAACGCATGCTTAGGATAAATTCAAGATAAAATTTGGTTTAAATTATCACACTCAATTTAATTTAGACTTATATTAAATGTTGGGTAATGTTTATTTAATTCAAGTCATTTGCTAAAATTTGGTTTAGCCTCATTTTCTAATTTTGATAAATATGACTTAGGCAAATTCTAGGACTTGGATTAATGAATCGGTTTAAGTGAATATATTAATTGTATTAATCTTACTTCACTTGGTTGCTATTTTAATTTTGTTTTATGAAATTAAAATTTGTTGGTATTAAATTTGAACCATCACCTTTACGCTTCCGCATCGTGTTTGTTGTTTTACACATAAAAAAGAAAATTACAAGCTTTCTTTTTCAAATTGGTATCAGAGCCAAAGCGATAAATTATTTCGTTAACGATTTTCAAAATTTCCTATTTTCGATGGTTCAAACTACGCGTATTTTAAAGCGCGAATGAGATCGGCACTAAAATCTATAGACGAGAGAGTTTGGATGTCTGTTGTTAACGGGTGGTCCCCACCAACTTATTTAGTTGAAAATGAACGTGTTATCAACCCCGCCGATAGATGGACTGAAAATGAGTTTAAACTTGCTAATTTCAATTCCTGTGGTTTAAATGCCTTGTTTAGCGCTGTCACACCGGATGAATTCCGTCGTATTATGACGTGTGAAACCGCTAAAGAAGCTTGGGATATTTTACAATTAACTCATGAATGAACTAGTGTCGTTAAAGGTTCAAAACTCCAAAACCTCACCACTCAATTTGAAACTATCAAAATAAATGAAAAAGAAACTTTTGATGAATTTTATGCTAGACTTTCCGATATTGTTAATTCATCTTTTAACTTGGGAGAGAAAATACCTGACGACCGTGTTGTAAAGAAAATTTTAAGGTCCCTACCCGATAGATTTATTCCAAAAGTGATCGTTTTAAATTCGTTACCCACTTTAGCCTCTACGAAATTAGAATAGATTGTAGGTGATTTACAAACCTATGAACTAGATATGTTTCCCTCTAAAACTGAAAAGAAAATTGAAAAGGGCGTTGCTTTAAAACCCCGAAAAGAGGTCAAACAAGTAGTAGAGAGCGATAGTGATAGTGACTCGGAAGACATGGCTTTATTTGCTCCCAAATTTAGAAAATTTCTTAAAATTAATAAAGATAAATTTAAAAATGGTTTTAAGAAATTTGATACTTCTAAACATGATAAATGCGAGAAGATTTCTAAAGCCGAGAAGATCCCTAAACCTAGCAATGACAATTTAGATAGGGACAAGTCTAATAAGTGTTTTGGTTGTAAAGGTTATGGCCATAGGACTTATGAGTGCCCCACTAAACTAAGGAAAGATGGTAAGCGACCCATTTCATATAATGCAACCCTTAGTGATAGTGATAAGGAAGAGAAGCCCGATTCCCCCACTAAGAAAAATTTTGTGGCTTTTATGGCTAGTCATGTGAGTGATAGTGACAACTCATCGATTGATGAAACGATAGCACATGCCACTTCCAAGGTCATTGTACATGATTCTCTTATGTTTGATGATAGTGAGAGTGAAGAAGAAAGAGAGAGTGAAAATGAAGAAGAGGTTAATGTGAGTGAACCTCAAAATGCTTTTCAAGAACTTTATAAAGAATCTATTAAATTGGAAAGAGCTAATTTGAAGTTAGAAGCTAGTTTAAGAGAGAGTGTCAAGGTCGTTGATGACAATGATTTAATAGAAGACCTTAGGACACATGTGAGGACTCTTCGAGAGAAGCTAGAATTTGTAGAAGGCGAAATAGATAGCCTTAGGGGTTTAATGGAATCCTTGAAAAATGAGCTTCTTGCTTTTGAAGAGCGAAATGTTTTACTAGAATCTAACATTGTAGAATTGGAAAATAAATTAAAAGATTCTAGTAATTTCAAATTTGATTTGGAGTCTCGTTCAGAAAAACTAGATAAAATGTTAGGAACGGTCCAAATTAAAAATGACACTTGTGGTTTTGGCTTCAATACTTGTAATGAATTTACTCATAATGCCCAAACCAATGTTTTAGGAGAATCAACTCGGAATACATTTAAAGATCACTCCTTAAGTAAATCTTTTCGACATGTTCTCACTTGTACACATTGTGGTCGACAAGGTCATCTTAGGAAATTTTGTTTTGATCTTAAACAAATTCCTAGAAAACCCCATAGTAAAGTAACCACGGTAGTTAAAGTTCCAATACCCCAAGATAATCATTCTTCATTAATTTGGGTTAGGAAATCCGACTTGGATGCCTTGCAAAATAGGGTTTTTGATTCTCATTTACTTTCACATGCTTCCTCCCTTGCTAAATCTAAAGGATGAATGTGTTAGTTTATGCATACTTTAGCGTTTGTACTTCATGCAATATTCTCATGCTAAATGTATGCTTGTTTAGTCATTTTCTAGTCATTGCCTTAGTTCATATCACATGCTAGAAATTATGACTTGTTTATCTTTTTGTATTATATTTTATGTTTGAATTAATTGTAAAATATAAAAAGATTTTTGTTTATCATTTGTGTTTTATTTATTTCATTTAAGCTTAATGAAAAATACAAATGATTTTTGCTTATCCTTTTAAGTATATATATTTATTTTTGGTGAAAAATATTAAAAACTCAAAAAGATTTTATTTTGTGTGTATTTTAGTTTGACACACTTTATGTGGCATATATTTGTGTTTGAATCCCATCCTTTAACGCTCCCATGTGGCTAGAACTTTTGGTTTAGATTTTCAATCCTTAAAATGTTCTTTACCATGCTTTATATGGAGTAGTTGGATTTTGTGTTGTTTAAATGGATTCTATTTTTATATGCCTCTATTCACACATGCACGAGCTCTTTTGAAATCTTAATGTCACATGTTATAATTGAGCGTTTTGAGGTGTTCTCCTACCAATCTAGTCATCTACATATCTATGACCTAGGAGGACTAGTGCATGTCAAAATCCGTTGCATCTGAGATTTGTGTGAAAAATGGAAACATGATAAATAAAATGTGCACGGGGAAGGGCTCCGAAAGGATGAATTAAATACTTTGCGATAGTAAGCCACCGTTTATTGGATCTAAAATAAATACGTGATCCAAAGGCCTAAAAACAGAATATTTGGCATTAAAAAGAAAATAATTGCCAAGGCCTATGCTTGTTTGATATATTCATTCAAAAGCAAAAGAATATATATGCTTATTGAGGGAGAATTGGATGGTATATCAACGGTTTGCACAATGTCCATTTATCCTAGTTGTCTTTAATGTCATGACTCTATTTGGTTTGTAGAATCATCATCATGCTAGGCTTATATGCATTGTGTATGTTTGTTCATTGAGTTCAATCTTCATATTGTCACATGAGGTTATATTTAAATGTGATAAAGTTTGCAATCAAATGAGAACTCCGTGAATGTTTATTCAGTGTTTGGGTCTAAATTTAATTGTTGCTAGTTCACACCCCTACACTTCCGTTTCCATATGACACATTTTTTCCATACGAATGTGCAAACTTATTGTATTTTGTGTTATATGTGTGTTTATATCTATATATATATATGCAAGTACTATATTGGTATATTTATAATATATATATATATGATATTTGTTTATCTTTGCCTTGCTTTTATTGCCCATATGCTTTCATGTCTTATCACTTTAAGCTTCAACATGCTGTTTTTTAGTTCTTTATCCTTTGCCTATTCCTGAACAAAAAGGGGGAGAAATGATAGGGGGAGTAATGGTATCTAATCCTATTATTATCGTATCTTAGTTTGGGGGAGATTTATCTTAGGGGGAGACGTCTTTCTAAGTATGTCAGTTGTTTGATAAAGGGGAGAATTAATTTAGTGGGAGTAGGGGAGAATTAATTTAGTGGGAGTAATTACTTAAGTGTATTTAATATTTTGATATTCCCTATGCATTTGATGAGTTTGCTTAAGTGTGCAGAAATTATTCTAAAGCGGCATCTTTCAAAGGCAAAGCGTTTGATCCTTGGGTTGAGTCAAGTTTGGGTGGGTTATGTTTTGAGTCTAGTGAGCTTGACGGCCCTTTAGGATTTTTGTTTGGTTTTTGTCCCGGAATAGCCAAAGGGGGAGATTTGTAAGGACACAAATTTCCAATTGAGTCCATGTATTGTGTTGGCTCAATTCCGGACAAAAACATGTATTCATAGGATAGTATGTCATTGTTATACTCTCAAGCCTATGAAGTGTTTGTTGAAGACGTAGCGGCAAAGAATATAAAGCTTCATCAAAATGCCGGTTTGCGTGCCTCGTTTCTACGTCATCAACTATAGTTCCATGCTCCCAAGGTATGAATGCAATTATGTTTATATAGGAGCTTGGAACAAAGTTTGTTGGGTGTTAGGTTTAATTAAAACTATGTTTACTTTCAGAAAAATTTAATTAGAACTTTAAAAATAAAGTATATAAAGTTTCTGGGCCAAAAATTGAATTTTTTAAAAATTCTGGAAGTCGTTAGAAATGTCGTTCGAACGAGTTTTTCGTTCGAACCAGGTTTCGTTCGAACGAGTTTGCCAACAAGTCTAAACTGGTCCGTCGTTCGAAATGCCGTTCGAACGAGATTGTTCGTTCTAATGAGATTTCAAACGAGATTCTAACAAGTCCAAAATGGAGCGTCGTTAGAAGTCTCGTTCGAACGAGAGTTCGTTCGAACGAAATCTCGTTCGAACGAACTGCTAGGCGGGAACAGTTTTTTGGCAGTTTTTAACCCACTTTCCCACTTGTTTCTTAACTGATTTTTTCAGACTTTATGAAAGACGGGAATCACATTTTCCAAACTAACATTTCCAAAATATTTCCATCTCTTAGAGAGTTTTTTAGAGCAAAAATGGTTTAGGAAAATGTTCATGTTTTGAGTGTTATTTTTCAAAGAGAAAATCCTTCACACTCTAGTTTACACCCAATTGTGTTTAGTCCAAGTTCTTATTTACATATTAAATTTCTTGGAGTTTTAGCACTGGTTTATCTCTACCGAATTCAAGAAGAGAAGTTTTGGTTTGCTTCTACATCCATCAAAGAAGAAGACTTTTTGTTGCGATTCTACCCACTTGGAGAAAGGCTCCTTGCTCGGGTGACGATGACCATAGAAAGCCCCATCAGTGGATTCCGAGACCGCGGTAGAGTTCCGAGGTTGTCCGCTAGGAAGAGGTGTCTACAAGAAGAAGCGTCGAGGCTTGAGAGGGATCGAGTCAGTCGTTGTAAGTCTATATGTCTTGTAATTGTAATTCCATATCTAGTGGACTTGTGGCTAGGGCCGTCTGAGGTTTTTTCCCGTCTTGGGTTTTTCCTCATACATCGCGGCGTAGTGTGATATTGTTTATTTTATCTTGCTTCATAATTTAGAACGCATGCTTAGGATAAATTCAAGATAAAATTCGGTTTAAATTATCACACTCAATTTAATTTGGACTTATATTAAATGTTGGGTAATGTTTATTTAATTCAAGTCATTGGCTAAAATTTGGTTTCGCCTAATTTTCTAATTTTGATAAATATGACTTAGGCAAATTATAGGACTTGGATTAATGAATCGGTTTAAGTGAATATATTAATTGTATTAATCTTACTTCACTTGGTTTCTATTTTAATTTTTTTTTATGAAATTAAAATTTGTTGGTATTAAAGTTGAACCATCACCTTTACGCTTCCGCATCGTGTTTGTTGTTTTACACATAAAAAGGAAATTACGAGCTTGCTTTTTCATACTTAGTATTTCGCAATTTTTTGACTCAGACCATACTGTTACCTTTTCAAAGAACAATTGCAAGATTTTAAATGAAAAAGGTGAATGCATAATTACTGGATTCAGAACTCCTGACAACTGCTACATTGTCAATAACAATTCTGAAATTTGTAATGTTGCAAGAATGGTTGACAACGAGATATGGCATAATAGAATGGGTCACATAAATTACGATAATCTTAGTAAATTGTCTACTCACGACATAGTAAGAGGAATTACAAAAATTAAACCCATTTATAATATTGTTTGTGGTTCCTGTCAAGAAGGTAAAATTGTTAAGGCCCCTCATAAGAAAGTCAAAGATATTCTCACCTCTAATCCCTTAGAACTCATCCATATGAACCTAATGGGTCCTTCCCAAACTGTTAGCCTTTGTGGACACAGTTATATCTTAGTTATGGTTGATGACTTCACCAGATTTACTTGGGTAGCCTTTTTAAAACAAAAGTCTGACACTTTTCAAACCTTCCTAAAAATTCTTCTTAGGATTGAAAATGAAAAGGACACTCAAGTAAATAGAATTCAGAGTGATAGAGGTGGTGAATTCAAAGACACAGGTATTGTAGAATACTGTGACTATAATGGTTATAAACACGAGTTCAGTGCTCCTAAGACTCCTCAACAAAATGGAATCGCCGAGAAGAAGAATCGTACCTTGCAAGAGATGGCACGTGTCATGTTACATGCCAAGAATTTACCTAAATATTTTTGGGTAGAATCTATTCGTACTGCGTGTCACATCATTAATAGGGTCTATCTTAGAAAGAATTTCAAACAAACCCCATACAAAATTTGGTACACTGATGCTGACTGGGCTGGGTGTACTGATGATCGTAAAAGCACTTCAGGAGCATGTTATTATATAGGTAATAACTTGGTAGGATGGAGTAGTAAAAAACAAAACTGCACATCTCTCTCAATAGCTGAATCTGAATACATAGCCGCTGGCAGCTGTTGTGCTCAATTAATGTGGCTTAAACAAATGCTAAGTGATTATGGTATTCAAGAAAACCAATTGCATCTCTATTGTGATAATCAAAGTGCGATTAATATTTCTAAAAATCCTTTTCAACACTCGCGAACAAAGCATATTAAAATAAGACATCATTTTATACGTGAATTGGTTGAATCTAAGGAATTAGAAATCAATTATCTTCCTACTGGTCTACAACTCGCAGATATGTTTACCAAACCTCTAGATTATAATAGATTCATTTCATTACGTAAATCTATTGGTATGGTTTGTGCTGAGTAATACCTTTGCTGCTTGTCCAAGTTTTTCCCTTTGTCCATTTGAGAAAAAATGAGGGAGAAATTTGAGTCTACTAATCTCTTACATATACTAAACAGCTTGATCTTAGTAATTCATTGCAGGTATTCCTTTTTGTACAGTTACTCTCAACAGTTGTAATAGGGTATTCAAATGTACTTAGTTGAGTTATGTATTTTTGATTTCTAGGTATTGGATAGATAGAATTTTGATAGGAATAAGTTTTTCTTATTTTTTTGTTGCCCTACGAGTCCAAGATGACTCAAAGGAGATTTTGTCTCATATTTCCAAAGGGGGAGATTGAAGCCCTTATACTTTTGACACACTTGAGTCTATATTATATAAGTGCTCATCTAGTTTGGAAATTGTGACAAAATTGTGTCTACCTAGAAACCAAAGAGCCTCAGAAGTTGGATTGCCTATTCATCTCTCTTTCTTGCTTTGATCAAGAACCTATTGCCAACACTCACACACTGTAGAATTCATTTTTTGCATATCATATTGCATAATTATGTGTGTACATGTGTTGCGTGTGTTTAAATCCCTAAGTTTGATTTTTAATAATTTTTTGGGATTTTTTAAAACAATTTTTAAACCATGTTTTATTAATTAAAACTTGATTTATAAGTTTTGGGGGTAAATCTCTTAATATTATTTGTTGTGTATTATGGCCTAATGTTACCTTGGGTAGAATCCAAAAGCGGCAGAGAATTCAGGATATACTTTGTAATTAGTTTGGACGCGCGTTTTATATCCCTTAACTGGCCAACACCTGTTCCCCTCTGATTGGTTAGAAGTGTGTTTCTTTACTGAGACAATCGACACGTGTGTTATCAGCCCTTGGATCATTTCTTATCAATGGTCTGCATGTTGCCTTGATGAATCCCCGTGTAACTTTTTAAGCCAATCAGCATTCGTTTAAGCACTGCCTTGTGTGAGCCCTTAGATTCAAGTCAATTTAAATTGACTCGATCTCAGCCCTTGGTTTTGATAAGATATCTCTAACCTTCTCCTCCCACTATAAAAATGACCCTTCCCTCAGACTTCGAAGACTTTTGCCAGTTGCATTCTTCTGAGAGAATAGAGAGAGAAGAGAGAAGAGAGAAGAGAGAAACCAGAGATAGAAGAAAGTTAGAAACCCTAACTTCGTCCAAATCCTCTTCAAACCTAACCCAAACACTTCTTTAAAACACCATAACCAAAAACACTACCCTGAGTGTTCTTGAGTGTTTGAGAGTTTGAGTTGAGTTATTTTTGTTGCTGTAACCTTGTGTTCGTGAGATCTTGTTTCAAACTTAGACTTTTACTTAGATCTAGTTTCTGATTTCATAGAAATCTCAGATCTGAGTTATTCATGTTACGTTACACTTAGTTTTTCTTTATTTCTCATCTTGAGAAATATATTGTTGATTATTTTCTCTAAAACGTTTTCTTACTTTGAAATCAACAATAAATGCTTTCTGTTTCTTGTTCTTGTAAAACTAAGCCTTTGACCAAGTTTGGAATCTCACTTGGAGGTTTTCAATCTCAAAAAGTTTTTGTTTTAAATTCTGAGATTGATTAAGACCTTGTCTGTCTTCATAGCAAGGTATCCGTGGATTCTGGGAATGAGTTAAAGGTCAAATAAGGTTCAAAGTTTTCTAAGAAGAAAGAAAAAGAAAAGATCACATCATATAGTGTTATTGTAATTTGTTAGGACTGTTTGTACTTAATAAGTGTGTGTGTGTGTGCATGCATGTGTTAGAAAGAACCTCCACAAACACTTACACCCTACAACACGAAAAGTGTTGGTAATAAGATCTTGTGAACAAAAGTCGACGTAAAGTGCTGGAACAAATCAGAAGTTGACAAACTGAGAGAACTACATCTACTATCAGAACTGCAGAGAAGTTTAAGGACACCAGAGGGTACATTCCTAAACTTATATAGGTCTGAGTTGTTTGCATGTTAGTTATATAGTTTGTAACTCATATATTTGTTTTAGTGGATTTTTCATTTTACTCCGTAGAGGGAGTCGTGGATGTTTCCTCAATTGGTGAGGTTTTACCACGTAAAAAATTGTGAACAGAAGCCTTCTACATTTTCTCATCTCATTCTTGGTTGTGCTGTGTTTAAAACTTGTTTAAACTATCTTTTAAACTTGTTTCCCAAATCTTGAATAACATCTCGTACATACTGATTATTAAACACTTCTTGTGATTAATCCTTTTTTATTTAAGAAAAGAGTTTCTTCAAAAAACAACTTGGAGTTACTTAAATAGTTTATTTTCAATAAACGGCTTTAGTAACGCATTTTTCAAATGTAACTCGTAGGAGCTTACCGCACGATCACGGGACTCTAAGTTTGAGAATAAGACGTTAATGTTTCTTATTTCTAGACTTAGGAATAAAAACATGGCATTAGTTGGAGAAAACTCGAAAGAACCCCCAAACGGCCCGTTGAGTGGCACCAACCACTAGCACGGGACCACTGTAACTCAAAGGAAATTACCGCGTGATCACGACACTCTCGGTTTGAGAATACAATGATAATTTGCATATTTTAAGACTTAGGCTTAAAAACATGGTGGTAGTGGGTGAAAACCCAAAACAACCCCCGAACGGCCCCATGAGTGGCACCAACACCATATACCGGAGCAATGTAACTTGTAGGAACTTACCGCGGGATCACGAGACTCCTTGTCTGAGAATATTATGATAATTTGTATATTTCTAGACTTTGGCATAAAAATATGGTGTTAGTGGTCAAAGCCCAAAATAGCCCTTAAATGGCCACGTGAGTTGCACTAACACTTGGCTCGGGACCAATGTAACTCATAGGAACTTATTGCTTGATCATGGGACTCCCGGTTTGAGAATACGATGATAATTTGCATATTTCTTGACTGAGGATTAAAAACATAGCGTCAGACGGAAAAAACTCGACACATCCCCAAAATAACCCCGGGAGTGGCACCAATACCTCGCACGTGAGCAACCTAACTCGTAGGAACTGACCACGCAATCAAGGTACTCTCGGTTTGAAAATACGATGATAATTTGCATATTTCTAGACTTAGGCATAAAAACTTGGCGTTAGTGGGAGAAAACACGAGATAACCCCTGAACGGCCCTGTGAGTGGGTCCAACACCTCGCACGAGACCAATGTAACTCGTAGGAACTGAGCGTGCAATCAGGAGACTCCCAATTTGAGAATAAGATGAAAATTTGCTTATTTTTATACATCGACATAAAAACATGGCGATAGTGGGTGAAAACTCAAAACAACCCCCGAACGACCCCGTGAGTGGCACCAACACCTCGCTCGGGATCAATGTAACTTAAAGAAACTTATCGTGCGCTTACGGGACTAACGGTTTAAGAATACGATGATAATTTAAAAATATCAGGACTTAAGCAAAACATGGCATTAGTGGGCGAAAATGCGAAACAGCCCCCAAACGTCCCTTGAGTTGCACCAACACCTCGTACGGGACCAATGTAACTCGTAGGAACTGACCCCGTGATCATGGGACTCCTGATTTCAGAATACAATGATAATTTTCATATTTCTAGACTAAGGTATAAAAACATGGCGTTAGAGGGTGAAAACCCAAGACAGCCCCCGAAATGCCCTATAAGTGGCATTAACACCTCGCACGAGACCAATCTAACTCGTAGGAACTGATCGCGCGATGATGGGACTCCCAGTTCAAGAATACGATGATAATTTGCATATTTCTAGACTTAGGCTTAAAAACATGGCGTTAGTGGCTGAAAACCCGAAACATCCCACGAACGGCCCCGTAAGTGGAACCAACACCTCGCTAGTTACCAATGTAACTTGTAGGAACATATCGTGCGATCACGGGACTCTCGGTTTGAGAATACGATGATAATTTTCATATTTCTAGACTTAGGGGTAAAAACATGGTGTCAGTGGGTGAAAACCTAAAATAGCCCCTCAATGGCCCCGTAAGTGGCACTAACATCTCACAAGGGATCAGTGTAACTCATAAAAACTTACCGTGTGATCACGGGACTTCCGGTTTGAGAATACAATGATAATTTAAAAATATCAAGACTTAAGCAAAACATGGCGTTAGGGGGTGAAAACCCGAAACATCCCCCGAAGGGCCCCTTGAGTGGCACCAACACCTTGCACGAGAACAATGCCACTCGTAGGAACTGACCGTGCGACCACGGGAGTCCCTGTTTGAGAATACCATGATAATTTTCATATTTCTAGACTTAGGCTTAAAAACATGGCGTTAGTTATTGAAAACTCGAAACAACCCCCGAACGGCCCAGTGAGTGGCACCAACACCTCGCGTGGGACCAATATAACTCGTAGAAACTTACCGCATGATCATGGGACTCCCGATTTGAGAATACGATGATAATTTTCATATTTCTAGACTTAGGCTTAAAAATAATGTGTTAGTAGGTGAAAACCCGAAACAGCCCATGAACGGCCCTGTGAGTTGAGCCAATACCTCGCTAGGGACCAATATAACTCATAGGAACTTACTGCGCGATCACTTGAATCCTGGTTAGATAATACGATAAAATTTTTCATATTTCGTAACTTAGTCATAAAAATATAGCGTTAGATGGCAAAAACCCGACACAGCCCCCGAATAGCCCCGTGAGCGGCACCAACACCTCACACGTTACCAATGTAATTCGTAGGAACTGACCGCGTGATCGTGGGACTCGTAATTTGAGTATAGGAAGGTGATTTTCATATTTCTAGACTCGGGCTTAAAAATATAGCTTTAGTGGGTGAAAAACCGAAACAACCCCCGAACGGCCCTGTGAGTGGCACCAACACCTCGCACGGGACCAATGTAACTCGTAGGAACTGATCGTGCGATCACGGGACTCTGGGTTTGAGAATACGATGAAAATTTACATATTTCTAGACTTAGGCTTAAAAACATGGCGTCAGTGATTGAAAACCCAAAACGGCCACCGAACGGCCCCGTGAGTGGCACCAACACCTCGCACAGGATCAATGTAACTCGTAGCAAAATTGCCGTGCAATCACGGAACTCTGGGTTTGATAATACGATGATAATTTTTATATTCCAAGACTTAGGCATAAAAACATGGCATTAGTGGGTAAAAACCTGAAACATCCCCCCGAACGTTCCCGTGAGTGGCACCAACACCTCGCACGGGACCAATGTAACTCATAGGAACTTACCGTGCGATCACAGGACTCCCAGTTTAAGAATA
Organism: Sambucus nigra; assembly: GCA_949130495.1. NCBI lineage: Eukaryota > Viridiplantae > Streptophyta > Magnoliopsida > Dipsacales > Adoxaceae > Sambucus > Sambucus nigra. The sequence continues at coordinate 264,359,141 of OX422212.1, forward strand.
CTACGCTAATTTGCATATTTCTATACTTCAGCATAAAAACATGGCGTTAGTGGGTGAAAACCCAAAACATCCCTCGAACGTCCCCGTCAGTGGAACCATCGCCTCGTTCGGGACCATCGTAACTCATAGGAATTGATTATGCAATCACGAAACTCCTAGTTTGAGAATACGATGATCATTTGCATATTTCTAGACTTATGGATAATAACATGGTGTTAGTATGTGAAAAGCCAAAACAGCCCCCCAAACGGCCCTGTGAGTGGGACCAACACCTCGCACGGGACCAATGTAACTCGGAGGAATTTACTGCACGATCACGGGACTCCTAGTTTGAGAATACTATGATAATTGGCATATATCTAGACTTTGGCATAAAAATATGGCTATAGTGGGAGAAAACCCAAAACAGCCCCCAAAGGGCCCCGTGAGTGGCACAAACACCTCGCTAGGGAACAATGTTACTCGTCAAAACTTACCATGCGATCACGTGTCTCTCATTTTGAGAATAAAATGATAATTTTCAAATTTCTAGACTTAGGAATAAAAACATGGTGTTAGAGGGTGAAAACCCAAAACAACCCCTTAACAGTCCCGTGAGTGGCACCAACACCTGGCAAGGGATTAATGTAACTCATAGGAACTTACCGCGCAATCATTGGACTCTCGGTTTACGAATATGATGATAAGTTGAAAATTTCTAAACTTGGGTATAAAAACATGGTGTTAGTTGGTGAAAACCGAAACAACCCTTGGCACTAACACCTCGCAAGGGATCAATCTAACTCGTAGGAACTTAACGTGCGAGCACAAGACTCCCGGTTTGAGAATATGATGATAATTTAAAAATATTAAGACTTAAGCAAAACATGGTGTTAGTGGGTGAAAATCCCATACAGCCCCCGAACGGCCCCGTGAAAAGGCACCAACACCTCGCACGGGACTAATATAACTCGTAGGACCTTACCATACGATCACGAGAATCCCGATTTGAGAATACGACATTAATTTGCATATTTCTAGACATAGGCTTAAAAGCATGGTGTTAGTGGGTGAAAACCCAAAACAACCCTCGAATGGCCCCCTAATTGCCACCAACACCTTGCACAGGACCAATCTAACATGTTAGAACTGATCGCGCGATCGAAGGACTCCCGGTTTCAGAATATGACGATAATTTGCATATTTCTAGACTAAGGCATAAAAACATGGCGTTAGTGGGTGAAAACCCAAGACAGACCCCGAAATGCCCTATGAGTGGTATTAACACCTCGTAAGAGACCAATCTAACTCGTAGCAGCTGATCGCGCGATGACGGGACTCCCAGTTCGAGAATACGATGAGAATTTGCATATTTATAGATTTAGGCTTAAAAACATGGCGTTAGTGGGTGAAAACTCGAAACATCCCACAAACGGCCCCATAAGTGGAACCAACACCTCACTAGGGACCAATGTAACTCGTAGGAACTGATCGCACGATCATGGGAATCCCCATTTAAGAATACCACAATAATTTGCATATTTCTAGACATAGGCTTAAAAACATGGCGTTAGTGGGTGAAAACCCAAAATAGTCCCCGAACGGCCCCATGAGTGGCACTAACACCTCGCACAAGATCGTTATAACTCGTAGAAACTTACCGCGCGATCACGGGACTCCCGATTTGAGAATACTATGATAATTTTCATATTTCTAGACTTAGGCAAAAAAACATCGCGTTAGTGGGTGAAAATCCAAAACAGCCCGTGAACGGCCCCGTGAGTCCAACCAATACCTCGCTAGGGACCAATATAACTCGTAGGAACTTATCACGCGATCACGTGACTCCCGGTTTGAGAATACGATAATAATTTTCATATTTCTTCACTTAGTCTTAAAAATATGGCGTTAGGCGGCAAAAACCTCACACATCCCCCGAACAGCCCCGTGAGTGGCACCAACACCTCACACGTTACCAACGTAATTTGTAGGAACTAACCGCGTGATCATGGGACTCGCAATTTGAGAATACAAAAGAAATTTGCATATTTCTAGACTCGGGCTTAAAAACATGGCTTTAGTGGGTGAAAGCCCGAAACAGCCCCCGAACGACCCCGTAAAAAGTCACTAACATCTCACACGGGACCATTGTAACTCGTAGAAGTGACCGCGAGATCACAGGACTCCTAATTTAAGAATACGATGATAATTTGCATATTTCTAGACTTAGGCTTAAAAACATGGCATTAGTGGGTGAAAACCCGAAACAGCCCGCGAACGGTCCCATGAGTGGAACCAACACCTCGTTAGGTATCAATGTAACTCTTAGGAACTTACCGCGTAATCACGGGACACCCGATTTGAGAATACAATGATAATTTGCATATTTCTAGACTTGGGCATAAAAATAAGGCGTTAGTAGGTGAAAACTCAAAACAGCCCTCGAACAGACCCATTTGTGGCACTAACACCTCGCTCGGATTATATATAACTCGTAACAACTTATCGCGCAATCACGGGACTCCCAATTTGAGGATACGATGATAATTAAAAAATCGCTGGACTTAAGCAAAATATGGGGTTACTGGTTGAAAACCTATAACAACCCCCGAACGGCCCTATGAGTGGCACCAACACCTCGTACATGACCAATATAACTCGTAGGAATTGACCGCATGATCACAGGAATCCCGGTTTGAGAATACGACAATTATTTGAATATTTCTAGACTTAGGCTTAAAAATATGGCGTTAGTGGGGGAAAACCCGAAACTTACCCCGAACGGCTCTCTGTGTGGCACTAAAACCTCTTACGGGACCAATGTAACTTGTAGGAACTGATCGCGCGATCACGGAACTCTCAGATTGAGAATACAATGAAAATTTACATATTTCTAGACTTAGGGATAAAAACATGGCGTTAGTGGGTGAAAACCCAAAATAGCCCCCCGAACGGCCCCGTGAGTGGAACCAACACCTCGCACGGGATCAATATGACGCATATGAATTTACTGCACGATCACGAGACTCCAAGTTTGATAATACTACGATAATTGGCATATTTTTATACCTTGGCATAAAAACATTGCTATTGTCGGAGAAAACCCAAAACATCACCCGAACGGCCCCGTGAGTAGCACCAACACCTCGCTCGGGACCAATGTTACACGTCGGAACTTACCACATGATTATGGGTCTCCCGACTTGAGAATACAACATGGCATTGGGGGGGCGAAACCCAAAATAACCCCCGAATGGCCCCATGAGTGGAACCAACACCGCACACGGGAGCAACGTAACTCATAGGAACTGACTGCACGATCACAGGACTCCCGATTTGACATACGACGATAATTTAAAAATATCAGGACTTAAGCAAAACATGGCGTTAGTGGGTGAAAACCCAAAATAGCCCTTAAAAGGCCCCGTAAGTGGCACCAACACCTCGCACGGGACCAATGTAACTCGTAGGAACTTACCGTGCGGTCACGAGACTCCTGGTTTGAGAATTCAATGATAATTGGCATATTTCTTTACTTCATCATAAAAACATGGCTATAGTGGGAGAAAACCCAAAACAGCCCCCGAACGGCCCTGTAAGTGGCACCAACAGCTCGCTCGGGACCAATGTTACTCGTTGGAACTTACCACGCGATCACAGGTCTACTAGTTTGAGAATACAATGATAGTTTTCATATTTCTAGACTTAGGAATAAAAACATGGTGTTAGGGGTGAAAACCCAAAACAACACCCGAACGGCCCCGTGAGTGGCACTAAAACTGCGCACGGGACCAATGTAACTCGTAGGAACTGACCGCACGATCAAGGGACTCCCGATTTGACATACGCCAATAATTTAAAAATATCAAGACTTAAGTAAAACATGGCGTCAGTGGGTGAAATCCCAAAATAGCCGCTAAAAGGCCCTGTGAGTGGCACCAACACCTCGGACAAGACAAATGTAACTCGTGGGAACTGACCACACGATCAAAATACTCTCGGTTTGAAAATACAATGATAATTTACTTATTTATAGACTTAGGCATAAAAACATGGCTTTAGTGGGTGAAAACCCAAAACATCCCCAAAATGGCCCTGTGAGTGGCACCAACACCTTGCACGAGACCAATGTAACTCGTTGGAACTGAGCACACAATCACGGAACTCCAAGTTTGAGAATACGACAATAATTTGCATATTTCTAAACTTGGGCATACAAACATGGCGTTAGTGGTGAAAACTCGAAACAGCCCTGAACGGTCCCGTGAGTGGCACCAACACCTCCCATGGGACCAATGAAACTCGTAGGAACTGACCACGCAGCCGCGGGACTCTCGGTTTGAGAATACGATGGTAATTTACATATTTCTAGACTTAGGCTTAAAAACATGGCATTAGTGGGTGAAAACTCGAAACAACCCCCGAACGACCCTGTGAGTTTCCCCAACACCTCGTACGGGAACAATGTAACTCGTAGTAAATTACCGTGCGATCATGGGACTCTTGGTTTGAGAATACGATGATAATTTGCATATTTTTAAACTTTGGCATAAAAACATGGCGTTAGTGGGTGAAAACCCAAAATAGCCCTCGAACGACCCCATCAGTGGCACCATCCCCTCTCTCGGGACCATCATAACTCGTAGGAATTGATCACGCGATCACGAAACTCTCAGTTTGAGAATACGATGATAATTTGCATATTTTTAGACTTAGGGATAAAAACATGACGTTAGTGGTTGAAAACCAAAAATAGCCCCCCGAACGGTATCGTGAGTGGGACAAACACCTCGCACGGGACCAATGTGACTCGTAGGAATTTACTGCGCAATCACGAGACTCCTCGTTTGAGAATACTATGATAATTGGCATATTTCTAGACTTCGGCATAAAAACATGGCTATAGTGGGAGAAAACCCAAAATAGCCCCCGAACAACCCCATGAGTGATACCAACACCTGGCTCGGGACCAATATCACTCGTCGGAACTTACCAGGTGATCACGGGTCTACCGATTTGAGAATTTAACAATAATTTGCATATTTGTAGACTTAGGCTTAAAAACATGGCATTAGGGGGTGAAAACCCAAAACAACCCCCGAACATCCCCGTTAGTGGCACCAACACCGCGCACGGGACCAATGTAACTCGTAGGAACTGACCGCATGATCACGGAACTCCCGATTTGACATACGACGATAATATAAAAATATTAAAACCTAAGTAAAACATGTCATTAGTGGGTGAAAACCCAAAATAGCCCTTGAAAGGCCCCGTGATTGACACCAACACCTCACACAGGACCAATGTAACTCGTTGGAACTTACCGTGCTGTCACAGGACTCCTAGTTTGAGAATCCTACGATAAGTGGCATATTTCTAGACTTTGGCATAAAAACATGGCAATAGTGGGTGAAAATCCAAAACAGCCCCCGAACAGTCCCGTGAGTGGCACCAAAACCTCGCTCGGGACCACGCGATCACGGGTCTCCCGATTTGAGAATACAACGATAATTATCATATTTCAAGACTTAGGCATAAAAACATGGCGTTAGGGGGTGAAACCCCAAAATAACCCCCGAACGGCCATGTGAATGGCACCAACACCATGCACGGGACCAATGTAACTCGTAGGAACTGACTGTACAATCACGGGACTCCCTATTTGACATACGATGATAATTTAAAAATATTAGGACTTAAGCAAAACATGGCATTAGTGGGTGAAAATCCAATATAGCCCCTAAAAGGCTCCCTAAGTGGCACCAACACCTCGCATGGGACCAATGTAACTCGTAGGAACTCACCACACGACCAGAATACTCCTTATTTGAGAATACTACAATAATTGGCATATTTCAAGACTTCATCTTAAAAACATGGCGTTAGTGGGAGAAAACCCAAAACAGCCCCCGAACGGCCCCTTGAGTGGCACCAACACCTCGCGCGGGACCAATGTAACTCGTAGGAACTGACCGCGCGATCACGGGAATCTTGATTTGAGAATACGATGATAATTTGCATATTTCTACGCTTAGGCTTAAAAGATGGCGTTTGTGGGTAAAAACTCAAAACAACCCCCGTATGGCCCCGTGAGTGGCACCAGCACCTCGCACGAGACCAATATAACTCGTGGGAACTTATCGCACGATCACGAAACTCCCAATTTGAGAATACGAAAATAATTTAAAAATATAAGGACTTAATCAAAACATGGCGTTAGTGGGTGAAAACCCAAAACAGTCCCCAACGGCCCCGTGAGTGGCACCAACACCTCGCACGGGACTAATGTAACTCATTAGAACTTACAGCGTGATCATGAGACTCCCGATTTTAGAATATGACAATAATTTGCATATTTATAGACTTTGGCATAAATACGTGGCGTTAGTGGGTGAAAACCCAAAACAACCCTAGAACGGCCCCATGAGTGGCTCCAACACCTCGCTCGAGACCAATGTAACTCGTAGGAACTTACCGCGTGATCACTGGTCTCCCGATTTGAGAACACAACGATAATTTGCATATTTCCACACTTAGGCATAAAAATATGACGTTAGTGGGTGAAAACGCAAAACAACCCCCAAACGGCCCCGTGAGTGGCACCAACACTTCGCACGGGACCAATGTAACTCGTAGGAACTGATCGTGCGATCACTGGAATCCTGATTTGAGAATACGACGATAATTTCCATATTTCTACACTTAGGCTTAAAACATGGCGTTAGTGGGTAAAAATCCGAAACAACCCTTGTACAGCCCCGTGAGTGGCACCAGTATCCCGCACGGGACCAATGTAACTTGTAGGAACCTATCGCACGATCACGGGACTCTCGATTTGAGAATACGATGATAATTTAAAAATATGAGGACTTAATCAAAACATGGCGTTAGTGGGTGAAAAACCAAAACAACCCCCAAACGGCCCCGTGAGTGGCGCCAACATCTCGCATGGGACCAATATAACTCGTAGGAACTGATCGTACGATCACCGGAATCCCGATTTGGGAATACGATAATAATTTGCATATTTCTAGACTCTGGCATAAAAACATGGCGTTAGTGGGTGAAAACGTAAAACAACCCCCTTACGGACCCTTGAGTGACACCAGCACATCGCACGGGACAAATGTAACTCGTAGGAACTTAACGCATAATCACGGGACTCCCAATTTGATAATACAACCAATAAAAATATGGTGTTAGTGGGTGAAAACCCGAAACAGCACCCAAACGGCCCCGTGAGTGGCACCAACACTTCGTAAGAGACAAATGTCACTCGTAGGAACTTACCACGCGATCACGGGAATCCCAGTTTGAGAATATGATGATAATTTTCATATTTTTAGACTTAGGCTTAAAATATGGCGTTAGTGGGTGAAAACAACCCCTGAACGGTCCTCTAAATGGCACCAACACCTCCCACGGGACCCATCTGACACGTAGGTACTGACCACGCGATCACTCGACTCGCGATTTGAGAATATGATGATAATTTGCGTATTTCTAGACATAGGGATAAAAACATGACGTTAGTGGGTAAAAACAAAAAGAGCCCCAGAACAACCACGTGAGTGGCACCAACACCTCGCACTGGACTAATGTAACTTTTAGGAACTTACTGTATGATCACGGGACTCTCGGTTTGAGAATACGACGATAATTTAAAAATATCAGGATTCAAGTAAGACATGGCATTATTGGGTGAAAACCCAAAATAGTCCCTGAACGGTCCCGTGAGTGACCCCAACACCTCGTACAGGACCAATGTAACTCGTAGGAACTTACTGTGTGATCACGGGACTCTCGGTTTGATAATACGATGACAATTTAAAAATATCAGGGCTTAAGTAAAAAATGGCTTTAGTTGGTAAAAACTCGAAACTGCCCCCGAACGACCCCGTGAGTGGCACCAACATTTCGCATGGGACCAATGTAACTCGTAGGAACTGAATGTGGGATTATAGGAATACCAGTTTGAGAATATGATGATAATTTGTGTATTTCTAGACTTAGGCTTAAAAACATGGTGTTAAAGGGTGAAAACCCGAAATAGCCTCTGAACGGTCCCGTGAGTGGCATCAACACCTCACACGGGACCATTATAACTTTTAGGAACAGACAGCGTGATCACGAGACTCCCTATTTGAGAATACAATGATTTGTTGCATATTTCTAGACTTAGGCATAAAAACATGGCATTAATGGGTGAAAACTCGAAGCTTCCCCCGAACGACCAGTGAGTGGCACCACCACCTCGCACCTTGTAAATCGTAGGAACTGACCAATACCTCGCACAGGACCAATGTAACTCGTAGGAACGACCCGTGAGTGGCACCAATACCTCGCACAGGACCAATGTAACTCGTAGGAATTTATCACGTGATCACGGGATTCCTGATTTGAGATTACGATGACAATTTGCATATTTCTAGACTTAGGTTTAAAAACATGGCGTTAGTGGTTGAAAACCCCGAAACAGCCCACGAGCGGTCCCGTGAGTGTCATCAACACCTCGCACGGGACCAATAAACTCTTAGGAACTGACCGCATGATCACAGGACTCTCGGTTCATGAATACGACGATAAGTTCCATATTTCTAGTCTTTGGCATAAAAACATGGCGATGGTGGGTGAAAATTTGAAACTTCCCCCGAACGACCCCGTGAGTGGCACCAACATCTCGCACAGGACCAATGTAACTCATAGGAATTTACCGGGCGATCACGGGACTCTCAGTTTGAGGATTTGATGATAATTTGTATATTTCTACACTTAGGCTTAAAAACATGGCGTTAGAAACAAAAATCCGACACAGCCCCCGAATGACCCCGAGAGTGGCACTAAGACCTCGTACGGGACCAATATAACTCGTAGGAACTGACCACGCAATCACGGAACACCCGATTTAAGAATACGATCGTAATTTGCATATTTCTAGACTTAGGCTTAAAAACATGGAGTTAGCGAATGAAAACCCAAAACAGCCCCCGAACGGCCCCGTGAGTGACACCAACACCTCGCATGGTACCAATGTAACTTGTAGGAACATATCTCCCGATCATGGGACTCCAAGTTTGAGAATATGATGATAATTTAAAAATATTATGACTTAAGAAAAACATTGCGTTAATGGGTAAAAATAAAAATAAAAACCTAAACGGCTCCGTGAGTGGCACCAACACCTCGCACGGGACCAATATAACTCGTAGGAACTTATCGCGCGATCACGGGAATACCGGTTAGAGAATACAATGATAATTTTCATATTTCAAGACTTAGGATTTAAAACAAGGTGTTAGTGGCTGAAAACACGAAACATCCCCCGAACGGTCCCGTGAGTGTCACCAACACCTCGCACGTGACCAATATAACTCTTAAGAACTGACCGCGCGATCACGGGACTCCTGATTTGAGAATATGATGATTAGTTGCATAAAAACACGGCGTTAGTGGGTGAAAACTAGAAACTTCCCCTGAACGGACACGTGAATGGCACTAACACCTCGCACAGGACCCTTGTAACTCGTTGGAACTGATCGCGCGATCACGGGACTTTCGGTTTGAAAATACGATGATAATTTTCATATTTCTAGAATTAGGCATAAAAACATGGCATTAGTGGGTGAAAACTCGATATAACCACCGAACGGCCCCATGAGTGGCACCAACACCACGCACGGGACCAATGTAACTCGTAGGAACTTACCGCGCGATCATGGGATTCCCAATTGAGAATACGATGATAATTTTCATATTTCTAGACTTAAGCTTAAAAATATGGCATTAGTGGGTGAAAAACCTGAAACTGCCCACGAACGGTCCCGTGAGTGTCATCAACACCTCGCACGGGACCAATATAACTCTTAATAATTGACCGCACGATCACGAGACTCCCGATTCGAGAATACGATGATAAGTTGCATATTTCGATATTTAGGCGTAAAAACATGGCTATGGTGGGTGAAAAAACAAAACTTCCCCCTAACGGCCCCGTGAGTGGCACCAACACCTCGCACAGGACCAATGTAACTCGTAGGAATTAATGGCGCTATCACGGGACTCTCGGTTTGAGAATACGATGATAATTTTCATATTTCTAGACTTAGGCTTAAAAACATGGCGTTAGAAAGAAAAAGCTGACATAGCCCCCGAACGGCCCCGTGAGTGGCACCAACACCTCGTACGGGACAAATGTAACTCGTAGGAACTGACCGCGCAATCACGGGACTCCCAATTTGAGAATATGATGATAATTTTCTTATTTCTAAACTTAGGCTTAAAAACATGGAGTTAGCGGGCGAAAATCCAAAACAGCCCCCGAACGGCCGCGTGAGTGGCACTAACACCTCGCACGGGACCAATGTAACTCGTAGGAACTTACCACACGATCACGTAAAAACTGGTTTGAGAATACGATGATGATTTGCAAATTTCTATACTTACGCTTAAAAGCATGGAGTTAGAGGGTGAAAACTTGAGACAACTCTTGAATGGCCTTGTGAGAGGCCCCAACACCTATGTAACTCATAGGAACTGACCGTGCAATCACGGGACTCACGATTTTAGTACATGAGGTTAATTTGAAAATATCAGGACTTAGGCTTCAAAACATGGCGTTGGGGGGCGAAAACCCCAAACAGCCTCCGAACGCCCCATGAGAAGGACTAACACCTCGTAAGGGACTAATGTAACTTATAGGAACTGACCATGTGATCACAGGACTCTGCACAATAACGGGTGGCCGATGATAACCCCTAGACCGCCGATCTTCCTCACTAATCTAGCCGACCTCCGATCAGTACATCCGAGAAGATTTCGTCACTGGTCAGACCCATTTCGGGCGACCGACTCCAATGAACACCTCCCAGAGGTCGTGCCACCCGGCACCTCCATAATAGATTTTGCACCTTTCCTTATTGAGAAAAGCACTATCCAATGTGCAACAACTTTCTGTCCATGTCGCGCCACTACCCTGGTGGACGATGACCTATTTTTTGGCATGAATCCTATTGGGCTTTGTCCACCATGTGAACAACAACCACTAGGGATAAACCCTAGTACAACCACACACCTCCTCTTGATTGAACCCCCTCAAAAACAAACCACCACCTTTGAAACCCTAAGTCAACACACCCTCACCCTAAAAAATTACTAAGAACTAATCCAGAACCCTTCTCCTACAAATTCGATCAAAATTCAGTCCATTTTTATCCCATCCCCTCCTATGCTAGCCCATATACATTATGCCCTAGATGGAACCCTTAAACAAATTCAAGAACAAGGATTTGGCACGAAAACCTTGGCTTTTGACCTGGGTGGAAGAGATTTTTTATGATTTATATGAGACGTAAGAGGAAGAAGATGCCGATTAACGTAAGAATTGAAGGATCTTCCACAAATTTTCTGAAATTACTTCTGGTTGCACAAGTTTTGCCTCTCTTCCGCACAACATAGGCTTAAAAACATGGCGCTAGAGGAGGAAACCCCGAAACAGCCCCGTGAGTGGCACCGACTTCTCGAACGGGACCAATGTAACTCGTAGGAACTGATTTGTTGATAATTATAACTCATATATGCAATTTTTAAGCTTGAATATTTTTTTTGTAAAACTACTCGATTATTGATATCATTTTTTTATATCCAATCATTTGCAGGATAACATTATATCGTTTGCTTTTTTTCACGTGGCACAAATGAAGGATGCAATGGTTTACAACATGAAGATTGTTGATATAATGTTGTGGACATTCACGATTATGTCTTTTATGTGTTACAGCCGTGCGGGCGTTTATTGTTTAGTTTTATGGCCATGCGGGCATTTATAATTTGACTGTTAAATTTTATGGCCGTGCGGGCTTTATAATAAGCAAGTTTTATATTTATAGGGTTTGAAATGTCCAGAAAACAAAGGAAACTCTGCCCAAATTTTTTTTGGTCTATGAATTATTAAGACGTGTTATATTTTATGTTTGTATATATATATTAGTTTATTAACAATTTTCTCGATTTGTAATTTGTGATTATTTTTATTATTTTGCCAATAATAAATATTTGTAACACGTCGTACGCGTCAAGCGTTACACATAACAACCGACCGTGCAGTCACATGACCCCCAATTTTAGGATAGGACCAAAAAAAGATATTTTTTTAAAGTTATAGTTAAATATGGTCATGGAATTTTTACATGACCATTTTTATTTATTTCGTCGCGTATAAACAGGGTCGCGGCCAAATTCCGCGACCATTGTCCTCCTACTTTTTCCACGCGGCGTGGGTCACGGACTTTGGTCGCGACCAATTTTTGTCATGGTTGTGGGTCACGGACTTGGGCCGCGACCATTTTTTCCCCATCGCGGTATGAGTCACGTCCCAACTCCTCGACCATCTTCCATGACCCCTCCGGGCCGTGACCATTTTTTGGTCACGAACTTGGGTCGTGACCCACGAAATTGGTTGCGCCCAAAATGTTCACGACCCAAGTCCGAAACCTACAGTCTTGGTCAGGGATTTTTGTCATGACCACTCGCCAATTTTGGTGTAGTGGTAACAATACGAGTACAAATATAATACCTCTTTGCCATATATAAATTTCATGACAACATGCTCAACACAAATATAATACTACATGAATCAAAATCAAATTCCAACAAAAAAAATTTAGATTTCCAAATTAATTTAGCAATTCAAATATGACTTCAATAATAATATGAAGTCAAAGGGAATTACTCGAGAGAGATTTAAAGAGCATATTGTGTAAAACCGCATACCTCAAACCATTGTAAGTAACCAATATAAATCTTCCTAGAAACTCAAATTAAACCATCGAAAATCATCTCACAAGGATCCACAAATCATCTCCAAGCTCCAACATCAAAACAACCTCAAGAACACCTCCAAACACTAAGGTTGAATACAAAAATATAAAAGGGCTAAATGTATACAAAAAGCAGAGGAAATAAAAATATATTTACTTCATATTTTTGTGCCAAAAGTTGGTCCTCAAATGGTCACCCACGATCGGAGTCGATCGATCGATGACTCAAAAATTCTTAAACTGTCGACTAAAAATAATCCTAAGGGATAAACTTTAAAAAATAATTTGAACTCCGATTTCAAAACCGATTGAAAATCTCGTCTTTAAAAACAATTCTCAGCATTTTTTAGCATGAAAAATATTTAAATCAAAAACTTTATTTTCCTCTATATTTTTAAAATACCCCAAAAATTACGCGGGTTGTTACGCTTCCCCACTAACAATGGAATTTCGCCCTCGAAATTCGCTGAAAGCCTAACTCTCAAAATCAGGCCACTATAAAAATCTAAAAAAATAATCTCGCCTCCCAAAAATAAATTCCTCACATCTAATCTCAATGTCTAACACGACTATCACCAAAAATACTATATCTCCGAAAATTACTAATCACGCAATGAACAGAAAACCCAATCCCCGAGGGTTGCTGTATACCTAAGCTCTGATATCATTCTGCAACACTGCGCGCCCCCGAAAAGAGAACGCGGCGTGTTATTATGATAAAACTAACCAAATCCATAATCAACAAGGTATAGAGAATCTAAATAAATCCCGCAATATAGAAATAAATGAATCCACTAATCTCAATTTTCTTCAAATTAAATACAACAATTATCTCTCGAAATAAAACAACTATCTATCTTGAAATAAAATAAATCGCCAATGCTCTATACAACAAATAAACACAAATCTCCTCATCTTGTATTCTCGAATATTATTCCCAAAATAACCAAGATAAAAAAATCAATCTCCAAATATCCAAAGCGCCCCAAATCTGCGCTACCCTGCCACTAAAAGAAAATATGGGGAAGTACATAATACGATAGGAAAGTTTCTCAATAAATATTAGCTGTGAATTAAGCGTAACAATACGAGTTAGAATATTCAAATCAAATACAGATCTCATAAGCATATTTATCAAAATAATTTCTCAACAATACATTAATCGGGTCACTAGGATTCACCATACCGTGCATACTTTATCAAGTAGCCGAAAATTGAAATCTTGGCGGTGCCATACCTCTGTGCTGTATTAAAATTTCTTGACAACGTGATCAACACAAATATAATATCACATGAATCAAAATCATATTCCAACAAAACAATTTCAGATTTCCAAATGAATTTAGCAATTCAAATATGAGTTTAATAATCACATGAAATCAAATGGAATAACTCTCGAGAGATTTAAAGGGAATATTGTGTAAAACCCCATACCTCAAACCACCATAAGGAACGAATATAAATCTTCCTAGAAACTCATATTAAACCATTAAAAATTATCTCACAAGGATCAACAAATCATTTCCAATCTCCAACATTAAAACAACCTCAAGAACATCTCCAAAAACTAAGGTTGAATACATAAATATAATGGGGCTAAGTTTATATAAAAAGGATAGGAAATAAAAATATGTTTACTGCATGTGTTTTTGCTAAAAATTGGTTCTCAAATGGTCACCCACGACCCCTTTTTATAAGGCAAAAGAATGAATTTTAATCAAAACAAAACTCTTCAAAAAAACTTGCACCGCACGAAATCTGCAGTAGTCGATTGATCGGTCCCGTTAAGTCGATCGATCGATCACTCGAAAATTCTGAAACTGTCGACTTAAAATAATTCCAAGGGATAAACTTTAAAAATCATTTAAAAATTAATTTTGACTCCGATTTCAAAACCAATTGAAAATCTCGTCATTAAAAATAATTCTCAACATTTTTTAGCATGAAAAATATTAAAATCAAAAACTTTATTTTCCTCTATATTTTTAAAATACCCCAAAAATTATGCAGGTTGTTACACTTCCCCACTAATAATGGAATTTCGGCCTTGAAATTCACCGAAAGCCTAACTCTCAAAATCAGGCCACTATAACAATCTTCAAAAATAATTCCGTCTCCCAAAAATAAATTCCTCACATCTAATCTTGATGCCTAACATGACTATCACCGAAAATACTTTGTCCCCAAAAATTGTTAATCACTCAATGAACCCAAAACCCAATCCTCGAGGGTTTTCGTGTACCTAAGCTCTGATACCATTCTGTAACACCCCGCGCCCCAGAAAAGAGAACGTGGCATGCTACTACGATAAAACTAACCAAATCCATAATCAACAAGGTAAAGATCATTTAAATAAATCCCGTAATATGGAAATAAATGAATCCACTTATCTCAATTTTCTTCAAATTAAATACAACAATTGTCTCTCGAAATAAAATAACTATCTATCTCGAAATAAAATAAATCGCCAATGCTCTATACAACAAACAAATAGAAATCTCCTCAACTTGTATTCTCGAATATTATTTTCAAAATAACCAAGCTAAAAAATCAATCTACAAATATCCATAGCTCCCCAAATCCGCGCTACCCTTCCACTAAATGAAAATATGGGGATGTACATAATACGTCAGGAAAGTTGCTCAATAAATATTAGGTGTGAATAAAGCGTAACAATACGAGTACGAATATTCAAATCAAATATAGATCTCATAAGCATATTTATCAATATAATTTCTCAGTAATACATTAATTGGGTCACCAGGATTCACCATACCGCGCATACTTTATTAAGTAGCCGAAAATTGGAATCTTGGCGGTGCCAAACCTCTGTGCCATATTAAAATTTCATGACAACGTTCTCAACACAAATATAATACCACATGAATCAAAATCAGATTCCATAAAAAAAAATTCAGATTTCCAAATGAATTTAGCAATTCAAATACGAGTTCAATAATAACTTGAAATCAAAGGGAATAACTCGAGATAAATTTAAAGAGAATATTGCGTAAAACCCCATATCTCAAACCATCGTAAGGAGCCAATATAAATCTTCCCAGAAACTCAAATTAAACCATCAAAAATCATCTCATAATGATCCACAAATCATCTCCAAGCTCCAACATCAAAACAACCTCAAGAACACCTCAAAAAACTAAGGTTGAATACATAAATACAAAGGGGCAAAGTGTATATAAAAAGGAGAGGAAATAAAAATATGTTTATTGCATATTTTTGTGCCAAAAGTTGGCTCTCAAATGGTCACCCACGATCCCTTTTTATAAGGCAAAAGAATAGAATTTAAATCAAAACAAAACTCCTTAAAACAACTTGCAGTTCACGAAATCTGCAAGAGTCGATTGATCGATCCCCTGGAGTCGATCGATCGATGACTCAGAAATTATGAAACCGCCGACTTAAAATAATTCCAAGGGATAAACGTTAAAAATTCATTTTAACTCCGATTTCGAAACCGATTGAAAATCTCATCTTTAAAAATAATTCTCAACATTTTTTACCATGAAAAATATTTAAATCAAAAACTTTATTTTCCTCTATATTTTTAAAATACCCCCAAAATTACGCGGGTTGTTACACTTCCCCACTAATAATGGAATTTCGCCCTCGAAATTTGCCGAAAGCCTAACTCTCAAAATCTGGCCACTACAAAAATCTTAAAAAATAATCTCGCCTCCCAAAAATAAATTCCTCACATCTAATCTCGATGCCTAACACGACTATCACTGAAAATACTCAATCTCCAAAAATTACTAAGCACGCAATGAATCCAAAACCCAATCCCCGAGGGTTGCTGTATACCTAAGCTCTGATATCATTCTGCAACACTGCGCGCCCCCGAAAAGAGAACGCGACGTGTTATTATGATAAAACTAACCAAATCCATAATCAACAAGGTATAGAGAATCTAAATAAATCCCACAATATAGAAATAAATGAATCCACTAATCTCAATTTTCTTCAAATTAAATACAACAATTGTCACTCGAAATAAAATAACTATCTATCTCGAAATAAAATAAATCGCCAATGCTCTATACAACAAATAAACACAAATCCCCCCATCTTTTATTCTCGAATATTATTCCCAAAATAACGAAGCTAAAAAAATCAATCTCCAAATATCCATAGCGCCCCAAATCTGCGCTACCCTGCCACTAAAAGAAAATATGGGGAAGTACATAATACGATAGGAAAGTTGCTCAATAAATATTAGCTGTGAATAAAGCGTAAAAATACGAGTACGAATATTCAAATCAAATACAGATCTCATAAGCATATTTATCAATATAATTTCTCAACAATACATTAATCGGGTCACCAGGATTCACCATACCGTGCATACTTTATCAAGTAGCCGAAAATTGAAATCTTGGCGGTGCCATACCTCTGTGCTATATTACAATTTCTTGACAACGTGATCATCACAAATATAATATCACATGAATCAAAATCATATTCCAACAAAACAATTTCAGATTTCCAAATGAATTTAGCAATTCAAATATGAGTTTGATAATCACATGAAATCAAATGGAATAACTCTCGAGAGATTTAAAGGGCATATTGTGTAAAACCCCATACCTCAAACCACCATAAGGAACGAATATAAATATTCCAAGAAACTCATATTAAACCATTAAAAATTATCTCACAAGGATCCACAAATCATTTCCAATCTCCAACATTAAAACAACCTCAAGAACATCTCCAAAAACTAAGGTTGAATACATAAATATAATGGGTCTAAGTTTATATAAAAAGGATAGGAAATAAAAATATGTTTACTGCATGTGTTTCTCCTAAAAATTGGTTCTGAAATGGTCACCCACGACCCTTTTTTATAAGGCAAAAGAATGAATTTTAATCAAAACAAAACTCTTCAAAACAACTTGCAGCGCACGAAATCTGCAGTAGTCGATTGATCGGTCCCCTTGAGTCGATCGATCGATCACTCAAAAATTCTGAAACTGCCGACTTAAAATAATTCCATGGGATAAACTTTAAAAATCATTTAAAAATTAATTTTGACTCCGATTTCAAAACCGATTGAAAATATCGTCTTTAAAAATAAATCTCAACATTTTTTAGCATGAAAAATATTAAAATCAAAAACTTTATTTTCTTCTATATTTTTAAAATACCCCAAAAATTACGCAGGTTGTTACACTTCCCCACTAATAATGGAATTTCGGACTTGAAATTCACCGAAAGCCTAACTCTCAAAATCAGGCCACTATAACAATCTTCAAAAATAATTTTGTCTCCCAAAAATAAATTCCTCACATCTAATCTTGATGCCTAACACGACTATCATCGAAAATACTCTGTCTCCAAAAATTGTTAATCACTCAATGAACCCAAAACCCAATCCTCGAGGGTTTTCGTTTACCTAAGCTCTGATACCATTCTGTAACACCCCACGCCCCCAAAAAGATAACGTGGCGTGCTACTACGATAAAACTAACCAAATCCACAATCAACAAGGTAAAGAGCATCTATATAAATCCCGCAATATGGAAATAAATGAATCCACTTATCTCAATTTTCTTCAAATTAAATACAACAATTGTCTCTCGAAATCAAATAACAATCTATCTCAAAATAAAATAAATCGCCAATGCTCTATACAACAAACAAATTGAAATCTCCTCAACTTGTATTCTCGAATATTCTTCCCAAAATAACCAAGCTAAAAAATCAATCTCCAAATATCCATAGCGCCCCAAATCCGCGCTACCCTTCCACTAAATGAAAATATGGGGAAGTATACAATATGACAAGAAAGTTGCTCAATAAATTTAGCTGTGAATAAAGTGTAACAATACGAGTACGAATATTCAAATCAAATATAGATCTCATAAGCATATTTATCAATATAATTTCTCAGTAATACATTAATTGGGTCACCAGGATTCACCATACCGCGCATACTTTATTAAGTAGCCGAAAATTGGAATCTTGGCGGTGCCAAACCTCCGTGCCATATTGAAATTTTATGACAACGTGCTCAACACAAATATAATACCACATGATTCAAAATCAAATTCCAACAAAACAATTTCAGATTTCCAAATGAATTTAGCAATTCAAATATGAGTTCAATAATCACATGAAATCAAAGGGAATAACTCTCGAGAGATTTAAAGGGCATATTGTGTAAAACCCCATACCTCAAACCACAATAAGAAATGAATAAAATCTTCCCATAACTCAAACTAAACCTTTAAAAATTACCTCACAAGGATCCACAAATCATTTCCAAGCTCCAACATTAAAATAACCTTAAGAACATATCCAAAAACTAAGGTTGAATACATAAATATAATGCGGCTAAGTGTATATCAAAATGAGAGGAAATAAAAATATGTTTACTGCATATTTTTCTGCTAAAAGTTGGTTCACAAATGGTCACCCACGACCCTTTTTTATAAGGCAAAATAATGAATTTGGATCAAAATAAAACTCTTCAAAACATCTTGCAGTGGACAAAATCTGCAGGAGTCGATTGATCGATCCCCTTGAGTCGATCGATCAATCACTCAGAAATTCTGAAACTGCCGACTTAAAATAATTCCAAGGGATAAACTTTAAAAAAAATTAATTTTAACTCCGATTTCGAAACCGACTTAAAATCTCGTCTTTAAAAACAATTCTCAACATTTTTTAGCATGAAAAATATTTAAATCAAAAACTCTATTTTCCTCTATATTTTTAAAATACCCCAAAAATTATGCGGGTTGTTACACTTCCCCACTAATAATGGAATTTCGTCCTCGAAATTCGCCGAAAGCCTAACTCTCAAAATCAGACCACTACAACAATCTTAAAAAATAATTTCGTCTCCGAAAAATAAATTCCTCACATCAAATCTCGATGCCTAACACGACTATCAACGAAAATACTCTATCTCCAAAAATTGCTAATCACTCAATGAACCCAAAACCCAATCCTCGAGGATTTCTGTATACCTAAGCTTTGATACCATTATGTAACACCCTATGACCTCGAAAAGACAACGCGACATGCTACTATGATAAAACTAACCAAATCCGCAATCAACGAGGTATAAAGCATCTAAATAAATTCTGCAATATAGAAATAAATGAATCCACTTATCTCAATTTTCTTCAAATTAAATACAACAATTCTCTCTCCAAATAAAACAACTATCCATCTCGAAATAAAATAAATCACTAATGCTCTATATAATATAAAAAATACAAATCTACCCATTATGTATTCTCGAATATTCTTCCCAAAATAACCAAGCTAAAAAAATCAGTCTCAAAATATCCATATCACCCCAAATCCGCGCTACCCTTCCACTAAAAGAAAATATGGGAAAGTACACAATACGACAGGAAAGATGCTCAATAAATATTACTTATGAATAAAGTGTAACAATACGAGTACGAATATTCAAATCAAATATAGATCTCATAAGCATATTTATCAATATAATTTCTCAACAACACATTAATCGGGTCACCGGGATTCACCATACCGCGCCATACTTTATCAATTAGCCGAAAATTGGAATCTTGGCGGGTGCCAAAACTCTGGGCCATATTAAAATTTCATGACAACGTGCTCAACACAAATACCATACCACATGAATCAAAATCAGATTCCAACAAAAAAAATTCAAATTTCCAAAGGAATTTAGCAATTCAAATATGAGTTCAATAATCACATGAAATCAAAGGGAATAACTCTCGAGAGATTTAAAGGGCATATTGTGTAAAACCAAATACCTCAAACTACCATAAGGAACGAATATAAATCTTCACAGAAACACATATTAAACCATTAAAATTTATCTCACAAGGATCCTCAAATTATTTCCAAGCTCTAATATTAAAATAACCTCAAGAACATCTCCAAAAACTAAGGTTGAATACATAAATATAATGGGGCTAAGTGTATCTAAAAAGGAGAGGAAATAAAAATATATCTATTGCATATTTTTTTGATAAAAGTTAGTTCTCAAATGGTCACCCACGACCCCTTTTTATAAGGAAAAAGAATGAATTTGAATCAAAACAAAACTCTTCAAAACAACTTGCAGCGCACGAAATCTGCAGGAGTCGATTGATCGATCCCCTCGAGTCGATCGATCGATCACTCAGAAATTCTGAAGTTGCCGACTTAAAATAATTCGAAGGGATAAACTTTAAAAATTAATTTTATCTCCGATTTCGAAACTGATTGCAAATCTCGTCTTTAAAAATAATTCTCAACATTTTTTAACATGAAAAATATTTAAATCAAAAACTTTATTTTCCTCTATATTATTAAAATACCCCAAAAATTATGCGGGTTGTTACACTTCCCCACTAATAATGGAATTTCGCCCTCGAAATTCGCCGAAAGACGAACTCTCAAAATCAGGCCACTACAATAATATTAAAACATAATTTTATCTCCCAAAAATAAATTCCTCACATCTAATATCGATGCCTAACACGACTATCACCGAAAATACTCTATCTCCACAAATTGCTAATCATTCAATGAACCCAAAACCCAATCCTCGAGGGTTTTCGTATACCTAAGCTCTGATACCATTCTGTAACACCTCGCGCCCTCAAAAAGAGAATCTGCGTGCTACTACGATAAAACTAACCAAATCCACAATCAACAAAGTATAGAGCATCTAAGTGAATCCCGCAATATATAAATAAATGAATCCACTTATCTCAATTTTCTTCAAATTAAATACAACAATTGTCTCTCGAAATAAAACAACTATCTATCTCCAAATAAAATAAATCGCCATTGCTCTATACAACAAATAAATACAAATATCCTCATCTTGTATTCTCGAATATTCTTCCCAAAATAACCATGATAAAAAATCAGTCTCCAAATATCCATAGCACTCCAAATCCGCGCTACCTTGCCACTAAAAGAAAATATGGGGAAGTACACAATACAACAGGAAAGATGCTCAATAAATATTAGCTGTGAATAAAGCGTAACAATACGAGTACGAATATGAAAATCAAATGCCGATCTCATAAGAATATTTATCGATATAATTTCTCAACAACACATTAATTGCGCCACCAAGCTTCACCATACCGCGCCAAACTTTATCAATTAGCCGAAAAATTGGAATCTTGGCGTGTGCCAAACCTCTGTGCTATATTAAACTTTCATGACAACGTGCTCAATACAAATATAATACCACATGAATCAAAATCAGATTCCAATAAAAAAAATTCAAATTTCCAAATGAATTTTGCAATTCAAATATGAGTTCAATAATCACATGAAATCAAGGGGAATAACTCTCGAGATAATTAAAGGGCATATTGTGTAAAACCCCATACCTCAAACCACCATAAGGAACGAATATAAATCTTCCTAGAAACTCATATTAAACCATTAAAAATTATCTCACAAGGATCCACAAATCATTTCCAAGCTCCAACATTAAAACAACCTTAAGAACATCTCCAAAAACTAAGGTTGAATTCATAAATATAAAGGGGCTAGGTGTATTTAAAAAGGAGAGGAAATAAAAATATGTTTACTAAATATTTTTTCGCTAAAATTTGGTTCTCAAATGGTCCCCCACGACCCCATTTTATAAGGCAAAAGAATGAATTTGAATCAAAACAAAACTCTTCAAAACAGCTTGCAGCGCACAAAATCTACAGGAGTCGATCGATCGATTCCCTGGAGTCAATCGATCGATCACTCAGAAATTATAAAACAGGTGACTTAAAATAATTCCAAGGGGTAAAATTTAAAAATTATTCAAAAATTCATTTTAACTCTGATTTTGAAACCGATAGAAAATCTCGTCTTTAAAAATAATTCTCAACATTTTTTAGCATGAAAAATATTTAAATCAAGAACTTTATTTCCTCTATATTTTTAAGATACCCCAAAAATTATGCAGGTTGTTACACTGGATTCGTGTTTAAGTGTGTTTGGACTCTAATCAGGGGACTGTCACTCATATGATAAACGTTGTCATTCTAACCAGTGTTGTTATCATTAGAACGACGCAGTATCTCACTCGAAAGAGATGTGCCACTGCCTTAAATTATTTATTAATAGGCTGTTCGATTTTTCTTGAAGCGTCTGCAGTACAAAAAATTGTTTTGCCATATAGAGAGGTTTCAGCACAAATTTTTCTAAGAGTTTTCAACATAAAACATCCTTAGATTTAACAAAGATCTGAGTTATCATTACCATATGTTTATGCGATCTTTTTTGCAGCAAGTTGGGTTTGTTCAACACTTGAACATTGCTGGTTTTAGCGGTGGATAAGCGAAGAAGGTTACTTTCATGTTCAACATTATAAATGACCCAAGGCCATATCGGTGGATACTGAGGCATTGGTGAAGGCGACTGTTATGGACGAGCATTTTGGAAGAAGGTTACTTTACATGTGGGCACTGTGAATATTAGTAGAAGATCAGTGGAGCATCAAGTCTCGTGGGTGAATAGAGTCATTGTATAAGACTACCATATGAGTTTGTAAAACCATTGTCATTGTGATTGTCTGGCTTGGGCCGTCCGAGATTTTTTCCCTCTTGGGTTTTTCCTCCTACATTGGCATTCTGAGTACTTCTTTACTTTATTTTACTTCCTTTAATCACTAGTTTCATACTTAGGGTTAAACAAGATAAAGATGGGTTAAGTTATTTTGTGTCACAATTTGGTGTGGTTTGATAAAATTAAAAAGAGTATTTCAAAAGATAAAATTGATTTGTATTCATCCTTAACTTAATTCTGCTCAAGCAAAAGGTTTAGTTTAAAGTTATATACGGGGACCTATAAATTAGTATCAGAGCCCGTTGCACTATTTTATTGTGTTCGATCCTTTTTTGATTTGGGGGTGATTGCTTGTTTATCTCTATTGGTTTGTTTTTTTCCTCTCAAAGGATTCTCACAGTTTTAATGAATTAAATATGTTGAATTTAAAGTTTGCAAAAAATAATTAAAGTTTTGG
Organism: Sambucus nigra; assembly: GCA_949130495.1. Lineage (NCBI taxonomy): Eukaryota > Viridiplantae > Streptophyta > Magnoliopsida > Dipsacales > Adoxaceae > Sambucus > Sambucus nigra. The sequence continues at coordinate 264,382,931 of OX422212.1, forward strand.
AGGAAGACAATTCTCATTTTAAAAATATCATTGAATATTTGCAAATGTTTCAAATTCAAAGGGATATGATTCGTGAGAAGTTTGGAACTTTATATAATAATTTTGAATGTTTAAAAGTTTTAAAAAGGATAGTTAAGATAGAATTATTGTTTTAGAGAGAGAGTTAAAGAATTTGAAAAATTCAAGTGTTTGTGCCATTAATGAAAATAGTTTGATTAATGAATTTAAGGCATGCGACAAGACTCTTAGGGGTAAGTTTGCTCATATTGAGGGGGAGTGGGATTAACTTTTAGGGGTAATTGAAAATCTAAAGAAGGAATCTCGAAAGTTTGAGGAGTCTAACGATTTTCTCGAGTCTAAAGTTTTGAAGTTAAAAAATGATTTAACTGACTTGAGTAGTGATGGTAACGGTTTATCATGTTCTAGTGGTTTGAATGTCAAAGCGAAAACCATAGTCTATTTTAGAGCGTCAACCACATCCGAGGGTGTTAGAAAAGGTGAACCTAAAGGTCCTATTCCTCGTCGTCTTTTCACATGTTCGCATTATGGTAGGAAAGGTCACCTTAGGTTTTTTTAGTTTTATCTTAAAAAATACCCTAGGAAGTTTAAACGTAGTGTCCCGTCGGTTCCCAAAACTCGTTTTGTTAGGTATACGCCAATTTGGATTAGGAAATCCATTTTGGTGATGCTAAATTCTTTGTTGGTTGATTCTCACATGCATGCACATGATTCATCACTTATTATTTCTTATGGTTGATTGCATGTTCATGCTTGTCATGTGCTAGCTTTTACATGATGATTTATATCTTGCTAGTGTTATGACATGTTTATCATTTTTAATTATATTTTTAATTTATTGCATCTTATTTGGAAAAATAAAAAATATTTTTTTTTTTGAAATTTTTTGAGAAAAACACAAAAAGATTTCTTTTTTATTTGAGTCAAAATATTTTGAAAAAGCCAAAAATATTTTCGATTTTGTTTTTGTGTTGTGAGTTAACATGTTTGATGTGGAATATTGGTGTGATTGAACCCCCTTCCTTCCATTATCCATGTGGCTAGGACATTTAGTCATTATTATCGATGCCTAGACTGATCTTAACTATTGTATTATGGGGTTGTTTCAAAGTTGATATGCGTTTGGATTCGACTTTGTTTATATTCCATCTTTGCACACTTACATGAGTTTATATGGATGTTTGACTACTCTTGAATATTTGAGTTTAGTGAGATGATCTCATCTCAATTTTTCCATCTATGCATAAGTAGACTTAAGGAGGAGGTGTGCTTGTAATAACCATTTATCATGAGGATTAAATTTAAAAAAATGATAAGTGTTCACGGGAAAGGGCTGTGAGAGTGTAAAATTGACTCGTCATGAAAGCCACCGTTTAAAAGAGCTCAAAAAAATCATAAAGCAATAAGAACAATCATATGCCAAAAATGAGCCAAATTAGTTTAGTTCATTCAAAAGAAAATATGATATATTTGAGGGAGTTTGGATGGATTAAAAATTTAAACGAGTTTGCACAAGAATCCTAAAGTTGAAAAATTCATGTCATGAGGCTACTTTTTGTAGAATCGTCAAAATTTTGGATTCATGTGCATGGTGTTCGTTTAGTCCATTAAGCTCACACTTTTAACTGTCACATAGGGCTATGATAAAGTTTGATGATAGATTGCTATCAATTAGAGATTTTCATTCATTTCGATGTGTTGGAATTATGATTCATTTGTTGTAGTTCAAGCCCATACATTCCACGTTCATGTTTAGGCACATCAGTACTGTGTTAGCATGTTATTAATGATATGCCCCAAGTGTGACCTCGTCTCAGAGGCACCAACCTCGGCCGAGATTATGGCCGACACTGGACAAGTTTTGGGCACGCGACATCAGCCCTCGGCCATGTCAAGGTCAGCCCAGGCCGACACTACCTCCAACCCCACCAAGGAGACACTGCAGGCATCGTAGGGGTCAGCAGTACTTCAGTTCACCTGAGGACGACAACCTCGGCCAAGGGTGGGCCGAGGTCTCAAGAAGCCTTACTTCAACCAAGGCCAACATCATCAAGATATCAGTTAATACTCCAAGAACACGCCAGCTCAACCTCGGCCCAAGCCGACCCCTATCCATTGTCTCGGCTGAGCTTAAGCCGAGATGTTTATGGCTCATCTCGGATTGAACGAGCAACTAGACTTATCAACCTCGGCCTCTCCTAGGCCGAGGTCATGATCCAAGCACGATAGACGAGCATATATTCACATGGATAAGGACACGTGGACACAAATAAGTTATAACAAATCATTCCCCACACGTGGGGAGAATATTTCATCATCATTCTCATATTGGTTATACCAACACACACATGCTCATTGCATGCATGGGGGGTACATTACACCCCCTAGGTACTATATATAGAGGTCATCCTCTACCTTGTAAAAGGATCCAAAAATGAGCAACCCTAGCTGAAACTCTATTCAAATACACAGTAGAGAGAGAAATCTTGAGAGATTGTATCTATGGCCATTAGAGCCCTTATACAGTGATATACATCATACACTTGCACAGTGGACGTAGGCCTGATTGGCTAAACCACTTATATTCCGGTGTGAAACCTCTTCTCCTCACCACCTTCTACTATATGTGTATATACCCTTATACTGCCGTTGTTAACATTGAATTGAGCTTACAAACACCTTGAAGGGTGGTGTTGTTTCCAGCATCATCAATTAATATTTGTTTGTTCTTGAGTTTTCTTAGTTTAGCTACTGTTTTAACAATGTTTCTCAATTTTGAGCCCCTTTCAGTTAGAATTTTCATGATATTTTTTCACTAGGGAACACTGTTTAATATTTCTTGGAAACTATGTATGTTTGATTTGGGTTTGAGCTTCATCCCTTGTCTCGAGAAAATATCATTCTAATGATATTGCTTATCATTCGAGTGATATCGTGTTTCATTCAAACGATGTCCCTGGCTCATTCAAGCGACAACTACTTTTTCCAACCTCTACTATTTTAGTACCCTGATTTGCTTCTGGACTTTATGTTTATATAGTCTTCTTTTAGAGATTTGATCTTTAACTGCATTGGTTTGTTTAATCAGACCTGTTTGGATTTGATATATTTTGTGTGTGATTCACTATTTCGCTAGCTACTGATTTGCCATTGATTGAGCATATTTTGTTGGTTGTTTCATGTTTATCTATCTATTCTTCAAGTTGATTTATTCATACTGGTATTAGTTTATGCTAGATTTGTTTATATTTTCACCAGATTGTCTATTCGAGACTAAAAGGGGGAGAGATGTCTATGATGTAGGGGGAGTTTTGTGAGTTTCTTTTTTGTATTCATATTGGTTTCATATTTACTCACATAATAAATGATTTTAATTTTGAGATTTCATGTTGATTTATATCATTTGTTCCTCTATACTTCACTGGGTATTTGTCTGTTTCATGTGTGTTGGTATGCTTGAAAACATTCAAGATGTCATGTTTACATCACATTCAGACATTTAAGACAGTTTCAAGACTACCGGACAATCTTTTATAAGTCTTATCCTGCACTGGTGATGTAGTTTCATTTTTGGGCTTTATGGGATGGGATTTAGGCATCATACAGATTGACGGTCCGTCTTAGGAATTTCACTGTTGGCTATGTACCGGAATAGTCAAAGGGGGAGATTTGTAAGGAAAAAATTTGTAATTTAGTCCATGTAAAGTTTTGACTTATTCTCGGAAAAAAATACGTTTGAGTCATAGGTAGATTTTTATTGTTATAATCCACTAAGAGACTATGAAGTGTTGAAGATTAATTGAAGACGTTGCGACAAAACTTCAAGGAATTAATTATGCCAAAGTTTAATTGGTGCAAATTTCTCGTCTTCAAAATTTAATTGCATTCCATGATCACTCAGCTATGAATGCATAATGTAATGAAACTCAAAATTTTATTTTACAAAAATAAGGATGTTATCTTTTGAAAGAGATTTTTTTAAAAGTGTTTTACTTGTTTAAACTTCATTTAGAACTAATAAGGTTGGATTAGAGTTTAATTTGGTTAGGGGACTGTCGCTCAAATGACAAACGATGTCGTTCGAACGAGAGTTACTGTCATTAGAGCTACGCAATATCTTGCTCGAAAGAGATATGCGACTACCTTAAAATGTTTATTAATAGGTTGTTCCTTTTCTCTCGAAGCTTGTGTAGTACAAAAAATAGTTTATCATACAGAGAGGTTTCTGCACAAAGTTTTCTAAGAGTATTCAACATAAAGCATCCTTAGAGTTTACAAAGATCAGAGTTATCATTACCATATGTTTATTTGATCTTTGTTGCACCAAGTTGGGTTTATTCAACACTTGAACATTTCTGCTTTTGCGGTGGAGAAGAAAAAAAGGTTACATTCATGTTTAACATCATAGACGACACAAGGTCGTATCGATGGATACCGAAGCATTCGTGAAGGCGACTGGTGTGGACAAGAATCGTGGAAGAAGGTTACTTTCCTCATGGGCAGTGTGAAGATTGGTATAAGATCAGAGGAGTGTAAACTGTCGTTGGTGAATCGAGTCATTGTATAAGACTAGTGTCTGACTTTGTAAAAACCATTGTCATAGTGATGGTGTGGCCTGGGTCATCTAAGATTTTTTCACGATTGGGGTTTTCCTCATACACCGGCGTTGTGAGTATTTCTTTACTTTCTTTAATCACTAGTTACATGCTTAAGGTTAAACAAGATAAATTGGGTTAAGTTGATATGTGTCACATTTTGGTGTGGTTTGATGAAATTGAAAAGAGTTTTTCAAAAGAGCAAATTGGTTTGTATTCATCCTTAACTTAATTCCGCTTAAGCAATTTTTTTTGTTGAAAGTTATATACGGGGACCTACATATCATTAAGAATTTTAAAGACAATTTTATTTGAGAAGTTGCATATGCTTATAGGTCTGAACTGAGAACAACTAGAGGGATTAATTACTTTGGGAATAATAACTATGTTAGTGGCTAACTAACTTTTGGGAATTTCAGCTCCAACGAAGAAAGAATGAATGGCATTTATCAAACCATCTTTAAGAATATCCCAAAACTTCTAATAAAATTCTCCTCTATATCCATCAGTACTAGGAGAACTAATAGAATCCATAGACTTAATAACATTAAGGATCTCTTCTTTTGAAGAAAATTTATTGAGTTTTATGTTCATTTCCTTAGTGATACTCTTATCAATAACATTTAAGGAAGGATTATTTAAGCTATTAAGGTCTGATTTCCAAATATTCTGGAAGTGGGATATAAAAATATTATCAATATCTTCTTGTTTATCAACCCAATTATTGTGAATGTCTTTGATTTTATAAATTTTACATCTTTTATGACTTGAATTTACTGATGCATGAAAAAAATTGGTGTTCAAGTCTGCATGCTTTAGCCATTTTTATGGATTTTTTTATACCAATAGCTCTCCTCCCTTTGTAAAGATACATTTAACTTACCTCTAGCTTCAAATAGTTCTATTCTAGAAGAACCAGTGGGATTAGTTTCAAAAGCTTGATATTGAATTTTAACATTGTCCTCAGGATCACTTAAACTTTGAAAAACATTCTTGAAATGTTCTTTATTATACACTTTAAGATTAGATTTAAATGTTTTTAACTTAATAGAAAATTTGTTCACGGGAGGGGAATGTATGTTACAACACAGTGTTTGGTGAATAATGTCTTTTACATTAGAATGGATACACCACATAGATAGGAATTTGAAAGGTATTAGACACTGATCTATATCACCTTTAATTGATAGAAGCAGAGGACTATGGCCAGAACGTGTTTTATGTAAATGAAAGATGATAGTTGATGGGAATTGGTTCATCCAATTTATGTTAGCCAAGCCTCTGTCTAATCTACAGAAAATAGTACAATTAATCCTATTATTAGTCCATGTAAACCTGGATCATGTGTCACCTAGATCAATTAGAGAACAAGTTGTTATCATATCATTAAAGTCCTCCATAGAATGAAAATCACTATTATTTCCACCTATTTTTTCATCCTCTTTAGATACTACATTGAAATCTCCTATTATAAGTGAATAAATGGTTGTTTTTGTGAAGTTAAATGAACTAGAACAGTCCATAAACACCTTCTTTCAATTACGGTAAATTTGGCATATATTAAAACAAAGTAGATTGAAGTATTAAGAAATTCAATATCTATCTTTAGACATAGAAATTGATCAGAATTAAAGCTTATAGTTTATTTCATATCCTTTTTCCATAGAAACTATATCTTATTAAACTACTTAGAGACACTATAAGGAAAGTTACATTTGAGTTGATAGTTTGATATTTTGTTTATACCAACTTTAGGCCCTAATAATGCAATTGTTGGTATTTTTTATTTCCTAACTAGATTTTGAATTCTTCTATTTGTGGCTTTATTAGCAACAACCCTAACATTCCAACATATGAAATTAAACATTAAAAAGGATTAGCAAATTTTAAAGAGGATAACTTACCTGAGGATATGGTGAATCTTCTAAATAATGGATCATGTGGAACTGGTTTAGGAGGTTTACCTTCTTGCGAATTCTTTGAAGGAGCTATTGACATACTTGGATCTTTCTTGAGTTTTTCTTTTCATTCTTTGCTTTTTTTAATGGAACTCCACTTCTCTTCAAACCAGTTAGCAAAGATTTGCAGTTCTTCAACCATTGAAGTAGGGATTTTCAATTCTTTAGTATCTGAGTGGTTATCCTTCTCATTAGAAGGATGTTTTTATGAAGGAGGTATTCTAGATCCTTTGGGAGTGAGGTTGTACTGATCCACTATCATAGTTTCGTCTGAAGAGTAATTATGAATAGACAGCAGACCTTCTTGAACCAATTGATCCCCAATTATTGAAGAGGTTTTTTGAATATTTTTACCATCCTCTTCCTCAATAATGTCAATCCCATTTGTAGGATTTCAACCATGTTGGACATCATTGATTGGCGAGTCTTTTTTTTACTTGATTCAGTAATATTTTGAGGATCCTTTTCAGAAATGACTCGTTGATTTTCTTTGGTATACTCTTGATTACTCAGGGTAGCTTTGATATTTTTGGTTGCTATAGTATTTTGTTTTTATGTGTGGATATCATACATTTGGCATCAGAATGGCCTTTTTCTTACAGAACTCACAAAAGGAAGGTAAATTTTCATAGGCAATAGACTTCCAGAAACCTGAGTTTCCACACCCGATACAAATTATATGGATTCTTTCTCTAAGTATGTTTATTTCCACGCACACTCGTGCAATACTTAGTCTTGAAATCTAAGTTGTAGATGCATCTAATTTAGAGGTTTTATAGTAAGTTGTGCTATGGAATATAAAGAAGATTTAACATATAAATGTAAAGGTAAATTTGGTAAATCAATCCACGCAGGGACAACAGGGGTTTCTTCACCAGGTTTGAAGTCAATAGACCACTTAACAGTTCTCATTAGGAATTTCCCAATGTACCAAAGATCTCTTATCCAAAGTCTAACATAGTCTTATTTTCAATTAAGCCTTATAAGAATTTTCTTAGAATCAAGAAGACTAATGGAATATGATTCTTTCAATGAGAATGTTTGGAATATCTTTCGGATATAATCAATCAGGGGTCTCCCATAGGATAATTTTTTAACAATTGTGTTTTTTCATGCTTCAGCTAAGGTTGCAATGTCTTCTTGATAGAAGATAATAGTTGGTTATCCCTTGACAGTAGTTGGGCTCTTTAATTCCAAATATTTTGTCGATTGATTCATGTGTAAGCTTGCGAAGGATTTGGACCAAACATTAGCTTCATCCTGAGGTTTTGGGGGAGTAATAGTGTCGAGTAGTAGCTTTGCCATGGAGTTTTGACTACAGGAGAAGGAGAAGTCTCCTTAGTTTCTTGGAGAGAGATGAGCCTGACGTCCCATAGGTGTTTTTATGTTTGTTGAAGACGTAGAGTCCAAGCCAAGGAGAATACATAAACAAGCCATTTTTTGTGCCACATTTTGTCATCAACGTTGAAAGGATCTCTCAGGTATGAATTCATATTTTAAGTTGAACAGTAGATATTTTAGTTTTTAGGTGTTAGGATTTTTAAATTGGTTCTGAAATCACTTTACATTTTTTTAGGAAAAATATTTTGAATTTTAGTTGTCGTTAGAATGACTTTATAAGGTCATTCGAATGAGATTTGGAGCCTCGTTTAAATTAATTCTAAAGATGTTCCTTTTTAGTCTGCACTGGCATTTTATTAGAAGGCTCACTACTTGCTCCTTCAAACAAAATTGAGTATCCCATTCGAACGATCCTGTACCTAGGGTTGTGCATAGTTCAGGTTGGTTCAGTTCCACTATAGAACTAGAACCATAACCGAAATGGTTCGGTTCTCATATATATATATATATATATATATATATATATATCTAGTTCTCTATTTGGTTTGGGTCGGTTCATGGTTCCTGTTCATTTGAGATTAAATTAAACTATGAAATTACCATTGAAGTGTGGAACTAAATAGAATAAAATAAATGAAATTAACTTGAATATCCCAACATTCAAGAATAAAATACATGAAATTAACTAGAATATTTCAACAACTAAATGATTAAACCGTTATCCAAAATACATATTATCCAATACGAACATTCAAATGAATTGAAAGAGCTAATTCGAAATACATATTGAATTAAAAATTCATAAAAAATTCCATCCACTATATAAGAGCTATTTCCTTCCAAATTTCCAATTGAGTTCATCTTCATTCGTTCCACTCGATGAAGTATTTCAGCAAAAAATGGAAAAAAATAGGATATCTTAAAGTACTGTTACTACAAAAAAAACTGACAAAAAAACTGTTACTAACATTTATCAAATAACATACTAACATAATAACATGTATGTTTTACTAAGCTCGTAAAACATTTACTAAGCCTTAACATACTAACATACTAACTGTTATTCTAGCAATAAACATTCTAACATACGAACTGTTATACTAGCATACTAACATACTAACTATTTATGGTTTAAACTTCCTGTTATTTGTGGTCTAAAATTTTCGTATTAAAATATACATACTAACTGTATGCTAACAATTATCAAATTTTAAAAAAAATGGTTATGCTAACAGTTACGAAATTTAACATACTAATAGACTTGTAGCTTTTGAATAAATATCAAATTTATCAAATTTCAGCATACTAAACGTTATCAAATATATCAAGTTTTCAAAGCCCTATGAAATTTTTGCAGACTTGTAATATTAGCATACTTGTAGCTTTTAAAGCCTTATGAAACTATCATGCTAAAGTTGTTTTCAAAACAAACAAATATGAAATTTTACCTCAAGTCAACAGTGGTGTACTAGTGAAAATGGCTGCAAGTTCGGGATCTTCCTTGATAAGAGCAAATAACATATTTTTACATAATAATAATTAATTTAAATAAAAGATTTTTACATATTAGTATAACAAAGAAAAATGGAATTTTGCATGATAAAAATTACCCGATTCTAGATCCGACATTTCATCTAATCGCATCTCAACTTCTAGTGGTAATGGTGATGCGCGAAGCCAATATTGTTCACAAACAGGCACTCTGCTACCTTAGGGGATAGGGAACTACGAAATTGGTTAAGGAAATGCTCCCTCGTGCTAAAGGCCGACTCTGAAGTAATGGTAGAAACAAAAATAGCTAAAACATTATGTGAAATTAGAACAAGTGTTGGATACCTACAACCATTCAATTTCCACCATGCTAAGATGTTGAAATTTGGTCCATCCTTTTCTACCCCTTCATCAAAATACCTATCAACTTCAGACTTTGAATCTACACTTTCTTAATGTTTCCCCAATATTTATCAAATTTTTCCTTCATTTTTTTAGCCATTATACTCAACCTAATATCAATATGTTTAGCCCAATCACTCAATAGTTGTTCAATTGCACACACTTGATGAAAGAAATCATTTATGTGACATACAAAGATCTGTTTGGTCACATCATAAAAAACATTTAAAATTGTTGTTAATACTTGAGCATTATCCCAATCCTCATCACTAGGTACCCACTCCTTAAGATCGGAGCCAAAGTTTTTTTCAAGTTCATCCAACCTTTCAAATGCCTTTTGAAACTTGAGTGCGGTTTCTAACATGAGAAATGTGTAATTCCATCTTGTGGGGACATCAAGACACGGCGAGGATTTGGACAAAATTTGATCTTAGTCACAATAAATTCCGAATTGTTTAGCTCTTTGCGGAGAACTCCTATTGTATCTCACCACACCATGAATTCTAATAATGTATGCCTCTATATCTTTCCCGCCATCCCTCACAATTAAGTTCAATATATGGGAGCAACATCATATACGAAAAATTCACCATCTAGGATGAAAGAATTTTTTTGGAAAGTTTTCATCAAGTGAGCAACAGCAGTGTCGTTAGAAGACGCATTATCAACTGTCATTGTAAATTATTTTTCTACACCCCATTCAACCAAACATGCTTCAACTGCTTAGCCTATAGCAACACCCTTATGACTAGTAAGGATAGAAAAATTGAGTATCCTTTTTGTAATTTCCTATTTCTATTAATGATATGATCGGTAAGACACATGTAACTCATAGTTTGATTTCAGTTCCATGTGTCAGTGGTTAGAAAAATTCTTTGAGTCTTATTTCGTAAACCAATTTTTAAATCTTTTTTCAACCTAGAACACAACTGGACAACGTCTCTAGTAATTGTAGTGTTGGACACATGCTATAATCTAGGTTGACAAACACTCATAAACAACATAAAGACTACACGTTCAAAAAACCTAAATGGTAATTCATCAACCATAATCATTTTGGAAAGTGCCTCTCCAAAATCTCCCTCATCAAATATCCAAGGGACTAGTTTACTACCTCTTCGTCATTATTTTGGAAACCTAAATTTGTTTTCTTTGTATCTTTATTAAACGGATAAGATTTACATCACCGAAGGTGCTTCCATAAGGTACTAGTTCCATAAGAACTTGAACATGCATATTCATCTGAACAATAGTTACACTTACATTGATCGGGCTTACTCCCATCTTCCTTCTCTATTTTAGTGAAATGATCTCATACATCAGATTTGAACTTCTTTCTGGCTACCTCCGTCAATTTCCCAACTACTACTTGTGATGCTTATGTGGTGGTATTTGTCGTTGGTTGAGAAGTGGAAGCTGGGTGACGAAAAGAAGTGTCTGCAGTACTTGACATCTAGAAATAAAACAACAAATCATCAAATAGAAATCAAAATGAAAAAAATGATAAATGAAAATGATGCGTGCTTCTGAGGCTAATACAATACACTCAAGGGAACTAACATATACTATATTTATATAGAGCTAATGTGATGAATTGGTTGATAAATCACAATCCACAACATAATGTGAACATAAGGAAAATTTACAATCAAACTGAATTTGAAAATAAAATAACAACATAGCGGATACAACAGAAATCACCTCTGCTATTGATACACACAAAATATCAAAACTCAATCAAATAGAACATACGATTTTACCCCTAAACTAAATCAAACAAAATACGATCAATAGTGAAAATGACACAATGGTTTCATATTAGTAGTAGGGAGAAATGTACTGAACATATAACCTAATCACAAACATCAGTACACTTAAATATACTGAATATACTAAAAATGTAAAGGCTAATAACCTAAACACATTTAACCTTTTCCGCATATCATTTGGATGCACAAACATCTATTTCTTTTACATCAGCACACATTATCATTTGATAATCTATAAATGCATATCATTTGGATGAAAGACGAGAGAGAGAGAGAGAGAGAGAGAGAGAGAGAGAGAGAGAGAGAGAGAGAGAGGGGGAGGAAGTAAATACCTTTACCGTAGTAGACAAGAGAAAGAGAGAGAGTAGACGACTACTCCAATTGGAAATGAAAATAAGTAAAGAAACCCTATATTCTTTACTTATTAGTTGGAATTTGGAAATGAAAATTTTGAAGGACTAAAATGTACAGTCTAAATCTCGATTCTAGGTTTGGGTTATAGGTTCATGCTTTCATTTCGGTTCTGCAATTCAGTTGTATGGTTTTGTTTTGGGTTCAGTTTGGTTTGGTTTACATATCAACTAGAGAATTAAACCGACTACATTGATTTGTTTTGGAACCAGAACCAACCCATAACTAAAAAAATTTGACCCAAACCGAACCATATAGTCGGTTTGGTTTGATTCTTTGGGTTGGCGATTTTGATGCACAGCCCTACCTATACCGCATTTGAATGATCGAGCGCAGATTTTAGAAAATTAGTTTTTCTTAATAGTTCTACTATTTTCCATCCATTTTGAAGGAGTGTGGGAGTGCACTTTTCTGAGAGACTGTTTCCATCCTTTTGAGAATAAAAACACCATCCAAAGTTGGATCAAGTAAGATCTTCAAAGGTGATGTACTTAAAGTTGTTCCAATAGATGCTCGACCTCACCAACCTCAAGGAAGCCCTGTAACTATTGGTCTACTTTGTAGGATGAATTATGATGCCACTGGGAAAGATAGTCCTGCCAGCCAAAGCAGGAATTTTTTTAAAGCTAATCGAGTTATTGGAAGTAGACATAGAGTTCCTAGGGCACAAGTTAGTTGCATGCCATGAGGGCCATACCGTCTACCTACCATCAGAAGCAAAGTGTATCATCGATCGAGGTGTGGTTGAGATTGGTGGTGACCAAGACATAGCAAAGAAGTTCTTATCGTTGCCATTCGTCCTAGAAAGGAAAAGAAAACGGAATCGAAACATGCTCCAGAGGAAGCCTAGGATGGGGCAACACCTTCTAAATTGCAATTAGAATACGACTGACCAGGGGTGGAGGAGACTAGGGTCCACTCCACTAACAGGGTCGTTCAAAGTTCGAGGAAGTTTGAGCCGATGACAACTTTCTACAATGAAAGTTTCTAATCAAAATCACACTTGTTGTTCATTAAAAAAGAATTAATTTCTTTATTGAGAAGAAATCGAGATTTTTTTTCTTGGGAGCTATGTGATATGCCCGAAATTGATCCCAGTGTAGCTGGCCATCGCCTGCACGTTGACCCGACCTTCAAGACAATCACTCAGAAGGCTAGTAAAATGACCCTCGATATGGCTAAAATGATGGAGAGTGGAGTAGGGAAGTGTTTGGATGTAGGATCTATTAGGGAAGTTCAGTTCCCCAAATGGTTATCAAACCTAATGGTGGTACGTAAGAGCAATGACAATTGTAGGGTCTATATCGACTTCACAAATCTTAATAGGGATTGTTCGAGAGATAGTTTCCCAGTCCATAAGATTGATCAGCTGGTTCACGCTACATCAGTACATGAAAGGATGAGTTTCTCGGACGCCTACTCAGGGTACCATCAAATTCCATTTTTTATCCCTGACCAGGACAAAGCGTACTTCATAAATCCTATTGGGTTGTACTACTACAAAGTCATGCCGTTTGGCTTGAAGAACGCAGTGAAAATATATCAGAGGCTGGTCAAAAAATGGTCAAATGAAGGATGGGAGACACAATAGAGGTCTACATCGATGACATGAATCAAGAGAAAAAAACGAGATGACCACCTCACGAACTTATTTAGAACCTTCGAAATTCTCAGGATATACTGGATGAAACTTAACATAAGTAAGTGTTCATTCAGTGTCTAGTCAAGAAAGTTTCGGGCTATTTGGTCAGCAAAAGAGGAATTGAGGGCAATCCAGACCATATTAATGCAATCACCAAGATCTATCCTCCACAAATGTTGCGTGATGTTTAAAAGTTCACTGGTATGCTCATAACACTCAACCGCTTCATCTCCAGGTCTTTGGAGCGTTGCCGACCATTCTTTTAGCTTTTAAAGAAAGACAAAGGCCTCATTTGGAACAATAATTGTTCAAGATCTTTGGAGTAGATCAAATTCTACCTTAGCAAACTTCCATTATTAGTGATTCCTAATGATGGGAACCTACTATATCTTTATCTCGCGGTATCAGACCAACGAAGCAAGAGTTAACAGTAATGACTATAGAGGCAAGGTCATTAGGGATGCCGATATGGTTATCGTTTAGATATTAAATTTATAAGAAAAAAGTTATATTCATGGCGAGTGAGGCAACTTAGTTATTAGAGACTGCAAAACGACATGTGTTATTGAGAATACCACTAGGGAATGGGTACAATTATATTTACGATTCACGTGCATGAGTCTGACTTAGACATAAATGAGTTATTATTCTTTATTACGATTATGAGATGTATAGATATTATCATCAATATCTATTTACATGTGGATCCCAACAAATAAGACGGCTATTTTAAGTCATTATTGTAGAGACGTCATAATTTGTTAATCGTCTTGAGTGTTTAGTCGCTTTGTTTATTTAAACATGTGATCTTAAGATTCATATTATTTAACTTTGAGTAACAGATATACATATTATGCTTATTTCGACCACCAGGGGTAAGTTTACACGATTATCGTGACCAATTAGAGGATGTTTCTTATAATTATGCATGGCCTCGAGGGAGGTTCTAACACACACTTGTATTTCAATAGATACAACTTCGTCTGAAGAATCGATACCAATTATCCAGGAGTTTACAAATGTATTTGATGAGTTAAAATAATTACAAATAGTATAGAGGTACAATTTTATATATATTTCGCTTCGGGTAATAAGACCATTAAGAGGGCACTGTAACAGATGACTTTGTTAGAAATGTATAAGATGAGTCATCATACTTAGCAATTTTTTAGCCAGGGATTCATACGGAGAAGCACGTCTTTAGAGGGAGACCAATTTTATGTGTGAAGAATAAGGATGGTTCTCTTTGATTATCTATAGACTATTGGGAGATGAACAATGTCAAGATACAGGACAAGTATCTATTACCGAGTATCGATGGCATATTTAACAAGTTGATAGTGCATCATTCTTCTCCAAGATTGACATGTGCGTAAAGTATTAACAATTATGTATTCAGGAGGAAGACATTTTGAAGATGGATTTTAATGCAATATAGAGCATATGAATTCCAGGTCTTGCCATTTATGTAGACCAACACACAACTAGTATTTATGGACTTCATGAATTAGGTCTTTGGACCATTTTTGGATCGGTTCTTCGTCATATTAATTGATGACATTTTACTATATTATCAATCTAAGGAGGAACACATGGAGATTTTATGATTGGTTTTGAAGACACTACGGGAATATACGTTGTGCATTAAATTATCTAAGTGTATGTTTTGTCTTTGAGAGGTACAATTCTTAGACCATGTCATACCTGAGATTAGGATTTTAGTGAATCCTAGTGTGTCCATCACAATATCTCCCTTTCCCCGGGGAAAGGGGGAGAAGGTCTCACACCCTCTTCCTCTAGGAGCGCTTCGTCCATCGTCGATATAGGGTGATGTAAAAAATGGAGTCACGAGCCTATTTTGCACAAAACAGGTAAAATAATAGTCTCCGCCTCGAGAGAGCGATATCAAAGAATTGATGCTTAGGAAACCAATAGTTCGAGGTTCGAGGGCTACATTTTGGAAGGGGAAGATGTTAAAACCCCATCCTGCCCTCTCGGTCTATTATGGGCTTGTGTTAATATTTTCCTTAATTTCTCTTTGAAGTGTTTGTGTGTGTATACAAATCGAGATCAGAATTGCCCTACTGATATCATGGAAAAGATAGAGTGAGGTCATCAATACGAATGTTCTCAAAATAATATCTAGAAAATATGATGTAAGCGTTTATCGAGATATTGATCATTATGATGAAACGATAATATATGTTGGATAAAACATCAATATGCATCACAATTATAATATATATCAAAATAATGTATAGATGAAAAGGGTGTAAATGCAAGAAATGGGAAAATTGAGAAATTAGAAAATTGATAAATTGGATTCAAGTCTCAAGTTTTAACCTGAAATGCCTATGTAGCCTATTGAGGCATCAAAGGATATGTAGTTCTCATATGACATAAGGGTGGGGTTTATACCATAGATTCGAATGGGAATTTATTATACGCGTGTGTATAGAAAATGTATTTATAGTTTTGAGAAATTATGGTGGATAATCCTGTTGGAATTTATAGGTGTACCCCTCTTTTTCCTTGTTTTGTTTTTTTTTATAGAAAATAAAGTTTGTGAAATATAACTAATAAAAGATGAGGTATTAATGTGTATGATCTAAAGTAAGTGATAGGTTAAGAATTTATATAACTAATGCGAAAATAAAGAATGTAAAGAGAGATAAGGGTTTTTGGACCTTATTTGGAGAATTGATGTTTGATCTTGATCCTTAATGAGCTCCCTTAAATGTTGAGATGAATGTTGGATGAGAGAGAATGATATTTTTATAAATTTGGTATGAAAATGATGGGAATGAAAGAAGGAAAGGAATTTCACATAAGGAAACTCCGTTGATTGCAAGAGAATGTTGTTGAGATCACTGATATTGATGGATCTGAGCTATGTCCTAAGAGTGATCTCATTCCCTCTATTTACAGGGCAAGGGGGATTTCGATCTCCATAGACATAACCCTGCAAATCAGAAGTTAACCCTAGACACACTTCCAATAGGTAGCCTCGTGCAGTTTTTTGGAAAAATGATTATAGATCGCAATTCATAAATCCAAATTATGCACAGGGCATACTTTATAAAGGTTATTTAGAGACATTAAAGAGTCCTTTAGGCCTCTCTCGAGTCCAGGAGGCAACTTTTGGTCAAACGAGTCTCAGTTGCGCTCGTAGATCCTTTTGATGGGAGGTCTTCAAATGGTAATGGATCGTTCATATAAATCGTAAATCCGAATCATGCACAGGAAAGACTGTTGTAAAGTTTACACGAGGTACTTCGATAGTCCCAAAAAATTCTCTCGATTTGGAGAGTTTAATTTGGTCAATCGGGGCTCAAAAGCTCCTGGTGACCTTTCGAAATAAAATGGGTCATTCATTCGTATCGTAGGGATGATTCACACATGGTGCAAATCATTGGAAAGGGTATTCAGTTCCCTTCAAATATTCATTTAGTATCATTTGATTTAAAGAGTTGACCTTGGTCAAACGGATCTTGGGAGCACCTGATGGCCTCCGAATAATTTTTTTGGGGAATGTAGATTATTCGTCCGAATGATAATATCATTTTACGCATAGAGTAGACCATTGGAAAGGGGTTTCAATGCCCTTCGAAGATCCTGAGAGATTTTTCTCTGATGATGATGTTGATTGAGGTCAAATCGGGGCCTGCGAGTACTCAGTGGACTTCAGATCAAGTTTTAGTAGTAAAATAGTTCATTGACAGACCATTGGAAAGGGGATTTAGATCCCGTTAAAGATTTATTGTACTTTGACTCTGATGATAGAGTTGATCGGAGTCAAATGGCGCCCGAAAGCACCCGATGGCCTCTAGATCGGTACTCTAAGTATAACCTAGGGTTTGTAGTAAAATGGGGAGGTGTTAGGGACCCAAGGAGAGACTTAGGGGGTCCTAGTATGGGCTGTCTATAGAGACCCTCGACGGATGAGCATGGGATAAGTGAAAGCAATCAAATACACACCACAAGATGTTTTGGGAAAGATGTTGATTCTGTAGACCTAAGGGATGAGGATGATCGATTCACAGGGTCGAGGTTGATTATAAGGTCCTAGGGTAGGGAGTGGACAATTCTGAGGGCTTTAAGTAGGAGCGACCAATTCTGAGGGTCGAGGTCAATTATGATGACCTTAAGAAGGAGTGACCAATTCTGAGGGTTGAGGTCAATTTTGAGGACCTTAAGATAGCAGCGACCAATTTTGAGGATCAAGGTCAATTCTGAGGACCTAAGTTGGGAGCGACCAATTCTATGGGTCGAACCTAATTATGATAAACTTAAGTAGAAAGAAGTGACAAATTTTACGGGTCAAAACTAATTCTGATGGTTTAGGTCAATTATGAGGACCTTAGGTAATGCTAGGGGTGGCCGATTCTGTGGGTCGAGGTCGATTCTAAGGACCTAGGGTAGGGAGCGACCAATTCTGAGGGCCGAATCCAATTATGAGGGCTTTAAGTAGGACTGACAAATTCTGAGGGTCGTAGCCAATTCTGAGGGCTAAAGTAGGGAGTGACCAATTCGGAGGGTCAAGGTCAATTCTGAAGTACTTAAGTAGGAGCGACCAATTTTGAGGGTCGAGGTCATTTATGAGGACCTTAAATAGGAGTGACCAATTTTGAGGACCGATGTCATTTATGAGGGCTCAAGTAGGGATTAACCAATTCTGAGAGACGAGGTCAATTATTAGGACCTTAGGTAAAAGAGAACAATTTTGAAGGCCGAGGTCAAATTTTGAGGCTCGAAACCAATTCCGAGGGCTTTAAGTGGGATATAGGGTATAGGTTTTTTGGGAAAAGACATTAATATGAGGATTGGATGTAACCCTGCTAGGGGAATTTTTTGATTTCCATTGTGTCCCTTGGAGATGTTGCTGGAGAGATATTCGATTAGTTTAAAGTTCCACTAGGAGAGTTAGATTTGATTATTCTACTGGGGAAATAATTATGGGATTCCATTAAGCAATTATGGGGTTTAAGATGGGTGAGAAAATGTGGTATTAATTCGGTTGGGGATTTGAGAGCTTGAAAAATATTTTTCTTGGTGAAAAATGTTCTAAAATTCATTTGGTAATTTTAAGAATTTTCTGGGGGATTTTTTGGATTTTCTGGTATTTTCTGCAAAAAATTTCAGAGAGGTACCGACCGATAGGGTGTAAGGGGTGCCAAACGGTAGCGGCATGGTTTTTTGGACTACCTCGAGAAGGTGAAAGGACAGTGTCGATCAGAATGACCCTTATCCTTCTATAAAAAGGGGTAAGTTTTCTTCATTTTTCACAGCTTTCAGATCTTTTATCTTATGCCTTTATTTTCTGTGAACTGTTGTAGTGTTCTTTTCTTTTCTAAGAGTAGGAAATGGCTAATTTTCAAGTAGTTTGGTCCACATGGCATGGTTAAGCGTTAACGACTCGACGCATTTGGAGTGGTGGGCCAGGGTGCCCCTGGTGCTCGGCAATGAGAATGCCTCTAATTTGTTTGATCCAGTTGCGAACAAGTGGACTCTTCTGAATGAGCTTGCACACCATCGATCTTCTAAGGTTGTGAACCTTAGTGGTTATGTAAGTTTTAATGAGCTTTGGTATTTCCTTTTTACTTGTGTATTTCCTTATTTTTTTCGAATTTTGACAAGGCCTTTTTCTTTTTCTTTGACAGACTGATATATTTACGTCATGCCTGCATTCCCAAGGGACGATGGGGTTCAAGAACGTTCGGGAGCACCTTACTTTGGTGGTGTGTTGGTTGGCTTCATGATCTGGTTTTGGAAGTTTGGAGTCTGTATTAGATGAGACATCAAGTTCAACGGCTGTACTCCGTACCTTAGGAGAGAGGTCGTGGGATACTACCCACACCTTGCATTTCGATTTTGGGGAGATAATGGTGACTTCCATTGATGTACAACAATTGCTAGGGATGGACTATGAGGGGGCCCAAATAGAGGTTGATCACACACCGAGGGTCACGATGGCGGCGATGGAGGCGGCGTTAGGTGATGTTAGGAGGATAGTCTCAGGGAGCTCTATTGTTCTCTCTCTCTGAAGGAGGTTTTATTGAGTCAGAAGATTGATGAGACCAATGGGCTTCAGGTGGAGCAGATGGCCTGTTTATTCATTTTTTTATTGTTGGTGATGAGTGGTGACGTTGTCCATTTGTGGTATTTACCATACTTGAGGGTATTTTAATATATACCTCTCTTTTATTGGGGAAGCCTGACTTTGGTGACTCTTTATTCATCTTTGGATGCATTCATCCGGTGCTTCCGGTAGACCTTTACAGGTGCCATGTATCTTTTGGAGTTAATTTTTCTTTTTTCATTTTCCTTTATTCATTTCATTTTATATCCCTTTAGCTGATATCCGACCCTTGTCTTATTGCAGGCGTGGTTCTATAAGGTGATCGGTCTTAATGCCCATTTGATAGGTTTGAAGGATGAGTCGGTAGGGGACTTTTGTCGTATGTACCGGTGGTAGAAGACCAACTGTCACTCGAAGCAATATCTTTCTTTGTCGGTGGTGCGTCATGTCTTGGATGGCCTGATGAGCGATCAGGTAAATTCTTCTTTCCTCTTGAGACCCTTTTTCTTCGATGTTTTTTTTAGAGATTTATTTTCCATTAGGGATCTTGAAGGTGACCTTTTATGTCACACCGAACCCAAATCCATTCTAATCATTTATTTTCATAACAATTAAATCATGATCTTCAGTCCATTTGAAAAGTAATTCATTGATTAATATTTTCATTCATAATGTACATAATGAACATAATATTGTTCTTGTGTCATAACGAAGCCAATATCGGAGTCATAATTAGAGATTATACAATACTGTGATTAACTATGATTAAATCTTACAATCATCATATCCATTCACACTAACTCAATATATACCATGTGTGAGTGTAGTAAAATCCTCCTTGTGACAATAACAAAATCCCCATATTTAGACCCCAACTCTTTCTGACGGTGCAGCTCTCAAAGTCACCGATCATACGGTATCCTAGCTGGGGGCATAAAAACTTGAAAATGTTAAAATATAAACGATAATAATTAAGCTTAGTGAGGTACTCCTTCCTTGCAATGAATTAACAGTTCTATATCAAATATGTGTATATAAAATCCAAACAATCCTGCCCATTAGCAATAACAAATCCCGGAATATAAGTTCCAATAAATCATTGGATCTTTGTCCAATTCCAATCCTGGATCATAAGACCAAAACAAATCCTAGATATTTGAATATCCCAACAAATACTGAATCCCGAAGTATTCAAACTAATCCTAGATAATTTAATATCCAAACAAATCCTGCTCTTAGAGCTATATTCATAACCATCATATCATTTTCATATCTATATGCGAAACAATCAGAAGCACACCCACCTTGGAAATTTAATAAGCTCTCCCTTTTCCTTTATCTGGATCTTGTTCAGTCGGTTCTTATTCTCTTACCATCATTCTTACAATATTAGTATCATCATAATAATATTAAAATTTCAAAGAATAACTTCAACATAACTCAATTCATAAGCATCATATGATTCTATTCAAATCATTCATCATAAATGAAGTCCCATCTAAATTCAGGTTGTGATATCTAACATATTCAAATTATAGCCCAAACCTAATTTAATTCTTCTTGGAAATCCAATTCTTATCATATTAGGTTTCCAACACAAAAGGCGACACATCATTCAAGTTTCCTTGAGCAAGATACGCCCATTTCTTTACTACGTAGCAAATCCACCCTATAGGCTCCTTTATCATTCAGTCATCTTCCAAGAATTTTCATAATTTTAGAATTCATAACTTTTTATGATATTTCACCCAATTTCAGTAAGCATATTTAATAATACAAGATTAAAATTTCATAATTTTATGAGTTCATTTTCTATGTCAAGCAAAGCATCAAACATATGGTATGCATATTTACTCTTTCGGGGCAGATTTCATCCTTGAACTTCAAACCGTCACCCAAGGTTGATTTCTTGCTATTTTTATATAATTTTTAGATATTTTATGAATATATGGGTATATGTTAATATCCAACTGGGATTAATTCATTTTGATAATCACACAAAAAGATATGGAAGTTTGAATAAACAAGGTTACTAAACGAAGCAATTTAAGGGTTTACACATTCAACTTTGTTTAAACTTTCAAATATCCATACATAAGCACCCAAGCATTAAAGGTCAATAAACAATCAAGTACTTCAATCATACTAATCGTAAATACAAGAAAAATAACAAGATTCATGGGTGGAATTACCTTAAGGGCTTTCACGTAATTTTCTATGATTTTTTGTGAATTTTTCTCCTTTCTTTCTTCTTCCTAACCTTCACAATTGTTTTTCCTCAACCTAAAAATCTCCCAAACTGAGTTTTCTGAAGAAAGGAGGATATCTCAAGGGTCCTCCAACCAATCAATTTAAGACACTTAATGGGTATAAAGGACAAATTACCACTTAAACGGATAAACAGATTTGCCTTTGGTTAGTAATTTTGGTATAACTTTTTACTCGGACCTCCGTTTCTCACACCGTTTGTTATGTTACAACCATAACTCACCTGTATACAACTATCTAGTTTTCATCTCAAGTCAATTTTTATGTCATAAAGGTCAAAACTAGTCTTAAACATGAACATTCCTACCGAAAACTTCAAAATTTCACATTTGTAACTAATTCGATATTTCATGCTTTATGAAGGTAGGATTAGACTAAACATAATGACTTAACATTATATATACTAATAACATATTATCCATATCACATAACCTAATCATGATTTTAAACATAATTTATCATAATTATATTCGGGTTGTCACAATTCTCCCCCTGTTAAGAAATTTCGTCCCCGAAATTGACATACCTTGGTTATCTGAATCAAACAAATACGGATAACGCATCTTCTTGATATCATCTCTCTCCCATGTAGCATCTTCCATGGAATGCCTTCTCCACACAACTTTCACAAGTATGATCACTTTTGATATCAATATTTGTTCTTTCCTATCGACGATTGCAAGTGGTTCTTCCACATAACTCAAATCTTCTTTCAACTCAATAGGTTGTCAACCAATACATGTGAAGGTTCCGCTACATACTTTATCAACATAGAAACATGGAAAACATCATGTAATCGAGCTAACTCCTGTGGTAACGCTAACTTGTAGGCAACCATCCCGACTTTCTCAATAATTTCATAAGGTCCAATGTAGCGTGGACTTAATTTACCTTTCTTTCCAAACCTCATAACTCCTTTACATGGTGATATCCAAAGAAACACGTAATCCCCCTTCTGAAATTCTAAATATTTTTATCGCTTATCCGCATAACTTTTTTGTCTACTTTGAGCCGTTGTCATTTTATCTTGAATAATCTTCATTTTTTAAGTGGTGACTTCAATCAACTTTGGACCTTCTATCTTCCTTTCACCAACCTCACCCCAACATATGGGTGTACGACACCGTCTACCATACAACACTTCATATGGAACCATACCAATAGTAGATTGAAAACTATTGTTATATGCAAATTCTTTCAAAGGAAAATATTCATCCCAATTTCCTTTAAAATCAAGCACACAAGCTCTAAGCATATCTTCCAAAATTCGTATTGTCCTTTCAAACTGCCCATATGTCTAAGGATGAAAAGCCGTACTAAACTTTAAGTTAGTGCCCATAGCATACTGCAAGCTATACCAAAATTTTCATGTAAAAGTATGGTCCCTATCTGAAATAATAGATATCGGTGCTCCATGCAATCGAATAATCACATTAACATATAATTTAGCATACCTATCAACTGTATATGTAGTCGTAACTTCTAGAAAAAGAGTGGAGTTGGTCAATATGTCCACCACTACCCTAATCAAATCTGACCCCTTCTGAAGCCCAACCACAAAATCCATCGTTACATGATTCCATTTCCATTCCGATATTGGCAATGGCTGAAGCAGACCAGTAGGTTTATGATGCTCCACTTTCACTTGCTGACATATAAGGTACTTAGAAACAAAATCAATTGCTGTGACAATTATATTCAACACAAATAAATAATAAAAGTGCAATCACCAAGGAAAATAAAGAACATAAAATGCCAATCACACAACACAGTATGTACATGGTTGAGCAAGACTTCCTACGTTCACGGTGGTGAAGTCAGTATTATTTCTATGTACTCCGGGGAGCATTTACAGAGAATACAGTGGGTGAATCTTTCCCCAGGCTTAGGGTTTATTATATACATGCTTATCTTCGAGGAGTGGGGGTGTTGGACTCCCCCACGTCCATATTTATCTCCTAGAATATCTCTATACAAGATTTTAGGAGAGGACTAAGTCATAACTAATTTTAATTAAGGTGTTAGGGATCCAAACTTTGGGCCGTTGTTATTAGGATTTTCGTCTGGACCATCCCCCAACACCACTTCAGGTCCTTAGAATTGACCTAAATTGTCATTCCATCCCTAGCACACTCCTTAGGTCCTCAGAATCGGCCTCGACCCTCTGAATCGATCGTACTCCCTCAAAAGCATCATGTGGTGTCTATTCAATGATTATCATTTGTTCCAAACTCACCCATCAAGGGGCTCTATAAACACCCCATTATGTTACCCCCTAACTCTCCTTAGGTCCCTAGCACCTCCCTTCATCACTACAAACCCAGGTCATGTCCCGAGTACTGACAAGGAAGCCATCGGGCACTCCCCGGCTCAGTTTGACCAAAGAGTCAAACTCTTCATCTCGACTGGGACTAAATGAATCCTCTAAGGGCACTAAATACCCTTTCCAACGGTCCATCTCGTGCGCGATTTCGACTTACAATGCAGACGAACACTCCGTTTTTGTCCAAAACATGACCTAGAGGCCACCGGGCTCTATTTGACCTAAGTCAAGTCTTCAGCTCAACTAAGGCTGAATGAATCTTTGAAGGGAACTGAATACCCTTTCCAAATTTCCATCACATGCACGATTCCGACTTACCATGCGGACGAACGATCCGTTTGACTCCAAGAGGTCACCAAATGCTTCCAGGGTCCGGTTGACCAAAGTCAACTCCCCAAACCGGGTCAAACTCTTTGGAATGTCAAAGTACATGTCCTAACCTTTCCAATGGTCCACCCCGTGCGTGATTTGGACTTTTCATGCGGACGAACGATCCGTTTGCGTCCGAATAATTCCCCATCCAATGAACCGACAAACACTTTCGAGCCATATTTAACCCAAAGTCAACTCCCGAACCAGGGAGAGGTCCAAAGTAATTTCAAAGGTCTATAAATTGTCTTTCCAATGGTATGCCCTGTGCATGATTCTAACCAACGGTTTGCCCTCGGCATCCGATTTTCTGAAAAGGCCTGAAACACACTGCCAAACGGCAGGTTCCAGACCCTGCCTATCGGCAGGTGCCGATAGGCAGGACCAGGTCTATGCCGATCGGTAGTGACTTGGTCTTATAAAAGGAGGCCTTCACCACATTTTAAAGGGGAGCCTAGAGCTGATAAAATTCACTCTCAACGAATCCCAGAAACCTCTCTCGAAGGAAGCATGATTTCAACCTCCAAATCCCTTTTTTACTTCCACTTTTCGTCAACCTTTTCATCAAACTTGGTGAATTAGACACTCTCCATCATCATCCAAGTGCAAGGGCTGCTCTCCAACATTCAAGATCAAGATCAAGATCTCCAAGAAGGTCCATCTTTCTCACCTTTCTCTTCAAATCCTCTTAAATTTGTAATAACTTGTTTTATTACTTAGCATTTTTATTATCTCATCTCACATATCCTAATTTACTTTTTATTTTTAATATTATTGCACATCTCTTATTTTCATATAAATATAAAACCCCAAAAAAAAAAGAAAAAGAGGGTTTGCTTTTAAATTCCAAAGAAGTATTCTCATACTTTTCTCACAACTAAAACACTTTTTTCTACACACACACACACACTCACAAATAAGAGATCCCCCATTTGGATTTATGGGATAAACCCCACCCCTCATTTTATATGCGAACTACGTGGACTTTTATGCCTTTATAGGCTACGTAGGCGTCTTGGGGTAAAACCTGAGATTCGAGTCCTTTTCTCATTTTTTCTCTAAATCCAATCTCCTTATAATCTATATACTTGCTCTTAGTGACGTATTACTCCATATGCGTTATCGTTCCATTATAATGATCAACGTGAGGGTAATCGCGTAAATTTTACTTTCTAATATTACCCTTATATCTTCCTACGGGTGACTCGCTTTATCTCTAACATGATACAAGTCGAGGATTCCTATCTCCATTATATATATACACATGCACACACATCACGGGGAAAAATAAAGCAAAATAACAAATATCCATGCGAGATCGAAAGGCCGTTCGGGAGCTGTTTTGGATTTCATCCACTAACGCCATGTTTTTAAGACTACGTCTAGAAATATGCAAATTATCATTGTATTCTCAAATTGGGAGTCCCATCATAGCGCGGACAGTTCCTACGAGTCACATTGGTCACATGCGAGGTGTTGGTGCCACTCAAAGGGTCGTTCGGGTTTCACCCACTAACGCCATGTTTTGATTAAGTCCAAATATTTTGCAATTATCTTCGTTTTCTCTAACTGGGAGTCTCGTGAACGTGCAATAAGTTCCTATGAGTTACATTAGTCTCGTGCGAGGTGTTGGTGCCACTCAGGGGGCGTTCGGGGACTGTTTCGAGTTTCTGACCACTAACGCCATGTTTTTAAGCCTTAGTCTAGAAATATGCAAATTATCATCATATTCTCAGATGGGGACTTCCGTGATCATGCGATCAGTTCCTACGAGTTACATCGGTCCCGTGCGAGGTGTTGGTTCCATTCACAGGCCGTTCGGGGGATGTTTAGGGTTTTCACCAACTAACACCATGTTTTGCTTAAGTCCTAATATTTTAAATTATCGTCGTATTATCAAATTGGGATTCGTGTGATCGCGCGATAAGTTGCTACAAGGTATATTGGTCGCATGCGAGGTGTTGGTCCCACTCACGGGGCCGTTGGGGTGCTGTTTCGGGTTTTCACCCACTAACGTCATGTTTTTATGATTAAGTCTAGAATATGCAAATTATCATTTTATTCTCAAAATGGGAGTCCCGTGATCATGTGGTTAGTTCCTATGAGTTAGATTGGTCCCGTGTGAGGTGTTAGGGCCACTCACGGGGCCGTTCGGGGGTTGTTTCGAGTTTTCCTCCTAACGCCATGTTTTGAGGCCTAAGTCGAGAAATATGCAAATTATCATCATAATCCTAAACTGGGATTCCCGTGATCGCGCGATAAGTTCCTTCGAGTTACATTGGTCCCTTGCGAGGTGTTGGTGCCACTCACAAGCCATTCGGGTGCTGTTTCGGGCTTTCACCCACTAACACCATGTTTTGCTTAAGTCCTGATAATTTTATATTATCGTCATATTCTCACACCGGGATTTCCATGATCGCGGGATAAGTTTTTACGAGTTATATTGGCCCCATGCGAGGTGTTGGTGCCTCTCATGGGGTCGTTCGGAGGTTGTTTTGGGTTTTCACTCACTAATGTCGTGTTTCTCTGCCTTAGTCTAAAAATATGCAAATTATCATTGTATTCTCAAACCGGGAGTCCCGTGAGCACGTGGTAAGTTCCTACGAGTTAGATTGGTCCCGTGTGAGGTGTTGGTGCCACTCACGGGACCATTCGGGGGTTGTTTCAGGTTTTATCCTAACGCCATGTTTTGAGGCCATAGTCGAGAAATATGCAAATTATCATCATATTCTCAAACTTGGATTCCCATGATCGCACGGTAAGTTCCTTCGAGTTATAATGGTCCCGTGCGAGGGGTTGGTGCCACTCACGGGGTTGTTTGGGGGATGTTTCGGATTTTCACCCGCTTACGCCATGTTTTTAGGCTTAAGTCTAGAAATATGCAAATTATAGTCATATTCTAAAATGGGGAGTCCCCTGATCGCGCGGTCAATTCTTATGAGTTAGATTGATCCCGTGCGAGGTGTTGGTGCCACTCACAGGGCCGTTCAGGGGTTGTTTCTGGTTTTAACCCACTAACGCCATGTTTTAAGCCTAAGTCTAGAAATATTCAAATTATCGTTGTATTCTTAAACAGGCACTCTTGTGAATGTGCGATCAGTTCCTACGAGTTACATTGGTCCCGTGCGAGGTGTTGGTGCCACTCATGGGGCCATTAAGGGGCTGTTTCGGATTTTCAACCACTAAAGCCATGTTTTTAAGCCTAAGTCTAGAAATATGAAAATTATCTTTGTATTAAAAAATGGGGACTCTAGTGATCGTGCGGTCATTTCCTATGAGTTACTTTGTTCCTGTGCGAGGTGTGGTGCCACTCACAGGCCGTTCGAGGGTTTATTCAAGTTTTCACCCACTAATGCCTTGTTTTACTTAAGTCCTAATATTTTTAAAGTGTCATCATACTCTCAAACCAGGAGTCCCAAGATCGTGAGGTATTTTCCTACGAGTTTGATTGGCCCCGTGCGAGGTGTTGGTGCCACTCACGGGGCCTTTCAGGGGCTATTTCATATTGTAACCCACTAACGCCATGTATTTAAGCGTAAGTTTAGAAATATGAAACTTATTATCGTATTCTCAAACTGAAAGTCTCGTGATCGAGCGGTCAGTTCGTACGAGTCACATTGGTCCCATAAGAGGTGTTGGTGCCACTCACAGGGCCGTTCGGGGGTTGTTTCGGGTTTCACCCACGAATGCCATATTTTGCTTAAGTTTTGATATTTTGAAATTATTGTCGTATTCTCAAATCGGGAGTCTTGTCATGATGCAATAAGTTCCTAAGAGTTACATTGGTCCCGAGAAAGGTGTTGGTTCCACTCAGGGGGCCGTTCAGGGGATGTTTCGAGTTTTCACCCACTAATGCCATGTTTTTAAGCCCAAGTCTAGAAATATGCAAATTATTGTCGTATTCTCAATCCGAGAGTCCTGTTATCGCGCGGTCAATTCCTATAAATTACATTAGTAACGTGCGAGGTATTGGTGCCACTCACAGGGATATTCGAGGGTTGTGTCGAATTTTTTCGTCTAACGCTATGTTTTTAAGCCTCAGTTAAGAAATATACAAATTATCATCGTATTATCAAATTGGGAGTCCCGTGATCACGCGGTAAGTTCCTACGAGTTACATTTGTCTTTTGCGAGGTATTGGTGCCACACACGATACTATTCGAGGGCTAAACGCCATATTTTTATGCCTTAGTCTAGAAATACCTAGAAACGATCTGGTGAAATTTTAGTAGTAATAGGAGGACAAATGGAGATGTGGTGAAATTGGAGGGTCAGGAGATACCTAGAAATGATCATTTTCGTTATTTAGGAACGATTATCCAAAAAGATGGAGAATTTAGTGATGATGTTACTCATAGGATTAGAGCAGGCTGGGTTAAGTGGAGACGTGCTACCGTCATTTTGTGTGATAGGCGTAGACGTTTGAAGTTAAAAGGTAAATATTATAGGACGACCATTAGACCCGCCATGTTATATGGCACAGAGTGTTGGGCAACCAAGAAACAAAATGTGCAGAAAATGAGTGTGGCGGAGATGCGAATGCTAAGATGGATTTGTGGTAAAACTCGAAAGGATAAAATTAAAAATGAACAAATTCGTGAAACGGTAAAAGTAGCTCCTATAGAAGAGAAATTGAGAGAAAATCGACTTAGATGGTTTGGACACGTCAAGCGTAGACCAATGGATGCTCCTGTAAGGAAGAGTGATTTTGTTAGTATTAATGGCAACACAAGGGGTAAAGGTAGGCCTAAATTGACTTGGTGGGATATTATAAAAAAGGATATGATGTCATGTGGTTTAACCGAAGATATTGCACTGGACAGGATGGAATGGAAAAATAGGATTCATGTAGCCGACCCCAAATAATTGGGAAAAGGCTTTGTTGAGTTGAGTTGACTCTAGAAATATGCAAATTATTAGTGTATTCTCAACCTGAGAGTCCCGTTATTCCGTGGTAATTTCCTACGAGTTACATTAGTCCTGTGCGAAGTGTTGTTGCCACTCACGGGGTCGTTCGGGGTCTGTTTAGGGTTTCCACCAACTAATGCCATATTTTTAAGCCTAAGTCTCAAAATATGCAAATTATATTCGTATTCTCAAATGGGGACTCCCGTGATCGTGCGATTAGTTCCTACGAGTTACATTAGTCCCGTGCAAGGTGCTGGGGCCACTCACCGGCCGTTCAGGTGTTGTTTTGAGTTTTCACCCACTAACAACATGTTTTGCTTAAGTCCTAATATTTTTAAATTATCATTGTATTCTCAAACCGGGATTCTTGTGATCGCGCAGTAAGTTGCTACGAGTTACATTGATCCCATGCGAGGTGTTGGTGCCACTCACGGGGCCGATCGGGGGTTGTTTTGGGTTTTCACTCACTAACACCATGTTTTTATGCCTAAGTCTAGAAATATGAAAATTATCATTGTATTCTCAAACTGGGATTCCTGTGATCGTGCGGTCTATTCCCAAGAGTTAGATTGGTCCCGTGCGAGGTGTTGGTGCCACTCACGGGACCGTTTAGGGGTTGTTTTGGGTTTTCCCCGTAACGCCATGTTTTATGACTAAGTCTGGAAATATGAAAATTATCATCGTATTCTTAAACCAGGATTCCCGTGATCGTGCGGTATGTTCCTATGATTTACATTGGTCACGTGCGAGGTGTTGGTTCCACTCACTAATGCGGTATGTTCCTTTCGGGGGCTGTTTCGAGTTTTCACCTACTAATGCCATATTTTTATCCTTAAGTTTAGAAATATGCAAATTATCATTGTATTTTCAAACCGAGAGTCATGTGATCATGCGATATGTTCATACAAGTTACATTTGTCCTGTGGGAGGTTTGGTGCCACTCATGGGGCCGTTCGGGGGTTGCTTATGATTTTTACCCCCTAAAGCCATGTTTTGAAGCCTAAGTGTAGAAATACGCAAATTATCATCGTATTTACAAATAGGGCCATTCGGGGACTATCTCGAGTTTTCGCCCACTAACGCCATGTTTTTATGTCTAGGTATAGAATATATTCAAATTATCATTGTAATATCAAACTGGGAGTCCCGTGATCATGAGGTCAGTAACTACGTGCTAGATTGGTCCCGTGCGAGGTGTTGGCGCCACACACGGGCCGGTTCGGGGGCTATTTCGGGTTTTCCCCATAACGCCTTATTTTTAATCCCAAGTCTATAAATATGCAAATTATCATCTTATTCAGAAACGGGGACCCCCGTGATCATGCGGTAAGTTCCTATGAGTTACATTAGTCCAGTACGAGGTGTTGGTGCCACCCAAGGGGCTGTTTCGGGGCTATTTTGGGTTTTCACCCACTAACGCATTATTTTTATGCCTAAGTTTAGAAATATGAAAATTATTGACGTATTCTTAAACGGGGATTCTCGTGACCACGCGGTAACTTCCTACGAGTTACATTGGTCCCGTACGAGGTGTTGGTGCCACTCAGGTGGCCATTTGGGGGGTTGTTTCGGGTTTCACCCGTTAATGCCATTTTTTAGGCCTAAGTCTAGAAATATTCAAATTATAGTCGTATTCTTAAATCGGAAGTCCCATGATCTCCCAGTCAGTTCTTACGTGTTAGATTGGTCCTGTGCGAGGTGTTGGTGCCACTCACAGGGCCGTTCAGGGGTTGTTTCGAGTTTTAACCCACTAACGCCATGTTTTAAGCCTAAATCTAAAAATATACAAATTATCGTCGTATTCTTAAATGGGGACACCTGTGAACGTGCTATCAGTTCCTACGAGTTACATTTGTCCCGTGCGAGGTGTTGGTTCCACTCACGGGGATGTTCAGGGGCTGTTTCTTATTTTCAACCACTAAAGCCATGTTTTTAAGCCTAAGTCTAGAAATATGAAAATTATTGTTGTATTAAAAAATGGTTACTCTCGTGATCGTGCGTTCAGTTCCTACAAGTTACTTTGGTCCCGTGCGGGGTGTGGTGCCACTCACAGGCCATTCGGGGGTTTATTCGTGTTTTCACCCACTAACGCCTTGTTTTGCTTAAGTCCTGATATTTTTAAAGTGTCATCGTACTCTTAAATCGGTAGTCCCAAGATCGTGAGGTATCTTCCTACGAGTTACATTGATCTGCGAGGTGTTGGTGCCACCCACGGGGCCGTTTAGGGGCTGTTTTGGGTTTTGACCCACTAGTGCCATGTTTTTATGCCTAAGTCTAGAAATATGCAAATTATCATGGTATTCTCAAACCTGGAGTCCTGTGATAACACGATAAGTTGCAACGAGTTACATTCGTCCCATGCGAGGTGTTGGTTCCACTCACGGGGCCGTTCGGGGGCTATTTTTGGTTTTCACCCACTAACATCATGTTTTTATGCCTAAGTCTAGAAATATCAAATTATCATTGTATTTCTCAAACTAGGAGTCCCATGATCGCGCGGTCATTTTCTACGAGTTAGATTGGTCTCGTACGAGCTGTTAGTGCCACTCATGGTACCGTTCAGGGGCTGTTTTGGGATCTCCCCCTAACACCATGTTTTGAGGCCTAAATCGAAAAATATGAAAATTATTATCATATTCTCAAACTGGGAATCCCGTGATCGCGCAATAAGTTCCTTTGAGTTATAATAGTCTGGTGCGAGGTGTTGGTGGTTGTTTTGGGTTTTCAGCAGCTTACGCCATGTTTTTAGGCCTAAGTCTAGAAATATGCAAATTATTATCGTATTCTAAAATCGGGATTCCCGTCATCGTGCGATCAGTTCCTACGAGTTAGATTGGTCCCATGCGAGGTGTTGGTGCGAGTTACGGTGCCTTTCGGGGGATGTTTCGGGTTTTAACTAACTAACGCCATGTTTTTAAGCCTAAGTCTAAAAATATGCAAATCATCATCGTATTCTCAAACCGAGAGTTCAGTGATAGCGCAAATAGTTCCTACGAGTCACATTGGTCCCATGCGAGGTGTTGGTGCCACTCATAGGGTCTTTCGAGGGCTGTTTCGGGTTTCACCCACTAATGCCATGTTTCGCTTAAGTCCTGATATTTTGAAATTATCGTCGTATTCCCAAAACGGGAGTCTCATGATCGTGCGGTAAATTACTACGAGTCACATTGTTCCCGTGCGAGGTGTTGGTGCCACTCAGGGGGCCGTCCGGGGGCTATTTTGTGTTTTCACCCTCTAATGCCATGTTTTTAAGCCCGAGTCTAGAAATATGCAAATTATCATCGTATTCCCAAACCGAGTGTCCCGTGATCATGTGCTCCGTTCTAAAGAGTTACATTTGAAATGTGAGAGGTGTTGGTGCCCCTCATGGGGCTTTTCGGGCAGTTCGAGAGTCCCATGATTGCGCGGTAAGTTGCTAGGAGTTACATTGGTTCCATGCGAAGTGTTGGTGCCATTCATGGGACCGTTCGGGGGCTATTTTGGGTTTTCACCCACTAACGCCATGTTTTTATGTCTTATTAGAAATATGCAAATTATCATTGTATTCTCAAATCGAGAGTCCCGTGATCGCGCGGTTTGTTCCTATGAGTTACATGTGTCCCATACGAGGTGTTGGTGCCACTCACAGGCCATTCGGGGGGCTATTTGAGGTTTTCACCCACAAACACCATGGTTCGCTTAAGTCCTGCGATTTTTAAATTATCGTCGTATTCTCAAGCTGGGTTTCTCGTGATCGTCCGGTAAGTTGCAGCAAGTTACATTGGTCCCATGCGAGGTGTTCGTGCCACGAAAGGGGCCGTTCGGGGGCTATTTTGGGTTTTTACCCACTAACCCCAGGTTTTTATGCCTAATTCTTGAAATATGCAAATTATCATTTTATTCTCAAACTGGGAGTTCCGTGACCGCGCGGTCTATTCATACGTGTTAGATTGGTCCCATGCGAGGTGTTGGTGCCACTCACGGGGCCGTTCGGGGGCTATATTGGGTTTTCCCCATAACGCCATGTTTTAATACTAAGTCTAGAAATATGCAAATTATCATCGTATTCTTAAACCGGGATTCCCATGATCGCGCGATAAGTTCCTAGGAGTTACATTGGTCCCATGCGAGGTGTTGGTGCCACTCAAAGGCCGTTCGGGGGGTGGTTCGAGTTTTCACCCACTAACAACATATTTTTATGCTTAAGTCTAGAAATAAACAAATTATCATCATATTTTCAAACCGGGAGTCTCGTGATCGTGCAGTATGTTCCTACGAGTTACATTGGTCCTTTCCGAGGTTTGGTTCCACTCACGGGGCCGTTCGGGGGCTATTTCGGGTTTTTACCCACTAAAGCCATGTTTTTAACCCTAAGTCTAGAAATACGTAAATTATCATCGTATTTAGAAATAGGAAATCCCATGATCGCGTGATCAGTTCGAACGAGTTACATTGGTCTCGTGTGAGGTGTGGTGCCACTCACGAGGCCATTCGGTGGCTATCTCGGGTTTTCACCCACTAACACCATGTTTTTATGTCTAAGTCTAGAAAATGTGAAAATTTTAATTCTAATCTCAAACTGGGAGTCCCGTGATCATGCGATCAGTAACTACGTGTTAGATTGGTCCCATGCGAGGTGTTGGTGCCACTCACGGGGCCGTTCGGGGGCTATTTCGGGTTTTTCCCCTAACGCTATATTTTAAAGGCTAAGTATAAAAATATGTAAATTATCCTTGTATTCATAAATGGGGACTCCCATGATCGTTCGGTATGTTCCTACGAGTTACATTGCTCTAGTGCGAGGTGTTGGTGCCATGTTTCTATGCCTATATCTAAAAATATGCAAATTATCGTGGTATTCTCAAATTAGGATTCCCGTGATGGCGCGATAAGTCACTACGAGTTACATTGGTCCCGTGCGAGGTGTTGGTGCCACTCACGGGGCTGTTCGGGGGCTATTTTGGGTTTTCACCCACAAACAGCATGTATTTATGCTTAAGTCTTGAAATATTATAAATTATCATTGATTTCTCAAATCGGGAGTCGAGTGATTGCGCCGTCAGTTCCTACTAGTTAGATTGGTCCCGTGCGAGGTGTTGGTGCCACTCACGGGGCCGTTCGGGGGCTGTTTCGGGTTTTAACCCTCTAACGCCATCTTTTTAAGCATAAGTCTAAAAATATGAAAATTATCATCGTATTCTCAAACTTGGAGTCCTGTGATAGCGCTAACAGTTCCTACGAGTCACATTGGTCCCGTGCGAGGTGTTGGTGCCACTCACAGGGCCGTTCGGAGGCTGTTTCGGGTTTCACCCACTAATGCCATGTTTCTTTTAAGTGATGATATTTTTAAATTATCGTTGTATTCTCAAATTATGTGTCCCGTGATCGCGCTATAAGTTCCTATGAGTTACATTGATCCTTTGCGAGGTGTTGGTTCCAATCAGGGGGTCGTTCGGGGGTTGTTTTGGGTTTTCACCCACTAACGCCATATTTTTAAGTCTGAGTCTAGAAATATGCAAATTATCATTTTATTCCCAAACCGTGAGTCCCATGATCGTGCGGTCAGATCCAAAGAGTTACATTGGTAACGTGCGAGGTGTTGGTGCCACTCATGGGGCAGTTCGGGGGCTGTGTCGGGTTTTTGCCATTTGACAATCTGTTTTCAACCCTAAGTCAACAAATCTGGAAATTATCATCGTATTCTCAAACTGGGAGTCCTGTGATCGCGCAATAAGTTCCTTTGAGTTACATTGGTTTCTTGCGAGGTGTTAGTGCCATAGACGGTGCTATTTGAGGGATGTTTCAGGTTTTCACCCACTAACGCCAAGTTTTTATGCCGAAGTCTAGAAATATGCAAATTATCTTAGTATTATCAAATCGAGAGTCTCATTATCGTGCGATAAGTTCCTACGCGTTACATTGGTCTTGTGCGAGGTGTTGTTGCCACTCACGGGGCCGTTCGGGGCCTGTTTCGGGTTTCCACCCACTAATGCAATGTCTTTAAGCCTAAGTCTAGAAAAATGCAAATTATTGTGATATTCTCAGATAGGGACTCCCATGTTCGTACGATCATTTCCTACAAGTTACATTGGTGTCGTGCAAGGCGTTGGTGCCACTCACAGGCCGTTCGGAGGTTGTTTTGGGTTTTTACCCACTAATACCATGTTTTGCTTAAGTCTTGATATTTTTAAATAATCATTGTATTCTCAAACCGGGATTCCTTTGATCACGCGGTAAGTTTCTATGAGTTACATTGGTCCCATGCGAAGTGTTAGTGCCACTCAAGGGGTCGTTCGTGGGTTGTTTTGGGGTTTCCCCCTCAAACGCGATGTTTTTGTGCCTAAGTCTAGAAATATGAAAATTATCATTGTATTCTCAAACCGAGAGTCCCATGATCGCACGGTTTGTTCCTATGAGTTCCATTGGTCCCGTGCGAGGTTTTGGTGCCACTCACAGGCCATTCGGGGGTTGTTTCGGATTTTCACCCATAAACACCATGTTTTGTTTAAGTCCTGATATTTTTAAATTATAATCGTATTCTCAAATTGAGATTCCCGTGATCGTGCGATGAGTTTCTATAAGTTAAATTGGTCCAATGCGAGGTGTTGGTGCCACTCACGGGGCCGTTCGGGGGCTGTTTTGGGTTTTCACCCACTAACGCCATGTTTTTATGCCTAAGTCAAGAAATATGAAAATTATCACTGTATTCTCAAATCGAGAGTCCTGTGATCGCGCGGTCTATTCCTATGAGTTAGATTGGTCCCGTGTGAGGTGTTGGTGCCACTCATAGGGACGTTCGTGGGCTGTTTTCAGGTTTTCCCCCTAACGCCATGTTTTAAGACTAAGTTTAGAAATATGGAAATTATCATCATATTCTTAAATCGGGATTCCCATGATCACGCAGTAAGTTCCCATGAGTTACACTGGTCCCGTGCGAGGTGTTGGTACTACTCAAAAGCCGTTTGGGGGTTGTTTCGAGTTTTCAACCACTAGCGCCATATTTTTTTACTTAAGTCTAGAAATATGTAAATTATCATCATATTTATAAACTGGGAGTCCCATGATCATGCGGTATGTTCCTACGAGTTACATTGGTCCTGTCCGAGGTTTGGTGCCACTTACGGGGCCATTCGGGGGTTATTTCGGGTTTTTACCCCCTAAAACCATGTTTTTAAGCCTAAGTCTGGAAATACCCAAATTAACATCGTATTTAGAAATGGGGACTCCCATGATCATGCGGTCAATTTGAACGAGTTACATTGGTCCTGTGCGAGGTATGGTGCCACTCACGGGGCCATTCAGGGGCTATCTCGGGTTTTCACCCACAAACGCCATGTTTTTATGTTTAAGTCTAGAAAATATGCAATTTATCATTATAATCTCCAACCAGGAGTCCCTTGATCATGAGGTCTATAACTACGTGTTAGATTGGTCCCGTTCGAGGTGTTGGTGCCACTCACGGGGCCGTTCGAGGGATGTTTCGAGTTTTCCCCTAGCACTAAATTTTTAAGCCTAAGTCTAGAAATATGCAAATTATCATCATATTCAGATACGGGGACTCCCGTGATCATGCGGTATGTTCCAACGAGTTACATGGGTATCATGTGAGTTGTTGGTGCCACCCACGGGGCTGTTTCGAGGCTGTTTTGGGTTTTCACCCACTAATGCCATGTTTTTATGCCTAAGTCTAGAAATATGAAAATCATCATGGTATTATCAAACCAGGAGTCCCGTGATTGCGCGATAACTTGCTACGAGTTACATTGGTCCCGTGCGAGGTGTTGGTGCCACTCACGGGGCCGTTCCGGGATGTTTTGGGTTTTAACCCACTAACGGCATGTTTTTATGCCTAAGTCTAGAAATATGAAAATTATCATTATATTCTCAAACCGGGAGTCTCATGATTGCGCTATCAGTTCCTACGAGGTATATTGGTACCGTTCGAGGTGTTGGTGCCACTCACGGGGCCGTTCGGGGCTGTTTCAGGTTTTAACCCACTAACGCCATATTTTTAATCATAAGTTAAGAAATATGCAAATTATTGTCGTATTCTCAAATTGGGAGCCCCGTGATAGCAGGGACAATTCCTACGAGTCACATTGGTCCCGTACGAGGTGTTGTTGCCACTCATAGGGTCGTTCGGGAGCTGTTTCGGGTTTCACCCACTAATGCCATGTTTTGCTTAAGTCTTGATATTTTGAAATTATTGTTGTATTCTCAAACCTGGAGTCCCGTGATCACGCGTTAAGTTCCTACGAGTTTCATTTGTCCCGTGCGAGGTGTTGGTGCCAATCAGGGGGTTGTTTCGATTCTTCACCCACTCAGGCCATGTTTTTAAGCTTGAGTATAGAAATATGAAAATTATCATCGTATTCCCAAACCGCAAGTCCCGTGATCACGTAATCAGTTCCAAAGAGCTACATTGGTAATGTGTGAGGTGTTGGTGCCACTGATGGGGCTGTTCGGGGGCTGTGTCGAGTTTTTGCCATTTAACACTTTGTTTTCAAACCTAAGTCTAGAAATACGCAAATTATCATCATATTCTCAGACAGGGACTCCAGTGATTGTGCTATCGTGCCCCGACTTAATTTTGTTAAACTTATCCTTTTAATTAGAGATAAATTGCCTTAAACAATGCTTTAATTTAAATCTCTAAGGAAAAATGGCATAAGATTTTTTTTTTCAAAGGTATATGTAGATGAAAACATAACTGCCTTTACTTATAACTTATAAGTACTACATAACTTTACATAACCAAGATCCTTAGTTTAATAATTACACAAAATAAATCCTGATATTCAAATCGTACTAAATATCCGTCACTCCCCCATTTTAAGGTCCTAACTTGGCAGTGAACTCCAAATTATAAGCATACCTGAAACAAAACATTATAGGAGTGTAAGCTATAAAGTCTTAATGAATGACCACATACCACACATATAACCAATTTGAATAACAATTTTTATTTTGTTCTAATGCTATAACCCAACAGGAATTGTGAAACTCTCGCAAGCCTTAACCCATCACAGTTATTAAGGACCACCACATCCCTCTATTAGGCCCGAGTACACAAACCTTTAAGTTGGATTAACAGGACCACCACATCCCGTAGGACCCACCAAAGTCCTTAACATTAGATAAAGGACTCATTAGTCCATATCATTATATAACATCGCTTAACATTTTTAATCATATGCATATGTTTCATAAATACAACATCACTCCCATAAACATTTTAACACATGTGTTTAACTACACATTTCCATATGAAATTATAAGAATTTATATTTCATAAGGAAGGTCACTCACCTTGGATTTAGTGCTAAGATTAATACCAACTACTTCCTTGGTATGGTAGTACTAGCTGCTTCCCCACCTAACAAGTCAATGTCGTTAGTATGTGAATACACCGATTAACATCAAACCCAATAATACATCACATCATTTGGTCAATCAGAAATAACTAAGGAGGAATTAAATATGACACTTCACATTTCTATAACATCAAATTAATTAGGATTCTAACACAATTTACAGAATTAAATTACGAATTTGCTCGACAAAGTTATGCCCATTTTATTACAACGTTTTTCAAATCATTTCTCACGAAAAACAACAACACAACTTCAACTTCCTAAAATTCTCATAATTTTTATACAGCATAACTTTCCATGATATTCCACCCAATATTAGTAAACACATTGAATAATACAAATTTAATGTTTCAAAATTTTAGGGCTCATTTTCTATGTCGAGCAAAACGTCAAACTCCTGGTATGCATTCTTGCTCCTTTAGGGAAGATTTTAAACCAAAACTTCAAACTATAAAAAAAGGTTCATTCCTAGGTAATTTTATACAATTTTCGTATATGTTATACATGTATGAGTATATTTTACTCTCCAACTTGAATCACTCAATTCCAATAAGTATTCCATGATTTATGCCATTTTTAGCATAACAAGGTCGAAATAGAACATTAAGGCATAACTTAACATTTTTAAGCATACATAACCTTGACCTTGGGTATAATTCATGGAAACATAGAATAAACATGTTTTATCAGAAATATATGTCGTAAGCATGAATTTTCTAAATCAAAATGCTTTACGAAAAATGATGTAAATTTAAGACTTTGAGGCATGCATTTACGATCCTAGCTCCAGTTCTAACTTATGTTCTTAACCCATACTTATTTTAATAAAATTAGGCAATATGGGTATCATTAAAAATTTTATAAAAATCAAAAATAAAAATATGCCAAGTGTAGAACTCATCCATGTGACCAACTTTAGTAAAGAAGAAAATACCTTACGAGGATTCCTCGATTTATAGAAATTTTCCGAAGATTTCTTCCTTAACTTTCTTCTCTTTCTCTCTCTTTAGGCAAAATCTGTTCATGGCTGAGTTGGTTGAAAAAGTAAGTTTTTTTAACAAGTTTAAATATGCCAAACCATTACCCACACTTTAACCAATCAAAAAATAGCACATGGTGTTCTAATAAGACAATTGTCACTTAAGGGGTGGACATATTTGCCCTTGTTTCGTACTTTCCGTATAACTTCTTGTACGACCCTCCGTTTAACCCACCGTTTGTTGTGTTATAATATTCATTCATATATCTACAACTATCATAATTTATGTTTTTCCAAAATCATAAACTAATACGCACTAATTTGGGCTTCGAACAAGAAAGTAGCAATTTACCGAAAATCTCAAAACTTTCACATTTGGCGACCAAACATTGCCAATTTTGTATCAAGACCCTTATTTAATTTTATAAACATAATCATAAATTAAAAACATAATTTATGATGAATTTTACCACACAACTAATCATATGCTCTAAACATGGTATCACCGATCCTAAGTTTGATTAGCATCTAATATAAACCACATATATATCACATGAGCATGCATCCCCAAAACATGATAATTAACATGTTTAACACACATAACCAATTTATAACTAATAACAAATAACATATACTTAATCATGTAATTAACATTACTAATCATGTTTTAGAGCCTTACATGTGCAGTCAGTTCCTACAAGTTACATTGGTCCCCTACGAGGTGTTGGTGCCACTCACAAGTCGTTCAGAGGTTGTTTCGAGTTCTCACCCACTAACACCATGTTTTGCTTAAGTCCTGATATTTTTAAATAATCATAATATTCTCAAACTGGGATTCCCGTGATCGCGCGATAAGTTGCTACGAGTTACATTGCTCCCATGCGAACTGTTGGTGCCACTCACGGGGCCGTTCGAGGGCTGTTTTGGGTTTTCACCCACTAACGCCATGTTTTTATGCCTAAGTCTAGAAATATGCAAATTATCGTTGTATTATCAACCGAGAGTCCTGTGATCGCGCGGTCTGTTCCTACGAGTTATATTGGTCCCGTGCGAGGTGTTAGTGCCACTCACAAGCCTTTTGAGGGCTGTTTCGGGTTTTCACCCACAAACACCATGTTTTGCTTAAGTCCTGATATTTTTAAATCATCATTGTATTCTCAAACTAGGATTCCCCTGATCACGCGGTAAGTTGCTATAAGTTACATTGGTCCAATGCGAGGTGTTGGTTCCACTCATGGGGCCATTCGGGGGTTGTTTTGGGTTTTCACCCACTAACGCCATGTTTTTATGCCTAAGTCTATAAATATGAAAATTATCATTGTATTCTCAAATCGGGAGTCCCATGATGGAGCGGTCTATTCCTACGAGTTAGACTGATCCCGTGTGAGGTGTTCGTGCCACTCACGGGGCTGTTCGGGGGCTGTTTTTGGGTTTTCCCCTAACGCCATATTTTAGCACTAAGTTTAGAAATATGCAAATTATCTTCGTATTCTTAAACTGGGATTCCTGTGATTGCGCGGTAAGTCCCTATGAGTTACATTGGTCCCGTGCGAGGTCTTGGTGCTACTCAAAGGCCGTTCGGGGCTATTTCGAGTTTTCACCCACTAATGCCATATTTTTGTGGCTAAGTCCAGAAATATGCAAATTATCATCGTATTTTCAAACCAGGAGTCCCATGATTGCGCGGTATGTTCCTACGAGTTACATTGGTCCTGTCCGAGGTTTGGTGCCACTTACGGGGCCATTTGTGGGTTGTTTCTGGTTTTACCCACTAAAGACATATTTTTAGGCCTAAGTCTAGAAATACGCAAATTAGCATCGTATTTAGAAATGGGAACTCCCGTGATCGGGAAGTCAGTTCGAACGAGTGATATTGGTCCCGTGCGAGGTGTGGTGCCACTCACGGGGCCACTCATGGGCTGTCTCGGGTTTTCACCCACAAACGCCATGTTTTTATGTCTAAGTCTAGAAAATATGCAAATTATCATTGTAATCTCCAACCGGGAGTCCCATGATCATGCGATTTGTAACTACGTGTTAGATTGGTCCCGCACGAGGTGTTGGTGCCACTCACCGGGCCGTTCGAGGAATGTTTCGAGTTTTCCCCTCACGTTAAATTTTTAAGCCTATGTCTAGAAATATGCAAATTATCATCGTATTCAGATATGGGGACTCCCGTGATCGTGCGGTATGTCCAACGAGTTACATGGGTCTCATGTGAGTTATTTGTGCCACCTACGGGGCTGTTTCGAGGCTATTTTGGGTTTTCACCCACTAATGCCATGTTTTTATGCCTAAGTCTAGAACTATGCA
This sequence comes from Sambucus nigra, assembly GCA_949130495.1. Lineage (NCBI taxonomy): Eukaryota > Viridiplantae > Streptophyta > Magnoliopsida > Dipsacales > Adoxaceae > Sambucus > Sambucus nigra. The sequence continues at coordinate 264,425,150 of OX422212.1, forward strand.
AATCATCGTGGTTTTCTCAAACCAGGGGTCCCGTGATCGCACGATAACTTGCTACGAGTTACATTGGTCCCGTGCGAGGTGTTGGTGCCACTCATGGGGCCGTTCGGGGTTGTTTTTCATTTTAACCCACTAACTACATGTTTTTATGCCTAAGTCTAGAAATATGAAATTTATCATTGTATTCTCAAATCGTGAGTCTCGTGATTACGCAATCAGTTCCTAGGATGTAGATTAGTCTCGTGCGAGGTGTTGGTGCAACTCACATATGTTTGGGGGCTGTTTTGGGTTACACCCACTAATGCCATGTTTTGCTTAAGTCCTGATATTTTGACATTATCGTTGTATTCTCAAACCAGAAGTCCCGTGATCACGCGTTAAGTTCCTACGAGTTACATTGGTCCCGTGCGAGGTGTTGGTGCCAATCAGGGGGCGTTCGGGGGTTGTTTCGGGTTTTCATCCACTCAGGCCATGTTTTCCAGCTTGAGTCTAGAAATATGCAAATTATCATCGTATTCCCAAATCGCGAGTCCCGTGATCGCGTGATCAGTTCCGAAGAGTTACATTGGTAATGTGTGAGGTGTTGGTGCCACTCATGGGGATGCTCGGGGGCTGTGTCGAGTTTTTTCCGTTTAACACACTGTTTTCAAGCCTAAGTCTAGAAATATGAAAATTATCATCATATTCTCAAATGGGGACTACTGTGATTGTGTGGTCAGTTCCTACAAGTTACATTAGTCCCTTGCGAGGTGTTGGTGCCACTCCCAAGTCGTCCGGAGCTTTTTTCCGGTTCTCACCCACTAACACCATGTTTTGCTTAAGTCCTGATATTTTTAAATAATCATAATATTCTCAACCTGGGATTCCCGTGAACCCGCGGTAAGTTGCTACGAGTTACATTGGTCCTATGCGAACTGTTGGTGCTACTCACAGGGCCGTTCGGGGGCTGTTTTGGGTTTTCACCCACTTACGCCATGTTTTTGTGCCTAAGTCTAGAAATATGCAATTTATCGTTGCATTCTCAACCGAGAGTCCTGTGATCACGCGATCTGTTCCTACGAGTTATATTGGTCCCGTGCGAGTTGTTAGTGCCACTCACAGGCCGTTCGAGGGATGTTTCTGGTTTTCACCCAGAAACACCATGTTTTACTTAAGTCCTGATACTTTTAAATCATCATTGTATTCTCAAATTGGGATTCCTGTGATCACACAGTAAGTTTCTATAAGTTACATTGGTCCAATGCGAGGTGTTGGTGCCACTCACAGGGCCGTTCGGGGGCTGTTTTGGGTTTTCACCCACTAATGCCATGTTTTTATGCCTAAGTCAAGAAATATCCAAATCATCATTGTATTCTCAAATAGGGAGTCCCATGATCGCGTGGTCTATTCCTACGAGTTAGATTGGTCCCATGCGAGGTGTTGGTGCCACTCACGGGGCCGTTTGGGGGTTGTTTTTGAGTTTTCCCCCTAATGCCATGTTTTAAGACTAAGTTTAGAAATATGCAAATTATCTTCATATTCTTAAACTGGGTTTCCTGTGATCGCGCGGTAAGTTCCTATGAGTTACATTTGTCCCGTGCAAGGTGTTGGTGCTACTCAAATGCCGTTCGGGGGCTGTTTTGAGTTTTCACCCACTAACGCCATATTTTTATGGCTAAGTCTAGAAATAAGAAAATTATCATCGTATTTTCAAAACAGGAGTCCCATGATTGCGCGGTATGTTCCTACGAGTTACATTGGTCCTTTATGAGGTTTGGTGCCACTTATGGGGCTTTTCGGGGGTTATTTCGGGTTTTTTCCCACTAAAGCCATGTTTTTAAGCCTAAGTCTAGACATATGCAAATTAGCATCGTATTTAGAAATGGGGACTCCCGTGATCATGAAGTCAGTTTGAACGAGTTACATTGGTCCCGTGTGAGGTGTGTTACCACTCACGGGGCCATTCAGGGGTTGTCTTGGGTTTTCACCCACTAACCCATGTTTTTATGTCTAAGTTTAGAAAATATGAAAATTATCATTGTAATCTCAAATCAGGAGTCCCGTGATCCTGCGGTTTATAACTATGTGTTAGATTGGTCCCGTTCGAGGTGTTGGTGCCACTCACGGGGCCATTCGGGAGCTATTTCGAGTTTTCCCCTAACGCCATATTTTTAAGCCTAAGTCTAGAAATATGGAAATTATCATCATATTCGGATACAAGGACTCCCGTGATCGTTCAGTATGTTCCTACGAGTTATATTGCTCTCGTGCGAGGTGTTGGTGCCACCCACGAGGCTGTTTCGGGGCTATTTTGGGTTTTCACCCACTAACACCATGTTTTTATGCCTATATCTAAAAATATGCAAATTATCGTGGTATTCTCAAATTAGAATTCCCGTGATGGCGCGATAAGTCGCTACGAGTTACATTGGTCCCGTGTGAGGTGTTGGTGCCACTCAAGGGGCTATTTTGGGTTTTCACCCATTAATGCCATTTTTTGGGCCTAAGTCTAGAAATATTCAAATTATATATTTATTCTCAAATGGGGACTCTCGTGATCGTGCTGTCAGTTCCAACCAATTACATTGGTCCCGTGCGAGGTGTTGGTGCCACTGACAGGCCGTTTAGGGGTTGTTTCGGGTTTTCACCCACTAACCCTCTCTTTTCCTTAAGTCTCGATATTTATAAATTATCATCGTATTCTCAAACGGGGATTCCCATGATCGCGTGGTATGTTTCTACGAGTCACATTGATCCCATGCGATGTGTTGGTGCCACTCATAGTGTCGTTCGGGGGTTGTTTTGGGTTTTCACCCACTAATGCCATGTTTTTATGCCTAAGTCTAGAAATATGCAAATTATGATTGTATTCTCAAACCAAGAGTCCCGTGATCGCGCAGTCTCTTCCTACGAGTTAGATTGGTCCCGTGCGGGGTGTTGGTGCCACTCACGGGGCCATTTGGGGTATGTTTCGAATTTTCCCCCTAACGGTATATTTTTAAGACTAAGTCTAAAAATATGCAAATTATCATCGTATTCTCAAACCAGGATTACCGTGATCACGTGGTAACTTCCTACGAGTTAAATTGGCCTGTGTGAGGTGTTGGTGCTACTCATAGGCCGTTCGGGGGCTGTGTCGAGTTTTCACCCAGTAGCGCCATATTTTTATGCCTAAGTCTAGAAATATGGAAATTATAAACTGGGACTCCCATGAACAAGCGGTATGTTCCTACGAGTTAAATTGGTCCTGTATGAGGTTTGGTGCCACTCACGGGGCCGTTCGGGGGCTGTTTCGGGTTTTCACCCACTAAGTCCATGTTTTTAAGCCTAAGTCTAGAAATATGCAAATTATCATCGTATTCTTAAATGAGGACTCTCTTGATCACGCGTTCAGTTCCCACGAGTAACATTGGTCCCGTGCGAGGTGTGGTGCCACTCACAGGATGTTCGGAGGCTATTTTCAGTTTTATCCAACTAACACCATGTCTTGTTTAAGTCCTGATATTTTTAAATTATCATCATATTATCAAACTGTGAGTCCCATGATCATGCGGTATGTTCCTATGAGTTATATTGGTCCCGTGCGAGGTGTTGGTACCACCCATGGGGTCGTTCAGGGGCTATTTTGGGTTTTCAACCACTAATACCATGTCTTTATGCGTGAGTCTAGAACTATGCAAATTAACATCGTATTCTTAAACTGAAAGTCCCGTGATCACGCGGTAAGTTGCTATGAGTTACATTGGTCCCGTGTAAGGTGTTAGTGCCACTCACGGGGCCGTTCGAGGGCTATTTTTGGTTTTCACCCGCAAACGCCATACTTTTAGGCCCAAGTCTAGAAATATGCAAATTATCATCGTATTCTCAAACCGAGAGTCCCATGATCGAGCGGTATGTTCCTATGAGTTATATTAGTCGCGAACGAGGTGTTGCTCCCACTCACGGGGCCGTTCGGGGGTTGTTTCAGGTTTTAACCCACTAACGATATGTTTTTAAGACTAAGTCTAAAAAATCTACTTATAATCATATTCTCAAAGCAGTTGTCCCGAGATCGCGCGGTAAGCTCCTACGAGTTAGATTGGTCCCGTGTGAGGTGTTGGTGCCACTCATGGGGTCTTTCAGGGGCTGTTTCGGGTTTTAATTCACTAACGCCATGATTTTAAGCCTAAGTCTAGAAATATGCAAATTATCATCGTATTCTCAAATCGGGAGTCCTGTGATAGCGCGAACAGTTCCTACGAGTCACATTATTCTCGTGCGAGGTGTTAGTGTCACTCACAGGGCCGTTTGGTGGTTGTCTCGAGTTTCACCCACTAAAGCCATGTTTTGATTCATCTTGATATTTTGAAATTATCGGTGTATTCTCAAACCAAGAGCCCCATGATCTCGCGATAAGTTCCTACAAGTTACATTGGGCGCCTGCGAGGTGTTGGTGCCACTCAGGGGGGCGTTCAGGGGATTTTTAGGGCTTTCACCCACTAACGCCATGTTTTTATGCCTAAGTCTAAAAATATGCAAATTTATGTCGTATTATCAAATCGGGATTCCCGTGATCATGCAGTAAGTTCCTACGAGTTACATTGGTCCCGTGCGAGGTGTTGGTGCCTTTTCACAAGCCGTTCGGGGGCTATTTCGGGTTTTCACCCACTAACGCCATGTTTTTAATCCTAAGTCTAGAAATATGCAAATTATCATTGTATTCTCAAACTAGGAGTCTCGTGATCACGCAGACAGTTTCTACGAGTTACATTGGTCCGGTACAAGGTGTTGGTGCCACTCACTGGGTCGTTCGGGGTTGTTTCAGGTTTTCACCCACTAACGCGTGAGATGTTGGTACCACTCATGGGGCTATTCGAGGGTTGTGCCGGGTTTTTGCCATTTAACACTATGTTTTTAAGACTAAGTTAAGAAATAAGAAAATTATCATCGTATTCGCAAACCAGGAGTCCCGTGATCGCGTGGTAAGTTCCTATGAGTTACATTGTTCTCGTGCGAGGTGTTGGTGCCACACACGACACTGTTCGAGTTCTGTTTCAGGTTTTCACCCACTAACACCATGTTTTTATGCCTGTCTAGAAATATGGAAATTTTCATGGTATTCTCAAATCGATAGTCCCGTTAGCGCACGGTAAGTTCCTACGAGTTACATTTGTCCTGTACGAGGTGTTGTTACCACTCATTAGGCCGTTCGGGGCCTATTTCGGGTTTTCACCTACTAATGCCATGTTTTTAAGCCTAAGTCTAAAAATATACAAATTATCATCGTATTCTCAAATAGGTACTCCCGTGATCGTGTAATCAGTTCCTATGAGTTACATTGGTCTGGTACGAGGTGTTGGTGCCACTCACAGGCCATTCGGGGTCTCTTTCGGGTTTTCACCCACTAACACCACATTTTGCTTAAGTCCTGATACTTTTAGATTATCATCTTATTCTCAAATAGGGAGTCCCGTGATCGTGCAATAAGTTTCTACGAGTTACATCGGCACCGTGCGAGGTTTTGGTGCCACTCACAGCGTCGTTAAGGCGTTGTTTTGGGTTTTCACCCACTAGCGCCATGTTTTTATGCCTAGGTCTAGAAATATGCAAATTATCATCGTATTCTCAATGTGGGAGTCCCATGATCACGCGGTAAGTTCCTACGAGCTACATTGGTCCTCATCGAGGTGTTGGTGCCACTCACGGCGCCGTTTGGGGGCTGTTTCGGGTTTTCGCCCACTAAAGCCATATATTTTAGCCTAAGTCTAGAAATATGCAAATTATCTCGTATTCTAAAATGGGGACTCCCATGATCGTGCGGTCAGTTCCCATGAGTTACATTGGTCCCGTGGGAGGTGTGGTGCCACTCGAAGACAGTTCGGGGGTTATTTCGAATTTTCACCCACTAACCCCATATTTTACTTGAGTATTGATATTTTTAAATTTTTATCGTATTCTCAAACTGGGAGTCCCGTGATCGTACGGTATGTTCCTACGAGTTACATTGGTCTCGTGCGAGATGTTTCTGCCACCCACGGGGCCGTTCAGGGGCTGTTTTGGGTTTTCACCCACTAACACCATGTTTTTATGCCTAAGGGTCCGTTTGGTTGGCATAATTTGCCTAGGCAAATGCCAAAAAGTTGGCAAATATGAAAATTTGCCCACATTTTGGCTGTTTGGTTGCATAATTTGCCAAAGCATTATTTGCCAATGTACAACACCTCCAATGCACAATCTGTGGGCAAATTTTGCTTACCTATTTGAGTGGGAAATATTTGCCCACAAATTTGCCAACTTCTTAAACGATTTTAATGTTTTAAAAAATAATTTTAAAACTATTTTAAATAATTAAAAAAATGTTGTGAATATTTAAAAATTGTTTTGTAATGTTTCAAAAACTGTTTTTAATATTATAAAAAAATGTTAAGAAAATGTTTACAATTTTAAAAAAAAACGTATTAACAAAATATTGTAAAAACTATTTTTAACATTTTTAAAAACTGTTGTGAATATATTATAAAAACAGTTTTAAAGTTTTAAAAAATAATTTTAAAGACTGTTTTAAATATTTAAAAAAACTGTTATAAATATTTAAAAACTGTTTTGTAATGTTTTGAAAACTGCTTTTAATATTATAAAAAAGTGTTAAGAGAATGTTTTACAAATTTTTTGAAAAACCGTAATATAAAAATATTGTAAAACAGTTTTTAACATTTTTAAAAACTGTTTTGGATATATTATAAAAACTGTTTTAAAGTTTTAAAAAACATTTTTTAAAACTGTTGTGAATGTTTAAAAACTGTTTTGTAATGTTTTGAAAACTGCTTTTAATATTATAAAAATTGTTAAGGGAATGTTTTACAAATTTTTTGAAAAACTGTAATATAAAAATATTGTAAAACAGTTTTTAACATTTTTAAAAACTGTTTTGGATATATTATAAAAACTGTTTTAAAGTTTTAAAAAACATTTTTTAAAACTGTTGTGAATGTTTAAAAACTGTTTTGTAATGTTTTGAAAACTTCTTTTAATATTATAAAAAATTGTTAAGGGAATGTTTTACAAATTTTTTGAAAAACCGTAATATAAAAATATTGTAAAACAGTTTTTAACATTTTTAAAAACTGTTTTGGATATATTATAAAAACTGTTTTAAAGTTTTAAAAAAGATTTTTTAAAACTGTTTTAAAGAGTTTAAAAAAACTCTTGTGAATGTTTAAAATTTGTTTTGTAATATTTTAAAAACTGTTTTTGATATTATAAAAAATTGTTAAGAGAATGTTTTACAAATTTTTTAACATTTTTGAATATAATATAAAAACTGTAATATAAAAATATTGCAAAAACTATTTTTAACATTTTTGAATATAATATAAAAATTGTTTTTAAATAAATTAATTGGATTGACTTTAATTTCGCCTAATGTTGTTTGATAGCGTCATCTTAATTTGTCTAGGTAAAATTTGCCTAGGCAAATTTTGCCATGCCCACTAACAACCAAACGGACCCTAAGTCTAGAAATATGCAAATTATCACCATATTCTCAAATTGAAAGTCCCGTGATCACGTGGTCAGTTGCTATGAGTTACATTGGTCCCGTACGAGGTGTTGGTTCCACTCACGGGGCTATTTTTTGTTTTCACCCGCAAACACCATGTTTTATGCCTAAGTCTAGAAATATGAAAATTATCATCGTATTCTCAAATCCTGAGTACCATGATTGCGCGGTATGTTCTTACGAATTACATTGGTCTCGAGCGAGGTGTTTGTGCCACTCACGGGGTCGTTCAGGGTCTGTTTTGAGTTTTCACCCACTAACCCCATGTTTTCATGCCCAAGTCTAGAAATATGAACATTATCATCGTATTCTCAAATCGGGAGACCCGTGATTGTGCGATAAGTTCTTATGACTTATATTGGTCTTTATCAAGGTGTTGGTTCCGTACACAAGGTCGTTCGATGGATGTTTCAAGTTTTAACCCACTAACGCCATGTTTTTAAGTCTAAGTCTAGAAATATGCAAATTATAGTCGTATTCTCAAATCGGTAGTCCTATGATCGTGCGGTCAGTTCCTACGAGTTAGATTGTTCCCGTTCAAGGTGTTGGTGCCACTCACGGGGCCTTTTAGGGGCTGTTTCGGGTTTTAACCCACTAACGCCATGTTTTTAAGCCTAAGTCTTGAAATATGCAAATTATCATCATATTCTCAAATTGGCAGTCACGTGTTTTTGCGGACAGTTCCTACGAGTCACATTAGTCCCGTGCGAGGTGTTGGTGCCACTCACAGGCCCGTTCAAGGGCTATTTCAGGTTTCACCCACTAATGCCATGCTTTTCTTAAGTCCTAATATTTTGAAATTATCATCGTATTCTCAAATCGGGAGTCCCATGATCGCGCGATAAGTTCCTATGAGTTACATTGGTCCTCTGCGATGTGTTGGTGCCACTCAGGGGGCTGTTCTGAGGTTGTTTAGGGTTTTCACCCACTAATGCCTTTCTTTTATGCCTTAGTCTATAAATGTGCAAATTAACGTCATATTCTCAAACCGGGATTCCTATGATCACGTAGTAAGTTCCAACGAGTTACATTGGTCCCGTGCGAGGTGTTGGTGCCTTTTCACGGGGTCGTTCGGGGGCTATTTCGAGTTTTTACCCACTAAAGCCATGTTTTTAATACTGAGTCTAGAAGTATGCAAATTATCATGTATTATCAAATTGGGAGTCCCGTGACCGCACGGTCAGTTCCAAAGAGTTACATTGGTAACGTGCGAGGTGTTGGTGCCACTCATGGGGCTGATCGAGAGATGAACCGGGTTTTTGCCATTTAATACTATGTTTTTAAGACTAAGTCAAGAAATATGAAAATTATCATTGTATTCTCAAATCGGGAGTTCCGTGATCGCGCGGTCCGTTCCAAAGAGTTACATTGGTAACGTGCAAGGTGTTGGTTCCACACATGGGTCTGTTCGGCAACTGTGCCGGGTTTTTGCCATTTAACACTAGGTTTTTAAGACTAAATCACGAAATATGCAAATTATCATCGTATTCTAAAACCGGGAGTCCCGTGATCGCGCGATAAGTTCCTACGAGTAACATTGGTCTCATGCGAGGTGTTAGTACCACACACGGTACTGTTTTCACCCACTAACACCCTGTATTTATCCCCAAGTCTATAAATATGCAAATTATCATCGTATTATCAAATTGGGAGTCTCGTAATAACGTGATAAGTTCCTACGAGTTACATTTGTCTTGAGCGAGGTGTTGGTTACACTCACAGGCCGTTCAGGGGCTGTTTCGAGTTTTCACCCACTAACGCCATGTTTTGCTTAATCCTGATATTTTTGAATTGTCACCGTATTCTCAAACTGGGAGTCCCATGATCGCACAGTAAGTTCATATGAGTTACATTAGTCCCGTGCGAGGTGTTGGTGCTACCCACAGGGTCGTTCAGGGGTTGTTTTGGGTTTTCACCCACTGACGACATCTTTTTATGACTAAGTCTAGATATATGCAAATTAACGTCCTATTCTCAAAACGGGATCCCCGTGAACGCGCGGTAAGTTCCTACAACTTATATTGGTCCCGAGCGAGGTGTTGGTTCCACTCACAGGGCCGTTCGGGGGTTGTTTCGGGTTTTAACCCACTAACACCATGTTTTTAAGCCTAAGACTAGAAATATCCAAATTATCATCATATTCGCAAACTGAAAGTCCCGTGATCGCGCGGTTAGTTCCTACGAGTTAGATTGGTCCCGTGCGAGGTGTTTGTGCCACTCACGGGGCCTTTCAGGGGATGTTTGGTGTTTTAACCCACTAACGCCATGTTTTGAAGCCTAAGTCTAGAAATATGCAAATTATCATCGTATTATCAAATCGTGAGTCCCGTGATAGCACAGACAGTTCCTACGAGTCCAATTGGTCCCCTGCGAGGTGTTGGTGCCACTCACAGGGCCATTCGGGGGCTGTTTTGGGTTTCTCCCACTAATGCCATGTTTTTCTTAAGTCCAGATATTTTGAAATTATCATCGTATTGTCAAACTGGGAGTCCCGTGATCGCACCACAAGTTTCTACGAGTTACAATTGCCCACTGCGAGGTGTTGGTGCCACTCTAGGGGCCGTTCGGGGGCTGTTTATGGTTTTCACCCACTAATGCCATGTTTTTATACCTAAGAATAGAAATGTACAAATCAATGTCGTATTGTCAAACCGGGATTCCCGTGATCACGTAGTAAGTTCCTACAAGTTACATTGGTCCCGTGCGAGGTGTTGGTGCCTTTTTACGGGGCCGTTCGGGGACTATTTTGGGTTTTCACACACTAACGCCGTGTTTTTAAGCCTGAGTTTAGAAATATGCAAATTATCATCGTATTCTCAAACTGGGAGTCTTGTGACCGCGCAGTCACTTCCAAAGAGTTACATTGGTAACGTGCGAGGTGTCAATGCCACTCATGGGGCTGTTCGGGGGCTATGTCGGGTTTTTGCCATTTAACATTATTTTTTTAAGACTAAGTTAAGAAATATGTAAATTATCATCGTATTCTCAAACTGCGAGTCCCATAATCGCACGGTAAGTTCCTGCGAGTTACACTCGTCTCATGTGAGGTGTTAGTGCCACACATGGTACTGTTCGAGGGCTGTTTTGGGTTTTCACCCACTAACGCCATCTTTTTATGCCTAAGTCTATAAATATGCAAATTGTCATCTTATTCTCAAACTAAGAGTCCCTTTATCACGCGGTAAGTTCCTACGAGTTACATCGGTCCTGTGCGAGGTGTTGTTGCCACTTACGGGGATGTTCGGGACCTGTTTTGGGTTTTCACCCACTAACACCATATTTTTAAGCCTAAGTCTAGAAATATTCAAATTATCGTTGTATTCTCAAACAGGGACTCCCGTGATCGCACGATCCGTTCTTATGAGTTACATTGGTTCCGTGCAAGGTGTTGGTGCCACCCACAGACCGTTCGGGTTTTTTTTTGAGTTTTCACCCACTAACACCATGTTTTTCTTATGTCCTGATATTTTTAAATTTTTGACGTATTCTCAAATCGGGAGCCTCTTGATCATTTGATAATTTCCTACGAGTTACATTGTTCACGTGTGAGGTGTTGGTGCTACCCACGGGGCTGTTCGAGGGCTGTTTTGTGTTTTCACCCACTAATTTCATGTTTTTATGCCTAAATCTAGAAATATGAAAATTATCATCATATTTATAAACTGGAAGTCCCGTGATTGCACAATAAATTGCTACGAGTTACATTGGACCCATGCGAGGTGTTGGTGCCACTCATGGGGCCGTTCGGGGGCTGTTTTGGATTTTCACCCGCTAACGCCATGTTTTTATGGCTAAGTGTAGAAATATGTAAATTATCATCGTATTTTCAAATCAGGAGTCCCGTGATTGCATGGTATGTTCCTACGAATTACATTGGTCTCGATCTAGGTGTTGTTTCCACTCACGGGGCCGTTCGGGGTCTATTTTGAGTTTTCACCCACTAATGCCATGTTTTTTTCCCCAACTCTATAAATATGCAAATTATCATCGTATTCACAAATTGGGAGTCCCGTTATCGCGCGATAAGTTCCTACGAGTTATATTTGTCCCGAGCGAGGTGTTGGTTCCACTCACAGGTCGTTCTGGGGCTGTTTTGAGTTTTCACCCACTAACGTCAAGTTTTTCTTAAGTCCTGATATTTTTAAATTGTTATCGTATTCTCAAATCGGCAGTCCTTTGATCGTGCAGTAAGTTCCTATGAGTTACATTAGAACCGTGCAAGGTATTGGTGCTACCCACGGGACCGTTCAAGGGCTGTTTTGAGTTTTTACCCACTAATGCCATGTTTTTATGCCTAAGTCTAGAAATAATCAAATTAACGGTGTATTCTCAAATCGGGAGTCCCATAAACACGCAGTAAGTTCCTACGACTTATATTGGTCCCGAGCGAGGTGTTGGTTCCACTCACAGGGCCGTTCGGGGGTTGTTTCAGGTTTTAACCAACTAACACAATGTTTTTAAGACTAAGTCTAGGAATATGCAAATTATCATCGTATTCTCAAATCGGAAGTCCCGTGATCATGCGGTCAGTTCCTATGAGTTAGATTGGTCTCGTGCAAGGTGTTGGTACCACTCACGGGGTCTTTCAGGGGATGTTTCGTGTTTTAACCCACTAACGCCATGTTTTTAAGCCTAAGTCTAGAAATACACAAATTATCATTATATTCTTAAATCGGGAGTCCCGTGATACCGCAGATAGTTCCTACGAGTTAAATTGGTCCCGTGCAAGGTGTTGGTGCCACTCACAGGCCGTTCCGGAGCTTTTTTGAGTTTTCACCCACTAACGCCATGTTTTGCTTAAGTCTTGATATTTTTAAATTATCATCATATTCTCAAACCGGGAGTCCCTTGATCGTGCAGTAAGTTCCTACGAGTTACATTGGTACCGTGCGAGGTGTTGTTGCCACTCACGGGACTGTTTGGTGCTTATTTTGAGTTTTCACCAACTACACCCTATTTTTATCCCCAAATCTATAAATATGCAAATTATCATCGTATTCTCAAATTGGGAGTCCCGTGATCGCGTCATAAGTTCCTACGAGTTATATTTGTCCCGAGCGAGGTGTTGGTTCCACTCAGAGGTCGTTCAGGGGCTATTTCGAGTTTTCACCCACTAACACCATGTTTTGCTTAAGTCCTGATATTTTTAAAATTGTCATCATATTCTCAAACCATGAGTCCCGTGATCGTGCAGTAAGTTCCTATGAGTTACATTGGTCCCGTGCGAGGTGTTGGTGCTACCCACAGGGCCGTTCAGGGGCTGTTTTCGGTTTTCACCCACTAATGCAATGTTTTTATGCCTAAGTCTAGAAATATGCAAATTAACGTCATATTCTCAAATTGGGAGTCCCGTGAATGCGCGATAAGTTCCTACGACTTATATTGGTCTCGAGCGAGGTGTTGGTTCCACTCACAGCGTCGTTCGGTGGTTGTTTCAGGTTTTAACCCACTAACACAATGTTTTTAAGCCTAGGTCTAGAAATATGCAAATTATCATTGTATTCTCAAATCGAAAGTCCTCTGATCGTGCGGTCAGTTCCTTCAAATTAGATTGGTTCCGTGTGAGGTGTTGGTGCCACTCACGGTGCCTTTCAAGGGATGTTTCGTGTTTTAACCCACTAACGCCATGCTTTTAAGCCTAAGTTCTGAAATATGCAAATTATCATCGTATTCTCAAATCGTGAGTCCCATGATAGCGCGGACAGTTCCTACGAGTCAAATTGGTCCCATACGAGGTGTTGGTACTACTCACAGTGCCGTTAGGGGGGCTATTTCGGGTTTCACCAACTAATGCCATGTTTTTCTTAAGTCCTGATATTTTGAAATTATCATCGTATTCTCAAATTGGGAGTCCCGTGATCGTTCCATAAGTTCCTACGAGTTATATTGGCCCCCTGTGATGTGTTGGTGCCACTCAGGGGGCCGTTCAGGGGTTGTTTAGGGTTTTCACCCACTAATACCATGTTTTTATGCCTAAGTCTAGAAATTTACAAATTAACGTCGTATTCTCAAACCAGGATTCCCGTGATCACATAGTAAGTTCCTACGAGTTACATTGGTCCCGTGCGAGGTGTTGGTGCCTTTTAATGGGGCCGTTCGGGGACTATTTTGGGTTTTCACACACTAACACCATGTTTTTAAACCTAAGTCTAGAAATATGCAAATTATCATCGTATTCTCAAACCAGGAGTCCCGCGATCGCGTGGTCAGTTCTAAAGAGTTACATTGGTAACGTGCGAGGTGTTGGTGCCACTTATGGGGTTGTTCGGGGGCTATGCCGGGTTTTTCCATTTAACACTATGTTTTTAAGACTAAGTTAAGGAATATGCAAATTATCATCATATTCTCAAACCGGGAGTCCCATGATCACGCGGTAAGTTCCTACGAGTTACATTGGTCTCGTGCGAGGTGTTAGTGCCACACACAGTACTATTCGAGGGTTGTTTTGGGTTTTCACCCACTAACGCCATGTTTTTATGCCTAAGTCTATGAATATGCAAAATAACATCATATTCTCAAACTGAGGGTCCCGTTATCATGCGGTAAGTTCCTATGAGTTACATTGGTCCTATGTGAGGTGTTGTTTCCACTCCCGGGGCCGTTCGGGGTCTGTTTCGAGTTTTCACCCACTAACACCATATTTTTAAGCCTACTTCTAGAAAAATGTAAATTATCATTATATTTTCAAGCGAGGACTCTTGTGATCGCGCGGTCAGTTCTTACGAGTTACATTGGTCCCGTTCAAGGTGTTGGTGTCACTCACAGGCCATTCGGGGGCTATTTCAAGTTTTCACCCACTAACACCATGTTTTGCTTAAGTCCTGATATTTTTAGATTGTCATCGTATTCTCAAATCGGGAGCCTCATGATCGTGCGATAATTTCCTACGAGTTACATTATTCTCGTGCGATGTGTTGGTTCTACCCACGGGGCCGTTCGGGGGCTGTTTTGGGCTTTCACCCACTAACGCCATGTTTTTATGCCTAAATTTAGAAATATGCAAATTATCATCGTATTCATAAGCCGGAAGTCCCGTGATTGTGCGGTTAATTTCTACGAGTTACCATGCGAGGTGTTGGTGCCACTCATGGGCCCGTTCGGTGGTTGTTTTGGGTTTTCACCTGCTAACGTCATGTTTTAATTCCTAAGTCTAAAAATATGCAAATTGTCATCGTATTCTCAAATCGGGAGTCCCGTGATTGCGCAGTATGTTCCTATGAATTACATTGGTCTCGAGCTAGGTGTTGTTGCCACTCACGGGGCCGTTCGTGGTCTGTTTTGAGTTTTCACGCACTAAAGCCATGTTTTTATCCCCAACTCTATAAATGTTGATGTAAAAAACTATATGCAATCTAATTTATCAATCATAGATAAAAAAATGAATGAATAAGACAATGGGTTTTTAAAGTGGTTTGGCTATCAAAATGGCCTACGTCCACTGTTGTTGTATTGCTGACTGTTTGCCTTGAATCTTGATGATTGGTTTACAAAGAGATCTAAAAGTCCCTTTCTTATGATGGGGTTACAATGTATTTATAGACTTGAGGTTGTACATATGAAAAGGAAAAAAGCTGTCATTTAGTAGACATATACATCTGTACAATAATAATGCGCATTAAATCGGACGTTCATTTAATGCATAGTTGCCTTTTGGTTTTCTTTGTTAGATGATATGAACGCTAAGTAGCTCAGACCGCCTGAGTTTCTCGGTATGCTTGAGTAGCTCGGGACTCTTGAGTAGCTCGGTGAAAGTATGTATTCACCATATAGGTTGACACATGTCTTCAAGTAATTGGTCCATGCCAGCTGACTAATTTTTGTATCAACAGAAGCCCCCAATGTTTCACAGTTGAAGTTATATTTCTTTCCATTTGAGCGTGTATTGGCAAACTTGTGAATATTTTGAATTTTAGCAGCCGCTTCGATATTTACACTTTTCTCATGATTTAACCTCTAGGAACGCAAACGTCTTTCCTGGTAATCATTTCTTTTCTCTTTTCCCGATGCGAGGTATTTAAGATCGACAAAAATCAAATCGTCTTCTACTTTTATCATCCCTATTTCTGAACTCTTTATTTTCTCTCTCTATTTCGCATTATCCTTCTTCCTTTGTCCATCATTAGCATATTTCTTCGTTCTCTATAATATTTTCTTCCTTCATCTTTCTTTTCTTTAGTCATCATGGTTTACCTTGTTGAATCTTTATACAAATTCTGGATTGATTTTTCAATTCCCTCTTGGGTTATTTTTGAGGAGCCTTCTTGTCCTTTTGATTTATTTTCTCTAGCGGAGGGACATTGGTTTCCCTCCCTTTTTGTTGTGGAGTGTCGCTTTTTTTTCCTGCTAAATCCCCTGTGTTTGGAGTTTTGCCAATATTTCGATATTGTACCTGTAAGAGTAGCTCCAAATATATGGAGGGTAGTTATTGGCGTATATAGGTTGAATCAAATTCATGGAACTCATTTGGGAATTCTAGAAATTATGTATTGTTATAAATGGGTTACTAGCGACACTACTTTTTATTTGAAAACTAGATTTTCGAATAGAGCTTTAGTTGTCAATCTTCCCGATGCCAACAGGGACTATTTTGATCACGGGCTTGTAATGAAAAATTAGCAACACCCCCCATTAAATGGAAATGATGTGTACCAAGGTCCTAGATATTCGCTCTATGGCAATGGGATAGGTGGTTTTTAATTTTTAAATTTCGCTTTCTTTATGTTTCACAAAATGCGTTACTGACATTAATTTCGTTTGTTACAGTTGACAGTAAAAGGAAACCCCCAAAAGAGACTGACTTTAATATAAAAGATTTAAAACTTATCTGGAGCTTGCATCAATCATTTGCTGGAGAGCACATTAGAGTTGCTTCTTATTTATTGAGGTACAAAAACACCACCTCGTCTTTCATTGCCCGTCTTATTGCACCTCCTGCGGTAATCGATCTTGATCAACACCGAACATCTCGAGCAAGTGTGAGAGAATCTTTGTCTGATTTGGATACTTCCATTATCGATTTGATGACGAAGAAAAGGAGGAGGATGCCTGAGTTCTTTGTCAAATATGCCCCTAGTGTTGATGGGTCAAAGAAAAGTAAAATGGATGTCCCAGCTAAGGGGATAAGGAAAATGGACATTGCTCCAACTAAAGGAGCAACTACAACTATGAAGGAGGTGGGTAAGAAGCCCCCAGTTGTTCGAAAATAGGCAGCACTTCTGATTAAAGGTGCTATCACACAAGGAGAGGCAGCTCCTCTGATTGAAGGTTCTGATCTAAAGAGATTGAGAAGAGGTCTCGCTGAAAGACCTACAGAAGTCATTACTCAACCTTCTGATGTTAGGGGTACTTTGAGAACCACTGCTCCATCTCTCGCCACTCCGAGCTCTGTCAAAGGTTTGATCCAATCTTGGGTCATTCCCAAATATCAAGTTGCTGAAGATTCCCTTTCTCGAGAGAAAATTACTTACTTAGCCGCTCAATATATTGCATCAGTAAGTATCATCATCCTTACTTCCTTGTTTCTAAATATATTGTATTCATATCCTGAGTTGAGCTTTTCTTTTTCAGTTTATGACATGATTTAATAGCATCTTGAAGAAAGATGAAGCTATCAGGGCTTCAACTTACTTAGATGGGGTGGAAGTAGCTTTCATTGGTTTAACCCGCACTTTAAATGAATCTCGTCAAAAGTACGAGGAAGATAAAACTGCTTGGGGGAATGAACTTTGACCCGTCAAGACAGCTCGAGATCAAGCTATAAATGACTCCACAGAGTTGACAAAAAAATTGAAGGACGTAGATAACAAGCTTGAAGAAGCTAAACGACATAAGAAAGAGCTTAATGATAAGTTGATATCTGCTGAGGAGGTTGAGGCCAAGATTAAAGATGCTGAATGACGTACGAAAGTGCTGGAAGAAAAGGTGAAGCTTGCTGAAGAACACGCCTCCTTGGAGAAAATAAAAAGGAAAACTGCTTTAAAGGAGTCCTTTAGCTTTGGCTGGGATAAAGGATGGAACAAAGCCTTAACTGCCATTACATGTCAGATGGAATATGCCAGCTTAAAGTATTTTAGAGATGGATGGGTTGCAACCTTGAAAGAATTGAATGTTGCTAATGATTCTGAATTATTTCATAAACATACTCATGGCCTTCCTCATGTCATTGACGAAGAAGAAGAAGAAGAAGATGATGATAAATCCCCATCTGATGAATCTTCTGTATTGGTAGCAGAATAATAACCCGTTGCTATCGTTCCCCAACCTTCTGAATAAGTTCAATACGCTAGCACTTCTTCCGAGCAACCAACACTGCATTTCGAGCAACCTGCTCTTCCCTCTAAACCAACTAAAGATATTGTAAGGAATACGAAGAATGTGTAAAGTTGTTCAGTTCTTATGTTATTTTCTTTTTTTCTCGGTTATAACTTGGAATGTATTTTCTATTTGTATGATGAATAAGAATGAACTTTTGTTGTTTATCTCGCGTATTTCTTTGACCTGTCTTGTATCATTGCTGATGCCTTTTATTTTTTCCTTGGTAGTTTGTGGTCAGGATGGAAATCTTATCAGCTAATGATACAGAGTTGATGAAGAAATGCAATGATTATTTCAAATCTGGTCATGCAAACTTTACTGAGGCCCAAATAATCGACATCCTCGAATCCAATGCCTCTGAACGAGCAATTGATGCTTACCAGTACTTGAAGTGTCTACTTGATCGTGCTGTAGCCAACAATGTGGCGTATTACGAAATGATTGAAGATCTTCAAGGAACGATCGAGTAACTTCAACAGCATTACAAAGAGTCCACCAAACTCCTACATGAAGGTTACAAGAAAAAGTGCCAACAACTAAGCGTTGATCGGGGTTACGATAAGTATCTCTCTACTCATAAGAGAAGAGAAAGTGTTCTAAGTCACGAGGTTGAAGAACATACTAACATTGTCAAGCTGTTGGAAGAAGAGAATGTTACACTGCATGAGGAGCTAAAATTACTTAAAACTGTTGTCTCTTCTTCCTCAGGATCCTTGGTTTCGGTCAATGATGAGGGCTACTCCTTTTAGAGATTGAAAATGATGCCTTGAGAGAAGAGCTGAAGACTTTGAAATGAGCCAAACCGACATCCTCCTGAAAGGGTAGAGGTAGAGCTATTTGAAAAATGTTGAAGAGAAGAGGACTGACCAGACTTTAATAAATCAAGTCACTAAGATAAGAACCAAAACTCAAGCCTTGGTCGAAATATCTCAGAAAATGCAAGTTCTCACCGACCAACTCTCCAACTAAAATTCTGCATTGGAAAATAAGGATCTTTTGGTAAAAAAGCTCCACGAGCAGCTTGATAGATTGACTTGTCAATTTCACAAACAACCTACGGAATTTCGGATGGCTGGGTATAATGTAGCTCTTTATCATCTTAATGCTCGGTTACAGGAGTCAAATAATGAGGGGTACAAGCAGGCATGGTTAAATGCTATGTGCGTGTTGAAACTGGAACAAGCGCACTTCTTATGGGATTATTATGAGCCTGGAGTGCTTGATTTGCCCGTGCCTCCCCTTAAACTTGATCTTTGTTGGATTCTAGCTTGTGCCATTCCTTGGTGCTTGATCTCCAAGTATCTTGGTGATTATAGTCTTCATTCAGATTTTGAGATATCTCGTCCAGAGCACTTGCTTGATCGACCATCCATAATTAACATCAGAATGCTGCGAGATATGAAGTTTATCAACTCTCCTTATGCATTAGATGATCCTCCAGCTGGGGTGGAACCTATTTCAAAAGTAGAGGGAAAAAAACCCATAGAATAGGACATTTGTATATAATTAATCAAATTTCATATCGTATGTAATCGGTTGGGTTTTATTAAATAAAGATTTAGTCTCTGTTCAATTTCATTTCCTTGGGAATATTTTGTAGAATGTCTTTGTTATTCGTTGGTGAATATATATATATATATATATATATATATATATATATATATATATATATATATATATATATATATATATATATATATATATATATATATATATATTTGTAGAAGGACAAAATGTCATGTTTTATTTTAAACAATGGAACTTGTCCCATTTGTTGTCTGATTATAATGACTTGTCACTCTTTAGGCCTAAGCAATGGAATGATTTTCATCCCATATTCTTGCTTAGTTGTAGTAATCTTGCTAGGATTACCTTGTTGCCTAGACAGTGGATGCCCCCGAGAGGTCACCCATCTTCTTGCCTAGTTTGGGGTGTCCCTTGAGATCACCCATGATCAAACAGGCATTTGCCTTGTATGGCTTTTGTTTACCAACCAACCAGAGTTGGTGGTCATTAAACTACTGACCAACCGAAGTTGGTGGTTGCTGAATTGCCGACCAATCGGAGTTGGTGGTTACTAAATTGCCATCCAACCGGAGTTGGTGGTTACTGAATTGGCGACCAATCGGAGTTGGCGGTTGCTGATATGAATTTATATTTGTGTAGTGTGTAGAACTAATATTCCGAAGAAAATTCAATAAAAGAGGAAATATGGGTGAAACATCACTTTTATTCATGTTAAAAGAAATGTGTTGCATATGGATTTTTATTACTAATAATACTTGCGCAGATGCTCTGCGTTCCACGCATTCTTGAATTCTTCTCCCTCCAAAGTTTCAATTCTGTATGTCTCAGGACGAACAACTTCAATTACTCTGTAAGGTCAAAGCCAGTTGGCCTCTAGTTTATTATGCTTCTGGATCACCTTCTTCAGCACATAATCCCCCTCTTTCAAAGCGCACTTCTTCACCCTTTTGTTGTAGAACAAGGTTGTTCGTTGTTGGTAAGATGCATTCCTGATTGCTGCTTCTTCCCTAACTTCTTCGAGCATATCCAGGTCTAAATGTCTCATCAAGTTGCTTATAGGGGAATTGAAATTAAGCACCATGTGTGTGGGTAGACCCAATTCAGCAGGTATGACGGATTCACTCCGAAAGGATAACATGTACTAAGACTCCCCAATTGTTGTTCGTGGTGTAGTGCAATAAGACCACAACACATAGTGTAGCTCGTTTATCCAATTTACCTTTTCATCATCCAACCGTTTTTTTAGACCATTCAGTAGGGTTCTATTTGTCACTTCAGTTTGCCTGTTGCTTTGGGGATGGTCTGTCACAGAGTGGATCTTCTGTACATTGGATTGGTGACAATATGCAGTGAACTCTTCGTTGTCAAATTGGGTTCAATCATCAGTAATGAATGCATGTGGGAGACCGTACCTGTAAATAATACTCTTCCAAATAAACTGATAGACCCTGTCATACGTCATATCAATAAGAGGTTCAACTTCCACCCATTTGGTAAAATAATCCATAGCAACTACGAGGTATTTGAATCTCCCTTTGGTAGTTGGAAGTGGACCGACCAAGTCTATCCCCCATATGGCAAATGGCCAAGGGGCCGTAATGGCTGTCGACAATGCTTGGGGAGTTTTTCGTATGGAAGAGAAATATTGTTATTTATCGCACTTCTTAGCATAATCTGCGCAGTCAGCTCTCATCGTTGGCCAGTAATACCCCTGTATTGTTATCCTCTACAAAAGCGTTTGACTTTCTACATGAGATCCGTAAGAGCCTTCATGAACCTTTTCAATCAAATATTTAACTTCGAAGGGATGGACACATCTCTGTAGTCCTGCTATAATTCCTCTTCTATACAAAATGCCACTGGTCAGTACTTAATGGGCAGCTTTAAACTTCAGTTTCTTGGCTGGGAGTTTATTAGTTGGCACAGCCCCTCTTCGATATAGGCCCTGATGGGATCCATCTAGGATGGTCCCAAGTTGAGGGAAATGAATTTCACCCTTAAATATTCGTTTATGCTCCGATATACTAGGATTCCTATTAGGATTATTATTCGTAGCTCGGTGCGTGTTGCTGAGGCTAGCCGAGCCAATGCGTCAGCTCTTTCATTCTCCAATCTCGGTATTCTGATCAACTGAACTACAGCAAAGGTCGAGACAACCTCCATAGCTTTTGCATGATACTTGAACATTAATTCCCCCTTCGCTGCATACAACTCGAGAATTTTATTTATAATAAATTATGAATCACTAAATAAAATGACCTTCTATGCATTCATAATTTTAGCCAAACTTAGACCCACGATCATAGCTTCATATTCAACTTCATTATTGGAAGACTTAAATTGAAAACATAGAGCATAGTCAATATGAACTCCATCAAGACTATTTAAGATTATTCTAGCTCCACTGCCTGTGGCACACGAAGATCCATCCACATATAGATTCCATACAGGTACATCATTTTCAAACTCTTGGTCAGACAGAGTTCCTCGATGGAATATTTAATACTTCCTTTTATCTTCCCCCATCACTGGGTAATTACCCAACACTTCTCGCTGCTCGTTGATTATCTTCTCTTGCACATCCACTAATGGAAGTTGGTTGAGGGATATCTTCGATGATCCTGTAACATCTATGGGTTGGTCTGCATTAAGCTCATGCTTTTCGAATGTGTCTGAGTGAGTAAACTCTGCGATAAAATCTGCTATTGCATGCCCCTTAAGTGATGACCTAGGCTCATAAACTATGTCATATTCACCAAGTTTTACCGCCCAGTACATCAGTCTTCCCGATTTCTCCAGTTTGTGCAGAGATTGTCTTAATGGCATATCATTATACACTACTATAGTATGGTCTTGGAAATACGGCCTCATCTTTCTGCTTGCTTCGATTAGTGCTAGTGCTAACTTCTCCAGTCTTGGATATCTGATCTCTGCTCCTTGGAAGGCCTTGCTGGTGTAATAGACTAGTTTTGGCACTCCATCCTCCACTCTTATCAATGCCGAGCTAACTGCATTATCTGAAACCTCTAGATACAAGTATAGCCTTTCTCCCATCACTGGTCTTGATAACAATGGAGTTGTCCCCAAATATTTCTTCAAATATTTAAAGGCCTCTTCGCATTCATCATTACACTCAAAATTTTTTCGAAGTGTTTTGAATAATGGGAGGCATCTATTTGTTGCTCGTGACATAAATATGTTAAGTGTTGCAACTGGCCCTGTGAGACTTTGCACCTCCTTCTTCATAGCTAGAGATCGTAGTTCCAGTAGGGCCTTGATATTTTTAGGGTTCGCCTCGATGCCTCGTTGGTTAACAATATATCCGAGAAACATTCCTTCTCGTACTCTAAATATGAATTTGGTGGGATTCAACTTCATTTGATATTTCTCTAGCGTATCAAAAGTCTAGCCCAAGTCAACTAAATGATCAGTAGCTTTCTTGCTTTTCGTTAACATATCGTCAACATAAACCTCCATGTTATGACCGATTTTCTCTGCAAAAACTTTATTCATCAGCCTCTAGTATGTTGCACCTGCATTTTTAAGTCTAAAAGGCATAACATTATAGAAATAAGTTCCCTTTGGGGTGATAAAAGAGGTACTTTCCTTATCTTCTGGTTTCATTTTAATCTGGTTGTAACCAGAATAAGCATCCATGAAGCTCAACAATTCATGCCCCGATGTAGCATCCACCAGCTGATCAATTTGGGGCAAAGGAAAATAATCCTTTGGGCAGGCTTTATTAAGATCAGTGAAGTCCCACACATCCTCAACTTATTGTTTTTCTTCTTTACCATAACCACATTTGCTAGCCAATTGAGATACTTGACATCCTCAATAAAAAAGGCTTTCTGCAGTTTCTCTACTTCTTCTTGTATGACTTGGTTCTTCTTTGGGTTGAACACTCTTTTTCATTGCTTCATCGGCTTGACCTCCTTGTTAACGTTGAGCTCGTGGCACAGGATACTCAGACCTATCCCTGGCATGTCTTCATGACTCCATGACAAAGTCTATTTTCTGTGCCTTAGAAATGCTACCAGTTCCTGCTTTATTTATATGTCCAATGACGCACAAATTTAGGTTATTCTTTCTGGGTGTTCATCGTCCAGAATGATATTCTCCGTAGCTTCCATGACCTGGACCTTCACGAGATGAGACTCGTCTCTAGGGTCTAATGTTTCAATATCTGAATCTTCTATTTCATCCACTTGATGCGTAGTAGTCTTCTTACTGAATTCTTCTAGTTCTTCTAGTTCAGTAGTCGCCTTTTACAACTCCCACTCCAAAATTGGTTAGGAACTTTAAACATTGATGTACCATAGATGACACTGCCTCGAACTTCTTCAGACCTACCCTCCCCATGATGATGTTGTAGGCTGATTGGAAATTTTTATCCATTATGAAAAAGCGTACTCTTTCTATTCGACAAGCAGTCCATGTACCAATAAGCATGTCCAACTTGATCTTCCTAAGTGGAAAAACCTTTTCGCCAGTGAAATCGAGGAGGGGCCAATGATATGGCTCTAACTGGGCTAACTTTATATTCAAGCTGTCGAAGCAAGGGTAGAACATGATATCTGCAGAGCTACCATTATCCACCAGTACCCGTGAAATCACCACATCCTTCATTCTCATCTTGATCACCAAGGGGTCATCATGAGGATATAGTACACCTACCAGGTTGTTCTTTGAAAAGTCAATGACCAGTTTATCCCTATTCACCTTCCTCGGGCGATCATCTTTAGCCAAGTTTATGCACTGTATGTAAGAGTAAGCTTGGGCCTCATTGAGGTATGCTTTTCTCTCCGCAGTAAGATCTCCACCACCTGCATCTCCACCTGTAATGACATTACATTCAAATGATCCAAAATGGATTGAAAGTACCTCGTGCTCGAGCTGCCTTGGCCTTTTGGGGAGATCGAATCATCTTTTGGATCATCTTCGTGATCTCTCTTCTTGTCATCTTTTGCTTGGCAAGGAGATTTAGATCTTTTCCTTCCTCTATCACTGGTTTTTCCACCACTTTAGCGATCAACGTACTTAGTCAGTTTTCCTCGCCTAATTAGTGCTTCGATTTCGTTCTGGAGAGCTATGCAGCGTTTGGTCGTGTGACCATGTCTTTGTGGAACTCGCAATATTTGGACTTGTCCCTTTTGTTAGGATCTTCCTTCATTTCTCTAGCCAGGTTAGCTCCTCGCTGTTCTTGATCTCCTCCAGAATGTGATTTATATCTACCTTCAAGGGAGTATAATTCCCATACCTCCTTATCTGCTCCAGCGTTTATTTGCCTTTTGACTGCTTGCTGCCACCATTGTTCTTTTAATCCTTCTTCTCAGTTATACTACCCTCAACCTTGGTCTCCTTAGTGTCTATATTTTTCTTCGCATCCATAGATTCCTTATCGTTCATGATCTTGGCTGCCTTTACCATCAGTTCTGCCATGGTCCTGGGCGGATCCTTGGCCAAAGTATAGTACAACTTGTTTGGTAATAGACATAATTGTTGTCTTCTCCTCGTAATCAATCACCTCAAGTTTTTCGTTATTAAAACGAGTAATATAGTCCCTAGTGCTTTCTTACGTCTTCTGTCTAGCGCTCAGTAAGCGTGCTACTCTTTTAACTGGCTTCGCTCCAAAATAGAAATTCCTTATGAAAAGCTCTACTAGCTGATGGAAAGTCGCAATCTTCCCCCAAGGAAGGTTGTAGTACCACATCTGAGCTGACCCGTTGAGAGTTCCTGAAATGCCCTACATCTCATCTCATCTGGAACCGCATAGATATCGATAACAACTTGGTATTGCTCTATATGGAGGACAAGATCAATTTTTCCATCATATTTAGGTGTCACCATAGGAGCTTTGAATTTTGATGGTATGGGTAAATCCACAATTTCCTATACGAACGGTGTCCATTGGACAAAAGTTATTTATGAAGGATTATTTTCCTTAGCCTTTTCCCCTAACCTGTCTTCCAACCTTTGAATATAACCTTTCCATGCATCATTTCCCGCCTCAGGCCAATTTTGCCCAAGTGACTGATCGCGCTGAGTTTTCCTCTTGGGACCTTTCATTACGGGCTATTGGGCATGATTGGGAAGAACCTTCTCTTAGATCGGATGGTCATTGAGAGTCCCTCGATGAGAACTGAGGAGGGTTTCTTTTCCTCCAAGGGCCCAATCGATCAAAAGGAGAGACTCTACTCAACCTTTCTAGAGCACTAGTCTGTTACGGAGTTAAAATGACATTCCGTTGAGAATCTATAGCTCGTACTGATGAAGTCCGGCCAGGTTGATACGAAGGGTCATTAGATATCTCAGTGCGATATGAACCAGTACGCCCCGATTAAGAAACTTCGGGGAATAACGTTCATCTAGTTCTTGAAGATTGCAGATGGGTATTTCTTTGAACGCTTCGTTATCCTAATTGGGCAGGCACTCCATCTCGAATAGTTGGTTTAAGTTGACGTATGGTTTCTTAGATAGTCGTTTGCCCTTGGGCTAAACTAGCCATTATGCTAGCCAGATCTTGAATATTTGGTGGAGTAGAGGTGTTTGGTGGGACCCCAACAGTGTTTTGATTACTAGATTCTAGAATCTCAGCCATAGATGATGAGTTTTTGGTAAAAAATGCTAAGTATAGTCGTTTCCCACAGACGGCGCTAATCTGTTGATGAAAAAAACTAGATGTAATCTAATTTATCAATCACGGATAAAAAATGAATGAATAAGACAATGGGTTTTTAAAGTCGTTCGGCTATCAAAATGCCCTGCGTCCACTGTTGTTGTATTGATGATTGTTTGCCTTGAATCTTGATGATAGGTTTATAAAGAGATCCAAAAGTCCCTTTTTTATGACGGGGTTACAATGTATTTATAGCCTTGAGGATGTACGTATGAAAAGGCAATAAGTTATCATTTAGTAGACATATACATCTGTACAATAAGAATGCGCATTAAATCTAACGTTCATTGAATTCGTAGTTGCCTTTTGGTTTTCTTGGTTAGATGCTCTGCACGCTAAGCAGCTCGGACTGCCTGAGTTGCTCGGTATGCTTAAGTATCTAGGGACTCTTGAGTAGCTCGATGAAAGTTTATATTCACCACGTAGGTTGACACATGTCTTCCGATAATTGCTCCACGTCAGCTGACTAATTTTTGTATCAATAATAAATACGCAAATCATCATCGTATTCTCAAATCGGGAGTCCCGTAATCACGCGGTAAGTTCCTATGAGTTATATTTGTCTCGAGCGAGGTGTTAGTTCCACTCACAGGACGTTCCGGGGCTGTTTCGAGTTTTCAACCACTAACACCATGTTTTTCTTAAGTCCTGATATTTTTAAATTGTCATCATATTCTCAAACCGGCAGTCCACTGATCGTGTAGTAAGTTCCTACGAGTTACATTGGTCCCGTCCGAGGTGTTGATGCTACCCACGAGGCCGTTTAGGGGCTATTTTTTATTTTCACCCCCTAACGCCATGTCTTCATTCCTATCTCTATAAATATGCAAATTAACGCCTTATTCTCAAATCAGGAGTCCCGTGAATGCGCGTTAAGTTCCTACGACTTATATTGGTCCCAAGCGAGGTGTTGGTTCCATCGATAGGGCCGTTCAGGGATTGTTTCAGGTTTTAACCCACTAATACCATGTTTTTAAGCTTAAGTCAAGAAATATGCAAATTATAATCGTATTCTGAAATCGGAAGTCCCATGATCGTGCGGTCAGTTCCTACGAGTTAGATTGGTCCCGTGCGAGGTGTTGGTGCCACTAACGGGGCCTTTCAGGGGATGTTTCGTGTTTTAACCCATTAACGCCGTGGTTTTAAGCCTAACCCTAGAAATAAATAAATTATCATCGTATTCTAAAAATTGGGAGTCCCGTGATAGCGCTGACAGTTCCTACGAGTCAAATTGGTCCCGTCCGAGGTGTTGGTGCCACTCATAGGCCATTCCGGGGCTATTTCGAGTTTTCACCCACTAACGCTATGTTGTGCTTGAGTCTTAATATTTTTAAATTGTCATCATCTTCTTAAATCGGGAGTCCCGGGATCGTGCAGTAAGTTATTACGAGTTACATCGGTCCTGTGCAAGGAGTTGGTGCCACTCACGGGGCCGTTCGGTGGCTGTTTTTGGTTTTCACCCGCTAACGCCATGTTTTTATTCCTAAGTCTATAACTATGAAAATTATCATCGTATTCTCAAATCGGGAGTCCCGTTATCGCGCGGTATGTTCCTACGAATTACATTGGTCTCGAGCTAGGTGTTGTTGCCACTCACGGGGCCGTTCGGAGTCTGTTTTGAGTTTTCAACCATTAATGCCATGTTTGTATCCCCAAGTCTATAAATATGCAAATTATCATCATATTCTCAAATCGGGAGTTCCTTGATCATGCGGTAACTTCCTACGAGTTACATTGGTCCCGTGCAAGGTGTTGGTGCTACCCACGGGGGCCTTTAGGGGTTGTTTTGGGTTTTCACCCACTAACGCCATGTTTTTATGCCAAAGTCTAGAAATATGCAAATTAACGCCATATTCTCAAATCGGGAATCCCGTGATTGCGCAGTAAGTTCCTACGACTTATATTGGTCCCGAGCGATGTATTAGTTCCGCTCACAGGGCCGTTGGGGGGATGTTTCGAGTTTTAACCCACGAATGCCATGTTTGTAAGCCTAAGTTTAGAAATATGCAAATTATCATCATATTCTAAAACTAAAAGTCCCGTGATCGCGCAGTCAGTTCCTACAAGTTAGACTGGTCCCTTGCGAGGTGTTGGTACCACTCACAGGGCCTTTCAGGGGCTGTTTCAGGTTTTAACCCACTAACGCCATGTTTTTAAGCCTAAGTCCAGAAATATGGAAATGATCAGGGTATTCTCAAATAGGGAGTCTCGTGATAGCGCGGACAGTTCCTACGAGTCAAATTAGTCCCATGCGAGGTGTTGGTGCCACTCACAGGGCCGTTCGGGGGCTGTTTTGAGTTTCACCCACTAATGCCATGTTTTGATTAAGACCCGATATTTGCAAATTAACGACGTATTCTCAAACCGGGATACCCATTGATCACGTAGTAAGTTACTACGAGTTACATTGGTCCCGTGCGAGGTGTTGGTGCCTTTTCACAGGGCTTTTCGGGTTTTCACCCACTAACACCATGTTTTTAAGCCTGAGTCTAGAATTATGCAAATTATCATCGTATTCTTAAACTGAGAGTCCCGTGATCGCGCAGTCAGTTCCAAAGAGTTACATTGGTAACGTACGAGGTGTTGGTGCCACTCATGGGGCTATTCGGGGGTTGTGCCGAGTTTTTATTGTTTAACAATATGTTTGTAAGCCTAAGTCAAGAAATATGCAAATTATCATCGTATTCTCAAACCAGGAGTCCCATTATGGCGCGATAAGTTCCAATGAGTTTCATTGGTCTCGTGCGAGGTGTTGGTGCCACCCACGATACTGTTCGAGGGTTGTTTTGGGTTTTGACCCACTAATGCCATGTTTTTATGCCTAAGTCTAGAAATATGGAAATTATCATTGTATTCTCAAATCGAGAGTCCTGTTATCGCGCGGTAAGTTCCTACGAGTTACATTGGTCCTGTGTGGGGTGTTGTTGCCCCTCTCGGGGTCGTTTGGGGCCTGTTTCGGGTTTTCAACCACTAACGCCATCTTTTTAAGCCTAAGTCTAGAAATATGCAAATTATCATCATTTTCTCAAATGGGGACTCCCATGATTGCGCGGTCAGTTCCTACGAGTTACATTGGTCCCGTGCGAGGTGTTGGTGCTACTCACGGGGCCGTTCGGGGGCTATTTTGGATTTTCACCCTCTAACGCCATGTTTTTATGCCTAAATCTAGAAATATGAAAATTATCATTGTATTCTAAAATCGAGAGTCCCGTGATCGTACAATCAGTTCCTACGAGTTAGATTAGTCCTGTGCGAGGTGGTGGTGCCACTCACAAGGCCGTTTAGGGGCTGTTACGGGTTATAACCCACTAACGCCATGTTTTTATGCCTAAATCTATAAATTTGTAAATTATCATCGTATTCTCAAACTGGGAGTCCCCTGATCGTACGGTCAGTTCCTACGAGTTACATTGGTATCGTACGTGGTGTTGGTGCCACTCATAAGGCCGTTCGGGGGCTGTCTCGGGTTTTCACCCACTAACGCCATGTTTTTATTCCTGAGTTTTGAAATATACAAATTATTGTTGTATTATCCGAACGGGAGTCTTGTGATAGCACGAATAGTTCCTACGGGTCACATTTGTCCCATGTGAGGTGTTTGTGCCACTCACAGGGCCGTTCGGGGGCTGTTTCGGGTTTCACCCTCTAATGCCATGTTTTGTTTAAGTCCTGGTATTTTGAAATTATCATTGTATTCTCAAATCGGGAGTGCCGTGATCGCGCGATAAGTTTCTACGAGTTACATTGGTCCCGTGCGAGGTGTTGGTGGCAGTCGGGGGGGGGGGGGGGGGGGCGTTTGGTGGCTGTTTCATGTTTTCACCCCCTAACGCCATGTTTTTATGCCTAAGTCTAGAAATATGCAAATTAACGTCGTATTCTCAAATCGGGATTCCCGTTGATCATGCACTAAATTCCTACGAGTTACATTTGTCCCGTTCGAGGTGTTGGTGCCTTTTTACGGGGCCGTTCAGGGGATGTTTCGGGTTTTCACCCACTAACACCATGTGTTTTAAGCTTGAGAATTGAAATATGCAAATTATCATCGTATTCTCAAACCAGGAGACCCGTGATCAAGAGGTCAGTTCGAAAGAGTTGCATTGGTAACGTGCGAGGTGTTGGTGCCACTCATGGGGCGGTTTGGGGGTTGTGCCGGTTTTTCATCATTTAACACTATGTTTTGAAACCTAAGTCAAGAAATATTCAAATTATCATCGTATTCTCAAACCGGGAGTCCCGTGATGGCGCGGTAAGTTCCAGTGAGTTTCATTAGTCTCATGCGAGGTGTTGGTGCCACACACGGTACTGTTCGAGGGTTGTTTTGGGTTTTCACCCACTAACGCCATGTTTTTATGCCTAAGTCTAGAAATATGGAAATTATCATGGTATTATCAAACCGAGAGTCCTATTATCGCGCGGTAAGTTCCTACGAGTTACATTAGTCCTATGCAGGGTGTTGTTGCCACTCATGGGGCCGTTCGGGGACTGTTTCGGGTTTCAACCACTAACGCCATGTTTTAAGCCTAAGTCTAGAAATATGCAAATTATCATCCTATTCTCAAATAGGGACTCATGTGATCGCGCGGTCAGTTCCTACGAGTTACATTGGTCCCGTGTAAGGTGTTGGTGCCACTCATAGGCCGTTTGAGGGTTGTATCGGGTTTCACCCACTAACACCATGTTTTGCTTAAGTCCTAATATTTATAGATTACCACTGTATTCTTAAATGGGGACTCCCACGATGATGCAGTTAGTTCCTACGAGTTACATTGGTCACGAGCGAGGTGTTGGTGCCACTCACAGGCCGTTTAGGGGTTCTTTCGAGTTTTCGCCCACTAACGCCATTTTTTTATGTGTAAGCCCAAAAATATGCGAATTATCATCGTATTTTCAAATCGGGTGTCCTGTGATCACGTTCTAAGTTCCTACGAGTTCCATTGGTCCTGTGCGAAGTTTGGTGCCACTCACAGGCCGTTCGGGGATTGTTCCGGGTTTTCACCCATTTACACCATGTTTTGCTTAAGTCCTCATATTTTTAAATTATCATCGTATTCTCAAATTGGGAGCCCCGTGATCGTGCGATAAGTTCCTACGAGTTACATTATTCCCGTGCGAGGTTTTGGTGCCACTCACAGGGTTGTTTAGGGGTTGTTTTGGGTTTTCACCCACTAACGCCATGTTTTTAAGCCTAAGTCTAGAAATATGCAAATTATCATCGTATTATTAAACGAGGACTCCCGTGATTGTGCAGTCAGTTCCTATGAGTTACATTGGTCCCGTACGAGGTGTTGGTGCCACTCACAGGCCGTTAAGGGGAAGTTTCGAGTTTTTGCCTCTTAACGCCATGTTTTTATGCGTAAGTCTAGAAATATGAAAATTATCATCGTACTTTCAAATTAGCAGTCTCGTGATCACGCGGTAAGTTGCTAGGAGTTACATTGGTCCTTTGCGAGGTTTGGTGCCACTCACGAGGCCGTTCGGGGGCTATTTCAGGTTTTTTCCCACTAAAGCCATGTTTTAAGCCTATGTCTAGAAATATGCAAATTATCGTCATATTCTGAAATGGGGACTCTTGTGATCGTTCTATCGGTTCCCACGAGTTACATTGGTCCCGTGCGAGGTGTGGTGCCACTCATAGGCCATTCGGGGCTGTTTCGAGTTTTCACTCACTAACGCCATGTTTTGCTTAAGTCTAGATATTTTTAAATTATCATCATATTCTCAAATCGGGAGTCTCGTGATCGTGCGATATGTTCCTACGAGTTACATTGGTGTTGGTGCTACCTACGGGGACATTCAGTGGATGTTTTGGGTTTTCAACCACTAAAGCCATGTTTTTATGCCAAAGTCTAGAAATATGAAAAATTATCATAGTATTCTCAAATCGAAAGTCTCATGATTGCACGGTAAGTTACTACGAGTTACATTGGTCCCGTGCGAGGTGTTGGTCCCACTTACGGGGCCGTTTGGGGGCTGTTTTGGGTTTTCACCAGCTAACGCCATATTTTGAAGCCTAAGTCTTCAAATATGCAAATTATCATCATACTCTTAAATAGGGACTCCCGTGATCGAGTGGTCAGTTCCTACGAATTACATTGGTCCCGTGCGAGGTGTTGGTTCCACTCACAGGCCGTTCGGGGGCTATTTTGAGTTTTCACCCACTAACGCCATGTTTTTATGCGTAAGTCTAGAAATATGCAAATTATCATCGTATTTTCAAATCAGGAATCATGTGATCGTGCGGTAAGTTCCTACGAGTTACATTGGTCATGTGCGAGGTTTGGTGCCACTCAAGGGGTCGTTCGGGGGCTATTTCGGGTTTTCATCCACTAAAGCCATGTTTTTAAGCCTAAGTCTAGAAATATACAAATTATCATTGTATTCTGAAATGGGGACTCCTGTGATCATACGGTCGGTTCCCACGAGTTGCATTTGTCCCGTGTGAGGTGTGGTGCCACTCACAGGCCGTTCGGGGGCTGTTTCCAGTATTCACTCACTAACGCTAGGTTTTACTTAAGTCCTGATATTTTTAAATTGTCATCTTATTCTCAAACCGAGAGTCCCTTGATCATTGGGTATGTTCCTATGAGTTAAATTTGTCCCGTTCGAGGTGTTGGTGCTACCCACGGGGCTGTTCAGCAGCTGTTTTGGGTTTTCACCCACTGACGCCAAGTTTTTTTGCCTAAGTCTAGAAATATGAAAAATATCATCGTATTCTCTAACCGAAACTCTCGTGATCGCGCAGTAAGTTGCTACGAGTTACATTGGTCCCGTGCGAGGTGTTGGTGCCTCCCACGGGGCCGTTCGGGGGGAAGTTTTGGGTTTTCACCCGCTAACGCCATATTTTTTTGCCTAAGTCTAGAAATATACAAATTAACGTTGTAGTCTCAAATCGGGAGTCCCGTGATCACGCGGTAAGTTCCTAAGAATTACATTGGTCTCGAGCGAGGTGTTGTTGCCACTCATTGGGCCGTTCGGGGTCTGTTTTGAGATTTCACCCACTAATGCCATATTTTTCTTAAGTCCTGATATTTTTAAATTGTCATCATATTCTAAAAATGGGAGTCCCGTGATCGTGCGATATGTTCCTATGAGTTACATTTGTCCCGTGCGAGGTGTTGGTGCTACCCACGGGGCCGTTCAGGGGTTGTTTTGGATTTTCTCCCACTAACGCCATGTTTTCATGACTAAGTCTAGAAATATGTAAATTATCATTATATTCTCAAATCGAACATCACGTGGTCATGTGGTAAGTTGCTACGAGTTACATTTGTCCCATGCGAGGTGTTGGTGCCACTCACGGGGCCGTTCGGGGGCTGTTTTGGGTTTTCACCCACTAACGCCATGTTTTTATGCCTAAGTCTAGAAATATACAAATTATCCTCGTATTCTCAAATCGATAGTCCCATGATCGCGTGGTATGTTCCTACGAATTACATTGGTCTCGAGCGAGGTGTTGTTCCCACTAACGGGGCCATTCGGGGTCTGTTTTGAGTTTTCACCAGCTAACGCCATGTTTTTATGCCCAAATCTATAAATATGCAAATTATCATCGTATTATAAAACCGGGAGTCCCCTGATCATGCGGTAAGTTCCTACAAGTTATATTGGTCCCGAGTGAGGTGTTGGTTTCACTCACAGGGGGTTCAGGGGTTGTTTTGGGTTTTAACCCACTAATGTCGTGTTTTTAAGCCTAAGTCTACAAATTTGCAAATTATCATTGTATTCTCAAACCGAGAGTCCCCTGATTTTTCGGTCTGTTCCTACGAGTTACATTGGTCTCATACGTGGTGTTGGTGCCACTCATAAGGCCGTTTGGGGGCTATCTGGGGTTTTCACCCACCAACGCTATGTTTTTATGCCTAACTCTTGAAATATGCAAATTATCGTTGTATTCTCAAACTGAGAGTCCCATGATAGCGCGGACAGTTCCTACGAGTCACATTTGTCCCGTGAGAGGTGTTGGTGCCACTCACAGGGCCATTCGGGGATTGTTTCGGGTTACACCAACTAATGCCATGTTTTGTTTAAGTCCTGATATTTTGAAATTTTCATCGTATTCTCAAATCGGGATTCCCGTGATCGTGCGATAAGTTCCTACGAGTTACATTGGTCCCGTGCGAGGTGTTGGTGCCACTTAGGGGGCCATTCGGGGGCTATTTCAGGTTTTCACCCCCTAACGCCGTGTTTTTATGCCTAAGTCTAAAATTATGAAAAATAACGTCATATTATCAAACCGAGATTTCCGTGATCACGCAGTAAGTTCCTACGAGTTTCATTGGTCCTGTGTGAGGTGTTGGTGCCTTTTCATGGAGCCATTCGGGGGCTGTTTCGGGTTTTCACCCACTAACACTATGTTTTTAAGCCCGAGTTTATAAATATGAAAATTATCATCATATTCTCAAACTGGGAATCGCGCGGTCAGTTCCAAAGAGTTACATTGGTAGCATGAGAGGTGTTGGTTCCACTCATGGGGTTATTCGGGGGTTGTGCTGGGTTTTTGCCATTTAACACTATGTTTTTAAGCCTAAGTCAAGAAATATGAGAATTATCATCGTATTCTCAAACCAGGACTCTAGTGATCGTGCGGTAAGTTCCAACGAGTTTCATTTGTCTCGTGCGAGGTGTTGGTGCCACACAAGGTACTGCTCGAGGGTTGTTTTGGGTTTTCACCCACTAACGCCATGTTTGTATGCCTAAGTCTAGAAATACGCAACTTATCATTGTATTCTCAAACCGAGAGTCCCATTATCGCGCAGTCAATTCCTATGAGCTACATTGGTCTTCTTCGAGGTGTTATTGCCACTCACGGGGCTATTTGGGGCCTGGTTCGGGTTTTCAAACACTAACGCCATGTTTTTAATCCTAAGTATAGAAATATGAAAATTATCATCGTATTCTCAAATGGGAACTCCCGTGATGGCGTGGTCAGTTCCTATGAGTTACATTGGTCCTGTGTAAAGTGTTGGTGCCACTCACATGCCATTTGGGGGTCATAAACACCATGTTTTGCTTAAGTCCTGATATTTTTAGATAATCATCATATTCTCAAATCGGGAGCCCCATGATCGTGCGGTAAGTTCTATTGAGTTTCATTGTTCCCGTGTGAGGTTTTGCTTCCACTCACAGGGCTATTCGGGGGTTGTTTCGGATTTTCACCGACTAACACCATGTTTTTATGTCTAAGTCTAGAAATATGCAAATTGTCATCGTAGTCTCAAATCGGGAGTCCTCTGATCATGCGGTAAGTTCCTACGAGTTACATTGGTCTTGTGCGAGGTGCTGGTGCCACTCACAAGGCAGTATGGGGCTTGTTTCAAGTTTTCACCCACTAACGCCATGTCTTTAAGCCTTAGTCTAGAAATATGCAAATAATCGTCATATTCTAAAATGGGGAGTCCCGTGATCGTGCGATCGGTTCCCACGAGTTACATTGCCCGTGTGAGGTTTTGTGCCACTCACAGGTCGTTCGGGGGCTATTTCGAGTTTTCACTCACTAACGCCACGTTTTGCTTAAGTCCTGATATTTTAAAATTATCATCGTATTTTCAAACTGGGAGTCTCGTGATCGTGGGGTATATTCCTACGTGTTACATTGGTACCGTGTGAGGTGTTTGTGCTACCCACGGGGCCATTCAGCGGTTGTTTTGGGTTTTCACCCACTGAGGCAATGTTTTTATTCCTAAGTCTAGAAATATGCAAATTATCATCGTATTCTCTTATCGCACGATAAGTTTCTACGAGTTACATTGGTCCCGTGCGAGATGTTGGTGCCACTCGTGGGGCCGTTCGGGGGCTGTTTTGGGGTTTCACCCGCTAACGCCATGTTTTTATGCCTAGGTATATAAATATGCAAATTATTTTCGTATTATCAAATTAGGAGTCCTATGATCGTGCTGTATGTTCCTACGAATTACATTGGTCTCGAGCGAGGTGTTGTTGCCACTCACAGGGCCGTTCGGGGTCTGTTTTGAGTTTTCACCCACTAACGCCTTGTTTTCATGCCTAAGTCTATAAATATGCAAATTATCATCGTATTCTCAAATCGGGAGTACCATGATCACGCGGTAAGTTCCTACGAGTTATATTGGTCCCGAGCGACGTGTTGGTTCCACTCACAGGCCGTTCGGGGGCTGTTTTGATTTTTTGCCCACTAATGCCATGTTTTGCTTAAGTCCTGATGTTTTTAAATTATCATCAAATTCTAAAATCAGGAGTCCCATGATCGTGCGGTATGTTCTTACGAGTTACATTAGTCCCGTGCAAGGTGTTTGTACTACCTACGGGGCTATTCAGTGGTTGTTTTGGGTTTTCATCCACTAACGCCATGTTTTTATACCTAAGCCTAGAAATATGTAAATTATCATCGTATTCTCAAACCGAAAGTCATGTTATCGCGCGGTAAGTTGCTACGAGTTATATTGGTCCCATGCGAGGTTTTGGTGCCACTCAAGGGGCCGTTCGGGGGATATTTTGGGTTTTCACCCGTTAACGCCATGTTTTTATGCCCCAGGTCTAGAAATATGCAAATTATCGTCATATTCTCCAATCAGGAGTCCCGTGATTGCTCAATATGTGCCTACGAATTACATTTGTCTTGAGCGAGGTGTTGCTGCCACTGATGTGGTCGTTCGGGGTCTGTTTTGAGTTTTCACCCACTAACGCCATGTTTTTATGCCCAGGTCTATAAATATGCAAATTATCGTCATATTCTCAAACTGGGAGTCCTTTGATCATGTGATAAGTTCCTACGAGTTATATTGGTCTCGAGCGAGGTGTTAGTTCCACTCACAGGCCGTTCGAGGGTTATTTCGAGTTTTCACTCACTAACGCCATGTTTTTCTTAAGTCCTGATATTTTTAAATTTTTATCATATTCTCAAATTGAGAGTCCCGTGATCATGCGGTATGTTCTTACGAGTTACATTGGTCCCGTACGAGGTGTTGGTTCTACCTACGGGGCCGTTCCGGGCTGTTTCGGGTGTTCACCCACTCACGCCATGTTTTTATGCCTATGTCTAGAAAATGCAAATTATCATCATATTATCAAATCGGAAGTCCCATGATAGTGCGGTAAGTTGCTATGAGTTACCTTGGTCCCGTGCGAGGTGTTGGTGCCACTCACGGGGCCATTCGGGGGTTGTTTGGGGTTTTCACTTGCTAACGCCGTGTTTTTATGCCTAAGTCTAGAAATATGAAAATTATCATCGTATTCTCAAATCGGGAGTCCTGTGATCACGCGGTATGTTCCTAGGAATTACATTGGTCTCGAGCGAGGTGTTATTGCCACTCACGGGGCCGTTCGGGGTATGTTTTGAGTTTTCACCCACTAACGCCATTTTTTTATTCCCAAGTCAATAAATATGCATATTACCATCGTATTCTCAAATTGGGAGTCCCATGATCGTACAGTAAGTTCCTACGAGTTATATTACTCCCGAGCGAGGTGTTGGTTCCACTTACAAGGTCGTTCGGGGGATGTTTTGGGTTTTAACCCACTAACGCCATGTTTTTAAGCCCAAGTCTAAAAATTCATAAATTATCATTGTATTCTCAAACCGACAGTCCCCTAATCGCACTGTCAGTTCCTACGAGTTGCATTGGTCCCGTACGTGGTGTAGGTTCTGCTCATAAGGAC
This sequence comes from Sambucus nigra, assembly GCA_949130495.1. Classification (NCBI taxonomy): domain Eukaryota; kingdom Viridiplantae; phylum Streptophyta; class Magnoliopsida; order Dipsacales; family Adoxaceae; genus Sambucus; species Sambucus nigra. Next base: position 264,462,817 of record OX422212.1, read on the forward strand.
GTTCGGGGGATGTCTCGTGTTTTTACCCACTAACGCCATGTTTTTATGCCTAAGTCTAGAAATATGCAATTAATCATTGTATTCTCGAACCAAGAGTCACGTGATCGCGCGGCCAGTTACTATGAGTTAGATTGTTCCCGTGCGAGGTGTTGGTGCCACTCACGAGGTCGTTCAAGGAATGTTTTGGGTTTTCACCCACTAACGCCATGTTTTTAAGCCTAAGTCTAGAATTATGTAAATTATCATCGTATTCTAAATCGGGATTCCCGTGATCATGCGATAAGTTGCTATGAGTTACATTAGTCTCGTGCGAGATGTTGGTGGCACTCATGGGGCCATTTGGGGGTTGCTCTGGTTTTCACCCGCTAACGCCATGTTTTTTCGCCCTCAGTCTAGAAATATGCAATTTATAGTTGTATTTTCAACTCGCGAGTCTCATGATCGCGCGGTCAGATCCTACAAGCCGGATTGGTCCCGTGCAAGGTGTTGGTGCCACTCACGGGGCCATTCCGGGGTTGTTTTGGGTTTCACCCACTAAGGCCATGTTTTTAATCCTAAGTTCAAAAATATGCAATTTATCATCATATTATCAAATCGGGAGTCCCATGATAGAAGGGACAGTTCCGATGAGTCACTTTGGTCCCGTGCGAGGTGTTGGTGCCACTCAAAGGGCCATTTGATGGTTGTTTCGGGTTTCACCCACTAATGCCATGTTTTTATCAAGTCCTGATATTTTTAAATTATCGTTGAATTATCAAACCAGGAGTCTCGTGATCATGCGATAAGTTCCAACGAGTTACATTGGTCCCGTGCGAGGTGTTGGTACCCTTTCACGAGGCCGTTCGGGGCATGTTTCGGATTTCACCCACTAACGCCATGTTTTTAAGCCTGAGTCTAGAAATTTTAAAATTATCATCGTATTCTCAAATCTTGAGTCCCGTGATCACGTTATAAGTTCCTACGAGTTACATTGGTCCCGTGCGAGGTGTTGGTGCCCTTTGACGGGGGTCGTTCGGGGGCTGTTTCGGGTTTTCACCACTAATGCCATGTTTTTAAGCGTGAGTCTAAAAATATTCAAATTATCATCGTATTCTCAAACCGGGAGTCTCGTGATCGCGCGGTCAGTTCCAAATATTTACACTGGTAATGTGCGTGGTGTTGGTGCCATTCATGGGGCTTGATATGCCCTATTTGTACCCAACATCTCAGAGACATCAACCTCGGCCAGAGAGATGGGCGAGGTTATAAGGGCCTTAGATTGGCAACCAGTGGTCTCGTCCCAAGCAAGGTTGGCATTGGCCGACGTTACTAGTTGCCACAGTCAGAGAACAGTTGAGGTCTTCATGGTCCATGGGGGAAGTTATTCATCAGGTCATCCAGGGCTGGCAATGTTGGTTGGGTACAAGCCGAGGTTGCAAGGACTACGTTATCATCATAACTTACCTCGGATGAGAATCATCCGATGTTCCAAACCTGCTCCTGCATAACCTCAGCCCAAGCCGACATTTTGAATTCACTTGTCTTAGCTCGACTTTACATGAGCCGAGGCCGTCATGAATGATCTCGAATTGGGCAATAGCCAGACTTCACCAACCTCGTACTCTTTCAGGCCGAGGTTGGTACCAATCAAAGATAGCCGAGCCTTTACTCACATGTGTATGGCTGGGAACACATGTACACAATCAGTTGTAACAAATCAATCCCCCCACGTGGGGGAATATTTCATCATCATTCCCTACATGTGACAGTGACAGATGTCTTCATCAGAGTGGCTAGATCAACACACACATCCTCATTGCATGCATAGGGGGTACATTACACACCCCACATACTATATATACTTGCCTTATCCTACTTGGATAAGGATCAGAAATTAACAACCCTAGCTAAAACTCTGTCCAAATATACAGTAGAGAGAGAAATCTTGAGAGATTGCATCTATGGCCATTAGTGCCTTGTTTCAGTAACCATACTGATTCACTTGCACAGTGGACGTAGGCCTGATTAGCTGAACCACTTATATGACAGTGTTCATCCTCTTCTCATCACCTCCTTCTACTGTATACTCTTACTCTTATACTGCCATTGTTAACATTGTATTGAGCTTAAGAACACCTTGAAGGGTGGTCCTGTTTCCAGCATCATCATTTTGGCGCCGTATGTGGGAATGAGAAGCTATCTCTTCCTCTTTTTCTGCTTGACCTCATCGAAGACTCTGGTGGTAAACTAGGCTTCACCACTTGTGTGGAGCTATTTCACCATTGAAAGAGGTCTTTTAAGGTATTAAGCTCATCTACTACACCAGCTCTTTAGTGTTAACGTATAGCACCAGAATTACCACCACCTCTTCCACCGCCTGGGGCTGGAGGACCTAGTTCTAGCGAGGCACCGCCTCAGTCCAAAATGGTAGAGGTGGCCGCAGCCTTTAGGTCTTTGGCTGCAATGCAACAAGCAATGAAGGAGAAATTTGCACAACTCAGTCAAAATATGATGAGACCACCTGGATTCTCACTGGAGATGATCACTTTAACGGCTATACAGGACCATCCAGAATCCAGGGGACCACCCCAGGCACCGCACAAAGACGACCCTACACCCCAGCGGAGGAGGGACGTTGCTAACCCTAGGAGTTTATGCCTGGGGAGGCAAGGACACTGTTGCCTTGAGCATAAGTATGATGATTTAGAGGCAAAAGATGTTCTAGAAGATTATTGGGAGCTATATGAGGTTTCGAATAACACAGTTCATCCTATCCAGTAGAGCCGAGGTTGTGGAGGCCGAAGAGGTGAAGAAGCCCAACAAAGAGGATCATATTTTGATCGATTGAGCAGAGGGTCAACCTTTGAAATGCTCAGCCCAGTGAATGACCTAGGACAAAGGTTGTCAAGGTCGAGAAATACAGCCAGCTCACAAAGGGAAGAGGGTCAACATCGGCCTCATCAAGGCCTACCCCACATAGGATGAGGTAGAGACCAGGAAGAGGTCAACAACAAATGTTGTGCTACGGCTGGGGAACCTTCAGTCCACCCCTTGGAGTTGGATGGGGACAACCTCGGCCAGGTTGACATTGCAAGAACATGGAATGACTCCATCCAACGTCTTAAAGAAAAGATAGGAGACATCATCAAAAGCTGAGACCCATTACAAAGAGGTTTCTTAGAAGGCTCCCCACTCATGGCCAGGATAGTGAGTTTTCCAACCCCCGCTAAGTTGAAACCGCCCACGGTGTCTCCCAAGTATGACGGTAGAACCAACCCTATACATCACATTGAGATATACCAGTCAGTAGGGGACATTTACTCAATACCAGATGAGATGAAGTGCTGGGCCTTCTCTGGGACATTGATGGGAACAACACACATCTGGTTTACTTCTCTTCCGAAGAATTCAATTGAGAACTTTAAGGACTTGGTTAAATGATTCATTCATAATTTATATTTTGGGGTAAGACCTAAAAATAAGACCACCCATCTGTTGTATGTCAAGCAAGGAAAGAACGAGAGCCTAAGAGACTACATTGCCAGGTTCAACAAAGAAAAACTTGAGGTGGAAGACTACGAAGATAATATAGATATGACCGCCCTCATAAGAGGTCTTCAGAAAGGGAAGTTATTGTGGAAACTCATGGAAGACCCTCCTAGGTCCATGGAGGAGCTATTGGAAACTGCGAGGAAGGTCATGAATGCTGAAGAGGCCATAGACGCAAAGTATGAGGATGAGAACTATGGTAGCAGCGGGAAGTTCCAAACAAAAAAGGACGAAAAGAAGAGGTCAGCCGACGACAAGTTCTCACACTATACCCCTCTAACTGTGAGCTGTGAACACATCCTCAATGAGATTAAGAATGATCGGTCTTTGAGATAGCCAAAGAAGCTGAAGGCTCCTCCGCATAAGAGGAACAATAACTTGTGGTGCAAGTTCCACCAAGACCATGGCCATGTTACAGACAAGTGCTTCACCTTGAAGGATGAGATCGAGAAGATGTTGAAATATGGAAAGTTAAGGATATTGATGGAAAGGCTCCCAAAAGGGGAATAGATGACCCCCAAAAGAAGAGAAATGACAGATGTTGTGACAATACCCCAGAAAGAAGAGATGATGACTCAGATGGTGATGATGAAGACGATCCATACCTACCACCAAAATATGACAAAACCCTAGTGAAGAGGGTTGGTATGATCTCCTTTGGTGTTAACACCATATGCGGAGGACTCGTAGGGGGTGGTTCGGAAGTGGCTGATCGAAAAGCTCATGTGGTAGAGGCCAAGTTAGTGGACAAACTTGAAGTGGTAAATTTGACGTCTTCTGAGGCAACAAAAAAGAGAAAGAAGGTGGACATGAACACTCTCATAGTTGGGTTCTCCATACTCGACTTCAAAGGCATCCTAGCTCCACATGGTGACCATTTGGTAATTACAACAAGAGTACATGGATGTGAGGTACAGAGAATTCTTGTAGATGGAGGAAGTTTAGCAAATGTGATGTTATGGCCCTTCTTCAAAAGTCTAGGCCTTAGCAGAGCTAGGTTGGTACCCTATCATCATCCGTTAATGGGATTCAGCGATGAAAAGGTCTATCCGTTGGGAATATATGAGATGGACGTGCGAATGGTAGATGAGTGGCCTAAGAGGTTAACCTGGAAGATCAATTTTTTCGTTATGGACGGAAACGTATTCTCGGCCTATAACCTCATCATAGGAACGGTATCCCTTCAGGAGTTTAAGGATGTGCCATCAACAGTCCACCAAATGCTAAAATTCCTGACCCCTATGGGTTAGGGAAAGTGCAGGGTGACCAGACCATAGCACGAAAATGATACTTCAACTCGACTGAAGAGAGAGAGGTCCATAAGAGAGCAACTATAACTTATAACATTAATACACTTGACCCTAGAGATGAAACAAAGTTGAATAAAGGAGAGGTCGTGAAAGAGGTAGAATCCATCATCCTCAATGAGGACGAATCGGAAAAAATTGTCCAGGTTAGCAAAGCCTTAAAACCGGAAATCAAGGAAGAACTGATAAACTTCTTGAGGAAGAGGCAGAGTGTCTTCCCTTGGAGTCACACAGACATGCCTGGCAATAACCCTGAGGTTATGTGTCACAAACTCAACGTGACCAAGGATGCAAGGCCAATCAAACAAAGACGAAGAGTTTACTCTAGGGAGAAGTTAGATGTCATCCCGAAAGAAGTCAAAAAATTGGAAGAGGTTGATTTTATCAGGGAAGTCATATATTTGAAGTGGTTTGCGAACGCAGTCATTGTGCCAAAAGCGAACGGAAAATGGAGAATGTGCATAGATTTTACTGACCTGGACAAGTCTTTCCCAAAAGATAACTATCCCTTACTTTGGATAGATTAGATGGTAGATGCCATTGTAGGGTATGAGCTTATGAGCTTCATGGACGTGTATTCAGGCTATAACAAGATCTTCATGGATGCTGAAGACTCAGAGAAGACATCCTTCATCAATGATAAAGGGACATATTGCGACAAGGTTATGCCCTTCGATTTGAAAAATACGGGAGTAATGTATCAACATCTTGTGAATAAAATGTTTGAAAACATAATAGGCAAGATTATGGAGGTGTATGTAGACGATATGTTAACAAAGAGTTTTAAGTCCTGCACTAATGTGGGAGACCTGGAAAAGACCTTCGATACCACGGACTTGTACAGAATGAAACTCAATCCCGTGAAGTGTGTCTTCGGGGTAGGAGATGGGAAATTTCTCGGGTTCATCGTCAATTAGAGGGGAATAGAGGCGAACCGTGAGAAATCAAAGCTTTGATCGACATGAAGATACCAAGGAGTATCAAGGATGTTTAGAGGCTCACTAAAAGAGTAGTTGCACTCAACAGATTTGTTTTTAGAGCAACGAACAAGTGTCTTCCCTTCTTTAAGGTGCTTAGAAAGGCCTTTAAATGGGATAAAGAGTGTGATGAGGCTTTTAATCAACTCAAGTCCTACCTCGAATATCCCTTACTCTTCTCGACCCATAGTAGGAGAGAAGTTATATGTTTATCCAGTAGTCTCTGAATCAGCTATAAGTGCATCCATAGTACGGGAAGACATTGGGGTCCAAAGGCCTGTATACTTCAATAGTAAGGCCCTTCAAGGGTCAGAATAGAACTATCCTCGAATGGAAAAATTGGCCTACGCTTTGATACATGCCTCGAGAAAGATGAAGCCCTACTTTCAAGCCCATTCTATGGTCATCCTCACTGATTCCCCACTAATATAGGTCCTCAGAAAACATGATAAGTCTGGTAGATTGATGACATGGGCCATTGAGTTGGGAGTGTATGACCTTATTTATCAGCCTAGGGTGGCCATCTAAGGGCAGGGAGTTGCATATTTTGTTACTGAGTTCACATGGGAAGATGCCGAGGTTGAGAATGACCTAAAGACTATAAAAGGGTCAAACAGCAACTTCTTTTGACATCCAGAAGAGGTTGTATCCAAGAGAATCAAAAACAAAATAGCTGAGAATGAGGAAGACCGGTACCTCTTCAAGCAAGGAATCATGTCAGAAGAGGGTTTCTCATCACATAAAGGCATCTAGAACCTCTTTGATATGCCCTATATGTACCCAATAGCTCAGAGACATCAACCTCGGCCAGAGAGATGGCCGAGGTTAGAAGGGCCTTAGATTGGCAACCAGTGGTCTCGTACCAAGCAAGGTCGGCCATGGCCGACATTACTAGTTGCCTCAAAGTCAGACAATAGTTGAGATCTTCATTGTCCATGGGGCAATTATTCATCAGGTCATCCAGGGCTGGCAAACTCGGTTGGGTGAAAGTCAAGGTTGCAAGGACTACGCCATCATCATAACCAACCTCGGTTGATAATCATCCGATGTTCAAATATGATCCTGCATAACCTCGGCCCAGTCTGACATTATGACTTCACTTATCTTACCTTGGCTTTAAATGAGCCGAGGCCATCATGAATGATCTCGGATTGGGAAATAGCCAGACTTCACCAACCTCGTGCTCTTCCAGGCCGAGGTTGGTACCAATCGAAGATAGCCGAGCCTTTACCCGCATGTGTATGGCTGGGAACATGTGTACACAATCAATTGTAGCAAATTAATCCCCTCACGTGGGGGAATATTTCATTATCATTCCCTACATGTGACAGTGACAGATGTCTTCATCAGATTGGCTAGATCAACACACACATGCTCATTACATGCATAGGGGGTGCATTACATCCCCCACATACTATATATACTTTCCTTATCCTACTTGGATAAGGATCAGAAATTAACAACCGTAGATAACACTCTGTCCAAATATATAGTAGAGAGAGAAAGCTTAGGAGATTGTATCTATGGCCATTAGTGCCTTGTTCCAGTAACCATACTCATTTATTTGCACAATGGACGTAGGCCTGATTGGTTGAACCACTTATATGACTGTGTTCATCTTCTTCTCCTCACCTCCTTCTTCTGTATACTCTTACTCTTATACTGCCATTCTTAACATTGAATTGAGCATAAGAACACCCTGAAGGGTGGTGTTGTTTCCAGCATCATCAGGGCTGTTTGAGGGCTGTGTCCGATTTTTGCCATTTAATACTGTGTTTTTAAGCCTAAGTCAAGAAATGTGCAAATTATCATGGTATTCTCAAAGCGGGAGTCCCGTGATCGTGCGGTAAGTTCTTACGAGTTACATTGGTCTCGTGCGAGGTGTTGGTTCCACACACAGTACCGTTGGAGGCCTGTTTCGGGTTTCCACCCACTAATGCCATGTTTTTATCCTTAAGTTTAAAAATATGCAAATTATCATCGTATTCTCAAATCGAGAGTCCCATGATTGCTCGGTAAGTTCCTACGAGTTACATTGGTCATGTGCGGGGTGTTGGTGCCACACACGGGGCCTTTCGGGGGCTATTTCGGGTTTTCACACACTAACGCCATGTTTTTAAGCCTATGTCTTGAATTATATAAATTATCATCATATTCTCAAACGAGGAATCCCTTGATCGCGTGATCAGTTCCTATAAGTTACATTGGTCCCGTGAGACGTGTTGGTGCCATTCACAGGCTGTCCAGGGCCTGTTTCACGTTTTTACCCACTAACACCATGATTAGCTTAACTCCTGATATTTTCAAATTATCATCGTATTCTCAAACTGAGAGCCCCGTGATCATGCGGTAAGTTCCTACGAGTTACATTAGTCCCATACGACATTTTGGTGCCACTCACTGGGCCGTTCAGGTGTTGTTGTGGGTTTTCACCTGGTAACGCCATGTTTTTATGCCTAAGTCAAGAAATATGCAAATTATCATCATTTTCTCACACCGGGAGTCCCGTGATCGCATAGTAAGTTCCTACGAGTTACATTGACCCCTTGCGAGGTGTTGGTGCCACTAACGGGGCTACTCGGTGGCTGTTTTGAGTTTTCACCTACTAATGCCATGTTTTTATGCCTAAGTCCAAAAATATGAAAATTATAGTCGTATTCTGCCGTGTGAGGTGTTGGTGCCACTCACAGGCCATTCGGGGGATGTTTCGAGTTTTCACCCACTAACGCCATGTTTTTAAGCCTGAGTCTAGAAATATGCAAGTTATCATCGTAATTTTGAACCGAGAGTCCTGTGACTGCGCGGTAAGTTCCTACGAGTTACGTTGGTCTTGTGTGAGGATTGGTGCCACTCACGGGGCCGTTCGGAGGACTGTTTCGGGTTTTCACCCACTAAAGCCATATTTTTAAGCCTAAGTCTAGAAATATACAAATTATTGTCGTATTTTGAAATGGGGACTCCCGTGATGATGTGGTCAGTTCATACGAGTTACATTGGTCCCGTGTGAGATGTGGTGCTACTCACAGGCCATTCGGGGGCTATCTCGAGTTTTCACCCACTAACGCCATGTTTCTCTTAAGTCCTGATATTTTTAAATTGTTGTCGTATTCTCTAACTGGGAGTCCTGTGATTGTGCTGTATGTTCCTACGAGTTATATTGGTCCAATGCGAGGTGTTGGTGCCACCCACGGGGCAGTTCAGGGGCTGTTTTTGGTTTTCACCCACTAACTCCATGTTTTTATGCCTAAGTCTAGAAATTAGAAAATTATCATTGTATTCAAGAAAAGGGAGTCGCATTATCACGCGGTAAGCTTCGACAAGTTACATTGGTCCCGTGTGAGTTGTTGGTGCCACTCACGGGGCCGTTCGGGGGATGTTTTGGGTTTTCACCGGCTAATGCCATGTTTTTATGCCTAAGTCTAGAAACATACAAATTATCATCATATTCTCAAATCGGGAGTCCCATGCTCGCGCGGTATGTTCCTACGAATAACATTGGTCTCGAGAGAGGTGTTGGTGCCTCTCAGAGCGACGTTCGGCAGTTGTCTTGGGTTTTCACCCACTAACGCCATCTTATTAAGCGTCAATCAAGAGATATGCAAATTATCATAGTATTCTCAAACTGAGAGTCCCGTGATTGAGCGATAAATTCCTACGAGTTACATTGATCCCGTATGAGGTATTGCTGCCACTCACGGGGATCGTTCGGGGGCTATCTGGGGTTTTCACCCACTAACAGCATGTTTTTATGACTAAGTCTAGAAATATGCAAATTAACATCGTATTCTAAAATCGGGAGTCTCGTGATCATGTGGTAAGTTCGTAAGAGTTACATTGGTCCCATGCGAGGTGTTGGTGCCTTTTTACGGGGCCGTTCGGGGGATGTTTAGGGTTTTCACCCACAAAAGCAATGTTTTTAAGCCTGAGTGTAGAAATATGCAATTTATCATTGTATTCTCAAACTGGGAGTCCGATGATCGCTCGGTCAGTTCCTATGATTTACATTGGAAACATGCGAGGTGTTGGTGCCACTCATGGGGCTGTTTGGGGGCTGTGTCGAGTTTTTCCCCTTTAACACTATGTTTTGAAGACTAGGTTAAGAAATATGCAAATTATTATCTTATTCTCAAACCGAGAGTCCCGTGATCGTGCAGTAAGTTCCTACAAGTTACATTGATCCCTTGCAAGGTATTGGTGCCACTCACGGGGCCGCTCGGAGGCTGTTTCGGGTTTTCACCCACTAACGCTATATTTATATGACTAAGTTTATAAATATGCAAATTATAGTTGTATTCTCAAATCGAGAGACCCTATAGCACGCAGTCAGTTCCTACGAATTACATTGGTAACGTGCGAGGTGTTGGTGCTACTCATGGGGCTGTTTGAGGGTTGTGTCGGGTTTTTTTCGTCTAACGCTATGTTTTTAAGACTCAATCAAGAGATATGAAAATTATCATCGTATTCTCAAATGTTAGTCCCATGATCGCACGGTAAGTTCCTACGAGTTACATTGAAATCGTGCGAGTTGTTGGTGCCACTCACGGGGACCATTCGAGGGTTGTTTTGGGTTTTCACCCACTATTGCCAGGTTTTTATGCCTAAGTCTAGAAATATGGAAATTATCGTTATATTCTCAAACCAAGAGTCACATGATCTCTCGGTCAGTTTCTACGAGTTATATTGGTCCCGTGCGAGGTGTTGGTGCCACTCACGAGGCCTTTTGGGGGTTATTCTGGGTTTTCACCCCCTAACACCATGTTTTTAGGCCTAAGTCTAGAAATATGCAAATTATAGTCGTATTCTCAACTCGGGAGTCTTGTGATCGCACGATCAGTTCCTACGAGTTAGATAGGTCCCGTGCGAGCTGTTGGTGCCACTCAAGGGGATTTTCGGGGCTGTTTCTGGTTTTCACACACTAACACCATGTTTTTAAGCCTAAGTCTTGAAATATGAAAATTATCATAGTATTCTGAAACCAAAAGTCCCGTGATAGCACAGAGAGTTCCTACGAGTCACAATGGTCCCGTGCGAGGTGTTAGTGCCACTCATAGGGCCGTTCGAGAGCTATTTCGGGTTTCACCCACTAATGCCATGTTTTGCTTAAGTCTTGATACTTTAAAATTATCATCGTATTCTCAAATCGAGAGTCCCGAGATCACGTACTAAGTTCCTACGACTGACATTGGTCTCCTGCGAGGTGTTGGTGCCACTCAGGGGGCATTCGGGGGATTTTTGGGTTTTCACCCAATAATGCCATGTTTTTAAGACTAAGTCTAAAAATATGCAAATTAACGTTGTATTCTCAAATCGGAAGTCCCGTGATCACACGGTAAGTTCATACGAGTTACATTGGTCTTGTGCGGGGTGTTGGTGCCTTTTCACGGGACCGTTCGGGGGAGGTTTTGGGTTTTCAGCCAGAGTATAGAAATATGCAAATTATCATCGCATTTTCAAACCAGGAGTCCCATGATTGCACGATCAGTTCCTACGAGTTACATTGGAAACATGTGAGGTGTTGGTTCCACTCATGGGGCTGTTCGGGGGCTGTGTTGGGTTTTTCCCATTTAACACAATGTTTTTAAACCTAAGTCAAGAAATATGCAAATTATCATCGTATTCTCAAATAAGGTGTCCCGTGATCACGCAGTAAGTTCCTACGAGTTACAATGATTCCTTGCGAGGTGTTGGTACCACTCATGGGGCCGTTCTGGGGCTTTTTCGGGTTTTCACCCACTAACGCCATTTTTTAATCCTAAGTCTAGAAATATGCAAATTATCATGGTATTCTAAAGTTGGGATTCTCATGATCAGGCGATAAGTTCTTACAAGTTACAGTGGTCCCGTGCGAGGTGTTTGTGCCACTCACGGGCCGTTTGGGGTTTTTTTCGGGTTTTCACCCACTAATGCCATGTTTTTAGGCCTAAGTATAGAAATATGCAAATTATAATAGTATTATTAACCTGGGAGTCCCCTGATCCCGCGGTAAGTTCCTACGAGTTAGATTGGTACCGTACGAGGTGTTGGTGCCACTCTAGGGGTCGTTCAGGGGCTGTTTCGGGTTTTCACAGACTAACACCATTTTTTAAGCATAAGTCCAGAAATATGAAAATTATCATGGTATTCTCAAACCGAGAGTCCAGTAATAGCGCGAGCGATTCCTAAGAGTCACATTGGTCCCGTGCGAAGTGTTGGTGCCACTCACAGGGCCGTTCGATGGCGATTTTTGGTTTCACCCACTAATGCCATGTTTTGCTTAAGTCTTGATATTTTTAAATTATTGTCGTATTCTCAAACTGGGAGTCTCATGATCGTGTGATAAGTTCATACGAGTTACATTAGTCCCGTGCAAGGTGTTGGTGCCACTCAGGGGGCCGTTCGGGGGCTGTTTCGGGTTGTCACCCAATATTGCCTTCTTTTTATGCCTAAGTCTAAAAATATGCAAATTAACGTCATATTCTCAAATCGGGAGTCTCATGATCAAACGGTAAGTTCGTATGAGTTACATTGGTCTCGTGCGAGGTTTTGGTCCCTTTTTATGGAGTTATTCGGGGGATGGTTTGGGTTTTCACCCACTAACGCCATGTTTTAAATCTTGAGTGTAGAATTAGGAAAATTATCATCGTATTCCCAAATCGGGAGTCCCGTGATCGCGCAGTCAGTTCCTACGAGTTACATTGGAAACGTGCAAGGTGTTGGTGCCACTCATGGGGATATTCGGGAAATGTGTCGGGTTTTTCCCATTTAACACTATGTTTTTAATCCTAAGTCAAGAAATATGCAAATTATCATCGTATTCTCAAATCGGGAGTCCCGTGATTGCACAGTAAGTTCTTACAAGTTACATTGATCCCTCGCGAGGTGTTGGTGCCACTCACGGGGCCGCTCAGGGGATGTTTCGAGTTTTCACACACTAAGTCTAGAAATATGAAAATTATCATCGTATTCTGAAATTGGGAGTCCCGTTATTACGCGGTTAGTTCCTACGAATTACATTGGTAACGTTCGAGGTGTTGGTGCCACTAACGGGGATATTCGGGGATGTGTCGGGTTTTTTCATCCTAATGCTATGTTTTTAAGCCTCAGTCAAGAGTTATGAAAATTATCATCATATTCTCAAAACCAGGAGTCCCGTGATCACGCAGTAAGTTCCTATGGGTTACATTTGTCCCGTGCGATGTGTTGGTGACTTTTTAGGGGTCCTTCGGGGGCAATTTCAGGTTTTCACACACTAACGCCATGTTTTTAAGCCTGAGTCGAGAAACATGCAAATTATCATCGTAGTCTCAAACTGGGAGCCCTGTGATTGAACGTTCAGTTCCTACGAGTTACATTGGTAACGTGCGAGGTGTAGGTGCCACTCATGGGGATGTTTGGGGGTTGTGTCAGGTTTTTCCAATTTAACACTATGTTTTTAAGCCTAAGTCAAGAAATATGCAAATTATTATCGTATTCTCAAATAAACAGGTCCATGATTGCGCAGTAAGTTCCTGCGAGTTACATTGATCCTTTGCGAGGTGTTGGTGCCACTCCCGGGGCCGCTCTGGGTCTTTTTTGGGTTTTCACCCACTACCGTCATGTTTTTATGCCTAAGTCTAGAAATATACAAATTATCATAGAATTATCAAATTGGGAGACCCATTATCGCACGGTTAGTTCCTACGAATTACATTGGTAACGTGCGAGGTGTTGGTACCACTCACGGGGTTGTTCGGGGGCTGTGTTGGGTTTTTTCTGTCTAATGCAATGTTTTTAAGCCTCAGTCAAGAGATACGAAAATTATTATCGTATTCTCCAACCGAGAGTCCCGTCATCGCATAATATGTTCCTACAAGTTACATTCGTCCCGTACGAGGTGTTAGTGCCACTGACGAGGACCGTTCGAGGGCTGTTTCGAGTTTTCACCCGCTAACGCCCTATTTTTAGGCCTAAGTCTAGAAATATGCAAATTATCATTGAATTAGTGAATCGAGAGTCACGTGATCGCTCGGTCAGTTCCTATGAGTTAGATTGGTCCCATGCGAGGTGTTGGTGCCACTCACCGGGCCGTTCGACAGCTATTTTGGGTTTTCACCCACTAACGCCATGTTTTTAATCCTAAGTCTAGAAATATGCAAATTATCTTTGTAGTCTCAATTCAGGATTCCCATGATTGCACCGTAAGTTTGTACGAGTTACATGGGTCTCGCGCGAGGTGTTGGTGCCAGTCACGAGGTCGTTTGGGGGTTGTTTCTCATTTTCACCCACTAATGCCATATTTTTAGGCCTAAGTCTCGAAATATGAAAATTATAATCGTATTCTCAACTCGAGAGTCCTGTGATCGCGCGGGTAGTTCCTACAAGTTAGATTGGTCCCGTGCGAGGTGTTGGTGCCACTCCAGGGTCCGTTCATGGGCTAGTTCGAGTTTTCACACACTAACACCGTGCCTTTAAGCCTAAGTCTAGAAATATCAAAATTATCATGGTATTATCAAACCAGGAGTCACGTGATAATGCGAGCAGTTCCTACGAGTCACATTATCCCGTATGAGGTGTTCGTGCCACTCACAGGGCCGTTCGTGGGCTATTTCGGGTTTCACCCACTAATGCCATGATTTGCTTAAGTCCTGATATTTTTAAATTATCATCGTATTCTCAAATTGGGCCTTCTGTGATCACGTGATAAGTTTCTATAAGTTACATTGGTCCCGTGCGGGGTGTTGGTGCCACTCAGGGGGCCGTTTGGGGGCTGTTTATAATGCCATGTTTTTTTCCTAAGTCTAAAAATATGCAAATTAACATCGTATTCTCAAACCGGGAGTCCCGTGATCGCATGGTAAGTTCGTACGAGTTAAATTGGTTCCGTGCGAGGTATTGGAGCCTTTTCACAGGGCCGTTCAGGGGATGTTTCAGTTTTTCACCCACTAACGCCATGTTTTTAAGCCCGAGTGTAGAAATATGCAAATTATAGTCGTATTCTCAACCCGGGAGTCCCGTGATCGAGCGGTCAGTTCCTACGAGTTAGATTGGTCCCGTGCGAGGGGTTGATGCCACTCAAGGAGCCGTTCAGGGGCTGTTTTGGGTTTTCACCCACTAATGCCATGTTTTTAAGCCTAAGTTTAGAAATATGAAAGTTATTGCCGTATTCTTAAACGAGGATTCCCGTGATTGCGCGAAAAGTTCCTTCGAGTCACATTGGTCCCGTGCGAGGTGTTGTTGTCACTCACAGGGCTGTTCGGGGACTCTTTTAGGTTTCACCCATTAATGCCATGTTTTTCTTAAGTCCTGATATGTTTAAATTATCATCGTATTCACAAACCGGGAGTCCCGTGATCGTGCGATAAGTTCCTACGAGTTACATTGGTCCCGTACGAGGTGTTGGTGCCACTCAGGGGGACGTTGGGGGGTTGTTTTGAGTTTTCACCCACTAATGCCATGTTTTTACTCCTACAACTAGAAATATGCAAATTACCATTGTATTCTCAAACCGGGAGTCCCGTGATCGCGCGGTAAGTTCGTACGAGTTATATTAGTCCCGTGTAAGGTATTGGTGCCTTTTCACGGGGTCGTTCAAGGGATGTTTTGGGTTTTCACCCACTAACGCAATGTTTTTAATCTTAAGTGTAAAATTATTCAAATTATTATCGTATTCTCAAATCGGGACTCCCGTGATCACGCGGTCAGTTTCTACGAGTTACATTGATCCCTTGCGAGGTGTTGGTGCCACTCACAGGGCCGCTCGGGGGTTGTTTCGGGTTTTCACACACTAACTTCATGTCTTTATGCCTAATTCAAGAAATATGCAAATTATCATCATATTCTCAAACCGGGAGTCCCGTTATCACGCGGTCAGTTCCTACGAATTACATTGGTAACGTGCGAGGTGTTGGTGCCACTCACGGGGCTATTCGAGGATTGTGTCGGGTTTTTTCCATCTAACGCTATATTTTTAAGCCTCATTCAAGAGATATTTAAATTATCATCGTATTCTCAAATCGAGAGTCTCGTGATCACGCGATAAGTTCCTACGAGTTACATTGGTCCTATGCGAGGTGTTGGGGCCTTTTTAGGCCCCTTCGGGGCCGGTTTGAGGTTTTCACCCACTAACGCCATGTTTTTAAGCCTAAGTCTAGAAACATGCAAATTATCATCGTATTCTCTAACCGGGAGTCCTGTGATTGCACGTTCAGTTCCTACAAATTACATTGGTATCGTGCGAGGTGGTGGTGCCACTCATGGGGCTGTTTGGGGGTTGTGTCGGGTTTTTCCCATTTAACACTATGTTTTTAAGCCTTTGTTAAGAAATATGAAAATTATCATCATATTCTCAAATAAAGAGGCCCATGATTGCACAGTAAGTTACTGCTAGTTACATTGATCCCTTGCGAGGTGTTGGTGCCACTCACGGGGCCGCTCAGGGTCTGTTTCGGGTTTTCACCCAGTAACGCGATGTTTTTATGCCTAAGTCTAGAAATATCCAAATTATCATCGAATTCTCAAACTAGGTGACCCATTATCGCGCGGTTAGTCCCTACGAGTTACATTGGTAACGTGCGAGGTGTTGGTTCCTCTCACGGGGTTGTTTCGGGGCTGTGTCGAGTTTTTTTTCGGTCTAATGCTATGTTTTTAAGACTTAGTCAAGAGATAAGAAAATTATTATCGTATTCTCAAACCGAGAGTCCCGTGATCGCACGGTAAGTTCCTACTAGCTACATTGGTCCCATGCGAGGTGTTGGTGCCACTCACAGGGACCATTCGAGGGTTGTTTTGGGTTTTAACCCACTAATGCCAGGTTTTTAGGCCTAAGTCTAGAAATATGCAAATTATCATTGTATTCGCGAATCGTGAGTCACCACTACACCAAAACTGGCGATTGGTCATGGCCAAAATCCCTGACCAAAGCTGTGTGTCGCAGACTTGGGCTGTGACCATTTTTGTGGGTCGCGGCCCAAGTCCATCACAAAAAAATGCTCACGGCTGACAGGGGTCACGATAAATGGTCACGGACTTTGGCCGTGACCCATGCCGTGACGGGTCGCGACCCTCATCCGTGACGGGTCGCGACTCTCATCCGTGACCCAGAACCGTGACAAATTGGTCGCGGCCAAAGTCCGCGATCCACGACTATGAAATTTTTTTTAAAAAAAAATTGGTCGCGGCCCTCATTCGTGACCCACAACCATGACAAATTGGTCGCGGCCAAAGTTCGCGACCCAGGATCGTGACAAACAAATAAAAAAAAATGATCGCGACCCAAGTCCGTGACCCACAACCGTGACAAAAAAATAAAAAAAATGGTCGCGGCCAAAGTCTGTGACCCACAACCGTGACATAAAAAAATAAAAAAATGGTCACGGACCAAATCCGTGACCCACAACCATGACCAAAAAAATAAAAAAATTGGTCGCGGCCCAAGTCCGTGACCCACAACCGTAACGAAAAAAATAAAAATAGCCGCGAACTTTGTCCATGACCATATTTAACTATAATTTTTTTTTAAATGTATTTTTTCGGTTCAATCCTAAAATTGGGGGTCATGTGAGTGCACTGTCGGTTGCTATATGTAACGTTTGACGTGTACGAGGTGTTACAAATATTTATTATTGGCAAAACAATAAAAAAAATCACAAATTCGAATCGAGAACGTTGTTAATAAACAAATATATATACAAACTTAAAAATATTACACGTCTTAATAATTCAAGGACCAAAAAAAAATGGGCAGAGTTTCCTCTATTTTCTTGACATTCCAAAACCTGTAAATGTAAAACCTGCTTATTATAAATCCCGAACGGCCATAAAATTCAACAATCAAATTATAAAAGCCCGCACGACCATAAAACTAAACAATAAAAGCCCACACGGCTGTAACACAAAAACAAAATCCTGAATGTCCACAAAATATAAACAATCTTCATGTTGTTAACCATTGCCTCCTTCAGTTGTTCCAGGTGAAAAAATCCTACAAATGATAAGATACATAAAAAAAATCAGTAACCAAGTAGTTTTACAAAAAAAATAATCAAGCTGAAAAATTGCATATATGAGTTAAAATTATCAAAATATCAATATTTTTAAGCCTAAGTCTAAAAATATGAAAATTTTCATCGTATTCTCAAATCGTTAGTCTCGTGGCTGCGCGGACAATTTCTACGAGTTACATTGGTCCCGTGGGAGGTGTTGGTTCCACCCACGGGGCCGTTCGAGGGTTGTTTCAAATTTTCCCCCACTAACGTGCTCTTTTTATGCATAAGTCTAGAAATATACAAATTACCATCGTATTCTCAAGCCGGGAGTCTCACGGCTGCGCGATCAGTTCCTACGAGTTACATTTGTCCCGTGGGAGGTGTTGGTGCCACCCACGGGGCCGTTCGGTGGATGTTTTGGGTTTTCACCCTCTAACGCCATGTTTTTAAGCCTAAGTCTAGAAATATATAAATTATCATCGAATTCTCAAACCGCGAGACCCACGGTAACGGGATCAGTTCCTACGAGTTACATTGGTCCCGTGGGAGGTGTTGGTGCCACCCACGGGGCCATTCGGGGGTTGTTTTGAGTTTTCACCCTCTAACGCCATGTTTTTAAGACTAAGTCTAGTAATATGTAAATTATCATCATATTCTCAAACCGGGAGAATCGCGGCTGCGGGGTCAGTTCCTAGGAGTTACATTGGTCCCGTGGGAGGTGTTGGTGCCAGCCACGGGGTGGTTCGGGGGTTGTTTTGATTTTTCACCCTCTAACGACTAGTTTTGCTTATGTATAGAAATATGAAAATTGCCATCGTATTCTCAAATTGGGAGTCCCAAGACAGCGTGGTCAGTTCCTACGAGTTACATTGGTCCCGTGGGAGGTGTTGGTGCCACCCACGGGGCCGTTCGTGGGCTATTTTGATTTTTCACCCTCTAACGCCATGTTTTTAAGCCTAAGTCTAGAAATATGTTAATTACCATCGTATTCTCAAACCGAGAGTCTCGCGACTGCGTGGTCAGTTCCTACGAGTTAGATTGGTCCCGTGCGAGGTGTTGGTGCCAATCATGGGGCCGTTTGGGGGTTGTTTCGGGTTTTCACCCACTAACACCATGTTTTTAAGCATAAGTCCAGAAATATGAAAATTATCATGGTATTCTCAAATCGAGAGTCCAGTAATAGCGCGAGCGATTCCTACGAGTCACATTGGTCCCGTGCAAGGTGTTGGTGCCACTCACAGGGCCGTTCGATGGAGATTTTTGGTTTCACCCCCTAATGCCATGTTTTGCTTAAGTCTTGATATTTTTAAATTATTGTCATATTCTCAAACTGGGAGTCTCGTGATCGCGTGATAAGTTCTTACGAGTTACATTAGTCCCATGCAAGGTGTTGGTGCCACTCATGGGGGCGTTCGGGGGCTATTTTGGATTGTCACCCAATAATGCCTTCTTTTTATGCCTAAGTCTAAAAATATGCAAATTGATGTCATATTCTCAAATCGGGAGTCTCATGATCGCACGGTAAGTTCGTATGAGTTACATTGGTCCCGTGCGAGGTGTTGGTCCCTTTTTACGGAGTCATTCGGGGGTTATTTTCGGTTTTCACCCACTAACGCCATGTTTTAAATCTTGAGTGTAGAATTAGGAAAATTATCATCGTATTCCCAAATCGAGAGTCCGTGATCGCGCAGTCAGTTCCTACGAGTTACATTGGAAACGTGCAAGGTGTTGGTGCCACTCATGGGGATATTCGGGAAATGTGTCGGGTTTTTCCCATTTAACACTATGTTTTTAAGCCTAAGTCAAGAAATATGCAAATTATCATTGTATTCTCAAATCGGGAGTCCCGTGATTGCGCAGTAAGTTCTTACAAGTTACATTGATACCTCGCAAGGTGTTGGTGCCACTCAGGGGCCGCTCGGGGGCTGTTTCGAGTTTTCAAACACTAAGTCTAGAAATATGAAAATTGTCATCGTATTCTGAAATCGGGAGTCCCGTTATTACGCGGTCAGTTCTTAAGATTTACATTGGTAACGTGCGAGGTGTTGGTTCCACTAACGGTGCTATTCGGGGGTTGTGTCGGGTTTTTTCATCCTAACGCTATGTTTTTAAGCCTCAGTCAAGAGTTATGCAAATTATCATCATATTCTCAAACCAAGAATCCCGTGATCACGCAGTAAGTTCTTATGGGTTACATTGGTCCGTGCGAGGTGTTGGTGACTTCTTAGGGGTCCTTCGGGGGCAATTTTAGGTTTTCACTCACTAACGCCATGTTTTTAAGCCTAAGTTGAGAAACATGCAAATTATCATCGTAGTCTCAAACCGGGAGCCCCGTGATTGCACGTTCAGTTCCTACGAGTTACATTGGTAACGTGCGAGATGTAGGTGCCACTCATGGGGATGTTCGGGGGTTGTGTCAAGTTTTTCCCATTTAACACTATGTTTTTAAGCCTCTGTCACAAAATATGCAAATTATTATCGTATTCTCAAATAAACAGGTCCATGATTGCGCAGTAAGTTACTGCTAGTTACATTGATCCCTTGCGAGGTGTTAGCGCCACTCCCGGGGCCGCTATGGGTCTGTTTCGGGTTTTCACCCACTAACGTCATGTTTTTAGGCCTAAGTCTAGAAATATGCAAATTATCATAGATTTCTCAAACTAGGAGACCCATTATCGCGCGGTTAGTTCCTACGAATTACATTGGTAGCGTGCGAGGTGTTGGTACCTCCCACGGGGCAGTGTCGAGTTTTTTTTCCGTCTAGTGCTATGTTTTTAAGCCTTAGTCAAGAGATATGAAAATTATTATCGTATTCTCAAACCGAGAGTCCCGTGATCGCACGATAAGTTCCTACTAGCTACATTGGTCCCATGCGAGGTGTTGGTGCCACTCACAGGGACCGTTCGAGGGTTGTTTTGGGTTTTCACCCACTAACGCCATGTTTTTATGCCTAAGTCTAGAAATATGCAAATTATCATTTTATTCTCGAATCGAGAGTCACCACTACACCAAAACTGGCGATTGGTCCCGGCCAAAATCCCTGACCAAAGTTGTGTGTCGCAGACTTGGGCTGTGACCATTTTGGGTGTGACCATTTTTGTCGGTCGCGGCCCAAGTCCGTGACCCACAATCGTGACATAAAAAATAAAAAATTGGTCACGGACCAAATTCGTGACCCACAACCGTGACCAAAAAAAATAAAAAAAAATGTTCGCGGCCCAAGTGCGTGACCCACAACCGTAACGAAAAAAATAAAAATAGTCGCGAACTTTGTTCATGGCCATATTTAACTATAATTTTTTTTAAAAATGTATTTTTTTGGTTCAATCCTAAAATTGGGGGTCATGTGAGTGCACCGTCGGTTGCTATGTGTAACGTTTGACGTGTACGAGGTGTTACAAATATTTATTATTGGCAAAACAATAAAAAAATCACAAATTGCGAATCGAGAACGTGGTTAATAAACAAATATATATACAAACTTAAAAATATTACACGTCTTAATAATTCAAGGACCAAAAAAAAATGGGCAGAGTTTCATCTATTTTCTTGACATTCCAAAACCTGTAAATGTAAAACCTTCTTATTATAAATCCCGCACGGCCATAAAATTCAACAATCAAATTATAAAAGCCCGCACGACCACAAAACTAAACAATAAAAGCCCACACGGCTGTAACACAAAAAACAAAATCCTGAATGTCCACAACATATAAACAATCTTCATGTTGTAAACTATTGCCTCCTTTAGTTGTTCCGCATGCAAAAATCCTACAAATGATAAGATACATAAAAAAAATCAGTAACTAAGTAGTTTTACAAAAAAATTAATCAAGCTGAAAAATTGCATATATGAGTTAAAATTATCAAAATGTCAATATTTTTAAGCCTAAGTCTAGAAATATGCAAATTTTCGTCGTATTCTCAAATCGTTAGTCTCGTGGCTACGCGGACAATTTCTACAAGTTACATTGGTCCCGTGGGAGGTGTTGGTGCCACCCACGGGGCCGTTCGAGGGTTGTTTCGAATTTTCCCCCACTAACGCGCTCTTTTTATGAATAAGTCTAGAAATATGCAAATTACCATCGTATTCTCAATCTGGGAGTCTCGCGGCTGCGCGGTCAGTTCCTACGAGTTACATTGGTCCCGTGGGAGATGTTGGTGCCACCCACGGGTTCGTTCGGTGGATGTTTTGGGTTTTCACCTTCTAAGGCCATGTTTTCAAGCCTAAGTGTAGAAATATATAAATTATCATCGAATTCTCAAACCGCGAGACCCACGGCAATGGGGTCAGTTCCTACGAGTTACATTGGTCCCGTGGGAGGTGTTGGTGCCACCCACGGGGCCATTCGGGGGTTGTTTTTGAAGCCCTTATACATTTGAGTCACTTGAGCCTATATTGTATAAGTGCTCATCTAGTTTGGAAATTGTGACAAAATTCTGTCTTCCTAGAAACAAAAGAGCCTAAAAAATTGCTATGCCTATTCATCGCTCTTTCTTGTTATGATCAAGAGACTATTGCCAACACTCACACACTTAGAATTCAATTTTTGCACACCATATTGCATAATTATGGGTGTACATGTGTTGTGTGTGTTTAAATCCCTAAGTTTGATTTTTAATAATTTTTTGGGATTTTTTAAACAATTTTTAAACCATGTTTTAATAATTAAAATTTGATTTAAAAAGTTTTGGGGTCAATCTCCTAATATTAATTGTTGTATTTTATGGCCTAATGTTACCTTGGGTAGAATCCGAAAGCGGCAGAGACCTCAGGGTGTGCTTTGTAATTAGTTTTGACGCGAGTTTAACATCCCATAACTGGCCAACATCTGTCTGCCTCTGATTGGTTAGATTTGTGTTTCTTTACAGAGACAACAGACGCGTGTGTTATCAGCCCTTGGATCATTTCTTATCAATGGTCTGCATGTTGCCTTGATGAATTCCCGTGTAGCTTTTTAATCCAATCAGCACTCGTTTAAGCACTGCCTTGTGTGAGCCCTTAGATTTAAGTCAATCTAAATTGACTCGATCTCAGCCCTTGGTTTGGATCAGATATCTCGAACCTTCCTCTCTCCCAATAAAAAGGTCCCTTCTCTCAGACTTCGAAGATTTTTGCCATTTTCATTTCCCCTCAGAAATTAAGAGTGTAGAGAGAGAAGAGAGAAAAGATAAGAGAGAAGAGAGAAACTAGAGAGAGAAGAAAGTTAGAAACCCTAACTTCGTCCAAATCCTCTTCAAACCTAACCCAAACACTTCTTCAAAACACCATAGCCAAAAACACCAACCTGAGTGTTCTTGAGTGTTTGAGAGTTTGAGTTGAGTTATTTTTGTTGCTGTAACCTTGTGTTCGTGAGATCTTGTTTCCAACTTAACTTTTACTTAGATATAGTTTCTGTTTCCATAGAAATCTCATATCTGAGTTATTCATGTTACATTACACTTAGTTTCATTTTATTTCTCATCTTGAGAAATAAATTGTTGATTGTTTTCTCTAAAACGTTTTCTTACTTTGAAATCAACAATAAATGCTTTCTGTTTCTTGTTCTTATAAAACTAAACCTTTGACCTAGTTTGGAATCTCACTTGGAGGTTTTCAATCTCAAAAGTTTTTGTTTTAAATTCTGAGATTGATTAAGACCTTGTCTGTCTTCCTAGCAAGGTATCCGTGGATTCTGGTATAGTTTGAAAGGTCAAAAAGGTTCAAAGTTTTCTAAGAAGAAAGAAAAAGAAAAGATCACTGCATATAGTGTAAACTGTAATTTGTTAGGACTGTTTATACTTAATAAGTGTGTGTGTGTGCATGCATGTGTTAGAAAGCACCTTCACAAACACTTACACCCTACAACAAGAAAAGTGTTGGTGATAAGATCTTGAGAACATAAGTCGACGTAAAGTGCTGGAACAAATCAAAAGTTGACAAACTGGGAGAACTACATCGACAATCAGAACTGCAGAGAAGTTTAAGGACACCAGAGGGTACATTCCTAAACTTATATAGGTCTGAGTTGTTTGCATGTTAGTTATATAGTTTGTAACACATATATTTGTTTTAGTGGATTTTTCTTTTTACTCCGTAGAGGGAGTCGTGGTTGTTTCCTCAATTGGTGAGGTTTTACCACGTAAAAAATTATGAACAGAAGCCTTCTACATTTTCTCATCTCATTCTTGGTTGTGATGTGTTTAAAATTGGTTTAAATTATCTTTTAAACTTGTCGCTTAAATCTTGAGCAGATCTCGTACATACTATTTTATTAAACACATCTTGTGATTAATCCTTTTTGATTTAAGAAAAGAATTTCTTCAAAAAACAACTCGGAGTTACTTAAATAGTTTATTTTCATAAACGGATTTAGTAACGCATTTTTTCAATTGGTATCAGAGCTTTGTAAACTTCTTTTAAAAGATCCTGTGTTTCTGAAATTGTTTTCTGAAAATAAAATATGGACCAGAAAAATGAAAGATTTGGTAACTTGACCAGACCTCCAATCTTTGATGGAACCAATTTTTCTTACTGGAAAGTAAGGATGATTGCTTTTATTCAAGGAACTTTGGGAGATGATGTCTGGGACATTGTTGAAAATGGTTATACTTTTCCTACAAAACCAGCCAACGAAGGAAGTAATGAGAGGGTTAAGAAAGCTCTAAGTGAATTCACTCAAGAAGAGAAACAAGTTTCTCGAAATAACAATAAAGGAAAGAATGCTATATTTATGTCTATAAATGAACATGAGTTCAAAAGAATCTCATCATGTACCACTTCTAAGGAAGCTTGGGACACCTTAGTCACTGCTCATGAAGGAGACACTAGAGTTAAGGCTGCTAAAATCCAAATGCTTATCCAGCAGTATAACTCCTTAATTATGTCTGAAACTGAATCTTTTGATGACTGCTATATGAACCTGACTGAT
Source organism: Sambucus nigra (assembly GCA_949130495.1). Taxonomy (NCBI): domain Eukaryota; kingdom Viridiplantae; phylum Streptophyta; class Magnoliopsida; order Dipsacales; family Adoxaceae; genus Sambucus; species Sambucus nigra. Next base: position 264,487,482 of record OX422212.1, read on the forward strand.
ATTGTGACCAAACTGCATGCTAATGTGATAACCTATGATAGACAAGAAATTGTATCTAAAATTCTGAGATCATTACCACAAAAGTTTGACAACAAAAGATATGCTATTGAGGAAATGTGTGATATAAATCTCACTCCTGAATTACTCAGTAGTAAATTAAGAACTGTGGAAATGGAACTGGAATTTAAGAAACAACTAACCCAATCCCATAGGAAACAGACTAGTTCCAATCTAAGCTTCTCTTCTAAATTGATTAAACCTGAGTTTAATACTTCCAATGATGAATCTGATGAGGACTGCGATATAGAGAGTTTGGACAATCAGATTTCCTTAATGACTAAACAGTTCAATAAAATCATTAAGTTTAGAAACAAAGTGGCAAATAAACAAGTCAAGTCAAATTATCCAACTCCCTCTAGTCACAGACCTCATGAGAAAAACAATGACAAAAATCACAAAGACCCTCACGCTAGACCTAATAGAGACCTTAAGAAGACTGAATGCTATAGATGTGGTAAACTGGGACACATTGCACAAGACTGTAGAGTTAATTTGAACACTCAAAACAAACATACTAGGGCTAACATCTGCAAAACATGGGATGATTCAAGTGACTCTGAAAATGAGGAACCTGAGTCATCAGATGCTTTTGATCCTTGCATGTCCTTCTTTGCTAAGATTATTTATAATGATGACATGCCTATGTTTGTTAATGAGGATGAACCAACTGATAATTCGAATGTGGTTATTACTGGTTTAGATGCTTTGATTACTGAGAATGTTGCATGTTCTACCTCGGGGTGTGTGAGTCAAAGGGATGGCGATAATGACGATGTCAATGGGTGTGTGAGTTTAAAAAATGAATCGTTAGGGGTCACTCCACACACCACACTTAGTGATTCGGACAATGAAGACCTCCCAGACATTCACACACTCTACACTAAGACTCTCAAGAAAAGCTCTAGACTAGAAAAGACTGTTAAAGATCTTACCAAGAAATTGGAAGATCTAAGCCTGATGGTTAAACTGAATACCGAAGAGTACACTACCCAATGTTTAACTCATGAAAGTGAAATTAAAGTTTTTGATGAAAAACTGAAAAATTTGACTGAAACTAATGAAATTCTGGAGAAAAAGTACAAAGGGAGATTGTTAGAATTGGAACAAACCAAAGAAAAGACAGCAACTGTTTTCAAAAAATTTACAAAATTTGAAAATAATTCTAACTGTTTTGATGAATTTATTGCTGAATCTAAAACCAATTCTGATGATCTAACAGGTATAGGATTTTGTCCCAATTTGAAAACACAAACAAAACATTTTGAACCTATCAAGTTTGTGTCAGGAGGCAAAAGACCTATTGAAACATGCCCAGATTTTCATTCCATAAAAACTGAGTTTGATTCGAAAAATCAAAGTTTTAACATTGGGGAATCAAGTTGCTCTAAGCTTAAAAGTTCACCTAAGGCTAAATATGTCTGTCCTTCTATTAGTAAGAGTGAGTCTGCATTCAAAACTGTACCACCTAGAAATAGAGTTCAGCCTCAAAACTCTATTAAACCTTTGTTTAGAGACTTTCCTACGGAGACACCCATCTTGAGCAATCTTTATTGCTCCTACTGTGACATATATGGTCACTCTTTCGATGGTTGCTATGCTAGGAGACTTGTCAAACCTATCTATAATCCTCGTACTTACCAGAACTTTAACTATTCTAGGAGGAGTCAAAACAATTATATACTTCCTAGATAGCCAGATAAAAACTCTAACTATAGAAAGAGAAAGACCAAACATAAAAGAACATTTCCAAGAAGGAATCCTAAACATTTTCCTAAACCAAATGCTCAAGTCTTTCACAAAATTCAAAATCATACGCAAAACATTTTTCAATAAAAATCTAATGCTCGCAAATTCTATGACTTGAGAGCTAATAAGCGCAAGATGAAAACTAGAGAAATTTGGATTAGAAAAGATGATCTATTACCTCAGATGAAGTGTAATATTGTGGTTACTGCTTTAAAAGCCGAACACACATCATCTGGTTGGTATTTAGACTCTGGATGTTCTAAGCATATGACGGGAGATGAAACTAAACTTTTAAACAAAACCAGATATGCTGGTGGTAAAGTTATTTTTGGTGATGGAGCTTCATCTCAAATCATAGGCAAAGGAACTCTAAAAAGAAGATGGGATTCCTAGTCTTAAAGATGTTCTTCTAGTTAAAGGACTAAAGGCCAACTTACTTAGTATTTCGCAATTTCGTGACTCAGACCATACTGTTACCTTTTCAAAGAAAAATTGCAAGATTTTAAATGAAAAAGGTGAATGCATAATTACTGGATTCAGTACTCCTGACAACTGTTACACTGTCAAGAACAATTCTGAAACTTGTAATGTTGCCAGAATGGATGACAACGAGATATGGCATAATAGAATGGGTCACATTAATTACGATAATCTTAGTAAATTGTCTACTCATGACATAGTAAGAGGAATTCCAAAAATTAAACCCATTCATAATATTGTTTGTGGTTCCTGTCAAGAAGGTAAAATTATTAAGGCCCCTCATAATAAAGTTAAAGACATTCTCACCTCTAATCCCTTAGAACTCATCCATATGGACCTAATGGGTCCCTCACAAACTGTTAGTCTTTGTGGACACAGTTACATCCTAGTTATGGTTGATGACTTCACTAGATTTACCTGGGTAGCCTTCTTAAAACACAAGTCTGAAACATTTCAAACTTTCCTAAAAATTCTTCTTAGGTAGGATCGAAAATGAGAAGGATATTCAAGTGAATAGAATTCGTAGTGATAGAGGTGGTGAATTCAAAGACACTGGTATTGTAGAATACTGTGACTATAATGGTTACAAACACGAGTTTAGTGCTCCTAAGACTCCTCAACAAAATGGAATCGTCGAGAGAAAGAATTGTACCTTGCAAGAGATGGCACGTGTTATGTTACATGCCAAGAATTTACCTAAATATTTTTGGGTAGAATCTATTCGTACTGCGTGTCATATCATTAATAGGGTCTATCTTAGAAAGAATTCCAAACAAACCCCTTATGAACTTTGGTACAATAAGAAGCCTAATCTCAAATACCTTAGAACCTTTGGCAGTACTTGTTATGTATGCAAAGATAGGGAACACTTATCTAAATTTGAGAGCCGGGGAGATAAAGCCATATTTTTAGGATACTCGCCTAACAGTAGAGCTTATCGAGTGTATAATCTTCGCACTAAAACCATGATGGAATCCATAAATGTAATTGTTAGTGACACTACTGTAGAAATCAAGGCAGGTGAATTACCTATTGAAGAAGAGCCTTCAAATATTTTAGAAAATGACCCTTCTGAAATAGATAATTCATTACCTATTGAGACACCTGAAGTACCTAACTGGGTTTCTAAAGATCATCCCATAAACAACATTTTTGGCAACCCTAGTGAGCCAGTGCGTACAAGATCCCAACTTAGAAATTATGCACATTATTCATGTTTTGTTTCCATTGTGGAACCAAAGAATGTAAATGAGGCATTGAATGACTCTCACTGGATTTCTGCTATGCAGGATGAACTTTTACAATTTGTCATTCATGATGTATGGTATCTTGTTCCACGTTCTGATCACAAAAAGGTTGTCGGTACTCGTTGGATTTTCAAAAATAAAACTGATGAAAATGGGATAATAATTAGAAATAAAGCTAGATTAGTTGCTCAAGGATACTCCCAAATAGAAGGAATTGATTTTAACGAGATCTTTGCCCCTGTTACTCGTTTAGAATTAGTTCGTCTGCTTTTCGCTATAGCTTGTCACATGCGCTTTACATTATATCAAATGGATGTCAAATCTGCATTCCTTAATGGGATACTGGCTGAGGAAACCTATGTAAAACAACCTAAAGGTTTCATTAACCCTAAGCATCCAAATCATGTATTTCGTCTGAAAAAGGCTTTGTATGGCCTTAAACAAGCTCCTAGAGCTTAGTATGAGCGGCTTTCCAATTTTCTTTTGGATAAAGGTTTCAAAAGAGGTGGAAATGACCAAACTTTATTTGTCAAACATTTTGACAAACACATTATGATTGCTCAAGTCTATGTAGACGATATTATATTTGGATCAACTTCTACCTCAGAAGTAAAATCCTTTTTAGAAATTATGAGTAAGGAATTTCAGATGTCCCTTATGGGGGAGTTATAGTTCTTCCTAGGTCTCCAAGTCAAACAAAATCCAGAAGGATTATTTGTTTCGCAATCTAAGTACGCTTTAGAGATTGTTAAGAAATTCGGCCTTGAGAGTGCTAAAAATGCCAAAACGCCCATGAGTACTACGCTAAAACTTTTTAAAGACGAAACTGGACTATCTGTAGATCCTACTCTATATCGTAGTATGATAGGCACTTTACTATATCTTACTGCCTCGCATCCTGATATTATGTATGTTGTGTGTGTATGTGCTCGATATCAATGTAACCCTAAAGAGAGCCACTTGAATGCTGTTAAACGTATCATTAAATATGTAAATGGCACTCTAAATCTAGGTCTTTGGTACACTAATGACACACCAAGCACTATAATTGGGTACACTGATGCTGACTGGGCTGGGTGTACTGATGATAGTAAAAGCACTTCAGGATCATGTTATTATATAGGTAATAACTTGGTAGGATGGAGTAGTAAAAAACAAAACTGCACATCACTCTCAACAGCTGAATCTGAATACATAGCCGCTAGCAGCTGTTGTGCTCAATTAATCTGGCTTAAACAAATGCTAAGTGATTATGGTATTAAAGAAAACCAATTACATCTCTATTGTGATAATCAAAGTGCGATTAATATTTCTAAAAATCCTGTTCAACACTCGCGAACAAAGCATATTAAAATAAGACATCATTTTATACGTGAATTGGTTGAATCTAAGGAGTTAGAAATCAATTATCTTCCTACTGATCTACAACTCGCAGATATATTTACCAAACCTCTAGATTATAATAGATTCATTTCATTACGTAAATCTATTGGTATGGTTTATGCTGACTAATCTTTTTGCTGTTTATACAAGTTTTTCCCTTTGTCCATTTGAGACAAAATGGGGGAGAAATTTGAGTCTATTCAACTCTTGCATATTCTAAACAACTTGATCTTAGTGATTTATTGCAGGTTCTTTCTGTACAGTTAATCTCAACAGTTGTAATAGGGTATTCAAATGTACTTAGTTGAGTTATGTATTCTTTTTTATTTCTAGGTATTGGGTAGATAGAATTTTGATAAGAATAAGCTTTTCTTATTTTCTTGTTGCCCTACGAGTCCAAGTTGACTCAAAGGAGATTTTGTCTCATATTTCCAAAGGGGGAGATTGAAGCCCTTATACATTTGACTCACTTGAGTCTGTATTGTATAAGTACTCATCTAGTTTGGAAATTGTGACAAAATTGTGTCTTCCTAGAAACCAAAGAGCCTCAGAAATTGCTATACCTATTCATCTCTCTTTCTTGTTATGATCAAGAGACTATTGCCAACACTCACACACTTAGAATTCAATTTTTTCACACCATATTGCATAATTATGTGTGTACATGTGTTGTGTGTGTTTAAATCCCTAAGTTTGATTTTTAATAATTTTTGGGGATTTTTTAAACAATTTTTAAACCATGTTTTAATAATTAAAATTTGATTTAAAAAGTTTTGGGGTCAATCTCATAATATTAATTGTTGTATTTTATGGCCTAATGTTACCTTGGGTAGAATCCGAAAGCGGCAGAGACCTCAGGGTGTGCTTTGTAATTAGTTTTGACGCGCGTTTAACATCCCATAACTGGCCAACATCTGTCTGCCTCTGATTGGTTAGATTTGTGTTTCTTTATAGAGACAACAGACGCGTGTGTTATCAGCCCTTGGATCATTTCTTATCAATGGTCTGGATGTTGCCTTGATGAATCCCCGTGTAGGTTTTTAAGCCAATCAGCGCTCGTTTAAGCACCGCCTTGTATGAGCCCTTAGATAAAAGTCAATCTAAATTGACTCGATCTCAGCCCTTGGTTTGGATCAGATATCTCGAACCTTCCTCTCTCCCTATAAAAAGGGCCCTTCTCTCAAACTTCGAAGATTTTTGCCATTTTCATTTCGTCTGAGAAATTAAGAGCGTAGAGAGAGAAGATAGAAGAGAGAAGAGAGAAGAGAGAAACTAGAGAGAGAAGAAAGTTAGAAACCCTAACTTCGTTCAAATCCTCTTCAAACCTAACCCAAACACTTCTTCAAAACACCATAGCCAAAAACACCAACCTGAGTGTTCTTGAGTGTTTGAGAGTTTGAGTTGAGTTATTTTTGTTGCTGTAACCTTGTGTTCGTGAGATCTTGTTTCCAACTTAGACTTTTACTTAGATCTAGTTTCTATTTCCATTGAAATCTCAGATCTGAGTTATTCATGTTACATTACACTTAGTTTCATTTTATTTCTCATCTTGAGAAATATATTGTTGATTGTTTTCTCTAAAACGTTTTCTTACTTTGAAATAAAAATTAATGCTTTCGGTTTCTTGTTCTTGTAAAACTAAACCTTTGACCTAGTTTGGAATCTCACTTGGATGTTTTCAATCTCAAAAAGTTTTTGTTTTAAATTCTGAGATTGATTAAGACCTTGTCTGTCTTCCTAGCAAGGTATCCGTGGATTCTGGGATAGTTTGAAAGGTCAAAAAGGTTCAAAGTTTTCTAAGAAGAAAGAAAAAGAAAAGATCACTGCATATAGTGTAAATTGTAATTTGTTAGGACTGTTTGTACTTAATAAGTGTGTGTGTGTGTGCATGCATGTGTTAAAAAGAACATTCACAAACACTTACACCCTACAACACGAAAAGTGTTGGTGATAAGATCTTGAGAACATAAGTCGACGTAAAGTGATGGAACAAATCAAAAGTTGACAAACTGGGAGAACTACATCTACAATCAAAACTGCAGAGAAGTTTAAGGACACCATAGGGTACATTCCTAAACTTATATAGGTCTGAGTTGTTTGCATGTTAGTTATATAGTTTGTAACTCATATATTTGTTTTAGTGGATTTTTCTTTTTACTCCGTAGAGGGAGTCGTGGATGTTTCCTCAATTGGTGAGGTTTTACCACGTAAAAAGTTGTGAACAGAAGCCTTCTACATTTTCTCATATCATTCTTGGTTGTGTTGTGTTTAAAACTGGTTTAAATTATCTTTTAAACTTGTTGCTTAAATCTTGAACTGATCTTGTACATACTATTTTATTAAACACATCTTGTGATTAATCCTTTTTGATTTAAGAAAAGAGTTTCTTCAAAAAACAACTCGGAGTTACTTAAATAGTATATTTTCATAAACGGCTTCAGTAACGCATTTTTTCAGTTTTGCGTTTTCACCCTCTAACGCCATGTTTTTAAGACTAAGTCTAGAAATATGTAAATTATCGTCGTATTCTCAAACCGGGAGAACTGCGGTTGCGGGGTCAGTTCCTAGGAGTTACATTGGTCCCGTGGGAGGTATTGGTGCCAGCCACGGGGCCGTTCGGGGGTTGTTTTGATTTTTCACCCTTTAACGACTAGTTTTGCTTTTTTCTAGAAATCTGAAAATTGTCATCATATTCTAAAATTGGGAGTCCCGAGACAGCGTGGTCAATTCCTACGAGTTACATTGGTCCCGTGGGAGGTGTTGGTGCCACCCACGGGGCCGTTCGTGGGCTGTTTCGATTTTTCACCCTCTAACGCCATGTTTTTAAGCCTAAGTCTAGAAATATGTAAATTACCATCGTATTCTCAAACCGAGAGTCCTGTGGCTGTGTGGTCAAATCCTACGAGTTTCATTGGTCCCATGGGAGGTGTTGGTGCCACCCACAGGGATGTTCGGGGAATGTTTCGAGTTTTCACCCTCTAACGCCATGTTTTTAAGCCTAAGCCTAGAAATATACAAATTACCATCGTATTCTCAAATCGGGAGACCCGCGAGTGCGGGGCTAGTTCCTACGAGTTACATTGGTCATGTGGGAGGTGTTGGTGCCACCCACGGGGCCGTTCTGGGGATGTTTTGGGTTTTCACCCTCTAACGCCATGTTTTTAAGCCTAAGTCTAGAAATATGAAAATTACCATCGTATTCTTAAACCGGGAGTCCTGCGACTACGTGGTAAGTTCCTACAAGTTACATTGGTCCCATGGGTGGTGTTGGTGCCACCCATGGGGCTGTTCAGGGGCTCATTTGGGTTTTCACCCTCTAACGCCATGTTTTTAAGCCTAAGTCTAGAAATATGCAAATTATCATCGTATTCTCAAACCGAGAGTCCCATGACTACAAGGTCTGTTCTTACGCGTAACATTGGTCCCGTGGGAGGTATTGGTGCCACCTACGGGGCCATTCGGGGGTAATTTCGGGTTTTCACCCTCTAACGCCATGTTTTTAAGCCTAACTCTAAAAATATGCAAATTATCGTCGTATTCTCAAACCGGGAGTCCCGTGGCTGCATGGTCAGTTCCTACGAGTTACATTGGTCCCGTGGGAGGTGTTGGTGCCACCCACGGGGCCGTTCGAGGGCTGTTTTGGGTTTTCACCCTCTAACATCATGTTTTTAATCCTAAGTCTAGAAATATGCAAATTACCATTGTATTTTCAAACCGGGAGTTCCGTGGTTGCGTGGTCAATTCCTACAAATTACGTTGGGCCCGTGGGTGGTGTTGGTGCCACCCACAGGGTCGTTCGTGGGATCTTTCGAGTTTTCACCCTCTAATGCCATATTTCTAAGCCTAAGTCTAAAAATATGCAAATTATCGTTTTATTCTCAAATCGGGAGTCCCGCGGCTGCAAGGTCAGTTCCTATAGGTTACATTGATCCCGTGGGAGGTGTTGGTGCCACCACGGGGCCGTTCGGGGGTTGTTTTGAGTTTTTCCCCACTAACGCCATGTTTTGCCTAAGTCCAAAAATATGCAAATTATCGTCGTATTCTAAAACCGAGAGTCCCGGAGCTCCGTGCCTACGAGTTACATTTGTCCCGTGGGAGGTGTTGGCGCCTCCCACGGGGCCGTTCGGGGGCTATTTCAGGTTTTCACCCTCTAACGCCATGTTTTTAATAACTCTAGAAATATGCAAATTACCATCGTATTCTTAAGCCAGGAGTTCCGTGGCTGCGTGGTCAGTTCCTACGAGTTACATTGGTCCCGTGGGAGGTGCTGGTGCCACCCACGGGGCCGTTGGGGGGCTCTTTTTGGTTTTCACCCTCTAACGCCATGTTTTTAAGCCTAAGTCGACAAATATGAAAATTATCACCGTATTCTCAAACCGGGAGTCCCGCGTCTACAGGGTCAGTTCCTACGAGTTACATTGGTCCAGTGGGAGGTGTTGGTGTCCCCCATAAGGCCATTCGAGTGCTATTTTATTTTCACCCATTAACGCCACGTTTTTAAGCCTATGCCCAGAAATATGCAAATTACCATCGTATTCTCAAACCGGGACTCCCAGGGCTACGTTCGTGGGAACTTTCAAGTTTTCACCCTCTAACGCCATGTTTTTAAGCCTAAGTCTAGAAATATGCAAATTATCACCGTATTCTCAAACCGGGAGTCCCGCGGCTACAGGGTCAGTTCTTACGAGTAACATTGATCCCGTTGGAGGTATTGGTACCACCTATGGGGCCATTCGGGGGTAATTTCGGGTTTTCACCCTCTAACGCCATGTTTTTAAGCCTATCTCTAAAAATATGAAAATTATCGTCATATTCTCAAACCGGGAGTCCCGTGGCTGCATGGTCAGTTCCTACGAGTAACATTGGTCCCGTGGGAGGTGTTGGTGCCACCCACGGGGCCGTTCGTGGGATCTTTCGAGTTTTCGCCCTCTAACGCCATGTTTTTAAGCCTAAGTCTAGAAATATGCTAATTATCATTTTATTCTCAAATCGGGAGTCCCGCTGCTGCGAGGTCAGTTCCTATAGGTTACATTGGTCCCGTGGGAGGTGTTGGTGCCACCACGGGGCCGTTCGGGGGCTGTTTTGGGTTTTTCCCCACTAACGCCATGTTTTGCCTAAGTCCAAAAATATGCAAAGTATCGTCCTATTCTCAAACCGAGAGTCCCGAAGCTCCGTGCCTACGAATTACACTTGTCCCGTGGGAGGTGTTGGTGCCTCCCACGGGGCCGTTCGGGGGCTGTTTCAGGTTTTCACCCTCTAACGCCATGTTTTTAATAACTCTAGAAATATACAAATTACCATCTTATTCTCAAGCCAGGAGTCTCGTGGCTGCGTGGTCAGTTCCTACGAGTTACATTGGTCCCGTGGGAGGTGCTGGTGCCACCCACGGGGCCGTTGGGGGGCTCTTTTTGGTTTTCACCCTCTAACGCCATGTTTTTAAGCCTAAGTCCAGAAATATGCAAATTATCACCGTATTCTCAAATCGGGAGTCCCGCGGCTACGGGGTTAGTTCCTACGAGTTACATTGGTCCAGTGGGAGGTGTTGGTGTCACCCACAAGGCCGTTCGAGGGCTGTTTTATTTTCACCCTCTAACGCCACGTTTTTAAGCCTATGCACATAAATATGCAAATTACCATCGTATTCTCAAATCGGGATTCCCGGGGCTACGTGGTCAGTTTCTATGAATTACAATGGTTCCGTGGGAGGTGTGTGTGCCATCCACGGGTCCGTTCGTGGGAACTTTCAGGTTTTCACCCTCTAACGCCATGTTTTTAATCCTAAGTCTAGAAATATGCAAATTATCATCGTATTCTCAAACCGGGAGTCCCGCGGCTACAGGGTCAGTTCTTACGAGTAACATTGGTCCCATGGGAGGTATTGGTGCCACCTACGGGGACGTTCGGGGGTAATTTCGGGTTTTCACCCTCTAACGCCATGTTTTTAAGCCTATCTCTAAAAATATGAAAATTATCGTCGTATTCTCAAACCGGGAGTCCCGTGGCTACATGGTCAGTTCCTACAAGTTACATTGGTCCCGTGGGAGGTGTTGGTGCCATCCACGGGGCCGTTCGAGGGTTGTTTGGGGTTTTCACCCTCTAACATCATGTTTTTAATCCTAAGTCTAGTAATATGCAAATTACCATTGTATTCTCAAATCGGGAGTCCCGTGGCTGCGTGGTCAATTCCTACAAATTACGTTGGGCCCGTGGGTGGTGTTGGTGCCACCCACAGGGCCGTTCGTGGGATCTTTCGAGTTTTCACCCTCTAACGCCATGTTTTTAAGACTAAGTCTAGAAATATGTAAATTATCATTTTATTCTCAAATCGGGAGTCCCGCGGCTGCGAGGTCAGTTCATATAGGGTACATTGGTCCCGTGGGAGGTGTTGGTGCCACCACGGGGCCGTTCGGGGGATGTTTTGCGTTTTTCCCCACTAACGCCATGTTTTGCCCAAGTCCAAAAATATGCAAATTATCGTCGTATTCTCAAACCGGGAGTCCCGAAGCTCCGTGCCTACGAGTTACATTTGTCCCGTGGGAGGTGTTGGGGCATCCCACGGGGCCGTTCGGGGCTATTTCAGGTTTTCATCCTCTAACGCCATGTTTTTAATAACTCTAGAAATATGAAAATTACAATCGTATTCTCAAGCCAGGAGTCTCGTGGCTGCGTGGTCAGTTCCTACGAGTTACATTGGTCCCGTGGGAGGTGCTGGTGCCACCCACGGGGCCGTTGGGGGGTTCTTTTTGGTTTTCACCCTCTAACGCCATGTTTTTAAGCCTAAGTCCAGAATATGCAAATTATCACCGTATTCTCAAACCGTTAGTGCCGCGGCTACGGGGTCAGTTCCTACGAGTTACATTTGTCCAGTGGGAGGTGTTGGTGTCACCCACAAGGCCGTTCGAGGGCTGTTTAATTTTCACCCTCTAACGCCATCTTTTTAAGCCTATGCCCAGAAATACAATGGTTCCGTGGGAGGTGTGTGTGCCATCCATCGGTCCGTTCGTGGGAACTTTCAGGTTTTCACCCTCTAACGCCATGTTTTTAAGCCTAAGTCTAGAAATATGCAAATTATCGTCGTATTCTCAAATCGGGAGTCCCGGGGCTGCGGCAATGGTCCCGTGGGATGTGTAGGTACCACCCACAGGGCTGTTTGGGTTTTCCCCCACTAACGCCATGTTTTGACTAAGTACAAAAATATGCAAATTACCATCGTATTCTCAAATCGGGAGTCCCGAGGCTACGTGGTTAGTTCCTACGAGTTACATTGGTCATGTGGGAGGTGCTGGTACCACCCACGGGGCCGTTCGGGGGCTGTTTCGAGTTTCACCCTCTAACGCCATGTTTTTAAGCCTAACTCTAGAAATATACAAATTATCGTCGCATTCTCAAAGCAGGAGCACCGCGACTACTTGGTCAGTTCCTATGAGTTACATTGATCCCGTGGAAGGTGTTGGTGCCACCCACGGGGCCGTTTGGGGGCCGTTTTGGATTTTCAACCTCTAATGCCATGTTTTTAAGCCTATGTTTAGAAATATGCAAATTATCATCGTATTCTCAAAGTGGGAGTCCCACGGCTACGGGGATAGTTCCTACGAGTTACATTGGTCCCGTGGGAGGTGTTGGTGCCACCCCCGGGGCCGTTCGGGTGTTGTTTCGAGTTTTCACCCTCTAACGCAGTGTTTTTAAGCCTAACTCTATAAATATGCAAATTATCGTCGTATTCTCAAACTGGGAGTCCCTTGGTTGCGTGGTTAGTTCCAACGAGTTACATTGGTCCCGTGGGAGGTGTTGGTGCCACCCACAGGGCCGTTCGAGGGCTGTTTTGGGTTTTCACCCTCTAACATCATATTTTTAAGCCTAAGTCTAGAAGAATGCAGATTATTGTTGTATTCTCAAACCGGGAGTCCCGTGGCTGCGTGGTCAGTTCCTACAAATTACATTGGTCCCGTGGGAGGTGTTGGTGCCACACACGGAGCCGTTCGTGGGTTCTTTCGGGTTTTCACCCTCTAACGCCATGGTTTTAAGCCTATGTCTAGAAATATGCAAATTATCATCGTATTCTCAAATCGGGAGTTCCACGAACGGCCCCGTGTGTGGCACGAACACCTCCCACGGCTGCGAGGTCAGTTCCTACAGGTTACATTGGTCTCGTGGGAGGTGTTGGTGCCACCATGGGGCCATTCGGGGGCTGTATTGGGTTTTCCCCACTAACGCCAAGGTTTGCCAAAGTCCAGAAATATGTAAATTACCGTCGTATTCTCAAACTGAGAGTCCGGGGGATGCGTGGTCAGTTCCTAAAAGTTACATTGGTCCCGTGGGAGGTGTTCATGCCACCCACGAGGCCGTTCGGGGGCTCTTTTTGGTTTTCACCCTCTAACGCCATGTTTTTAAGCCTAAGTCTAGAAATTTGAAAATTATGGTCGTATTCTCAAACCGGGAGTCTCCCGGGTGCGAGGTCAGTTCCTACGATTTACATTGGTCCCGTGGGACGTGTTGGTGTGTTCCAAAGGGCCGTTCGAGGGCTGTTTTGTTTTCACCCTCTAAGGCTATGTTTTTAAGCCTCTATCCAGAAATATGCTAATTACGATCGTATTCTCAAACCGGGACTCTCAAGGCTACGTGATCAGTTCCTACAAATTAAAATGGTCCCGTGGGAGGTGTGTGTGACACCCATGGGGCCGTTCGTGGGCTCTTTCGCGTTTTCACCCTCTAACGCCATGTTTATAAGCCTATGTCAAGAAATATGCAAATTATCATCGTATTCTCAAATTTAAAGTCCCGCGACTGCGAGGTCAGTTCCTACGAGTAACATTGTTCCCATGGGAGGTGTTGGTGCCACCCACGAGGCCGTTCGGGGGTTGTTTCAGGTTTGCTCCCTCTAATCCCATGATTTTAAGCCTAAGTCTAGAAATATGAAAATGATCATTGCATTCTCAAACCGGGAGTCCCACGGATGCGGGGTCAGTTCGTACGAGTTACATTGGTCCTGTGGGAGGTGTTGGTGCCACCCATAGGGCCGTTCGGGGCCTGTTTCGTGTTTTCACCCTCTAACGCCATGTTTTTAAGCCTAAGTCTAGAAATATGCAAATTACCGTTGTATTCCCGTGGCAGCGTGGTCAATTCCTACAAATTACATTGGGCTCGTGGGTGGTTTTGGTGCCACCCACGGGGCCGTTCGTGGGCTCTTTCGGGTTTTCATCCTCTAACGCCATGTTTTTAAGCCTAAGTCTAGAAATATGCAAATTATCATTGTATTCTCAAATCGAGAGTCCTGCGGCTGCGAGGTCAGTTCCTACAGGTTACATTGGTCCCGTGGGAGGTGTTGGTGCCACCACGGGGTCATTCGGGGCCTGTTTTGGTTTTTTCCCCACTAACGCCATGTTTTGCCTAAGTCCAAAAATATGCAAATTACCGTCGTATTCTCGAACCGAGAGTCCCGGGGCTGCGTTCCTACGAGTTACATTGGTCCCGTGGCAGGTGTTGGTGCCACCCACGGGGCAGTTCGGGGGCTATTTCAGGTTTTCACCCTATAACACCATGGTTTTAATAACTCTAAAAATATGCAAATTACCATCGTATTCTCAAGACAGGAGTCCCGTGGCTGCGTGGTCAGTTCCTACGAGTTACATTGGTCCCGTGGGAGGTGTTGGTGCCACCCATGGGGCCGTTTGGGGGCTCTTTTTCGTTTTCACCCTCTAACCCCATGTTTTTAAGCCTTAGTCCAGAAATATGCAAATTATCATCGTATTCTCAAACTGGGAGTCCCGTGGCTACGGGGTCAGTTCCTATGAGTTACGTTGGTCCAGTGGGGGGTGTTGGTGTCACCCACAAGGCCGTTCGAGGGTTGTTTTTGTTTTCACCTTCTAACACCATGCTTATAAGCCTATGCCCAAAAATATGCAAATTACCATCGTATTCTCAAACCGGGACTCCCGGGGCTACGTGGTCAGTTCCTACGAATTATAATGGTTCTGTGGGAGGTGTGTTTGCCACTCATGGGGCTGTTCGTGGGCACTTTCGAGTTTTCACCCTTTAACGCCATGTTTCTAAGCCTAAGTCTAGAAATATGCAAATTATCGTCGTATTCTCAAATCGGGAGTCCCGCGGCTGCGAGGTCAGTTCATACGAGTTACATTGGTCCCGTGGGATGTGTAGGTACCACCCACAGGGCTGTTAGGGTTTTCCCCCACTAATGCCATGTTTTGCCTAAGTAAAAAAATATGCAAATTGCCATCGTATTCTCAAATCAGGAGTCCAGATGCTGCGTGGTCAGTTCCTACGAGTTACATTGGTCCTGTCGGAGGTGTTGGTACCACCCACGGGGCCGTTCGGGTGCTGTTTCGGGTTTTCACCCTCTAACGCCCTATTTTTAAGCCTAAGACTGGAAATATACAAATTATCGTCGCATTCTCAAACCGGGAGCTCCGCGGCTGGGTGGTCAGTTCCTACTAGTTACATTGGTCCCATGGGAGGTGTTGGTGCCACCCACGGGGCCATTCGGGGACCGTTTTGGATATTCACCCTCTAACGCCATGTTTTTATGCCTAAGTCTAGAAATATGTAAATTATCATCGTATTCTCAAATTGGGAGTTCTGCGGCTGCGGGGTCAATTCCTACAAGTTACATTTGTTCCGTGGGAGGTGTTGGTGCCACCCACGGGGACGTTCGGGCACTGTTTCGGGTTTTCACCCTCTAACGCCATGTTTTTAAGCCTAAGCCTAGAAATATGCAAATTATCATCGTACTATCAAACCGACAGTCCCACGGATGCGTGGTCAGTTCCAATGCGTTACATTGGTCCCGTGGGAGGTGTTGGTGCCACCCACGGGGCTGTTCGAATGCTGTTTTAGGTTTTCACCCTCTAACATCAGTCCCGTGGGAGGTGTTGGTGCCACACACGGGGCCGTTCGTGGGTTCTTTCAGGTTTTCACCCTCTAACGCCATGTTTTTAAGCCTAAGTCTATAAATATTCAAATTATCGTCGTATTCTCAAATAGGGAGTCCCGCGGCTGCAAGGTCAGTTCCTACAGGTTACATCGGTCCCGTGGGAGATGTTGGTGCCACCACGGGGCCATTCGGGGGCTGTTTTGGGTTTTTCCCCACTAACGCCATGTTTTGCCTAACTCTAGAAATATGAAAATTACCATCGTATTCTCAAATAGAGAGTCCCGGGGCTGCGTGCTCAGTTCCTACGAGTTACATTGGTCCCGTGGGAGGTGTTGGTGCCACCCACGGGGCCGTTCGGGGGCTCTTTTTGGTTTTCACCCTCTAACGCCTTGTTTTTAAGCCTATGTCTAGGAATACGCAAATTATCGTCGTATTCTCAAATCGGGAGTCCCGCGGATGCGAGGTCAGTTCCTACGAGTTACATTGGTCCCGTGGGAGGTGTTGGTGTGACCCACAGGGTCGTTCGAGGGATGTTTTGTTTTCACCCTCTAACACCATGTTTTTAAGCATCTATCTAGAAATATGCAAATTACCATCGTATTCTCAAATCGGGAATCCCGGGGCTACGTGGTCAGTTCCTACGAATTACAATGGTCCCGTGGGAGGTGTGTGTGACACCCATGGGGCCGTTCGTGTGCTCTTTCGGGTTTCCTCCCTCTAATGCCATGTTTTTAAGACTAAGTCTAGAAATATTCAAATTATCGTTGTATTCTTAAATCGGGAGTCCTGCGGCTGGGAGGTCAGTTCCTACGAGTTACATTAGTCCCGTGAGAGGTGTTGGTGCCACCCACGGGGCCGTTCGGGTTTTCCCCGAATAACGCCATGTTTTGCCTAAGTCCAATAATATGCAAATTACCGTCTTATTCTCAAATCAGGATTCCTACGAGTTACATTGGTCCCATGGGAGGTGTTGTGCCACCCACATGGCCGTTCGGGGGATATTTCGGGTTTTCACCCCCTAACGCCATGTTTTTAAGCCTAAGTCTAGAAATATACAAATTATCATTGCATTCTCAAACCGGGAGCTCCGCGGCTGCATGGTCAATTCCTAAGTGTTACATTGGTCCCATGGGAGGTGTTGGTGCCACCCACGTGGCCGTTCGGGGGACATTTTGGATTTTCACCCTCTAACGCCATGTTTTTAAGCCTAAATCTAGAAATATGCAAATTATTGTCGTATTCTCAAATCGGGAGTCCTGCGGCTGTGGGGTCAGTTCCTACGAGTTACATAGGTCCCGTGGGAGGTGTTGGTGCTACCCACGGGGCCGTTCGGGTGCTGCTTCGAGTTTTCACCCTCGAACACCTTGTTTTTAAGCCTAGGTCTAGAAATATGCAAATTATCCTTGTATTAACAAACCGAGAGTCCCGTGGATTCGAGGTCAGTTTCTACGATTTACATTGGTCCCGTGGGAGGTGTTGGTGCCACCCATAGGGCCGTTCGGGGGATGTTTCGGGTTTTCACCCTCAAACGCCATGTTTTTATGAATAAGTCTAGAAATATGCAAATTATCATCGCATTCTCAATCTGGGAGTCTTGAAGCTGCTGGGTCAGTTCCTGCGAGTTACATATGTCCCATGGGAGGTGTTGGTGCCACCCACGGGGCTGTTCGGGGGTAGTTTTAAGTTTTCACCCTCTAACGCCATGTTTTTAAGACTACGTCTAGAAATATACAAATTATCGTCATATTCTCAAATCGAGAGTCTCGCGATTGCGAGGTCAGTTCCTACGAGTTACGTTGGTCCCGTTCGAGGTGTTGGTGCCACCCACATGGACGTTCGGGTGTTGTTTCGGGTTTTCACCCTCTAACACCAGGTTTTTAAGACTAAGTCTAGAAATATGCAAATTATCATCGTATTCCCAAATCGGGAGTCCCGAGGATGCGTGGTCAGTTCCTACGAGTTACATTGGTCTCGTGGGAGGTGTTGGTGCCACCCACGAGGTCGTTCGGGGGATGTTTCGAGTTTTCACCCTCTAACGCCATGTTTTTTATGACTATAGAAATATGAAAATTACCATCGTATTCTCAAACCAGGAGTCCTGTGGCTGCGTGGTCAGTTCTTATGAGTTACATTGGTCTTGTGGGAGGTTTTGGTGCCACCCACGGGGCCGTTCGGGGGCTCTTTTTGTTTTTCACCCTCTAACGCCATGTTTTTAAGCCTAAGTCTAAAAATATTCAAATTATCATCGTATTCTCAATCTGGGAGTCCCGAAGCTGCGGGGTCAGTTCCTGCGAGTTACATTGGTCCCGTGGGAGGTGTTGGTGCCACCCATGGGGCCGTTCGGGGGTTGTTTTAAGTATTCACCCTCTAACGCCATGTTTTTAAGACTAAGTCTAGAAATATGAAAATTATCATCATATTCTCAAATCGGGAGTCTCGCGATTGAAAGGTCAGTTCCTACGAGTTACATTGGTCCCGTTGGAGGCGTTGGTGCCACCTACATGGCCGTTCGGGGGATGTTTCGGGTTTTCACACTCTTACATCATATTTTTAAGCCTAAGTCTAGAAATATGCAAATTATCATCGTATTATCAAACCGGGAGTCCCAGGGCTGCGTGGTCAGTTCTTACGAGTTACATTGGTCCCGTGGGAGGTGTTGGTGCCACCCACGGGGTCGTTCAGGGGATGCTTCGAGTTTTCACCGCCCTCTAATGCCATGTTTTTTATGACTCTAGAAATATGCAAATTACCATCATATTCTCAAACCAGGAGTCCCGTGGCTGCGTGGTCAGTTCTTACGAGTTATATTGGTCCCGTGGGAGGTGTTGGTGCCACCCACGGAGCCGTTTGGGGGCACTTTTTGGTTTTCACCTTCTAACGCCATGTTTTTAAGCCTAAGTCTAGAAATATGCGAATTAACGTCGTATTCTCAAACCGGGAGTCCCACGGATGCGGGGTCAGTTCCTACGAGTTACATTGGTCCCGTGGGAGGTGTTGGTGTCAACCACAGGTTCATTCGAGGTCTGCTTTCTTTTCACCCTCTAACGCCATATTTTTATGCCTATGTCGAAAAATATGCAAATTACCATCCTATTCTCAAATCGGGACTCCCGGGGCTACGTGGTTGGTTCCTACGAATTACAATGGTCCCGTGGGAGGTGTGTGTGCCACCCATGGGGCCGTTCGTGGGCACTTTCTAGTTTTCACCCTCTAACGCCATGTTTTTAAGCCTAAGTCTAGAAATGTACAAATTATCTTCGTATTCTCAAATCGGGAGTCCCGCAGTTGAGAGGTCAGTTCCATCGAGTTACATTGGTCCTGTGGGGCATGTTAGAGCCTCCTACGGACCCATTCGGGTTTTCCCCCACTAACGCCATGTTTTGCCTAAGTTGAAAAATATGCAATTTCTAAAATCGGGTGTCCCGGGGCTGTGTGGTCAGTTTCTACAAGTAACATTGGTCCCATGGGAGGTGTTGGTGCCAACCACGGGGACGTTCGGCGGCTATTTCGGGTTTTCACCCTCTAACGCCTTGTTTTTAAGCCTAAGTTTAGAAATATACAAATTATCGTCGCATTCTCAAACCGAGAGCTCTGCGACTATGTGGTCAGTTCCTACGAGTTACATTGGTCCCGTGGGAGGTGTTGGTGCCACCCACGGGGCTGTTCGGGATCCGTTTTGGATTTTCACCCTCTAACGCCATGTTTTTATGCTTAAGTCTAGAAATATGCCAATTATCATCGTATTCTCAAAATGGGAGTCCCGCGGCTACGGGGTCAGTTCCTACAAGTTACATTTGTCCCGTGGGAGGTGTTGGTGCCACCCACGGGGACGTTCGGGCGCTGTTTCGGGTTTTCACCCTCTAACGCCATGTTTTTAAGCCTATGTCTAGAAATTTGCAAATTATCTTCGTATTCTCAAATCGGTTGTCCCGCGGCTGCGAGGTTAGTTCCTACGAGCTACATTGGTCCTGTGGGAGGTGTTGGTACTACCCACGAGGCCGTTCGGGTTTTCTCCCACTAACGCCATATTTCGCCTAAGTCCAAAAATATGCAAATTCTAAAATCGGGTGTCTCGGGGCTGCGTGGTTAGTTCCTACGAGTAACATTGGTCCCATGGGAGGTGTTGGTGCCAACCACGTGGCCGTTCGGGGGCTATTTTGGGTTTTCACCCTCTAACGCCCTGTTTTTAAGCCTAAGTGTGGAAATATACAAATTATCATCGCATTCTTAAACCGGGAGCTCCGCGACTGCGTGGTTAGTTCCTACTAGTTACATTGGTCCCATGGGAGGTGTTGGTGCCACCCACGGGGCCGTTCGGGGGACGTTTTGGATTTCCACCCTCTAACGCCATGTTTTTATGCCTAAGTCTAGAAATATGCAAATTATCATCGTATTCTCAAAGTGGGAGTCCTGCGGCTGTGGGGTCAGTTACTACGAGTTACATTTGTTCCGTGGGAGGTGTTGGTGCCACCCATGGGGACGTTCGGGTGTTGTTTCGAGTTCTCACCCTCTAACGCCATGTTTTTAAGCCTAAGTCTAGAAATATGCAAATTATCGCCGTATTATCAAACCGAGAGTCCCGCGGATTCGAGGTCAGTTCCTATGAGTTACATTGGTCCTATGGGAGGTGTTGGAGCCACCCAGAGTGCCGTTCGAGGGATGTTTCGTGTTTTCATCCTCTAACGCCATGTTGTTTGGCCTAAGTCTAGAAATATGCAAATTATCATCGTATTCTCAAACTGGGAGTCCTGCCGCTATGGGGTCAGTCCCTACGAGTTACATTAGTCCCATGGGAGGTGTTGGTGCCACCCACGGGGCCGTTCGGGGGCTATTTTATGTTTTCACCCTCTAACGCCATGTTTTTAAGCCTAAGTCCAAAAATATGAAAATTATCGTCATATTCTCAAATCGGGAGTCTCGCCATTGTGAGGTTAGTTCCTATGAGTTACATTGGTCCCGTGGGAGGTGTTGGTATGACACACATGGCCGTTCGGAAGCTGTTTCGGGTTTTCACCCTCTAATGCCATATTTTTAAGCATAAGTCTAGAAAAATGCAAATTACCGTCGTATTCTCAAAGAGGGAGTCCCGTAGCTGCGTGGTCTATTCCTACGAGTTATATTGGTCCCGTGGGAGCTGTCGGAGCCACCTAAGACGCCGTTCGGGGGCGGTTTTGGGTTTTCAACCTCTAACGCCTTGTTTTTAAGCCTAAGTCTAGAAATATGCAAATTATCGTCGTATTCTCAAACCGGGAGTCCCATGGCTGCAGGGTCAGTTCCTATGAGTTACATTGGTCCCGTGGGAGGTGTTGGTGTCACCCACAGGGTCGTTCGAGGCCTATTTTGTTTTCACCCTCTAACGCCGTGTTTTTATGCCTATGTCCAGAAATATGCAAATTACCGTCGTATTATCAATTCGGGACTCCCGGGGCTATGTGGTCAGTTCCTATGAATTACAATGGTCCCGTGGGAGGTGTTTGTGCCACCCATGGGGCCATTCGTGGGATATTTCATGCTTTCACCCTCTAACGCCATGTTTTTAACCCAAAGTCTAGAAATATGCAAATTATTGTCGTATTCTCAAATCGGGAGTCCCACGGCTGCGAGGTCAGTTCCTACGAGTTACATTGGTCCCGTGGGAGGTGTTGGTGCCACCCACAGGGTTGTTCGGGTTTCCCCCACTAACTCCATGTTTTTCCTAAGTACAAAAATATGCAAATTCCAAAATCGGGAGTCTGGGGCTGCGTGGTCAGTTCCTACGATTTACATTGGTCCCGTGGGAGGTGTTGGTGCGACCCACGGGGCTGTTTGGGGGCTATTTCGGGTTTTCACCCTTTAACGCCCTGTTTTCAAGCCTAAGTTAAGAAATATAAAAATTATCATCGCATTTTCAAACCGGGAGCTCCGCGACTGCGTGGTCAGTTCCTACGAGTTACATTGGTCCCATGGGAGGTGTTGGCGCCACCCATGGGGACGTTCGGGGGCCGTTTTGGATTTTCACCCTCTAACGGCATGTTTTTAAGCCTAAGTCTAGAAATATGCAAATTATCGTCTTATTGTCAAAGTGGGAGTCCCGTGGCTGCGGGGTCAGTTCCTTAGTGTTACATTGGTCCTGTGGGAGGTGTTGGTGCCACCCATAGGGCCGTTCGGGGAATGTTTCGGGTTTTCACCCTTTAACACCATGGTTTTAGTCCTAAGTCAAGAAATATGCAAATTATCAATGTATTCTCAAACCGGGAGTCCCGCAGCTACGGGGTCAGTTTGTACGAGTTACATTGGTCCCGTGGGAGGTGTTGGTGTCACCCACGGGGGCCGTTCGGGGGCTGTTTTAAGTTTTCACCCTCTAAGGCCATATTTGTAAGCCTAAGTCTAGAAATATGCAAATTATCATCATATTCTCAAATCGGGAGATTCGCGGTTGCGAGGTCAGTTCCTACGAGTTACATTGGTCCCGTGGGAGGTTTTGGTGCCACCCACAGGGCCGTTCGGGGGCTGTTTCGGGTTTTCACCATCTAACGCCAAGTTTTTAAGTCTAAGTCTAGAAATATGCAAATTATCATCGTATTCTCAAACCGGGAGTCTCACGGCTGCGTGGTCAGTTCCTACGAGTTACATTGGTCCCGTGGGAGGTGTTGGTGCCACCCACAGGGCCGTTCCGGGGTTGTTTCAAGTATTCCCCCACCAACGCCATGTTTTGCCTAAGTCTATAAATATGCAAATTACCGCCGTATTCTCAAACCGGGAGTCCCGTGACTCCGTGGTCAGTTCCTACGAGTCACATTGGTCCCATGGGAGGTGTTGGTGTCACCCACAGGGTCGTTCGAGGGTTGTTTTGTTTTCACCCTCTAGCGCCATGTTTTTATGCCTATGTCCAGAAATATGAAAATTACCGTGATATTCTCAAACCGGGACTCCCAGGGCTATGTGGTCAGTTCCTACGAATTACAATGGTCCCGTGGGAGGTGTGTGCCACCCATGGGGCCGTTCGTGGGCTCTTTCGGGTTTTCACCCTCTGACGCCATGTTTTTAAGCCTAACTCTAGAAATATGGAAATTATCATTGTATTCCCAAATCGGGAGTCCCGCGGCTGTGAGGTCAGTTTCGACGAGTTACATTGGTCCCGTGGGAGGTGTTGGTGCCACCCACGGGGCCGTTTGGGTTTTCCCCCACTGACACTATATTTTTCCTAAGCCCAAAAATATGTAAATTCTAAAATCGGGAGTCCCGGGGTTGCGTGGTCAGTTCCTATGAGTTACATTAGTCCCGTGGGAGGTGTTGGTGCCACCCACGGGGACTTTTTGGATTTTCACCCTCTAACGCCATGTTTTTAAGACAAAGTCTATAAATATGCACATTATCATTGCATTGTCAAAGTGGGAGTCCCACGGCTACGGGGTCAGTTCCTACGAGTTACATTGGTCCCGTGGGAAGTGTTGGTGCAACCCATAGGGCCGTTCGCGGGATGTTTGGAGTTTTCACCCCCTAACACGATGGTTTTAGGCCTAATCTAGAAATATGAAAACTATCATCGTATTCACAAATCGGGAGTCCCGCAGCTGCCGGGTCAGTTCGTATGTTTTACATTGGTCCCGTGGGAGGTGTTGGTACCACCCACGGGGCCGTTCGGGGGCTGTTTTAAGTTTTCACTCTCTAACGCCATGTTTTTAAGCCTAAGTCTTGGAATATGCAAATTATCATCATATTCTCAAATCAGGAGTTTTGCGGTTGCGATGTCAGTTCCTACTAGTTTCATTGGTCCCGTGGGGGGTGTTGGTGCCATCCACAGGGCCGTTCGGGGGCTGATTTGGGTTTTCACCCTCTAACGCCATGTTTTTAAGCCTAAGCCTAGATATATGCAAATTATCATCGTATTCTCAAATCGGGAGTCCCGCGGCTGCAAGGTCCGTTCCTACGAGTTACATTGGTCCCGTGGGAGGTGTTGGTGCCACCCACAGGGCTGTTCGGGTTTTCCCCCGCTAACGCCATGTTTTGCCTAAGTACAAAAATATGCAAATTCTAAAATCGGGAGTCTCGGGTCTGCGTGGTCAGTTCTTACGAGTTACATTGGTACCGTGGGAGGTGTTGGTGCGACCCACGGGGCTGTTCGGGGGTTGTTTCGGGTTTTCACCCTTTAACGCCCTGTTTTTAAGCCTAAGTTAAGAAATATACAAATTATCATCGCATTTTCAAACTATTAGCTCCGCGGCTGCGTGGTCAGTTCCTACGAGTTTCATTGGTCCCATGGGGGCCGTTTGGGATTTTCATCCTCTAACAGTATGTTTTTAAGCCTAAGTCTAGAAATATCCAAATTATTGTCGTATTATCAAAGTGGGAGTCCCGCGGCTGCGGGGTCAGTTCCTACTAGTTACATTGGTCCTGTGGGAGGTGTTGGTACCACCCATAGGGCCGTTCGGGGGATGTTTCAGGCTTTCACCCTTTAACACCATGGTTTTAGGCCTAAGTATAGAAATATGCAAATTATCAATATATTCTCAAACCGGGAGTCCCGTACCTACGGGGTCAGTTCGTACGAGTTACATTAGTCCCGTGGGAGGTGTTGGTGCCACCCACAGGGCCGTTCGGGGGCTGTTTTAAGTTTTCACCCTCTAACGCCATGTTTTTAAGCCAAAGTCTAGAAATATGCAAATTATCTTCATATTCTCAAATCGGGAGATTCGCGGTTGCGAGGTCAGTTCCTATGAGTTACATTGGTCCCGTGGGAGGAGTTGGTGCCACCCACAGGGCCGTTCGGGGGCTGTTTCGGTTTTTCACCATCTAACGCCAAGTTTTTAAGCCTAAATCTATAAATATGCAAATTATCGTCGTATTCTCAAACCGGAGTCCCGCGGCTGCGTGGTCAGTTCCTACGAGTTACACTGGTCCCGTAGTAGGTGTTGGTGCCATCCACAGGGCCTTTCGGGGTGTTGTTTCGAGTATTCCCCCACTAACGCGATGTTTTGCCTAAGTCTAGAAATATGAAAATTACCGTTGTATTATAAAATCGGGAGTCCCGTGGCTGCATGGTCAGTTCCTACGAGTTACATTGGTCCCGTGGGAGGTGTTGAAGCCACCTAAGGGGCCATTCGGGGGCGGTTTTGGGTTTTCACCCTCTAATGCCATGTTTTTAAGCCTAAGTCTAGAAATATGAAAATTATCGTCGTATTCTCAATCCGTGAGTCCCACGGCTGCGGGGTCAGTTCCTACGAGTTACATTGGTCCCGTGGGAGGTGTTGGTGTCACCCACAGGATCGTTCGAGGGCTGTTTTATTTTCACCCTCTAACGCCATGTTTTTATGCCTATGTCCAGAAATATGAAAATTACCATCGTATTCTCAAATCGGGACTCTCGGGGCTATGTGTTCAGTTCCTACGAATTACAATGGTCCCGTGGGAGGTGTGTGCCACCCATGGGGCTGTTCGTGGGCTCTTCAGGGTTTTCAGCCTCTAACGCCATGTTTTTAAGCCTAAGTCTAGACATATGCAAATTATCGTCGTATTCTCAAATTGGGAGTCCCGCGGCTGTGAGGTCAGTTCCTACGAGTTACATTGGTCCCGTGGGAGGTGTTGGTACCACCCACGGGGCCGTTTGGGTTTTCCCCCACTAACACCATATTTTGCCTAAGTCCAAAAATATGCAAATTCTAAAATCAAGAGACTCGGGGTTGCATGGTCAATTCCTACGAGTTACATTGGTCCCGTGGGAGGTGTTGGTGCCACCCACGGGGCCGTTCGGGGGCTATTTCGGGTTCTCACTCTCTAACGCCCTGTTCTTAAGCCTAAGTAAAGAATTATACAAATTATCATCGCATTTTCAAACTGGGAGCTCCGCGGCTGCGTGGTCAGTTCCTACGAGTTGCATTGGTCCTATGGGAGGTGTTGGAGCCACCCACGGGGCTGTTTTGGATTTTCACCCTCTAACGCCATGTTTTTAAGCCTAAGTCTAGAAATATGCAAATTACAGTTGCACAGTCAAAGTGGGAGTCCCACGGCTGCGGTGTCAGTTCTTACGAGTTACACTGGTCCCGTGGGAGGTGTTGGTGCCACCCATAGGGCCGTTCGGGGGATGTTTCGGGTTTTCACCCTTTAACACGATGGTTTTAGGCCTAATATAGAAATATGCAAACTATCATCGTATTCACAAACTGGGAGTCCCGCAGCTGCAGGGTCAGTTCGAACGTGTTACATTGGTCCCGTGGGAGGTGTTGGTGCCACCCACGGGGCCGTTCGGGGGCTGTTTTGAGTTTTCACTCTCTAACGCCATGTTTTTAAGCCTAAGTCTTCAAATATTAAAATTATCATCATATTCTCAAATCAGGAGTTTTGCGGTTGCGAGATCAGTTCCTACGAGTTACATTTGTCCCGTGGGAGGTGTTGGTGCCACCCACATGGCCGTTCGGGGACTCTTTCGGGTTTTCACCCTCTAACGCCATGTTTTTAAGCCTAAGCCTGGATATATGCAAATTATCTTCGTATTCTCAAACCGGGAGTCCCGCGTCTGCCTGGTCAATTCCTACGAGTTACGTTAGTCCCGTGGGAGGTGTTGGTGCCACCCACGGGGTCATTCAGGGGTTATTTCGAGTATTCCCCCACTAATGCCATGTTTTGCCTAAGTCTAGAAATATGCAAATTACCATTGTATTCCCAAACCGGGAGTCCCGTGGCTGCGTGGTCAGTTCCAACGAGTTACATTGATCCCGTGGGAGGTGTTAGAGCCACCTACAGGGCCGTTCGGGGGTGGTTTTGGGTTTTCACTCTCTAACGCCATACTTTTAAGTCCTAAGTTTAGAAATATGCAAATTATCGTCATATTCTCAAACCGAGAGTCCCAAGGCTGCGAGGTCAGTTCCTATGAGTTACATTGGTCCCGTGGGAGGTTTTGGTATCACCCACAGGACCGTTCGAGGGCTATTTTTTTTCACCCTCTAATGCCATGTTTTTATGCCTATGTCCAGGAATATGCAAATTACCGTCGTATTCTCAAATCGAGACTCCCGGGGCTACGTGGTCAGCTCCTATGACTTACAATGGTCCCGTGGGAGGTGTGTGTGACACCTATGGGGCCATTCGTGGGCTCTTTCAGGTTTTCACCCTCTAACGCCAATTTTTTAAGCTTAAGTCTAGAAATATGCAAATTATCATCGTATTCTCAAATCGGGAGTCCCACGGCTGCGAGGTCAGTTCCTACGAGTTACATTGGTCCCATGAGAGGTGTTAGTGCCACTCACAGTGCCATTCGAGGGATGTTTTGGGTTTTCACCCTCTAACGCCATGTAGTTTGGCCTAAGTCTAAAAATATTCAAATTATCATCGTATTCTCAAACTGGGAGTCCTGCAGCTACGGTGTCAGTTCCTACGAGTTACATTGGTCCCGTGGGAGGTGTTGGTGCCACCCACGGGGCCGAACGGGGGATGTTTTATGTTTTCACCCTCTAACGCCATGTTTTTAAGGCTAAGTCTAGAAATATGAAAATTTCCATCGTATTCTCAAACAGGGAGTCCCGTGGCTACGTGGTCAGTTCCTACGAGTCCCGTGGGAGGTGTTGGAGCCACCTAAGAGGCCGTTCAGGGGCGATTTTGGGTTATCACCCTCTAACGCCATGTTTTTAAGCCTAAGTCTAGAAATATGCAAATTATCATCGTATTCTCAAATCGAGAGTCCCACAGCTGCGGGGTCAGTTCCTACGAGTTATATTGGTCCCGTGGGAGGTGTTCGTGTCACGCACAGGGTCATTCGAGGGCTATTTTGTTTTCACCCTCTACCACCATGTTTTTATGCCTATGTCCAAAAATATGCAAATTACCGTCGTATTCTCAAATCGGGACTCCCGGGGCTATGTGGTCAGTTCCTACGAATTACAATGGTCCCGTGGAGGTGTTTGTACCACCCATGGGGCCATTCGTGGGATCTTTCATGTTTTCAGCCTCTAACGCCATGTTTTTAAGACAAAGTCTAGAAATATGCAAATTATTGTCGTGTTCTCAAATCCGGAGTTCCCCGATTGCGAGGTCCGTTCCTACGAGTCACATTGGTCCCGTGGGAGGTGTTGGTGCAACCCACAGGGCTGTTCGGGTTTCCCCCCACTAATGCCATGTTTTGCCTAAGTATAAAAATATGCATATTGTAAAATCAGAAGGCTCGGGGCTGCGTGGTTAGTTCTTATGAGTTACATTGGTCCCGTGGGAGGTGTTGGTGCGACCCACAGTGCTGTTCGGGGGCTGTTTCGGGTTTTAACCCTTTAACGCCCTATTTTTAAGCCCAAGTCAAGAAATATACAAATTATCATCGCATTTTCAAATTGTTAGCTCCGCGGCTGCGTGGTCAGTTTCTACGAGTTACATTGGTCCCATGGGAGGTGTTGGCACCACCCACAGGGCCGTTCGGGGGCCGTTTGGGATTTTCACCCTCTAACGGCTTGTTTTTAAGCCGAAACCTAGAAATATGCAAATTATCATCATATTGTCAAAGTGGGAGTCCCGCGACTGCGGGGCCAGTTCCTATGAGTTACATTGGTCCCGTGGGAGGTGTTGGTGCCACCCAGAGGGCCGTTCGGGGGATGTTTCGAGTTTTCACCCTTTAACACCATGGTTTTAGGCCTAAGTCTAGAAATATGAAAATTATCAACGTATTCTCAAACCGGGAGTCCCGCAGCTAGAGAGTCAGTTCGTACGAGTTACATTGGTCCCGTGGGAGGTGTTGGTGCCACCCACGGGGCCGTTCACGGGATGTTTTAAGTTTTCACCCTCTAACGCCATGTTTTTAAGCCTAAGTCTAGAAATATGCAAATTATCATCATATTATCAAATCGGGATATTCGCGGTTGCGAGGTCAGTTCCTACGAGTTACATTGGTCCCGTGGGAGGTGTTGGTGCCACCCACAGGGCCGTTCGGGGGCTGTTTCGGGTTTTCACCATCTAACTCCAAGTTTTTAAGCCTAAGTCTAGAAATATGCAAATTATCATCCTATTCTCAAACCGAGAGTCCCAAGGCTGCGGGGTCACTTCCTATGAGTCACATTGGTCCCGTGGGAGGTGTTGGTATCACCCACAGGACCGTTCGAGGGCTATTTTTTTCACCCTCTAACGCCATGCTTTTATGCCTATGTCCAGGAATTTTCAAATTACCGTCGTATTCTCCAATCGAGACTCCCGGGGCTACGTGGTCAGCTCCTACGAATTATAATGGTCCCGTAGGAGGTGTGTGTGCCACCCATGGGGCCGTTCGAGGGCTCTTTCGGGTTTTCACCCTCTAACGCCAATTTTTTAAGCTTAAGTCTAGAAATATGCAAATTATTATCGTATTCTCAAATCGGGAGTCCCGCGGCTGCGAGGTCAGATCCTACGAGTTACATTGGTCCCATGGGAGGTGTTGGTGCCACCTACAGTGCCATTCGAGGGATGTTTCGGGTTTTCACCCTCTAACGCCATGTTGTTTGGCCTAAGTCTAGATATATTCAAATTATCATCGTATTATCAAACTGGGAGTCCTGCAACTGCGGTGTCAGTTCCTACGAGTTACATTGGTCCCGTGGGAGGTGTTGGTGCCACCCACGTGGCCGTTCGGGGGATGTTTTTTGTTTTCACCCTCTAACGCCATGTTTTTAAGCCTAAGTCTAAAAATATGTAAATTATCGTCATATTCTCAAATCGGGAGTCTTGCGATTGCGAGGTCAGTTCCTACGACTTACATTGGTCCCGTGGGAGGTGTTGGTACGACACACATGGCCGTTCGGGGGCTGTTTCTGGTTTTTACCCTCTAACGCCATGTTTTGCCTAACTCTAGAAATATGCAAATTTCCATCGTATTCTCAAACAGGGAGTCCCGTGGCTGCGTGGTCAGTTCCTACGAGTCCCGTGGGAGGTGTTGGAGCCACCTAAGAGGCCGTTCGGGGGCAGTTTTGGGTTTTCACCCTCTAACGCCATGTTTTTAAGCCTAAGTCTAGAAAATATTAAAATTATCATCGTATTCTCAAATCGAGAGTCCCACGGCTGCGGGGTCAGTTCCCACGAGTTATATTGGTCTCGTGGGAGGTGTTGGTGTCACCCATAGGGTCATTCGAGGGCTATTTTCTTTTCACCCTCTAGCACCATGTTTTTATACCTATGTCCAAAAATATGCAAATTACCGTCGTATTCTCAAATCGGGACTCCCGGGGCTATGTGGTCAGTTCCTACGAATTACAATGGTCCCGTGGGAGGTGTTTGTGCCACCCATGGGACCATTCGTTGGCTCTTTCATGTTTTCAGCCTCTAACGCCATGTTTTTAAGACAAAGTCTAGAAATATGCAAATTATTGTCGTATTCTCAAAACGGGAGTCCCGCGACTGCGAGGTCCGTTCCTACGAGTTACATTGGTCCTGTGGGAGGTGTTGGTTCAACCCACAGGGCTGTTCGGGTTTTCCCCCACTAACGCCATGTTTTGTCTAAGTATAAAAATATGCAAATTCTAAAATCGAGAGGCCCGAGGCTGCGTGGTCAGTTCTTACGAGTTACATTGGTCCCGTGGGAGGTGTGGGTGCGACCGACAGGGCCGTTCGGGGCTGTTTCGGGTTTTCACCATCTAACGCCAAGTTTTTAAGCCTATGTATAGAAATATGCAAATTATCATCGTATTCTCAAATCGGGAGTCCCGCGGCTGCGTGGTCAGTTCCTACGAGTTACACTAGACCCGTGGTAGGTGTTGGTGCCACCCACAAGGCCTTTCGGGAGTTATTTTGCGTATTCCCCCACTAACGCCATGTTTTGCCTAAGTCTAGAAATATGCAAATTACCATCGTATTCTAAAACCGGGAGTCCCGTGGCTGCGTGGTCAGTTCCTAAGAGTTACGTTGGTCCCGTGGGAGGTGTTGAAGCCACCTAAGGGGCCGTTTGGGGGCGGTTTTGGGTTTTCACCCTCTAATGCCATGTTTTTAAGCCTAAGTTTATAAATATACAAATTATCGTCGTATTCTCAATCCGGGAGTCCCACGGCTACGGGGTCAGTTCCTACGAGTTACATTGGTCCCGTGGGAGGTGTTGGTGTCACCCACAGGGTCGTTCGAGGGCTATTTTGTTTTCACCCTCTAACGCCATGTTTTTATGCCTATGTCCAAAAATATACAAATTACCGTCGTATTCTCAAATCGGGAATCCCGGGGATATGTGGTTAGTTCCTACGAATTACAATGGTCCCGTGGGAGGTGTGTGCCACCCATGGGGACGTTCGTGGGATCTTTCGGGTTTTCACCCTCTAACGCCATGTTTTTAAGCCTAAGTCTAGAAATATGCAAATTATCGTCGTATTCTCGAATTAGGAGTTCCGCGGCTGCGAGGTCAGTTCCTACGAGTTACATTGGTCCCGTGGGAGGTGTTGGTGCCACCCACTCCGCTGTTCGGGTTTTCCCCCACTAACGCCACATTTTGCCTAAGTCCAAAAATATGGAAATTCTAAAATCAGGAGTCCCGGGGTTGCGTGGTCAGTTCCTACGAGTTACATTGGTCCCGTGGGAGGTGTTGGTGCCACCCACGGGGCCGTTCGGGGGCTGTTTTGGGTTTTCACCCTCTAACGCCCTGTTTTTAAGCCTATGTCAAGAAATATACAAATTATCATCACATTCTCAAACTAGGAGCTCCGCGGCTGCGTGGTCAGTTCCTACGAGTTACATTGGTCCCATGGGAGGTGTTGGTGCCACCCACGGGGACGTTTTGGATTTTCACCCTCTAACGCTATGTTTTTAAGCCTAAGTCTAGAAATATGCAAATTATTGTTGCATTGCCAAAGTGGGAGTTCCACGGCTGTGGGGTCAGTTCCTATGAGTTACATTGGTCCTGTGGGAGGTGTTGGTGCCACCCATAGGGACGTTCGGTGGATGTTTCGGGTTTTCACCCTCTAAAACGATGGTTTTAGGCCTAAGTCTAGATATATGCAAACTATCATCGTATTCTCAAACCGGGAGTCCCGCAGCTACATGGTCAGTTCGTACGAGTTACATTGGACCCGTGGGAGGTGTTGGTACCACCCACGGGGCCGTTCGGGGGTTGTTTTAAGTTTTCACCCTCTAACGCCATGTTTTTAAGCCTAAGTCTATAAATATGCAAATTTGCGGTTGCGAGGTCAGTTCCTACGAGTTACATTGGTCCCATGGGAGGTGTTGGTGCCACCTAAGAGGCCGTTCGGGGGAGGTGTTGGTGCCACCTAAGAGGCCGTTCGAGGGAGGTTTTGGGTTTTCACACTCTAACGCCATGTTTTGCCTAAGTCTAGAAATATGCAAATTACCGTTGTATTCTCAAATTGGGAGTCCCGTGGTTGCGTGGTCAGTTCCTACGAGTTACATTGATCCCGTGGGAGGTGTTGGAGCCACCTACGGGGCCGTTCAGGGGTGGTTTTGGGTTTTCACCCTCTAACGCCATGTTTTTAAGCCTAAGTCTAGAAATATGAAAATTATCGTCGTATTCTCAAACCGAAAGTCCCAAGGCTGCGGGGTCAGTTCAAATGAGTTACATTGGTCCCGTGGGAGGTGTTGGTATCACCCATAGGGCCGTTCGAGGGCTGTTTTGTTTTCACCCTCTAACACCATGTTTTTATGCTTATGTCCAGGAATAAGCAAATTACCGTCGTATTCTCAAACCGAGGCTCCCGGGGCTATGTGGTCAGTTCCTACGAATTACAATGGTCCCGTGGGAGGTATGTGTGCCACCCATGGGGCCGTTCGTGGGATCTTTCGGGTTTTCACCCTCTAACAACATGTTTTTAAGCCTAAGTCTATAAATATGCAAATTGTCTTCGTATTCTCAAATCGGGAGTCCTGCGACTGCGAGGTCAGTTCCTACGAGTTACATTTGTCCCGTGGGAGGCGTTGGTGCCACCCACGGGGCCGTTCGGGTTTTCCTCCTCTAACGCCATGTTTTCACAAAGTCTAAAAATGTTCAAATTCTAAAATCGGGAGTTCCATGGCTGCGTGGTCAGTTCCTACGAGTTACATTGGTCCCATGGGAGGTGTTGGTGCCACCCACGGGGCCGTTCGGGGGGCGTTTTGGATTTTAACCCTCTAACGCCATGTTTTTAAGCCTAAGTTTAGAAATATACAAATTATCATCGTATTATCAAACCGAGAGTCCCTCGGCTGCGAGGTTAGTTCCTACGAGTAACATTTGTCCCGTGGGAGGTGTTGGTGCCACCCACAGTGCCGTTCGGGGGATGTTTTGGGTTATCACCCTCTAACTCCATGTTTTTAGGCCTAAGTCTAGAAATATTCAAATTATCATCGTAATCTAAAATTGGGAGTTCGGCTACTGCGAGGTCAGTTCCTACGAGTTACATTGGTCCCGTGGGAGGTGTTGGTGCCACCCAAAGGGCCGTACGGGGGCTGTTTCGGGTTTTCACCCTCTAACGCAATGTTTTTAAGTCTAAGCCTATAAATATGTAAATTACCATTGTATTCTCAAATCGGGAGTCCCGTGGCTACGTGGTCAGTTCATACGAGTTACATTGATCTCGTGGGAGGTGTTGGAGCCACCTACGGGGCCGTTCGGGGGAGGTTTTGGGTTTTCACCCTCTAACGCCATGTTTTTAAGCCTAAGTCTAGATATATGAAAATTATCGTCGTATTCTCAAACCGAGAGCCCCAAGGCTGCGGGGTCAGTTCCTATGAGTTACATTGGTCCCGTGGGAGGTGTTGGTATCACCCACAAGGCCGTTCGAGGGCTGTTTTGTTTTCACCCTCTAACGCCATGTTTTTATGCCTTTGTCCAGAAATATGCAAATTATCGTCGTATTCTCAATTCGAGACTCCCGGGGCTACGTGGTCAGTTCCTACGAATTATAATGGTCCCGTGGGAGGTGTGTGTGCCACCCATGGAGCCGTTCGTGGGATCTTTCGGGTTTTCACCCTCTAACGCCAATTTTTTAAGCCTAAGTCTAGAAATATGCAAATTATCATTGTATTCTCAAAAAGGGAGTCCCGCGAATGCGAGGTCAGTTCCTATGAGTTATATTGGTCCCATGGGAGGTGTTGGTGCCACCCACAGTGCCGTTCGAGGGATGTTTCGGGTTTTCACCCTCTAACGCCATGTTGTTTAGCCTAAGTCTAGAAATATGCAAATTATCATCGTATTCTCAAATTGGGAGTCCTGCAGCTGCGGGGTCAGTTCCTACGAGTTACATTGGTCCCGTGGGAGGTGTTGGTGCCACCCACAGGGCCATTCGGGGGATGTTTTATGTTTTCACCCTCTAACGCCATGTTTTTAAGCCTAAGTCTAAAAATATGTAAATTCTCATCATATTCTCAAATCGGGAGTCTCGCGATTGCGAGGTTAGTTCCTACGAGTTACATTGGTCCCGTGGGAGGTGTTGGTACGACACACATGGACGTTCGGGGACTGTTTCGGGTTTTCACCCTCTAACGCCATGTTTTTAAGCCTAACTCTAGAAATATGCAAATTACCATCGTATTCTCAAACAGGGAGTCTCGCGGCTGCGTGGTCAGTTCTTACGAGTTACATTTGTCCCGTGGGAGGTGTTGGAGCCACCTAAGAGACAGTTCGGGGGAGGTTTTGGGTTTTCATCCTCTAACGTCATGTTTTTCAGCCAAAGTCTAGAAATATGCAAATTATTGTCGTATTCTCAAATCGGGAGTCCCGACGCTGCGAGGTACATTGCTACGAGTTACATTGGTCCCGTGGGAGGTGTTTGTGCCACCCACCGGGCTGTCCGGGTTTTCCCCCACTAACGCCATGTTTTTCCTATGTGCAAAAATATGTAAATTCTAAAATCAGGAGTCCCGGGGCTGCGTGGTCAGTTCTTATGAGTTACGTTGGTCCCGTGGGAGGTGTTGGTGCGACCCACGGGGCTTTTCAGGGGGTGTTTTTGGTTTTCACCCTCTAACACCCTATTTTTAAGCCTAAGTCAAGAAATATACAAATTATCGTCGCATTCTCAAACTGGGAGCTCCGCGGTTGCGTGGTCAGTTCCTACCAGTTACATTGGTCCCATGGGAGGTGTTGGTGCCACCCACGGGGCCGTTTTGGATTTTCACCCTCTAACGCCAAGTTTTTAAGCCTAAGTCTATAAATATGCAAATTATCATTGCATTGTCAAAGTGGGAGTCCCACGGCTATGGGGTCAGTTCCTACGAGTTACATTGGTCCCGTGGGAGGTGTTGGTGCCACCCATAGGGCCGTTCGGGGGATGTTTCGGGTTTTCACCCTCTATCACGATGGTTTTAGACCTAAGTCTAGAAATATGCAAACTATCATCGTATTCTCAAACAGGGAGTCCCGCAGTTGCAGGGTCAGTTCGTACGATTTACATTGGTCCCGTGGGAGGTGTTGGTGCCACCCACGGGGCCGTTCGGGGGCTGTTTTAAGTTTTCACCCTCTAACGCCATGTTTTTAATCCTAAGTCTAGAAATATGCAAATTATAGTCATATTCTCAAACCAGGAGTTTTGCGGTTGCGAGGTTAGTTCCTAGTAGTTACATTGGTCCCGTGGGAGGTGTTGGTGCCACCCACTGGGCCGTTCGGGGGCTGTTTCGGGTTTTCACCCTCTAACGCCATGTTTTTAATCCTAAGCCTAGATATATCCAAATTATCATCGTATTCTCAAACCGAGAGTCCTGCGGCTGCGTGGAAAGTTCCTACGAGTTACGTTAGTCCCGTGGGAGATGTTGGTGCCACCCACGGGGCCGTTTGGGGGTTGGTTCGAGTATTCACCCACTAACGCCATGTTTTGCCTACGTCTAGAAATATCAAAATTACCGTTGTATTCTCAAATCGGGAGTCCCGTGGCTGCATGGTCAGTTACTACGAGTTACATTGATCCCGTGGGAGGTGTTGGAGCCACCTACGGGGCCGTTCGGGGGTGGTTTTGTGTTTTCACCCTCTAACGCCATGTTTTTAAGCCTAGGTCTAGAAATATGAAAATTATCGTCGTATTCACAAACCGAGAGTCCCAAGGCTGCGGGGTCAGTTCCTATGAGTTACATTGATCCCGTGGGAGGTGTTGGTATCACCCAGAGGGCCGTTCGATAGCTGTTTTATTTTCACCCTCTAACGCCATGTTTTTATGCCTATGTCCATGAATAAGCAAATTACCGTCGTATTCTGAAACCGAGACTCCCGGGGCTACGTGGTCAGTTCCTACGAATTACAATGGTCCCGTGGGAGGTGTGTGTGCCTAACATGGGTCCATTTGTGGGATCTTTCGGGTTTTCACCCTCTAACGCCAATTTTTTAAGCCTAAGTCCAGAAATATGCAAATTATCATCGTATTCTCAAATCGGGAGTCCTGCGGCTGTGAGGTCAGTTACTACGAGTTACTTTGGTCCCGTGGGAGGTGTTGGTGCAACCCATGGGGCCGTTCAGGTTTTACCCCACTAACAGCATGTTTTACCTAAGTCCAACAATATGAAAATTCTAAAATTGAGAGTCTCGGGTCCGCGTGGTCAGTTCCTACGAGTTACATTGGTCCCGTGGGAGGTGTTGGTGCCACCCACGGGGCCGTTCGGGGACTGTTTCGGGTTTTCACCCCCTAACGCCCTGTTTTTAATCCTAAGTCTAGAAATATACAAATTATCATTGCATTCTCAAATCAGGAGCTCCGCGGCTGCGTGGTCAGTTCCTACGAGTTACGTTGGTCCCATGGGAGGTGTTGGTGCCACCCACGGGGCCGTTCGGGGGGCATTTTGGATTTTCACCCTCTAACGCCATGTTTTTAAGCCTAAGTTTAGAAATATACAAATTATCATCGTATTATCAAACCAAGAGTCCCTCGGCTACGAGGTCAGTTCCTACGAGTAACATTGGTCCCGTGGGAGGTGTTGGTGCCACCCACAGGGCCGTTCAGGGGGATGTTTTGTGGTTTCACCCTCTAACTCCATGTTTTTAGGCCTAAGTCTAGAAATATTCAAATTATCATCGTAATCCCAAATCGGGAGTCCCGCGGCTGCGAGGTCAGTTCGTACGAGTTACATTGGTCCCGTGGGAGGTGTTGGTGCCACCCAAAGGGACGTACGGGGGCTGTTTCGGGTTTTCACCCTCTAACGCCATGTTTTTAAGCCTAAGCCTATAAATATGCAAATAACCATTGTATTCTCAAACCGGGAGTCCCGTGGCAGAGTGGTAAGTTCCTACGAGGTACATTGATCTCGTGGGAGGTGTTGGAGCCACCTACGGGGCCGTTCGGGGGAGGTTTTGGGTTTTCACCCTCTAACGCCATGTTTTTAAGCCTAAGTCTAGAAATATGAAAATTATCGTCGTATTCTCAAACCGAGAGTCCCAAGGCTGCGGGGTCAGTTCCTATGAGTTTCATTGGTCTCGTGGGAGGTGTTGGTATCACCCACAAGGCCGTTCGAGGGCTGTTTTGGTTTCACCCTCTAACACCATGTTTTTATGCCTTTGTCCAGGAATATGAAAATTATCATCGTATTCTCAAATCGAGACTCCCGGGGCTACGTGGTCAGTTCCTACGAATTATAATGGTCCCGTGGGAGGTGTGTGTGCCATCCATGGAGCCATTCGTGGGATCTTTCTGGTTTTCACCCTCTAACGCCAATTTTTTAAGCCTAAGTCTAGAAATATGCAAATTATCATCGTATTCTCAAAAAGGGAGTCCCGCGAATGCGAGGTCAGTTCCTACGAGCTACATTGGTCCCATGGGAGGTGTTGGTGCCACCCACAGTGCCGTTCGAGGGATGTTTCGGGTTTTCACCCTCTAATGCCATGTTTTTAAGACTAAGTCTAGAAATATGCAAATTATCGTTGTATTCTCAAACCGGGAGTCTCGCGGCTGCGTGGTCAAGTCCTACGAGTTACATTGGTCCCATAGGAGGTGTTGGTGCCACCCACGGGGCCGTTCGGGGGTTGTTTCGAGCATTCCCACAGTAACGCCATGTTTTGCCTAAGTCTAGAAATATGCAAATTACCGTCGTATTCTCAAATCGTGAGTCCCGTGGCTGCGTGGTCAGTTCCTATGAGTTACATTGGTCCCGTGGGAGGTGTTAGAGCCACATCTGGGGCCGTTCGGGGGCAGTTTTGGGTTTTCACCCTCTAACGCCATGTTTTTAAGCTTAAGCCTAGAAATATTCAAATTGTCGTCGTATTCTCAAATCGGGAGTCCCACTGCTGCGGGGCCAGTTCCTATGAGTTACATTGGTCCCGTGGGAGGTATTGGTGTCACCCATAGGGACGTTCGAGGGATGTTCTGTTTTCACCCTCTAATGCCATGTTTTTATGCCTATGTCCAGAAATATGCAAATTACCGTCGTATTCGCTAACCGGGACTCCCGTGGCTACGTGGTCAGTTCCTACGAATTACAATGGTCCCGTTGGAGGTGTGTGTGCCACCCATGGTGCCGTTCGTGGGCTTTTTCGGGTTTTCACCCTCTAAAGCCATGTTTTTCATCCTAAGTCTAGAAATATTCAAATTATCATTGTATTCTCAAATCGGGAGTCCCGCGACAGCGAGGTCAGTTCCTACGAGTTACATTGGTCCCGTGGGAGGTGTTTCTGCCACCCACGAGGCCATTCGGGTTTTCTCCCACTAACGCCATGTTTTCCCTAAGTCCAAAAATATGCAAATTCTAAAATCGGGAGTCCCGGGGCTGCGTGGTCAGTTCCTGCGAGTTACATTAGTCCCGTGGGAGGTGTTGGTGCCAGCCACGGGGCCGTTCGTGGGCTGTTTCGGGTTTTCTCCATCTAACGCCCTATTTTTAAGCCTAAGTCAAGAAATATCAAAATTATCATCGCATTCTCAAACTGGGAGCTTCGCGTCTACATGGTCAGTTCCTACGAGTTACATTGGTCCCATGGGAGGTGTTGGTGCCACCCATGGGGCCGTTCGGGTGCCGTTTTCGATTTTCACGCTCTAACGCCATGTTTTTAAGCCTAAGTCTATAAATATGCAAATTATCATCGTTTTGTCAAAGTGGGAGTCCTGCGGCTGCGGGGTCAATTCCTACGAGTTACATTGGTCCCGTGGGAGGTGTTGGTGCCACCCATAGGGCCGTTCGGGGGATGTTTCGGGTTTTCAGCCTCTAACACCATGGTTTTAGGCCTGAGTCTAGAAATATGAAAATTATCATCATATTGTCAAACGGGGAGTCCCGCAGCTGCGGGGTCAGTTCGTACGAGTTACATTGGTCCCGTGGGAGGTGTTGGTGCCACCCACGGG
The DNA here is from genome assembly GCA_949130495.1 of Sambucus nigra. Taxonomy (NCBI): domain Eukaryota; kingdom Viridiplantae; phylum Streptophyta; class Magnoliopsida; order Dipsacales; family Adoxaceae; genus Sambucus; species Sambucus nigra. Next base: position 264,526,427 of record OX422212.1, read on the forward strand.
GGCCGTTCGGGGGCTGTTTTAAGTTTTCACCCTCTAACGCCATGTTTTTAAGTCTAACTCTGGAAATACGCAAATTGTCATCATATTCTCAAATCGGGAGTTTCGTGGTTGCGAGGTCAGTTCCTACGAGTTACATTGGTCTCGTGGCAGGTGTTGGTGCCACCCACATGGCCGTTCGGGGGCTATTTCGGGTTTTCACCCTCTAACGCCATGTTTTTTAGCCTAAGTCTAAAAATATGCAAATTATCTTCGTATTCTTAAACCAGGAGTCCCGCGGCTGCGTGGTCAGTTCCTACGAGTTACATCGGTCCCGTGGGAGGTGCTAGTGCCACCGACGAGGCCGTTTGGGCGTTGTTTCGAGTATTCCCCCACTAACGCCATGTTTTGCTTAAGTCTAAAAATATGCAAATTACCATCGTATTCTTAAACCGGGAGTGCAGTGGCTGCGTGGTCAGTTCCTACGAGTTACATTGGTCCCGTAGGAGGTGTTGGAGCCACCTACGGGGCCGATCGGGGGTGGTTTTGGTTTTTCATCCTCTAACGCCATGTTTTTAAGACTAAGTCTAGAAATATGAAAATTATCGTCATATTCTCAAATCAGGAATCTCGCGATTGCGAGGCTAGTTCCTATGAGCTACATTGATCCCGTGGGAGGTGTTGGTGCCACCCACGGGGCTGTTCGAGCGTTGTTTTAAGTTTTCACCCTCTAACGCCATGTTTTTAAGACTAAGGCTAGAAATATACAAATTATCATCGTATTCTCAAATCGGGAGTCTCGGGGCTACGTGGTCCGTTCCTACGAGTTACATTAGTTCCGTGGGAGGTGTTGGTGCCACCCACGGGGTCGTTCGGGGGATGTTTCGAGTTTTCACCCTCTAACACCATGTTTTTTATAACTCTAGAAATATGCAAATTACCATCGTATTCTCAAACTAGGAGTCTCGTGGTTGCGTGGTCAGTTCCTACGAGTTACATTGGTCCTGTGGGAGGTGTTAGTGCCACGCACGCGGCCGTTCGGGTGGTCTTTTTTATTTTCACCCTCTAACGCTATGTTTTTAAGCTTAAGTCTAGAAATATGCAAATTATCATCGTATTCTCAAATCGGGAGTCCCACGGCTGCGGGGACAGTTCCTACGAGTTACATTGGTCCCGTGGGAAGTGTTGGTGTCACACACAGAGCCGTTCGAGGGTTGTTTATTTTCACCCTCTAACCCCTTATTTTTATGCCTATGTCCTGAAATATGCAAATTACCGTCGTATTCTCAAACCGAGACTCCCAGAATTCGTGGTCAGTTCCTACGAATTACAATGGTCCCGTGGGAGGTGTGTGTGCCAGCCATGGGGCCGTTCGTGGGCTCTTTCGGGTTTTCACCCTCTAAAGCCATGTTTTTCAGCCTAAGTCTAGAAATATTCAAATTATCATTGTATTCTCCAATCGGGAGTCCCGCGACAGTGAGGTCAGTTCGTACGAGTTACATTGGTCCCGTGGGAGGTGTGAGTGCACCCACGGGGCCGTTCGGGGGCTGTTTTATGTTTTCACCCTCTAATGCCATGTTTTTAAGCCTAAGTCTAGAAATATGGAAATTATCGTCATATTCTCAAATCGGGAGTTTTGCGGTTGCGAGGTCAGTTCCTACGAGTTACATTGGTCCCGTGGGAGGTATTGGTGCCAGCCACAGGGCCGTTCGTGGGCTGTTTCGAGTTTTCACCCTCTAACGCCATGTTTTTAAGACTAAGTCTAGAAATATGCAAATTATCGTTGTATTCTCAAACCGGGAGTCTCGCGGCTGCGTGGTCAAGTCCTACGAGTTACATTGGTCCCATGGGAGGTGTTGGTGCCACCCACGGGGCCGTTCGGGGGTTGTTTCAAGCATTCCCACAGTAACGCCATGTTTGGCCTAAGTCTAGAAATATGCAAATTACCGTCGTATTCACAAATCAGGAGTCCCATGGCTGCGTGGTCAGTTCCTATGAGTTACATTGGTCCCGTGGGAGGTGTTAGAGCCACATCTGGGGCCGTTCGGGGGCAGTTTTGGGTTTTCACCCTCTAACGCCATGTTTTTAAGCTTAAGCCTAGAAATATTCAAATTGTCGTCGTATTCTCAAATCGGGAGTCCCACTGCTGCGGGGCCAGTTCCTATGAGTTACATTGGTCCCGTGGGAGGTATTGGTGTCACCCATAGGGACGTTCGAGGGATGTTCTGTTTTCACCCTCTAATGCCATGTTTTTATGCCTATGTCCAGAAATATGCAAATTACCGTCGTATTCGCTAACCGGGACTCCCGGGGCTACGTGGTCAGTTCGTACGAATTACAATGGTCCCGTTGGAGGTGTGTGTCCCACCCATGGTGCCGTTCGTGGGCTTTTTCGAGTTTTCACCCTCTAATGCCATGTTTTTCAGCCTAAGTCTAGAAATATTCAAATTATCGTTGTATTCTCAAATCGGGAGTCCCGCGACAGCGAGGTCAGTTCTTACGAGTTACATTGGTCCCGTGGGAGGTGTTGCTGCCACCCACGGGGCCATTCGGGTTTTCTCCCACTAACGCCATGTTTTCCTTAAGTCCAAAAATATGCAAATTCTAAAATCGGGAGTCCCGGGCCTGCGTGGTCAGTTCCTGCGAGTTACATTGGTCCCGTGGGAGGTGTTGGTGCCACCCACGGGGCCGTTCGGGGGTTGTTTCGGGTTTTCTCCATCTAACGCCCTATTTTTAAGCCTAAGTCAAGAAATATAAAAATTATCATCGCATTCTCAAACTGGGAGCTTCGCGGCTACATGGTCAGTTCCTACGAGTTACATTGGCCCCATGGGAGGTGTTGGTGCCACCCACGGGGTCGTTCGGGTGCCGTTTTCGATTTTCACGCTCTAACGCCATGTTTTTAAGCCTAAGTCTAGAAATATGCAAATTATCGTCGTATTGTCAAAGTGGGAGTCCCGCGGCTGCGGGGTCAGTTCGTACGAGTTACATTGGTCCCGTGGGAGGTGTTGGTGCCACCCACGGGGCCGTTCGGGGGCTGTTTTAAGTTTTCACCCTCTAACGCCATGTTTTTAAGCCTAACTCTGGAAATACGCAAATTGTCATCATATTCTCAAATCGGGAGTTTCGTGGTTGCGAGGTCAGTTCCTACGAGTTACATTGGTCTCGTGGGAGGTGTTGGTGCCACCCACATGGCCGTTCGGGGGCTATTTCGGGTTTTCACCCTCTAACGCCATGTTTTTAAGCCTAAGTCTAAAAATATGCAAATTATCTTCGTATTCTTAAACCGGGAGTCCCGCGGCTACGTGGTCAGTTCCTACGAGTTACATTGGTCCCGTGGGAGGTGTTGGTGCCACCGACGAAGCCGTTCGGGGGTTGTTTCGAGTATTCCCCCACTAACGCCATGTTTTGCTTAAGTCTAGAAATATGCAAATTATCGTCGTATTCTCAAACTGGGAGTCCCGTGGCTGCGTGGTCATTTCCTACGAGTAACATTGGTCCCGTAGGAGGTGTTGGAACCACCTACGGGGACGATCGGGGGTGGTTTTGGGTTTTCATCCTCTAACGCCATGTTTTTAAGACTAAGTCTATAAATATGCAAATTATCATCGTATTCTCAAACCGGGAGTCCTGCTTCTGCGGTGTTAGTTCCAACGAGTTACATTGGTCCTATGGGAGGTGTCGGTGTCACCCATGGGGCCGTTTGGGAGCTGTTTAGAGTTTTCACCCTCTAACGGCATGTTTTTAATCCAAAGTCTAGAAATGTACAAATTATCGTCGTATTCTGAAATCGTGAGTCCCGCGGCTACAAGGTCAGTTCCTTCGAGTTATATTGGTCCCGTGGGAGGTGTTGGTGCCATCCACTGGGCCGTTAGGGGGATGTTTCTGGTTTTCACCCTCTAACGCCATGTTTTTAGGTCTAAGTCTAGAAATATACAAATTATCATTGTATTCTCAAATCGGGAGTCCCGCTGCTGCGGGGTCAGTTCCTACGAGTTACATTGGTCCCGTGGGAGGTGTTGGTGCCACCCACGGGGCCGTTCGGGGACTGTTTTGGGTTTTCACCCTTTAACGCCATGTTTTTAAGCCTAAGTCTAAAAATATGCAAATTATCGTCATATTCTCAAATTGGGAGTTGCGAGGTGCGTTTCAATTAGTTACATTGGTCCCGTGGGAGGTGTTGGTGCCACCCGCGTGGCCGTTCGGGGGCTGATTTTGGCTCTCACCCTCTAACGCCATGTTTTTAAGCCTAAGTCTAGAAATATGTAGATTTTTGTCGTGTTCTCAAATCGAGAGTCCCGCGGATCTGGGGTTAGTTCCTACGAGATACATTGGTCCCGTGGGAGATATTGGTACCACCCACGGGGCCTTTCGAGGGATGCTTCGGATTTTTACCCTCTAAAGTCATGTTATTAACATCGTATTCTCAAACTGGGAGTCCCGTGGGTGCGTGGTCAGTTCCCACGAGTTACATTGGTCCCGTGGGAGGTGTTGGTGCCACTCATGGGCCCGTTAGGGAGCTGTTTCGAGTTTCACCCTCTAACACCATGTTTTTAAGCCTAAGTCTAGAAATATGCAAATTATCATCGTATTCTTAAATCGGGAGTTCCGCGACTGTGAGGTTAGTAACTCCGAGTTACATTTGTCCCGTGGGAGGTGTTGGTGCCACCCATTGGGCCATTCGGGGGCTTTTTCGAGTTTTCACCCACTAACGCCATGTTTTTAAGCCTAAGTCTAGAAATATACAAATTATCATCATATTCTCAAATCAGGAGTCCCGCAGCTGCGGGGTCAATTCCTACGAGTTATGTTGGTCCCGTGGGAGTTGTTGGTGCCACCCACAGGGCCGTTCGGGGGATATTTCTGGTTTTCACCCTCTAACACCATGTTTTTAAGCTTAAGTCTATAAATATGCAAATTATCTTCGTATTCTCAAATCGAGAGTCCCACGGCTGCGGGGTCAGTTCGTACGAGTTAAGCCCTTATACTTTTGACTCATTTGAGTCTAGACTGTATAAGAGCTCATCTAGTTTGGAAATTGTGACAAAATTGTGTCCATCCTAGAAACCAAAGAGCCTCAGAGATTGTGTTGCTTCTTCTCCTATTCATCTTGCAATGATCCTGAGACTATAGCCATCACTCACACACTTAGAACTTAATTCTTGCATATCATATTGAACCTTTATGTGTATTAATGTGGTGAGTGTGTTTAAATCCCTTAATTTGATTTTTATTAATTTTTTTTGGAATTTTAAACATCTTTTAATTAAGGTTTTATTAAATTAAAACTTGATTTAAAAAGTCTTGGGTTAATATCTAAATATGTATTGTTGTGATTTTTGGCCTTAAGTTACTCTGGGTAGAAACCGAAAGCGCCAGAGACTCCAGGGTTGCTTTTGTAATTAGTTTGGGACGCGCGATTGCATTCGTCCTATGGCCAACACTTGCTGCTCTCTGATTGGCCACAGTTGTGTTTCTTTACAGACAAAACTTCGCATGTTTACAGCCCTTGGATCAACCCTTATCAATGGCCTGCATGTCGCCTGAGTGAATCCCCGTGTAAACCTTTAAGCCAATCATAGCCTGTTTAATCCACCGCCTGTTGTGAGGCCTTGGATTGAAGTCAAAGAAGCTTAACTCAATCTCAGACGTTGTTTTTGAACGATAGTCTGGAACCTTCTCCTCTTCCTATTTAAAGGACTCTCATCTTAGCCTTCGAAAGCTTTTGCCACTTTGAAATTTCTCAGAGAAAGAATAGAGAGAGAGAGAGAAGAGAGAGAGAGAAACCAAAGAGCCAAGTTAGAAACCCTAACTTCGTCTAAATCTTCTCCAACCTAAACCACTTACCTCTCCAAAAACACCATAACCAAATAAACACCATCCTTAGTGTTTCTTGAGTTTATGAGAGTTCGAGTTGAGTGATTTTTGGGTTGCTGTAACCTTGTGTTCATAAAATCTTATTTCCAACTTAGACACTTACTCAGATCTTGTTTCTGATTCAATAGAAATCATAGATCTGAAGTTTTTCATGTCACAACACACTTAGTTGCATTTTATTTCTCATCTTGAGAAGTTCGTTGTTGATTGTTTTCTGTTAAAACATTTTCTTTATACAGAATCAACAATAGATGTTTTTCGGTTTCTGTTTTTACAAAACTTAACCTGACCTAGTTGGATTCGCACTTGGAGGGTTTTCAATCTCCTAAATATTTTCAAAATTGATTGAAAAAGGTCTTGACCGATTTCTTAAGCAAGATCTCCGTGGAATCTGGGTTACATTGAAAGGTCAAAAGGTTTTTGGTTTTGTAAGAAAGAAAGATAAGAAACTCACTGCATATAGACTTTATATGTAATTTGTTAGGATTGTTTGTAACTAATAAGAGTGCGTGTGTGCATGCATGTGTTATAGAACACTTTTCACAAACATCTTCACACTACATACACTGAAAGTGTTGGCTATAAGATTTGGTGAACATAAGTCGACGTATACTGCTGAAACAAAGGAAGAGTTGACAAACTGAGAAGACTACATCAACAATCAAGATCTGCAGAAAAGTTTAAGGACGCCAGAGGGTATAATCCTGAACTTGTATAGACTTGTTATTGTGTGCATGTTAGTTAAATAGATTGTAATTCACATATTTGTTTTAGTGATATTTTCTTGTTTTACTCCGTAGAGGGAGTCGTGGATGTTTCCTCAAGGTTGAGGTTTTACCACGTTAAAAATCCTGAGTATTAATATTTCTACATCTTCTCACCACATTCTGATGTGTGCTGAGTTTAAAATATTTTAAACTGTTTACTAAAACTTGTTATCAAATCTTGTCCATATCTCGTACATAATTTTGTTAACACATCTTGTGTTCAAAATCAGTTTGATTTAAGTAAAGAGATTCTTCAACAAACTTTCGGAGTTGCTTAAATAGTTGATTTTCAATAAACGGCTTTGGCAACGCTATTTCAATTGGTATCAGAGCTTTTGGTGAACTTATTTAAAAAAGATCCTGAGTTTCTGAAACGGTTTTCTCAAAATCAATAATGGACGAGAAAAATGAAAGATATGGTAACTTGACCAGACCTCCAGTCTTTGATGGAACCAATTTTTCTTACTGGAAAGTAAGGATGATTGCTTTCATTCAAGGAACTTTGGGAGATGATGGCTGGGACATTATTGAAAATGGATACTTTTATCCTACTAAACCAGCCACTGAAGGAAGTAATGAGAGGATTAAGAAAATATTAAGTGAGTTTACTCAAGAAGAGAAACAAGTTTCTCGCAATAATAATAAAGGAAAGAATGCTATATTTATGTCTATAAATGAACATGAGTTCAAGAGAATCTCATCTTGTACCACTTCTAAGGAAGCATGGGATACCTTGATTACTGCCCATGAAGGAGACTATAGGGTTAAGGCTGCTAAAACTCAGATGTTAATTCAACAGTATAATTCTTTAATCATGTCTGAATCTGAGTCTTTTGATGACTTCTATATGAACCTGATTGATATTGTCACTAAACTGCATGCTAATGGTATAACTTATGATAGACAAGAAATTGTGTCTAAGATTCTGAGATCATTACCACAGAAATTTGACAATAAAAGATATGCTATTGAGGAAATGTGTGATATAAATCTCACTCCTGAATTACTCAGTAGTAAATTAAGAATTGTGGAAATGGAATTGGAGTTTAAGAAACAATTGACCCACACTCATAGGAAACATACCAATTCCAATCTTAGTTTTACTTCTAAGATGACTAAGCCTGAGTTAAACACTCCTAGTAATGATTCTGATGAGGACTTTGACTTAGAAAGTCTAGATAATCAGATTGCCCTAATGACAAAACAATTTAAGAAAATTGTTAAATTTAGAAACAGTATTGCAAATAGACAGGGAAAGTCTAATTATTCAACTCCTTCAAATCACAAGTCCCATGAGAAACCTCATGACAAACAGAACAAGGACAACACAAGACCTCACAGAGACCTCAAGAAGACTGAATGCTATAGATGTGGTAAACTAGGACACATTGCTCAAGACTGTAGAGTTAATTTAAATACCCAAAACAAACATTCTAGAGCCAACATCTGCAAAACATGGGATGACTCAAGTGACTCTGAAAATGAGGAACCTGAGACATCTGATGGTTTTGATCCTTGTTTATCCTTCTTTGCCAAAATCATATATAATGATGATATGCCTGTGCTTGATAGTGAGGATGAGTCTAGTAATTCTAGCTCTGTTGTCTTGAATCATACTTTAACTGGTTTAGATGCTTTACTTACTGAGAACATTAATACTTCTTCCTCGGGGTGTGTGAGTCAAAGGGGAATCGATACTGCTGATGTCAATGGGTGCGTGAGTTTAAGAAAGGAAACCTTAGGGGTCACTTCACACACCTCACTTAGTGACTCAGACAATGAAGATCTCCCAGATATACACACTCTATATTCTAAAACTCTAAAGAAAAGCACTAGACTAGAAAAGATTGTGAAAGATCTTACCAAAAAGCTAGAGGATCTAAGCCTGATGGTAAAACTGAATGCTGAAGAGTATACTACTCAATGCATGTCTCATGAAAGTGATATCAAAGTGTTTGATGAAAAACTGAAAACCTTGACTGAAGCAATTGAAATTCTGGAGAAAAAATACAAAGGGACATTATTAGAATTGGAACAAACCAAAGAAAAGACAGCAACTGTGTTAAAAAAATTTACAAAATTTGAAAACAATTCTAAATGTTTTGAGGAATTCATTGCTGAATTTAAAACCAATTCTGATGATCGAACTGGTATAGGGTTTTGCCCCAATTTGAAGACACAAACAAAACATGTTGAACCTATCAAATTTGTGTCAGGAGGCAAAAGACCTATTGAAACATGTCCAGACTTTCATTCACTAAAAACTGAGTTTGATCATCAAAACACTAACACTGGAGATGCAAGTTGCTCTAAGCATGAAAGTTTACCAAAGGGAAAATATGTCTGCCCCCCAATTAGGAAAAGTGAACCTGCTTTCAAACCTGTGCTACCTAGGAATAAAATTCAGCCTCAAAATTTCTCAAAACCTTTGTTTAGAGACTTTCCTAAGGTAAACCCCATTCTGAGCAATCTTTATTGCTCCTATTGTGATATATACGGACACTCTTTCGATGATTGCTATGCTAGGAGACTAATTAAGTCTATCTACAATACTTCCATGTATCAAAACTTTAACTATTCTAGGAGGAGTCGTAACAATTATGTCCTTCCCAGGCCACCAGACAAAAACTCAAACTATAGGAATAGAAAGACTAAACCTAAAAGGACATTTACTAGAAGGAATCCCAGAAACTTTTCTAAATCAAATGCTCAGGTGTTTAAATTTACTCAAAATCATGCGCAAAATGTTTTTCAACAAAAATCTAATGCTCGCAAATTTTATCAAATGAGAGCAAACAAGCGCAAACAGAAAACCAGAGCAATTTGGGTTAGAAAAGATGATCTAGTACCCCAGATGAAGTGTAATATTGTTATTTCTGCCTTAAAAGCTGAACTTACATCTTCTGGTTGGTATTTGGATTCTGGATGTTCCAAGAATATGACAGGTAATGATACAAAACTTTTAAATAAAACCCACTTTGATGGTGGAAAAGTTGTTTTTGGTGATGGAGTATCATCCCAGATCATAGGCAAAGGAACTCTTAAAGAAAAATGACTTCCTGTTCTTGAAAATGTTCTCTTAGTTAAAGGTCTTAAGGCTAATTTACTTAGCATTTCGCAATTTTGTGACTCAAACCATACTGTTACCTTTTCAAAGAACAATTGCAAGATTTTAAATGAAAAGGGAGAATGCGTAATTACAGGATTCAGGACTCCTGACAATTGTTATACTGTCATGTCTAGTTCTGAAATCTGTAATGTTGCCAGAATGGATGACAATGAGATATGGCATAACAGAATGGCTCACATTAATTACGAAAATTTGAGTAAATTGTCCTCTCAACAAATAGTTAGAGGAATACCAAAAATTAAACCTATTCATAACATTGTCTGTGGTCCCTGTCAAGAAGGAAAAATTGTTAAAGCACCTCATAAAAGGGTTAAAGATATCCTTACCTCTAGTCCCTTAGAACTCATCCATATGGACCTAATGGGTCCATCTCAAACTGTTAGTCTCTGTGGACACAGTTATATTCTAGTTATGGTTGAGGACTTCACCACATTCACTTGGGTAGCTTTCTTAAAACAGAAATCCGATACTTTTCAAACTTTTTTAAAGATTCTTTTACGGATTGAAAATGAGAAAGACACTCAAGTAAATAGAATACGAAGTGATAGAGGTGGTGAATTCAAAGACACTAGTATTATAGAATACTGTGACTATAATGGTTACAAACATGAGTTCAGTGCTCCTAAGACGCCTCAACAAAATGGTATAGCTAAGAGAAAGAATCGAACTCTTCAAGAGATGGCACGTGTCATGCTCCATGCCAAGAACTTACCTAAGTATTTTTGGGTAGAATCTATTCGTACAGCATGCCATCTTATTAATAGGGTCTACCTTAGAAAGAATTCCAAACAAACTCCTTATGAACTTTGGTACAATAAAAAGCCTAATCTTAAGTACCTTAGAACCTTTGGTAGTACCTGTTATGTGTGCAAAGATAGGGAACACTTATCTAAATTTGAGAGTAGGGGAGATAAAGCCATATTCTTAGGATATTCTCCTAACAGTAGAGCTTATCGGGTGTATAATCTTCGCACTAAAACCTTAATGGAATCCATAAATGTAATTGTTAGTGACACTACTGTAGAAAGCAAGACTAGTGAATTAACTATAGAAGAAGAATCGTCAAATATTTTAGAAAATGACTCTTCTGAAATAGATAATTCATTACCTATTGAGTCACCTGAAGTACCTAACTGGGTTTCTAAAGATCATCCCATAAACAACATAGTTGGTAACCCTAGTGAGCCAGTACGTACAAGATCCCAACTTAGAAATTATTCACTTTATGCATGCTTTGTTTCTCTTGTGGAACCAAAGAATGTAAATGAGGCATTGAATGACTCTCACTGGATTTCTGCTATGCAGGATGAACTTTTACAATTTGTCATTCATGATGTATGGTATCTTGTTCCACGTCCTGATCACAAAAAGGTTATTGGTACTCGTTGGATTTTCAAAAATAAAACTAATGAAAATGGGATGATAATTAGAAATAAAGCTAGACTAGTTGCTCAAGGTTATTCCCAAATAGAAGGAATTGATTTTAACGAGACGTTTGCTCCTGTTACTCATTTAGAATCAGTTCGTCTGCTTCTTGCTATAGCTTGTCACATGCATTTTACATTATATCAAATGGATGTTAAATCTGCGTTCCTAAATGGAATACTTGCCGAGGAAACCTATGTAGAACAACCTAAAGGGTTCATTGACCCTAATTATCCTAATCATGTATTTCGGTTGAAAAAGGCTTTATATGGTCTTAAGCAAGCTCCTAGAGCTTGGTATGAGCGCCTGTCCAGTTTTCTGCTGGATAAAGGTTTCAAAAGAGGTGGAAATGACCCAACCTTATTGGTCAAAGAGTTTGTCAAACACACTACTATCGCTCAAGTCTATGTAGACGATATCATATTTGGATCCACTTCTACCTCAGAAGTAAAATCTTTTGCTGAAATTATGAGTAAGGAATTTCAGATGTCCCTTATGGGGGAGTTACAGTTCTTCCTAGGTCTCCAAGTCAAACAACAACCAGATGGATTGTTTCTTTCGCAGACTAAGTACGCATTAGAGATAGTTAAGAAATTTGGCCTCGAGAGTGCTAAAAGTGCTAAAACACCTATGAGTACTACAGAAAAATTGTCAAAAGATGAAAATGGAAAATCTGTAGATCCTACTTTATATCGTAGTATGATTGGCACATTACTCTATCTGACTGCCTCGCGTCCTGGTATCATGTATGCTGTGTGTGTTTGTGCGCGCTATCAAAACAACCCCAAAGAGAGCCATTTAAACTCTATTAAACGGATAATTAAATATGTTAAAGGCACTCTAAATTTAGGAATTTGGTACACGAATGACACACCGAGCACTATTATTGGGTACACTGATGCTGATTGGGCTGGTTGTACTGATGATAGTAAAAGCACTTCAGGCGCATGTTGTTATATTGGTAATAACTTGGTAGGATGGAGTAGTAAAAAACAAAACTGCACATCTCTCTCGACTGCTGAATCTGAATACATAGCCGCTGGTAGCTGTTGTGCCCAATTATTATGGCTTAAACAAATGCTAAGTGATTATGGTATTCTAGAACCCACACTTCATCTCTATTGTGATAATCAAAGCGCGATTAATATTTCTAAGAACCCGGTTCAAAACTCGCGAACTAAGCACATTAAAATAAGACATCACTTTATTCGTGAATTAGTTGAAACCAAGGAATTAGAAATCAATTATCTTCCTACTGATCTACAACTTGCAGATTTATTTACCAAACCTCTTGATTATAATAGATTCATTTCTTTACGTAAATCTATTGGTATGATTTCTGTCGAGTAAATACCTGTTATATTTTCCAAGTTCCTTCCCTTTGTCCATTTGAGACAAAATGGGGGAGAAATTTGAGTCTATCTCTGCATATACTAAACAGCTTGATCTTAGTAATTCTTTGCAGGTATTCTTCTTGTACAGTCATTCTCTATTGTTATAATAGGATGTTAAACTGTATATAGTTGAGTTATGTAATTTTTGCTTTCTAGGATTTGGGTAGATAGAACTTTTATAGGAATAGGTTTTTCTTATTTGCTTGTCGCCCTACGAGTTCTAGATGACTCAAAGGAGATTTTGTCTCATATTTCCAAAGGGGGAGATTGAAGCCCTTATACTTTTGACTCATTTGAGTCTAGACTGTATAAGAGCTCATCTAGTTTGGAAATTGTGACAAAATTGTGTCCATCCTAGAAACCAAAGAGCCTCAGAGATTGTGTTGCGTCTTCTCCTATTCATCTTGTAATGATCCTGAGACTATAGCCATCACTCACACACTTAGAACTTAATTCTTGCATATCATATTGCACCTTTATGTGTATTAATGTGGTGAGTGTGTTTAAATCCCTTAATTTGATTTTTATTAATTTTTTTGGGAATTTTAAACATCTTTTAATTAAGGTTTTATTAAATTAAAACTTGATTTAAAAAGTCTTGGGGTTAATATCTAAATATGTATTGTTGTGATTTTTGGCCTTAAGTTACTCTGGGTAGAAACCGAAAGCGCCAGAGACTCCAGGGTTGGCTTTGTAATTAGTTTGGGACGCGCGATTGCATTCGTCCTATGGCCAACACTTGCTTCTCTCTGATTGGCCAGAGTTGTGTTTCTTAACAGAGACAAAACTTCGCATGTTTACAGCCCTTGGATCAACCCTTATCAATGGCCTGCATGTCGCCTGAGTGAATCCCCGTGTAAACCTTTAAGCCAATCACAGCCTGTTTAATCCACCGCCTGTTGTGAGCCCTTGGATTGAAGTCAAAGAAGCTTAACTCAATCTCAGACGTTGTTTTTGAACGATAGTCTGGAACCTTCTCCTCTTCCTATTTAAAGGACTCTCATCTCAGCCTTCGAAAGCTTTTGCCACTTTGAAATTTCTCAGAGAAAGAATAGAGAGAGAGAGAGAAGAGAGAGAGAGAAACCAGAGAGCCAAGTTAGAAACCCTAACTTCGTCTAAATCTTCTCCAACCTAAACCACTTACCTCTCCAAAAACACCATAACCAAATAAACACCATCCTTAGTGTTTCTTGAGTTCTTACGAGTAACATTGGTCTTGTGTGAGGTGTTGGTGCCACCACCGAGGCCGATCGGGGGCCGTTTTGGGTTTTCACCCTCTAACGCCATGCTTTTAAGCCTAAGCCTAGAAATATGCAAATTATCATCGTATTCTAAAACCGGGAGTCGCGCGGATGCGGGGTCAATTCCTACGAGTTACGTTGGTCCCGGGGGAGGTGTTGGTGCCACCCACGGGGCCGTTCTAGGGATGCTTCGGGTTTTAACCCTCTAAAGTCGTGTTTTTAAGCCTAACTCTAGAAATATGCAAATTATCATCGTATTCTCTAATCAGGAGTCTCGTGGATGCGTGGTCAGTTCCTACGAGTTACATTGGTCCTGTGGGAGGTGTTGGTGCCACCCACGGGGACGTTAGGGTGCTGTTTCGAGTTTTCACCATCTAACGCCATATTTTTAAGCCTCAGTCTAGAAATATGCAAATTATCATCGTATTCTCAAACCGAGAGTCCCATTGCTACGCGGTCAGTTCCTATGAGTTACATTGGTCCCGTGGGAGGTGTTGGTGCCACCTACGGGGCCATTCAGGGGTTGTTTTGGGTTTTTACCCTCTATGGCCTTATTTTTAAGCCTAAGTCAAGAAACTTGGAAATTATCATCGTATTCTCAAATTGGGAGTCCTGCGGCTGCGAGGTCACTTCCTACGAGTTACATTGGTCCCGTGGGAGGTGTTGGTGCCACCCACGGGGCCGTTAGCGGGCTGTTTTGAGTTTTCACCCTCTAACGCCATGTTTTTAAGCCTAAGTCTAGAAATATGAAAATTATCATCATATTCCGAAACCGAGAGTCCTGCGGCTCCACGGTCAGTTCCTATGAGTTACATTGGTCCCATGGAAGGTGTTAATGCCACCCACGGGGCCGTTCGGGGGCAGTTTCGTGTTTTCACCCTCTAATGCCATGTTTTTAAGCGTAAGTCTAGAAATATGCAATTTTGTATCGTATTCTCAAACCGGGAGTTCCGCGGCTGCGGGGTCAGTTCCTATGAGTTACATTGGTCCCGTGGGAGGTGTTGATGCCACCCACGGGCCGTTTGGGGGATGTTTTGGGTTTTCACCCTCTAACGCCATGCTTTTAAGCCTAAGTCTAGAAATATGCAAATTATCATTGTATTCTCAAACAGGGAGTCCCGCGGATGCGGGGTCAGTTCCTATGAGTTACATTGGTCCCGTGGGTGGTGTTGGTGCCTCCCACGTGGCCGTTCGGGGGCAGTTTCGTGTTTTCGCCCTCTAAGGCCATGTTTTTAAGCCTAACACTAGAAATATGAAAATAATCATCGTATTCTCAAATCGGGAGTTCCGTGGCTGCGTGGTCAGTTCTTACGAGTTACATTGGTCTTGTGTGAGGTGTTGGTGCCACCACCGAGGCCGATCAGGGGTTGTTTTGGGTTTTCACCCTCTAACGCCATGCTTTTAAGCCTAAGCCTAGAAATATGCAAATTATCATCGTATTCTAAAACCGGGAGTCGAGCGGATACGGGGTTAATTCCTACGAGTTACGTTGGTCCCGGGGGAGGTGTTGGTGCCACCCACGGGGCCGTTCGGGGGATGCTTCGGGTTTTAACCCTCTAAAGTCATGTTTTTAAGCCTAACTCTAGAAATATGCAAATTATCATCGTATTCTCTAATCGGAAGTCTCGTGGCTGCGTGGTCAGTTCCTACGAGTTACATTGGTCCTGTGGGACGTGTTGGTGCCACCCACGGGGACGTTGGGGTTCTGTTTCGAGTTTTCACCATCTAACGCCATATTTTTAAGCCTCAGTCTAGAAATATGCAAATTATCGTCGTATTCTCAAACCGAGAGTCCCGTTGCTACGCGATCAGTTCCTATGAGTTACATTGGTCCCGTGGGAGGTGTTGGTGCCACCTACGGGTCCATTCAGGGGTTGTTTTGGGTTTTTACCCTCTATGGCCTTATTTTTAAGCCTAAGTCAAGAAACTTGGAAATTATCATCGTATTCTCAAATTGGGAGTCCTGCGGCTGCGAGGTCACTTCCTACGAGTTACATTGGTCCCGTGGGAGGTGTTGGTGCCACCCACGGGGCCGTTAGCGGGCTGTTTTGAGTTTTCACCCTCTAACGCCATGTTTTTAAGCCGAAGTCTAGAAATATGAAAATTATCATCATATTCTGAAACCGAGAGTCCTGCGGCTCCGCGGTCAGTTCCTATGAGTTACATTGGTCCAATGGAAGGTGTTAATGCCACCCACGGGGCCGTTCGGGGGCAGTTTCGTGTTTTCACCCTCTAATGCCATGTTTTTAAGCGTAAGTCTAGAAATATGCAATTTTGTATCGTATTCTCAAACCGGGAGTTCCGCGGCTGCGGGGTCAGTTCCTATGAGTTACATTGGTCCCGTGGGAGGTGTTGATGCCACCCACGGGCCTTTTGGGGGATGTTTTGGGTTTTCACCCTCTAACGCCATGCTTTTAAGCCTAAGTCTAGAAATATGAAAATTATCATCGTATTCTCAAATAGGGAGTCCCGCGAATGCGGGGTCAGTTCCTATGAGTTACATTGGTCCCGTGGGTGGTGTTGGTGCCACCCACGGGGCCGTTCGGGGGCAGTTTCGTGTTTTCGCCCTCTAAGGCCATGTTTTTAAGCCTAACACTAGAAATATGAAAATAATCATCGTATTCTCAAATCGGGAGTTCCGTGGCTGCGTGGTCAGTTCTTACGAGTAACATTGGTCTTGTGTGAGGTGTTGGTGCCACCCCCGAGGCCGATCGGGGGCTGTTTTGGGTTTTCACCCTCTAACGCCATGCTTTTAAGCCTAAGCCTAGAAATATGCAAATTATCGTTGTATTCCCAAATCTGGAGTCCCGTGGCTGCGTGGTCAGTTCCTACGAGTTACATTGGTCCTGTGGGAGGTGTTGGTGCCACCCACGGGGACGTTAGGATGCTGTTTCGAGTTTTCACCATCTAACGCCATATTTTTAAGCCTCAGTCTAGAAATATGCAAATTATCATCGTATTCTCAAACCGAGAGTCCCGTTGCTACGCGGTCAGTTCCTATGAGTTACATTTGTCCCGTGGGAGGTGTTGGTGCCACCTACGGGGCCATTCAGGGGTTGTTTTGGGTTTTTACCCTCTATGGCCTTATTTTTAAGCCTAAGTCAAGAAACTTGGAAACTATCATCGTATTCTCAAATTGGGAGTCCTGCGGCTGCGAGGTCACTTCCTACGAGTTACATTGGTCCCGTGGGAGGTGTTGGTGCCACCCACGGGGCCGTTAGCAGGCTGTTTTGAGTTTTCACCCTCTAACGCCATGTTTTTAAGCCTAAGTCTAGAAATATGAAAATTATCATCATATTCTGAAACCGAGAGTCCTGCGGCTCCGCGGTCAGTTCCTATGAGTTACATTGGTCCAATGGAAGGTGTTAATGCCACCCACGGGGCCGTTCGGGGGCAGTTTCGTGTTTTCACCCTCTAATGCCATGTTTTTAAGCGTAAGTCTAGAAATATGCAATTTTGTATCATATTCTCAAACCGGGAGTTCCGCGGCTGCGGGGTCAGTTCCTATGAGTTACATTGGTCCCGTGGGAGGTGTTGATGCCACCCACGGGCCTTTTGGGGGATGTTTTGGGTTTTCACCCTCTAACGCCATGCTTTTAAGCCAAAGTCTAGAAATATGCAAATTATCATCGTATTCTCAAACAGGGAGTCCCGCGAATGCGGGGTCAGTTCCTATGAGTTACATTGGTCCCGTGGGTGGTGTTGGTGCCACCCACGGGGCCGTTCGGGGGCAGTTTCGTGTTTTCACCCTCTAAGGCCATGTTTTTAAGCCTAACACTAGAAATATGAAAATAATCATTGTATTCTCAAATCGGGAGTTCCGTGGCTGCGTGGTCAGTTCTTATGAGTAACATTGGTCTTGTGTGAGGTGTTGGTGCCACCCCCGAGGCCGATCGGGGGCTGTTTTGGGTTTTCACCCTCTAACGCCATGCTTTTAAGCCTAAGCCTAGAAATATGCAAATTATCGTTGTATTCCCAAATCTGGAGTCCCGTGGCTGCGTGGTCAGTTCCTACGAGTTACATTGGTCCTGTGGGAGGTGTTGGTGCCACCCACGGGGACGTTAGGATGCTGTTTCGAGTTTTCACCATCTAACGCCATATTTTTAAGCCTCAGTCTAGAAATATGCAAATTATCATCGTATTCTCAAACCGAGAGTCCCGTTGCTACGCGGTCAGTTCCTATGAGTTACATTTGTCCCGTGGGAGGTGTTGGTACCACCTACGGGGCCATTCAGGGGTTGTTTTGGGTTTTTACCCTCTATGGCCTTATTTTTAAGCCTAAGTCAAGAAACTTGGAAATTATCATCGTATTCTCAAATTGGGAGTCCTGCGGCTGCGAGGTCACTTCCTACGAGTTACATTGGTCCCGTGGGAGGTGTTGGTGCCACCCACGGGGCCGTTAGCGGGTTGTTTTGAGTTTTCACCCTCTAACGCCATGTTTTTAAGCCGAAGTCTAGAAATATGAAAATTATCATCATATTCTGAAACCGAGAGTCCTGCGGCTCCGCGGTCAGTTCCTATGAGTTACATTGGTCCCATGGAAGGTGTTAATGCCACCCACGGGGCCGTTCGGGGGCAGTTTCGTGTTTTCACCATCTAATGCCATGTTTTTAAGCTTAGTCTAGAAATATGCAATTTTGTATCGTATTCTCAAACCGGGAGTTCCGCGGCTGCGGGGTCAGTTCCTATGAGTTACATTGGTCCCGTGGGAGGTGTTGATGCCACCCACGGGCCTTTTGGGGGATGTTTTGGGTTTTCACCCTCTAACGCCATGCTTTTAAGCCTAAGTCTAGAAATATGCAAATTATCATCGTATTCTCAAACAGGGAGTCCCGCGAATGCGGGGTCAGTTCCTATGAGTTACATTGGTCCCGTGGGTGGTGTTGGTGCCACCCACGGGGCCGTTCGGGGGCAGTTTCGTGTTTTCGCCCTCTAAGGCCATGTTTTTAAGCCTAACACTAGAAATATGAAAATAATCATCGTATTCTCAAATCGGGAGTTCCGTGGCTGCGTGGTCAGTTCTTACGAGTAACATTGGTCTTGTGTGAGGTGTTGGTGCCACCCCCGAGGCCGATCGGGGGCTGTTTTGGGTTTTCACCCTCTAACGCCATGCTTTTAAGCCTAAGCCTAGAAATATGCAAATTATCGTCGTATTCTAAAACCGGGAGTCGCGCGGATGCGGGGTCAATTCCTACGAGTTACGTTGGTCCCGGGGAGGTGTTGGTGCCACCCACGGGGCCGTTCGGGGGATGCTTCGGGTTTTAACCCTCTAAAGTCGTGTTTTTAAGCCTAACTCTAGAAATATGCAAATTATCATCTTATTCTCTAATCAGGAGTCTCGTGGATGCGTGGTCAGTTCCTACGAGTTACATTGGTCCTGTGGGAGGTGTTGGTGCCACCCACGGGGACGTTAGGGTGCTGTTTCGAGTTTTCACCATCTAACGCCATATTTTTAAGCCTCAGTCTAGAAATATGCAAATTATCATCGTATTCTCAAACCGAGAGTCCCGTTGCTACGCGGTCAGTTCCTATGAGTTATTGGTCCCGTGGGAGGTGTTGGTGCCACCTACGGGGCCATTCAGGGGTTGTTTTGGGTTTTTACCCTCTATGGCCTTATTTTTAAGCCTAAGTCAAGAAACTTGGAAATTATCATCGTATTCTCAAATATGGAGTCCTGCGGCTGCGAGGTCACTTCCTACGAGTTACATTGGTCCCGTGGGAGGTGTTGGTGCCACCCACGGGGCCGTTAGCGGGCTGTTTTGAGTTTTCACCCTCTAACGCCATGTTTTTAAGCCTAAGTCTAGAAATATGAAAATTATCATCATATTCTAAAACCGAGAGTGCTGCGGCTGCGCGGTCAGTTCCTATGAGTTACATTGGTCCCATGGAAGGTGTTAATGATACCCACGGGGCCGTTCGGGGGCAGTTTCGTGTTTTCACCCTCTAATGCCATGTTTTTAAGCGTAAGTCTAGAAATATACAATTTTGTCATCGTATTCTCAAACCGGGAGTTCTGCGGCTGCGGGGTCATTTCCTATGAGTTACGTTGGTCCCGTGGGAGGTGTTGATGCCACCCACGGGCCGTTTGGGGGATGTTTTGGGTTTTCACCCTCTAACGCCATGCTTTTAAGCCTAAGTCTAGAAATATGCAAATTATCATCGTATTCTCAAACAGGGAGTCCCGCGAATGCGGGGTCAGTTCCTATGAGTTACATTGGTCCCGTGGGTGGTGTTGGTGCCACCCACGGGGCCGTTCGGGGGCAGTTTCGTGTTTTTGCCCTCTAACGCCATGTTTTTAAGCCTAACACTAGAAATATGAAAATAATCATCGTATTCTCAAATCGGGAGTTCCGTGGCTGCGTGGTCAGTTCTTACGAGTTACATTGGTCCTGTGTGAGGTGTTGGTGCCACCCCCGAGGCCGATCGGGGGCTGTTTTGGGTTTTCACCCTCTAACGCCATGCTTTTAAGCCTAAGCCTAGAAATATGCAAATTATCATCGTATTCTAAAACCGGGAGTCGCGCGGATGCGGGGTCAATTCCTACGAGTTACGTTGGTCCCGGGGGAGGTGTTGGTGCCACCCACGGGGCCGTTCGGGGGATGCTTCGGGTTTTAATCCTCTAAAGTCATGTTTTTAAGCCTAACTCTAGAAATATGCAAATTATCATCGTATTCTCTAATCGGGAGTCTCTTGGCTACGTGGTCAGTTCCTACGAGTTACATTGGTCCTGTGGGAGGTGTTGGTGCCACCCACGGGGACGTTAGGGTGCTGTTTCGAGTTTTCACCATCTAACGCCATATTTTTAAGCCTCAGTCTAGAAATATGCAAATTATCGTCGTATTCTCAAACCGAGAGACCCATTGCTACGCGGTCAGTTCCTATGAGGTACATTGGTCCCGTGGGAGGTGTTGGTGCCACCTACGGGGCCATTCAGGGGTTGTTTTGGGTTTTTTCCCTCTATGGCCTTATTTTTAAGCCTAAGTCAAGAAACTTGGAAATTATCATCGTATTCTCAAATTGGGAGTCCTGCGGCTGCGAGGTCACTTCCTACGAGTTACATGGGTCCCGTGGGAGGTGTTGGTTCCACAAACGGGGTCGTTCGGGGACTATTTTGGGTTTTCACCCTCTAACGCCATGCTTTTAAGCCTAAGACTATAAATATACAAATTGTCATCATATTCTCAAATCGGGAGTCCCGTGGCTTCGTGGTCAGTTCCTACGAGTTACATTGGTCCCGTGGGAGGTGTTGGTGCCACCCACGGGGCCGTTCGGGGGCAGTTTTGGGTTTTCACCCTCTAACGCCATGTTTTTAAGCCTAAGTCTAGAAATATGCAAATTGTCGTCTTATTGTCAAACCGGGAGTTCCACGGCTGGGGGGTCAGTTCCAATGAGTTACATTGGTTCCGTGGGAGGTGTTGGTGCCACCCAGAGGGCCATTCGGGGGATGTTTCGGGTTTTCACCTGCTAACACCACGGTTTTTGGCCTAAGTCTAGAAATATGCAAATTATCATCGTATTCTCAAATCGGGAGTCTCGCATCTGCGGGGTCAGTTCGTATGAGTTACATTGGTCCCGTGGGAGGTGTTGGTGCCACCCATGGGGCCGTTCGGGGGCTGTTTTATGTTTTCACCCTCTAACGCCATGTTTTTAGGCCTAAGTCTAGAAATATGCAAATTATCGTTGTATTCTCAAACCGAGAGTTCTGTGGTTGCGTGGTCAGTTCCTACGGGTTACATTGGTCCCGTGGGAGATGTTGGTGCCACCCACGAGGCCGTTCGGGGACTGTTTTGGGTTTTCACCCTCTAACGCCATGTTTTAAAGCCTAAGAATAAAAATATGAAAATTATCATTATATTCTCAAACCGGGAGTCCCGTGGCGGCGTGGTCAGTTCCTACGAGTTACATTGGCCCCGTGGGAGGGGTTGGTGCTAACCACGAGGCAGTTCGGGGGATGCTTCGGGTTTTCACCCTCTAAAGTCATGTTTTTAATCCTAACTCTAGAAATATGTAAATTATCGTCGTATTCTCAAATCGGGAGTCCCATGGCTGCGTGGTCAGTTGCTACGAGTTACATTGGTCCCGTGGGAGGTGTTGGTGCCACCCACAGGGACGTTAGGGTGCTGTTTCGAGTTTTCACCATCTAACGCCATGTTTTTAAGCCTAAGTCTAGAAATATGCAAATTAGCGTCATATTCTGAAACCGAGAGTCCCGTTGTTGCGCGATCAGCTCCTATGAGTTCCATTGGTCCTGTGGGAGGTGTTGGTGCCACCCACGGGGCCATTCGGGGGCTGTTTAGGGTCTTTACCCTCTAATGCCTTATTTTTAAGCCTAAGTCAAGAAATATGGAAATTATCATCATATTCTCAAACTGGGAGTCTCGCGGCTGCGAGGTCACTTCCTACGAGTTACATTGCTCCCGTGGGAGGTGTTGGTGCCACCCACGGGGCCGTTAGCGGGCTGTTTTGAGTTTTCACCCTCTAACGCCATGTTTTTAAGCCTAAGTATAGAAATATGCAAATTAACGTCATATTCTCAAACTGAGAGTCCTGCGGCTGTGCGATCAGTTCCTATGAGTTACATTGGTCCCGTGGGAGGTGTTGGTGCCACACACGGGGCCATTCGGGGGCTATTTTGGGTTTTCACCCTCTAACGCCATGCTTTTATGCCTAAGACTAGAAATATGCAAATTATCCTCGTATTCTCAAACCGGGAGTCCCGCTGATGCGGGGTGAGTTCCTATGAGTTACATTGGTCCCTTGGGAGGTGTTCGTTCCACCCACGGGGCCGTTCAGGGGAAGTTTCGTGTTTTCACCCTCTAACGCCATGTCTTTAACCCTAACTCTAAAAACATGCAAATTCTCATCATATTCTCAAATCGGGAGTCCTGTGGCTACGTGGTAAGTTCGTATGACTTACATTGGTCCCGTGGGAGGTGTTGGTGCTGCCCACGGGGCCGTTAGGGGGCTGTTTCGAGTTTTCACCCTCTGACGCCATGTTTTTAATCCTAAGTCTAAAAATATGCAATTTATAATCGTATTCTTAAATCGAGAGTCCCGTTGATATGCGGTCAGTTCCTATGAGTTACATTGGTCCTGTGGGAGGTATTGGTGCCACCCACGGGGTCGTTCGGGGGCTGTTTTGGGTTTTCACCCTCTAACGCCATGCTTTTAAGCCTAACTCTAGAAATATGCAAATTATCGTCGTATTCTCAAACCAGGACTCCCGCGGATGTAGGGTCAGTTCCTATGAGTTACATTGGTCCCGTGGGAGGTGTTGGTGCCACACACGGGGCCGTTCGGGGGCTGTTTTTGGTTTTTACCCTCTAACGTCATGTTTTAAGCCTAAGTCTAGAAATATGCAAATTATCATTTTATTCTCAAACTGGGAGTCCCGCGGCTGTGAGGTCACTTCCTACGAGTTACATTAGTCTCGTGGGAGGTATTGGTGCCACCCACGGGGAGGTTCGGGGGCTGTTTCGGATATTCCCCCATTAACGCCATGTTTTGCCTAAGTTTAGAAAAATGCAAATTATAGTTGTATTCTCAAATCGGGAGTCCCATGGCTGCGCAGTCAGTTCCTACGAGTTATATTGGTCCGTGGGAGGTGTTCGTGCCACCCACGGAGACGTTCGGGGGCTGTTTTGAGTTTTCACTCTCTAACGCAATGTTTTTAAGCCTAAGTCTATAAATATACAAATTATCGTCGTATTCTCAAACCGGGAGTACCGCTGCTGTGTGGTCAGTCTGTACGAGTTACATTGGTCCCGTGGGAGGTGTTGGTGCCACCTATGGGGCCATTCGGGAGCTGTTTTGGTTTCTCACCCTCAAACGCCATGTTTTTAAGCATAAGTCTAGAAATATGCAAATAATCATCGTATTCTCAAATTGAGAGCCCCACGGTTGCGAGGTCAGTTCCTACGAGATACATTGGTCCCGTGGGAGGTGTTGGTGCCACCCACGAGGCCGTTCGGGGGCTATTTCCGGTTTTCTCCCTCTAATGCCATGTTTTTAAGCCTAAGTCTACAAATATGCAAATTATCATTGTATTCTCAAATCGGGAGTCCCGTGGCTGCGTGGTCAGTTCCTACGAGATACATTGGTCCCGTGGGAGGTGTTGGTGACACGGGGCTGTTATGGGGTTGTTTTGAGTTTTCACCCTCTAACGCCATGTTTTTAAGCGTAAGTTTAGAAATATCCAAATTATCATCGTATTCACAAACTTGGATTCCCGCGGCTGCGGGGTCAGTTACTACGAATATCATTGGTCCCGTGGGAGGTGTTGGTGCCACCCACGGGGCCGTTTGGGGGCTGTTTCAAGTTTTCACCCTCTAACGCCATGTTTTTAAGCCTAAGTCTAGAAATAGGCAAATTATCATCGTATTCTCAAACCGAGAGTGTGGCGGCTGCGAGGTTAGTTCCTTTGAGTTATATTGGTCCCGTGGGAGGTGTTGGTGTCACGCACGGGGCCGTTTGGGGGATGTTTCGGGTTTTCACATTCTAACGACATGCTTTTAGGCCTAACTCTAGAAATATGCAAATTTTCATCGTATTCTCAAACCGAGATTCCCGCGGCTACGGGGTCAGTTCCTACGAGTTACATTGATCCCGTGGGACATGTTGGTGCCACCCACGGGGCCGTTTGGTGTCTATTTTTGGTTTTCACCCTCTAACGCCATGTTTTTAAGCCTAAGTCTAGAAATATACAATTTATCATCATATTCTCAAACCGGAAGTCTTGTGGATGTGTGGTGAGTTCCTACGAGATATATTGGTCTCGTGGGAGGTGTTGGTGCCACCCACGGGGCTGTTCGGGGGCTGTTTTACTTTTTCACCCTCTAACGCCATGTTTTTAATCCTAAATTTACAAATATGCAAATTAACATCATTTTCTCAAATCGAGAGTCTCGCGGCTGCGAGGTCAGTTACTACGAGTTACATTGGTCCCGTGGGAGGTGTTGGTACCACCCACGGGGTCGTTCGGGGGATGCTTCGGGTTTTCAACCTCTAAAGTCATGTTTTTAAGCCTAACTCTAGAAATATGCAAATTATCGTTGTATTCTCAAACCGGGAGTCTTGTGGCTGTGGGGTCAGTTCCTACGAGTTACATTGGTCCCGTGGGACGTGTTGGTGCCACCCACGGGGCCGTTCGTGGGCTATTTCGAGTTCTCACCTCTAACGCCATGTATTTAAACCTAAGTCTTGATATATGCAAATTATTGTCATATTCTCAAACTGAGAGTCCTGTGGCTGCGGGGTCAGTTCCTACGAGTTACATTAGTCCCGTGGGAGGTGTTGGTGCCACCCACGGGGCCGTTCGGGGGCTGTTTTGCATTTTCACCCTCTAACGCAATGATTTTAAACCTAATTCTAGAAATATGCAAATTATCATCGTATTCTCAAACCGGGAGCCCCACGGATGCGGGGTCAGTTCCTAGGAGTTACGTTGGTCCCGTGGGAGGTGTTGATGCCACCCACGGGCCGTTTGGGGGATGTTTTGGGTTTTCTCCCTCTAACGCCATGCTTTTAAGCCTAAGTCTAGAAATATGCAAATTATCATCGTATTCTCAAACAGGGAGTCCCGCGGATGCGGGGTCAGTTCCTATGAGTTACATTGGTCCCGTGGGTGGTGTTGGTGCCACCCACGGGGCCGTTCGGGGGCAGTTTCGTGTTTTCGCCCTCTAACGCCATGTTTTTAAGCCTAACACTAGAAATATGAAAATAATCATCGTATTCTCAAATCGGGAGTTCCGTGGCTGCGTGGTTAGTTCTTACGAGTTACATTGGTCTTGTGTGATGTGTTGGTGCCACCCCCGAGGCTTATCGGGGGCTGTTTTGGGTTTTCACCCTCTAACGCCATGCTTTTAAGCCTAAGCCTAGAAATATGCAAATTATCGTCGTATTTTAAAACCGGTAGTCGCGCGGATGCGGGGTCAATTCCTACGAGTTACGTTGGTCCCGGGGGAGGTGTTGGTGCCACCCACGGGGCCGTTCGGGGGATGCTTCGGGTTTTAATCCTCTAAAGTCATGTTTTTAAGCCTAACTCTAGAAATATGCAAATTATCATCGTATTCTCTAATCGGGAGTCTCGTGGCTGCGTGGTCAGTTCCTACGAGTTACATTGGTCCTGTGGGAGGTGTTGGTGCCACCCACGGGGACGTTAGGGTGCTGTTTCGAGTTTTCACCATCTAACGCCATATTTTTAAGCCTCATTCTAGAAATATGCAAATTATCGTCGTATTCTCAAACTGAGAGTCCCGTTGCTACGCGGTCAGTTCCTATGAGTTACATTGGTCCCGTGGGAGGTGTTGGTGCCACCTACGGGGCCATTCAGGGGTTGTTTTGGGTTTTTTCCCTCTATGGCCTTATTTTTAAGCCTAAGTCAAGAAACTAGGAAATTATCATCGTATTCTCAAATTAGGAGTCCTGCGGCTGCGAGGTCACTTCCTACGAGTTACATTGGTCCCGTGGGAGGTGTTGGTGCCACCCACGGGGTCGTTAGCGGGCTGTTTTGAGTTTTCACCCTCTAATGTCATGTTTTTAATCCTAAGTCTAGAAATATGCAAATTATCATCGTATTCTCAAACCGAGAGTCCTCCGGCTGCGCGGTCAGTTCTTATGAGTTATATTGGTCCCGTGGGAGGTGTTGGTGCCACACACGGGGCCGTTCGGGGACTATTTTGGGTTTTCACCCTCTAACGCCATGCTTTTAAGCCTAAGACTATAAATATACAAATTATCATCATATTCTCAAATCGGGAGTCCCGTGGCTGCGTGGTCAGTTCCTACGAGTTACATTGGTCCCGTGGGAGGCGTTGGTGCCACCCACGGGGCCGTTCGGGGGCAGTTTTGGGTTTTCACCCTCTAACGCCATGTTTTTAAGCCTAAGTCTAGAAATATGCAAATTGTCGTCTTATTCTCAAACCGGGAGTTCCACGGCTGGGGGGTCAGTTCCTACGAGTTACATTGGTTCCGTGGGAGGTGTTGGTGCCACCCATAGGGCCATTCGGGGGATGTTTCGGGTTTTCACCCTCTAACACCACAGTTTTTGGCCTAAGTCTAGAAATATGCAAATTATCATCGTATTCTCAAATCGGGAGTCTCGCATCTGCGGGGTCAGTTCGTATGAGTTACATTGGTCCCGTGGGAGGTGTTGGTGGCACCCATGGGGCCGTTCGGGGGCTGTTTTATGTTTTCACCCTCTAACGCCATGTTTTGAGGCCTAAGTCTAGAAATACACAAATTATCGTTGTATTCTCAAACCGAGAGTTCTGTGGCTGCGTGGTCAGTTCCTACGGGTTACATTGGTCCCGTGGGAGGTGTTGGTGCCACACACGGGGCCGTTCGGGGGCTATTTTGGGTTTTCACCCTCTAACGCCATGCTTTTATGCCTAAGACTAGAAATATACAAATTATCGTCGTATTCTCAAATCGGGAGTCCCGCTGATGCGGGGTGAGTTCCTATGAGTTACATTGGTCCCTTGGGCGGTGTTGGTTCCACCCACGGGGCCGTTCAGGGGAAGTTTCGTGTTTTCACCCTCTAACGCCATGTTTTTAACCCTAACTCTAAAAATATGCAAATTCTCATCATATTCTCAAATCGGGAGTCATGTGGCTACGTGGTACGTTCCTATGACTTACATTGGTCCCGTGGGAGGTGTTGGTGCTGCCCACGGGGCCGTTAGGGGGCTGTTTCGAGTTTTCACCCTCTGACGCCATGTTTTTAATCCTAAGTCTAAAAATATGCAATTTATAATCGTATTCTTAAATCGAGAGTCCCGTTGATATGCGGTCAGTTCCTATGAGTTACATTGGCCCTGTGGGAGGTATTGGTGCCACCCACGGGGTCGTTCGGGGGCTGTTTTGGGTTTTCACCCTCTAATGCCATGCTTTTAAGCCTAAGTCTAGAAATATGCAAATTATCGTCGTATTCTCAAACCAGGACTCCCGCGGATGTAGGGTCAGTTCCTATGAGTTACATTGGTCCCGTGGGAGGTGTTGGTGCCACACACGGGGCCGTTCGGGGGCTGTTTTTGGTTTTTACCCTCTAATGTCATGTTTTAAGCCTAAGTCTAGAAATATGCAAATTATCATTTTATTCTCAAACTGGGAGTCCCGCGGCTGCGAGGTCACTTCCTACGAGTTACATTGGTCTCGTGGGAGGTATTGGTGCCACCCACGGGGAGGTTCGGGGGCTGTTTCGGATATTCCCCCATTAACGCCATGTTTTGCCTAAGTCTAGAAAAATGCAAATTATAGTCGTATTCTCAAATCGGGAGTCCCATGGCTGCGCAGTCAGTTCCTACGAGTTATATTGGTCCGTGGGAGGTGTTGGTGCCACCCTCGGAGACGTTCGGGGGCTGTTTCGAGTTTTCACTCTCTAACGCAATGTTTTTAAGCCTAAGTCTATTAATATACAAATTATCGTCGTATTCTCAAACTGGGAGTACCGCTGCTGTGTGGTCAGTCCGTACGAGTTACATTGGTCCTGTGGGAGGTGTTGGTGCCACCTATGGGGCCATTCGGGAGCTGTTTTGGTTTCTCACCCTCAAACGCCGTGTTTTTAAGCATAAGTCTAGAAATATGCAAATAATCGTCGTATTCTCAAATTGAGAGCCCCGCGGTTGCGAGGTCAGTTCCTACGAGATACATTGGTCCCGTGGGAGGTGTTGGTGCCACCCACGAGGCCGTTCGGGGGCTATTTTCGGTTTGCTCCCTCCAATGCCATGTTTTTAAGCCTAAGTCTAGAAATATGCAAATTATCATTGTATTCTCAAATCGGGAGTCCCGTGGCTGCGTGGTCAGTTCCTACGAGATACATTGGTCCCGTGGGAGGTGTTGGTGACACGGGGCTGTTATGGGGTTGTTTTGAGTTTTCACCCTCTAACGCCATGTTTTTAAGCGTAAGTCTAGAAATATCCAAATTATCATCGTATTCACAAACTTGGATTCCCGCGGCTGCGGGGTCAGTTACTACGAATATCATTGGTCCCGTGGGAGGTGTTGGTGCCACCCACGGGGCCGTTCGGGGGCTGTTTCAAGTTTTCACCCTCTAACGCCATGTTTTTAAGCCTAAGTCTAGAAATAGGCAAATTATCATCGTATTCTCAAACCGAGAGTGTGGCGGCTGCGAGGTTAGTTCCTTTGAGTTATATTGGTCCCGTGGGAGGTGTTGGTGTCACCCACGGGGCCGTTTGGGGGATGTTTCGGGTTTTCACATTCTAACGACATGCTTCTAGGCCTAAGTCTAGAAATATGCAAATTTTCATCGTATTCTCAAATCGAGATTCCCCCGGCTACGGGGTCATTTACTACGAGTTACATTGGTCCCGTGGGACATGTTGGTGCCACCCACGGGGCCGTTTGGGGGCTGTTTTTGGTTTTCACCCTCTAACGCCATGTTTTTAAGCCTAAGTCTAGAAATATACAATTTATCATCATGTTCTCAAACCGGAAGTCTTGTGGATGTGTGGTGAGTTCCTACGAGATATATTGGTCTCGTGGGAGGTGTTGGTGCCACCCACGGGGCTGTTCGGGGGCTGTTTTACTTTTTCACCCTCTAACGCCATGTTTTTAATCCTAAATTTACAAATATGCAAATTAACATCATTTTCTCAAATCGAGAGTCTCGCGGCTGCGAGGTCAGTTACTACGAGTTACATTGGTCCCGTGGGAGGTGTTGGTACCACCCACGGGGTCGTTCGGGGGATGCTTCGGGTTTTCAACCTCTAAAGTCATGTTTTTAAGCCTAACTCTAGAAATATGCAAATTATCGTTGTATTCTCAAACCGGGAGTCTTGTGGCTGTGGGGTCAGTTCCTACGAGTTACATTGGTCCCGTGGGAGGTGTTGGTGCCACCCACGGGGCCGTTCGTGGGCTATTTCGAGTTCTCACCCTCTAACGCCATGTTTTTAAACCTAAGTCTTGATATATACAAATTATTGTCATATTCTCAAACTGAGAGTCCTGTGGCTGCGGGGTCAGTTCCTACGAGTTACATTAGTCCCGTGGGAGGTGTTGGTGCCACCCACGGGGCCGTTCGGGGGCTATTTTGCATTTTCACCCTCTAACGCAATGCTTTTAAACCTAATTCTAGAAATATGCAAATTATCATCGTATTCTCGAACCGGGAGCCCCACGGATGCGGGGTCAGTTCCTAGGAGTTACGTTGGTCCCGTGGGAGGTGTTGGTGCCATCCACGGTGCCGTTCGGGGTATGCTTCGATTTTTCACCCTTTAAAGTCATGTTTCTAAGCCTAACTCTAGAAATATGCAAATTACCATCGTATTCTGACATCGAGAGTC
This sequence comes from Sambucus nigra, assembly GCA_949130495.1. Taxonomy (NCBI): domain Eukaryota; kingdom Viridiplantae; phylum Streptophyta; class Magnoliopsida; order Dipsacales; family Adoxaceae; genus Sambucus; species Sambucus nigra. The sequence continues at coordinate 264,556,538 of OX422212.1, forward strand.
CCTCGGCTGCAAGGTCAGTTCCTACGAGTTACATTGGTCCCATGGGAGGTGTTGGTGCCACCCACGCGGCCATTTGGGGATTGTTTCGGGTTTTCACCCCCTAATGCCATATTTTTAAACCTAAGTCTAGAAATATGCAAATTATCATTGTATTCTCAAACTGGGAGTTCGGTGGCTGTGCGGCCAGTTCCTATGAGTTACGTTGGTCTCGTGGGAGGTGTTGGTGCCACCCACGGGGAGGTTTGGGGGCTGTTTCGGATATTCCCCCACTAACGCCATGTTTTGCCTAAGTCTAGAAAAATGCAAATTATCATCGTATTCTCAAATCGGAAGTCCCATGGCTGCGCGGTGAGTTCCTACGTGTTACATTGGTCCGTGGGATGTGTTGGATCCACCCACGGAGACATGTGAGGGCTGTTTCGGGTTTTCACCACCTAACGCCATATTTTTAAGCCTAAGTCTAGAAATATGCAAATTATCATTGTATTCTCAGATCGGGAGTCCCGTGGCTGCGTGCTGAGTTTCTATGAGTTATATTGGTCCCGTGGGCGGTGTTGGTGCAACCCATGGGGCCATTCGGGAGCTGTTTTGGTTTCTCACCCTCAAACGCCATGTTTTTAAGCCTAAGTCAAGAAATATGAAAATTATCATTGTGTTCTCAAATTGAGAGTCCCGCAACTGCGAGGTCAGGTCCTACGAGTTACATTGTTCCCATTGGAGGTGTTGGTGCAACCCACGAGGCTGTTCGGGGGTTGTTTCGGGTTTGCTCCCTCTAATGCCATGATTTAAAGCTTAAGTCTAGAAATATGCAAATTATCATTGTATTCTCAAATTGGGAGTCCCATGGCTGCGTGGTCAGTTCCTACGAGTTACATTGGTCCTATGGGAGGTGTTGGTGCCACGGGGTCGTTAGGGGGCCGTTTTGAGTTTTCACCCACTAACGTCATGTTTTTAAGCCTAAGTCTAGAAATATGTTAATTATCATTATTTTCACAAACTGAGATTCCCGCGGCTACGGGGTCAGTTACTACGAGTTACATTGGTCCCTTGGGAGGTGTTAGTGCCACCCACGGGGCCATTTGGGGGTTGTTTTGAGTATTCCCCCACTAACACCATGTTTTGCCTAAGTCTAGAAATATGCAAATTACCATCGTATTCTCAAACCGGGAGTCCCGTGGATGGGTGGTGTGTTCTTACGAGTTACATTGGTCCCGTGGGAGGTGTTGGTGCCACCCACGGTGCCGTTCGGGGGCTGTTTTGGGTTTTCACCCTCTAACGCCATGTTTTTAAGCCTAAGTCTAGAAATATGCCAATTATTGTCGTACTTTAAAATCGGGAGACCCGCGGCTGCGGGGTCAGTTTTTACAAGTTACATTGGTCCCGTGGGAGGTGTTGGTTCCACCCAGGGGGATGTTCGGGAGTTGTTTCAGGGGTTCTTCCTCTAACGCCATGTTTTTAACCCTAAGTCTAGAAATATGAAAATTATTATCGTACTCTCAAACCGGGAGACCCGCGGCTACAGGGTCTGTTCCTACGAGTTACATTGGTCCCGTGGGACGTGTTGGTGCGACGCACGGGGCCGTTTGGAGCCTATTTTGGGTTTTCACCCTCTAACGCCATGTTTTTAAGCCTAAGTCTAGAAATATGAAAATTCTTGTTATATTCTCAAACCGAGAGCCTCGTGGATGTGTGGTGAGTTCCTACGAGTTACATTGGTCCCGTGGGAGGTGTTGGTGCCACCCATGGGGCCGTTCGTGGGCTATTTTGGGTTTTCACCCACTAACACCATGTTTTTAAGCCTAAGTCTATAAATACGCAAATTATCGTCGTATTCTCAAACCAAGAGTTCCGAGGCTGCGTGGTCAGTTCCTACGAGTTACATTGGTGATGTGGTAGGTATTAGTGCCACCCACGAGGCTGTTCGGGGTTGTTTTGGGTTTTCACCCTCTAACGCCATGTTTTGAAGACTAACTCCAAAAATATGCAAATTATCATCATATTCTCACACCGGGAGTCCCGTGGATGCTTGGTCAGTTCCTACGAGTTACATTGGTCCTGTGGGAGGTGTTGGGGCCACACTCGGGGTAGTTTGAGGGCTGTTTTGGGTTTTCACCATCTAACGCCATGGTTTTAAAACTAAGAGTAGAAATATGCAAATTATCGTCGTATGCTCAAATCGGGAGTCCCGCGGAAGCGGGGTCAGTTCCTACGAGTTACATTGGTCCCCTGGTAGGTGTTGGTGCCACACACGGGGCCGTTCGGGGGCTGTTTCGCGTTTTCACCCTCAAATTCCATGTTTTTAAGACTAACTCTAGAAATATGAAAATTATCATTGTATTCCAAAATTGGAAGTCCCGTGGCTACGTGGCCAGCTCCTACGAGTTACATTGGTCCCATGGGAGGAGTTGGTACCGCCCACGGGGCCGTTCAGGGGCTGTTTTGAGTTTTCACCCTCTAAAGCCATGTTTTTAAGCCTAAGACTAGTAATATGCAAATTATCATCATATTCTGAAACTGAGAGTCCCGTTGCTGCGTGGTCAGTTCCTAAGAGTTACATTGGTCCCGTAGGAGGTGTTGGTGCCACCCACGGGGCCGTTCGGGGGCTGTTTTGGGTTTTCACCCTCTAACGCCATGCTTTTAAGCCTAAGTCTAGAAATATACAAATTATCATCGTATTCTCAAACTGGGAGTTCCGCGGATGCGGGGTCAGTTCGTACGAGTTATGTTGGTCCCGTGGGAGGTGTTGGTGCCACCCTCGGGGCCATTCGGGGGATGCTTCATGTTTTCACCCTCTAAAGTCATGTTTTTAAGCCTAACTCTAGAAATATGAAAATTATCATCGTATTCTCAAACCGAGAGTCCCATGGCTGCGTGGTCAGTTCCTACGAGTTACATTGGTCCCGTGGGAGGTGTTGGTGCCACCCATGGTGCCGTTAGTGGGTTGTTTCAACATTTCACCCTCTAGCGCCATGTTTTTAAGCCTAAGTCTAGAAATATGCAAATTATCATTGTATTCTCAAACCGAGAGTCCCGTTACTGCGCGGTCTGCTCCTATGAGTTACATTGGTCCCGTGCGAGGTGTTGGTGCCACCCACGGGGCCATTTGGGGGCTATTTTGGGTTTTTACCCTCTAACGCCTTATTTTTAACCCTAAGTCTAGAAATATGAAAATTATCATCGTATTCTCAAACTGGGAGTCCCGCGGCTGTGGGGTCACTTCCTACGAGTTACATTGGTCCTGTGGGAGCTGTTGGTGCCACCCACGGGGCCGTTCGGGGGCTATTTCGGATATTCCCCCACTAACGCCATGTTTTTCCTAAGTCTAAAAATATGCAAATTATCATCGTATTCTCTAATCGGGAGTCCCTTGGCTGCGCGATCAGTTCCTACGAGTTACATTGGTCAGTGGGAGTTGTTGGTGCCACCCACGGAGACGTTCGGGGGCTGTTTCAGGTTTTCACCCTCTGACGCCATGTTTTTAATCCTAAGTCTATAAATATGCCAATTGTTATCGTATTATCAAACCGGGAGTCCCGCTGCTGCGTGGTTAGTTTCTACGAGTTACATTGGTCTCGTGGGAGGTGTTGGTGCCACAACCGGGGCCGTTCGGGGGCTGTTTCGGGTTTCACCCTCGAACGCCATGTTTGTATGCCTAAATCTGGAAATATGAAAATTATCGCCATATTCTCAAACCGGGAGTCCCGTGGATGTGTGGCGAGTTCCTACGAGTTATATTGGTCCCGTGGGAGGTGTTAGTTCCACCCACGGGACTGTTCGGTGGCTGTTTTAGTTTTTCAATCTCTAACGCCATGTTTTTAAGCCTAAGTCTAGAAATATGCAAATTATCATCGTATTCTCAAATCGAGAGTCCCGCGGCTGCGAGGTCAGTTCCTATGAGTTACATTGGTCCCGTGGGAGGTGTTGGTGCCCCCCACGAGGCTGTTCGGGGGATGTTTTGGGTTTTCACCCTCTAACACCATGTTTTTAAGGCTAAGTCTAGAAATTTGAATTATCATCATATTCTCAAAACGGGAGTCTCGTGGCTATGGGGACAGTTCCTACGAGTTACATTGGTCCCGTGGGAGGTGTTGGTACCACCCACGGGGCCGTTCATGGGCTATTTCGGGTTTTCAACGACTAAAGCCATCTTTTTAAGCCTAAGTATAGAAATATTCAAATTATCATCATATTCTCAAACCGAGAGTCCCGTGACTGCGGGGTCAGTTCCTACGAGTTACATTGGTTCCGTAGGAGGTGTTGGTGCCACCCACGGGGCCGTTCGGGGGCTATTTTGGGTTTTCACCCTCTAACGCCATGTTTTTAAGCCTAAGTCTAGAAATATGCAAATTATCGTCATATTATAAAACCAGGAGTTTCGTGGATGCATGGTCAGTTCCTACGAGTTACCTTGGTGCCCTAGGAGGTGTTGGTGCCACCCACGGGGCCGTTCGGGGGTTGTTTCGCGTTTCACCCTCAAACGCCATATTTTTAAGACTGACTCTAGAAATATGCAAATTATCATCGTATTCCCAAATCGGGTGTCCCGTGGCTACGTGGTCAGTTCCTACGAGTTACATTGGTCCAATGGGAGGTGTTTGTGCTGCCCACGGGGCCGTTCGGGGGCTTTTTCGAGTTTTCATCCTCTATCGCCATGTTTTTAAGCCTAAGACTAGAAAAATTCAAATTATCATCGTATTCTCAAACCGAGAGTCCCGTTGCTGTGCGGTCAGTTCCTAAGAGTTACATTGGTCCCGTGGGAGGTGCTGGTGCCACCCCCAGGGGCCGGTCGGGGGCTATTTTGAGTTTTCACCCTCTAACGCCATGATTTTAAGCATAAGTCTAGAAATATACTAATTATCATCGTATTCTCAAACTGGGAGTTCCACGGATGCGGGGGCAGTTCCTACGAGTTACGTTGGTCCCGTGGGAGGTGTTGGTGCTACCCACGGGGCGGTTCGGGGGCTCTTTTAGTGTTTCACCCTCTAACACCATCTTTTTAAGCCTAAGTCTAGAAATATGCAAATTATCATCGTATTCTCAAATCGAGAGTCCCGCGACTGCGAGGTCAGTTCCTATGAGTTACATTGGTCCCGTGGGAGGTGTTGTTGCCACCCACGAGGCCGTTCGGGGGCAGTTTTGGGTTTGCACCCTCTAGCACCATGTTTTTAAGCCTAAGTCTAGAAATATGAAAATTATCATCATATTCTCAAATCGAGACTCTCATCGCTACAAGGACAGTTCCTACGAGTTACAATGGTCCCGTGGGAGGTGTTGGTACAACCCACGGTGCCGTTCATGGGCTATTTCGGGTTTTCAATGACTAAATCCATGTTTTTAAGCCTAAGTATAGAAATATTCAAATTATCATCATATTCTCAAACCGAGAGTCCCGTGACTGCGGGGTCAGTTCCTACGAGTTACATTGGTTCCGTAGGAGGTGTTGGTGCCACCCACGGGGCCGTTCGGGGGCTATTTTGGGTTTTCACCCTCTAACGCCATGTTTTTAAGCCTAAGTCTAGAAATATGCAAATTATCGTCATATTATAAAACCAGGAGTTTCGTGGATGCATGGTCAGTTCCTACGAGTTACCTTGGTGCCCTAGGAGGTGTTGGTGCCACCCACGGGGCCGTTCGGGGGTTGTTTCGCGTTTCACCCTCAAACGCCATATTTTTAAGACTGACTCTAGAAATATGCAAATTATCATCGTATTCCCAAATCGGGTGTCCCGTGGCTACGTGGTCAGTTCCTACGAGTTACATTGGTCCAATGGGAGGTGTTTGTGCTGCCCACGGGGCCGTTCGGGGGCTTTTTCGAGTTTTCATCCTCTATCGCCATGTTTTTAAGCCTAAGACTAGAAAAATTCAAATTATCATCGTATTCTCAAACCGAGAGTCCCGTTGCTGTGCGGTCAGTTCCTAAGAGTTACATTGGTCCCGTGGGAGGTGCTGGTGCCACCCCCAGGGGCCGGTCGGGGGCTATTTTGAGTTTTCACCCTCTAACGCCATGATTTTAAGCATAAGTCTAGAAATATACTAATTATCATCGTATTCTCAAACTGGGAGTTCCACGGATGCGGGGGCAGTTCCTACGAGTTACGTTGGTCCCGTGGGAGGTGTTGGTGCTACCCACGGGGCGGTTCGGGGGCTCTTTTAGTGTTTCACCCTCTAACACCATCTTTTTAAGCCTAAGTCTAGAAATATGCAAATTATCATCGTATTCTCAAATCGAGAGTCCCGCGACTGCGAGGTCAGTTCCTATGAGTTACATTGGTCCCGTGGGAGGTGTTGTTGCCACCCACGAGGCCGTTCGGGGGCAGTTTTGGGTTTGCACCCTCTAGCACCATGTTTTTAAGCCTAAGTCTAGAAATATGAAAATTATCATCATATTCTCAAATCGAGACTCTCATCGCTACAAGGACAGTTCCTACGAGTTACAATGGTCCCGTGGGAGGTGTTGGTACAACCCACGGTGCCGTTCATGGGCTATTTCGGGTTTTCAATGACTAAATCCATGTTTTTAAGCCTAAGTCTAGAAATATTCAAAATATCATCATATTCTCAAACCGAGAGTCCCGTGGCTGCGGGGTCAGTTCCTACAAGTTACATTGGTCCCGTGGGAGTGGTTGGTGCCACCCACGGGGCCGTTCGGGGGCTATTTTCGATTTTCACCCTCTAACAATATGTTTTTAAGCCTAAGTGTAGAAATATGCAAATTATCATCGTATTCTAAAACTGGGAGTTATGTGGCTGCATGGTCAGTTCCTACGAGTTACCTTGGTCCCGTGGGAGGTGTTGGTGCCACCCACGGGGCCGTTTAGGGCATGTTTCGCGTTTTCACCCTCAAATGCCATGTTTTTAAGACTAACTCTACAAATATGCAAATTATCATCGTATTCCCAAATCAGGAGTCCCGTGGCTACGTGGTCAGTTCCTACGAGTTACATTGGTACCTTGGGAGGTGTTGGTGCTGCCGACGGGGCCGTTCGGAGGCTGTTTCGAGTTTTCACCCTCTTACGCCATGTTTTTAAGCCTAAGACTAGAAATATACAAATCATCATCAAATTCTCAAACCGAGAGTCCCGTTGCTGCGTGGTCAGTTCCTTAGACTTACATTGGTCCCGTGGGTGGAGTTGGTGCCACCCACGGGGCCGTTCGGGGGCTCTTTTGGGTTTTCACCCTCTAACGCCATGCTTTTAAGCCTAAGTCTAGAAATATACAAATTATCATCGTATTGTCAAACCGGGAGTTCCGCAGATGCGGGGGTAGTTCCTACGAGTTACGTTGGTCCCGTGGGAGGTGTTGGTTCCACCCACGGGGCCGTTCCGGGGATGCTTCGTGTTTTCACCCTCTAAAGTCATGTTTTTAAGCGTAACTCTAGAAATATGCAAATTATCGTCGTATTCTCAAATTGGGAGTCCCGTGGCTGCGTGGTCAGTTCCTACGAGTTACATTGGTCCCGTGGGAGGTGTTGGTGCCACTCATGGGGCCGTTAGTGGGTTGTTTCGAGTTTTCACCCTCTAGCGCCTTATTTTTCAGCATAAGTCTAGAAATATGGAAATTAACATCGTATTCTCAAACTAGGAATCCCGCGGCCACGAGGTCACTTCCTACGAGTTAAATTGGTCCCGTGGGAGGTGTTTGTGCCACCCATGGGGCCGTTCGGGTCTATTTCGGATATTCCCCCTCTAACGCCATCTTTTTCCTAAGTCTAAAAATATGCAAATTATCGTCGTATTCTCAAATCGGGAGTCCCATGGCTGCGCAGTCAGTTCCTACGAGTGACATTGGTCCGTGGGAGCTGTTGGTACTACCCACGGAGACGTTCGGGGGCTGTTTCGGGTTTTCACCCTCTGAGGCCATGTTTTTAATTCTAATTCTAGAAATATGCACATTGTCATCGTATTCTCAAACCGAGATATTCGTTGCTCCGTGGTCAGTTCCTACGAGTTACATTGGTCTCGTGAGAGGTGTTGGTGCCACAACCGAGGCCGTTCGGCGGCTGTTTCGGGTTTTCACCCTCTAACGCCATGTTTTTATGCCTAAATCTAGAAATATGCAAATTATCGTCGTATTTCTTAAATCGGGAGTCTCGTGGATGTGTGGCGAGTTCCTACGAGTTATAATGGTCCCGTGGGAAGTGTTAGTTCCACCCACGGGGCTGTTCGGGGGCTGTTTTAGTTTTTCACCCTCTAATGCCATGTTTTTAACCCTAAGTCTAGAAAAATGCAAATTATCATCGTATTCTCAAATCGAGAGTCCCGCGGCTACCTGGTCAGTTCCTATGAGTTCCATAGGTCCCGTGGGAGGTGTTGGTGCCACCCATGAGGCCGTTCGGGGGATGTTTTGGGTTTGCACCCTCTAACACCATGCTTTTCAGCCTAAGTGTAGAAATATGCAAATTATCATCATATTCTCAAACCGGGAGTCTCGTGGCCGCGGGGACAGTTCCTACGAATTACATTGGTCCCGTGGGAGGTGTTGGTACCACCCACGGGGCCGTTCATGGGCTATTTCGGCTTTTCAACGACTAAAGCCATGTTTTTAAGCCTAAGTCTAGAAATATTCAAATTATCATTATATTCTCAAACCGAGAGTCCCGTGGCTGCATGGTCAGTTCCTACGAGTTACCTTGGTCCCGTGGGAGGTGTTGGTGCCATCCACGAGGCCGTCCGGGGGCAGTTTTATGTTTTCACCCTTTAACGCCATGTTTTTAAGCCCAACTCTAGAAATATGCAAATCATCATCATATTCTCAAATCGGGAGTCCCGCTGATGCGTGGTCAGTTCCAACGAGTTACATTGATCCCGTGGGAGGTGTTGGTGCCACCCACGGGACCGTTCGGAGGCTATTTCGAGTATTCCCCCTCTAATGCAAATTATCATCGTATTCTCAAACCGGGAGTCCTGCGACTGCGGGGTCAGTTCTTCGGAGATACAATCGTCCCGTGGCAGGTGTTGGGGCAACCCACAGGGCCGTTTCAGGGGTTGTCTTGAGTTTTCACCCTCTAACGCCACGCTTTTAAGCCTAAGACTAGATATATGAAAATTATCATCGTATTCTTAAACTAGGAGTCCCGCGGATGCGGTATCCGTTCCTACGAGTTACATTGGTCCCGTGGGAGGTGTTGGTGCCACCCATGGGGCCGTTTGGGGGCTGTTTCACGTTTTCAGCCTCTAACGCCATGTTTTTAAGACTAACTCTAGAAATATGCAAACTATCATCGTATTCTCAAATCGGGAGTCCCGTGGCTACGTGGTCAGTTCCTACGATTTACATTGGTCCCATGGGAGGTGTTGGTGCCGCCCACGAGCTCATTAGGGGTCTGTTTCAAGTTTTAACCCTCTAACACCATGTTTTTAAGCCTATGTCTAGAAAAATGAAAATTAGCATCGTATTCTCAAACCGGGAGTCCCGCGGCTGCGAGGTCAGTTCCTACGAGTAACATTGGTCCCATGGGAGGTGTTGGGGCCACACACGAGGCCGTTCGGGGGCTATTTCGGGTTTGCACCCTCTAATGCAATGCTTTTAAGCCGAAGTCTAGAAATATGCCAATTATCATTGTATTCTCAAATCGGGAGTCATATGCCTGCGTGGTCAGTTCCTATGAGTTACATTGGTCTCGTGGGAGGTGTTGGTGCCACCCACGGGGCAGTTAGGGGGCTGTTTTGAGTTTTCACCCTCTAACGCCATGCTTTTAAGCCTAAGTCTAGAAATATTCAAATTATTGTTGAATTCTCAAACTGGGAGTCCCGTGGCTGCGCAGTAAGTTCCTATGAGTTACATTGGTCCCGTGGGAGGTGTTGGTTCCACCCACGGGGCTGTTCGGGGGTTGTTTTGGGTTTTCATCCTCTAACGCCTTGTTTTAAGCCTAAGTCTAGAAATTTGAAAATTATCGTCGTATTCTCAAATTGGGAGTCCCGTGTCAGTGCGGTCAGTTCCTACGAGTTACATTGGTCCGTGAGAGGTGTTAGTGCCAGCCACGGAGACGTTCGGGGGCTATTTCTGGTTTTCACCCTCTAACATCATGTTTTTAAGCCTATGTTTAGAAATATGCAAATTATCATCTTATTCTCAAACCGAGAGTCCCGATGCTGCGTGGTCAGTTCCTACGAGTTACATTGGTCTCGTGGGAGGTGTTGGTGCCACAACCGGGGACGTTCGGGGTCTGTTTCGGGTTTTCACCCTCAAACGCCATGTTTTTAAGCCTAAGTTTAGAGATATGCAAATTATCATCGTATTCTAAAATCGGGAGTCCCGTGGCTGCGTGGTGAGTTCTTATGAGTTATATTGGTCCCGTGGGAGGTGTTGGTGCCACCCACGGGGCCACTCGGGGGCTATTTTGGGTTTTCCCCCTCAAACGCTATGTTTTTAAGAAGATGTCTAGAAATATGCAAATTATCATCGTATTCTCAAATCGAGAGTCCCGCGGCTGCGAGGTCAGTTCCTACGAGTTACGTTGGTCCCGTGGGAGGAGTTAGTGCCCCCCACGGGGCCGTTCGGGGGATGCGTCGGGTTTTCATCATCTAAAGTCATGTTTTTAAGCCTAACTCTAAAAATATGCAAATTATTGTCGTATTATCAAATAGGGAGTCCCGTGGCTACGTGGTCAGTTCCTACGAGTTACATTGGTCCCGTGGGAGGTGTTGGTGCCATCCACGGGGCCGTTAGGGGGCTGTTTCGAGTTTTCACCCTCTAACGCCATGTTTTTAAGCCTAAGTTTAGAAATATGCAAATTATCATCATATTCTCAAACCGAGAGTCCCGTTACTACGCGATCAGCTCCAATGAGTTACATGGGTCCCGAGGGAGGTGTTGGTGCCACCCACGGGGCTATTCGGGGGTTGTTTTGGGTTTTTACCCTCAAACGCCTTGTTTTTTATGCTAAGTCTAGAAATATGGAAATTATCATCGTATTCTCAAACTGGGAGTCCCGCGGCTGCGACCTCACTTCCTACGAGTTACATTGGTCCCGTGGGAGGTGTTGGTGCCACCCACGGGGCCATTCGGGGGTTGTTTCAGATATTCCCCCCCTAATGCCATGTTTTACCTAAGTCTAGAAGTATGAAAATTATCTTCGTATTCTCAAATCAGGAGTCCCGTGGCTGCGCAGTCAGTTCCTACGAGTTACATTGGTCTGTGGGAGCTGTTGGAGCCACCCACGGAGACGTTCGGGGGCTGTTTCGAGTTTTCACCCTCTAATGCCATGTTTTTAATCCGAAGTCTAAAAATATGCAAATTGTCACCTTATTCTCAAACTGGGAGTCCCGTTACTCCGTGGTTAGTTCCAACGAGTTACATTTGTCTCGTGGGAGGTGTTGGTGCCAACACCGGGGCCGTTCGGGGGCTGTTTCGGGTTTTCACCCTCTAATGCCATTTTTTTAAGCCTAAGTCTAGAAATATGCAAATTATCATCGTATTCTCAAATCGGGAATACCTTGGCTCTGTGGTGAGTTCCTACGAGTTATATTGGTCCCGTGGTAGGTGTTGGTGCCACCCACGGGGCCGTTCGGCGGCTGTTTTGGCTTTTCGCCCTCAGATGCGATGTTTCTAAGCCTAAGTCTAGTAATATGCAAATTATCATCGTACTCTCAAATGGAGAGTCCCTCGGTTACGAGGTCTGTTCCTACGAGTTACATTGGTCCCATGGGAGGTGTTGTTGCCACACACGAGGCCGTTCGGGGGTTGTTTCGGGTTTGCACCCTCTAATGCCATGCTTTTAAGCCGAAGTCTAGAAATATTCAAATTATCATTGTATTCTTAAATCGGAAGTCCTGTGGCTGCGTGGTCAGTTCCTACGAGTTACATTGGTCCCGTGGGAGGTGTTGGTGCCACCCACGGGGCAGTTACGGGGCTGTTTTGAGTTTTCACCCTATAACGCCATGTTTTTAAGCCTAAGTCTAAAAATATGCAAATTATTATCGAATTGTCAAACTGCGAGTCCCGTGGCTGCACGGTAAGTTCTTATGAGTTATATTGGTCCCGTGGGAGGTGTTGGTGCCACCCACAGGGCCACTCGGGGGTTATTTTGGGTTTTCCCCCTCAAACGCCATGTTTTTAAGAAGATGTCTAGAAATATGCAAATTATCATCGTATTCTCAAATCGAGAGTCCCGCGGCTGCGAGGTCAGTTCCTACGAGTTACGTTGGTCCCGTGGGAGGAGTTAGTGCCCCCCACGGGGCCGTTCGGGGGATGCGTCGGGTTTTCATCGTCTAAAGTCATGTTTTTAAACCTAACTCTAAAAATATGCAAATTATTGTCGTATTATCAAATAGGGAGTCCCGTGGCTACGTGGTTCGTTCCTCCGAGTTACATTGGTCCCGTGGTTGGTGCCATCCACGGGGCCGTTAGGGGGCTGTTTCGAGTTTTCACCCTCTAACGCCATGTTTTTAAGCCTAAGTTTAGAAATATGCAAATTATCATCATATTCTCAAACCGAGAGTCCCGTTACTACGCGATCAGCTCCAATGAGTTACATGGGTCCCGAGGGAGGTGTTGGTGCCACCCACGGGGCTATTCGGGGGTTGTTTTGGGTTTTTACCCTCAAACGCCTTGTTTTTTATGCTAAGTCTAGAAATATGGAAATTATCATCGTATTCTCAAACTGGGAGTCCCGCGGCTGCGACCTCACATCCTACGAGTTACATTGGTCCCGTGGGAGGTGTTGCTGCCACCCACGGGGCCATTCGGGGGTTGTTTCAGATATTCCCCCCCTAATGCCATGTTTTACCTAAGTCTAGAAGTATGAAAATTATCTTCGTATTCTCAAATCGGGAGTCCCGTGGCTACGCAGTCAGTTCCTACGAGTTACATTGGTCTGTGGGAGCTGTTGGAGCCACCCACGGAGACGTTCGGGGGCTGTTTCGAGTTTTCACCCTCTAATGCCATGTTTTTAATCCTAAGTCTAAAAATATGCAAATTGTCACCTTATTCTCAAACTGGGAGTCCCGTTGCTCCATGGTTAGTTCCAACGAGTTACATTTGTCTCGTGGGAAGTGTTGGTGCCAACACCGGGGCCGTTCGGGGGCTATTTCGGGTTTTCACCCTCTAATGCCATTTTTTTAAGCCTAAGTCTAAAATATGCAAATTATCATCGTATTCTCAAATCGGGAATACCTTGGCTCTGTGGTGAGTTCCTACGAGTTATATTGGTCCCGTGGTAGGTGTTGGTGCCACCCACGGGGCCGTTCGGCGGCTGTTTTGGCTTTTCGCCCTCAGATGCGATGTTTTTAAGCCTAAGTCTAGTAATATGCAAATTATCATCGTACTCTCAAATGGAGAGTCCCTCGGTTATGAGGTCTGTTCCTACGAGTTACATTGGTCCCATGGGAGGTGTTGTTGCCACACATGAGGCCGTTCGGGGGTTGTTTCGGGTTTGCACCCTCTAATGCCATGCTTTTAAGACGAAGTCTAGAAATATTCAAATTATCATTGTATTCTTAAATCGGGAGTCCTGTGGCTGCGTGGTCAGTTCCTACGAGTTACATTGGTCCCGTGGGAGGTGTTGGTGCCACCCACGGGGCAGTTACGGGGCTGTTTTGAGTTTTCACCCTATAACGCCATGTTTTTAAGCCTAAGTCTAAAAATATGCAAATTATTATCGAATTGTCAAACTGCGAGTCCCGTGGCTGCACGGTAAGTTCCTATGAGTTACATTGGTCCCGTTGGAGGTGTTGGTGCCACCCACGGGGCCGTTCGGGGGTTGTTTTGGGTTTTTACCCTCTAACGCCTTGTTTTTAAGCCTAAGTCTAGAAATTTGTAAAATTATGGTCGTATTCTTAAATCGGAAGTCCCGTGGATGTGCGGTCAGTTCCTACGAGTTACATTGGTCCGTGAGAGGTGTTGGTGCCAGCCACGGAGACGTTCGGGGGCTATTTCGGGTTTTCACCCTCTAATCACATGTTTTTAAGCCTATGTTTAGAAATATGCAAATTATCGTCTTATTCTCAAACCTGGAGTCCCGATGCTGCTTGGTCAGTTCCTACGAGTTACATTGGTCTCGTGGGAGGTGTTCGTGCCACAATCGGGGCCGTTCGGGGTCTGTTTCGAGTTTTCACCCTCTAACGCCATGTTTTTAAGCCTAAGTCTAGAGATATGCAAATTATCACCGTATTCTCAAATCGGGAGTCCCGTGGCTGCGTGGTGAGTTCCAATGAGTTATATTTTTCCCGTTGGAGGTGTTGGTGCCACCCTCGGGACCATTCGGGGGCTATTTTGGGTTTTCACCCTGAAACGCCATGTTTTTAAGAAGATGTCTAAAAATATGCAAATTATTATCGTATTCTCAAATCGAGAGTCCCGCCGCTACGAGGTCAGTTCCTACGAGTTACGTTCGTCCCGTGGGAGGTGTTGGTGCCACCCGCGAGGCCGTTCGAGGGATGCTTCGGGTTTTCACCCTCTAAAGTCATGTTTTTAAGCCTAACTATAGAAATATGCATATTATTGTTGTATTCTTCAACTGGGAGTCCCGTGGCTACGTGGTCAGTTCCTACGAGTTACATTGGTCCCGTGGGAGGTGTTGGTGCCATCCACGGGGCCGTTAGGGGGCTGTTTCCAATTTTCACCCTCCAACGCCATGTTTTTAAGCCTAAGTTTAGAAATATGCAAATTATCATCATATTCTCAAACCGAGAGTCCCGTTACTATGCGGTTAGCTCCTATGAGTTACATGGGTCTCGAGGGAGGTGTTGGGGCCACCCACGGGGCTATTCGGGGGTTGTTTTGGGTTTTTACACTCAAACGCCTTGTTTTTTATGCTAAGTCTAGAAATATGGAAATTATCATCGTATTCTCAAACTGGGAGTCCAGCGGTTGCGAGCTCACTTCCTACGAGTTACATTGGTCCCGTGGGAGGTGTTGCTGCCACCCACGGGGCCATTCGGGGGTTATTTCAGATATTCCCCCACTAATGCCATGTTTTGCCTAAGTCTAGAAATATGAAAATTATCGTCGTATTCTCAAATTGGGAGTCCCGTGGCTACGCAGTCAGTTCCTACGAGTTACATTGGTCTGTGGGAGCTGTTGGTGCCACCCACGGAGACGTTCGGGGGTTGTTTCGAGTTTTCACCCTCTAATGCCATGTTTTTAATCCTAAGTCTAGAAATATGCAAATTGCTGTCGTATTCTCAAACTGGGAGTCCCGCTGCTCTGTGGTTAGTTCCTACGAGTTACCTTGGTCTCATGGGAGGTGTTGGTGGCACAACCGGGGCCGTTCGGGGGCTGCTTCGGGTTTTCACCCTGTAATGCCATTTTTTAAGCCTAAGTCTAGAAATATTCAAATTATCATCGTATTCTCAAATAGGGAATACCTTGGATGCGTGGGGAGTTCCTACGAGTTATATTAGTCCCGTGGTAGGTGTTGGTGCCACCCATGGGGCCGTTCGGCGGCTGTTTTGGTTTTTCTCCCTCAGATGCCATGTTTGTAAGCCTAAGTCTAGAAATATGCAAATTATCATCGTACTCTCAAATGGAGAGTCCCGAGGTTGCGAGGTCTATTTCTACGAGTTACATTGGTCCAATGGGAGGTGTTATTGCCACACACAAGGGCCGTTCGGGGGCTGTTTTGGGTTTGCACCCTCTAATGCCATGCTTTTAAGCCGAAGTCTAGAAATGTGTGAATTATCATTGTATTCTCAAATCGGGAGTCCTGTGGCTGCGTGGTCAGTTCCTACGAGTTACATTGGTCCCGTGGGAGGTGTTGGTGCCACCCACGAGGCAGTTAGGGGGCTGTTTTCAGTTTTCACCCTCTAACGCCATGTTTTTAAGCCTAAGTCTAGAAATATGAAAATTATTAACGAATTGTCAAACTCGGAGTCCCGTGGCTGCGCGGTAAGTTCCAATGAGTTATATTGGTCCCGTTAGCGGTGTTGGTGCCACCCACGGGGCCGTTCGGGGGTTGTATTGGGTTTTTACCCTCTAACGCCTTATTTTTAAGCCTAAGTCTAGAAATTTGAAAATTATCGTTGTATTCTCAAATCGGGAGTCCCGTGGGTTACATTGGTCCGTGAGAGGTGTTGGTGCCACCCACGGAGACGTTCGGGGGCTGTTTCGGGTTTTCACCCTCTAACGCCATGTTTTTAATTCTAAGTTCAGAAATATGCAAATTATCATCGTATTCTCAAACCGGGAGTCCCGATCCGGCGTGGTCAGTTCCTACGAGTTACATTTGTCTCGTGGGAGGTGTTGGTGCCACAACCGGGGCTGTTCGGGGTCTACTTTGGGTTTTCACCCTCTAACGCCATGTTTTTAAGCCTAAGTCTAGAGATATGCAAATTATCATCGTATTCTCAAATCGGGAGTCCCGTTGCTACATGGTGAGTTCCTATGAGTTTTACTGGTCCCGTGGGAGGAGTTGGTGTCACCCACGGAGCCATTCGGGGGCTATTTTGGGTGTTCACTCTCAAACGCAATGTTTTTAAGCCTATGTCTAGAAATTTGCAAATTATCGTCGTATTCTCAAATCGAGAGTCCCACGTCTACGAGGTCAGTTCGTACGAGTTACATTGGTGCCATTGGATGTGTTGGTGCCACCCACGAGGCCGTTCAGGGGCTGTTTCGGGTTTTCACCCTCTAAGACCATGTTTTTAAGCCTAAGTTTAGAAATATACATATTATCATTATATTCTCAAACTGAGAGTCCCGTGGCTGCGGGGTTAGTTCGTACGAGTTACATTGGTGCCGTGGGAGGTGTTGGTGCCAACCACGGGGCCGTTCGGAGGCTGTTTTGGGTTTTCATCCTTTAACGCCATCTTTTTATGCCTAAGTCAAGAAATATGCAAATTATCATCGTATTCTCAAATTGGGAGTCCCCCGGCTGCGGGGTCAGTTCCTACGATTTACATTCGTCCCGTGGGAGGTGTTGGTGCCACCCACGCGGCCATTCGGGGGCTTTTTCGAGTATTTCGCCACTAATGCCATGTTTTGCCTAAGTTTAGAAATATGAAAATTACCATCGTATTCTCAAACTGGGAGTCACATGGCTGCGTGGTCAGTTCCTACGAGTTATATTGTTCCCGTGGGAGGTGTTGGTGCCACCGACGGGACCATTCGGGTGCTTTTTAGGGTTTTTACCCTCTAACGCCATGTTTTTAAGCCTAAGTCTAGAAATATGCAAATTATCGTCGTCCTCTCAGATCGGGAGACTCGCGGCTACGGGGTCAGTTCTTACGAGTTACATTAGTCCCGTGGAAGGTGTTGGTGCCACCCTAAGGGACGTTCGGGAGCTGTTGTGGGTTTTCACCCTCTAACGCCATGTTTTTAAGCCTACGTCTAGAAATATGCAAATTATCATGGTATTCTCAAACTGAGAGTCCGGCGGCTACGCGGTCAGTTCCTACGAGTTACATTGGTCCCATGGGAGGTGTTGGTGCCACCCACGGGGCCGTTTGGGGGATGTTTCGGGTTTTCACCCTCTAACAACATGTTTTTAGGCCTAAGTCTACAAATATGAAAATTATCATCGTATTCTCAAATCCAGAGTCCCGCGGCTACGGGGTCAGTTCCTACGAGTTACATTGGTCCCGTGGGATGTCGTGTTGCCACCCACAGAGCCGTTCGGGTCACCCTTTAACGCCATGTTTTTAAACCTAAGTCTAGAAATATGCAAATTATCTTCGTATTCTCAAACCAGGAGTCTGGTGGCTGTCTGGTGAGTTCCTACGAGTTATATTGATCCATTGGGAGGTGTTGGTGCCACCAACGGGGCTGTTCGGGGGCTGTTTTAGTTTTTCACCCTCTAAGGCCATGTTTTTTAGCCTATGTCTAGAAATATGCAAATTATTGTCGTATTCTCAAATCGAGGGTACCGTGGCTACAAGGTCAGTTCCTACGTGTTACATTGGTCCCGTGGGAGGTGTTGCTGCCACCCACGAGGCCGTTCGAGGGCTACTTTGGGTTTGCACCATCTAAAACCATGTTTTTAAGCCTAAGTCTAGAAATATCAAAATTATCATCGTATTCTCAAATCGGGAGTCCCGTGGCTGTGGGGTCAGTTCCTACGAGTTACATTGTTCTCGTGGGAGGTTTTGGTCCCACCCACGGGGTCGTTCGAGGTGTATTTCGGGTTTTCAACCTCTAAAGACATGTTTTTATGTCTAAGTTTAGAAATATGAAAATTATCATTATATTCTCAAACCGAGAGTCCCGTGGCTACGGGGTCAGCTCCTACGAGTTACATTGGTCCCATGGGAGGTGTTGGTGCCACCCACGGGGCCGTTCGGAGGCTGTTTTTGGTTTTCACCCTCTAACGCCATGTTTTTAAGCTTAAGTCTAGAAATATGCAAATTATCGTTGTACTCTCAAACCGGGAGTCCCGCGGCTATGGGGTCAGTTCCTACGAGTTACATTGGTCCCGTGGGAGGTGTTGGTGCCACCCATGGGGCCGTTCGGGGGCATGTTCGAGTATTCCGCCACTAACGCCATGTTTTGCCTAAGTCTAGAAATATACAAATTATCGTCGTATTCTCAAACTGGGAGTCCCTTGGCAACGTGGTCAGTTCCTACGAGTTATATTGCTCCCGTGGGAGGTGTAGGGGCCATCGACGGGGCCGTTCGGGCCATGTTTAGGGTTTTTACCCTCTAGCGCCAGGTTTTTAAGCCTAAGTCTGGAAATATGCAAATTATCATCATACTCTCAGATCGGGAGACCCGCGGCTGCGGGGTCAGTTCCTAAGAGTTACATTGGTCCCGTGGAAGGTGTTGGTGCCACCCTAGGGGCCGTTCGGGAGCAGTTGTGGGTTTTCACCCTCTAACGTCCTGTTTTTAAGCCTAGGTCTAGAAATATGCAAATTATCATCTTATTCTCAAATTGATAGTCCGACGGCTACGAGGTCAGTTCCTATGAGTTACATTGGTCCCGTGGGAGGTGTTGGTGCCACCCATGGGGACGGTTCGTGTTTTCACCCTCTAACGCCAAATTTTTAGGCCTAAGTCTAGAAATATGCAAATTATCCTCATATTCTCAAACCCAGAGTCCCACGGCTACGGGGTCAATTCCTACGAGTTACATTGGTCCCGTGGGACGTGTTGGTGCCACCCACGGAGCCGTTCGGGGGCTATTTCTAGTTTTCACCCTCTAACGCCACGTTTTTAAGCCTAAGTCTAGAAATATTCAAATTATCATCATATTCTCAAACCGGGAGTTCTGTGGCTGCGTGGTCAGTTCCTACGAGTTACATTGGTCCCGTGGGAGGTGTTGTTGCCACCCACGAGGCCGTTCGGGGGCTGTATTTGGTTTTCACCCTCTAACGCCATGTTTTAAAGCCTAAGAATAGAAATATTAAAATTATCGTTCTATTCTCAAACCGGGAGTCCCTTGACTGCGTGGTCAGTTCCTACGAGTTACATTGGTCCCGTGGGAGGGGTTGGTGCCACCCACGAGGCCGTTCGGGGGCTGTTTTTGGTTTTCACCCTCTAACGTCGTGTTTTCAAGCCTAAGTCTAGAAATATGCAAATTATCATCATTTTCTTAAACTGGGAGTCCTGCGGCTGCGGGGTCAGTTCCTAGGAGTTACATTGGTCCCGTGGGAGGTGTTGGTGCCACCCACGGGGCCGTTCGGGGGCAGTTTTGGGTTTTCTCCCTCTAACGCCATGCTTTTAAGCCTAAGTCTAGAAATATGCAAATTATCATCGTATTCTCAAACCGGGAATCCCGTGGATGTGGGGTCGGTTCCTACGAGTTACGTTGGTCCCGTGGGAGGTGTTGGTGCCACCCACGCGGCCGTTCGGGGGATGCTTCGAGTTTTCACCCTCTAAAGTCATGTTTTTAAGCCTAACTCTAGAAATATGCAAATTATCATCGTATTCCCAAATCAGGAGTCCCGTGGCTGTATGGTCAGTTCCTACGAGTTACATTGGTCATGTGGGAGGTGTTGGTGCCACCCACGGGGACGTTAGGGTGTTGTTTCGAGTTTTCACCATCTAACGCCATGTTTTTAAGCCTAAGTCTAGAAATATGCAAATTATCGTCGTATTCTCAAATCAGGAGTCCCGCGGATGCGGGGTTAGTTCCTATGAGTTACATTGGTCCCGTGGGCGGTGTTGGGGACACCCACGGGGCCGTTCAGCGGCAGTTTCGTGTTTTCACCCTCTAATGCCATGTTTTTAAGCCTAACTCTAGAAATGTGCAAATTATCATCGTATTCTCAAACCGGGAGTTTTGTGGCTGCATGGTCAGTTATTACGAGTTACATTGGTCCCGTGTGAGGTGTTGGTGCCACCCCCGAGGCCGATCGGGGTTGTTTTGGGTTTTCACCCTCTAACGCCATGTTTTAAAGCCTAAGAATGTAAATATGAAAATTATCATCGTATTCTCAAACCGGGAGTCCCATGACTTCGTGGTCAGTTCCTACGAGTTAAATTGGTCCCGTGGGAGGTGTATTGGGTTTTTACCCTCTATGGCCTTATTTTTAAGCCTATGTCAAGAAATATGGAAATTATCATTGTATTCTCAAACTGGGAGTCCCGCGGCTGCGAGGTCACTTCCTACGAGTTACATTGGTCCCGTGGGAGGTGTTGGTGCCACCCACGGGGCCGTTAACGGACTGTTTTGAGTTTTCACCCTCTAAATCCATGTTTTTAAGCCTAAGTCTAGAAATATGCAAATTATCATCGTATTCTCAAACCGAGAGTCCTGCGGCTGCGCGGTCAGTTCCTATGAGTTACATTTGTCCCGTGGGAGGTGTTAGTGCCACACAAGGGGCCGTTAGCGGGCTGTTTTGAGTTTTCACCCTCTAACGCCATGTTTTTAATCCTAAGTCTAGAAATATGAAAATTATCATCATATTCTCAAACCGAGAGTCCTGCGGCTGTGCGGTCAGTTCCTATGACTTACATTGGTCCCGTGGAAGGTGTTAGTCCCACCCACGGGGCCGTTCGGGGGCAGTTTCATGTTTTCACCCTCTAATGCCATGTTTTTAAGCCTAAGTCTAAAAATATGCAAATTATCGTCGTATTCTCAAACCGAGAGTCCTGCGGCTGCGTGGTTAGTTCCTATGAGTTACATTGGTCCCGTGGGAGGTGTTAGTGCCACACACGGGGCCGTTCGGGGGCTGTTTTGGGTTTTCACTCTCTAACGCCATGCTTTTAAGCCTAAGACTAGAAATATGCAAATTATCATCGTATTCTCAAACCGGGAGTCCCGCGGATGCGGGGTCAGTTCCTATGAGTTACATTGGTCCCGTGGGCGGTGTTGGTGACACCCACGGGGCCGTTCAGGGCAGTTTCGTGTTTTCACCCTCTAATGCCATGTTTTTAAGCCTAACTCCAGAAATATGAAAATTAACATCGTATTCTCAAACCGGGAGTTTTGTGGCTGCGTGGTCAGTTCTTACGAGTTACATTGGTCCCGTGTGAGGTGTTGGTGCCACCCCCGAGGCCGATCGGGGGTTTTTTGGGTTTTCACCCTCTAAAGCCATGTTTTAAAGCCTAAGAATGGAAATATGAAAATTATCATCGTATTATCAAACCGGGAGTCCCATGACTGCATGGTCAGTTCCTACGAGTTACATTGGTCCCATGAGAGGGGTTGGTGCCACCCACGAGGCCGTTTGGGGGCTGTTTTGGGTTTTCCCCCTCTAAAGCCATGTTTTAAAGCCTAAGAATAGAAATATGAAAATTATCATTATATTCTCAGACCGGGAGTCCCATGATTGTGTGGTCAGTTCCTACGAGTTACATTGGTCCCGTGGGAGGGGTTGGTGCCACCCACGAGGCCGTTCGGGGGTTGTTTTGGGTTTTCACCCTCTAAAGCCATGTTTTAAAGCCTAAGAATGGAAATATGAAAATTATCATCGTATTATCAAACCGGGAGTCCCATGACTGCGTGGTCAGTTCCTACGAGTTACATTGGTCCCGTGAGAGGGGTTGGTGCCACCCACGAGGCCGTTCGGGGACTGTTTTGGGTTTTCACCGTCTAACTCGATGTTTTTAATCCTAAGTCTAGAAATATGCAAATTATCATCGTATTCTCAAACCGGGAGTCATGCGGCTGCAGGGTGAGTTCCTAGGAGTTACATTGGTCCCGTGAGAGGTGTTGGTGCCACCCACGGGGCCGTTCGGGGGCTGTTTTTGGTTTTCTCCCTCTAATGCCTTACCGTTAAGCCTAAGTCTAGAAATATGCAAATTATCATCGTATTCTCAAATTGGGAGTCCCATGGCTGCGTGGTCAGTTCCTACGAGTTAAATTGGTCCCGTGGGAGGTGTTGGTGATACCCACGGGTCTGTTCGTGGGCGGTTTTGGATTTTCACCCTCTAACGCCTTATTTTTAAGTCTAAGTCTAGAAATATGCAAGTTATCATCGTATTATCAAACCGCGAGTCCCACTGCTACGGGGTCAGTTCCTACGAGCTACATTGGTCCCGTGGGAGGTGTTGGTGCCACCCACGGGGCCCTTCGGGAGATGTTTAGGGTTCTCCCCCTCTAATGCCAAATTTTTAACCCTAAGTCTAGGAATATGCAAATTATCATCGTATTCTCAAATTGGGAGTCCCGTGGCTGCGTGGTCAGTTCCTACGAGTTAAATTGGTCCCGAGGGAGGTGTTGGTACCACCCACTTGGCCGTTCGGGGGCGGTTTTGGGTTTTCACCCTCTAACACCAGGTTTTTAAGACTAAGTTTAGAAATATGCAAATTATCATCGTATTATCAAACCGGGAGTCCCGCTTCTGCGGGGTCAGTTCCTACGAGTTACATTGGTCCCGTGAGAGGTGTTGGTGCCACCCACGGGGCCGTTCGGGCGCTGTTTTGGGTTTTCACCCTCTAACGCCAACCTTTTAAGCCCAATCTAGAAATATACAAATTATCATCCTATTCTCAAATTGAGAGTCCCGCGGCTGCAAGGTCAGTTCCTACGAGTTATATTGGTCCTGTGGGAGGTGTTGGTGCCATGAACGGGGCCGTTCAGGGGATGTTTTTGGTTTTCACCCTCTAACGCCATGTTTTTAGGCCTATGTCTAGAGTTATGTAAATTATCATCGTATTCTCAAATCGGGAGTCCCGCGGCTGCGGGGTCAGTTCCTACGAGCTACATTGGTCCCGTGGGAGGTGTTGTGCCACCCACGGGCCTGTTCGGGGGAAGTTTTTGGTTTTCACCATTTAAGGCCATGTTTTTAATCCTAAGTCTAGAAATATGAAAATTATCGTTGTATTCTCAAACCGGGAGTTATGTGGCTGCGTGGTTAGTTCCTATGAGTTACATTGGTCCCGTGGGAGGTGTTGGTGCCACCCACGAGGCCGTTCGGGGGCTGTTTTGGGTTTTCACCCTCTAACGCCATGTTTTAAAGCCTAAGAATAGAAATATGAAAATTATCATTATATTCTCAGACCGGGAGTCCCATGACTGCGTGGTCAGTTCCTACGAGTTACATTGGTCCCGTGGGAGGGGTTGGTGCCACCCACGAGGCCGTTCGGGGGCTGTTTTGGGTTTTCGCCCTCTAACGCCATGTTTTTAAGCCTAAGTCTAGAAATATGCAAATTATCGTTGTATTCTCAAACTGGGAGTCCTGCGGCTGCGGGGTCAGTTCCTATGAGTTACATTGGTCCCGTGGTAGGTGTTGATGCCACCCACGGGGCCGTTCGGGGGCAGTTTTGGGTTTTCTCCCTCTAACGCCATGCTTTTAAGCCTAAGTCTAGAAATATGCAAATTATAATCGTATTCTCAAACCGGGAGTCCCGCGGATGCGGGGTCAGTTCCTACGAGTTACATTGGTCCCGTGGGTGGTGTTGGTGCCACCCACGGGGCCGATCGAGGGCAGTTTCGTGTTTTCACCCTCTAACGCCATGTTTTAATCCTAACTCTGGAAATATGCAAATTATCATCGTATTCTCAAATCGGGAGTTCCGTGGCTGCGTGGTCAGTTCTTACGAGTTACATTGGTCCCGTGTGAGGTGTTGGTACCACCCCCGAGGCCGATCGGGGTTTGTTTTGGGTTTTCACCCTCTAACGCCATGTTTTAAAGCCTAAGAATATAAATATGAAAATTATCATCGTATTCTGAAACCGGGAGTCCCATGACTACGTGGTCAGTTCCTATGAGTTACATTGGTCTAGTGAGAAGGGTTGGTGCCACCCACAAGGCCGTTCGGGTGCAGTTTTGGGTTTTGACCCTC
Organism: Sambucus nigra; assembly: GCA_949130495.1. NCBI lineage: Eukaryota > Viridiplantae > Streptophyta > Magnoliopsida > Dipsacales > Adoxaceae > Sambucus > Sambucus nigra. The sequence continues at coordinate 264,580,640 of OX422212.1, forward strand.
CAACGCCATGTTTTTAATCGTAAGTCTTAAAATATGCAAATTTTCATCGAATTCTCAAACCGGGAGTCATGCGGCTGCGGGGTGAGTTCCTAGGAACTACATTGGTCCTGTGGGAGGTGTTGGTGCCACCCACGGGGCCGTTCGGGGGCTGTTTTGGATTTTCAACCTCTAACGCCATGCTTTTAAGCCTAAGCCTAGAAATATGCAAATTATCATCGTATTCTCAAATTGGGAGTCCTGTGGCTGCGTTTTTAGTTCCTACGAGTTAAATTGGTCCCATGGGAGGTGTTGGTGCCACCCACGGGGCCGTTCGGGGGCGGTTTTGGATTTTCACCCTCTAACGCCATGTTTTAAGTCTAATTCTAGAAATAAGCAAATTATCATCCTATTATCAAATCGGCAGTCCCACTGCTGCGGGGTCAGTTCCTACGAGTTACATTGGTCCCGTGGGAGGTGTTGGTGCCACCCGCGGGGCCGTTCGGGGGCGGTTTTGAGTTTTCACCCTCTAGCGCCATGTTTTTAAGCCTAAGTCTAGAAATATGCAAATTATCATCGTATTTTCAAACCGGGAGTCCCTATGCTGCGGTGTCAGTTCCTACGAGTTACATTGGTCCCGTTGGAGGTGTTAGTGCCACCCACGGGTCCGTTCGGACACTGTTTCGGGTTTTCACCCTCTAACGCCATGCTTTTAAGCCTAAGTCTAGAAATATGTAAATTATCATCGTATTCTCAAACTGAGAGTCCCGTGGTTGCAAGGTCAGTTCCTACGAGTTATATTGGTCCCGTGGGAGGTGTTGGTGCCATCCACGGGGCCGTTCGGGGGATGTTTCTGGTTTTCACCCTCTAACGCCATGTTTTTAGGCCTATGTCTAGATATATGCAAATTATCATCGTATTCTCAAATCGGTAGTCCCGCGGCTGCCGGGTCAGTTCCTACGAGTTACATTGGTCGCGTGGGAGGTGTTGTGCCACCCACGGTGCTGTTAGGGGGCTGTTGTGGGTTTTCACCCTTTAACGCCATATTTTTAAGCCTAAGTCTAGAAATATGCAAATTATTGTTGTATTCTCAAACCGGGAGTTCTGTGGCTGCGTGGTTAGTTGCGACGAGTTACATTGGTCCCGTGGGAGGTGTTGGTGCCACCCACGAGGCCGTTCGGGGGTTGTTTTGGGTTTTCACCCTCTAATGCCATGTTTTAAAGCCTAAGAATAAAAATATGAAAATTATCGTTGTATTCTCAAACCGGGAGACCCGTGGCTGCGTGGTCAGCTCCTACGAGTTACATTGGTCCCGTGGGAGCGGTTGGTGCCACCCACGAGGCCGTTCGGGGGCTGTTTTGGGTTTTCACCATCTAACGCCATGTTTTTAAGCCTAAGTCTCAAAATATGAAAATTATCGTTGTATTCTCAAACTGGAAGTCCTGCGGCTACGGGGTCTGTTCCTAGGAGTTACATTGGTCCCTTGCGAGGTGTTGGTTCCACCCATGGGGCCGTTCGGGAGCTGTTTAGGGTTCTCCCCCTCTAATGCCATGTTTTTAAGCCTAACTCTAGAAATATGCATATTATCATCATATTCTCAAATTGGGAGTCCCGTGGCTGCGTGGTCAGTTCCTACGAGTTAAATTGGTCCCGTGGGAGGTGTTGGTGCCACCCACTGGGCCGTTCGGGGGCGGTTTTGGGTTTTCACCCTCTAACGCCAGGTTTTTAAGACTAAGTCTAGAAATATGCAAATTATCATCGTACTATCAAACCGGGAGTCCCGCTTCTGCAGGGTCAGTTCCTACGAGTTACATTGGTCCCGTGGGAGGTCTTGGTGCCACCCACGAGGCCGTGCGGGCGCTGTTTTGGGTTTTCACCCTCTAACGCCAACCTTTTAAGCCAAATCTAGAAATATACAAATTATCATCGTATTCTCAAATTGAGAGTCCCGCGGCTGCAAGGTCAGTTCCTACGAGTTATATTGGTCCCGTGGAAGGTGTTGGTGCCATGCACGGGGCCGTTCAGGGGATGTTTTTGGTTTTCACCCTCTAACGCCATGTTTTTAGGCCTATATCTAGATTTATGCAAATTATCATCGTATTCTCAAATCGAGAGTCCCACGGCTGCGGGGTCAGTTCCTACGAGCTACATTGGTCCCGTGGGAGGTGTTGTGCCACCCACGGGCCTATTCGGGGGAAGTTTTGGGTTTTCACCCTTTAACGCCACATTTTTAAGCCTAAGTCTAGAAATATGAAAATTATTGTTGTATTCTCAAACCGGGAGTTATGTGGCTGCGTGGTAAGTTCCTATGAGTTACATTGGTCCCGTGGGAGGTGTTGGTGCCACCCACGAGGCCGTTCGGGGGCTGTTTTGGGTTTTCACCCTCTCACGCCATGTTTTAAAGCCTTAGAATAGAAATATGAAAATTATCATTATATTCTCAAACCGGGAGTCCCATGACTGCGTGGTCAGTTCCTACGAGTTACATTGGTCCCGTGGGAGGGGTTGGTGCCACCCACGAGGCTGTTTGGGGGCTGTTTTGGGTTTTCACCCTCTAACGCCATGTTTTTAAGCCTAAGTCTAGAAATATGCAAATTATCATCGTATTCTCAAATCGATAGTCCGACGGCTACGAGGTCAGTTCCTATGAGTTACATTGGTCCCGTGGGAGGTGTTGGTCCCACCCACGGGGATGGTTCGTGTTTTCACCCTCTAACGCCAAATTTTTAGGCCTAAGTCTAGAAATATGCAAATTATCCTCATATTCTCAAACCCAGAGTCCCGCGGCTGCGGGGTCAATTCCTATGAGTTATATTGGTCCCGTGGGACGTGTTGGGGTCACCCACGGAGCCGTTCGGGGGCTATTTCTGGTTTTCACCTTCTAACGCCACCTTTTTAAGCCTAAGTCTAGAAATATTCAAATTAACATCATATTCTCAAACCGGGAGTTCTGTGGCTGCGTGGTCAGTTCCTACGAGTTACATTGGTCCCGTGGGAGGTCTTGGTGCCACCCACGAGGCCGTTCGGGGGCTGTTTTGGGTTTTCACCCTCTAACGCCATGTTTTAAAGCCTAAGAATAAAAATATGAAAATTATCGTTGTATTCTCAAACTGGGAGACCCGTGGCTGCGTGGTCAGCTCCTACGAGTTACATTGGTCCCGTGGGAGCGGTTGGTGCCACCCACGAGGCCGTTCGGGGGCTGTTTTGGGTTTTCACCATCTAACGCCATGTTTTTAAGCCTAAGTCTCAAAATATGCAAATTATCGTTGTATTCTCAAACTGGAAGTCCTGCGGCTACGGGGTCAGTTCCTAGGAGTTAGATTGGTCCCTTCGGAGGTGTTGGTTCCACCCATGGGGCCGTTCGGGAGCTGTTTAGGGTTCTCCCCCTGTAATGCCATGTTTTTAAGCCTAACTCTAGAAATATGCAAATTATCATCGTATGCTCAAATTGGGAGTCCCGTGGCTACGTGGTCAGTTCCTACGAGTTAAATTGGTCCCGTGGGAGGTGTTGGTGCCACCCACTGGGCCGTTCGGGGGCGGTTTTGGGTTTTCACCCTCTAACGCCAGGTTTTTAAGACTAAGTCTAGAAATATGCAAATTATCATCGTATTATCAAACCGGGAGTCCCGCTTCTGCGGGGTCAGTTCCTACGAGTTACATTGGTCCCGTGGGAGGTCTTGGTGCCACCCACGAGGCCGTGCGGGCGCTGTTTTGGGTTTTCACCCTCTAACGCCAACCTTTTAAGCCAAATCTAGAAATATACAAATTATCATCGTATTCTCAAATTGAGAGTCCCGCGTCTGCAAGGTCAGTTCCTACGAGTTATATTGGTCCCGTGGAAGGTGTTGGTGCCATGCACGGGGCCGTTCAGGGGATGTTTTTGGTTTTCACCCTCTAACGCCATGTTTTTAGGCCTATGTCTAGATTTATGCAAATTATCATCGTATTCTCAAATCGAGAGTCCCACGGCTGCGGGGTCAGTTCCTACGAGCTACATTGGTCCCGTGGGAGGTGTTGTGCCACCCACCGGCCTGTTCGGGGGAAGTTTTGGGTTTTCACCCTTTAACGCCACGTTTTTAAGCCTAAGTCTAGAAATATGAAAATTATTGTTGTATTCTCAAACCGGGAGTTATGTGGCTGCGTGGTAAGTTCCTATGAGTTACAATGGTCCCGTGGGAGGTGTTGGTGCCACCCACGAGGCCGTTCGGGGGCTTTTTTTCTCACGCCATGTTTTAAAGCCTTAGAATAGAAATATGAAAATTATCATTATATTCTCAAACCGGGAGTCCCATGACTGCGTGGTCAGTTCCTACGAGTTACATTGGTCCCGTGGGAGGGGTTGGTGCCACCCACGAGGCTGTCTGGGGGCAGTTTTGGGTTTTCACCCTCTAACGCCATGTTTTTAAGCCTAAGTCTAGAAATATGCAAATTATCATCGTATTCTCAAATCGATAGTCCGACGGCTACGAGGTCAGTTCCTATGAGTTACATTGGTCCCGTGGGAGGTGTTGGTCCCACCCATGGGGATGGTTCGTGTTTTCACCCTCTAACGCCAAATTTTTAGGCCTAAGTCTAGAAATATGCAAATTATCCTCATATTCTCAAACCCAGAGTCCCGCGGCTGCGGGGTAAATTCCTATGAGTTATATTGGTCCCGTGGGACGTGTTGGTGCCACCCACGGAGCCGTTCGGGGGCTATTTCTGGTTTTCACCCTCTAACGCCACGTTTCTAAGCCTAAGTCTAGAAATATTCAAATTAATGTCATATTCTCAAACCGGGAGTTCTGTGGCTGCGTGGTCAGTTCCTACGAGTTACATTGGTCCCGTGGGAGGTGTTGGTGCCACCCACGAGGCCGTTCGGTGGCTGTTTTGGGTTTTCACCCTCTAACGCGATGTTTTAAAGCCTAAGAATAAAAATACGAAAATTATCGTTGTATTCTCAAACCGGGAGACCCGTGGCTGCGTGGTCAGCTCCTACGAGTTACATTGGTCCCGTGGGAGCGGTTGGTGCCACCCACGAGGCCGTTCGGGGGCTGTTTTGGGTTTTCACCATCTAACGCCATGTTTTTAAGCCTAAGTCTCAAAATATGCAAATTATCGTTGTATTCTCAAACTGCAAGTCCTGCGGCTACGGGGTCAGTTCCTAGGAGTTAGATTGGTCCCTTGGGAGGTGTTGGTTCCACCCATGGGGCCGTTCGGGAGCTGTTTAGGGTTCTCCCCCTCTAATGCCATGTTTTTAAGCCTAACTCTAGAAATATGCAAATTATCATCGTATTCTCAAATTGGGAGTCCCATGGCTGCGTGGTCAGTTCCTACGAGTTAAATTGGTCCCGTGGGAGGTGTTGGTGCCACCCACTGGGCCGTTCGGGGGCGGTTTTGGGTTTTCACCCTCTAACGCCAGGTTTTTAAGACTAAGTCTAGAAATATACAAATTAGCATCGTATTATCAAACCGGGAGTCCCGCTTCTGCGGGGTCAGTTCCTACGAGTTACATTCGTCCCGTGGGAGGTCTTGGTGCAACCCACGAGGCCGTGCGGGCGCTGTTTTGGGTTTTCACCCTCTAACGCCAACCTTTTAAGCCAAATCTAGAAATATACAAATTATCATCGTATTCTCAAATTGAGAGTCCCGCGGCTGCAAGGTCAGTTCCTACGAGTTATATTGGTCCCGTGGGAGGTGTTGGTGCCATGCACGGGGCCGTTCAGGGGATGTTTTTGGTTTTCACCCTCTAACGCCCTGTTTTTAGGCCTATGTCTAGATTTATGCAAATTATCATCGTATTCTCAAATCGGGAGTCCCGCGGCTGCGGGGTCAGTTCCTACGAGCTACATTGGTCCCGTGGGAGGTGTTGTGCCACCCACGGGCCTGTTCGGGAGAAGTTTTGGGTTTTCACCCTTTAACGCCATGTTTTTAAGCCTAAGTATAGAAATATGAAAATTATTGTTGTATTCTCAAACCGGGAGTTATGTGGCTGCGTGGTAAGTTCCTATGAGTTACATTGGTCCCGTGGGAGGTGTTGGTGCCACCCACGAGGCCGTTCGGGGGCTGTTTTGGGCTTTCACCCTCTCACGCCATGTTTTAAAGCCTAAGAATAGAAATATGAAAATTATCATTATATTCTCAAACCGGGAGTCCCATGACTGCGTGGTCAGTTCCTACGAGTTACATTGGTCCCGTGGGAGGGGTTGGTGCCACCCACGAGGCTGTCTGGGGGCAGTTTTGGGTTTTCACCCTCTAACGCCATGTTTTTAAGTCTAAGTCTAGAATATGCAAATTATAATCGTATTCTCAAATCGATAGTCCGACGGCTACGAGGTCAGTTCCTATGAGTTACATTGGTCCCGTGGGAGGTGTTGGTCCCGCCCATGGGGATGGTTCCTGTTTTCACCCTCTAACGCCAAATTTTTAGGCCTAAGTCTAGAAATATGCAAATTATCCTCATATTCTCAAACCCAGAGTCCCGCGGCTGCGGGGTCAATTCCTATGAGTTATATTGGTCCCGTGGGACGTGTTGGTGCCACCCACGGAGCCGTTCGGGGGCTATTTCTGGTTTTCACCCTCTAACGCCACGTTTTTAAGCCTAAGTCTAGAAATATTCAAATTAATGTCATATTCTCAAACCGGAAGTTCTGTGGCTGCGTGGTCAGTTCCTACGAGTTACATTGGTCCCGTGGGAGGTGTTGGTGCCACCCACGAGGCCGTTCGGGGGCTGTTTTGGGTTTTCACGCTCTAACGCCATGTTTTAAAGCCTAAGAATAAAAATATGAAAATTATCGTTGTATTCTCAAACCGGGAGACCCGTGGCTACGTGGTCAGCTCCTACGAGTTACATTGGTCCCGTGGGAGCGGTTGGTGCCACCCACGAGGCCGTTCGGGGGCTGTTTTGGGTTTTCACCATCTAACGCCATGTTTTTAAGCCTAAGTATCAAAATATGAAAATTATCGTTGTATTCTCAAACTGGAAGTCCTACGGCTACGGGGTCAATTCCTAGGAGTTACATTGGTCCCTTGGGAGGTGTTGGTTCCACCCATGGGGCCATTCGGGAGTTGTTTAGGGTTATCCCCCTCTAATGCCACGTTTTTAAGCCTAACTCTAGAAATATGCAAATTATCATCGTATTCTCAAATTGGGAGTCCCGTGGCTGCGTGGTCAGTTCCTACGAGTTAAATTGGTCCCGTGGGAGGTGTTGGTGCCACCCACTGGGCCGTTCGGGGGCAGTTTTGGGTTTCCACCCTCTAACACCAGGTTTTTAAGACTAAGTCTAGAAATATGCAAATTATCATCGTATTATCAAACCGGGAGTCCCGCTTCTGCGGGGTCAGTTCCTACGAGTTACATTGGTCCCGTGGGAGGTCTTGGTGCCACCCACGAGGCCGTGTGGGCGCTGTTTTGGGTTTTCACCCTCTAACGCCAACCTTTTAAGCCAAATCTAGAAATATACAAATTATCATCGTATTCTCAAATTGAGAGTCCCGCGGCTGCAAGGTCAGTTCCTACGAGTTATATTGGTCCCGTGGAAGGTGTTGGTGCCATGCACGGGGCTGTTCAGGGGATGTTTTTGGTTTTCACCCTCTAACGCCATGTTTTTAGGCCTATGTCTAGATTTATGCAAATTATCATCGTATTCTCAAATCGAGAGTCCCACGGCTGCGGGTTCAGTTCCTACGAGCTACATTGGTCCCGTGGGAGGTGTTGTGCCACCCACGGGCCTGTTCGGGGGAAGTTTTGGGTTTTCACCCTTTAACGCCACATTTTTAAGCCTAAGTCTAGAAATATGAAAATTATTGTTGTATTATCAAACCGGGAGTTATGTGGCTGCGTGGTAAGTTCCTATGAGTTACATTTGTCCCGTGGGAGGTGTTGGTGCCACCCACGAGGCCGTTCGGGGGCTGTTTTGGGTTTTCACCCTCTCACGCCATGTTTTAAAGCCTTAGAATAGAAATATGAAAATTATCATTATATTCTCAAACCGGGAGTCCCATGACTGCGTGGTCAGTTCCTACGAGTTACATTGGTCCCGTGGGAGGGGTTGGTGCCACCCACGAGGCTGTTTGGGGGCTGTTTTGGGTTTTCACCCTCTAACGCCATATTTTTAAGCCTAAGTCTAGAAATATGCAAATTATCATCGTATTCTCAAATCGATAGTCCGACGGCTACGAGGTCAGTTCCTATGAGTTACATTGGTCCCGTGGGAGGTGTTGGTCCCACCCATGAGGATGGTTCGTGTTTTCACCCTCTAACGCCAAATTTTTAGGCCTAAGTCTAGAAATATGCAAATTATCCTCATATTCTCAAACCCAGAGTCCCGCGGCTGCGGGGTCAATTCCTATGAGTTATATTGGTCCCGTGGGACGTGTTGGGGCCACCCACGGAGCCGTTCGGGGGCTATTTCTGGTTTTCACCTTCTAACGCCACCTTTTTAAGCCTAAGTCTAGAAATATTCAAATTAACGTCATATTCTCAAACCGGGAGTTCTGTGGCTGCGTGGTCAGTTCCTACGAGTTACATTGGTCCCGTGGGAGGTCTTGGTGCCACCCACGAGACCGTTCGGGGGCTATTTTGGGTTTTCACCCTCTAACGCCATGTTTTAAAGCCTAAGAATAAAAATATGAAAATTATCGTTGTATTCTCAAATTGGGAGACCCGTGGTTGCGTGGTCAGCTCCTACGAGTTACATTGGTCCCGTGGGAGCGGTTGGTGCCACCCACGAGGCCGTTCGGGGGCTGTTTTGGGTTTTCACCATCTAACGCCATGTTTTTAAGCCTAAGTCTCAAAATATGCAAATTATCATTGTATTCTCAAACTGGAAGTCCTGCGGCTACGGGGTCAGTTCCTAGGAGTTAGATTGGTCCCTTGGGAGGTGTTGGTTCCACCCATGGGGCCGTTCGGGAGCTGTTTAGGGTTCTCCCCCTCTAATGCCATGTTTTTAAGCCTAACTCTAGAAATATGCAAATTATCATCGTATGCTCAAATTGGGAGTCCCGTGGCTGCGTGGTCAGTTCCTACGAGTTAAATTGGTCCCGTGGGAGGTGTTGGTGCCACCCACTGGGCCGTTCGGGGGCGGTTTTGGGTTTTCACCCTCTAACGCCAGGTTTTTAAGACTAAGTCTAGAAATATGCAAATTATCATCGTATTATCAAACCGGGAGTCCCGCTTCTGCGGGGTCAGTTCCTACGAGTTACATTGGTCCCGTGGGAGGTCTTGGTGCCACCCACGAGGCCGTGCGGGCACTGTTTTGGGTTTTCACCCTCTAACGCCAACCTTTTAAGCCAAATCTAGAAATATACAAATTATCATCGTATTCTCAAATTGAGAGTCCCGCGTCTGCAAGGTCAGATCCTACGAGTTATATTGGTCCCGTGGAAGGTGTTGGTGCCATGCACGGGGCCGTTCAGGGGATGTTTTTGGTTTTCACCCTCTAACGCCATGTTTTTAGGCCTATGTCTAGATTTATGCAAATTATCATCGTATTCTCAAATCAAGAGTCCCACGGCTGCGGGGTCAGTTCCTACGAGCTACATTGGTCCCGTGGGAGGTGTTGTGCCACCCATCGGCCTGTTCGGGGGAAGTTTTGGGTTTTCACCCTTTAACGCCACGTTTTTAAGCCTAAGTCTAGAAATATGAAAATTATTGTTGTATTCTCAAACCGGGAGTTATGTGGCTGCGTGGTAAGTTCCTATGAGTTACATTGGTCCCGTGGGAGGTGTTGGTGCCACCCACGAGGCCGTTCGGGGGCTTTTTTTTGGGTTTTCACCCTCTCACGCCATGTTTTAAAGCCTTAGAATAGAAATATGAAAATTATCATTATATTCTCAAACCGGGAGTCCCATGACTGCGTGGTCAGTTCCTACGAGTTACATTGGTCCCGTGGGAGGGGTTGGTGCCACCCACGAGGCTGTCTGGGGGCAGTTTTGGGTTTTCACCCTCTAACGCCATGTTTTTAAGCCTAAGTCTAGAAATATGCAAATTATCATCGTATTCTCAAATCGATAGTCCGACGGTTACGAGGTCAGTTCCTATGAGTTACATTGGTCCCGTGGGAGGTGTTGGTCCCGCCCATGGGGATGGTTCGTGTTTTCACCCTCTAACGCCAAATTTTTAGGCCTAAGTCTAGAAATATGCAAATTATCCTCATATTCTCAAACCCAGAGTCCCGCGGCTGCGGGGTCAATTCCTATGAGTTATATAGGTCCCGTGGGACGTGTTGGTGCCACCCACGGAGCCGTTCGGGGGCTATTTCTGGTTTTCACCTTCTAACGCCACGTTTTTAAGCCTAAGTCTAGAAATATTCAAATTAATGTCATATTCTCAAACCGGGAGTTCTGTGGCTGCGTGGTCAGTTCCTACGAGTTACATTGGTCCCGTGGGAGGTGTTGGTGCCACCCACGAGGCCGTTCGGGGGCTGTTTTGGGTTTTCACCCTCTAACGCCATGTTTTAAAGCCTAAGAATAAAAATATGAAAATTATCGTTGTATTCTCAAACCGGGAGACCCGTAGCTGCGTGGTCAGCTCCTACGAGTTACATTGGTCCCGTGGGAGCGGTTGGTGCCACCCACGAGGCCGTTCGGGGGCTGTTTTGGGTTTTCACCATCTAACGCCATGTTTTTAAGCCTAAGTCTCAAAATATGCAAATTATCGTTGTATTCTCAAACTGGAAGTCCTGCGGCTACGGGGTCAGTTCCTAGGAGTTAGATTGGTCCCTTGGGAGGTGTTGGTTCCACCCATGGGGCCGTTCGGGAGCTGTTTAGGGTTCTCCCCCTCTAATGCCATGTTTTTAAGCCTAACTCTAGAAATATGCAAATTATCATCGTATTCTCAAATTGGGAGTCCCATGGCTGCGTGGTCAGTTCCTACGAGTTAAATTGGTCCCGTGGGAGGTGTTGGTGCCACCCACTGGGCCGTTCGGGGGCGGTTTTGGGTTTTCACCCTCTAACGCCAGGTTTTTAAGACTAAGTCTAGAAATATACAAATTATCATCGTATTATCAAACCGGGAGTCCCGCTTCTGCGGGGTCAGTTCCTACGAGTTACATTGGTCCCGTGGGAGGTCTTGGTGCCACCCACGAGGCCGTGCGGGCGCTGTTTTGGGTTTTCACCCTCTAACGCCAACCTTTTAAGCCAAATCTAGAAATATACAAATTATCATCGTATTCTCAAATTGAGAGTCCCGCGGCTGCAAGGTCAGTTCCTACGAGTTATATTGGTCCCGTGGGAGGTGTTGGTGCCATGCACGGGGCCATTCAGGGGATGTTTTTGGTTTTCACCCTCTAACGCCATGTTTTTAGGCCTATGTCTAGATTTATGAAAATTATCATCGTATTCTCAAATCGGGAGTCCCGCGGCTGCGGGGTCAGTTCCTACGAGCTACATTGGTCCCGTGGGAGGTGTTGTGCCACCCACGGGCCTGTTCGGGGGAAGTTTTGGGTTTTCACCCTTTAACGCCATGTTTTTAAGCCTAAGTATAGAAATATGAAAATTATTGTTGTATTCTCAAACCGGGAGTTATGTGGCTGCGTGGTAAGTTCCTATGAGTTACATTGGTCCCGTGGGAGGTGTTGGTGCCACCCACGAGGCCGTTCGGGGGCTGTTTTGGTCTTTCACCCTCTCACGCCATGTTTTAAAGCCTAAGAATAGAAATATGAAAATTATCATTATATTCTCAAACCGCGAGTCCCATGACTGCGTGGTCAGTTCCTACGAGTTACATTGGTCCCGTGGGAGGGGTTGGTGCCACCCACGAGGCTGTCTGGGGTCAGTTTTGGGTTTTCACCCTCTAACGCCATGTTTTTAAGTCTAAGTCTAGAATATGCAAATTATCATCGTATTCTCAAATCGATAGTCTGACGGCTACGAGGTCAGTTCCTATGAGTTACATTGGTCCCGTGGGAGGTGTTGGTCCCGCCCATGGGGATGGTTCGTGTTTTCACCCTCTAACGCCAAATTTTTAGTCCTAAATCTAGAAATATGCAAATTATCCTCATATTCTCAAACCCAGAGTCCCGCGGTTGCGGGGTCAATTCCTATGAGTTACATTGGTCCCGTGGGACGTGTTGGTGCCACCCACGGAGCCGTTCGGGGGCTATTTCTGGTTTTCACCCTCTAACGCCACGTTTTTAACCCTAAGTAAAGAAATATTCAAATTAACGTCATATTCTCAAACCGGGAGTTTTGTGGCTGGGTGGTGAGTTCCTACGAATTACATTGGTCCCGTGGGAGGTGTTGGTGCCACCCATGAGGCCGTTCGGGGGCTGTTTTTGGTTTTCACCCTCTAACGCCATGTTTTAAATCCTAAGAATAAAAATATGAAAATTATTGTTGTATTCTCAAACCGGGAGACCCGTGGCTACGTGGTCAGCTCCTACGAGTTACATTGGTCCCGTGGGAGCGGTTGGTGCCACCCACGAGGCCGTTCGGGGGCTGTTTTGGGTTTTCACCATCTAACGCCATGTTTTTAAGCCTAAGTATCAAAATATGAAAATTATCGTTGTATTCTCAAACTGGAAGTCCTACGGCTACGGGGTCAATTCCTAGGAGTTACATTGGTCCCTTGGGAGGTGTTGGTTCCACCCATGGGGCCATTCGGGAGTTGTTTAGGGTTATCCCCCTCTAATGCCACGTTTTTAAGCCTAACTCTAGAAATATGCAAATTATCATCGTATTCTCAAATTGGGAGTCCCGTGGCTGCGTGGTCAGTTCCTACGAGTTAAATTGGTCCCGTGGGAGGTGTTGGTGCCACCCACTGGGCCGTTCGGGGGCAGTTTTGGGTTTTCACCCTCTAACACCAGGTTTTTAAGACTAAGTCTAGAAATATGCAAATTATCATCGTATTATCAAACCGGGAGTCCCGCTTCTGCGGGGTCAGTTCCTACGAGTTACATTGGTCCCGTGGGAGGTCTTGGTGCCACCCACGAGGCCATGTGGGCGCTGTTTTGGGTTTTCACCCTCTAACTCCAACCTTTTAAGCCAAATCTAGAAATATACAAATTATCATCCTATTCTCAAATTGAGAGTCCCGCGGCTGCAAGGTCAGTTCCTAGGAGTTATATTGGTCCCGTGGGAGGTGTTGGTGCCATGCACGGGGCCGTTCAGGGGATGTTTTTGGTTTTCACCCTCTAACGCCATGTTTTTAGGCCTATGTCTAGATTTATGCAAATTATCATCGTATTCTCAAATCGGGAGTCCCGCGGCTGCGGGGTCAGTTCCTACGAGCTACATTGGTCCCGTGGGAGGTGTTGTGCCACCCACGGGCCAGTTCGGGGGAAGTTTTGGGTTTTCACCCTTTAACGCCATGTTTTTAAGCCTAAGTATAGAAATATGAAAATTATTGTTGTATTCTCAAACCGGGAGTTATGTGGCTGCGTGGTAAGTTCCTATGAGTTACATTGGTCCCGTGGGAGGTGTTGGTGCCACCCACGAGGCCGTTCGGGGGCTGTTTTGGGTTTTCACCCTCTCACGCCATGTTTTAAAGCCTAAGAATAGAAATATGAAAATTATCATTATATTCTCAAACCGGGAGTCCCATGACTGCGTGGTCAGTTCCTACGAGTTACATTGGTCCCGTGGGAGGGGTTGGTGCCACCCACGAGGCTGTCTGGGGGCAGTTTTGGGTTTTCACCCTCTAACGCCATGTTTTTAAGCCTAAGTCTAGAATATGCAAATTATCATCGTATTCTCAAATCGATAGTCCGACGGCTACGAGGTCAGTTCCTATGAGTTACATTGGTCCCGTGGGAGGTGTTGGTCCCACCCATGGGGATGGTTCGTGTTTTCACCCTCTAACGCCAAATTTTTAGGCCTAAGTCTAGAAATATGCAAATTATCCTCATATTCTCAAACCCAGAGTCCTGCGGCTGCGGGGTCAATTCCTATGAGTTACATTGGTCCCGTGGGACGTGTTCCTGCCACCCACGGAGCCGTTCGGGGGCTATTTTTGGTTTTCACCCTCTAACGCCACGTTTTTAAGCCTAAGTAAAGAAATATTCAAATTAACGTCATATTCTCAAACCGGGAGTTCTGTGGCTGGGTGGTGAGTTCCTACGAATTACATTGGTCCCGTGGGATGTGTTGGTGCCACCCATGAGGCCGTTCGGGGGCTGTTTTTGGTTTTCACCCTCTAACGCCATGTTTTAAATCCTAAGAATAAAAATATGAAAATTATCTTTGTATTCTCAAACAGGGAGACCCGTGGCTGCGTGGTCAGCTCCTACGAGTTACATGGGTCCCGTGGGAGCGGTTGGTGCCACCCACGAGGCCGTTCGGGGGCTGTTTTGGGTTTTCACCATCTAACGCCATGATTTTAAGCCTAAGTCTCAAAATATGCAAATTAACGTTGTATTCTCAAACTGGAATTCCTGTGACTACGGGGTCAGTTCCTAGGAGTTACATTGGTCCCTTGGGAGGTGTTGGTTCCACCCATGGGGCCGTTCGGGAGTTGTTTAGGGTTCTCCCCCTCTAATGCCACGTTTTTAAGCCTAACTCTAGAAATATGCAAATTATCATCGTATTCTCAAATTGGGAGTCCCGTGGCTGCGTGGTCAGTTCCTACGAGTTAAATTGGTCCCGTGGGAGGTGTTGGTGCCACCCACTGGGCCGTTCGGGGGCGGTTTTGGGTTTTCACCCTCTAACGCTAGGTTTTTAAGACTAAGTCTAGAAATATGCAAATTATCATCGTATTATCAAACCGGGAGTCCCGCTTCTGCGGGGTCAGTTCCTACGAGTTACATTGGTCCCGTGGGAGGTCTTGGTGCCACCCACGAGGCCGTGCGGGCGCTGTTTTGGGTTTTCACCCTCTAACGCCAACCTTTTAAGCCAAATCTTGAAATATACAAATTATCATCGTATTCTCAAATTGAGAGTCCCGCGGCTGCAAGGTCAGTTCCTACGAGTTATATTGGTCCCGTGGGAGGTGTTGGTGCCATGCACGGGGCCGTTCAGGGGATGTTTTTGGTTTTCACCCTCTAACGCCATGTTTTTAGTCCTATGTCTAGATTTATGCAAATTATCATCGTATTCTCAAATCGAGAGTCCCGCGGCTGCGGGGTCAGTTCCTACGAGCTACATTGGTCCCGTGGGAGGTGTTGTGCCACCCACGGGCCTGTTCGGGGGAAGTTTTGGGTTTTCACCCTTTAACGCCATGTTTTTAAGCCTAAGTATAGAAATATGAAAATTATTGTTGTATTCTCAAACCGGGAGTTATGTGGCTGCGTGGTAAGTTCCTATGAGTTACATTGGTCCCGTGGGAGGTGTTGGTGCCACCCACGAGGCCGTTCGGGGGCTGTTTTGGGCTTTTACCCTCTCACGCCATGTTTTAAAGCCTAAGAATAGAAATATGAAAATTATCATTATATTCTCAAACCGGGAGTCCCATGACTGCGTTGTCAGTTCCTACGAGTTACATTGGTCCCGTGGGAGGGGTTGGTGCCACCCACGAGGCTGTCTGGGGGCAGTTTTGGGTTTTCACCCTCTAACGCCATGTTTTTAAGCCTAAGTCTAGAATATGCAAATTATCATCGTATTCTCAAATCGATAGTCCGACGGCTACGAGGTCAGTTCCTATGAGTTACATTGGTCCCGTGGGAGGTGTTGGTCCCGCCCATGGGGATGGTTCGTGT
This sequence comes from Sambucus nigra, assembly GCA_949130495.1. Classification (NCBI taxonomy): domain Eukaryota; kingdom Viridiplantae; phylum Streptophyta; class Magnoliopsida; order Dipsacales; family Adoxaceae; genus Sambucus; species Sambucus nigra. The sequence continues at coordinate 264,596,227 of OX422212.1, forward strand.
TTTCACCCTCTAACGCCAAATTTTTAGGCCTAAGTCTAGAAATATGAAAATTATCGTCATATTCTCAAACCCAGAGTCCCGCGGCTGCGGGGCCAATTCCTATGAGTTACATTGGTCCCGTGGGACGTGTTGGTGCCACCCACGGAGCCGTTCGGGGCTATTTCTGGTTTTCACCCTCTAACGCCACGTTTTTAACCCTAAGTAAAGAAATATTCAAATTAACGTCATATTCTCAAACCGGGAGTTCTGTGGCTGGGTGGTGAGTTCCTACGAATTACATTGGTCCCGTGGGAGGTGTTGGTGCCACCCATGAGGCCGTTCGGGGGCTGTTTTTGGTTTTCACCCTCTAACGCCATGTTTTAAATCCTAAGAATAAAAATATGAAAATTATCGTTGTATTCTCAAACCGGGAGATCCGTGGCTACGTGGTCAGCTCCTACGAGTTACATTGGTCCCGTGGGAGCGGTTGGTGCCACCCACGAGGCCGTTCGGGGGCTGTTTTGGGTTTTCACCATCTAACGCCATGTTTTTAAGCCTAAGTCTCAAAATATGAAAATTATCGTTGTATTCTCAAACTGGAAGTCCTGCGGCTACGGGGTCAGTTCCTAGGAGTTACATTGGTCCCTTGGGAGGTGTTGGTTCCACCCATGGGGTCGTTCGGGAGTTGTTTAGGGTTCTCCCCCTCTAATGCCACGTTTTTAAGCCTAACTCTAGAAATATGCAAATTATCATCGTATTCTCAAATTGGGAGTCCCGTGGCTGTGTGGTCAGTTCCTACGAGTTAAATTGGTCCCGTGGGAGGTGTTGGTGCCACCCACTGGGCCGTTCGGGGGCGGTTTTGGGTTTTCACCCTCTAACGCCAGGTTTTTAGGACTAAGTCTAGAAATATACAAATTATCATCGTATTATCAAACCGGGAGTCCCGCTTCTGCGGGGTCAGTTCCTACGAGTTACATTGGTCCCGTGGGAGGTCTTGGTGCCACCCACGAGGCCGTGCGGGCACTGTTTTGGGTTTTCACCCTCTAACGCCAACCTTTTAAGCCAAATCTAGAAATATACAAATTATCATCGTATTCTCAAATTGAGAGTCCCGCGTCTGCAAGGTCAGATCCTACGAGTTATATTGGTCCCGTGGAAGGTGTTGGTGCCATGCACGGGGCCGTTCAGGGGATGTTTTTGGTTTTCACCCTCTAACGCCATGTTTTTAGGCCTATGTCTAGATTTATGCAAATTATCATCGTATTCTCAAATCAAGAGTCCCACGGCTGCGGGGTCAGTTCCTACGAGCTACATTGGTCCCGTGGGAGGTGTTGTGCCACCCACGGGCCTGTTCGGGGGAAGTTTTGGGTTTTCACCCTTTAACGCCATGTTTTTAAGCCTAAGTATAGAAATATGAAAATTATTGTTGTATTCTCAAACCGGGAGTTATGTGGCTGCGTGGTAAGTTCCTATGAGTTACATTGGTCCCGTGGGAGGTGTTGGTGCCACCCACGAGGCCGTTCGAGGGCTGTTTTGGGCTTTCACCCTCTCACGCCATGTTTTAAAGCCTAAGAATAGAAATATGAAAATTATCATTATATTCTCAAACCGGGAGTCCCATGACTGCGTGGTCAGTTCCTACGAGTTACATTGGTCCCGTGGGAGGGGTTGGTGCCACCCACGAGGCTGTCTGGGGGCAGTTTTGGGTTTTCACCCTCTAACGCCATGTTTTTAAGCCTAAGTCTAGAATATGCAAATTATCGTCGTATTCTCAAATCGATAGTCCGACGGCTACGAGGTCATTTCCTATGAGTTACATTGGTCCCGTGGGAGGTGTTGGTCCCACCCATGGGGATGGTTCGTGTTTTCACCCTCTAACGCCAAATTTTTAGGCCTAAGTCTAGAAATATGCAAATTATCCTCATATTCTCAAACCCAGAGTCCCGCGGCTGCGGGGCCAATTCCTATGAGTTACATTGGTCCCGTGGGACATGTTGGTGCCACCCACGGAGCCGTTCGGGGCTATTTCTGGTTTTCACCCTCTAACGCCACGTTTTTAACCCTAAGTAAAGAAATATTCAAATTAACGTCATATTCTCAAACCGGGAGTTCTGTGGCTGGGTGGTGAGTTCCTACGAATTACATTGGTCCCGTGGGAGGTGTTGGTGCCACCCATGAGGCCGTTCGGGGGCTGTTTTTGGTTTTCACCCTCTAACGCCATGGTTTTAAATCCTAAGAATAAAAATATGAAAATTATCGTTGTATTCTCAAACCGGGAGACCCGTGGCTGCGTGGTCAGCTCCGACGAGTTACATTGGTCCCGTGGGAGCGGTTGGTGCCACCCACGAGGCCGTTCGGGGGCTGTTTTGGGTTTTCACCATCTAACGCCATGTTTTTAAGCCTAAGTCTCAAAATATGAAAATTATCGTTGTATTCTCAAACTGGAAGTCCTGCGGCTACGGGGTCAGTTCCTAGGAGTTACATTGGTCCCTTGGGAGGTGTTGGTTCCACCCATGGGGCCGTTCGGGAGTTGTTTACGGTTCTCCCCCTCTAATGCCACGTTTTTAAGCCTAACTCTAGAAATATGCAAATTATCATCGTATTCTCAAATTGGGAGTCCCGTGGCTGCGTGGTCAGTTCCTACGAGTTAAATTGGTCCCGTGGGAGGTGTTGGTGCCACCCACTGGGCCGTTCGGGGGCGGTTTTGGGTTTTCACCCTCTAACGCCAGGTTTTTAAGACTAAGTCTAGAAATATGAAAATTATCATCGTATTATCAAACCGGGAGTCCCGCTTCTGCGGGGTCAGTTCCTACGAGTTACATTGGTCCCGTGGGAGGTCTTGGTGCCACCCACGAGGCCGTGCGGGCGCTGTTTTGGGTTTTCACCCTCTAACGCCGACCTTTTAAGCCAAATCTAGAAATATACAAATTATCATCGTATTCTCAAATTGAGAGTCCCGCGGCTGCAAGGTCAGTTCCTACGAGTTATATTGGTCCCGTGGGAGGTGTTGGTGCCATGCACGGGGCCGTTCAGGGGATGTTTTTGGTTTTCACCCTCTAACACCATGTTTTTAGGCCTATGTCTAGATTTATGCAAATTATCATCGTATTCTCAAATCGAGAGTCCCGCGGCTGCGGGGTCAGTTCCTACGAGCTACATTGGTCCCGTGGGAGGTGTTGTGCCACCCACGGGCCTGTTCGGGGGAAGTTTTGGGTTTTCACCCTTTAACGCCATGTTTTTAAGCCTAAGTTTGGAATATGAAAATTATTGTTGTATTCTCAAACCGGGAGTTATGTGGCTGCGTGGTAAGTTCCTATCAGTTACATTGGTCCCGTGGGAGGTGTTGGTGCCACCCACGAGGCCGTTCGGGGGCTGTTTTGGGCTTTCACCCTCTCACGCCATGTTTTAAAGCCTAAGAATAGAAATATGAAAATTATCATTATATTCTCAAACCGGGAGTCCCATGACTGCGTGGTCAGTTCCTACGAGTTACATTGGTCCCGTGGGAGGGGTTGGTGCCACCCACGAGGCTGTCTGGGGGCAGTTTTGGGTTTTCACCCTCTAACGCCATGTTTTTAAGCCTAAGTCTAGAATATGCAAATTATCGTCGTATTCTCAAATCGATAGTCCGACGGCTACGAGGTCAGTTCCTATGAGTTACAGTGGTCCCGTGGGAGGTGTTGGTCCCGCCCATGGGGATGGTTCGTGTTTTCACACTCTAACGCCAAATTTTTAGGCCTAAGTCTAGAAATATGCAAATTATTCTCATATTCTCAAACCCAGAGTCCCGCGGCTGCGGGGCCAATTCCTATGAGTTACATTGGTCCCGTGGGACGTGTTGGTGCCACCCAGGGAGCCGTTCGGGGCTATTTCTGGTTTTCACCCTCTAACGCCACGTTTTTAACCCTATGTAAAGAAATATTCAAATTAACGTCATATTCTCAAACCGGGAGTTCTGTGGCTGTGTGGTGAGTTCCTACGAATTACATTGGTCCCGTGGGAGGTGTTGGTGCAACCCATGAGGCCGTTCGGGGGCTGTTTTTGGTTTTCACCCTCTAACGCCATGTTTTAAATCCTAAGAATAAAAATATGAAAATTATCGTTGTATTCTCAAACCGGGAGACCCGTGGCTGCGTGGTCAGCTCCTACGAGTTACATTGGTCCCGTGGGAGCGGTTGGTGCCACCCACGAGGCCGTTCGGGGGCTATTTTGGGTTTTCACCATCTAACGCCATGTTTTTAAGCCTAAGTCTCAAAATATGAAAATTATCGTTGTATTCTCAAACTGGAAGTCCTGCGGCTACGGGGTCAGTTCCTAGGAGTTACATTGGTCCCTTGGGAGGTGTTGGTTCCACCCATGGGGCCGTTCGGGAGTTGTTTAGGGTTCTCCCCCTCTAATGCCACATTTTTAAGCGTAACTCTAGAAATATGCAAATTATCATCGTATTGTCAAATTGGCTGTCCCGTGGCTGCGTGGTCAGTTCCTACGAGTTAAATTGGTCCCGTGGGAGGTGTTGGTGCCACCCACTGGGCCGTTCGGGGGCGGTTTTGGGTTTTCACCCTCTAACGCCAGGTTTTTAAGACTAAGTCTAGAAATATGCAAATTATCATCGTATTATCAAACCGGGAGTCCCGCTTCTGCGGGGTCAGTTCCTACGAGTTACATTGGTCCCGTGGGAGGTCTTGGTGCCACCCACGAGGCCGTGCGGGCGCTGTTTTGGGTTTTCACCCTCTAACGCCAACCTTTTAAGCCAAATCTAGAAATATACAAATTATCATCGTATTCTCAAATTAAGAGTCCCGTGGCTGCAAGGTCAGTTCCTACGAGTTATATTTGTCCCGTGGGAGGTGTTGGTGCCATGCACGGGGCCGTTCAGGGGATGTTTTTGGTTTTCACCCTCTAACGCCATGTTTTTAGGCCTATGTCTAGATTTATGCAAATTATCATCGTATTCTCAATTCGGGAGTCCCGAGGCTGCGGGGTCAGTTCCTACGAGCAACATTGGTCCCGTGGGAGGTGTTGTGCCACCCACGGGCCTGTTCTGGGGAAGTTTTGGCTTTTCACCCTTTAACGCCATGTTTTTAAGCCTAAGTCTAGAAATATGAGAATTATTGTTGTATTCTCAAACCGGGAGTTATGTGGCTACGTGGTAAGTTCATATGAGTTACATTGGTCCCGTGGGAGGTGTTGGTGCCACCCACGAGGCCGTTCGGGGGCTGTTTTGTGTTTTCACGCTCTCACGCCATGTTTTAAAGCCTAAGAATAGAAATATGAAAATTATCATTATATTCTCAAACCGGGAGTCCCATGACTGCGTGGTCAGTTCCTACGAGTTACATTGGTCCCGTGGGAGGGGTTGGTGCCACCCACGAGGCCGTGCGGGCGCTGTTTTGGGTTTTCACCCTCTAACGTCAACCTTTTAAGCCAAATCTAGAAATATACAAATTATCATCGTATTCTCAAATTGAGAGTCCCGCGGCTGCAAGGTCAGTTCCTACGAGTTATATTGGTCCCGTGGGAGGTGTTGGTGCCATGCACGGGGCCGTTCAGGGGATGTTTTTGGTTTTCACCCTCTAACGCCATGTTTTTAGGCCTATGTCTAGATTTATGCAAATTATCATCGTATTCTCAAATCGGGAGTCCCGCGGCTGCGGGGTCAGTTCCTACGAGCTACATTGGTCCCGTGGGAGGTGTTGTGCCACCCACGGGCCTGTTCGGGGGAAGTTTTGAGTTTTCACCCTTTAACGCCATGTTTTTAAGCCTAAGTTTGGAATATGAAAATTATTGTTGTATTCTCAAACCGGGAGTTATGTGGCTGCGTGGTAAGTTCCTATGAGTTACATTGGTCCCGTGGGAGGTGTTGGTGCCACCCACGAGGCCGTTCGGGGGCTGTTTTGGGCTTTCACCCTCTCACGCCATGTTTTAAAGCCTAAGAATAGAAATATGAAAATTATCATTATATTCTCAAACCGGGAGTCCCATGACTGCGTTGTCAGTTCCTACGAGTTACATTGGTCCCGTGGGAGGGGTTGGTGCCACCCACGAGGCTGTCTGGAGGCAGTTTTGGGTTTTCACCCTATAACGCCATGTTTTTAAGCCTAAGTCTAGAATATGCAAATTATCGTCGTATTCTCAAATCGATAGTCCGACGGCTACGAGGTCAGTTCCTATGAGTTACAGTGGTCCCGTGGGAGGTGTTGGTCCCGCCCATGGGGATGGTTCGTGTTTTCACCCTCTAGAGCCAAATTTTTAGGCCTAAGTCTAGAAATATGCAAATTATTCTCATATTCTCAAACCCAGAGTCCCGCGGCTGCGGGGCCAATTCCTATGAGTTACATTGGTCCCGTGGGACGTGTTGGTGCCACCCAGGGAGCCGTTCGGGGCTATTTCTGGTTTTCACCCTCTAACACCACGTTTTTAACCCTATGTAAAGAAATATTCAAATTAACGTCATATTCTCAAACCGGGAGTTCTGTGGCTGGGTGGTGAGTTCCTACGAATTACATTGGTCCCGTGGGAGGTGTTGGTGCCACCCATGAGGCCGTTCGGGGGCTGTTTTTGGTTTTCACCCTCTAACGCCATGTTTTAAATCCTAAGAATAAAAATATGAAAATTATCGTTGTATTCTCAAACCGGGAGACCCGTGGCTGCGTGGTCAGCTCCTACGAGTTACATTGGTCCCGTGGGAGCGGTTGGTGCCACCCACGAGGCCGTTCGGGGGCTATTTTGGGTTTTCACCATCTAACGCCATGTTTTTAAGCCTAAGTCTCAAAATATGAAAATTATCGTTGTATTCTCAAACTGGAAGTCCTGCGGCTACGGGGTCAGTTCCTAGGAGTTACATTGGTCCCTTGGGAGGTGTTGGTTCCACCCATTGGGCCGTTCGGGAGTTGTTTAGGGTTCTCCCCCTCTAATGCCACATTTTTAAGCGTAACTCTAGAAATATGCAAATTATCATCGTATTGTCAAATTGGCTGTCCCGTGGCTGCGTGGTCAGTTCCTACGAGTTAAATTGGTCCCGTGGGAGGTGTTGGTGCCACCCACTGGGCCGTTCGGGGGCGGTTTTGGGTTTTCACCCTCTAACGCCAGGTTTTTAAGACTAAGTCTAGAAATATGCAAATTATCATCGTATTATCAAACCGGGAGTCCCGCTTCTGCGGGGTCAGTTCCTACGAGTTACATTGGTCCTGTGGGAGGTCTTGGTGCCACCCACGAGGCCGTGCGGGCGCTGTTTTGGGTTTTCACCCTCTAACGCCAACCTTTTAAGCCAAATCTAGAAATATACAAATTATCATCGTATTCTCAAATTAAGAGTCCCGTGGCTGCAAGGTCAGTTCCTACGAGTTATATTGGTCCCGTGGGAGGTGTTGGTGCCATGCACGGGGCCGTTCAGGGGATGTTTTTGGTTTTCACCCTCTAACGCCATGTTTTTAGGCCTATGTCTAGAATTATGCAAATTATCATCGTATTCTCAATTCGGGAGTCCCGAGGCTGCGGGGTCAGTTCCTACGAGCTACATTGGTCCCGTGGGAGGTGTTGTGCCACCCACGGGCCTGTTCTGGGGAAGTTTTGGCTTTTCACCCTTTAACGCCATGTTTTTAAGCCTAAGTCTAGAAATATGAGAATTATTGTTGTATTCTCAAACCGGGAGTTATGTGGCTGCGTGGTAAGTTCCTATGAGTTACATTGGTCCCGTGGGAGGTGTTGGTGCCACCCACGAGGCCGTTCGGGGGCTGTTTTGTGTTTTCACGCTCTCACGCCATGTTTTAAAGCCTAAGAATAGAAATATGAAAATTATCATTATATTCTCAAACCGGGAGTCCCATGACTGCGTGGTCAGTTCCTACGATTTACATTGGTCCCGTGGGAGGGGTTGGTGCCACCCACGAGGCTGTCTGGTGGCTATTTTGCGTTTTCACCCTGTAACGCCATGTTTTTAAGCCTAAGTCTAGAAATATGAAAATTATCATCGTATTCTCAAATCGATAGTCTGACGGCTACGAGGTCAGTTCCTATGAGTTACATTGGTCCCGTGGGAGGTGTTGGTCCCACCCATGGGGATGGTTCGTGTTTTCACCCTCTAACGTCAAATTTTTAGGCCTAAGTCTAGAAATATGCAAATTATCCTCATATTCTCAAACCCAGAGTCCCGCGGCTGCGGGGTCAATTCCTATGAGTTACATTGGTCCCGTGGGACGTGTTGGTGCCACCCACGGAGCCGTTCGGGGGCAATTTCTGGTTTTCACCCTCTAACGCCACGTTTTAAGCCTAAGTCTAGAAATATTCAAATTAACGTCATATTCTCAAACCGAGAGTTCTGTGGCTGCGTGGTGAGTTCCTACGAGTTACATTGGTCCCGTGGGAGGTGTTGTTGCCACCCACGAGGCCATTCGGGGGCTGTTTTTGGTTTTCACCCTTTAACGCCATGTTTTAAAGCCTAAGAATAAAAATATGAAAATTATCGTTCTATTCTCAAACTGGGAGTCCCTTGACTGCGTGGTCAGTTCCTACGAGTTACATTGGTCCCGTGGGAGGGGTTGGTGCCACCCACGAGGCCGTTCGGGGGCTATTTTTGGTTTTCGCCCTCTAACATCGTGTTTTCAAGCCTAAGTCTAGAAATATGCAAATTATCATCATTTTCTTAAACTGGGAGTCTTGCGGTCGCGGGGTCAGTTCCTAGTAGTTACATTGGTACCGTGGGAGGTGTTGGTGCCACCCACGGGGCCGTTCGGGGGCAGTTTTGGATTTTCACCCTCTAACGCCATGCTTTTAAACCTATGTCTAGAAATATGCAAATTATCATCGTATTCTCAAACCGGGAGTCCCGTGGATGTGGGGTCGGTTCCTACGAGTTATGTTGATCCCGTGTGAGGTGTTGGTGCCACCCACGCGGCCGTTCAGGGGATGCTTCGGGTTTTCACTCTCTAAAGTCATCTTTTTAAGCCTAACTCTAGATATATGCAAATTATCGTCGTATTCCCAAATCAGGAGTCTCGTGGCTGCATGGTCAGTTCCTACGAGTTATATTGGTCCTGTGGGAGGTGTTGGTGCCACCCACGGGGACGTTAGGGTGCTGTTTCGAGTTTTCACCATCTAACGCCATGTTTTTAAGCCTAAGTCTAGAAATATGCAAATTATCGTCGTATTCTCAAATCAGGAGTCCCGCGGATGCGGGGTCAGTTCCTATGAGTTACATTGGTCCCGTGGGCGGTGTTGGTGACACCCACGGGGCCGTTCAGGGGCAGTTTCATGTTTTCACCCTCTAATACCATTTTTTAAGCCTAACTCTAGAAATATGCAAATTATCATCGTATTCTCAAACCGGGAGTTTTGTGGCTGCGTGGTCAGTTATTACGAGTTACATTGGTCCCGTGTGAGGTGTTGGTGCCACCTCCAAGGCCGATCGGGGGTTGTTTTGGGTTTTCACCCTCTAACGCCATGTTTTAAAGCCTAAGAATGGAAATATGAAAATTATCATTGTATTCTCAAACCGGGAGTCCCATGACTGCGTGGTCAGTTCCTACGAGCTAAATTGGTCCCGTGGGAGGTGTTTTGGGTTTTTACCCTCTATGGCCTTATTTTTAAGCCTACGTCAAGAAATATGGAAATTATCATTGTATTCTCAAACTGGGAGTCCCGCGGCTCCGAGGTCATTTCCTACGAGTTACATTGGTCCCGTGGGAGGTGTTGGTGCCACCCACGGGGCCGTTAGCGGGCTGTTTTGAGTTTTCACCCTCTAACGCCATGTTTTTAAGCCTAAGTCTAGAAATATGAAAATTATCGTCGTATTCTCAAACCGAGAGTCCTGCGGCTGCGCGGTCAGTTCCTATGAGTTACATTTGTCCCGTGGGAGGTGTTAGTGCCACACACGAGGCCGTTAGCGGGCTGTTTTGAGTTTTCACCCTCTAACGCCATGTTTTTAAGCCTAAGTCTACAAATATGAAAATTATCATCATGTTCTCAAACCGAGAGTCCTGCGGCTGCGCGGTGTGTTCCTATGAGTTACATTGGTCCCGTGGAAGGTGTTAGTGCCACCCACGGGGCCATTCGGGGGAAGTTTCGTGTTTTCACCCTCTAACGCCATGTTTTTAAGCCTAAGTCTAGAAATATGCAAATTATCATCGTATTCTCCAACCGAGAGTCCTGCGGCTGCGCGGTTAGTTCCTATGAGTTACATTGGTCCCGTGGGAGGTGTTAGTGCCACACACGGGGCCGTTCGGGGGCAGTTTTGGGTTTTCACCCTCTAACGCCATGCTTTTAAGCCTAAGACTAGAAATATGCAAATTAACATCGTATTCTCAAATCGGGAGTCCCGCGGATGCGGGGTCAGTTCCTGTGAGTTACATTGGTCCCGTGGGCGGTGTTGGTGACACCCATGGGGCCGTTCAGTGGTAGTTTCATGTTTTCACCCTCTAATGCCATGTTTTTAATCCTAACTCCAGAAATATGAAAATTAACATCGTATTCTCAAATCGGGAGTTTTGTGGCTGCGTGGTCAGTTCTTACGAGTTACATTGGTCCCGTGTGAGGTGTTGGTGCCACCCCCAAGGCCGATCGGGGGTTGTTTTGGGTTTTTACCCTCTAACGCCATGTTTTAAAGCCTAAGAATGGAAATATGAAAATTATCATCGTATTATCAAACCGGGAGTCCCATGACTGCGTGGTCAGTTCCTACGAGTTACATTGGTCCCGTGAGAGGGGTTGGTGCCACCCACGAGGCCGTTCGGGGACTGTTTTGGGTTTTCACCGTCTAACGCCATGTTGTTAAGCCTAAGTCTAGAAATATGCAAATTATCATCGTATTCTCAAACCGGGAGTCATGCGGCTGCGGGGTGAGTTCCTAGGAGTTACATTGGTCCCGTACGAGGTGTTGGTGCCACCCACGGGGCCGTTCGGGGGCTATTTTTGATTTTCTCCCTCTAATGCCATGTCGTTAACCTAAGTCTAGAAATAAGCAAATTATCATCGTATTCTCAAATTGGGAGTCCCATGGCTGCGTGGTCAGTTGCTACGAGTTAAATTGGTCCCGTGGGAGGTGTTGGTGATACCCACGAGTCCGTTCGGGGGCGGTTTTCGATTTTCACCCTCTAACGCCTTGTTTTTAAGTCTAAATATAGAAATAAACAAATTATCATCGTATTATCAAACCGGGAGTCCCACTGCTACGGGGTCAGTTCCTACGAGCTACATTGGTCCCGTGGGAGGTGTTGGTGCCACCCACGGGGCCGTTCGGGAGCTGTTTAGGGTTCTCCCCCATCTAATGCCATATTTTTAAGCCTAAGTCTAGAAATATGCAAATTATCATCGTATTCTCAAATTGGGAGTCCCGTGGCTGCGTGGTCAGTTCCTACGAGTTAAATTGGTCCCGTAGGAGGTGTTGGTACCACCCATTGGGCCATTCGGAGGCGGTTTTGGGTTTTCACCCTCTAACGCCAGGTTTTTAAGGCTAAGTCTTGAAATATGCAAATTATCATCGTATTATCAAACCGGGAGTCCCGCTTCTGCGGGGTCAGTTCCTACGAGTTACATTGGTCCCGTGGGAGGTGTTGGTGCCACCCACGGGGCCGTTCGGGCGCTGTTTTGGGTTTTCACCCTCTAACGCCAACCTTTTAAGTCAAATCTAGAAATATACAAATTATCATCGTATTCTCAAATTGAGAGTCCCGCGGCTGCAAGGTCAGTTCCTACGAGTTATATTGGTCCCGTGGGAGGTGTTGGTGCCATGCACGGGGCCGTTCAGGGGATGTTTTTTGTTTTCACCCTCTAACGCCATGTTTTTTGGCCTATGTCTAGAGTTATGCAAATTATCATCGTATTCTCAAATCGGGAGTCCCGCGGCTACGAGGTTAGTTCCTACGAGCTACATTGGTCCTGTGGGAGGTGTTGTGCCACCCACAGGCCTGTTCGGGGGAAGTTTTGGGTTTTCACCCTTTAACGCCATGTTTTTAAGCCTAAGTCTAGAAATATGAAAATTATCGTTGTGTTCTCAAACTGGGAGTCCTGCAGCTACGGGGTCAGTTCCTATGAGTTACATTGGTCCCGTGGGAGGTGTTGGTGCCACCCACGGGGCCGTTCGGGGGTTGTTTTGGGTTTTCACCCTCTAACGCCATGCTTTTAAGCCTAAGTCTAGAAATATGAAAATTATAATCGTATTCTCAGACCGAGAGTCCCGCATTTTCGGGGTCAGTTCCTACGAGTTACATTGGTCCCGTGGGTGGTGTTGGTGCCAACCACAGGGCCGATCGAGGGCTGTTTCATGTTTTCACCCTCTAACGCCATGTTTTTTAGCCTAACTCTGGAAATATGCAAATTATCATCGTATTATCAAACCGGGAGTTCCGTGGCTGCGTGGTCAGTTCTTACGAGTTACATTGTTCCCGTGTGAGGTGTTGGTACCACTCCCGAGGCCGATCGGGGGTTGTTTTGGGTTTTCACCCTCTAACGTCATGTTTTAAAGCCTAAGAATAGAAATATGAAAATTATCATTATATTCTCAAACCGGGAGTCCCATGACTGCGTGGTCAGTTCCTACGAGTTACATTGGTCCCGTGTGAGGTGTTGGTACCACCCCCGAGGCCGATCGGGGGTTGTTTTGGGTTTTCACCCTCTAACGCCATGTTTTAAAGCCAAAGAATATAAATAAGAAAATTATCATCGTATTCTCAAACCGGGAGTCCCATGACTACGTGGTCAGTTCCTGTGAGTTACATTGGTCGGGTGAGAGGGGTTGGTGCCACCCACAAGGCCGTTCGGGTGCTGTTTTGGGTTTTCACCCTCCAACGCCATGTTTTTAATCGTAAGTCTTAAAATATGCAAATTGTCGTCGAATTCTCAGACCGGGAGTCATGCGGCTGCGGGGTGAGTTCCTAGGAGCTACATTGGTCCCGTGGGAGGTGTTGGTGCCACCCACGGGGCCGTTCGGGGGCTGTTTTTGATTTTCACCCTCTAACGCCATGCTTTTAAGCCTAAGTCTAGAAATATGCAAATTATCATCGTATTCTCAAATTAGGAGTCCCGTGGCTGCGTTGTCAGTTCCTACGAGTTAAATTGGTCCCGTGGGAGTTGTTGATGCCACCCACGGGGCCGTTCGGGGGCGGTTTTGGATTTTTACCCTCTAACGCCATGTTTTAAGTCTAAGTCTAGAAATATGCAAATTATCATCGTATTATCAAATCGGCAGTCCCACTGCTGCGGGGTCAGTTCCTACGAGTTACATTGGTCCCGTGGGAGGTGTTGGTGCCACCCACGGGGCCGTTCGGGAGCGATTTTGAGTTTTCACCCTCTAACGCCATGTTTTTAAGCCTAAGTCTAAAATATGCAAATTATCATCGTATTTTCAAACCGGGAGTCCCTCTGCTGCGGTGTCAGTTCCTACGAGTTACATTGGTCCCGTGGGAGGTGTTAGTGCCACCCACGGAGCCGTTCGGACACTGTTTCGGGTTTTCACCCTCTAACGCCATGCTTTTAAGCCTAAGTCTAGAAATATGTAAATTATCATCGTATTCTCAAACTGAGAGTCCCGTGGCTACAAGGTCAGTTCGTACGAGTTATATTGGTCCCATGGGAGGTGTTGGTGCCATCCACGGGGCTGTTCAGGGGATGTTTTTTGTTTTCACCCTCTAACGCCATGTTTTTAGGCCTATGTCTAGAGTTATGTAAATTATCATCGTATTCTCAAATCGGGAGTCCCGCGGTTGCGGGGTCAGTTCCTACGAGCTACATTGGTCCCGTGGGAGGTGTTGTGCCACCCACGGGCCTGTTCGGGGGAAGTTTTGGGTTTTCACCATTTAAGGCCATGTCTTTAAGCCTAAGTCTAGAAATATGAAAATTATTGTTGTATTCTCAAACCGGGAGTTATGTGGCTGCGTGGTAAGTTCCTATGAGTTACATTGGTCCCGTGGGAGGTGTTGGTGCCACCCACGAGGCCGTTCGGGGGCTGTTTTGGGTTTTCACCCTCTAACGTCATGTTTTAAAGCCTAAGAATAGAAATATGAAAATTATCATTATATTCTCAAACCGGGAGTCCCATGACAGCGAGGTCAGTTCCTACGAGTTACATTCGTCCCGTGGGAGGGGTTGGTGCCACCCACGAGGCCGTTCGGGGGCTGTTTTGGGTTTTCACCCTCTAACGCCATGTTTTTAAGCCTAAGTATAGAAATATGAAAATTATCGTTGCGTTCTCAAACTGGGAGTCCTGCAGCTGCGGGGTCAGTTCCTATGAGTTACATTGGTCCCGTGGGAGGTGTTGATGCCACCCACGGGGCCGTTCGGGGGATGTTTTGGGTTTTCTCCCTCTAACGCCATGCTTTTAAGCCTAAGTCTAGAAATATGCAAATTATAATCATATTCTCAAACCCGGAGTCCCGCGTATACGGGGTCAGTTCCTACGAGTTACATTGGTCCCGTGGGTGGTGTTGGTGCCACCCACGGGGCCGATCGAGGGCAATTTCATGTTTTCACCCTCTAACGCCATGTTTTTAAGCCTAACTCTGGAAATATGCAAATTATCATCGTATTCTCAAACCGGGAGTTCCGTGGCTGCGTGGTCAGTTCTTACTAGTTACATTGGTCCCGTGTGAGGTGTTGGTACCACCCCCGAGGCCGATCGGGGGTTGTTTTGGGTTTTCACCCTCTAACGCCATGTTTTAAAGCCAAAGAATATAAATAAGAAAATTATCATCGTATTCTCAAACCGGGAGTCCCATGACTACGTGGTCAGTTCCTATGATTTTCATTGGTCGGGTGAGAGGGGTTGGTGCCACCCACAAGGCCGTTCGGGTGCTGTTTTGGGTTTTCACCCTCCAACGCCATGTTTTTAATCGTAAGTCTTAAAATATGCAAATTTTCGTCGAATTCTCAGACCGGGAGTCATGCGGCTGCGGGGTGAGTTCCTAGGAGCTACATTGGTCCCGTGGGAGGTGTTGGTGCCACCCACGGGGCCGTTCGGGGGCTGTTTTTTTATTTTCACCCTCAAACGCCATGCTTTTAAGCCTAAGTCTAGAAATATGCAAATTATCATCGTATTCTCAAATTGGGAGTCCCGTGGCTGCGTTGTCAGTTCCTACGAGTTAAATTGGTCCCGTGGGAGTTGTTGGTGCCACCCACGAGGCCCTTCGGGGGCGGTTTTGGACTTTCACCCTCTAACGCCATGTTTTAAGTCTAAGTTTGGAAATATGCAAATTATCATCGTATTATCAAATCGGCAGTCCCACTACGGCGGGGACAGTTCCTACGAGTTACATTGGTCCCGTGGGAGGTGTTGGTGCCACCCACAGGGCCGTTCGGGGGCGGTTTTGAGTTTTCACCCTCTAACGCCATGTTTTTAAGCCTAAGTCTAGAAATATGCAAATTATCATCGTATTTTCAAATCGGGAGTCCCTATGCTGCGGTGTCAGTTCCTACGGGTTACATTGGTCCCGTGGGAGGTGTTAGTGCCACCCACGGGGCCGTTCGGACACTGTTTCGGGTTTTCACCCTCTAACGCCATGCTTTTAAGCCTAAGTATTGAAATATGTAAATTATAATCGTATTCTCAAACTGAGAGTCCCGTGGCTGCAAGGTCAGTTCGTACGAGTTATATTGGTCCCGTGGGAGGTGTTGGTGCCATCCACGGGGCTGTTCAGGGGATGTTTTTTGTTTTCACCCTCTAACGCCATGTTTTTAGGCCTATGTCTAAAGTTATGCAAATTATCATCGTATTCTCAAATCGAGAGTCCCGCGGCTGCGGGGTCAGTTCCTACGAGCTACATTGGTCCCGTGGGAGGTGTTGTGCAACCCACGGGCCTGTTCGGGGGAAGTTTTGGGTTTTCACCATTTAAGGCCATGTCTTTAAGCCTAAGTCTAGAAATATGAAAATTATCGTTGTATTCTCAAACCGGGAGTTATGTGGCTGTGTGGTAAGTTCCTATGAGTTACATTGGTCCCGTGGGAGGTGTTGGTGCCACCCACGAGGCCGTTCGGGGGCTGTTTTGGGTTTTCACCCTCTAACGTCATGTTTTAAAGCCTAAGAATAGAAATATGAAAATTATCATTATATTCTCAAATCGGGAGTCCCATGACTGCGTGGTCAGTTCCTACGAGTTACATTGGTCCCGTGGGAGGGGTTGGTGCCACCCACGAGGCCGTTCGGGGGCTGTTTTGGGTTTTCACCCTCTAACGCCATGTTTTTAAGCCTAAGTCTAGAAATATGAAAATTATCGTTGCGTTCTCAAACTGGGAGTCCTGCAGCTGCGGGGTCAGTTCCTATGAGTTACATTGATCCCGTGGGAGGTGTTAATGCCACACACGGGGCCATTCGGGGGATGTTTTGGGTTTTCTCCCTCTAACGCCATGCTTTTAAGCCTAAGTCTAGAAATATGCAAATTATAATCGTATTCTCAAACCCGGAGTCCCGCGTATGCGGGGTCAGTTCCTACGAGTTACATTGGTCCCGTGGGTGGTGTTGGTGCCACCCACGGGGCCGATCGAGGGCAGTTTCATGTTTTCACCCTGTAACGCCATGTTTTTAAGCCTAACTCTGGAAATATGCAAATTATCATCGTATTCTCAAACCGAGAGTTCCGTGGCTCGTGGTCAGTTCTTACGAGTTACATTGGTCCCGTGTGAGGTGTTGGTACCACCCCCGAGGCCGATCGGGGGTTGTTTTGGGTTTTCACCCTCTAACGCCATGTTTTAAAGCCAAAGAATATAAATAAGAAAATTATCATCGTATTCTCAAACCGGGAGTCCCATGACTACGTGGTCAGTTCCTATGAGTTACATTGGTTTGGTGAGAGGGGTTGGTGCCACCCACAAGGCCGTTCGGGTGCTGTTTTGGGTTTTCACCCTCCAACGCTATGTTTTTAATCGTAAGTCTTAAAATATGAAAATTGTCGTCGAATTCTCAGACCGGGAGTCATGCGGCTGCGGGGTGAGTTCCTAGGAGCTACATTGGTCCCGTGGGAGGTGTTGGTGCCACCCACGTTGCCGTTCGGGGGCTGTTTTTGATTTTCACCCTCTAACGCCATGCTTTTAAGCCTAAGTCTAGAAATATGCAAATTATCATCGTATTCTCAAATTGGGAGTCCCGTGGCTGCGTTGTCAGTTCCTACGAGTTAAATTGGTCCCGTGGGAGTTGTTGGTGCCACCCACGGGACCGTTCGGGGGCGGTTTTGGATTTTTACCCTCTAACGCCATGTTTTAAGTCTAAGTCTAGAAATATGCAAATTATCATCGTATTATCAAATCGGCAGTCCCACTACGGCGGGGTCAGTTCCTACGAGTTACATTGGTCCCGTGGGAGGGGTTGGTGCCACCCACGAGGCCGTTCGGGGGCTGTTTTGGATTTTCACCCTCTGACGCCATGTTTTTAAGCCTAAGTCTAGAAATATGAAAATTATCATTGCGTTCTCAAACTGGGAGTCCTGCAGCTGCGGGGTCAGTTCCTATGAGTTACATTGGTCCCGTGGGAGGTGTTGATGCCACCCACGGGGCCGTTCGGGGGATGTTTTAGGTTTTCTCCCTCTAACGCCATGCTTTTAAGCCTAAGTCTAGAGATATGCAAATTATAATCGTATTCTCAAACCCAGAGTCCCGCGTATGCGGGGTCAGTTCTTACGAGTTACATTGGTCCCGTGGGTGGTGTTGGTGCCACCCACGGGGCCGATCGAGGGCAGTTTCATGTTTTCACCCTCTAACGCCATGTTTTTAAGCCTAACTCTGGAAATATGTAAATTATCATCGTATTCTCAAACCGAGAGTTCCGTGGCTGCGTGGTCAGTTCTTACGAGTTACATTGGTCCCGTGTGAGGTGTTGGTACCACCCCCGAGGCCGATCGGGGGTTGTTTTGGGTTTTCACCCTCTAACGCCATGTTTTAAAGCCAAATAATATAAATAAGAAAATTATCATCGTATTCTCAAACCGAGAGTCCCATGACTACGTGGTCAGTTCCTATGAGTTACATTGGTCTGGTGAGAGGGGTTGGTGCCACCCACAAGGCCGTTCGGGTGCTATTTTGGGTTTTCACCCTCCAACACCATGTTTTTAATCGTAAGTCTTAAAATATGCAAATTGTCGTCGAATTCTCAGACCGGGAGTCATGCGGCTGCGGGGTGAGTTCCAAGGAGCTACATTGGTCCCGTGGGAGGTGTTGGTGCCACCCACGTTGCCGTTCGGGGGCTATTTTTGATTTTCACCCTCTAACGCCATGCGTTTAAGCCTAAGTCTAGAAATATGCAAATTATCATCGTATTCTCAAATTAGGAGTCCCGTGGCTGCGTTGTCAGTTCCTACGAGTTAAATTGGTCCCGTGGGAGTAGTTGGTGCCACCCACGGGACCGTTCGGGGGCGGTTTTGGATTTTTACCCTCTAACGTCATGTTTTAAGTCTAAGTCTAGAAATATGCAAATTATCATCGTATTATCAAATCGGCAGTCCCACTGCTGCGGGGTCAGTTCCTACGAGTTACATTGGTCCCGTGGGAGGTGTTGGTGCCACCCACGGGGCCGTTCGGGGGCGGTTTTGAGTTTTCACCCTCTAACGCCATGTTTTTAAGCCTAAGTCTAGAAATATGCAAATTATCATCGTATTTTCAAACCGGGAGTCCCTCTGCTGCGGTGTCAGTTCCTACGGGTTACATTGGTCCCGTGGGAGGTGTTAGTTCCACCCACGGGACCGTTCGGACACTGTTTCGGGTTTTCACCCTCTAACGCCATGCTTTTAAGCCTAAGTCTAGAAATATGTAAATTATCATCGTATTCTCAAACTGAGAGTCCCGTGGCTGCAAGGTCAGTTCGTACGAGTTATATTGGTCCCGTGGGAGGTTTTGGTGCCATCCACGGGGCCGTTCAGGGGATGTTTTTTGTTTTCACCCTCTAACGCCATGTTTTTAGGCCTATGTCTAGAGTTATGTAAATTATCATCGTATTCTCAAATCGGGAGTCCCGCGGCTGCGGGGTCAGTTCCTACGGGCTACATTGGTCCCGTGGGAGGTGTTGTGCCACCCACGGGCCTGTTCGGGGGAAGTTTTGGGTTTTCACCATTTAAGGCCATGTCTTTAAGCCTAAGTCTAGAAATATGAAAATTATCATTTTATTCTCAAACCGGGAGTTATGTGGCTGCGTGGTAAGTTCCTATGAGTTACATTGGTCCCGTGGGAGGTGTTGGTGCCACCCACGAGGCCGTTCGGGGGTTGTTTTGGGTTTTCACCCTATAAAGTCATGTTTTAAAGCCTAAGAATAGAAATATGAAAATTATCATTATATTCTCAAACCGGGAGTCCCATGACTGCGTGGTCAGTTCCTACGAGTTACATTGGTCCCGTGGGAGGGGTTGGTGCCAACCACGAGGCCGTTCGGGGGCTGTTTTGGGTTTTCACCCTCTAACGCCATGTTTTTAAGCCTAAGTCTAGAAATATGAAAATTATCGTTGTGTTCTCAAACTGGGAGTCCTGCAGCTGCGGAGTCAGTTCCTATGAGTTACATTGGTCCCGTGGGAGGTGTTGATGCCACCCACGGGGCCGTTCGGGGGCTGTTTTGGGTTTTCTTCCTCTAACGCCATGCTTTTAAGCCTAAGTCTAGAAATATGCAAATTATAATCGTATTCTCAAACTGGGAGTCCCGCGTATGTGGGGTCAGTTCCTACGAGTTACATTGGTCCCGTGGGTGGTGTTGGTGCCACCCACGGGGCCGATCGAGGGCAGTTTCATGTTTTCACCCTCTAACGCCATGTTTTTAAGCCTAACTCTGGAAATATGCAAATTATCATCGTATTCTCAAAATGGGAGTTCCGTGGCTGCGTGGTCAGTTCTTACGAGTTACATTGGTCCCGTGTGAGGTGTTGGTACCACCCCCGAGGCCGATCGGGGGTTGTTTTGGGTTTTCACCCGCTAACGCCATGTTTTAAAGCCAAAGAATATAAATAAGAAAATTATCATCGTACTCTCAAACCGGGAGTCCCATAACTACGTGGTCAGTTCCTATGAGTTACATTGGTCTGGTGAGAGGGGTTGGTGCCACCCACAAGGCCGTTCGGGTGCTGTTTTGGGTTTTCATGCTCCAACGCCATGTTTTTAATCGTAAGTCTTAAAATATGCAAATTTTCGTCGAATTCTCAGACCGGGAGTCATGCGGCTGTGGGGTGAGTTCCTAGGAGCTACATTGGTCCCGTGGGAGGTGTTGGTGCCACCCACGGGGCCGTTCGGGGGCTGTTTTTTATTTTCACCCTCTAACGCCATGCTTTTAAGCCTAAGTCTAGAAATATGCAAATTATCATCGTATTCTCAAATTGGGAGTCCCGTGGCTGCGTTGTCAGTTCCTACGAGTTAAAATGATCCCGTGGGAGTTGTTGGTGCCACCCACGGGGCCGTTCGGGGGCGGTTTTGGATTTTCACCCTCTAACGCCATGTTTTAAGTCTAAGTCTAGAAATATGCAAATTATCATCGTATTATCAAATCGGCAGTCCCACTGCTGCGGGGTCAGTTCCTACGAGTTACATTGGTCCCGTGGGAGGTGTGGGTGCCACCCACGGGGCCGTTCGGGGGCGATTTTGAGTTTTCACCCTCTAACGCCATGTTTTTAAGCCTAAGTCTAGAAATATGCAAATTATCATCGTATTTTCAAACCAGGAGTCCCTCTGCTGCGGTGTTAGTTCCTACGGTTACATTGGTCCCGTGGGAGGTGTTAGTTCCACCCACGGGGCCGTTCGGACACTGTTTCGGTTTTTCACCCTCTAACGCCATGCTTTTAAGCCTAAGTCTAGAAATATGTAAATTATCATCGTATTCTCAAACTGACAGTCCCGTGGCTGCAAGGTCAGTTCGTACGAGTTATATTGGTCCCGTGGGAGGTGTTGGTGCCATCCACGGGTCCGTTCGGGGGATGTTTCTGGTTTTCACCCTCTAACGCCATGTTTTTAGACCTATGTTTAGATATATGCAAATTATCATCGTATTCCCAAATCGGTTGTCCCGCGGCTGCCGGGTCAGTTCCTACGAGTTACACTGGTCGCGTGGGAGGTGTTGTGCCACCCACGGTGCTGTTCGGGGGCTGTTTTGGGTTTTCACCCTTTAACGCCATATTTTTAAGCCTAAGTCTATAAATATGCAAGTTATCGTTGTATTCTCAAACCGGGAGTTCTGTGGCTGCGTGGTCAGTTGCTACGAGTTACATTGGTCCCGTGGGAGGTGTTGGTGCCACCCACGAGGCCGTTCGGGGGCTGTTTTGGGTCTTCACCCTCTAACGCCATGTTTTAAAGCCTAAGAATAAAAATATGAAAATTATCATTGTATTCTCAAACCGGGAGACCCGTGGCTGCGTGGTCAGCTCCTACGATTTACATTGGTCCCGTGGGAGCGATTGGTGCCACCCACGAGGCCGTTCGGGGGCTGTTTCGGGTTTTCACCATCTAACGCCATGTTTTTAAGCCTAAGTCTAAAAATATGCAAATTATCGTTGTATTCTTAAACTGGAAGTCCTGCGGCTACGGGGTCAGTTCCTAGGAGTTACATTGGTCCCTTGGTAGGTGTTGGTTCCACCCATGGGGCCGTTCGGGATCTGTTTAGGGTTCTCCCCCTCTAATGCCATGTTTTTAAGCCTAAGTTTAGAAATATGCAAATTATCATCGTATTCTCAAATTGGGAGTCCCGTGGCTGCGTGGTCAGTTCCTACGAGTTAAATTGGTCCCGTGGGAGGTATTGGTGCCACCCACTGGGCCGTTCGGGGGTGGTTTTAGGTTTTCACCCTCTAACGCCAGGTTTTTAAGACTAAGTCTAGAAATATTCAAATTATCATCGTATTATCAAACCGGGAGTCCCGCTTCTGCGTGGTCAGTTCCTAAGAGTTACATTGGTCCTGTGGGTGGTTTTGGTGCCACCCACGAGGCCGTGCGGGCGCTGTTTTGGGTTTTCACCCTCTAACGCAAACCTTTTAATCCAAATCTAGAAATATACAAATTATCATCGTATTCTCAAATTGAGAGTCCCGCGGCTGTAAGATCAGTTCCTACGAGTTATATTGGTCCCGTGAGAGGTGTTGGTGCCATGCACGGGGCCGTTCAGGGGATGTTTTGGTTTTCACCCTCTAACGCCATGTTTTAGGCCTATGTCTAGAGTTATGCAAATTATCATCGTATTCTCAAATTGGGAGTCCCGCGGCTGCGGGGTCAGTTCCTACCATCTACATTGGTCCCGTGGGAGGTGTTGTGCCACCCACGGGCCTGTTCGGGGGAAGTTTTGGGTTTTCACCCTTTAACGCCATGTTTTTAAGCCTAAGTCTAGAAATATGAAAATTATTGTTGTATTCTCAAACCGGGAGTTATGTGGTTGCGTGGTAAGTTCCTATGAGTTACATTGGTCCCGTGGGAGGTGTTGGTGCCACCCACGAGGCCGTTCGGGGGCTGACGCCTTGTTTTAAAGCCTAAGAATAGAAATATGAAAATTATCATTATATTCTCAAACCGGGAGTCCCATGACTGCGTGGTCAGTTCCTACGAGTTACATTTGTCCCGTGGGAGGGGTTGGTGCCACCCACGAGGCCGTTCGGGGGCTGTTTTGGGTTTTCACCCTCTAAAGCCATGTTTTTAAGCCTAAGTCTAGAAATATGCAAATTATCGTTGTATTCTCAAACTGGGAGTCCTGCGGCTGCGGGGTCAGTTCCGACGAGTTACATTGGCCGTGGGAGGTGTTAATGCCACCCACGGGGCTGTTCGGGGGCTGTTTTGGGTTTTTACCCTCTAACGCCATGCTTTTAAGCCTAAGTCTAGAAATATGAAAATTATCATCGTATTCTCAAATTGGGAGTCCCGTGGCTGCGTGGTCAGTTCCTACGAGTTAAATTGGTCCCGTGGGAGGTGTTGGTGCCACCCACGGGGCCGCTCGGGGGCTGTTTTGGATTTTCACCCTCTAACACCATGTTTTAAGTCTAAGTCTAGAAATATGCAAATTATCAGTGTATTATCAAACCGGGAGTCCCACTGCTGCGGGGTCAGTTCCTACGAGTTACATTGGTCCCGTGGGAGGTGTTGGTGCCACCCACGGGGCCGTTCGGGGGGGGGGGGGGGGTTGAGTTTTCAACCTCTAACGCCATGTTTTTAAGCCTAAGTCTAGAAATATGCAAATTATCATCGTATTTTCAAACTGGGAGTCCCTCTGCCGCGATGTTAGTTCCTACGGGTCCCATTGGTCCCGTGGGAGGTGTTAGTGCCACCCACAGGGCCGTTCGGACGCTGTTTTGGGTTTTCACCCTCTAACGCCATGCTTTTAAGCCTAAGTCTAGAAATATGCAAATTATCATCGTATTCTCAAACTGAGAGTCCCGTGGCTGCAAGGTCAGTTCCTTCAAGTTATGTGGGTCCCGTGGGAGGTGTTGGTGCCTTCCACTGCTGCGGGGATGTTTTTGGTTTTCACCCTCTAACGCCATGTTTTTAGGCCTATGTCTACATATATATGCAAATTATCATCGTATTCTCAAATCGGTAGTCCCGCGGCTGCGGGGTCAGTTCCTACGAGTAACATTGGTCGCATGGGAGGTGTTGTGCCACCCACGGTGCTGTTCGGGGGCTGTTTTGGGTTTTCACCCTTTAATGCCATGTTTTTAAGCCTAAGTCTAGAAATGTGTAAATTATCGTTGTATTCTCAAACCGGGAGTTCTGTGGCTACGTGGTCAGTTCCTACGAGTTACATTGGTCCCGTGGGAGGTGTTGGTGCCACCCACGAGGCCGTTCGGGGGCTGTTTTGGGTGTTCACCCTCTAACGCCATGTTTTAAAGCCTAAGAATAAAAATATGAAAATTACCATTGTATTCTCAAATCGGGAGTCCCGTGGCTGCGTGGTCAGTTCCTACGAGTTACATTTGTCCCGTGGCAGAGGTTGGTGCCACCCACGAGGCCGTTCGGGGGTTGATTTGGGTTTTCACCATCTAACGCAATGTTTTTAAGCTTAAGTCTCAAAATATGCAAATTATCATTGTATTCTCAAACTGAAAGTCCTGCGGCTACGGGGTCAGTTCTTAGTAGTTACATTGGTCCCGTGGGAGGTGGATGTTTTGGGTTTTTACCCTCTAACGCCATGCTTTTAAGTCTAAGTCTAGAAATATGCAAATTATCATCGTATTCTCAATCCAGGAGTCCCGTAGATGCGGGGTCAGTTCCTATGAGATACATTGGTCCCTTGGGAGGTGTTGGTGCCACCCACGGGGCCGTTCAGGGGCAGTTTCGTGTTTTCACCCTCTAACGCCATGTTTTTAAACCTAACTCTAGAAATATGCAAATTCCCATCATATTATCAAATTGGGAGTCCTCTGGCTACGTGGTCAGTTCCTAAGAGTTACATTGGTCCCGTGGGAGGTGTTGGTGTTGGTGCTGCCCACGGGGCCGTTAGGGGGCTGTTTCGAGTTTTGACCCTCTAACGCCAGGTTTTTAATCCTAAGTCTAAAATATGCAAATTATAATCGTATTCTCAAACCGAGAGTCGCGTTGCTGTGCAGTCAGTTCCTATGAGTTACATTGGTCCCGTGGGAGGTATTTGTGCCACCCACGGGGCCGTTCGGGGGCTGTTTTGGATTTTCACCTTCTAACGCCTTGCTTTTAAGCCTAAGTCTAGAAATATGGAAATTATCATCATATTCTCAAACCAGGACTCCCGCGGATGCAGGTTCAGTTCCTATGAGTTACATTGGTCTCGTGGGAGGTGTTGGTGCCACACACGGGGCTGTTCAGGGGCTGTTTTTTGTTTTTACCCTCTAACGCCATGTTTTAAGCCTAAGTCTAGAAATATTCAAATTATCATCTTATTCTCAAACTGGGAGTCCCGCGGCTGCGAGGTCACTTCCTACGAGTTACATTGGTCTCGTGGGAGGTATTGGTGCCACTCACGGTGAGGTTCGAGGGCTGTTTCTGATATTCCCCCACTAACGCCATGTTTTGCTTAAGTCTAGAAAAATGCAAATTATCGTCGTATTCTCAAATCGGGAGTCCCATGGTTGCGCGATCAGTTCCAACGAGTTATATTGGTCCGTGGGAGGTGTTGGTGCTACCCACGGAGACGTTCGGGGGCTGTTTTGGATTTTCACTCTCTAACGCCATGTTTTTAAGCCTAAGTCTAGAAATAGACAAATTATCGTCGTATTCTCAAACCGTGAGTCACGCTGCTGTGTCGTCAGTTCGTACGAGTTACATTGGTCTCTTGGGAGGAGTTGGTACCACAATCGGGGCCGTTCGGGGGCTGTTTCGAGTTTCACCCTCTAATGCCAGGTTTTTAAGCCTAGGTCTAGAAATATGCAAATTATCATCGTATTCTCAAATCGGGAGTCCCGTGGCTGCGTGTTGAGTTCCTATGAGTTATATTGGTCCCGTGGGAGGTGTTGGTGCCACCCATGGGGCCATTCGGGAACTGTTTTGGTTTCTCACCTTCAAACGCCATGTTTTTAAGCATAAGTCTAGAAATATGCAAATAATCGTCGTATTCTCAAATTGAGAATCCCGCGGCTGTGAGGTCAGTACCACGAGTTATATTGGTCCCATGGGAGGTATTGGTGCCACCCACGAGCCGTTTGGGGGTTGTTTCGGGTTTGCTCCCTCTAATGCCATGTTTTTAAGCCTAAGTCTAGAAATATGCAAATAATCATTGTATTCTCAAACCGGGAGTCCCGTGGCTGCGTGGTCAGTTCCTACGAGTTACATTGGTCCCGTGGGAGGTGTTGGTGACATGGGGCCGTTATGGGGTTGTTTTGAGTTTTCACCCTCTAACGCCATGTTTTTAACCCTAAGTCTAGAAATATCAAAATTATCATCGTATTCACAAACCGGGATTCCCGTGGCTGCGGGCTCAGTTACTACGAGTAACATTGGTCCCGTGGGAGGTGTTGGTGCCACCCACGGGGCCATTCGGGGGCTGTTTTAAGTTTTCACCCTCTAATGCCATGTTTTTAAGCCTAAGTCTAGAAATATGCAAATTATCATAGTATTCTCAAACCGAGAGTCCGACGGCTGTGAGGTTAGTTCCTTTCAGTTACATTGATCCCATGGGAGGTGTTGGTGACACCCACGGGGCCATTTGTGGGATGTTTCGGGTTTTCACCCTCTAACGCCATGTTTTAAGGCCTAAGTCTAGAAATATGCAAATTATCATCGTATTCTCAAACCGGGAGTCTCGTGGATGTGTGGTGAGTTCCTACGAGATATATTAGTCCCGTGGGAGGTGTTGGTGCCACCCACGGGGCTGTTCGGGGGTTGTTTTACTTTTTCACCCTCTAACCCCATGTTTTTAATCCTAAGTCTAGAAATATTCAAATTAACATCGTATTCTCAAATCGAGAGTCCCGTGGCTGCGAGGTCAGTTCCTACGAGTTACATTGGTCCCGTGGGAGGTGTTGGTGCAACCCACGGGGCCGTTTGGGGGATGCTTCGGGTTTTCAACCTCTAAAGTCATGTTTTTAAGCCTAACTCTTGAAATAAGAAAATTATCGTCGTATTCTCAAACCGGGAGTCTTGTGGCTGTGGGGTCAGTTCCTACGAGTTACATTGGTCCCGTCGGAGGTGTTGGTGCCACCCACGGGGCCGTTCGTGGGCTATTTTGGGTTTTCACCCTTCAACGCCATGTTTTTAAGCCTAAGACTAGAAATATGAAAATTATTGTTGTATTCTCAAACTGGGAGTTATGTGGCTGCGTGGTTACTTCCTATGAGTTACATTGGTCTTGTGGCAGGTGTTGGTGCCACCCACAGGGATGTTAGGGTGCTGTTTCGAGTTTTCACCCTCTAACACCACATTTTTAAGCCTAAGTCTAGAAATATGCAAATTGTCGTCGTATTCTCAAACCGAGAGTCCCGTTGTTGTGCGGTCAGTTCCTATGAGTTACATTGGTCCCGTGGGAGGTGTTGGTGCCACCCACGGGGCCATCCAGGGGCTGTTTTGGGTTTTTACCCTCTAATTCCTTATTTTTAAGCCTAAGTCAGGAAATATGGAAATTATGATCGTATTCTCAAACTGGGAGTCCCGCGGGTGCGAGGTCACTTCCTACGAGTTACATTGGTCCTGCGAGAGGTGTTGGTGCCACCCACGGGGCCATTAGCGCGCTGTTTTTAGTTTTCATTCTAATGCCATATTTTTAAACCTATGTCTAGAAATACGCAAATTATAATTGTATTCTCAAACCGGGAGTCCCGTGGCTACGACGCCAGTTCCTACGAGTTACATTGGTTCCATGGGAGGTGTTGGTGCCACCCATGGGGCCGTTAGGGGGCTATTTTTGTTTTTCACCCTCTAACGCCATGTTTTTAAGCCTAAGTCTAGAAATATGCGAATTATCATCGTATTCTCAAACTGGGAGTCCCGTGGTTGCGCGGTCAGCTCCTATGAGTTACGTTGGTCTCGTGGGAGGTGTTGGGGCCACCCACGGGGAGGTTCGGGGGTTGTTTCGGATACTCCCCCACTAACGCCATGTTTTGCCTAGGTCTAGAAAAATGCAAATTATCATCGTATTCTCAAATTGGGAGTCCCATGGCTGCGCGGTCAGTTCCTACGTGTTACATTTGTCCGTGGGAGGTGTTGGTGCCACCCACGGAGACGTGCGAGGGATGTTTCGAGTTTTCACCCTCTAACGCCATATTTTTAAGCCTAAGTCTAGAAATATGCAAATTATCGTTGTATTCTCAGATCGGGAGTCCCGTGGCTGCGTGTTGAGTTCCTATGAGTTATATTTGTCCCGTGGGAGGTGTTGGTGCCACCCATGGGGCCATTCGGGAGCTGTTTTGGTTTCTCACCCTCAAACACCATGTTTTTAAGCCTAAGTCAAGAAATATGCAAATTATCCTAGTATTCTCAAATTGAGAGTCCCGCGACTGCGAGGTCAGTTCCTACGAGCTACATTGTTCCCATGGGAGGTGTTGGTGCCACCCACGAGGCCGTTCGGGGGTTGTTTCGGGTTTGCTCCCTCTAATGCCATGATTTTAAGCCTAAGTCTTGAAATATGCAAATTATCATTGTATTCTCAAACCGGTAGTCCCATGACTGCGTGGTCAGTTCCCACGAGTTACATTGGTCCTGTGGGAGGGGTTGGTGCCACGGGGCCGTTTTGAGTTTTCACCCACTAATGCCATGTTTTTAAGCCTAAGTCTTGAAATATGCAAATTATCGTCATTTTCACAAACCGAGATTCTCGCGGCTACGGGGTCAGTTACTACGAGTTACATTGGTCCCGTGGGAGGTGTTGGTGCCACCCACGGGGCCATTCGGGGGCTGTTTTGAGTATTCCCCCACTAAAGACAAGTGTTGCCTAAGTCTAGAAATATAAAAATTACCATCGTATTCTCAAATCGGGAGTCCCGTGGATGTGTGGTGAGTTCTTACGAGTTACATTGGTCCCGTGGGAGGTGTTGGTGCCACCCACGGGGCCATTCGGGGGCTGTTTTGGGTTTTCACCCTCTAACACCCTGTTTTTAAGCCAAAGTCTAGAAATATAGAAATTATCGTCGTACTTTCCAACCGAGAGACCCGCGGTTGTGGGGTCTATTTCTACAAGTTACATTGGTCCCGTGGGAGGTGTTGGTGCCACCCACGGGCCTGTTCAGGAGCTGTTTCGGGTTTTCATTTTCTAATGCCATGTTTTTAACTCTAAGTCTAGAAATATGCAAATTATCATCATACTCTCAAACCGGGAGACTCGCGGCTGTGAGGTCAGTTCCTATGAGTTACATAGGTCCCGTGGGAGGTGTTGGTGCCACCCACGGGGCCGTTTGGGGGATGTTTCGGGTTTTCACCCTCTAACACCATGTTTTTAGGCCTAAGTCTTGAAATATGCAACTTATCATCATATTCTCAAAACCGAGAGTCCCGCGGCTACATGGTCTGTTCCTACGAGTTACATTGGTCCCATGGGACGTGTTGGTACGACCCACGGGGCCGTTTGGGGCCTATTTCAAGTTTTTCCCCTCTAACGCCATGTTTTTAAGCCTAAGTCTAGAAATATGCAAATTCTCATCATATTCTCAAATTGAGAGCCTCGTGGATGTGTGGTGAGTTCCTATGAGTTACATTGGTCCCGTGGGAGGTGTTGGTGCCACCCATGGGGTCGTTCGTGGGCTATTTCGGGTTTTCACCCTCTAACACCATGTTTTTAAGCCTAAGTCTATAAATATGCAAATTATTGTCGTATTCTCAAACCAAGAGTTCCGAGGTAGCGTGGTCAGTTCCTACGAGTTACATTGGTCACGTGGGAGGTGTTAGTGCCACCCACGAGGCTGTTCGGGGGCTATTTTGGGTTTTCATCCTCTACGCCATGTTTTGAAGCCTGACTCTAGAAATATGAAAATTATCTTCATATTCTCAAACCGGGAGTCCCATGGATGCGTGGTCAGTTCCTAAGAGTTACATTGGTCCCGTGGGAGGTGTTGGGGCCACCCAAGAGGACGTTCGAGGGATGTTTTGGGTTTTCACCATCTAACGCCATGCTTTTAAGCCTAAGAGTAGAAATATGAAAGTTATCGTTGTATGCTCAAACCAGGAGTCCCGCAGAAGCGGGGTCAGTTCCTACAAGTTACATTTGTCCCCTGGTAGGTGTTGGTGCCACCCACGGGGCCGTTCGGGGGCTGTTTCGCATTTTCACCCTCAAATGCCATGTTTTTAAGACTAACTCTAGAAATATGCAAATTATCATCGTATTCCAAAATCAGAAGACCCGTGGCTACGTGGCCAGTTCCTACGAGTTACATTGGTCCTATGGGAGGTGTTGGTACCGCCCACGGGGCCGTTCAGGGGCTGTTTCGAGTTTTCACCCTCTAAAGCCATGTTTTTAAGCCTAAGACTAGTAATATGCAAATTACCATCATATTCTCAAACCGAGAGTCCCGTTGCTGCGCGGTCAGTTCCTAAGAGTTACATTGGTCCCGTGGGAGGTGTTGGTGCCACCCACGGGGCCATCCAGGGGTTGTTTTGGGTTTTTACCCTCTAATTCCTTATTTTTAAGCCTAAGTCAGGAAATATGGAAATTATGATCGTATTCTCAAACTGGGAGTCCCGCGGGTGCGAGGTCACTTCCTACGAGTTACACTGGTCCCCTGGTAGGTGTTGGTGCCACCCACGGGGCCGTTCGGGGGTTGTTTTGCGTTTTCACGCTCAAATGCCATGTTTTTAAGACTAACTCTAGAAATATGCAAATTATCATCGTATTCCAAAATCGGAAGTCCCGTGGCTACGTGGTCAGTTCCTACGAGTTACATTGGTCCCATGGGAGGTGTTGGTACCGCCCACGGGGCCGTTCGGGGGTTGTTTCGAGTTTTCACCCTCTAAAGCCATGTTTTTAAGCCTAAGGCTAGTAATATGCAAATTATCATCATATTCTCAAATCGAGAGTCCCGTTGCTGCACAGTCAGTTCCTAAGAGTTACATTGGTCCCGGGGGAGGTGTTGATGCCACCCACTGGGCCGTTCGTGGGCTGTTTTGGGTTTTCACCCACTAACGCCATGCTTTTAAGCCTAAGTCTAGAAATATACAAATTATCATCATATTCTCAAACCGACAGTTTTGCGGATGCGGGGTCAGTTCCTACGAGTTACGTTGGTCCCGTCGGAGGTGTTGGTGCCACCCACTGGGCCGTTCGGGGGATGCTTCGTTTTTTCAACCTCTTAAGTCACATTTTAAGCCTAACTCTAGAAATATGAAAATTATCATCATATTCTCAAACTGAGAGTCCCGTGGCTGCGCGGTCAGCTCCTATGAGTTACATTGGTCCCGTGCGAGGTGTTGGTGCCACCCACGGGGCCATTTGGTGTCTATTTTGGGTTTTTACCCTCTAACGCCTTGTTTTTAAGCCTAAGTCTAGAAATATGGAAATTATCATCGTATTCTCAAACTGGGAGTCCCGCGGCTGCGAGGTCACTTCCTACGAGTTACATTGGTCCCGTGGGAGGTGTTGGTGCCACCCACGGAGACGTTCGGGGGATGTTTCGGATTTTCACCCTCTGACGCCATGTATTTAATCCTAAGTCTAGAAATTTTCAAATTGTCATCATATTATCAAATCGGGAGTCCCGCTGCTGTGTGGTTAGTTCCTACGAGTTACAATGGTCTCGTGGGAGGTGTTGGTGCCACAACCGGGGCCGTTAGGGGGCTGTTTTGGGTTTTCACCCTCTAACGCCATGTTTTTATGCCTAAATCTAGAAATATGCAAATTATCCTCGTATTCTTAAACCGGGAGTCTCGTGGATTTGTGGCAAGTTCCTACGAGTTATATTGGTCCCGTGGGAGGTGTTAGTGCCACCCACGGGGCTGTTCAGGTGATGTTTTAGTTTTTCACCCTCCAACGCCATGTTTTTAAGCCTAAGTCTAGAAATATGCAAATTATCATCGTATTCTCAAATCGAGAGTCCCGCGGTTACGAGGTCAGTTCCTATGACTTACATTGGTCCCGTGGGTGGTGTTGGTGCCACACACGAGGCCGTTCGGGGGATGTTTTGGTTTGCACCCTCTAACACCATGTTTTTAAGCCTAAGTCTAGAAATATGCAAATTATCATCATATTCTCAAATCGGGAGTCTCGGGGCTACGGGGACAGTTCCTACGAGTTACATCGGTCCCGTGGGAGGTGATGGTACCACCCACGGGGCCGTTCATGGGCTATTTCGGGTTTTCAACGACTAAAGCCATGTTTTTAAGCCTAAGTCTAGAAATATTCAAATTATCGTCATATTCTCAAACCGAGAGTCCCGTGGCTATGGGGTCAGTTCCTACGAGTTACATTGGTCCTGTGGGAGGTGTTGGTGCCACCCACGGGGCCGTTCGGGGGCTATTTTGGGTTTTCACCCTCTAACGCCATGTTTTTAAGCCTAAGTCTAGAAATATGCTAATTATCGTCGTATTCTAAAATCGGGAGTTTCGTGGCTGCATGGTCAGTTCCTACGAGTTACCTTGGTCCCCTGGGAGGTGTTGGTGCCACCCACGGGGCCGTTCGGGGGCAGTTTTGAGTTTTCACCCTCAAACGCCATGTTTTTAAGACTAACTCTAGAAAAATGCAAATTATCGTCATATTCCCAAATCGGGAGTCATGTGGCTACGTGGTCAGTTCCTACGAGTTACATTGGTCCCATGGGAGGTGTTGGTGCTGCCCACGGGGCCGTTCCCAGGCTGTTTTGAGTTTTCACCCTCTTACGCCATGTTTTTAAGCCTAAGAATAAAAATATGA
Organism: Sambucus nigra; assembly: GCA_949130495.1. Classification (NCBI taxonomy): domain Eukaryota; kingdom Viridiplantae; phylum Streptophyta; class Magnoliopsida; order Dipsacales; family Adoxaceae; genus Sambucus; species Sambucus nigra. The sequence continues at coordinate 264,628,358 of OX422212.1, forward strand.
AAATTATCGTTGTATTCTCAAACCGGGAGACCCGTGGCTGCGTGGTCAGCTCCTACGAGTTACATTGGTCCCGTGGGAGCGGTTGGTGCCACCCACGAGGCCGTTCGGGGGCTATTTTGGGTTTTCACCATCTAACGCCATGTTTTTAAGCCTAAGTCTCAAAATATGAAAATTATCGTTGTATTCTCAAACTGGAAGTCCTGCGGCTACGGGGTCAGTTCCTAGGAGTTACATTGGTCCCTTGGGAGGTGTTGGTTCCACCCATGGGGCCGTTCGGGAGTTGTTTAGGGTTCTCCCCCTCTAATGCCACATTTTTAAGCGTAACTCTAGAAATATGCAAATTATCATCGTATTGTCAAATTGGCTGTCCCGTGGCTGCGTGGTCAGTTCCTACGAGTTAAATTGGTCCCGTGGGAGGTGTTGGTGCCACCCACTGGGCCGTTCGGGGGCGGTTTTGGGTTTTCACCCTCTAACGCCAGGTTTTTAAGACTAAGTCTAGAAATATGCAAATTATCATCGTATTATCAAACCGGGAGTCCCGCTTCTGCGGGGTCAGTTCCTACGAGTTACATTGGTCCCGTGGGAGGTCTTGGTGCCACCCACGAGGCCGTGCGGGCGCTGTTTTGGGTTTTCACCCTCTAACGCCAACCTTTTAAGCCAAATCTAGAAATATACAAATTATCATCGTATTCTCAAATTAAGAGTCCCGTGGCTGCAAGGTCAGTTCCTACGAGTTATATTGGTCCCGTGGGAGGTGTTGGTGCCATGCACGGGGCCGTTCAGGGGATGTTTTTGGTTTTCACCCTCTAACGCCATGTTTTTAGGCCTATGTCTAGAATTATGCAAATTATCATCGTATTCTCAATTCGGGAGTCCCGAGGCTGCGGGGTCAGTTCCTACGAGCTACATTGGTCCCGTGGGAGGTGTTGTGCCACCCACGGGCCTGTTCTGGGGAAGTTTTGGCTTTTCACCCTTTAACGCCATGTTTTTAAGCCTAAGTCTAGAAATATGAGAATTATTCTTGTATTCTCAAACCGGGAGTTATGTGGCTACGTGGTAAGTTCCTATGAGTTACATTGGTCCCGTGGGAGGTGTTGGTGCCACCCACGAGGCCGTTCGGGGGCTGTTTTGTGTTTTCACGCTCTCACGCCATGTTTTAAAGCCTAAGAATAGAAATATGAAAATTATCATTATATTCTCAAACCGGGAGTCCCATGACTGCGTGGTCAGTTCCTACGAGTTACATTGGTCCCGTGGGAGGGGTTGGTGCCACCCACGAGGCTGTCTGGTGGCTATTTTGCGTTTTCACCCTGTAACGCCATGTTTTTAAGCCTAAGTCTAGAAATATGAAAATTATCATCGTATTCTCAAATCGATAGTCTGACGGCTACGAGGTCAGTTCCTATGAGTTACATTGGTCCCGTGGGAGGTGTTGGTCCCACCCATGGGGATGGTTCGTGTTTTCACCCTCTAACGTCAAATTTTTAGGCCTAAGTCTAGAAATATGCAAATTATCCTCATATTCTCAAACCCAGAGTCCCGCGGCTGCGGGGTCAATTCCTATGAGTTACATTGGTCCCGTGGGACGTGTTGGTGCCACCCACGGAGCCGTTCGGGGGCAATTTCTGGTTTTCACCCTCTAACGCCACGTTTTTAAGCCTAAGTCTAGAAATATTCAAATTAACGTCATATTCTCAAACCGAGAGTTCTGTGGCTGCGTGGTGAGTTCCTACGAGTTACATTGGTCCCGTGGGAGGTGTTGTTGCCACCCACGAGGCCATTCGGGGGCTGTTTTTGGTTTTCACCCTTTAACGCCATGTTTTAAAGCCTAAGAATAAAAATATGAAAATTATCGTTCTATTCTCAAACTGGGAGTCCCTTGACTGCGTGGTCAGTTCCTACGAGTTACATTGGTCCCGTGGGAGGGGTTGGTGCCACCCACGAGGCCGTTCGGGGGCTATTTTTGGTTTTCGCCCTCTAACATCGTGTTTTCAAGCCTAAGTCTAGAAATATGCAAATTATCATCATTTTCTTAAACTGGGAGTCTTGCGGTCGCGGGGTCAGTTCCTAGTAGTTACATTGGTACCGTGGGAGGTGTTGGTGCCACCCACGGGGCCGTTCGGGGGCAGTTTTGGATTTTCACCCTCTAACGCCATGCTTTTAAACCTATGTCTAGAAATATGCAAATTATCATCGTATTCTCAAACCGGGAGTCCCGTGGATGTGGGGTCGGTTCCTACGAGTTATGTTGATCCCGTGTGAGGTGTTGGTGCCACCCACGCGGCCGTTCAGGGGATGCTTCGGGTTTTCACTCTCTAAAGTCATCTTTTTAAGCCTAACTCTAGATATATGCAAATTATCGTCGTATTCCCAAATCAGGAGTCTCGTGGCTGCATGGTCAGTTCCTACGAGTTATATTGGTCCTGTGGGAGGTGTTGGTGCCACCCACGGGGACGTTAGGGTGCTGTTTCGAGTTTTCACCATCTAACGCCATGTTTTTAAGCCTAAGTCTAGAAATATGCAAATTATCGTCGTATTCTCAAATCAGGAGTCCCGCGGATGCGGGGTCAGTTCCTATGAGTTACATTGGTCCCGTGGGCGGTGTTGGTGACACCCACGGGGCCGTTCAGGGGCAGTTTCATGTTTTCACCCTCTAATACCATTTTTTAAGCCTAACTCTAGAAATATGCAAATTATCATCGTATTCTCAAACCGGGAGTTTTGTGGCTGCGTGGTCAGTTATTACGAGTTACATTGGTCCCGTGTGAGGTGTTGGTGCCACCTCCAAGGCCGATCGGGGGTTGTTTTGGGTTTTCACCCTCTAACGCCATGTTTTAAAGCCTAAGAATGGAAATATGAAAATTATCATTGTATTCTCAAACCGGGAGTCCCATGACTGCGTGGTCAGTTCCTACGAGCTAAATTGGTCCCGTGGGAGGTGTTTTGGGTTTTTACCCTCTATGGCCTTATTTTTAAGCCTACGTCAAGAAATATGGAAATTATCATTGTATTCTCAAACTGGGAGTCCCGCGGCTCCGAGGTCATTTCCTACGAGTTACATTGGTCCCGTGGGAGGTGTTGGTGCCACCCACGGGGCCGTTAGCGGGCTGTTTTGAGTTTTCACCCTCTAACGCCATGTTTTTAAGCCTAAGTCTAGAAATATGAAAATTATCGTCGTATTCTCAAACCGAGAGTCCTGCGGCTGCGCGTTCAGTTCCTATGAGTTACATTTGTCCCGTGGGAGGTGTTAGTGCCACACACGAGGCCGTTAGCGGGCTGTTTTGAGTTTTCACCCTCTAACGCCATGTTTTTAAGCCTAAGTCTACAAATATGAAAATTATCATCATGTTCTCAAACCGAGAGTCCTGCGGCTGCGCGGTGTGTTCCTATGAGTTACATTGGTCCCGTGGAAGGTGTTAGTGCCACCCACGGGGCCATTCGGGGGAAGTTTCGTGTTTTCACCCTCTAACGCCATGTTTTTAAGCCTAAGTCTAGAAATATGCAAATTATCATCGTATTCTCCAACCGAGAGTCCTGCGGCTGCGCGGTTAGTTCCTATGAGTTACATTGGTCCCGTGGGAGGTGTTAGTGCCACACACGGGGCCGTTCGGGGGCAGTTTTGGGTTTTCACCCTCTAACGCCATGCTTTTAAGCCTAAGACTAGAAATATGCAAATTAACATCGTATTCTCAAATCGGGAGTCCCGCGGATGCGGGGTCAGTTCCTGTGAGTTACATTGGTCCCGTGGTCGGTGTTGGTGACACCCATGGGGCCGTTCAGGGGTAGTTTCATGTTTTCACCCTCTAATGCCATGTTTTTAATCCTAACTCCAGAAATATGAAAATTAACATCGTATTCTCAAATCGGGAGTTTTGTGGCTGCGTGGTCAGTTCTTACGAGTTACATTGGTCCCGTGTGAGGTGTTGGTGCCACCCCCAAGGCCGATCGGGGGTTGTTTTGGGTTTTTACCCTCTAACGCCATGTTTTAAAGCCTAAGAATGGAAATATGAAAATTATCATCGTATTATCAAACCGGGAGTCCCATGACTGCGTGGTCAGTTCCTACGAGTTACATTGGTCCCGTGAGAGGGGTTGGTGCCACCCACGAGGCCGTTCGGGGACTGTTTTGGGTTTTCACCGTCTAACGCCATGTTGTTAAGCCTAAGTCTAGAAATATGCAAATTATCATCGTATTCTCAAACCGGGAGTCATGCGGCTGCGGGGTGAGTTCCTAGGAGTTACATTGGTCCCGTGCGAGGTGTTGGTGCCACCCACGGGGCCGTTCGGGGGCTATTTTTGATTTTCTCCCTCTAATGCCATGTCGTTAACCTAAGTCTAGAAATAAGCAAATTATCATCGTATTCTCAAATTGGGAGTCCCATGGCTGCGTGGTCAGTTGCTACGAGTTAAATTGGTCCCGTGGGAGGTGTTGGTGATACCCACGAGTCCGTTCGGGGGCGGTTTTCGATTTTCACCCTCTAACGCCTTGTTTTTAAGTCTACATCTAGAAATAAACAAATTATCATCGTATTATCAAACCGGGAGTCCCACTGCTACGGGGTCAGTTCCTACGAGCTACATTGGTCCCGTGGGAGGTGTTGGTGCCACCCACGGGGCCGTTCGGGAGCTGTTTAGGGTTCTCCCCCATCTAATGCCATATTTTTAAGCCTAAGTCTAGAAATATGCAAATTATCATCGTATTCTCAAATTGGGAGTCCCGTGGCTGCGTGGTCAGTTCCTACGAGTTAAATTGGTCCCGTAGGAGGTGTTGGTACCACCCATTGGGCCATTCGGAGGCGGTTTTGGGTTTTCACCCTCTAACGCCAGGTTTTTAAGGCTAAGTCTTGAAATATGCAAATTATCATCGTATTATCAAACCGGGAGTCCCGCTTCTGCGGGGTCAGTTCCTACGAGTTACATTGGTCCCGTGGGAGGTGTTGGTGCCACCCACGGGGCCGTTCGGGCGCTGTTTTGGGTTTTCACCCTCTAACGCCAACCTTTTAAGCCAAATCTAGAAATATACAAATTATCATCGTATTCTCAAATTGAGAGTCCCGCGGCTGCAAGGTCAGTTCCTACGAGTTATATTGGTCCCGTGGGAGGTGTTGGTGCCATGCACGGGGCCGTTCAGGGGATGTTTTTTGTTTTCACCCTCTAACGCCATGTTTTTTGGCCTATGTCTAGAGTTATGCAAATTATCATCGTATTCTCAAATCGGGAGTCCCGCGGCTACGAGGTTAGTTCCTACGAGCTACATTGGTCCTGTGGGAGGTGTTGTGCCACCCACAGGCCTGTTCGGGGGAAGTTTTGGGTTTTCACCCTTTAACGCCATGTTTTTAAGCCTAAGTCTAGAAATATGAAAATTATCGTTGTGTTCTCAAACTGGGAGTCCTGCAGCTACGGGGTCAGTTCCTATGAGTTACATTGGTCCCGTGGGAGGTGTTGGTGCCACCCACGGGGCCGTTCGGGGGTTGTTTTGGGTTTTCACCCTCTAACGCCATGCTTTTAAGCCTAAGTCTAGAAATATGAAAATTATAATCGTATTCTCAGACCGAGAGTCCCGCGTTTTCGGGGTCAGTTCCTACGAGTTACATTGGTCCCGTGGGTGGTGTTGGTGCCAACCACGGGGCCGATCGAGGGCTGTTTCATGTTTTCACCCTCTAACGCCATGTTTTTTAGCCTAACTCTGGAAATATGCAAATTATCATCGTATTATCAAACCGGGAGTTCCGTGGCTGCGTGGTCAGTTCTTACGAGTTACATTGTTCCCGTGTGAGGTGTTGGTACCACTCCCGAGGCCGATCGGGGGTTGTTTTGGGTTTTCACCCTCTAACGTCATGTTTTAAAGCCTAAGAATAGAAATATGAAAATTATCATTATATTCTCAAACCGGGAGTCCCATGACTGCGTGGTCAGTTCCTACGAGTTACATTGGTCCCGTGTGAGGTGTTGGTACCACCCCCGAGGCCGATCGGGGGTTGTTTTGGGTTTTCACCCTCTAACGCCATGTTTTAAAGCCAAAGAATATAAATAAGAAAATTATCATCGTATTCTCAAACCGGGAGTCCCATGACTACGTGGTCAGTTCCTGTGAGTTACATTGGTCGGGTGAGAGGGGTTGGTGCCACCCACAAGGCCGTTCGGGTGCTGTTTTGGGTTTTCACCCTCCAACGCCATGTTTTTAATCGTAAGTCTTAAAATATGCAAATTGTCGTCGAATTCTCAGACCGGGAGTCATGCGGCTGCGGGGTGAGTTCCTAGGAGCTACATTGGTCCCGTGGGAGGTGTTGGTGCCACCCACGGGGCCGTTCGGGGGCTGTTTTTGATTTTCACCCTCTAACGCCATGCTTTTAAGCCTAAGTCTAGAAATATGCAAATTATCATCGTATTCTCAAATTAGGAGTCCCGTGGCTGCGTTGTCAGTTCCTACGAGTTAAATTGGTCCCGTGGGAGTTGTTGATGCCACCCACGGGGCCGTTCGGGGGCGGTTTTGGATTTTTACCCTCTAACGCCATGTTTTAAGTCTAAGTCTAGAAATATGCAAATTATCATCGTATTATCAAATCGGCAGTCCCACTGCTGCGGGGTCAGTTCCTACGAGTTACATTGGTCCCGTGGGAGGTGTTGGTGCCACCCACGGGGCCGTTCGGGAGCGGTTTTGAGTTTTCACCCTCTAACGCCATGTTTTTAAGCCTAAGTCTAGAAATATGCAAATTATCATCGTATTTTCAAACCGGGAGTCCCTCTGCTGCGGTGTCAGTTCCTACGAGTTACATTGGTCCCGTGGGAGGTGTTAGTGCCACCCACGGAGCCGTTCGGACACTGTTTCGGGTTTTCACCCTCTAACGCCATGCTTTTAAGCCTAAGTCTAGAAATATGTAAATTATCATCGTATTCTCAAACTGAGAGTCCCGTGGCTACAAGGTCAGTTCGTACGAGTTATATTGGTCCCATGGGAGGTGTTGGTGCCATCCACGGGGCTGTTCAGGGGATGTTTTTTGTTTTCACCCTCTAACGCCATGTTTTTAGGCCTATGTCTGGAGTTATGTAAATTATCATCGTATTCTCAAATCGGGAGTCCCGCGGTTGCGGGGTCAGTTCCTAGGACCTACATTGGTCCCGTGGGAGGTGTTGTGCCACCCACGGGCCTGTTCGGGGGAAGTTTTGGGTTTTCACCATTTAAGGCCATGTCTTTAAGCCTAAGTCTAGAAATATGAAAATTATTGTTGTATTCTCAAACCGGGAGTTATGTGGCTGCGTGGTAAGTTCCTATGAGTTACATTGGTCCCGTGGGAGGTGTTGGTGCCACCCACGAGGCCGTTCGGGGGCTGTTTTGGGTTTTCACCCTCTAACGTCATGTTTTAAAGCCTAAGAATAGAAATATGAAAATTATCATTATATTCTCAAACCGGGAGTCCCATGACAGCGAGGTCAGTTCCTACGAGTTACATTCGTCCCGTGGGAGGGGTTGGTGCCACCCACGAGGCCGTTCGGGGGCTGTTTTGGGTTTTCACCCTCTAACGCCATGTTTTTAAGCCTAAGTATAGAAATATGAAAATTATCGTTGCGTTCTCAAACTGGGAGTCCTGCAGCTGCGGGGTCAGTTCCTATGAGTTACATTGGTCCCGTGGGAGGTGTTGATGCCACCCACGGGGCCGTTCGGGGGATGTTTTGGGTTTTCTCCCTCTAACGCCATGCTTTTAAGCCTAAGTCTAGAAATATGCAAATTATAATCATATTCTCAAACCCGGAGTCCCGCGTATACGGGGTCAGTTCCTACGAGTTACATTGGTCCCGTGGGTGGTGTTGGTGCCACCCACGGGGCCGATCGAGGGCAATTTCATGTTTTCACCCTCTAACGCCATGTTTTTAAGCCTAACTCTGGAAATATGCAAATTATCATTGTATTCTCAAACCGGGAGTTCCGTGGCTGCGTGGTCAGTTCTTACTAGTTACATTGGTCCCGTGTGAGGTGTTGGTACCACCCCCGAGGCCGATCGGGGGTTGTTTTGGGTTTTCACCCTCTAACGCCATGTTTTAAAGCCAAAGAATATAAATAAGAAAATTATCATCGTATTCTCAAACCGGGAGTCCCATGACTACGTGGTCAGTTCCTATGATTTTCATTGGTCGGGTGAGAGGGGTTGGTGCCACCCACAAGGCCGTTCGGGTGCTGTTTTGGGTTTTCACCCTCCAACGCCATGTTTTTAATCGTAAGTCTTAAAATATGCAAATTTTCGTCGAATTCTCAGACCGGGAGTCATGCGGCTGCGGGGTGAGTTCCTAGGAGCTACATTGGTCCCGTGGGAGGTGTTGGTGCCACCCACGGGGCCGTTCGGGGGCTGTTTTTTATTTTCACCCTCAAACGCCATGCTTTTAAGCCTAAGTCTAGAAATATGCAAATTATCATCGTATTCTCAAATTGGGAGTCCCGTGGCTGCGTTGTCAGTTCCTACGAGTTAAATTGGTCCCGTGGGAGTTGTTGGTGCCACCCACGAGGCCCTTCGGGGGCGGTTTTGGACTTTCACCCTCTAACGCCATGTTTTAAGTCTAAGTTTGGAAATATGCAAATTATCATCGTATTATCAAATCGGCAGTCCCACTACGGCGGGGACAGTTCCTACGAGTTACATTGGTCCCGTGGGAGGTGTTGGTGCCACCCACAGGGCCGTTCGGGGGCGGTTTTGAGTTTTCACCCTCTAACGCCATGTTTTTAAGCCTAAGTCTAGAAATATGCAAATTATCATCGTATTTTCAAATCGGGAGTCCCTATGCTGCGGTGTCAGTTCCTACGGGTTACATTGGTCCCGTGGGAGGTGTTAGTGCCACCCACGGGGCCGTTCGGACACTGTTTCGGGTTTTCACCCTCTAACGCCATGCTTTTAAGCCTAAGTATTGAAATATGTAAATTATAATCGTATTCTCAAACTGAGAGTCCCGTGGCTGCAAGGTCAGTTCGTACGAGTTATATTGGTCCCGTGGGAGGTGTTGGTGCCATCCACGGGGCTGTTCAGGGGATGTTTTTTGTTTTCACCCTCTAACGCCATGTTTTTAGGCCTATGTCTAAAGTTATGCAAATTATCATCGTATTCTCAAATCGAGAGTCCCGCGGCTGCGGGGTCAGTTCCTACGAGCTACATTGGTCCCGTGGGAGCTGTTGTGCAACCCACGGGCCTGTTCGGGGGAAGTTTTGGGTTTTCACCATTTAAGGCCATGTCTTTAAGCCTAAGTCTAGAAATATGAAAATTATCGTTGTATTCTCAAACCGGGAGTTATGTGGCTGTGTGGTAAGTTCCTATGAGTTACATTGGTCCCGTGGGAGGTGTTGGTGCCACCCACGAGGCCGTTCGGGGGCTGTTTTGGGTTTTCACCCTCTAACGTCATGTTTTAAAGCCTAAGAATAGAAATATGAAAATTATCATTATATTCTCAAACCGGGAGTCCCATGACTGCGTGGTCAGTTCCTACGAGTTACATTGGTCCCGTGGGAGGGGTTGGTGCCACCCACGAGGCCGTTCGGGGGCTGTTTTGGGTTTTCACCCTCTAACGCCATGTTTTTAAGCCTAAGTCTAGAAATATGAAAATTATTGTTGCGTTCTCAAACTGGGAGTCCTGCAGCTGCGGGGTCAGTTCCTATGAGTTACATTGATCCCGTGGGAGGTGTTAATGCCACCCACGGGGCCATTCGGGGGATGTTTTGGGTTTTCTCCCTCTAACGCCATGCTTTTAAGCCTAAGTCTAGAAATATGCAAATTATAATCGTATTCTCAAACCCGGAGTCCCGCGTATGCGGGGTCAGTTCCTACGAGTTACATTGGTCCCGTGGGTGGTGTTGGTGCCACCCACGGGGCCGATCGAGGGCAGTTTCATGTTTTCACCCTGTAACGCCATGTTTTTAAGCCTAACTCTGGAAATATGCAAATTATCATCGTATTCTCAAACCGAGAGTTCCGTGGCTCGTGGTCAGTTCTTACGAGTTACATTGGTCCCGTGTGAGGTGTTGGTACCACCCCCGAGGCCGATCGGGGGTTGTTTTGGGTTTTCACCCTCTAACGCCATGTTTTAAAGCCAAAGAATATAAATAAGAAAATTATCATCGTATTCTCAAACCGGGAGTCCCATGACTACGTGGTCAGTTCCTATGAGTTACATTGGTTTGGTGAGAGGGGTTGGTGCCACCCACAAGGCCGTTCGGGTGCTGTTTTGGGTTTTCACCCTCCAACGCTATGTTTTTAATCGTAAGTCTTAAAATATGAAAATTGTCGTCGAATTCTCAGACCGGGAGTCATGCGGCTGCGGGGTGAGTTCCTAGGAGCTACATTGGTCCCGTGGGAGGTGTTGGTGCCACCCACGTTGCCGTTCGGGGGCTGTTTTTGATTTTCACCCTCTAACGCCATGCTTTTAAGCCTAAGTCTAGAAATATGCAAATTATCATCGTATTCTCAAATTGGGAGTCCCGTGGCTGCGTTGTCAGTTCCTACGAGTTAAATTGGTCCCGTGGGAGTTGTTGGTGCCACCCACGGGACCGTTCGGGGGCGGTTTTGGATTTTTACCCTCTAACGCCATGTTTTAAGTCTAAGTCTAGAAATATGCAAATTATCATCGTATTATCAAATCGGCAGTCCCACTACGGCGGGGTCAGTTCCTACGAGTTACATTGGTCCCGTGGGAGGGGTTGGTGCCACCCACGAGGCCGTTCGGGGGCTGTTTTGGATTTTCACCCTCTGACGCCATGTTTTTAAGCCTAAGTCTAGAAATATGAAAATTATCATTGCGTTCTCAAACTGGGAGTCCTGCAGCTGCGGGGTCAGTTCCTATGAGTTACATTGGTCCCGTGGGAGGTGTTGATGCCACCCACGGGTCCGTTCGGGGGATGTTTTGGGTTTTCTCCCTCTAACGCCATGCTTTTAAGCCTAAGTCTAGAGATATGCAAATTATAATCGTATTCTCAAACCCGGAGTCCCGCGTATGCGGGGTCAGTTCTTACGAGTTACATTGGTCCCGTGGGTGGTGTTGGTGCCACCCACGGGGCCGATCGAGGGCAGTTTCATGTTTTCACCCTCTAACGCCATGTTTTTAAGCCTAACTCTGGAAATATGTAAATTATCATCGTATTCTCAAACCGAGAGTTCCGTGGCTGCGTGGTCAGTTCTTACGAGTTACATTGGTCCCGTGTGAGGTGTTGGTACCACCCCCGAGGCCGATCGGGGGTTGTTTTGGGTTTTCACCCTCTAACGCCATGTTTTAAAGCCAAAGAATATAAATAAGAAAATTATCATCGTATTCTCAAACCGAGAGTCCCATGACTACGTGGTCAGTTCCTATGAGTTACATTGGTCTGGTGAGAGGGGTTGGTGCCACCCACAAGGCCGTTCGGGTGCTATTTTGGGTTTTCACCCTCCAACACCATGTTTTTAATCGTAAGTCTTAAAATATGCAAATTGTCGTCGAATTCTCAGACCGGGAGTCATGCGGCTGCGGGGTGAGTTCCTAGGAGCTACATTGGTCCCGTGGGAGGTGTTGGTGCCACCCACGTTGCCGTTCGGGGGCTATTTTTGATTTTCACCCTCTAACGCCATGCGTTTAAGCCTAAGTCTAGAAATATGCAAATTATCATCGTATTCTCAAATTAGGAGTCCCGTGGCTGCGTTGTCAGTTCCTACGAGTTAAATTGGTCCCGTGGGAGTAGTTGGTGCCACCCACGGGACCGTTCGGGGGCGGTTTTGGATTTTTACCCTCTAACGTCATGTTTTAAGTCTAAGTCTAGAAATATGCAAATTATCATCGTATTATCAAATCGGCAGTCCCACTGCTGCGGGGTCAGTTCCTACGAGTTACATTGGTCCCGTGGGAGGTGTTGGTGCCACCCACGGGGCCGTTCGGGGGCGGTTTTGAGTTTTCACCCTCTAACGCCATGTTTTTAAGCCTAAGTCTAGAAATATGCAAATTATCATCGTATTTTCAAACCGGGAGTCCCTCTGCTGCGGTGTCAGTTCCTACGGGTTACATTGGTCCCGTGGGAGGTGTTAGTTCCACCCACGGGACCGTTCGGACACTGTTTCGGGTTTTCACCCTCTAACGCCATGCTTTTAAGCCTAAGTCTAGAAATATGTAAATTATCATCGTATTCTCAAACTGAGAGTCCCGTGGCTGCAAGGTCAGTTCGTACGAGTTATATTGGTCCCGTGGGAGGTTTTGGTGCCATCCACGGGGCCGTTCAGGGGATGTTTTTTGTTTTCACCCTCTAACGCCATGTTTTTAGGCCTATGTCTAGAGTTATGTAAATTATCATCGTATTCTCAAATCGGGAGTCCCGCGGCTGCGGGGTCAGTTCCTACGGGCTACATTGGTCCCGTGGGAGGTGTTGTGCCACCCACGGGCCTGTTCGGGGGAAGTTTTGGGTTTTCACCATTTAAGGCCATGTCTTTAAGCCTAAGTCTAGAAATATGAAAATTATCATTTTATTCTCAAACCGGGAGTTATGTGGCTGCGTGGTAAGTTCCTATGAGTTACATTGGTCCCGTGGGAGGTGTTGGTGCCACCCACGAGGCCGTTCGGGGGTTGTTTTGGGTTTTCACCCTATAAAGTCATGTTTTAAAGCCTAAGAATAGAAATATGAAAATTATCATTATATTCTCAAACCGGGAGTCCCATGACTGCGTGGTCAGTTCCTACGAGTTACATTGGTCCCGTGGGAGGGGTTGGTGCCAACCACGAGGCCGTTCGGGGGCTGTTTTGGGTTTTCACCCTCTAACGCCATGTTTTTAAGCCTAAGTCTAGAAATATGAAAATTATCGTTGTGTTCTCAAACTGGGAGTCCTGCAGCTGCGGAGTCAGTTCCTATGAGTTACATTGGTCCCGTGGGAGGTGTTGATGCCACCCACGGGGCCGTTCGGGGGCTGTTTTGGGTTTTCTCCCTCTAACGCCATGCTTTTAAGCCTAAGTCTAGAAATATGCAAATTATAATCGTATTCTCAAACTGGGAGTCCCGCGTATGTGGGGTCAGTTCCTACGAGTTACATTGGTCCCGTGGGTGGTGTTGGTGCCACCCACGGGGCCGATCGAGGGCAGTTTCATGTTTTCACCCTCTAACGCCATGTTTTTAAGCCTAACTCTGGAAATATGCAAATTATCATCGTATTCTCAAACTGGGAGTTTCGTGGCTGCGTGGTCAGTTCTTACGAGTTACATTGGTCCCGTGTGAGGTGTTGGTACCACCCCCGAGGCCGATCGGGGGTTGTTTTGGGTTTTCACCCGCTAACGCCATGTTTTAAAGCCAAAGAATATAAATAAGAAAATTATCATCGTATTCTCAAACTGGGAGTCCCATAACTACGTGGTCAGTTCCTATGAGTTACATTGGTCTGGTGAGAGGGGTTGGTGCCACCCACAAGGCCGTTCGGGTGCTGTTTTGGGTTTTCATGCTCCAACGCCATGTTTTTAATCGTAAGTCTTAAAATATGCAAATTTTCGTCGAATTCTCAGACCGGGAGTCATGCGGCTGTGGGGTGAGTTCCTAGGAGCTACATTGGTCCCGTGGGAGGTGTTGGTGCCACCCACGGGGCCGTTCGGGGGCTGTTTTTTATTTTCACCCTCTAACGCCATGCTTTTAAGCCTAAGTCTAGAAATATGCAAATTATCATCGTATTCTCAAATTGGGAGTCCCGTGGCTGCGTTGTCAGTTCCTACGAGTTAAAATGATCCCGTGGGAGTTGTTGGTGCCACCCACGGGGCCGTTCGGGGGCGGTTTTGGATTTTCACCCTCTAACGCCATGTTTTAAGTCTAAGTCTAGAAATATGCAAATTATCATCGTATTATCAAATCGGCAGTCCCACTGCTGCGGGGTCAGTTCCTACGAGTTACATTGGTCCCGTGGGAGGTGTGGGTGCCACCCACGGGGCCGTTCGGGGGCGATTTTGAGTTTTCACCCTCTAACGCCATGTTTTTAAGCCTAAGTCTAGAAATATGCAAATTATCATCGTATTTTCAAACCAGGAGTCCCTCTGCTGCGGTGTTAGTTCCTACGGTTACATTGGTCCCGTGGGAGGTGTTAGTTCCACCCACGGGGCCGTTCGGACACTGTTTCGGTTTTTCACCCTCTAACGCCATGCTTTTAAGCCTAAGTCTAGAAATATGTAAATTATCATCGTATTCTCAAACTGACAGTCCCGTGGCTGCAAGGTCAGTTCGTACGAGTTATATTGGTCCCGTGGGAGGTGTTGGTGCCATCCACGGGTCCGTTCGGGGGATGTTTCTGGTTTTCACCCTCTAACGCCATGTTTTTAGACCTATGTTTAGATATATGCAAATTATCATCGTATTCCCAAATCGGTTGTCCCGCGGCTGCCGGGTCAGTTCCTACGAGTTACACTGGTCGCGTGGGAGGTGTTGTGCCACCCACGGTGCTGTTCGGGGGCTGTTTTGGGTTTTCACCCTTTAACGCCATATTTTTAAGCCTAAGTCTATAAATATGCAAGTTATCGTTGTATTCTCAAACCGGGAGTTCTGTGGCTGCGTGGTCAGTTGCTACGAGTTACATTGGTCCCGTGGGAGGTGTTGGTGCCACCCATGAGGCCGTTCGGGGGCTGTTTTGGGTCTTCACCCTCTAACGCCATGTTTTAAAGCCTAAGAATAAAAATATGAAAATTATCATTGTATTCTCAAACCGGGAGACCCGTGGCTGCGTGGTCAGCTCCTACGATTTACATTGGTCCCGTGGGAGCGATTGGTGCCACCCACGAGGCCGTTCGGGGGCTGTTTCGGGTTTTCACCATCTAACGCCATGTTTTTAAGCCTAAGTCTAAAAATATGCAAATTATCGTTGTATTCTTAAACTGGAAGTCCTGCGGCTACGGGGTCAGTTCCTAGGAGTTACATTGGTCCCTTGGTAGGTGTTGGTTCCACCCATGGGGCCGTTCGGGATCTGTTTAGGGTTCTCCCCCTCTAATGCCATGTTTTTAAGCCTAAGTCTAGAAATATGCAAATTATCATCGTATTCTCAAATTGGGAGTCCCGTGGCTGCGTGGTCAGTTCCTACGAGTTAAATTGGTCCCGTGGGAGGTATTGGTGCCACCCACTGGGCCGTTCGGGGGTGGTTTTAGGTTTTCACCCTCTAACGCCAGGTTTTTAAGACTAAGTCTAGAAATATTCAAATTATCATCGTATTATCAAACCGGGAGTCCCGCTTCTGCGTGGTCAGTTCCTAAGAGTTACATTGGTCCTGTGGGTGGTTTTGGTGCCACCCACGAGGCCGTGCGGGCGCTGTTTTGGGTTTTCACCCTCTAACGCAAACCTTTTAATCCAAATCTAGAAATATACAAATTATCATCGTATTCTCAAATTGAGAGTCCCGCGGCTGTAAGATGAGTTCGTACGAGTTATATTGGTCCCGTGAGAGGTGTTGGTGCCATGCACGGGGCCGTTCAGGGGATGTTTTGGTTTTCACCCTCTAACGCCATGTTTTAGGCCTATGTCTAGAGTTATGCAAATTATCATCGTATTCTCAAATTGGGAGTCCCGCGGCTGCGGGGTCAGTTCCTACCATCTACATTGGTCCCGTGGGAGGTGTTGTGCCACCCACGGGCCTGTTCGGGGGAAGTTTTGGGTTTTCACCCTTTAACGCCATGTTTTTAAGCCTAAGTCTAGAAATATGAAAATTATTGTTGTATTCTCAAACCGGGAGTTATGTGGTTGCGTGGTAAGTTCCTATGAGTTACATTGGTCCCGTGGGAGGTGTTGGTGCCACCCACGAGGCCGTTCGGGGGCTGACGCCTTGTTTTAAAGCCTAAGAATAGAAATATGAAAATTATCATTATATTCTCAAACCGGGAGTCCCATGACTGCGTGGTCAGTTCCTACGAGTTACATTTGTCCCGTGGGAGGGGTTGGTGCCACCCACGAGGCCGTTCGGGGGCTGTTTTGGGTTTTCACCCTCTAAAGCCATGTTTTTAAGCCTAAGTCTAGAAATATGCAAATTACCGTTGTATTCTCAAACTGGGAGTCCTGCGGCTGCGGGGTCAGTTCCGACGAGTTACATTGGCCGTGGGAGGTGTTAATGCCACCCACGGGGCTGTTCGGGGGCTGTTTTGGGTTTTTACCCTCTAACGCCATGCTTTTAAGCCTAAGTCTAGAAATATGAAAATTATCATCGTATTCTCAAATTGGGAGTCCCGTGGCTGCGTGGTCAGTTCCTACGAGTTAAATTGGTCCCGTGGGAGGTGTTGGTGCCACCCACGGGGCCGCTCGGGGGCTGTTTTGGATTTTCACCCTCTAACACCATGTTTTAAGTCTAAGTCTAGAAATATGCAAATTATCAGTGTATTATCAAACCGGGAGTCCCACTGCTGCGGGGTCAGTTCCTACGAGTTACATTGGTCCCGTGGGAGGTGTTGGTGCCACCCACGGGGCCGTTCGGGGGGGGGGGGGGGGTTGAGGTTTCAACCTCTAACGCCATGTTTTTAAGCCTAAGTCTAGAAATATGCAAATTATCATCGTATTTTCAAACTGGGAGTCCCTCTGCCGCGATGTTAGTTCCTACGGGTCCCATTGGTCCCGTGGGAGGTGTTAGTGCCACCCACAGGGCCGTTCGGACGCTGTTTTGGGTTTTCACCCTCTAACGCCATGCTTTTAAGCCTAAGTCTAGAAATATGCAAATTATCATCGTATTCTCAAACTGAGAGTCCCGTGGCTGCAAGGTCAGTTCCTTCAAGTTATGTGGGTCCCGTGGGAGGTGTTGGTGCCTTCCACTGCTGCGGGGATGTTTTTGGTTTTCACCCTCTAACGCCATGTTTTTAGGCCTATGTCTACATATATATGCAAATTATCATCGTATTCTCAAATCGGTAGTCCCGCGGCTGCGGGGTCAGTTCCTACGAGTAACATTGGTCGCATGGGAGGTGTTGTGCCACCCACGGTGCTGTTCGGGGGCTGTTTTGGGTTTTCACCCTTTAATGCCATGTTTTTAAGCCTAAGTCTAGAAATGTGTAAATTATCGTTGTATTCTCAAACCGGGAGTTCTGTGGCTGCGTGGTCAGTTCCTACGAGTTACATTGGTCCCGTGGGAGGTGTTGGTGCCACCCACGAGGCCGTTCGGGGGCTGTTTTGGGTGTTCACCCTCTAACGCCATGTTTTAAAGCCTAAGAATAAAAATATGAAAATTACCATTGTATTCTCAAATCGGGAGTCCCGTGGCTGCGTGGTCAGTTCCTACGAGTTACATTTGTCCCGTGGCAGAGGTTGGTGCCACACACGAGGCCGTTCGGGGGTTGATTTGGGTTTTCACCATCTAACGCAATGTTTTTAAGCTTAAGTCTCAAAATATGCAAATTATCATTGTATTCTCAAACTGAAAGTCCTGCGGCTACGGGGTCAGTTCTTAGTAGTTACATTGGTCCCGTGGGAGGTGGATGTTTTGGGTTTTTACCCTCTAACGCCATGCTTTTAAGTCTAAGTCTAGAAATATGCAAATTATCATCGTATTCTCAATCCAGGAGTCCCGTAGATGCGGGGTCAGTTCCTATGAGATACATTGGTCCCTTGGGAGGTGTTGGTGCCACCCACGGGGCCGTTCAGGGGCAGTTTCGTGTTTTCACCCTCTAACGCCATGTTTTTAAACCTAACTCTAGAAATATGCAAATTCCCATCATATTCTCAAATTGGGAGTCCTCTGGCTACGTGGTCAGTTCCTAAGAGTTACATTGGTCCCGTGGGAGGTGTTGGTGTTGGTGCTGCCCACGGGGCCGTTAGGGGGCTGTTTCGAGTTTTGACCCTCTAACGCCAGGTTTTTAATCCTAAGTCTAAAATATGCAAATTATAATCGTATTCTCAAACCGAGAGTCGCGTTGCTGTGCAGTCAGTTCCTATGAGTTACATTGGTCCCGTGGGAGGTATTTGTGCCACCCACGGGGCCGTTCGGGGGCTGTTTTGGATTTTCACCTTCTAACGCCTTGCTTTTAAGCCTAAGTCTAGAAATATGGAAATTATCATCATATTCTCAAACCAGGACTCCCGCGGATGCAGGTTCAGTTCCTATGAGTTACATTGGTCTCGTGGGAGGTGTTGGTGCCACACACGGGGCTGTTCAGGGGCTGTTTTTTGTTTTTACCCTCTAACGCCATGTTTTAAGCCTAAGTCTAGAAATATTCAAATTATCATCTTATTCTCAAACTGGGAGTCCCGCGGCTGCGAGGTCACTTCCTACGAGTTACATTGGTCTCGTGGGAGGTATTGGTGCCACTCACGGTGAGGTTCGAGGGCTGTTTCTGATATTCCCCCACTAACGCCATGTTTTGCTTAAGTCTAGAAAAATGCAAATTATCGTCGTATTCTCAAATTGGGAGTCCCATGGTTGCGCGATCAGTTCCAACGAGTTATATTGGTCCGTGGGAGGTGTTGGTGCTACCCACGGAGACGTTCGGGGGCTGTTTTGGATTTTCACTCTCTAACGCCATGTTTTTAAGCCTAAGTCTAGAAATAGACAAATTATCGTCGTATTCTCAAACCGTGAGTCACGCTGCTGTGTCGTCAGTTCGTACGAGTTACATTGGTCTCTTGGGAGGAGTTGGTACCACAATTGGGGCCGTTCGGGGGCTGTTTCGAGTTTTCACCCTCTAATGCCAGGTTTTTAAGCCTAGGTCTAGAAATATGCAAATTATCATCGTATTCTCAAATCGGGAGTCCCGTGGCTGCGTGTTGAGTTCCTATGAGTTATATTGGTCCCGTGGGAGGTGTTGGTGCCACCCATGGGGCCATTCGGGAACTGTTTTGGTTTCTCACCTTCAAACGCCATGTTTTTAAGCATAAGTCTAGAAATATGCAAATAATCGTCGTATTCTCAAATTGAGAATCCCGCGGCTGTGAGGTCAGTACCACGAGTTATATTGGTCCCATGGGAGGTATTGGTGCCACCCACGAGCCGTTTGGGGGCTGTTTCGGGTTTGCTCCCTCTAATGCCATGTTTTTAAGCCTAAGTCTAGAAATATGCAAATAATCATTGTATTCTCAAACCGGGAGTCCCGTGGCTGCGTGGTCAGTTCCTACAAGTTACATTGGTCCCGTGGGAGGTGTTGGTGACATGGGGCCGTTATGGGGTTGTTTTGAGTTTTCACCCTCTAACGCCATGTTTTTAACCCTAAGTCTAGAAATATCAAAATTATCATCGTATTCACAAACCGGGATTCCCATAGCTGCGGGCTCAGTTACTACGAGTAACATTGGTCCCGTGGGAGGTGTTGGTGCCACCCACGGGGCCATTCGGGGGCTGTTTTAAGTTTTCACCCTCTAATGCCATGTTTTTAAGCCTAAGTCTAGAAATATGCAAATTATCATAGTATTCTCAAACCGAGAGTCCGACGGCTGCGAGGTTAGTTCCTTTCAGTTACATTGATCCCATGGGAGGTGTTGGTGACACCCACGGGGCCGTTTGTGGGATGTTTCGGGTTTTCACCCTCTAACGCCATGTTTTAAGGCCTAAGTCTAGAAATATGCAAATTATCATCGTATTCTCAAACCGGGAGTCTCGTGGATGTGTGGTGAGTTCCTACGAGATATATTAGTCCCGTGGGAGGTGTTGGTGCCACCCACGGGGCTGTTCGGGGGTTGTTTTACTTTTTCACCCTCTAACCCCATGTTTTTAATCCTAAGTCTAGAAATATTCAAATTAACATCGTATTCTCAAATCGAGAGTCCCGTGGCTGCGAGGTCAGTTCCTACGAGTTACATTGGTCCCGTGGGAGGTGTTGGTGCAACCCACGGGGCCGTTTGGGGGATGCTTCGGGTTTTCAACCTCTAAAGTCATGTTTTTAAGCCTAACTCTTGAAATAAGAAAATTATCGTCGTATTCTCAAACCGGGAGTCTTGTGGCTGTGGGGTCAGTTCCTACGAGTTACATTGGTCCCGTCGGAGGTGTTGGTGCCACCCACGGGGCCGTTCGTGGGCTATTTTGGGTTTTCACCCTTCAACGCCATGTTTTTAAGCCTAAGACTAGAAATATGAAAATTATTGTTGTATTCTCAAACTGGGAGTTATGTGGCTGCGTGGTTACTTCCTATGAGTTACATTGGTCCTGTGGCAGGTGTTGGTGCCACCCACAGGGATGTTAGGGTGCTGTTTCGAGTTTTCACCCTCTAACACCACATTTTTAAGCCTAAGTCTAGAAATATGCAAATTGTCGTCGTATTCTCAAACCGAGAGTCCCGTTGTTGTGCGGTCAGTTCCTATGAGTTACATTGGTCCCGTGGGAGGTGTTGGTGCCACCCACGGGGCCATCCAGGGGCTGTTTTGGGTTTTTACCCTCTAATTCCTTATTTTTAAGCCTAAGTCAGGAAATATGGAAATTATGATCGTATTCTCAAACTGGGAGTCCCGCGGGTGCGAGGTCACTTCCTACGAGTTACATTGGTCCTGCGAGAGGTGTTGGTGCCACCCACGGGGCCATTAGCGCGCTGTTTTTAGTTTTCATTCTAATGCCATATTTTTAAACCTATGTCTAGAAATACGCAAATTATAATTGTATTCTCAAACCGGGAGTCCCGTGGCTACGACGCCAGTTCCTACGAGTTACATTGGTTCCATGGGAGGTGTTGGTGCCACCCATGGGGCCGTTAGGGGGCTATTTTTGTTTTTCACCCTCTAACGCCATGTTTTTAAGCCTAAGTCTAGAAATATGCGAATTATCATCGTATTCTCAAACTGGGAGTCCCGTGGTTGCGCGGTCAGCTCCTATGAGTTACGTTGGTCTCGTGGGAGGTGTTGGGGCCACCCACGGGGAGGTTCGGGGGTTGTTTCGGATACTCCCCCACTAACGCCATGTTTTGCCTAGGTCTAGAAAAATGCAAATTATCATCGTATTCTCAAATTGGGAGTCCCATGGCTGCGCGGTCAGTTCCTACGTGTTACATTTGTCCGTGGGAGGTGTTGGTGCCACCCACGGAGACGTGCGAGGGATGTTTCGAGTTTTCACCCTCTAACGCCATATTTTTAAGCCTAAGTCTAGAAATATGCAAATTATCGTTGTATTCTCAGATCGGGAGTCCCGTGGCTGCGTGTTGAGTTCCTATGAGTTATATTTGTCCCGTGGGAGGTGTTGGTGCCACCCATGGGGCCATTCGGGAGCTGTTTTGGTTTCTCACCCTCAAACACCATGTTTTTAAGCCTAAGTCAAGAAATATGCAAATTATCCTAGTATTCTCAAATTGAGAGTCCCGCGACTGCGAGGTCAGTTCCTACGAGCTACATTGTTCCCATGGGAGGTGTTGGTGCCACCCACGAGGCCGTTCGGGGGTTGTTTCGGGTTTGCTCCCTCTAATGCCATGATTTTAAGCCTAAGTCTTGAAATATGCAAATTATCATTGTATTCTCAAACCGGTAGTCCCATGACTGCGTGGTCAGTTCCCACGAGTTACATTGGTCCTGTGGGAGGGGTTGGTGCCACGGGGCCGTTTTGAGTTTTCACCCACTAATGCCATGTTTTTAAGCCTAAGTCTTGAAATATGCAAATTATCGTCATTTTCACAAACCGAGATTCTCGCGGCTACGGGGTCAGTTACTACGAGTTACATTGGTCCCGTGGGAGGTGTTGGTGCCACCCACGGGGCCATTCGGGGGCTGTTTTGAGTATTCCCCCACTAAAGACAAGTGTTGCCTAAGTCTAGAAATATAAAAATTACCATCGTATTCTCAAATCGGGAGTCCCGTGGATGTGTGGTGAGTTCTTACGAGTTACATTGGTTCCGTGGGAGGTGTTGGTGCCACCCACGGGGCCATTCGGGGGCTGTTTTGGGTTTTCACCCTCTAACACCCTGTTTTTAAGCCAAAGTCTAGAAATATAGAAATTATCGTCGTACTTTCCAACCGAGAGACCCGCGGTTGTGGGGTCTATTTCTACAAGTTACATTGGTCCCGTGGGAGGTGTTGGTGCCACCCACGGGCCTGTTCAGGAGCTGTTTCGGGTTTTCATTTTCTAATGCCATGTTTTTAACTCTAAGTCTAGAAATATGCAAATTCTCATCATACTCTCAAACCGGGAGACTCGCGGCTGTGAGGTCAGTTCCTATGAGTTACATAGGTCCCGTGGGAGGTGTTGGTGCCACCCACGGGGCCGTTTGGGGGATGTTTCGGGTTTTCACCCTCTAACACCATGTTTTTAGGCCTAAGTCTTGAAATATGCAAATTCTCATCATATTCTCAAATTGAGAGCCTCGTGGATGTGTGGTGAGTTCCTATGAGTTACATTGGTCCCGTGGGAGGTGTTGGTGCCACCCATGGGGTCGTTCGTGGGCTATTTCGGGTTTTCACCCTCTAACACCATGTTTTTAAGCCTAAGTCTATAAATATGCAAATTATTGTCGTATTCTCAAACCAAGAGTTCCGAGGTAGCGTGGTCAGTTCCTACGAGTTACATTGGTCACGTGGGAGGTGTTAGTGCCACCCACGAGGC
The DNA here is from genome assembly GCA_949130495.1 of Sambucus nigra. NCBI lineage: Eukaryota > Viridiplantae > Streptophyta > Magnoliopsida > Dipsacales > Adoxaceae > Sambucus > Sambucus nigra. The sequence continues at coordinate 264,650,794 of OX422212.1, forward strand.
TGTTCGGGGGCTATTTTGGGTTTTCATCCTCTACGCCATGTTTTGAAGCCTGACTCTAGAAATATGAAAATTATCTTCATATTCTCAAACCGGGAGTCCCATGGATGCGTGGTCAGTTCCTAAGAGTTACATTGGTCCCGTGGGAGGTGTTGGGGCCACCCAAGAGGCCGTTCGAGGGATGTTTTGGGTTTTCACCATCTAACGCCATGCTTTTAAGCCTAAGAGTAGAAATATGAAAGTTATCGTCGTATGCTCAAACCAGGAGTCCCGCAGAAGCGGGGTCAGTTCCTACAAGTTACATTTGTCCCCTGGTAGGTGTTGGTGCCACCCACGGGGCCGTTCGGGGGCTGTTTCGCATTTTCACCCTCAAATGCCATGTTTTTAAGACTAACTCTAGAAATATGCAAATTATCATCGTATTCCAAAATCAGAAGACCCGTGGCTACGTGGCCAGTTCCTACGAGTTACATTGGTCCTATGGGAGGTGTTGGTACCGCCCACGGGGCCGTTCAGGGGCTGTTTCGAGTTTTCACCCTCTAAAGCCATGTTTTTAAGCCTAAGACTAGTAATATGCAAATTACCATCATATTCTCAAACCGAGAGTCCCGTTGCTGCGCGGTCAGTTCCTAAGAGTTACATTGGTCCCGTGGGAGGTGTTGGTGCCACCCACGGGGCCATCCAGGGGTTGTTTTGGGTTTTTACCCTCTAATTCCTTATTTTTAAGCCTAAGTCAGGAAATATGGAAATTATGATCGTATTCTCAAACTGGGAGTCCCGCGGGTGCGAGGTCACTTCCTACGAGTTACACTGGTCCCCTGGTAGGTGTTGGTGCCACCCACGGGGCCGTTCGGGGGTTGTTTTGCGTTTTCACGCTCAAATGCCATGTTTTTAAGACTAACTCTAGAAATATGCAAATTATCATCGTATTCCAAAATCGGAAGTCCCGTGGCTACGTGGTCAGTTCCTACGAGTTACATTGGTCCCATGGGAGGTGTTGGTACCGCCCACGGGGCCGTTCGGGGGTTGTTTCGAGTTTTCACCCTCTAAAGCCATGTTTTTAAGCCTAAGACTAGTAATATGCAAATTATCATCATATTCTCAAATCGAGAGTCCCGTTGCTGCACAGTCAGTTCCTAAGAGTTACATTGGTCCCGGGGGAGGTGTTGATGCCACCCACTGGGCCGTTCGTGGGCTGTTTTGGGTTTTCACCCACTAACGCCATGCTTTTAAGCCTAAGTCTAGAAATATACAAATTATCATCATATTCTCAAACCGACAGTTTTGCGGATGCGGGGTCAGTTCCTACGAGTTACGTTGGTCCCGTCGGAGGTGTTGGTGCCACCCACTGGGCCGTTCGGGGGATGCTTCGTTTTTTCAACCTCTTAAGTCACATTTTAAGCCTAACTCTAGAAATATGAAAATTATCATCATATTCTCAAACTGAGAGTCCCGTGGCTGCGCGGTCAGCTCCTATGAGTTACATTGGTCCCGTGCGAGGTGTTGGTGCCACCCACGGGACCATTTGGTGTCTATTTTGGGTTTTTACCCTCTAACGCCTTGTTTTTAAGCCTAAGTCTAGAAATATGGAAATTATCATCGTATTCTCAAACTGGGAGTCCCGCGGCTGCGAGGTCACTTCCTACGAGTTACATTGGTCCCGTGGGAGGTGTTGGTGCCACCCACGGAGACGTTCGGGGGATGTTTCGGATTTTCACCCTCTGACGCCATGTATTTAATCCTAAGTCTAAAAATTTTCAAATTGTCATCATATTATCAAATCGGGAGTCCCGCTGCTGTGTGGTTAGTTCCTACGAGTTACAATGGTCTCGTGGGAGGTGTTGGTGCCACAACCGGGGCCGTTAGGGGGCTGTTTTGGGTTTTCACCCTCTAACGCCATGTTTTTATGCCTAAATCTAGAAATATGCAAATTATCCTCGTATTCTTAAACCGGGAGTCTCGTGGATTTGTGGCAAGTTCCTACGAGTTATATTGGTCCCGTGGGAGGTGTTAGTGCCACCCACGGGGCTGTTCAGGTGATGTTTTAGTTTTTCACCCTCCAACGCCATGTTTTTAAGCCTAAGTCTAGAAATATGCAAATTATCATCGTATTCTCAAATCGAGAGTCCCGCGGTTACGAGGTCAGTTCCTATGACTTACATTGGTCCCGTGGGTGGTGTTGGTGCCACACACGAGGCCGTTCGGGGGATGTTTTGGTTTGCACCCTCTAACACCATGTTTTTAAGCCTAAGTCTAGAAATATGCAAATTATCATCATATTCTCAAATCGGGAGTCTCGGGGCTACGGGGACAGTTCCTACGAGTTACATCGGTCCCGTGGGAGGTGATGGTACCACCCACGGGGCCGTTCATGGGCTATTTCGGGTTTTCAACGACTAAAGCCATGTTTTTAAGCCTAAGTCTAGAAATATTCAAATTATCGTCATATTCTCAAACCGAGAGTCCCGTGGCTATGGGGTCAGTTCCTACGAGTTACATTGGTCCTGTGGGAGGTGTTGGTGCCACCCACGGGGCTGTTCGGGGGCTATTTTGGGTTTTCACCCTCTAACGCCATGTTTTTAAGCCTAAGTCTAGAAATATGATAATTATCGTCGTATTCTAAAATCGGGAGTTTCGTGGCTGCATGGTCAGTTCCTACGAGTTACCTTGGTCCCCTGGGAGGTGTTGGTGCCACCCACGGGGCCGTTCGGGGGCTGTTTTGAGTTTTCACCCTCAAACGCCATGTTTTTAAGACTAACTCTAGAAAAATGCAAATTATCGTCATATTCCCAAATCGGGAGTCATGTGGCTACGTGGTCAGTTCCTACGAGTTACATTGGTCCCATGGGAGGTGTTGGTGCTGCCCACGGGGCCGTTCCCAGGCTGTTTTGAGTTTTCACCCTCTTACGCCATGTTTTTAAGCCTAAGATTAGAAATATGCAAATAATCATCAAATTCTCAAACCGAGAGTCTCGTTGCTGCGCGGTCAGTTCCTAAGAATTACATAGGTCCCGTCGGAGGAGTTGGTGCCACCCACGGGGCCGTTCGGTGGCTATTTTGGGTTTTCACCCTCTAAAGCCATGCTTTTAAGCCTAAGTCTAGAAATATACAAATTATCATCGTATTCTCAAACCGAGAGTTCCGCAGATGCGAGGGAAGTTCCTACGAGTTACGTTGGTCCCGTGGGAGGTGTTGGTTCCACCCACGGGGCCATTCCGGGGATCCTTCGTGTTTTCACCCTTTAAGTTTTATTTCTAGAAAATTCATTTCACGTAAATTTTATTAAGCATGTTTAAATTTATTTTAAAATTTGAGGTCTTATTTCTTGTAAGACTTTAAGTTCAATTGATGCAATTAGATTCATTATTGTTCCAAATTTCATGCCAATTCTTTTTATTTATTAGTTGTTATTATGTCTAATCAAAGTTTGGTTGTCGATATGAATGACTTAGCACGATTACACTTAATCAAAAATTCAAGATTACATATTTTTTTCATGGAGAAATACGAACGCATTAAAAATTTCCCCTGCAAGAAAAAGACCTAAGAGGGATCCTTAGGAACTAAGTCTCCCGACTTTGACCGAGTAAAATCCTCAATGGGTGGATGGCCCTACAACTAAGCGCATTTTCACCATAGTTTGACTTAGGCCTAAGATTGTGTGGAGACACTCTTTAAAAGGTAAGGCAAACAACAAAAGCATGCTTGGCATAAAAATATGCAAAAGTGAAAAATATGGAATTAACTAATAGTTTCATAAAGCTATCATTTTACAAAAGGCCTACACCGGTAAAGTAACAAAATGAATATACACAATTATGGCACAAACAACCATTATCTCTAGCGAGTTATCAACTCAAAAACTTCAATTCTTCGTTTATAGTCGGGATTAGGCTAAAACTTCTCGTGAATATCATGAGATAGTAACTAATCCTGAAATAACTTAAGAGGTACGACACCAAGAGGAATCCAACTTTCATCACTCCAAAATGGAGGATGACTATAAGAAGGGAACTCCACTTGGTACGAGTACAAAAGCTGAGAGTCTTTGGGAACTTCATGATAGCTAGGGTGTTCATCTAACCATGCTTGTAGGCCACTTATTTAGCCTCATCTATATGAAAGGGGAATCCACATATCCTTCATTATAACAAGTAGCCCAAACTTCACTAGCACCCCTTTTGAAAAGATACTTCTATTTCATTATCTCACGATCCATGCCTTATTTGATCGCACCATCTCTATTAAAGTCCTCCCCGACCTTGTCAAATTTCTTCCTTACGGAATTTTTCTCGTTCTTCAACAGCTCGGTGATATCACCAAAAATCTTAACTGCTATTTATAGACCAATGACCAGACGAGCCTGGTCATCAAAAGCATTCATCATCTTTTGGACAACTTGCCAAATATAAACAAGTGATCTACGATCTCAACTGCTAGGAACTCGATTAAGAACTAAATCCAAATCATTAGTTTTCGATCATGCCGACACCATTCCAAACTTATTCTCAAGCTATAAGAATCAAGAGAGGAACATTCAAGCATAGGGGGAACATTCTAAAAGCATCCGCAAAGAAATCAACGATCGACCAACAATGATTAAACAAGAATAAACTTTTCATTAAGACGAAATTAGGGGCATTCCTTACAACGATTAAAAGATAGAAACATATAAGGAATGATGAGACATAATCTAAACCTAACTAGATTGGCCTCTCTTTTGCTTCCCTGGCTCTTGGGTGGTTATGACTTTGCCTTGGTTGGCGTAACCATATCTGGGTCTAATCCATCGTTCACTTAGTCGGTGCCTAAGGCCTCGCCTTTTTCCTCCTCCCTTGGTGTAGAACCTATGTTGTGCTCCCAAAAATGTTCAAACTCAAGGGGATCTTAGTCTTGATAAAGGGCGTGTCCGATCCCTTCTTAAAATTTTACTTGCGAATGTAATCCAACTATTTTTTGGACTCACCAAAGGCGTACACGTACCCCTGATCATAGTCCTTATCCTTAGGTGTTACCAAGACCCAAGCATTGTCCTCGACATCCTTCTTTAGCAGATGAAGCTCTGACTTTAACTTGGATATCTCCAAGTTGGTGGATTTCTTCTCTGCATCATATACCTTATGGGAAACATCGAAAGACTTAGGACTTCGCAAAGGCTTGTTCCAAGTCATCGTTTTCCTTGACTTGGGTAGCCCTCTTATCGAGCCTGTCGATAAAATATGCTACAAATGGAAAAAATGGGACGAGCATAAGTCAATACAACTATCAAAATCTAAGGGAATAATTCGATTAAAAGTCAAAAAACTTACCAGAGATAAAACCAGTATGGCGTGTTAAGTAAGCTCGTCATAGATTAGCCTACTAGCCTGATCTCTGTCCAAATCCATAACAACCCCCCTCAATAAGCCAGGGATCGAAGAGGGATTCTTGGCCACCAACATGATTTGGTGGGCCCTCCTCGTGTTAGGGACATTTACCTTCTTAGTGGGAGTAGTAATAGTAGTATAAGGTAGGACCTCGTTCTTGTCCGTTTTTTGTCCTTCTCCTTATCTGGAGAATCCAACAAAGTGATGGCTCGAATGGACCTATGGTTTCCTTCCTCTTAGAAACCTTGGCCTTTAGAGAGGTGTGGAGATCGAACTCATCCACCAAAGTAAGCGTTCTCTTCTTAGGAGACATGTCTTCCTCAACAACTGGAAAGGCGTTTAACGTTTACAAGTTTAAAGGAAGATGAGGTTGATGCACTTGAAGACCCCTCACTAGATGAAGGGATTGGTATCTAGAGGATTGAATCAACAAGCTTAGTGATGAAGCACTACACCAAAAATAGGAATCTGGCACGGTTTAAAACCGTGCCAGATCAAATCTGGCATGGTTTTGAACTCTGCCAGAATCAGGTGTTCCAAAATGGTCATTTTTTCTGGCACGGTTTAAAAGTGTTCCAGATTTGACCAAATAGGAACTCTTCATGCACAATTTTAAACAGTGCCAGAATTTGATATTTCTGGCACAGTTTTGAACTGTGCCAGATTGAGCACATTTTGATAAAGTTTTGGCACAGTTCAAAATTGGTACAAAATTTGATACACTTTTGGCACGATTTTGAACTGTGCCAAATTTTTGGATAAAAGAAAAAAAATAATTATTTGAAAATAAGAAAATTCACAAATTGCAAATCTTGCATGTTGTTAATAAGCTAATGTACATACAAACTTCAAAATATTATAAGTCTTTAGTAGTTCACAGACCAAAAAAAATTGAGCAGAGTTTCCTCTATTTTCTAGACATTCTAAAACCTGGTAATATAAAACCTGCCTAACATAAATCCCGCACGGCCACTAAACATAACAATAAACTTACAAAAGCCCGCACGACCATAAAAGTTAACAATAAAACTACAGAAGCCCGCATGACCATAACACAAAAAAATAGAATCATGAATAAACCCCTTGTTATAAACCATTGAGTTCTTCGTGTGTTCCATGTGAATAAATGCAAACTATAAAATGTTATCCTGCAAAAAAAAAGGATACAAAAAAGATTCGATATTAGTAACCAATTAATTTATAAAAAAAGCTTACTTAAGCTAAAAAATTACATATAGGAGTTGCAATTATTATATTCTAAAATTGAAAATCTTACGCAAGTTATTACTACCTGATCAGTTCCTACGAGTTACATTGGTCCTGTGCGAGGTGTTTGTGCCTCTTACGCGACTATTTGGGGGCTGGTTTGGGTTTTCACCCATCAACGACATTTTTTCAAGCCTAATCCATGTATTTTGAAATTATCATCATTATCTCAAACCGGGAGGCCCGCGACTACGCAGTCTGTTCGTAAAAATTACATTGGTCCCGTGTGAGGTGTTCGTGCCTCTTACGGGGCCGTTTGGGTTTTCACCCGTCAACGGCTTGTTTTCAAGCCTAATCTACATATTTTGAAATTATTGTCATATTCTCAAATCGAGATACCCATGACTACGTGGTTAGTTTGTACAAGTTACATTGGTCCCGAGCGAGGTGTTCGTGCCTCTTACGGGCCGTTTGGGGCTGGTTTGGGTTTTTACCCATCAACGACTTATTTTCAAGACTAATTTACATATTTTGAAATTATCGTCATATTCTCAAACTAAGAGGCCCACGACTACACGGTCAGTTCCTACAAGTTACATTGGTCCTGTGCGAGGTGTTCGTGCCTCTTACGAGGCTGTTTGGGGGCTGATTTAGGTTTTCACCCTTCAACGGCTTATTTTCAAGCCAAATCAACATATTTTGAAATTGTCATCATTATCTCAAACAGGGACGCCCGTGACTACGCGGTCAGTTCTTACAATTTACATTGGTCCTGTGTGAGGTGTTCGTGCTTCTTACGGGGCTCTTTGGGGGCTAATTTCGGTTTTTACCCTTCAACGTCTTATTTTCAATCATAATCTACATATTTTGAAATTATTGTCATATTCTCAAATCGGGAGACCCTAGACTATGAGGTCAGTTCGTACAAGTTACAGTGGTCCCGTGCAAGGTGTCCGTGCCTCTTACGGGGCAATTTGGGGGCTGGTTTGGGTTTTCACCCGTCAACGGCTTGTTTTCATGCCTAATCTACATATTTTGATATTATCGTCATATTCTGAAATCGGAAGACTCACGACTATGCAGTCAGTTCTTACAAGTTACATTGGTCCCGTGTGAGGTGTTTGTGCCTCTTACGGGGCCGTTTAGGGGATGGTTTGGGCTTTCACCCTTGAACGGCTTATTTTCAAGCCAAATCGACATATTTTGAAATTATCATCATTATCTCAAATCGGGAGGCACGTGACTACGCGGTCAGTTCGTACAAGTTATATTCATCCTATGCGAGGTGTTCGTGCCTCTTACGGGGCCGTTTGGGAGATGGTTTTGGTTTTCACCCTTCAATGGCTTATTTTCAAGCATAATCTACATATTTTGAAATTATCATTATATTCTCAAATCGGGAGACTCGCGGCTACGCGCTTAGTTCGTACAAGTTACAATGGTCCCGTGCGAGGTGTTCGTGCCTCTTACGAGGCCATTTGGGGACTGGTTTGGGTTTTCACCTGTCAATGGCTTCTTTTCAAGCATAATCTACATATTTTGAAATTATCATCATATTCTCAAATCGGGTGACCCACGACTACGTGGTCAGTTCGTACAAGTTACATTGATCCCGTGCGAGGTGTTCATGCCTCTTGCGGGTCTGTTTGGGGGTTGGTTTGGGTTTTTACCTTTCAACGGCTTGTTTTCAAGCCTAATCTATAAATTTTAAAATTATCATCATATTCTCAAGCCTAATAGCGTATGGTAATTGCTGAATTAAACAATGATAAGATAATACAAAATGCTTGATATCATGCTTTTCATATTAAAGATATCATGGAATCCAATGAGTTAGATGCAGTCAAGCTAGTGAATGTGCCAATTTGAAGTGTTTAGGAAATGTGCAAGTTAGACATAGAGATGTGAATTGAGTAATGCATTCGAGTTCATATCGCCGCCCCAATTAAATCTTACTTTTGTAACGAAACTTCCATGAAATCTCTGCTACTACTGATGGTGGTGGTAGTAGTAGGGGGTGAGGGGGCTGGGGAACTAATATAAGTCATGGTGCTCCAAATTGCTACTGCTGATGATGATGACATCAAGAGTATTTTTAGAACACCACAAGAGTATTTTATATTGTTTGAAGTGTGAATTCCAATAGGCACTCATGCTTGCAACGACAACCGAAATTTAAAATCATACCTCTTCCATCGTTGTTCGTATGCGCATGTCGCAATTCTAAACGCGCTGCTTCTTCCAGTAAAAACGTTCTTTATCACTACACCTGTTGCAAAACAAAAGTAAGATTTAATTGGGGCAACGATATGAACTCGAATGCAGTTATGAGATTTAATTAGGGCAGCGATATAACTCGAATGCAGTTATATATAACAACTGTTATATATAACTTATAACTCTTATATATAACAGTTGTTATATATAACTGTTATGATTCTGAATTTAGATACCCCATATTGAGATTTTGTAGTATGCCTATTGAGTAATTTTATCCGTATAACAAATTCAAATCACCTCAAATATGCCAAACGAGATAGTTGGTGGTGGAGAAGGATTATAGAAGCATAAATTAGGAATATAAGTAGAGATTTTGCAGATTTGTACCCTAGAGGGAAGTACTTCGAAGCAAGGTGGCGTAGGTGGAAGAGGATCTTGTGGAGAATCCTCTCGTACGCAGCCTTCCTAACCGTATATGTACCTCACAAGAAATAAAATTAAAAATTAATAACTAAATGTTAAATTGGAAAATATAGATGTTAGCGTCCAACAAAAATTAAACTAACCTTTCTTTAAGTAATCCATAATCGAGTCCCGAATGCTCATTTTACTGAAGCTATAATCATCATCCATGATAAAAAATTTTGATGCATTAATGAATTTACTAACTATTACATTCTTTGGAATAGAAAGGAATAGTATACCATTAATGATGACCAAACTAAGTTCTTATATCGTACATCCACTTGTTTCCAACTCGTATAAGAAATGGGAACATGTGTCCTTGCTAATTCTTCCAACCTGGTTGAGAGTGCATATGAATCTTCACCAACTGGAAGGTCGTGCTCATTAAATTTTAATTTCTTAGTGAAAGAGTCATCACCTACTCTTGAAGCATCCGGAGCAACCTTAGAATGGGAGGTTGATATAGGTGTCGCCCCATTTATTGACGGTTGTGAAGTATCACTAATGTGAGACATTTATCTGGAAAAAAATGACTATTGGACACCAAAATAATGAGAATAAACATTTACAAGAATATTACATGTTCAAATAGCAATATAAAAAAGATTACATGCTTAAATAGACACCAGTATATTACATGTTCAACCATCAGTAAACATAGAATTACAAGTTCAAATAGCCATACCTGTATTAAATATTCAAACAACAATAAACTATTAAATGTTTACAACAACAACAAACGGAATAAATAGAATATTACCCATTCAAAATAACAAAAAATATAATATTGCATATTCAAAAACATGTTCAGAACTAAATCATTGCACTAGAAATTCGTGTCCAAAAGCTCTAGTAATTTATGATTTTCCTCAAGAATGGAGTCATACATCGTACGGTCAATATCAATCGCATCAATTTCTTTTGTCAGTCTCTTGGGAGAGTGTAAAATAACTGACCACCCCTTCATCTTTACATCTTTATAATAAAATGCTTGCCTAGCTTGAGATGCAAGGATGAACGGATCATCGTGAATGGTATTTTTACTCATGAGCTTACTAAGATTCACCATCACCAATTTTGAGGTGGGTTCAACTTTGCAAGCATTCTTATCATCAACATCCACCCAATCACAATAAAGACACTATCTGTGAACTCAATGTAATTGAGGTCGAGTATTTGTCTAATAACTCCATAAATGGTTGTCATAATCCCCTTATTATTAAAGGCGTTAGTGGATACACCACTACTCTAAAAGTTATGATTCTCTTCATGTCCAGAAGTACAAAAGGTGTACCCATTGCATTGAAATTTCTCAAAATTGGTAACCCTATGGAGCGGACCATCAGCATATGGCAAAATTCCCGTATCATTAAATCTTGAGGCCTATAAGGAATTGTTCATTTTTTAGAGTTTCATTAAAAATAATTACGGATGATAAAGAAGTACATGTATAAATAAAGACTTGCCTCATTCCTTAGCCAATGGATGAAATCATCAATTCTATGCCTTGATTGAGTCTCAGTTACCACAAATTTTGTACAAGAAATTAGTTTCAAAATTAAGAAATATCACATTATAGTCAATTAATATTAATAAACATAGAACTAAGTGTGTACCTTCTCCATTCATCAACACCGTCGCATTGAGATAAAACCCATCTTCGCACTTGCTCATATTGTACATTATTTAAGATCAATTCTTCACTTTTACCCAATGCTCGTTGGCATTCCTAATCATCAAAATCATCATCAAGAAAATCCTCAAGTTTCCTCTTATGAGTTCCTTCACCTCTTTTAGATATGTACTCCATGGCATACAAAGAAGCTTCATGTAACAAATATGCATTAGCAATGCTCCCTTCAATGTACCTCTTGTTTCATGACCACTTTTTATATCTTCCCATTTCTCTCTCAAACAACCCCATCGCCCGATATCTTGGGGGCCCAGATGTCAAAGCTTTATCGGCTAAATGGTGCATGGGGTGGATCATCACCGTAAAAAAGACAGGTGGAAAATAAATTTCAAAGACATAAAGTGCCTCTACCAATACGTTTTTATCCTTCAAAAGATGTTCCTTAAATATCACTTTGGCACACAACACATTAAAGAATATGCTTATCCATTGTATAGCTTTAAACAAAGGCTTATGATCCGGAAATGAATGCATAAGCAACGCAGGAAGCAACCGTTGCATAATGATGTGATAATCGCGGGACATGAGATTGGTAAATCCAGGTGGATCGAGGTTAACATTGTTGCTGAAATTTGATGAAAATCCAATCGGTACATTTAATGTTTTTAGTGTACGAAAAAAGGCTTCTTTATCTTCCTTTCCTAATGCGCAAGGTGCCTTTGGCATCAGCCTTTTCTTACTGCCTTCAACATCTTTCATCCATAATTTCCTTTTAAGATTCAAATGAACTTTCAAGTCTTCACGAGCTTTGATCGTATCTTTATTTGATGAACCTTTCACCGAGAGTATTGTACCTAAAAGAGTCTCTGTGACATTCTTTTCAACATGCATAACATCTAAGTATGTCTAATATCATGATCCTTCCAGTACTCTAGGTCAAAGAAAATTGACCTCCTTGAAAAACCCTTGGTACCCGCTAGATTCTCATCGTCACCCTCACTTGGATAATCATCATCTTCCATTATGACATCCTACTTCTACTTCCCCTTGCCCTTCCCATTTCCCTTTGCCTTTCCATTTTATCTCCTTCTCCCTCTCTTTGAACCTCTTCTCGAGCAATAAGTGACACTATCTGCTGAACTTTTACACTTGTTAACTTTCTTGGAGCCATAGCATCCTCTATTTTACCATTAAATGTTTTCTTTGATGTTTCAAACCTGTAAGGATGGTATTTAGCAAGGAACATACAAGATCGTTGGTAACAACATTTTGTTAACTTAGGAAGATATTAAGAAGGTGTATTTGTAGAACAAATAGGACACCCATTGTAACCTTGAGTTGAATAACCTGCTAACATCCCATAAGTTGGAAAATCATGTATACCCCACATCAACATGTCCTTTAACTGAAATTTCTCATTTTTGTACGCATCCTAAAACTCAACTCCAGACCATAAGATCTTTAACTCATCAACCAACGGTTGGAGGAAGACATCAATATTACTTGATGGTGACATTGGTCTAGGAATCAATACAGACAACATTGAAAACTCAATTTTCATACACATTGATAAAGGAGGGTTGAGAGGTTGAATTATCATTGGCCAACAACTATACTTATGACCAAACATGTTATTTGAGCTAAAACCATCAGTTGCTATTGCAAGTCGAATATTCTGCGGATCTTTTGCAAAATCTCTCAAAATAATGTTTGAATTTACCCATTCTTTTTAATCTCGGGGATGACGCAAGAATTCCATACAAGAGATTACACGAGTGTGCCAAGACATTTTCTCTGCCATCCATTTTATGGTATACAACCGTTTTAGCCTAGGGATTAGAGGCAAATGTCACATTACCTTCCTAGGAACCCTAGAATACTTTTTTCCCATTAGTATTCTGAATTTCTAGCTCGTCTTCATCTAAACAAGTAAACTTGTAGCGTAAATAACCACATTTTATACATCTAGTAGATTTTTCATGCTCTTTCTAAAATGGCATACAGTTGTTAATGCATACGTCATACTTAACATAATCCATACCGAGATCTCTAATGTGGTTTTTCATTTTTGTATAACTAGTTGTCAAGTTGTTCTCTTTGGGAAGTAGTTCATTTAACAATTTAAGAATTCCACCTGTAGCACCATCCGATAAATTGAATTGTGTTTTCAAATCATTAAACTTTATAAGAGCATACATTGTGGTATGACGTGAAGAACCAGTAGCTGGGTGCAATGGATCCTGTGCGAGTTGATGTAAACGATCATACTTCTTGCCTTTGTATTTATGTGTGTGCGAATCATTGGGAACCTCAAAAGTTAGGAGGGCTTCATCACTGCATACACAATTAGGTTCACTAGGTTCCGCTTCACCCATAAACATCTCACAAGCATCATTCACAAGATAATTCAAAATTGGAATATTGTGCACATCAACGTGTTCTGTCGGTGCCACAGATTGCTGTGGTTGTTGGATTTGATCAACAACTAATGTCTCATCATGAAAATTCCATAAGGTATAGTTCATGTCCATACCATATGTCATTAAATGAACGAATATATCATCTATAACAACATGTCCATTCCCATTTTGACAACATCTACAGGGACATGAATGTTTAGCATTCGAACTATTACTACACACATAATGTAGAAACTATAACATCCCATCTCTATATGTAAAAATCTCGATATTTTTCTCATTTATCCACTCTTTGTTGATTCACGACGATATCCTGATAGTTTAAAGAACACACATTATAATATAAATGCTTATTGTAAATATATTTAAATTTATTCAAGTGTAGATATGTATATATTTGAGCTCCTATATTTCCTCCAGCTCCTCTACAGGGTAAGGGTCCTATCCCATTCAAAAATGCATATTTTTTTATTGTTCATAGTGTCTCATGCCATGTCCTAATCTAAAAAAATTTACAAGCATCTCCCTATAGTTCTTCAAGTACATAACTTAAATTGGGAATGTTCATGTGTTACTTAAGTTTTTCAACCAAGAAAACACAAAACACTACATCAATCTAGTATGCACCCAAAGAACATAAAGAGATACCACCGAATTTTTCAAAATAGGACATGCCTAAACGTTATGTACAATACAAACTTTTGCATTTCCAAACTGTCCAAAAATGGAATAATTCAAGAGTTCTCCCCACATACATAGTGAGACCTCTTAAACGGGTCTAATGTTTTTCTACATGTGTAACATCATTATTGAATGTTTATTATTAATGTCTACTTACTATTTAAATAGTTTTTTTAGTTTTTTCTTAAATTTTCAACACATAATCTCATTTATCCATTTAATTAGTTGGGTGTCTACTTTTCAATTTCTTATTTTTACATTATTATTGAATATTTAGCACTTAAATTTTCTTAAATCTTCATAACCTATACGAATCAGATCAAATATAAATTTTAAATAGAAGGGAGATTTAATAAATGGTAAGGTTACCATTAAAAGATTCCAAGGTCCATCCAAAAACCAATGATTTTTTTTTTCATTATCAAATAACCAAAAACTCACACATTAAAAAACAATAAATATTTAAAAATGTATATATAAAACCCTAAAAAGCAAGCACGAATCAAATCACGCATATCATAAACTCTTGGATCAAATCTTACACCTAACTTAGGTTAAAAAAAATAATACCTGATTGGGATGAGTGGAGTTAGAGAATAATGCAGTGACCGGAGAAAGAGAGAGTGGGTCGGAGAGAGAGCGTCGACCGGAGAGAGAAATATTGAGTTAGCGCTGGAGAGAGATTGAGTTAGGACCGGGGTGAAAGAGATCGCCGACACAAGAGTTAGCTCCGATCGCCGACCGCACAGCAGACCGCCGGAGAAAGAGAGAGTGAGATTAAGCTAGAGCGAGGAGAGAGTGAGCGGGAAGCGGGCGACCGAAGAGAGCGGGAATGAAAAGTGATCTAGAAAAGTGTTTTTTTTTTGTATTATATATTTTAGTAAGTGTACTCAATTTTGGCACACTTTAAAATAGTGCCAAATTTTGGCACTTTTTAAAGTGTGCCAAATTTCTATTAAACCGCGCTAAAATCTGGCACAGTTTTAAACTGTGCCATATTTTTAATATCAGGGTGTGCCAAATTGTTGTTTTTGTTATAGTGAAGGAGGTGGTAGTATTTGCATACTTTAGCGGCAATGATGCCGATCTCGGATGTATGGTACCAGGAGATAATGGTCTTCTCAGATTCCAAACCTTTACAAGCTCGGACCAATTAACGTAAGAAGATGCAGGTTCCTTGTTCTTTGAATTCTCTGCAAAGGGAAAAAGAAAAAGTTAGTAGACATATCATATAACATCTAGTAATCAACGAAAAAGAATAATGAAGATACTGATCTACCTATCATGTGTCCCCGTCTGGTCACCAAAAACCTCTATATGGCTCACCACCCTCAGGAATTGATGGATGTTGACATTTTCTGGCAATGAAGTCATGGCTCGTAGAGCATTGTTAAAATCAAGGAGGTTAACCACCAAAACTATGTCAGCCTTCCTTGCCTTCAGATATAAGGTATTACCATTTGTTTTCACCCACGACTAAAAATATCTTATTTCAAGAATCCCAATCTGGGTATCATACAATTCAATGATTCGATGAACCTCAATAAAAATCATCCACGTGTTTGGTGTGCATTGGGCAAGACCGACTCTTAAGAATTCGTAAAACTTCAAAAATAATTGGTTTGGAGGAAAGATAATAATGCCCTCCGCTACAGATTGGGTATGTATCTAATGGCCATCAGGAATGTTGAAGCAGTTATTAGGTTCCTTAGCACATCCCAATTAGGGATTGAAAATGTTTTCTTAAACTCTCCTAGGGTTTGTCATTCACAACGCACATCATTTTTTTTAAATTAAAAAAGAAAGGGAACAAGAAGAATCAAGAAAACAATTGGTAGTTAGAAAAATAGATTATGGAGGAAAATGAAGAACAAAGAAAATTTACATGTTAAGAAAGATGAAGCTCCTGGCATCTTGAATAGTTGAAACAAAATGCGAAATGGGGGTAAGGAGAACTTTGAAATTTTGTGGTTCAACTCCCAAAGCGATTCATGATTTGAAACATGACCCAATGTGATAGCTGACATGCGCATCCCAACGTTGGGTCTTGTCATGCACTTTTTACCATCGTACTCTTAGGAAGTCATGTTAAGTTATGGGTGTGCCATCCAGCCCTCAATGGGAAGAACAAAAAGGGTTTTTTCTCCAAAAATATCATAAGTATTTGCGTACTCCAAAACCCAAACTTAGCTAACGATCAAGAACCTCCACCGATCATAATCAAGGCTTACCGATGATAAAACCCCTTCATCCTTCTCAGACTCAAAAGCTTCGGGGGAAATTGTGGGGGGAATTATGTGAATGATCCGAGTTATTCAGATTAGGTGACACCTGCCTGAAAACATAGATAAGGATTGGGACTTAAAGATAAGAACAAAGGGAGTACAATCAGTGAGGATCTCGGGAGTAAGATCAATTCAGTCCAGTTGCAACTACATTTAGAGCTCTTAAGTCCTACGTGGTTCCTTCACAATTTGTTCCCTATAAATATAAACCCCACCCCTCGGAAAAGGGGCATGTAATTCTTGTTATTGCGAACTAATTAATAAGAAATAAAGAAACACCTTGATGACGTAGGCACATTGCCGAACCACATATATTATTGTGTTGTGTGATTGTATCATTTAGTTTTCTTGTTTGGTTCTAGTCGTTTAAAATTACTCTTTGTAAGATTTTAGCATATATAATAACGAAAACACTTTTTTATAACATTTATTTTAAAAAAAGTTATAAACATCCAACCATTTTTTTTAATAAAAATGTTAAGAATCTTCTTATAAAACCTTTTCATTTCTTTAAAAAGTTACATCTATCTATTTTTTTTAAAACTAATGAAAATGTTTTTTTTTACTTTTTTACAAAAGAACTTTTTGTAACATTTAAAAAAAATGTTATAAACAACATCTAGCTATTATTTTTATAAATTTTTTATAAACTTTTAATAAACCTTATATTTATAAAATGTTTTATAAAAAAGACTGATTTTACAAAAAAAATCGTCCAACTATTTAAAAAAATAAGGTCCGTTTTCTTTTTAAAATAATTTCCAATTTTTTTTAACGAATCATATTTTTTGTAATGTCCAAATATCATGATTCTTTAATTTTTAGAATATTATGTTTTTTTTTATAATTTTCCTGAATTTATGATTTCTTAATTTTTATTAAATGTTATCATCATCATCGTTACCTTAATCCCATCATATGGGGTGCGGCATATGGATTCTCCTTTTTCATTCTAATCTATTATATGCAATATTATCATTCAAGTTTAAATCCTTAAGTCTCTCTTAATAATCTCCTCCCACATGGCTTAGGGCGGCCACTTCCTCTTTTACCTACTATTTTCAATAATCTTCTTCTTGTTATTGGAGCATCTACTGGTCTGCGCAATACATGTTTGTACCACTTAAGTCTACATTCAAAATATTATCAATCATCTCATAATTGAAATAGTTTAGCGAGGCAAAATGGTCATTTTATTTCCTCCAAATCAATTGTCAAACTCTTCTCTCAATGATTCTAATGACTTCCGTGAGAAACAACCCCTAAAGAGTAATACAAAAAATAATGACTCCCAATCAAGAATAAAGAAAAAAAAAATTGAAAATAATAGAAAAAGTTAAAATTATAGTATAAGTTAAAAAATATTAAAAAAGATTTTAAATTATGCAAATAACAGAGAAATTTTTTAAAATTATGTAAAGACATTTATAAAGTTTAAATAAAACTGAATTTTAAAAAATATGAAGAAAAAACTTTAAAGAATTTGTAAATAATATAAAAACATTTAAACGCTTCGAATATACTCGAAAAAAAACTTTTAAAAATTCTAAAAATTATATAAAGAACATGTAAAAAGCAAGAATATTATGTTTTAAAAAGTTTACAAAAATACTAGAAAAAGAAAAAGAAAAAGAAAAGACATTTCTAGAAACAAACTATTTTTCACATAAAAAAACTATTTTCCTTAAAAATATGTTTTCCAACAAAAAAAATTGATTTCCATAAAAACAATAAAAAAAAATGATTGTAAAATTGGATCTCCAACAAATAAAAAAGAAAAAAAATATTATTTCCACAAAAATGAAATTCAAAATCTCAAACCATCAGATCTAAGTCCAAAAACTCAAAAACAGTCGGATATAAATCCATTATAATGAAACCCATATAATAAAAAAAACAGCGAATCTTTTTCCAAAATCTCAAACCAAACTCGAAACCAACGACCTAACCTTAAACCTATCAGATCTAATTCCAAAATCTCTAACCAAACTATAAACCAACAAAAATATCTCAATCACCACAGCAATCACCGACCAAAACCCACCCCAACAACTGGCTGAAACCCACCCCACAAGCAAATCGATTCAACAGTGCTATGGTTGTGTGTGCACATGAATCCAATTTGCATGTGTGTGTGAATTCGTGTCCATGTTCGTGCACGTGTGTGTGTGTGTGTGTGTGTGTGTGTGTGTGTGTGTGTAAGAGAGATGAAGATGAAAGTTGAATATAAAGACAAAAGGTGAAGAGAGAAGATTATAGGTTTCCTATTTAAAAGTTAAAAAAACACAAATACCCCTCTAAAAAAGTCACATAAGATTCACACGCCACTTTTCTATCCAACGTCATTACCGGAAGGAGTAACTTGAAGTCGTTTCGAAAATTGAAGGGGTTAAACGTCAAAATTTAAAGTCCAAGTGGTAAAATAAAAAATGAAGTAAAGTTAAAAAAAGTTTAATTTACCCTTATTTTTTATAATAAAATTTTATTTAGACTAATGTGCTAGGACTTGGTTAATGAGCACAACGTATTTTAAGAAACTTTAGTTTCGGTGCTTAATGTTCTTTTGAAATTATTATCTTACAAGTTACAATGTTTCTCTAGCACCACTATTTTGTTCTTGCACGTCGTCGTTCTATAAGATATAATGTTATTTGAGCAATGTTTAGGCCTCGAATGTTATTTTGAGGGATGTAATATTATTTTCGCAATAGAGTAAAAATAATAATTAAAAAAAGTAATTATGTAGGGAAATATTTTGTTTACGCACTTTTTACCAATACATTAAAAACAAAGGACAATTTATGGACAAATGATATCCACATAGAATTGTGTCTTTAAAAACTTCTCCAAAACAAGACCCTACATACTTATTACTCAAGTGAACATATTTTAGGGTCATGTTTTCAAAATAAAAAAAAGATTCAAAATAGTAAGTATGAGATCTTTGTCCGAATATCTATGTTTTATTAATTATATGTCGACACTTTATTCTTATTAGTTTCAACAAACCCGTTGAGATGTTATCTTTTTCTTTTTTTCGTGACTAGTCGTTGGGATGTTATCAAATAGCCTAAACTAAGTCATTTACACAAAGATTCATGTAACATTGGTTACCTTCCATTCTTAATATCTTCCTTCTCTCTTTTTAATTGGTAGCTTTGATATATATATATTTTTTTTTTACTTTTGGATAAAAAATCGAAAAATAAAAAATATTTTATAAATTTTATATACTATTATTATCTCTACAATTAATTTATGATAAATCAAAACATGAATACTTACAACTAACTTTTTCAATTTTTTTCCAAGTTTGCTATTCAATTTTTTATACATAAAAAATCAATTAAAACAATTTAATTTTCATTTTTTTTGAAATATTAAATTTTGTTAAGATTCTTTGAAATAATAATTGCATGCTAAACTTATAGAGAATAAATTTAAACCAAACTTATATATATATATATATATATATATATATATATATATATATATATATAAGTAGTAGAAGTTTTTCACTATTCCATAAGTTGATAACTTAATTAGAGGTCCTGATTGAGCCACGTCACTAAAAAATGAAGGGTTAGGATTGATTTTCCCCATTCTCTCCTTTAGGCTCAAACCCTAACTGTCACTCTCTCCTAACTCATTTCGGCTCTCTACGCTTTTGAAGACAAACCCTCCGAACTAAAACCTTACTAACCACCGCCGCCCTCCTTCTCCATTGTTGCCGCCCTCAGGTAGTCTCTCTTTCACTCTCTTACGCTCACACACTCACACATACGCACACATACTATTTTTTGTTCATGTTGTTATTTAATCTATTATTTATTTTTTGTGCAAAGCAACCCGTAATAGGGTAGGTTTTCAATAGTTTGAAACACCATTTGTTATTTATATGGGAATTACCTATATAATCCTACCTATTATTGGAGTTACTAATGTCAATGGAGCATTTTTGGGTTTTGTATTTATGATCCGCATTTATTATTTTGTAGAGAACCTTAACGAATCCTAAAGGTATTCTCTGTCTCTCACTCTTTATGTTTACATTCTCCTTTGTTGATATTAGGGATTTTTTAGGGTTTAATATGAGGGTTTCAGTTTTGAAATGGAATAAATAGACTTAAAAGTTTTTTTTTAAATCCTTTTGGGAAATTTTTATTTTAAAATGATTTTTTTCCTTAAACAATCACCACCACATGTCGTGAGAAAATTTCTGTTTAAAAATTATTTTTTTCTTTGGTCAAAGAGAGTTTTTGGGATATTTAAAACTGGGTTTGTTTTGTACTTCCTTTTCATTACTCATTGTTGGTACATCTGTCTTCTTATTTGTTAAATATGATATTCATATCTCTTTGTTGACGTATGTACCAAATGAATGTGCAAATGTGTCAACTCCGTTTATGTTAATTTTTACTTTCTAAATATTCCAAACAGGTTATTTGCCTTAATTTGTAGGTATATCATGATTAGGAGTGAACACTTGCCAGATTGAGGTATACTTCGAGCTTTCCTTATGAGTTCTATATGTTTTCTTTTCCATGGAATTGATTCGAGCATTTCTAATTTGGTTTTGCCCTACTAATTTGTTATAATGCACAGGTGCTAACATGACATTGTACTAATTTGGTTTAACCTTATATCTTTAACCAATGTTTAGCTTCTTATAGCATTTTATACCACTTTGGATTCCCCTATGAGGAGAATGTTCTACGAGGAGAGTTTTATAGCTTTATTATCTACAATCGTGAGTCGATGGATCTCAAATCGTGAGTCAATGGTTACAATCGTGAGTCGAAGGGGACGAGTGCGGTGCTATATGCATGTTGGACAGGGCAGCGAGCAACTGTTTCTATCATAATTTAATCTCAGATCAGAAGTAACTCTCTCGTAATTTCATCTCTCACTCTTTCCCCTCAATTAATCCATTATTTATTTCATTCTTGGGTTTGTGAATGGGTTCTATGGTATGAAAATTGTAGATAATCAGCATTAAGAGATTTAGTAAAGTTTCGAAGTTTTTCTCTTGCACATTTTATTTGTTTTTAAGTTATGAAATTAGGGATTTTAGATCCACACTCTGCTAATTAATTCTTAGTTTTTGGGTTTCAAAATTGGGGGTTTTATGTTTAACCCGATATGAAATTAGGGATTTAAGTGAAAGAAGGGTAAACAAATTTGGGTTTGAACTTGAAAGTATAGGTGGATAGATTTGGTATTTTATTCTAATTTATCTTATATTTTATCATACACTGTGTATGTTTGTTCTATATTTTCCCTCCCTCACCATTGGTCACTGTTTGGGTTTGTGTGTATTTTGCAGGTGTGGTGTATATTCTTTCTTATATGAGGTTCTTTCTCCATTGCCACTCATTTTGTCGGTGGGTATATGTGTATTTTGTTTAAATCTTAGCTGCCATAAATCTTACTATGTGTGTTTGGTGATATCTTGATATATCTTCAAGATGTGTTTGCAATAATTCTTACTTTTTTCCATAAATATATTGTTATGATGCCACACTTGAGTAAAACCTTTTATTTTGTATGCCTACCATGTGTTTGAGAATACTTCCATATGGGTTTCTTTGGCCCTAATATTCTTCTTCATTTTGATTAATAATTTGGTTTGGTTTTTATATACAGTTTAAAGTTGCACATTTAAGATTATAGATATATCATGCTTGACTCTGTATCATCGAACCACAAATCTGATAATTTGTGCGTTATAAACATATACTTTGTGTATCAGTTTTTAACGGGTCTTGAACAACATTCCTTCTGGTGTGTGTGTGTGTGTGTATATATATATATATATATATATATAGAGAGAGAGAGAGAGAGAGAGAATATAGATGGTTGAGTTGGTAGACCACCCTAAGCATCAAAACTGATACACAACATCAAAATAAAAACTAATACACGCTTTTGTACCCATTTGAACTAATTTAATCTCTGAACCCACTTAAAAAAAGCAAACCAACTGTAACAAAACTAAACCCAGTTAAAAAACTCAACATGGATTTTTTTACACATTTTTATATTTTACATTGAACATTGGTATATGAAAACATGTACTGATAGGTGTATGTGGGATACGCTGTGTTGGATAGTTAAACCCACTTTTTATTTCAAGGGCATTTACTAATTGAATAGTTCATTTATAAATTGAATGGTGACCGTAAGCTTAAAAATGCATCTATATCTTCTTGGTAAGTGTTTGTGGGATACCCTATCAACAAGAAGCGTTCCTGTTCCACGAGGATGTATGCGAGGCTATTAATTTTCTAAATTAAAAATGATCATATTACATTGATCCCATTAGCAATTAATCCCATCCCTTTTTCTTAATCAGAAGTTAAATCATAATTTCTATGTAAATAAAAAAAAAACAAGAGTAGATAACCATCTCCTTAACCTCCTCCTGATCTGAAGTTCATTACATCCTTAATAAGCTTTTCATCAAACCTCTACATATGGTGGTAAATGTAATTCATAAAGTTTCACTAAATTCCACTCACACTCTTTATAATCTTTTACTATTTATAATTATCCCAAATGTACTTTTTGTTTGTTCCTTTTCAAATCAACATTTTTCGGTTTCACTTTTTCAAATAGGTAATAAGTACTTTATTATTATTTTGCAGGAAACGATGGTAACAACACGACTCGAACTGTAATTATTACCACCATAGTTGTTGTCATTTTTGTAATACATGGAATTGCTTGCATTTGCATCCTCATCAAAAAGTGGAAGCAGATGCCAGCGGGTGAATATGAAAGTAAGTTTAAATTTGCTTATTAGATTTACACCTTCATTTGTTGCATTGGACAACATTAAATTAGGCATGAGAATGTGCAATAGCATCAAATATTGTTAAATTATACTCACATAAGCAAATTGAAGTTTTAATGTATCATTCATTTTTTGCAATGAAATTATTCATTTTGAAGTTCAAGTATATTATATAAGTTCAAGTATATTAGTATCATTCAATGACATTATTTAGTTTTAACGTATCATTCATTTTTTTGATAATGGTTTAACTTCAAGTATATTATATAAGCTCCTAATTCTGCTTTTCTCTTTTTGAAGTTCTGGATGAAATTAACACTGTGGATTCCTTACAATATGACTTTGATACTATTAAAGCTGCAACAGATGACTTTTCTGATACTAATAAACTTGGACGAGGTGGATTTGGATTTGTTTACAAGGTAATAAGAATATTTTGTTGTGAAACTAGAACAATTTGTACTTGAGAGTTGTTTCATCTGTCTCATATTTGATTGTTTATATCTTCATGTCTATATCTTCAGGGTAAGCTCCAAAATGGATGAGAAATGGCTGTGAAGAGACTTTCTAGGGGTTCGAAACAAGGTGAAATTGAATTTGAAAAGGAGGTCTGTTAAGGGAAAATCTTCAACACAGGAATTTGGTTAAGCTCCTTGGTTTCTACCTAAAAGAAACCGAAAGGCTCCTCATCTATGAGTTAGTCCTCAATGAAAGTCTTGATCACTTTATATTTGCTTCTCTATTAATTTTTTTAGTCAAAAAATGAAAATCTATTGGAGAATTTAGAAATTCTTTACCATTACATTGAACTCATAAAGAAAAATTCTATTATTTGACTGATCTATTAGGTTCTATAAACAACCTTCTTTATGCTAAGAATCTGTCTAATTGTCCCGAATCAGGCTGCTAACTCAAAGAATGTACAGAGATACTCTATACAGATTGTTTTTTCTTTGATAAATAGTGTACAGCCAACTGTATTTCTACTATTACACAAGGAAGAGTATATATTTGTACCCTATATTAATCAACTTTCATGCATGAGAAGGAGAGGGCCAGCAAACAAAAGGGGGTTTTAATGCTCCCTTCTTTTACTAGCATATGAGCTTTACCAACCACTACATGCTCTTTATGCATTGAGGTAATAATTTATCTTTTATATTTAAGAAAAATACTTTGTATTGCTTCTATGATAAATTCAACTAATTTATTTGGTTTTTTGAAAAAATATTAAGTCACTATTACTTTCACAAACTTTGCCTGTAATTGTAATCAAGTGATAAATTCAATAACAGTTGTAATGTCTCAAATTGTAACCAGATTCGTTTGATAAAAACAGAGAACAATTATCACTATTTTATGGTTGTGACCATCTTTTCATAAATGTACTGTCATGCCTTTTTTTCTTATGAGTAATGTTGTCCTGTGTGTCTGTCCTTTGTATCTTAGACTGTTCATCCAGATCATAAGGCAAATAGGGTATTATATAGTTTGGTTTTCATAGTAGTCTCTACAGAGTGTAACATTCATTTTCCATAGCACATCATGGATGATGATTTAGGGTTTGGGACTCTTTATATTTTCTCTTATTGAAATGGCATCATTTATTTGTAGGATTACCATGGATGGTAGAGGAACATAGGATGTTTCTGTATGGTTTGCAAATGCTATGGAAAGGTGATTGGTGAGGAATAACATGCCAAGAAGTTTTTCATTCGGCAAAACACTATGTCCAAAAGACAAGGATATGGACTGGCAGCTGATGAACAAAGTTATTTCCTGGGAATTTTTAATATGGAAATTTTTTTTATTGTTGTATTTAAATTCACAATTATTTTATTTTTCTTTAGATTCATCAAAATTGATGAACACTCAATTGATCGGTGCATACCTATGGCTATAAATGGACCAGTGTATGAAGGCAGGGGAGTGACCATGAAGGCATTTGAGTTTGATGTTCTTTGTGAAGCTTTACAGAGACGATAGAGCGCTATTGAAATAAGAAAAAGGATCCTGGAACAATAATGGGGCTGCTAAAGTGGTACATTTTCCCCAAGCTTGCCCCAGTGGTACATTTTCCCCAGTTTCATTATTTATCTTATTGTCATTAGTTTCAAAATGTTTCCGCCCTTGCATTTTTAATCTTAGTGGACTACCCATTCTTAATGTTAGGATCTTCTCAATGACATGTGAAATCTCGAACCCAATACATAATTAGTTCTCAAAGCTTTGTCGGGCTTTATCCTAAGTGTGTTGGAAATCGAACGTCCACAAGAAGTTGCACTAAAGTTATGTGATCCACAATAAACCCCTCAACATGAAGACCATTCATTCTTAGAATGAAATTGCCTATGAGCGACCTTAACATTCATAGGACCTTGACATGTATAGGATTCCTGACCTTAACATGTATATCCAAAAGTTGCTTTGGTGTATATTGTACTTATAGTTCATTTATTTTTTATTACTTTATAGGCTCCAGGTTGATTACTGCAAATTTTTAGACCTTGATCACTGCAGATTTTTAGAATATACTGTGATGATGACAACATTTTGGTCCATTAAAGATGTTTATTACGGGAGATTTTCTCACTGCTAAAAGATGGCTCTAAAACTCCACAAGAGATTAAAGAGATATGGGGAACTACTTTTCTCACTGTATATGTTAATTGGTTACTAATCTATTTCTTGCTAAATGATTATGTATATCATTCTTCTCTTTCTAAATGGTTCTCTTGATATCATTGTATCAATCTATTTTGTATTTTCCCGATTTTATAAGCACTATGGTATTTTCCTGATTTTATAAGCCCGTTTATGATCACAGTATGCATGTGTGCATCAAGATCAAAATGGTTGGTGGTAATCCGATGGTACACATTAACTTCTTCACAAATTCATTCCTCCCCACATAATCCACTTAGTAATCCAACGTAACTATACCTGTCTGGTGTAAAAAATGTTTATCATGTCATTGTAAAACTCATACTAAAGTGATGTTCATTGATTAGCATATTCATTTATTTATTGACTAGCATACTAAGGCCCTGTTTTGTTGTCCCCAAAATTGTAAATTAGCCCATTTAAAATTAACTCATTCATGAATTGCCTTATTATTAGTGTTTGGTTACAAGAATGAATAAATTCAAAAATGAACCAATTCATGTTGATTCACAAAAACATAAATTAGTTCATTTCACCAAAAGCTTGAAATTGCACAATTTATAATTACAACATGAATCTTAAAAGCACCATTTCCATAGAGTACCTCTCACCATACTACTCTCTCTCTCTCTCTCTCTACACACACACACACACACACATCAAAAGTAAATAACTCCATTTTTCTTTTCAAAACACACCACAAATTAGATTTAAACCCATTTAAAATTAATACATCGACAATCTATTCATTTCAAATTGATCAATTTATAAAATTAAATAATTTACGCAACCAAACGGGCCCTAAATGATTGGCATATTCATATTCATTTCTCAAATGTTCTACTGGTGCATATTTTTTTCTTCATTGACAGAGTGCTCGCAAATCTTTCTATATATTAAAACTCAATGTTTTATTTTACTAAGTAATTTAATTGGGGAGTTTCAAGTATCAGGATGTGTATGGGCGATGCTTGAAATGAACAGTTATGATCATGAGTTTGTATTGATGTTTCGTCAGAACTATATATTTTTTTGTAACTAATTAATTGCCTCACCAATAAACTCATGATTATAACTGTTTATACTTATGTTTCTGCAGAACTTTGTAGATCTAGCTGGAAGTGAAAGTGCTTCATAATAAAATGCGAAAGGTGCAAGGCTTAGGGAAGGTTTACATATAAACCTTACTTGATGACCCTTACAACTGTAATTAAGAAGCTAAGGTGAGTGGACATTAATAAAATTATTGGTATCTAATGATGGGCTTTCACATCAGCATCTTCTCCAAATTGAATGCAATTATCAATTTGTGATGGAACATATTACATACTCCTTTCTTTCCTTAAATCAACAGGCATGAAGCTGACCATGCTATACTGATCCACCAATTCCATCAAAGACATTCAACTTTTCAAATTGAGGAGCCATGCGTCAATTCAGCCCTGTTAGTAAAGTTCAAGGTTTTGGGTTCAACTAATATTCAATGTCTCTTTTGTTTTTGACATGGGCCATTTGTAGAGGATGTTAACATGAGGGATTTCAAGTTGTACCATTGTAGAAATGGAAGCCATATAATCACTTATAACCTTGGTCACATTAGTGATGATCCAAGAATGAGAAAAATTCAGCTACCATACCTCAAGAATCAACTTCAGATGATAAGAGACCATCTCAGATTTTTCAACAGAACATTTCTTAGATGCAACTTGATTTATTTTTATTGTTTCTAACTTATCCTTAATTAGGTGCAAGATCTATCTTTTGTTGCAAATGGAATCAAAGGTGAAAGTTGCATTGATTTATGTATATTTTTTGGGTCAATTATATTTCTTATAATATACTTATTCTATGGCTTTGATGTAGATCACTACTAAAGGAAAATGGTATTTATGTTTCTTGGCTTTAGGATATAGTCTTTGGGTAAGGCTTGAAAACATTATATATATGTTGGCATTGCAATGTTTTTCTACTCTACTGTAATTTCATTTTATCCAAGTTGTGAAGTTGAGGATGTAAATAATTACTAATTTTGCACTGTGTTTTATGTTTGATTATATTATTTTGTATGAATTTGTAGTCAAGACGTTCAGTAGATATAATTTATAATATGCATAACAATATCAAGTTTACTATATTGATAAAATAATATGTCTTGACCCTTCTGTTTTTTACGTTCTCTTTTTACATATATAATGCTGTGAGGACATAAAACGCATTGCTCGACTACCCAACATGGTGTCTCTCTAGCTGTTAAAAAAGTATGTCCAAGTTTTAAAATCAGTTCTCCCTTTATGTGTGCCAAGGATTTAAAGTACATTTGACGAGGCATTAAGTTAAGCCATGAATTTGGGCAAATGAAATCCCCTTTTTGGAAAGACCACAACATTATAATGCCATATGTTGGTACTGTCAGGCCATATGTTGGTACTGTCAAGCCATTTTGGAAAAAGACTACAACATTATAATGGCTAAATGAAATCCCCATTTGATGAGGTACTATAAGGACATATGTTGAGTTGCCTTATTTTATATTATAATTCCATATGTTGGCTCAGGTATTGTCAAGCTATTTTGAACTGTTTGAAAACTGGTCGAACACTGGAAGTGGACATGTGGAGACGTTTAGTATCATTTCTTAAGGAGCGACTGAGAATCCACCAACATGTATGTTTTCTTAATATGTTTTTTACTTCATTTGTTTGTTCAAATACCTGAATGAATGGCCTTTGTCAAATTTGGGTGTTGTCAGAGTGCAATTCTAGAATTAGCAAGATGTCGATGACGACGTCGGTGACGCTGTCGCTGCAGCAACAACAACAGCACAACAGTTATTGCTGCAACAACAACATAGTAGATGTTGCTGCAACAAAAATACATCAAGATGTCGATGACGATGATGAGGTCCCTGAAAATGTTGTTGGTCATCCCTTTGAAGACGCTTTCGAGTAAAGAGTTCACCTAATAGTTGAAATAATGTATATTGATTTATGTTTAAATGACTTAATTGAGGGATACGGACATGTTAGCGTTTGGGTTTTATAAGGCTGTCATTTGTATTTCATGATGTGAATTTAAATGATTTTCAATTTTAGATATGAATTAACACTATTTATACGGTTAGATTGAGCTATTTTGCAATATTGTTACATATTGTGGTTGAAGTATTCTCTTTTACATCTTATGGCGATTGAAGAACCCTTATAGTGATATGCTATGTGAATGTTGACATTGATGTCTTAAATAGTTAGATTTTTATGCACTCATTGAAATTCCAATTATTATATCTTAGTTGGAGCGAGTAGTAGTAGAATTGCGTTAATACTATTCTGTTTCAAGTTAAAATAATATGCTTTGGAATAAATGCCACAACTTTTTAACCATAAATCGGAACGAGGTGATTCTGGCGCCATTGGATTCGTATTGTCCGTGCTTAGATAACTACGTTTTGGGATATTTTTGGCGATATTCAAGGGGTCAAAATCGACTTTGAAGTAGGAAGTTTCGTATTTGTATTGCTGGATTTAGTTTGTGTAAGTTTTTTTTGTCAATTTTTTACCTATTCTGATTGCGTCCTGTGGTAGTCGATTAAAGTTTGCGTATAAGTTGGACTGTTTGTTATTTGTTAAATAGGGTGGACATTTCTATAAATAAAGGATGTTATGGACAGTATTTTTAAAATTACACTTCATTTTGTCGGGGAATAAATTTTTTGCCATTTTGTAGTTACATATTGTGGAAATTTAGGTCATTTTTCTATAACGTGTTTTGGAAATTTTCGTCGTGCCTTCAGGTACGGGCATTCCACTAGTCTATATAATAAGGAGTAGAAGTTTTTCACTATTCCATAAATTGATAACTTAATAAGAGGTCCTGATTGAGCCACGTCACTTAAAAATGAAGGGTTGGGATTGATTTTCCCCATTATCTCCTTTAGGCTCAAACCCTAGCCGTCACTCTCTCTTTACTCATTTCGTCTCTCTATGCTTCTGAAGACAAACCCTCCCAACTAAAACCTTACTAACCACCGCCGCCCTCCTTCTCCATTGTTGTCGCCCTCAGGTAGTCTCTCTCTCACTCTCTTACGCTCACGCACTCCACATACGCACACATACTATTTTCTGTTCATGTTATTATTTAATCTATTATTTATTTTTTGGGCAAAGAAACCCGTAATAGGGTAGGTTTTCAATAGTTTGAAACACCATATCCTATTTATACGGGAATTACCTAGATAATCCTACCTATTATTGGAGTTACTAATGTCAATGGAGCATTTTTGGGTTTTGTATTTATGATCCGCATTTATTATTTTGTAGAGAACCTTAACAAATCTTAAATGTATTCTCTGTCTTTCACTCTTTATGTTTACATTCTCCTTTATTGATATTAGGGATTTTTTAGGGTTTAATATAAGGGTTTCAGTTTTGAAATGGAATAAATAGATTTAAAAGTTTTTTATTAAATCCTTTTGGGAAATTTTTGTTTTAAAATGATTTTTTCCTTAAACAATCACCACAACATGTCATGAGGAAAGTTCTGTTCAAAAATTATTTTTTTCTTTGGTCAAAGAGAGTTGTTGGGATATTTAAAACTAGGTTTGTTTTGTACTTCCTTTTCGTTACTCATTGTTGGTACATCTGTCTTCTTATTTGTTAAATATGATATGCATATCTCTTTGTTGACGTATGCACCAAATGAATGTGCAAATGTGTCAACTCCGTTTATGTTAATTTTTACTTTCTAAATATTCCAAACAGTTTATTTGTCTTAATTTGTAGGTATATCATGATTAGTAGTGAACACTTGCTAGATTGAGGTATACTTCGAGCTTTCCTTACGAGTTCTATATGTTTTCTTTTCCATGGAATTGATTCGAGCATTGCTAATTTGGTTTTTCCCTACTAATTTTTTATAATGCACAGGTGCTAACATGACATTGTACTAATTTGGTTTAACCTTATATCTTTTACCAATGTTTATCTTCTTATAGCATTTTACACCACTTTGGATTCCTCTATGAGGAGAATGTTCTACGAGGAGAGTTTATAGCTTTATTATCTACAATCGTGAGTCGATGGATCTCAGATCGTGAGTCGATGGTTACAATCGTGAGTCGAAGGGGACGAGTGCTGTGCTATATGCATGTTGGAGAGGGAAGAGAGCAACTATTTCTCTCATAATTTAATCTCAGATCAGAAGTAACTCTCTCTTAATTTCACCTCTCACTCTTTCCCCTCTATTAATCCTTTATTTATTTGATTTTTGGGTTTGTGAATGGGTTCTATGGTATGGAAATTGTAGATAATAACCATTAAGAGATTTAGTAAAGTTTCGAAGTTTTTCTCTTGCACATTTTATTTGTTTTTAAGTTATGAAATTAGGGATTTTAGATCCCACACTCTGCTAATTAATTCTTAGTTTTTGGGTTTCAAAATTGGGGGTTTTATGTTTAACCCGGTATGAAATTAGGGATTGAAGTGAAAGAAGGGTAAACAAATTTGGGTTTGAACTTGAAAGTATAGGTGGATCGATTTGGTATTTTATTATAATTTATCTTATATTATATCATACACCGTGTATGTTTTCTCTTTATTTTCCCTTCCTCATCATTGGCCACTGTTTGGGTTTGGGTGTATTTTGGAGGTGTGGTGTATATTCTTTCTTATATGAGGTTCTTTCTCCATTGCCACTCATTTGTAGGTGGGTATGTGTGTATTTTGTTTAAATCTTAGCTGCCATAAATCTTACTATAGTGTGTTTGGTGATATCTTGATATATCTTCAAGATGTGTTTGCAATAATTCTTACTTTTTTTCGTAAATATATTGTTATGAGGCCACACTTGAGTAAAACCTTTTATTTTGTATGCCTACCATGTGTTTGAGAATACTTCCATATGGGTTGCTTTGGCCCTAATATTCTTCTTTATTTTGATTAATAATTTGGTTTGGTTTTTATATACAGTTTAAAGTTGCACACTTAAGATTATAGATATATCATGCTTGACTCTGTATCATCGAACCACAAATGTGATAATTTGCGCGTTATAAACATATACTTTGTGTATCGGTTTTCAACGGGTCTTGAACAACATTCTTTCTGGTGTGTGTGGGTGTATATATATATATATATATATATATATATATATATAGAATATAGATGGTTGAGTTGGTAGACCACCCTAAGCATCAAAACTGGTACACAACATCAAAATAAAAATTGATACACACTGTTGTACCCATTTGAACTAATTTAATCTATGAACCCACTTAAAAAAAGCAAACCCACTGTAACATAACTAAACCCAGTTAAAAAACTGAACATGGATTTTTTTACATATTTTTATTTTTTACATTGAACATTGGTATATGGAAAATTGTACTGATAGGTGTATGTGGGATACCCTGTGTTGGATAGTTAAACCCACTATTTATTTCAAGGGCATTTACTAATTGAATAGTTCATTTATAAATTGAATGGTGACCGCAAGCTTAAAAATGCATCTATCTTTTCTTGGTAAGTGTTTGTGGGATACCCTATCATCAAGAAGCCTTCCTTTTCCACGAGGATGTATGCAAGGCTATGAAATTTCTAAATGAAAAATGATCATATTACATTGATCCCATTAGCAATGAATCCCATCCCTTTTTTTAATCAGAAGTTAAATCATAATTTCTATGAAAAAAACAAAACAAGAATAGATAACCATCTCCTTCACCTCCTCCTGATATGAAGTTCATTACATCCTTAATAAGCTTTTCATCAAACCTCTACATACTGTGGTAAATGTAATTCATAGAATTTCATTAAATTCCACTCACACTCTTTATAATCTTTTACTATTTATAATTATCCCAAATGTACTTTTTGTTTGTTCCTTTTCAAATCAATATGTTTCGGTTTCACTTTTTCAAATAGGTAATAAGTACTTTCTTATTATTTTGCAGGAAATGGTGGTAACAACACGACTCACACTGTAATTATTACCGCCGTAGTTGTTGTCATTTTTGTAATACTTGGAATTTCTTGCATTTCCATCCTCATCATAAAGGGGAAGCAGATGCCAGCTGGTGAATATGAAAGTAAGTTTAAATTTGCTTATTAGATTTAGACCTTAATTTGTTGCATTGGACATCATTACCTTAGGCATGAGAATGTGCAATAGCATAAAATATTGTTAAATTATACCCACATAAGCAAATTGAAGTTTTAATGTATCATTCATTTTCTGTAATGAAATTATTCATTTTGAAGTTCAAGTATATTATATAAGTTCAAGTATATTAATATCACTCAATGACATTATTCATTTTTAATGTATCATTCATTTTTTCGATAATGGTTTAACTTCAAGTATATTATATAAGCTCCTAATTGTGCTTTTCTCTTTTTGAAGTTCTAGATGAAATTAGCACTGTGGATTCCTTACAATATGACTTTGATCCTATTAAAGCTACAACAGATGACTTTTCTGATACTAATAAACTTGGACGAGGTGGATTTGGAGTTGTTTACAAGGTAATAAGAATATTTTGTTGTGAAACTAGAACAATTTGTACTTGGGAGTTGTTTCATCTGTCTCATATTTGATTGTTTATATCTTCATGTTTATATCTTCAAGGTAAGATCCAAAATGGACGAGAAATAGCTGTGAAGAGACTTTCTAGGGGTTCCAAACAAGGTGAAATTGAATTTAAAAATGAGGTCATGTTAAGGGCAAATCTTCAACACAGGAATTTGGTTAAGCTCCTTGGTTTCTACCTAAAAGAAATCGAAAGGCTCCTCATCTATGAGTTTGTCCTCAATGAAAGTCTTGATCACTTTATATTTTCTTCTCTATTAATTCTTTTAGTCAAAAAATGAAAATCTATTGGAGAATTTAGAAATTCTTTACCATTACATTGAAATCATAAAGAAAAATTATATTATTTGACTGATCTATTAGGTTCAGTAAATAACCTTCTTTATGCTAAGAATCTGTCTAATTGTCCCGAATCAGGCTGCTAACTCAAAGAATACACAGAGATACTCTATAAAAATTGTCTTTTCTTTGATAAATAGTGTGCAACCAACGGTATTTCTACTGTTACACAAGGAAGAGTATATATTTGTACCCTATATTGATAAACTTTCAGGCATGAGAAGGAGAGGGCCAACAAACAAAAAGGGGTTTTAATGCTCCCTTCTTTTACTAGCATATGAACTTTACCAACCACTACATGCTCTTTATGCATTCAGGTAATAATTTATCTTTTATATTTAAGAAAAATACATTGTATTGCTTCTATGATAAATTCATCTAATTTATTTAGTTTTTAAAAAAAATATTAAGTCACTATTACTTTCACAGACTTTGTCTGTAATTGTAATCAAGTGATAAATTCAATAACAGTTGTAATGTCTCAAATCGTAACCAGATTCATTTGATAAAAACAGAGAACAATTATCACTATTTTATGGTTGCAACCATATTTTCATAAATGTATTGTCATGCCTTTTTTTTCTTATGAGTAATGTTGTCATGTGTGTCTGTCCTGTGTATCTTAGACTGTTCATCTAGATCATAAGCCAAATAGGGTATTATATCGTTTGGTTTTCATAGTAGTCTCTATAGAGTGTAACAATCATTTTCCATACCACATCATGCATGATGATTTGGGGTTTGGGACTCTTTATATTTTCTCTTATTGAAATGGCATCATTTATTTGTAGGATTACCATGGACAGCAGAGGAACATATGATGTTTCTTTATGGTTTGCAAATGATATGGAAAGGTGATTGGTGAGAATTAACATGCAAAGAAGTTTTTCATTCGGCAAAACACTATGTCCAAAAGACAAGGATATGGACAGGCAGCTGATGAAGAAAGTTATTTCCTAAGAATTTTGAATATGGCAATTTTTTTTATTGTTGTATTTAAATTCATAATTATTTTATTTTTCTTTAGATTCATCAAAATTAATGAACACTCAATTGATCGGTGCATACCTATGGCCATAAATGGACCAGTGTATGAAGGCAGGGGAGTGACCATGAAGGCATTTGAGTTTGGTGTTCTTTGTGAAGCTTGCCAGAGATAATAGAGTGCTATTGAAATCAAAAAAAGGATCCTGGAACAATAATGGGGCTTCTAAAGTGGTACATTTTCCCCAAGCTTGCCCCAGTGGTACGTTTTCCCCAGTTTCATTATTTATCTTATTGTCATTAGTTTCAAAATGTTTCCGCCGTTGCATTTTTAATCTTAGTGGACTACCCATTCTTAATGTTAGGATCTTATCAATGACATGTGAAGTCTCGAGCCCAATACATAATTAGTTCTCACAGCTTTGTCGGACTTTATCCTAAGTGTGTTGGAAGTCGAACGTCCACAAGCATATGCACTAAAGTTTTGTGATCCACAATAAACCCCTCCACATGAAGACCATTCATTCTTAGAATGAAATTGCCTTTGAGCGACCTTAACATTCATAGGACCTTGAAATGTATAGGATTCCCGACCTTAACATGTTATCCAAAAGTTGCTTTGGTGTATATTGTACTTATAGTTCATTTATTTGTTATTAGTTTATAGGCTCCATGTTGATTACTGCAAATTTTTAGACCTTGATTATTGCAGATTTTTAGAATATACTGTGATGATGACAACATTTTGTTCCATTAAAGATGTTTATTATGGGAGCTTTTCTCCCTGCTAGAAGATGGCTCTAAAACTCCACAAGAGATTAAAGAGACTTTCCATATACGGGGAACTACTTTTCTCACTGTATATGTTAATTGGTTACTAATATATTTCTTGCTAAATGATTATGTATATCATTCTTCTCTTTCTAAATGGTTCTCTTGGTATGATTGTATCAATCTATTTTGTATTTTCCCAATTTTATAAGCCCTGTGGTATTTTCCTGATTTTATAAGCCCGTTTATGATAACAGTATGTATGTGTGCATCAAGATCAAAATGGTTGGTGATAATCCAATGGTACACATTAACTTCTTCACCATTTCATTCGGCGCCACATAATCCACTTAGTAATCCAACGTAACTATACCTGTCTGGTGTAAAACATGTTTATCATGTCATTGTAAAACTCATACTAAAGTGATGTTCATTGATTAGCATATTCATTTATTTATTGACTAGCATACTAAGGGTCTGTTTGGTTGTTCCCAAAAGTGTAAATTAGCCCATTTAAAATTAACTCATTCATGAATTGCCTTATTATTAGTGGTTGGTTACAAGAATGAACAAATTCAAAAATGAACCAATTCATGTTGATTCACAAAAACTTAAATTAGTTCATTTCACCAAAAGCTTGAAATTGCACAATCTATAATTACAACATGAATCTTAAAAGCACCACTCCCATAGAGTACCTCTCACCATACTACTCTCTCTCTCTACACACACACACACACACACACACACACACCAAAAGTAAATAAATCCATTTTTCTTTTCTAAACACACCATAAATAGATTTAAACCCATTTAAAATTAATACATCGACAATCTATTCATTTCAAATTGATTAGTTTATAAAATTAAATAATTTATGCAACCAAACGGGCCCTAAATGATTGGCATATTCATTTCTCAAATGTTCTACTGGTGCATATGTTTTTCTGCATTGACAGAGTGCTCGCAAATCTTTGTATATATTAAAACTCAATGTTTTATTTTACTAAGTAATTTAATTGGGGAGTTTCAAGTATCAGGATGTGTATGTGCGATGCTTGAAATGAACAGTTATGATCATGAGTTTCTACTGATGTTTCGGAAGAACTTTATATTTTTTTGTAACTAATTAATTGCCTCACCAATAAACTCATGACTATAACTGTTTATACTGATGCTTCTGCAGAAGTTTGTAGATCTAGCTGGAAGTGAAAGAGCTTCATAATCAAATGCGAAAGGTGCAAGGCTTAGGGAAGGGTGCCATATAAACCTTAGCTTGATGACCCATACAACTGTAATTAGGAAGCTAAGGTGAGTGGACATTAATAAACTTATTGGTATCTAATGATGGGTCTTCACATCAACATCTTCTCCAAATTGAATGCAATTATCAATTTGTGACGGAACATATTACATACTCCTTTCTTTCCTCAAATGAACAGGCATGAAGTTGACCATGCTATACTGATCCACCAATTCGATCAAAGACATTCAACTTTTCAAATTGAGGAGCCATGAGTCGATTCAGCCCTATAAGTAAAGTTCAAGGTTTTAGGTTCAACAAATATTCAATGTCTCTTTTGTTTTTGACAAGGTCCATTTGTAGAGGATGTTAACATGAGGGATTTCAAGTTGTACCATTGTAGAAATGAAAGCCATATAATCACTTATAAGCTTGGTCACATTAGTGATGATCCAAGAATGAGAAAAATTCAGCTACCATACCTCAAGAATCAACTTCAAATGATAAGAGACCATCTCAGATTTTTCAACTGAACATTTATTAGATGCAACTTGATTTATTTTTATTGTTTCTAACTTATCCTTAATTAAGTGCAGGATCTATCTTTTGTTGCAAATGGAATCAAAGGTGAAAGTTGCATTAATTTAAGTATATTTTTTGGATCAATTATATTTCTTATAATATACTTATTCTATGGCTTTGATGTAGATCACTACTAAATGAAAATGGTATTTATGTTTCTTGGCTTTAGGATATAGTCTTTGGGCAGGCCTTGCAAACCTTATATATATGTTGGCATTGCAATGTTTTTCTACTCTACTGTAATTCCATTTTATCCAAGTTGTGAAGTTGAGGTTGTAAATAATTACTAATTTTGCATTGTGTTTTATGTTTGATTATATTGTTTTATATGAATTTGTTGTCAAGACATTCAGTAGATATAATTTATAATATGAATAGCAATATCAAGTTTACTATATTGACAAAGTAATATGTCTTGACCCTTCTGTTTTTTATGTTCTCTTTTTACATATATAATGTCGTGAGGACATAAAATGCATTGCTTGACCACCCATCATGGTGTCTCTCTAGTTGTTAAAAAAGTATGTCCAAGTGTTAAAATCAGTTATCCCTTTATGTGTGCTAAGGATTTAAAGTACATTTGATGAGGCATTAAGTTAAGCCATGAATCTGGCCAAATGAAATCCCCTTTTTGGAAAGACTACAACATTATAATGCCATATGTTGGTACTGTCAAGCCATTTTGGAAAAAGACTACATCATTATAATGGCTAAATGAAATCCCCATTTGATGAGGTACTGTAAAGACATATGTTGAGTTGCCTTATTTTATATTATAATTCCATATGTTGGCTCATGTACTGTCAAGCTATTTTGAATTGTTTGAAAACTGGTCGTACACTGGAAGTGGACATGTGGAGACGTTTAGTATCATCTCTTGAGGAGCGACTGAGAATCCACCAATATGTATGTTTTCTTAATATGTTTTTTACTTCATTTGTTTGTTCAAATACCTGAATGAATGGACTTTGTCAAATTTGGGTGTTGTCAGAGTCCAATTATAGAATTAGCAAGATGTCGAAGACGACGTCGGTGACGCTGCCGCTGCAGCAACAACCACAACACAACAGTTATTGCTGCAACAACAACATAGTTGTTGTTGTTGCAACAAAAACACATCAAGATGTCGATGACGATGATGAGGTTCCTAAAAATGTTGTTGGTCATCCCTTTGAAGCCTCTTCCGAGTAAAGCGGTCACCCAATAGTTGAAATAATGTATATTGATTTTAGTTTAAATGACTTAACTGAGGGGTACGGACATGTTAACATTTGGGTTTTATAAGGCTGTCATTTGTATTTCATGATGTGAATTTAAATGATTTTCAATTTTAGATATGAATTAACACTATTTATACGGTTAGATTGAGCTATTTTGCAATATTGTTACATATTGTGGTTGAAGTATTCTCTTTTACATCTTATGGCGATTGAAGAACCCTTATGGTGATATGCTATGTGAATGATGAGATTGATGTCTTAAATAGTTAGATTTTTATCCGCTCATTGAAATTCCAATTATTATATCTTAGTTGGAGCGAGTAGTAGTTGAATTTCATTAATACTATTCCGTTTCAAGTTAAAATAATATGTTTTGGAAGAAATGCCACAACTTTTTAACCGTAAATCGGAACGAGGTGGTTCTGGTGTCATTGGATTCGTATTGTCCGTGCTTAGATAACTACATTTTGGGATATTTTTGTCGATATTCAAGGGGTCAAAATCCACTTTGAAGTAGGAAGTTTCGTATTTGTATTGCTGGATTTAGTTTGTGCAAGTTTTTTTCATCAATATTTTACCTATTCTGATTGCGTCTTGTGGTAGTCGATTAAACTTTGCGTCTAAGTTGGACTGTTTATTATTTGTTAAATAGGGTGGGTGGACATTTCTATAAATAAAGGATGTTATCGACAGTATTTTTAAAATTACACTTCGTTTTGTTGGAGAACGAATTTTTTGCCATTTTGCAGTTACATATTGTGGAAATTTTGGCCGTTTTTCTATAACGTGTTTTGGAATTTTCGTCGTACCTTCAGGTACGGGCATTTCGCTAGTATATCTATATAATAAGTTAGGGAAGTTTTTGAATTGTGTACACATTTTAACGGTCAAGATGTGTGCCACCTCCTTACATATTTTAATGGTTAAGATCAGATCTTTTTTTTAACAACTCTACCCCTCAATTAATTAATTTCCCCCTCTTTTTTACTCACCAAACTTACATTTTAATTCAATAGTGACGCTATTTTGGTAACCCACTCAGCCTTTAAACACACCAACCTCTCTCTCTCTCTCGACATATCTCACTCACCCCCAATCAGTCGCCCCTCATTCCTTACACCCCTCCCTCAAAAACCCACATTCACTCTCTCTACATTCTCTCTCCTCCCAATGCCCCTCCCTCCACTGCCTCCGTTCGCTGCCTTCCTCCGCTGCTCTCCCCCCTCTGCCTCCATCGTTTGCTCGCCCTCACCCTTGCCCCCGCCCTCGCCCTCCACTGCTCGCCCTTGCCCTCCGCTGCCTCCCTCCGCTGCCCAGATCCGGTTCACCACCACTCTTTATATTTTTTACATTTTCAGATATTGTAGTTGCATTTTGATCTAAAGTTATGGTAGATTTTGTAATTTCCTTTTGTAGTTACATTCATTCTAATTGGGGGTTTCAAGTTGCAGCTGGATAGATGTAATATCAGGTATAAGAGGTGAGTATACATCTTTCTTTATCTCTCTAAATATTTTTGTGATATTTAAATCATTTTTTGGTGGGTAAAATAGAGACCCAGAACTGAGAAACGTCCGGTTTAGATGCAGGTATGCTAAGGTTTTACAAATTCAAGGAGTAAAAAGCCACGGTTTAGATGTTTTGTCATCTCGGTTTGAAATGAGTTTTAAAACATAGCTTTCAGTCTCTTTTACAAATTTTGGTTTCTTTGTTTTATGCAGGTGTGTTTTGTTTCAGATGCAGGTATGCTAAGTTTTAGATGCAGGTATGCTAAGGTTATTCAGTGTTTGTATACGCTCATGTTTTTATTTGACTTTGAGTTTATGTGTGTTTATTTTTTATTTTTCAGTGTTTGTATATACTCACACTCTCTATCTATACGTGTGTTTTGCAGGTAATGGCTCAGGTTTGGTGTTGTGATTTTTCCCCATTCTTCCATCTTAGGTGATTATATAGATGGGTTCGATTTAGCACTGGGTTTTTAATGTTTGTGTATCTGCGTGGGTTTTTGCATTATTACCTGTACTAAAGAATCACACAGAAAAAAATCGTGAATCTCCAATAGTAATGTTTTGATTCTATTTTCTCCCTTTTTTTTCAATTTACCGCTACCTCCCTCTACGTCGCTTCAATTGAAAACCCTCCGCTCCTCTTTATACCCACTCTCCGACCTACTTCACACATCAACCGGCACCACCAAATTTGTGAGTTTTTTTATATCATTTCCTATCTCTCTATATATTTCTTATGCTTTTTCTGATAAGATCTGAAAAAACATAACTATATTTCTCTTCCTTTTTTTTCCTTTGTGTTTGAAAGCTTAGTGTGCTTTTTATAACTTCTATGTGCATTTTTTTAAACCGAATCAATGTTTGAGAACTTAGGGAACGGGGGTCTTTCTGATAAGATTTGAAAAAACATGGGTATATTATATCAGCTCAATTTTTGTTTATGTTTGAGAGCTTAGGGGACTATGTGCATTTTTTAACTGCTATGTTCATTTTTTTAACTGAATCAATGTGTTTGAGAGCTCAGGGGACTATTTGAATCAATGTTTCCTTCTAATTAACTGATATGTGCATTTTTTAGGAGCTATAGTTCAGCACTTATAGTGAATGTCTATGTTGTGTTAACATTGAATTTTATTATAGTTCAGCACTTCAAAGAATGGTTACATAATTGCTATCTGCATTTTTT
Organism: Sambucus nigra; assembly: GCA_949130495.1. NCBI lineage: Eukaryota > Viridiplantae > Streptophyta > Magnoliopsida > Dipsacales > Adoxaceae > Sambucus > Sambucus nigra. The sequence goes on from OX422212.1 coordinate 264,691,944, forward strand.
TTAAATTTTAGGAGCTATAGTTCAACACTTTATAGTGAATGTTTATGTCATGTTGACACTGAATTTTATTATAGTTCAGCGCTTCAAAGAATGATTACATAGGTGCATTTACCCCAAGTGGATGCATTATCTCAATGTCTTCCTGTGACCATTGGTTGACGCATAAAAGACCAAGTAATTGGAATCAATGTTGTTTGTACAGGAAACATAATGGGTATTTATACATCACATTCTTTGTCTCTTACCTATTTAACTTTTTAATATAAGATTGTATTCTATTTTTCAGAAGATAAAACACATTCTTTGCCACTGCGACTGTTCAGACAATTGTTTTGTGCGTATTGGGACCAAATAAATGTATTTGTTGACTTTATGTTCCGGTGGATTCTTTTAAGCCTTGAATACTTCACTCTTTTAAGGCTTTTATTTGTTTGTATTGACTTTACCCATTCATTTATATATGTAACCTGATACTACTGCGTTTGTAGGGGAAAAATTCGTGACACGCCTTTTCAACTACTTGAGAATGAAGAAGATGTGATAAAATATTGCGCACAGTCTAGAGAGAGTCGTCGCATGGCTTTGCAACGAATGTATAAGTCAAAGTTCTATTTACATCCGACTGGTGATACTCCATCGGCCTCTCGACTTTTTATTGCATTGACCCCCTTCCTATAGAAAAATTGTTGTTTTTGTAAATTCAAACAAAGTTGTAAAGTCAGGGTACTTTGTTAAGCACAAAGAGGATTTTGGTGAGCTAAAAAAGGTATGTACTCTAAAGGTATGTACTCTATTATGTAAACTTATTTTTTTCTATTATGTAGGTTCAAAATTACATTAATCTATTCTGTTTTTAGGTTGTTTCCCAATTTGAGTTCCATTTTCCACTTATTGAATTGTTGGAGAGTAGTATGTTTTTACATACTATTTCTCGATTTGATATAATCTTTCTAGTCAATCTCTCATCTTAATCATTTACTGTGATACTGTATTCGTTGAATATTGCTTTGGAAAGTGTTGGAACTTCTAATACTAATGTTTTGAATTTTTTTACTTTCCCACTATATTAATGCGAGTTTTACAGTTTTTCGGTAATATGAAGCTAGAATTAGTTGATTTAATTGTACATAGCTGATTAACCTCAATCAACACTCAGGTGTATAGAGATGATCTGCTAGCAAAGCGTGCTGCAAGTACTGAAATTGTAACCATTCCCATCAATAGTAAAGCGTGTTGCAACCAACCGACTTACGAGGCTGCCAAACAGGTACCCTCAGCTCAAACTAATTTTTTTTCGGTTCCAATCCATGCTAACACACCATCCTAAGTGTTTGATTTCAAACTATATCTTTTTAGAAATTTAGTATTGAAGTTGAAGTTTCATTAGCTGAGTGTCCAAAACTGAATTCTTTTTGCATTTCTTAAAGCTGATTCAAGTACTGAAATTGTTTAATTGTTTTCAAGTACTGAAATTTTTCATGAACATTCAAGTATAGTTGATAAGAAGTTGTTTATTATGAGTGAGTTTAAAGTATGCCACATTATGAGTATGTTTAATGGTCATAAAGTGCACAATATGAATATTTTTATAAGAGTATGATAAGAAAATATCGGTAAGCCACCATTAAACATCATGTCTATTGTTGTCTATTGCAGTGTATCCACCATTAAACATCATGTTTATTGTTGTCTATTGCTGTGTATTACTTGAAATATAAATATTTGCACTATTACAATCCATAATTATCGTTATAAGCTGAAATCAAACTATTTTCCATGTTTTTTGAAACCATCATCTTCTATCTATAGTTTTTGGCAATATTCTTTTTCCTTCTCTTTACCAATTTGTATACTAGATGCATACTCCATCCATCACCCTATAATTTATTTTTATGGAAGTTATAAAGATCATGAAATATTTGATTACTCCCGCGGTAATGAGTGACGTGAAGTATTTGATTATGAAGAACTTTTGATTCATCTAATCTTCTAAATGAATATTAATTATAATTAATGATTATGCAGAACATGAAGTATCGATCGATCTGAGCACGTATTCGGTGAAGAACTTTTGATTCATCTAATCTTCTAAATGAATATTACTTATAATTAATGATTATGCGGAACATGATGTATCAATCGGTCCGAGCAAGCATTCGGTGACCTTCAGATGTGTTTGCTCAAGTCAGTTGGGCTCAAGACATCCAAGTTGGTCAGGACGCAACCAATTAAACAAAGCCAGAAGCATAGAGAAGAGGAAAAGGTTAAGAAAAAGGTATGGATTTGAATGGAGTCTCAAACTTACTTGTTTACTATAAAAAGGTTATTAAATATGAATGAAATAACTCGGTTTTATATAAGTTATCAGACTTTCTGTTTGGATTTGTATGCCTTATAGGCAACAATAACAGGAGGGCATGAGGACAAAAACAGTAGGTAGGGGTGATGGGCCTGGGGAGGGGGGCGCAATATTAGGTGGAAGGGTTTGTGGACATTCGTTGGATGACTCCTGCGCCGCAAACCAGTAGGTGCAGCAGTAGTGCTGCCTCCTGCTCCGCAAACTAGCATCGCTCCCTTCTCTGCAGACTGTCATAAAATAGCCCTGCTACTCACGGGTCCCTCTCTCGATTTGGGGCAAACAAACCAAGACTAAGTTTTCAAGATTTTCATCTCTCTCTCGACTTGACTTTGAACCCAAGAAGGCTTGTAAGTCTAACTCTCTATCTTTTTTGTTTTTTTTTTCAATTCTATGTTCAGGACTTAAAGAAAATAAATGTTATGTTTTTTTAAACTAAATGTTATGTTTATTTTTTTTTAATTCAATGGTCAAATACACACGCACACACTCGCACTGCATATATGCATACACGCACACATGGGCCCCCTACCCCGTCCCCTCCCCCTTCCCCACTCCAACATGCACACAAACACACATACAAACACGCACACACGCGCCCCATGCCCTGTCCCCTCCCCCCTTCCCTACTCACACACGCACACACACGCACACATGCGCCCCCTTCCCGTCCCCTGCCCATCCCCTCCCCCTACCCCACTCACACACGCGCACACAAATGCACACACACACACGCGCACCGTCCCCTCCCCCTTCCCTACTCACACGCGCACACACACACACGCGCCCCCTGCCCGTCCCCTCCCCCACTCACACGCGCACACACAAACACACATAAACACGCACACACGCTCCCCTGCCCGCCCCCTCCCCCTTTTCCCACTCACACACACACACAAACGCACGCACACACTCGAACTGCATATATGCACTGGCATATATGCATACACGCACACACGCGCCCTCTGCCCCGTCTCCTCCCCCTTCCCCACTCACACACGCGCAGACATGCGCTCCCTGTACTTTTTTAACTATTTTCACAGCTCTTATTTAGTGTTTTAGATTTTCGTTTATGTATATCTTTATTTTGAGTTCTATTTTATAGAGATTTGTGGTTTAGAATAGATGCAATAACACTTATTGGGTGTAATACATCTGTTCAAATAGTTCATTTTTCCTAATATTGTTATTTGTTTTATTTGTAGACCAAATACGATAATGGCCAGAGGTGGGAAGAAGGATGGAAAGATAGCAGTAGTAGCACCTAGTCCAGAAGCACCATGGCACAAGCATTTAGAGGAAGTCCCACATATTCTCCTTTCCCTTCCTTCTAGCTCCCATCTCCAAATTTGGGATTTTTTTTAATTTGTTGGATTTGTTGTTACCCCTTAAATAGGGTGGATTGTCTAATAAACAAAAGAGATTATGCCCAATTTTTTTTAAAAAATGACACTTTGTTTTTTTAAGATACAGTTAATTTGATTGGTGAATATTGTATATTTCATTTTATATGTGAATTTGTTTGAAGAATTTAGACAATTTGGATGTTGAACTATTTGTTATTTGTTATGCATGGTGAATAGTTTCATAAACAAATGAGATTGTCCAATTTTTTTAAAAATTTGACACTTTATTTTTTTGAGATTGTCCAATTTTTTTAAAAATTTGGCACTTTATTTTTTTGAGATAATGTGAATTCGATGGATGAATATTGTATATTTTGTATTATATGTGAATTTATTTGATCAATCAAGACTATTTGAATGTTATTGGACTATTTGACATTGTTTTAAAATTACACTTAGAAATTTTTGCATTTCGTTATTACGTACTTTGAAAAATTTCGTCGTGCCTTCAGGCACGGGCATACGCTAGTGTGTGTATATATATATATATATCATTAATTTCTACAAAAAAAATTACTATGCGATATATATTCTCTTTTTAGGGGGTTATGAAAAAAAATAATAATTTTCAGCAATATTCTGTTGTATTTCAATGCAATCCCGTACAGTAATTGTAACACCCCGCCTAATTAAATACCGGGTGATCACTCCTTTATTAAAATATAATTAAGGTGAACGGTTGGTTCATTCTTAGCATCACTGTCGAAAAATAAACTTTCCAATTTAACACCCTAAATAATTAAGCTAGGTGTCAAAAATCATTTAAAACGTTATTTCCATTTATATTTAAATCCAATTATAAAAACCTTTCACAATTAACAGATTAAAATTTGCACAATTATTAAGACTGAAAATGATCATCCAAGAAATTTAAGCATTCAAATAACTAATACCAACTTTAAAACCACAAAGGAAAACATCCTAACAGTAAATAAATCCCAAAGTAAAATACGAAAAGTAAATGAACATAATATATGACAAATCCAACTGAATAAGGAAAAAGGGCGACACAAGCCCAACTAATAAAAAGAACGGAACTAAGAGTGGAGTCAATAATGAGGTCGTCATTGCAAATGGCATGCAACTCCCCCATAAGCTGCAGCACGTTCCGTCCAAAGAATCCTAAGCATGACGCCCCTGTAGCTGGGCACCTGTAATATACATATATACATACAAGAGAGGAGAGATAACAGTAAACGGGTCAGAGCCAGATTATAAAACAGTTTAAAATTTAGTTTAGAAATTATTTAAAATGCTTAATAGCTAATGCAACAATCATGTTAGTATGCGACACTCACTTGAGAAATTCTCATCTCTCATCTAATGTGCACGCCTACCGCACTATTAATCCCAAAAGCTTAGCTTTCTTAAATCTCTCGTAGGGTTTCATGCTGAAAATTACTAGGGCTAAGATAATTGATTTTTGAAAATAGAGTTTTCACATGTATTTCATTTCATTACAAAATGATCCAACGTCGTCACAAACTTTTGAAACACTTACAATAAAATTTGAGTATTTATTCATTACTTAACTACTTTTTAGTCACAGAAGAAAGTTCCCAGTTTCAAGTCTATATATATTAATCACTCATATATTATATATACTATCGGCACCCCACATCAAATTTATGGTGTTGGCCTAGTCTGCTATCAAGTCCCCGTATCACTCGTACTAAGGGAAACAATAGTTCGGAATCACTCTCAAACTGTATTAACACAAAACACATACAAATTGCGGCGAAGCATAGTTTCAAGTCACTAAGAGGTCAGCACATACCCTCACGTCTCATAGGACCATCTGACTATCAATCAGATAGCCTGTACCAAGGAGTCCTATGTTCTTGGGTACAAGTCAATATCCCCCATAAAGGTCCCATCGAGATAAGACTATCCCGGCGCGATAACCTTATTGATAGCAAGTACCGCGGGCATTATTTTTTCACATATATAGTATATGCAAAAACACAGTCATATATATATATATACTACTATTCCCATTTCTAAATTAGGTACACCCACGACCCATACGTATGATATTCGTTCTTAGTACACGTTACTCGATTGTCCCGTATAACGGCCTTGTCGCTTTTATTCTTATTTATATGTTATTCCATACTTAACTCATATCACTCGTAATATTTTATCTCCCTAAGTATAGTTTCAGTAGGTACTCTCTTATTTTCTAATGTAACTTCCTTAAGAGTCTCACTCCTTTAGTTACACATTCCCATAATTTCCTATGTGTAAATTACTCTCCATTAACTCTAAACTCGTCTTACATTAAATGCTCACTTTTTACTAAGTCCTAGTGGTCCTCTTTATTTCCCAAAATGTTCTAATAATAATGCTCAAGGTTTACTACTCATTTTAATCGGAATAAACTATTATAAGAGGAATATGAGTTTTCCAGGAGGGGTCGATCGATCGATCATCGATCGATCAATGTTCTTGGGTGGATCGCTCGATCAAGCAGTTAGGGCAAAACTGCAGATAACCCAGTTACAGAAATAATTCTCCAAACTCCCAACAATTGATACTACAAGTGTTATATATCCAAACACATAATTTTCTACGTAAAACAGGTGGGTTTTCATCAAATATAACAATTAAAAGGGAAAAAAGTATATAAACCTCAAGAACCCTAATCTTTTCTTTAACCTTCAATTCGTCCAATTCTTTTTCCAGATTTTCTACTCCTAACTCAATGAAAATTCGTGGTTTATCCTCTACATGTGAATTAGATTTCTAGAATATAATTATTACCTCCATAACATGCGAATTCCAGTCTCCTATATATGCTTTCTTTCATGAAACTAGATCTAATCAACCCTAGACTAACATAATTGAAGCATTAACTAAAAATAAAGCAAGATAGATACTTGCCTGGAAATATTTGTTTCTGATTTGTGGAATAAAGTGGTGTGGTTGTGTTCCTCGTCACGCGATTTACACTTTAGCGGTGACGGCGGTGTAAACGACGGAGTTTTTGGCCTAGAACTCCTTGGAAAGCTTCTCCACTTCCTCTCCAATGGCTGTTCTTTGGTTTTGATTTTTTTAACCATAGATGAATACTCCTAACATCTGATATAGCCTTGGTAAATTCGTGGGTTTAGTTACCCATAAATACGAAATGTCCAAAACGCCCTCCCGGGATGCTAATTAGGCCTAAAAACGTCCCAAGACCCAAACTAAGCCCCCGAGTACATTATTTTGACTATTTCGACCCTTTCGGACACATTGGTGCACTCAAAATGACCATACGAGTGACTTATAATTTATACACTTTTAATAATGCTAATTTAATCCCGACAGGACACAGGCGCGTCCCGATTTAAATTTCCAAAATTATCAAATTATATACTCATGATAATTTTAGTAAATTTGATTACACATCTTACTTTATCCATGAAGTAATTTTTAACAAAATCTCAATAATTACTAACTCTCATCACGCTAGTAAATATTTAAAATAATTTTCGGATTAATATTAAATTAATATCTCGAATTAAATTTAATAAATCCCCAAGTTTAAAAGTCATAAAAATATGGGGTATTACATACTCCCCCCCCCCCCCCCCCCCCCCCTAATAATGGAATTTCATCTAAAAATTTGAAAAATAAGGCATACCTGGTAAGAATAACTCTGGGTACTTCTTACGCATGTCTGCCTCACGCTCCCAAGTGGATTCCTCCACATTATGATGCTCCCACTGGACCCATACAAGTGGAACTACCTTCGACCTCAATCTCCTTTCGCTATGGTCTAGGATAGCCACTGGCCTCTCCTCGTAAGAGCTGTCGGGCTCTAAGTCAATCTCCTCTATTGCGATGTGGGTATGGGCCATATCATCCTGAAGGTATCGTCTCAATGGTGAAATGTGGAATACATCGTGAATGCGGTGTAAATCTCTGGCAACCCCAATCTGTATGCAACCAACCCAATCTTCTTGATAATGGAGAATGGTCCCACGTACCTTGGGGCCAACTTGCCTTTCTTCCCAAACCTCATCACTCCTTTCATAGGAGACATGCGCAGTAATACTTGGTCCCCCACATTAAATTCTCGAAACAACCATTTTGCATCAGCGTAGCTTTTCTGCCTCTCCTGGGCTACTCGAATGCGACTCCTGATAAGCTCAATCCTAGCTGAGGTTTCTTAAATCACCTCTAGTCCGAGCAACTTTTTGTCCCCCACTTCTAGCTAACAAGTTAGAGAATGATAAGGCCTGACATACAATGCCTCAAATGGAGCCATGCCGATCATGAATTGATAGGAGTTATTGTAAGCAAACTCCACCAGCGAAAGATGTGGCTCCCATCCTCCTCCAAAATCAGGGACACACATGCGTAATATATCTTCCAACATCTGATTGGTACACTCTGTTTGCCCATCCGTCTGTGGGTGATAAGTTAAACTCAATCTCAACTCTATACCCATGGCCTCCTAAAATCTCTCCCAGAAACGCGACACAAAAATATTATCTCTATCTGACACAATATCTAGGGACACCCCATGTAGCCTAACAATATCGGCAATGAATAACTGAGCATACTGGACCGTGGTATAGTCTGTCCGTATTGGCAGAAAATGAGCCACCTTGGTCAAATGGTCCATAATCACCCAGATGGAGTCATGACCCCGCTATGATGTAGGCAACCCAGTAATGAAGTCCATGGAAATACTCTCCCACTTCCACATAGGTATCTCCAACGGCTGAAGCAATCCCGACGGTCTCTGGTGGTCTACTTTCACCATCTGGCAAGTAGAACACTTGGACACGAACTCAGCAATGTCCTTCTTCATCCCACTCCACCAGTACTGCCGCCTCATATCTTGGTACATCTTATCTCCTCCGGGATGCAACGTAAATATGGACTCGTGAGACTGTGTCATCACTGCATGACGTAAGTCTTCCCCTTATGGGACCACTAATCTCCCATTAAACCTCAAAACTCCATCATAACCAACTGAATAGGACTCAGCACCCTCAGTTAAAATCCATACAATCTTCTCCTGACAAAATGAGTCCACTGATTAGGCCTGTATCACCCTCATAACAATCTCAGGTGTGACTGTCATGACAGATTTGAAGGAACGGGCTACCGCGTCTTGGTGACTCAACTCTTTCCACTTTGCTTTCCAGGTGTCCGCTACGTCGCCTACCGGTCTACGGCTCAACGCATCAGCAACCACATTAGCCTTTCCCGGATGGTACTGAATTTTGAACTGGTAGTCTTTCACAAACTCTAACCATTTACGCTGATGCATATTCAGCTCTCACTGAGTGAATAGGTACTGCAGTGACTTGTGGTTTGTGAACAAGCGAAACTTTTCCCATAATAAATAATGTCTCCATATCCTTAATGCAAAAATGACCGCTGCTAGCTCTAGGTCATGAGTGGGGTAATTTCTCTCGTGCGTCTTAAGCTTGCGGGAGGAAAAAGCTATAGCCTTCTCTTCCTACTGAAGTACTCCCCCGAGTCCCCGATAAAGAGGCATCGGTGTAAACCAGATACTCCACTCCTGTCATGGGTAGAGCAAGAACTGGTGTCGAAGTCAGCTTATCTTTTAGCTCATCGAAAGCCAATTGACAAGCATCATCTCAAATATACGGTACCCCCTTGCGAGTCAGATTCATCAATGGAGCCGCTATCTTGGAGAAACCTCGGATGAATCTCCTGTAGTACTCGGTTAAACCCAAGAAACTACGCACTTTCTTCGGTTTTGTGGGTTGTCCACGCTCCCTCACTGCTGACACTTTACTTGGGTCAACTGCTATATCCAATTTGGACACAACATGCCCCCAAAACTACACCTCCCGTAACCAGAATTTGTACTTCTCGTACTTAGCATACAGCTGATTCCCTCATAGGGTCTAGAGAACTTGCCTCAAGTTCTCAGCATGCTCCTCCTCAGTGTGCGAATATATCAGAATATCATCTATGAAGACTATGACAAATTGATCCAAGAACTCTCTGAACACTCGGTTCATTAAGTCCATGAATACGGCTGGAGCATTTATCAGCCCAAACGGTATGACTCTGAACTCATAGGACCCATATCTCATCAAGAAATCAGTCTTGGCCACATACTTCTCCCTAATCCATAACTGATGGTATCCCGATCTCAAATATATCTTTGAAAAGAAGGTTGCTCCTATCATCTGGTCGAACAGATCATCGATTCGAGGCAATAGATATTTGTTCCGTATCGTTACTTTGTTCAGCTCCCAGTAATCCATGCATAACCTCAGTGAACCATCTCTCTTCTTCACAAACAAAACTGGAGTGCCCCAAGGTTAGGTTCTCCTATGAATGAATCCCTGACCTAACAGTTGCTCTATCTGATCCCGTAACTCCCTCATTTCCACTGGAGCCATACGGTACGGAGTACGTGCTATCAGTCGAGTATCCGACAACAAGTCTATGACGAAATCTATCTCTCGACTTGGGGATAGTCCCAGTATCTCCTGAAATACATCAGAATACTCACAAACGATTGGATCGAATCTAAGGGAATCACGACTTCCTTAGAGGTATCCTCCTCTATGTAATACAAATAAGCGGAAGAGCCTCCCTCTAGGTGAGGCATCGCAACTAAAAACATCTCCTGCCCCGGACTGGCAAAGATAATACTCCTACCGAAACAATCTATCATGGCTCTGTATGCGGTGAGACAATCCATGCCAATAATAACATCTTTCTCATGCATCTCTAAGACTAACATGTATGCTGGTAAAATTAAGCTACCAATATCTACTCCCACGCCCCGACATATAAAGAAAATCAACAACCCATTCCCCAGTGGTGAGTCTACGCATGTCACAGTGCTCTCTGTTGTGGCTAATAATCCTAAGTTCTTCATAAAATGAGTAGCTATAAAATAGTGTGTCGCCCTAGTATCAAATAAAACATGACCCATAGTGCCATGGATAGGAAATGTATCCTCAATCGTGGGTAGTGCCTGAGGAGCTACTGCCTGGTGGATATTATAGACACGTTCGTACTATAACTTCCCCTGTTGTGCTGGAGCTATTTGGATGGATGGTAAGGCCGGTGCCTGAGCTGGTGCTGGGAGGACGGCTGGAAAGAGTGGCTTCTATGGCTCATTACGGGCACCCTGCTGCTGTGGGGCCCTATCTCCCTCTAGACAACCTTGGCGCCTATGGCCATTCTTGCCACACCCGAAACATCGGCCCCTAAAATTACCTCCCCTTTGTCCCTGCTGATTACGACCTTGTTGGCCGTTACCACCCCGCCAATGGCCCTGCTGGCCTTGCTAGAAACATTGTTGGCCTTACTATTGACCCTACGACTGACGGTGTTGGCCCCGCTGGCCTTAATGATTAGACTGGCCCTACCTAAAGCCTCAAAATCCCTGCCTAGAGTCACCTGATCGGAACTTCTTGGCAGGGTCCCCCTGATGGGAACTCTGCTCATTATAATGTGTCTTCCCCTAAGCTACTGGTGCCCCACCAATACTACTTCCCCTATCCTATCATGCTGGCTGGACACTCCTGCTCGTTTTCTTCCCAGCAGATGGAAGCGGTGATCCTGACAGTGTAACAAAGCAGCATTGAGTACATCCGTGTAGGTACTCAGTGATAGATTGCCTATGAGGTTCTGGCAGATACTCCAGGCCAACCCATCCACAAACAGTAGTATATTCTTCCCCTCCGTGGGTGCCTCATTTGGCACTATAGTGATAAGTCTAGTGAACTCCTCATCGTATTCAACAAAAGTCATATTCTCCTATTTTAGATTAAGTAATTTCCACCTCATCTCAGTCTGCACGATGGATGGAAAGTATTTACAGTTAAACCACACCTAGAATGACTGAATCATGATAATGTCCCTCTCCTCCAAGGTGGTGGCGGATTCCCACCACTGCAAAGTGGCCCCTACTAGATTGAAGGAAGCCAACAACTGTTTCTTCACGTCTGTGCACTCGTACATGTGCAGATGCCTCTGGATATCTTTCTTCCATTGGCTGGAAACTATGATATCCTAACTACTTGAGAACTCCGGGGGATAAACCTTCTGAAAGGCATCCCTAACCTGCTCCCATGCAGATGGAAGTTGTTCTGGTACTGGCACCACTGCCTGAACCTCGGGTGGAGCCTACTGCACTATCCCTAATGCGACATTCACCGCCTGAGCAACGATAGCAGCTACCTCGGTTGCGTTCCTCTTTCCCTGAGCCGGAGCTACTGGCTGCTCGTCTTGGGCCTGTCTGTTCTTGGGTGCGCGTCTCGAAGGCATCTGAAATGAGAAGGAAGTTTATTAGTCTACAGTTATTAACAAATCTCAAATAGCTGAAGACGTAAGCGTAAATGCAAGAATACAACAATCCTAAAAATAGGGCTCTATATTAAGAATGCTAAGCTGGAAGTGAAAATAAGCAGTAAAGATGCTAAAGACACTAGAACCTGATGCTCTGATACCACCTGTAACACCCCTCCTAATAAAATACTGGGTGATCAGTCCTTTATTAAATTATAATCAAGGTGAATGGTTAGTTCATTCTTAGCATCATTGTCTAAAAATAAACATTCCAATTTAACACCCTAAATAAATAAGATGTGTCAAAAATCATTTTAAATATTATTTCCATTTATATTTAAATCCAATTATAAAAATCTTTCACAATTAACAAATTAAGAGTTGCACAATTATTAAGACTGAAAATGATCATCCAAGCGATTAAATCATTCAAATAACTAATACCAACTTCAAAACCACAAAGGAAAACATCCTAATAGTAAATAAATCCCAAAGTAAAATACGAAAAGTAAATG